>CANSGD010000016.1:6359131-7824947 GCA_947645195.1 Patellifolia procumbens
AGCATACTTAAGTGGTGATGGAGAATATGAAGTGGTTGATGGGAAATCAACATTGCCTGTAAGCCTAAACAACATGACTTGTGTATGTGGTGCTTGGCAAATTAGTGGTCTGCCTTGCAAACATGCAATCAGGGCCATTCATCATGCTAGGCTTGATCCCCACAAGTTTGTTAGTGAGTGGTACTCTGTTGATATGTACAAGAGGACATATCAGTACAACATAAAGTCTATTCCAGATAAGGAGCAGTGGTCAGAGAGTACCTTACCTCTAATACAACCACCTTCATTCAAGAGAGGAGTTGGAAGGCCTCCTAGAAATAGGAGGAGGGAAGAAGAAGAACAGAGGAAGTGTAAGAGGTCTAGCACTGTGAAATGTGGCATTTGTAAGGAATTTGGCCATAATTCCAAAACTTGTAAAGGAGGACTAACAGCAAAAGAAAAAGTAAGCATAATGAAAAGAAAGAGGACAGATGAAGGTGCATCTACATCTCAAGCTACTGTTACTAGTCAATCACAGAACCTCTATGCTGCCTCAACCTCACAAGCTACACAACCACCTGTTACTAGAGGCAAGAATAAAGCAATAGCAACTACTCAACCACCTGTAATCAGAAAATCAACCAGAAACAAGGGTAATTCCACTCAGCCCTAGTATGGTTGTTACTGAAGATAGGGGAGCAATTAGGGTTTTTTTGGTTGAAACTCAGCCTTAGTATGTTTTTAGTGAAAAAGGGGATTTGTATTTTGGATATTTCAGTAAAAAGGAGATTGTATTTTGGATATTGTTGTTTAGTTCATGTTGCTACAATTATTTTGGTAAATCAGTTGCAAGGAATTGTGGTATTTTCAAATTGTGTTGTTGCTTTTAGTTTAGATATTTAATTTCCTTAATATTAATGTTCTGAGCTACAAGAGTAATACCCATCTTATTTCAAAAGAAAGAAGATTTCAGCAACAGTAATAAAACCAACACACATTTCATTCAACCAAACAACACATTACATCCCTAATTTCCATTATCACTGCTTCTAGGTACATCACTGCCATAAAGCCAATATCACCTACATACAACAAGTACCAGAACAAAAAAATACATTAAAATGCCCATCTTCAGCAGCACCTTCATTTTTCTTCTTATGTCATCCAATTTCGAATTAATGTTGCCTATTTCATAGGTATACATACCACCTTCAACAAAACCACCTCTAACGACATCTTCTTCCTCCACCCACCAAAATTCTTCACAAGATCTGCACTTGTAGTAATGCCTTCGAGGATTTCTACTACTGCCAGAGATGCGAACCTCGAGCATGTTTGGGGGGGCACAATTACACACCTTTATTCTTACGAATTTGAGTGTTTCGTCCATAGTGACAGCATTTCCAGGCAGGGAATTAGGGTTTTTGTTTGAAGATGAAGCCATGGAATTAGGTTGGGAGAAAATAGAATGCAGAGAGGGTGGTGAAAGGTCGTTTATGGAAGGAAGAAGATGAGAGTGACAGCTAATTTTTATAACAATAGGAAGTAAATAGGTAGTGGGGTCAAGGGTTTATTTTAAGCTTTGGTCAACTAGGGTCAACTTACTTAAGTGTAATTTAACAGAAGTTTAACGGTTTAATAGTCATTAAAGCTATGGTTTTAATTTTAATCATAATTAGGGTATACCACTGATAATATGCCAAACAAAAAGTTACCACTGAGAGAAACTAAAAGTTAGGGGCTACCAAAGAGAATTTCCCAAAAAAGAATGAAAAAGAAATCCCGCTGAGTTGAAAACCCGCAAGGGCGGGCAACTCGGGCATAATTGGGAGGCCATAATAGGTTGAAATCCCGAAAGGGCAACCTATGAAAAAAGTGGCTTATTATGAGCGGGTGAGTTGGTGGGAAAGAAAAAGAAAAAAAAAGAAAAAAAAATGTGGAAAGCTAGGATGAAAACCCGAGAGGGCTCCTAGGAAAAATGAGAGATTAAAGAGAGAAGTTTTAATTTTGAAAACTCATTTGCCGGAGATGGTGTCATAAGGTGGAAGACAATCTCGGAGTTTCGGGTATGGTTTGCTTTCATCCTTGTTTTGGGGAATTGGAGGTCATTGTTCTAAGTTTAAATTCTTAGCAATGTAGGTTTAAACTTGGTTATTTGATTGATCATTTTTTGAAGTAAGTATGTATATTATCCCTTTTTGTCATGGTTCCATAGATTACTTGTTTAGGATAGTTGAAGTAGTTGTAGGTCATGTCTTAAGGCTTAATGTGTCGTAGGTTGGAGTGAGTTCAAATCCTTTGAGATCTTTCGGGATTTGAGCTCACATTTTAGTTGTCATTTGTTATGTTGGTGGTTGTCGTTGTTGTTGTTGTGTTTTTGGCATTTTTCAGGTGAGCTCGAAGCTAAGTGTGGGGGAGGCGTTATCGCTTGCATTTCGGTTTTGAGCGGATTTGGTGCTAGGTGGAGAGATGGAATGACATGCGGAGGAGTATGTATTGTTGTTGGTGGCTGCTTGAGCATCGTTTTTTTTGGGATTCTCACTTTTGGATTTACTCGGGGACGAGTAAAGTCTAATTGATGTGCTCAAGTTATATGATATTAGTACGCCATTTGACATGCTTATGATATATGGTTTGATAGTTATTATTGGCGTTTTTTGTAATTATTTAGTTTTAGCGAAAGTTCGGAGTTTTGTTTTGTAATTTACGTTAATGTCATAAATTTAGAACTTTGTAATGTCGAATGTATTTTTGAGTAATGTTCGTGGAAGTGTTGGGTTACTTCGAGTTGGCACGAAAGCCTCTACGCTAGCAGCAACCTTCCAACATCAACAACATCCAAGCAACAACCATCACCATCAGCCAAGCCAACAACAAGAAGCAATAGCAGCAGCCCAGCAAGCAGAGGAGCAGAAGCCAGTCGCGGCTCGCGAAGCATAGTGTCACGACCCGCGACCTATTTCGCCCCCCACGACCTGCACCGCCCATATACACTTCAGCTTTTATTACGTATTTTCTGGATGTATTGGGGACATTATTCATTTTCACGCCATTATTTATAGTCTTTAGTTTAGCTTAGATTTAGAGAGAGGAAACCAAGAGGGGAATGAACCCTTTCCTTCCTCCTTGGGTTTGCTTCCATTTTCATTATGTAGTTTGATTTGAAGCTTAGTTGATAGCTTAATCTCGAGGAAGATTAACTTGGAACTTCAATCTAAGTTGTGAGATCTTTCTCTCTTTTACTTTCTTTGCTTTATGGTTTTATTTCTATGATTATTTAATGATTGTTGCTTAGTTAAGCTAGGAGTACTACTAGTGTTGATTATGCTAATAGTCTATTGTTGGACTTGAGAATGGAATCGGATTGTTTCGTTCTCCTTTCATATGCAGTCACCGAGGGATTAAACTAGATGCGATTCATATTATTTAGTTTCTTGGGAAGTTTAACCAACTGATTGAATGTTGTTTACCTAAATATCATTATCAGGTCTATTGATTCTCTGAGCTTATTGCAACCTTGGGCTGAATTTATGCGCTATCGTATAGGTTGCCCTTTGGTTAGGGTTTTGTAGTCACGCTGATTTGTGCTACTTAGCTACAATTAAGGAGAATATGAGATTAAATCTCACCAATAGATATACAAAGAGGTGATTAAGGTAGAGGTTCGATGATCGATGTTTGATTTGAAGTACCGTTAATTGGATTCGAGGTTATTCTACTTTAGATTTCCTATTTTAGTTAGTTGTTAGTTTAGCTTAGTTTATAAGAATTCATGTCAAAACCCCCTTTTCCGGCTACTTACTATCTATATGGCTCAACCATGCTAAATACATAACACCCCTGATTCTCTGTTGATTCAACCCTTACTTTCCTACTACATCTAGTTGTAATAGAGAGTGAGCGAAATATTATCTTTGGAGGCCCTTACGACAAGAGCCTGCCAAAAATGCTGAATTTATCGTTGTAGTTAATGGCTTGCTTGATGACACCTGACAGTTACAAAATTTTCATGTTGACACGTGGCCTATGGATTAAGGCCATGGCGCCATGTCAAATTTGGATTTTCTATTGGTCTAATTATAAGATAAAATTAGACCGTCTTTTTTAATAATTTGTCTTAGGAGTTATGTTTAATTTATCAATAATCATTATAAATCTAGGTTTTGATGAGAGATTCAAATTTTCAAACTTTTTCAACTGTTACAAATTGACTCAATCCAAATTGCTCAAACTTTTTCAACCGTTACAAATTGACCCAATCAAAGGTGTTTAACTAAGAATTAGTATAAAAACTGGTTTGTCTTGTAAGAGACGGCATACTTTTAAATTAAATTAATTAATGCCCTAAGCCTAATATTAAAAAGAAAAAATCATTTTTATGAAAACAATGACTAGTTTAATCTACTTCATGACGTATTTAATCCATTTAATAATCACAATGTTTAATCTATTTACTAACTAGTTTAATCCATTTAGTGACTAGTTTAATGATTTTTTTTAAAAAATTATTAATTAGACTAGAGAAGTGCAAAATGTCTAAAAATAGTATTAAATTAGAATTTAGTGGAATGCGGTTGTTAATAGAATATAGACTTAAATTAGTCTAATTTTAAATTGTGCAAAATTGGGAGCTGGTGGCTTAAGCTGCTCCCCGAGTGAGACCCCTCTAATGCGTAGGAGGGGGCGGCCTGGTACTGGCAGTGGTGCTCGGATTTACCAAGTGTCCCTGTGGCTTTCTCTCGTATCTCTGCAGAAGTCCTAACCATATCTTCTCTGTTGAATTACTTCCATCTTTGATCCCGCAAATTCTTTGTCTCCTTTATAGTCAAATTTGATCATTCCATGTTCTTCCCCGCCTAAACGTTATTAACAAGCAATTTTCTTGCTTGAATTAAAAATGACTTCTCCTGACGAAAGCTTACCTTTAGTTGACCTAAGTGTGTCGGTTAATCCCCCAAAAAGCCATTCAAGAGATGTTCATATATTGAGCTTAGCTTTCTTGCTCGTGTTTTCAGCTTATGGTGCTGTTCAGAATTTAGAGAGTACGGTCAACGATGTGAGTTCTCTCTCTCTTTTAGATTTTGGGCACCATTTTTATAGTTACTTATTGGTGCTGCTGCATTTCTTGTGTATATCCAGGAAGGTGATCTGGGGACAATATCTTTGGGAATTCTGTATGTATCATTCATGCTATTTTCATTATTTGCCTCTTTGTTTGTCCGCAAATTGGGCTCTAAGATGGCCTTGCTCCTCGGTACTACTGGCTATTGGCTCTTTACTGCTGCCAATTTGATGCCCAACTGGTAACTCCTATCACACTCCCCCTCTGTTTCTTTTTGTTTGTCGTACCTTTCGTTTTTGTCCGAATCTTTTTATTTGTCTCACTTTTTCATTTACCATTCACACCCTACTTTATCATTATTTTTTTTGTTATATCATCTTTCTTGCCATTTGGAGCTACAATAAGTTAGACAAACCAGAAACCGACGGAGTTTTTTTTTTATACTTTTTTCTCCGATTAAGTAATCAATGTAACTTACTACTTACTAACTGCTGTTTATTAAGCGCATTTGTTGACCGAGAATGGGATGGAAAGTAGTTCTTATAATTGCTATGGGTAGTTTGAAGAAACTTTAATCAAAGTGAGACTTTGTTTTTAATATCTTCTTAATCTAATTTATATAAACAATGTTGAATATGTGTAAAATAAGAAGTTCTGACATACTAGTAAGTTATATTCATCTTTGAGATGAACCGCTTAGTCCTGGTGTTCGTGTAGTTTATTCACTGGAAAGTACTATCTTGGACTAATTATGGTGCAAGAGAATAATTTATGTTGCAATGTTTTTGTGAAATTTAATGAGAAACACCTAGAACTCATAGCTGTTTCCTATTTACCATTGAGTACATTTAAATGATACATCTATAACTAGTACAGACTTTGAGCGGTTTGGTTTAAAATTATAAGTCAGTAAAGGATAGGGTGTCAACTGAACTCATTCCGGTTCCACCATATTTTTCTTACATCTTCTTTCACCAACATCCCCAATAAGATTATCTACAGCCCTTTATGCCTACTCCTCTCACCGCCTTTGGAATGTCAATGCTTCTGAATGAGCGTCTAAAAGCTGCCCAGCCATGACCTGATTTCCAAAACATTATGACAACGTTTCACCAGCTTCCCTTCCTGAAATTTTTAAACATTGCCTTTTCTAGGTCTATTTACGCCTCCAACAGGTATCAACCCTTCAATCATTACATTCACATGGTTGATTTGATCCACAAGCCTTCATAAACTGATCTAGAAACTGTTTGGAAATTCAGTATGATTTTTTCCCACCCTGCTGCACAGTAGCTGAACATGAACCAGGAGTAGGCAATAATCTTTCTAGCTTTCTTCAATTGGAAAAGCCTCAGCACGATTTTTCCCGGGAGAAGCCTTGCAAAGGATTAATTATCAGAACTGTACACAAAATTCAATTAGCCATTCATGTCCTCATTCACAGAATAAGCACACTCCAGGAAATTTATATCAATTGATATTTTACCAAAGAATTTTTTATCTATTCCTATGTTACCTAAGGTATGTAGCTACTTGTTATAATAGGAACATACCAAAAAGCCAACTTGGCCAAAATTGTTTACATGGATATCCAGTGCTACCAACATGGATGTTTGACCAACTTGATGAAAGGGAAGGTTTAATACATTGTCAACTTTGCTGAACTAAAGGTTACCTTGGAAAATGTCCAAATAATTAATTTTGGAATTGTGAGATGAGCATATCTTCTACGTTCCACAACAAAGATTTACTGTTTGTTATATGAGGTTTTTTTTTGGTGGGGGTGTTCAGGTTTGGATCATGCACCCATTCCATCAAACATGCATGATGTGTCTAAGTTATACGCCGATCTTTGGCGAATTTTGGGTTATTTTGTGCATCGGTTTGGGCTTAGAGTTGGGTTTTTGGTCCGTTTTGGCGTTAGTAGGTTAATTGACTCTTTTGGTGGATTTTGATGGTTTTATGCATGACAACTTGTTGGCATGGCATATTCCGAGGCTTCTACGTGTGGCAAATCATCCTTGCGGCAAATCATTCATGCTTCCGATCTTCCCACGGCAAGTCTCCGAGCGTCCGCAGCATCCTAGCGTTAAGGCTTTTTAGTTCCGGCCTGTTTCCCGAGCTCCAAGCATCGAGCCGTTGCAGCAGCCAAGCTACGTGAAGGAGGATCAAGCAAGGCTTGCCTAGCCTCCTCTCCTTCCCCTTTCCCCTTAGTATGTAGCTTTTGGAAGTTTGGAGTCAATAGCCTGTCGCGAGCTGTGACCACTAAGGGGAAAGGGGTAGGAGAGGACGCTAGGCAAGCCTTACTTGATCCTCCTTCAAGTAGCTTGGCTGCTGCAACGGCTCGATGCTCGGAGCTCCGGAAACAGGCTGAAACTAGAAAGCCTTGAAGCTAGGATGCTGCAGACGCTCGGAGAGTTGCCGTGGGAAGATCGGAAGCATGAATGCTTTGCCGCACGGATGATCAAACGCACGTAGAAGCCTCGGGAGATGCCATGCCATCATACAAAAACGTGAAAATCCAAAGTACTCAATTAACCCACTAACGCCAAAACGAACCAAAAACCCGACTCTAAGCCCAAACCGACAGGTCCGACACACAAAATTCACCTAAGATTGGCATATAATATAGACATATCAAATTCCCCCACGCTTAAACCTTACTCGACCTCGAGTAATTAGATAATAAGGAAACTGACACCTATAAGAACAAAACACGCCCAACACAACTCCTTATCACTCCAACCTAAGACTATATACACTACCACAACCAATTATCCGGACTATGCAAAAAGAAGTAAATCCTAATTCATACCCCAAAAGAATCATGTCATCTAAAAATCATGCTCGCATTCCGAAAGATCACATATCACGAACAAAAATAATCATCACCACACCAAACCAACCCAAAATGCTACGAACTAAGACGCGTGGGCATGAGATTTCCCCCACGCTCGCCCTGAAAAACACAATTATAAGCATAGACAAACCCGGAAAGAAAAACTCCAATGTAACCCCACTTATGATGCCAACACCGACAAATTAGAAGAATGCACAAGTTTTTTCTTTCTCTCTTTTCTTTTCGCTCTCATTTTGCCTAGGAGCCCTTTCGGGTTTTCATCCTTGCTTCATTTTTTTTTTCCATCTATCTCTTCTTTTTTTGGCTCACCTACTCACCCGCTCATTTAGTCCTTCTTTTCCCTTTCGGGGTTTCGCAATGTTGCCTGAGTCGTCCGCCCTTGCGAGTTATCAACTCATCGAGATTTTCTTTTTCTTTCTTTTTTATTATTCAATTTTTTTCATCAAAACTACAAGAAGATCGAAAAGTACGTAAAAAGAAAATGAAAATACAGAGAAATATAAAACCACATTATATAATCCCCTCCCCCACACTTATTCGACAGATATTCCCCAATGTGGAGAAGACACAAGAAAATAAGAGGGAAGGAAAAAAAAGGAAATCTCTAGAAGCCGGACCTCCAAGCCTCCCTCTCTTAGCGGCGTATCATACGCGCCATCTGAATATCATGAGTAGGGTCGGTATATCAAGTGTCTTGGTTCTCCGACACTTGAGGGGGGTAGCGGGATACAAAGAAATTGTTCATGGCCTAGACCATTGAACTCATGGCATACTTAGTGTCCTCCATCCCATAATATCACTCCTCCAAATCACCCAATTCCCCCCAAAAGTGTAAAGTCTTTGCATTACATGAGCCTAGAACAGGGATGGTACAATCTCGGCCTTGTGCTGCTAGGTTGTGCCTCAGCTACTTCCTCTACCCCCTTCCTACACTCCTCATCGAGAGGTAGAAAGAGCTGATCCACCGTAGTTTGCACAGTAATGGTCGTCCGCTCTATCGGTTAGACCATGTACTTCACATGGTGGGCCCCAAACAACCATACAAATCGGATTTCCCCTCTCATGCACAACATTGCCGAGCTGGTGGACATCATAAGTGTTGGTACCCCGGGAAAAACGATTGGCTTACACGACCAAAGGGGTAATGACAGGGTCTCCGTCTTTGTTTAAGGGTGTTTCAACTCCTAAATAAGTTGCTAGGAGTTTGACCATCCCCCCATGCTTAGTTTCCCTGAGATTTTCCGCACCGCTGATTGTGCTAGATAATTTTGCACCCATTTTTTTCAATCAATTAGGGGTACCCTCCCTTGAGAAGTAATAGCTCAAAGACATTTGAGGTCAAAATCAGGAAGGCTAGTGGGTTCCCCTTAGCAAAATACGGTCATGGATAGGAAGCGGTGCACAAAACGAAGAGCGGGATGGGGAATGGCACTATTTTTCAACCTATTATCACACTGTTGTCCAACGGTTATTTTGTACCAAAACACGACATCGTTGAAATTATCAGTGTGTAGGAAAGCATTATCGGGCTCATAATTCCACCTAAATGCAGGCTTAATTTCAAAATAAATCATTGTATATTCTATGTCGTTAAGGTGGAATGTGATGTAAGGTTCCTCATGCTCACCCCCTTCATGATTCTCTAAGGTTGCTAAGAACTCTAGTCTGTACCTCTCCTAGGTCCGCGCTCGTCTAAATACAAAACCAGAAGCCCGACCTTATCAAGAAGCACCTCTATGGGGAACAATTGGGGTTGCTAGACTCCGTAGAGATGCTTCTTGATATTGTCGGACTTCATCGTTTTCTATTTAAACGAGCACGGAACTATGAGAGGTACACACTAGAGTTCTTAGCAACCTTGGAGAATCATGAAGGGGATGAGCATGAGGAACCTTACATCATATTCCACCTTAACGACATAGAATATACAATGAATTATTCTGAAATGAGGATGGCGTTTACGTGGAATTATGAGCCCGATGATGCTTTCCTACACATCGAGAATTTCAACAATGCCGTGTTTTAGTACAAAATAACCGGTGGCATAGGAGGTTGAAAAATAGTGTCATTCCCCATCTCGCTCTTTGTTTAGTGCACCGCTTCCTATCCATGACCGTATTTTGCCAAGGGGAACCCACTAACCTTCCCTATTTTGACCACTTAGTGTCTTTAGGCTATGACTTCCAAAGGGGAGGGTACTCCTAATTGGGTGAAAGTATGGGTGCAAAATTGTCCAGCACAATCAGCGGTGGGGAAAACCTCGGGGAAACTAAGCATGGGGGATAGTAACACTCCTAGAAACTTATTTAGGAGTTGAATTACCCTTAAACTAAGACGGAGACCCTGTCATTACCCTTTTGGGCGTGGAAGCTAGTCGTTTTTCCCGGGGTACCAACACTTATGATGTCCAGCAGTTACGACAATGTTGTGGACCAAAACTGTGAGAGGGGAAACCGGATTTGTATGGTTGTTTGGGGCCGACCATGTGAAGTACATGGTCTTACCAAGAGCGGACGACCATTACTACGGAAACTACGGTGGAGCAGCTCTTTCTACCTCCCGATGAGGAGTATAGGAGGGGTTAGAGGAGAAGCTGGTCCCAAGTAGCTCTCCAACTAGGTGCAAAAACTTGGACACTTTTGGGGGGAATTAGGTGATTTGCAGGAGTGATATTATGGGATGGAGGACACTTTGTATTCCATGAGTTCAATGGTCTCGGACGTGAACAATTGCTTTGTGTCCCGCCATATGATATGCCGCCAAGAGAAGGAGGCTCGGAGGGCAGCCCGACAAGGTGAGCCAGGGGATAACTCCTAGAGATTTCCATTTCTTTCCCCTTCCTTCTTATTTCCTTGTGTCCTCTCCACATTGGGGACAATGTGTTGAATAAGTGTGGAGGAGGGGATTATGTAACGAATTGGAATGTAATAATATCGATTCATGCAGAAGAAAAGGTTGTATATTTATTTGTATTCGTTCTTATTGTAATTTCGATGAAAAAATTTGAATAATAAAAAAGAAAGAAAAATAAAATCCCGTTGAGTAGAAAACCCGCAAGGGCGGGCGACAGGTGAGTAGGTGAGCTAAAAAAGAAAACAGAGATGAAAAAAAGAGAATGAAGCTAGGATGAAAACCCGAAAGGGCTCTTAGGCAAACTGAGAGAGAAAAGAAAAGAGAGAAAGAAAAAAACTTGTGCATTCATCTCATTGGCCGGTGTTGGCGTCATAAGTGGGTTGGACATTTGAGTTTTTCTTTCGGGGTTTATCTATGCTTATAATTGCGTCTTTGAGGGCGAGGGTGTATCTTTTTTTGGCTCGTTTTGATGATGTCTTGAGTTGGTTTGTCATGTGGTTGGAGTTTCGAGCTAAGCATGGGGCTCATGCCACGCGTCTTAGTTGGTAGCATTTTTGGTTGGTTGGTTGGTTGGGTGTGGGGGTGATTATTTTTGTTCGTAATCCGTGATCTTTCAGATTGCGAGCATGATTTTTTAGATGACATGATTCTTTTGGGGTATGAATTGGGATTTACTTCTTTTTGCATAGTCCCGTGTCGGATGGTTAGTTGTGGTAGTGTAGATAGTCTTAGGTTGGAGTGATAAGAAGTTGTGTTTGGCGTGTTTGTTCTTGGAGGTGTCGGTTTCCTTATAATCTGATTACCTACCTGAGGTCGAGTAAGGTTTAAGCGTGGGGGAATTTGATGTGTCTAAGTTATACGCTGATCTTAGGCGAATTTTGGGTTATTTGGTGCGTCGGTTTGGGCTTAGAATTCGGTTGTTTGGTTCATTTTGACGGTTTTTGTATGATAGCTTGTTGGCATGGCATCTTTTGAGGCTTCCACGTGCGTTCGATCATCCTTGCAAAGCATTCATGCTTCCGATCTTCCCACGACAAGTCTCCGAGCGTCCGCAACATCCTAGCGTCAAGGCTTTCTAGTTCCGGCCCGTTTCCTGAGTTCCGAGTCGTTGCAACAGGCAAGCTACCTAAAGGAGGTCAAGCAAGGCTTGCCTAGCCTCATCTCTTTCCTCTTTCCCCTTAGTATGTAGCTTTTTGTCGCGCATCTGCCGCCTGCCCGCCCACTTCTCTTTTCTTTTTTTTTTCCTTCTACGGATGGTTTTCATTATATATTATTAGATCCTTTTTATTCTAGAGAGAGAGGTAGGGGAGTTCATCACTTTGGTTTCACTTCTTTGGTTTAAAAACATCAACATTTCTTAGAAATTGAAGCTTTCAACCTTTGTATGTGAGAACTCTTGATCTTCTCATCTCATTTGGTTATTGTAAGGTCTCTTGAGCTTATTTCATTGATGTTTGCATAATCTTGCTAGGAGTACTACTAGTATAGTTGTGTGAATGATCCAATGCTAGAGTTATGAACATAATCTGTCTTTATTGTTCTTAGTTCTTAAGTAGCACACTAAGTGTTTGATGTTATGCTGATTTGCTGCTTCAAGTACTTAGAGAGATCTTGCTTATTGCTTGAATGTTGTTACTTTAATATCATTAGCACTCCTATTGTGCCTCAGTTTTAATGCTACTATTGGTTTGAACTTAAATGCTATTCGTTTGATTTAGGTATTAGTAAGAGGGGGTTCAAACCACGCTGATAGAGTTTGTTTGACCACGATCTAGGAGGTTAGAGGTCTAGGCTTCTCAATAGGTGACCAAAAGGGAGAGTTGGTGTTGTGAGTTCCATGATCGATACTTTGGTTGGAAGTAGATATTGATCGAGTCCAAGGTTTTTTTCCATTGACTTAATTTAACTCATTTCTCGCTTGATCCTTGTAGTTGTAGTACATTGTTCTTAAACAACCCCCTAAGGAGTAGGTAAGTTAATTATATTTGGCTAGGGGTATACGGCACCTCCCACCAATGTACATTTTACTTAAATGAATAACATCAATCATACACAGGCAATGTGGTTCAGATGTTATCCTTTTTTCTGAATTTTATTGATTGTGTCCGCAGGTACACAATGGTCCCTGCCTCTATTTATATGGGATTTTGTGCCTCGATAATATGGGTTGGGCAGGTATTCATGCATGTCATGCTGACAATCATTGCTCAATGATATACTCCCTCCATCCCAATTTTTGTCTTCCATTTTTAACCATTTTGGTCTATGACCATTAACAGCCCCTTAACTATTTTGTAAAAGATAAAGTCGCACCTCCATCTGAAGTTTGGCTCTGATTGTCTTACTACTATTTCTCTCAAGAAGCTTCCTTTACAATTTCTATAGTTTCGCTATACTAATTCTCTCCATCAACTTCCAATATTCTTGGTGACATTTTACCACTTTTGCCCTTCCTAACTGGTTTTCTACATATGGATGCCAATTCCAAAGCGATAGATAACTATGGTATGGAGGGAGTATTTGACTGCTTTGTTTTTTTTTTAACCATTTGGTTTGCTTTCTTCACTGATTGACGTCTGTAAACGCCAGATTATTCTCTGATATTATTCTTGGGCTCACAGGGAACATATTTAACTTCCACTGCACGCAGTCATGCCAGAGATTGCAATTTACACGAGGGCACTGTAATAGGTAACTTCAATGGAGAATTTTGGGGAATATATGCTACTCATCAGGTTCATTTGGTTTTCCCAGAAATTGTCTTGAATGCGTCTATTAATCATTATCAACTCTTATTTTATTTATATGTAAGTACATACGTTTGATAATTCTATAAAAAATTCTGTACGCTTTTTTTTTTCAGGTCATTGGAAATCTATTAGCACTTTTTTTCTTGAAGGATGGCAAAGTAAGTTTTATTTCAAAGGGTATGCCTATAGTCAATACTTTCACCATTCTCCACATTTATTTCTTTTGGTGCGAACTTTTAGAAATTAAGATTATAAAAGAAAATAAATTCGCTGTTCGGAATGCTTGTCTGAGAAGGTTGAAAACTAATGCTAACATGTAAATATGCCGACGTACTTAATGTACTTCTCTTAATGCGTACCTTTGCCTTTGGGATTGTGAGATATGGACTTGTCTTAGATTGCATTGTAAGTTTTGGAATTACGGAAATGTTTTTGGTTTGTTTGCTCGCCAATTATCTCATCACATTTACAAGTCTTGTATTTGAAGTTTAGCAGGAGCAATGAGAAGAAGTTCAGTCAGCTTTCTGCTTGTTGTCTAACTTTTATTTGGATTTTTTGGTTCGAGAGAACTGATAGAATTTGAGGATCAGAATTATATTGGTAATTAGAATTCGTGGCATTGAAAGCAGTTTACATTGTGATCCGTTAGTGCTTATCATGTAAACCAAGATCGGGATGCTGCCTGTTTCCTTTTGCTAATATTTTTCCGAGGTGGCTCCATGTGACTGTGAAAAAGAGATTTGAACTGAGTGTGTTACTGCAATTTAGATTCGGGTGGTTAACTAGGGTGCTGCCATTGAGTAATGAGTATATACATCTATTTGCCGCTCTTGGGTAGAAGAAGTTCGAAATTGTTTCAAGAAAAGAGGTCATGTGACATTATCAGAATTGACAACTTGTCGTGGTTAGTTGCGATTTCATCGGAACTTTGTAGTTTAGATGCTTTGGGGGATTAACCAGGATGGGCTTTATTTTATGATTTGCTTGCATTTGAATATTTGTAAAATGTTTGTAAGTAAGGTACGATAGTTACTATCGTAGTGAAGCAAAAT
Organism: Patellifolia procumbens; assembly: GCA_947645195.1. Classification (NCBI taxonomy): domain Eukaryota; kingdom Viridiplantae; phylum Streptophyta; class Magnoliopsida; order Caryophyllales; family Amaranthaceae; genus Patellifolia; species Patellifolia procumbens. Next base: position 6,373,688 of record CANSGD010000016.1, read on the forward strand.
GTACTTTTATTCATTTAAGCTTAGGCTTGTCCCTTAGGGTCCATTCTATTCAACTTATTTGCAGTTTTGTGAGCATATATATCTAAACTTGTTAGTAGGGATAGCCAAATGAGTAGGGGTGCACGGACCCCGTCCTCCAAACCCATACCCAACTAATATTTCCTTACCCACCATGGTGGGAAAATTTTAAGTTCTCATACCCACGCGTGCCCACATATGTACCATCCCCACCTCGAGCACCCAATATACCCGCCTTTATCCGTTCGTCCAATTCCTTCCAAACAATAAGTTCTATCAACCAAGCCATGAATAATAAGCTCCGGGCTGCTTGCTTGAAGTGGCGTTTCTCCATTGATATCATTAAATGAGCCCTTTAGCCCGATGAACTAATCAAAGTCATAGGCTTCGGTTGATACTTCATCGGTTCCTTAATAAGTGACACACTTGCCTATTTGGGAAATGTCGCAATAAGTGACACATTTCTCAAAATGGAAACTTTTTTCAATTTATTTGCAACATTGCTATTAATTAACCAAACTAAGTTTTATTTTAGTTACCTCCTATAATTACTACATTACCTACTCCCACCTCCCAGCATCCACCCATTCTCCCTCTCTCTGCTCAACCCATCCTCTTATACCCACTATAACCAGCCACCATTCAACCCGCCAGAGCCACCAACCACCCTGAAAACTAGGGGTGAGCACAACCGGGTACCCGGTCATATTGCTCGGAACCGGTACCGGAACCGGTTGAACCGGGTACCCAGAACTTGGAACCGGAACCGGTTAGACCGGTTCCTTAATTTTTGGAATTGGAACCGGAACCAACCGGGACCGGTTCCTTGACCGGGTACCCAGTCCCACAAAAGTGATTTTTATTTGGTTAATTTGGCCGGTTCCAATACCGGGTACCCGCTACCCAATTGCATTCAAAAGCTATATTTTTCTTGTTTAACTAAATATAAGCATCATACATAACATAATTTGATACTTTCATTGAAAAGTTAGTCTTAAAAACCTTCAAGTCTTAAGCATACATTACATATGCATTCATGTCAAAAAAATCCGCTCTTAGAAACGGTTGAACCGGGTACCCAGTGGGTACCGGGTATATAATTTCACTACCCGGAATTGGACCCACTTCCAACCGGTTCCTAATATTTGATACCCAGACCCAGTCCCGGCAGTTCCAGTTCCAGTTCCGGAACCGCCGGTTCCAACCGGTTCTGGGTCTGAAACCGGGTACCCAACTTTTCTGCTCACCCCTACTGAAAACCACCGGCTAACCCATCGAGATCACCAGCGACAAACAATAATTCGACCAAAGCAACCGACAACACCCCAAACCCACCGAAAAGCCACGAGATCTACACAAAAAACCTTGAGTGACCCAAAACCACCACCCCACCCCTTAAACCATCGTTGTCTCCATAACCACCGCCCACACAGTTGCCCTAAAACCTCGACCTCGTGTTGAAGAAAAAGAAAGAGAGAATCAAATGAAGAAAGAGGTTGAGAGAATCAGATTTACTTCGATTTAATTGTTGTGTCTTCTTCTTCGATCTAATCGTTGAGAGAGTAAGCGAATTCGTTGGAGAATTTCCAAAGTTCGCGGACGATGGGCGAAGGCTTGCCTGAGATTTGCGCTAGAAAACGAAAAGAAGGAGTGAGGGGCTGTAGAATTGCACCAGAAAACGAAAAGGAGTTAGGGGCTACCGGAATTCGCTTACTCTCTTGCGATGGTGGTAGCTTTGGTGGTGGTTGTGGCGGTGGTAGTGTTTCCGTGTTGTAGCTTGGTAGGGGGAAGGGTTGGTGGCTGGTGGGTCATGAGTTAGAATAGGTTTATTGATTACATTGGTTTTTTGTAATTAAGTGTGGTCCCCTACTTTCTCTCTCTAGATTTTTTAATATGTGTGCCCTTTCTCTCTGTTCCACTTATTAAGGAAACGGAGGTAGTATATTATTGGACTAATAGTAGAATAAGATTATTTAGGTATTAGGCGGGTGAATGCCGGACATACGTGTCGAGTATGCCGGTGGGTATGATTTTTTATACCCACCACCCACCAAACCTCTACCCATACCTGCCCTAGTTTGGGGCGGGTGCGATGCGAAACCTGCTAAATTTTACCCATGTGCCATCCCTACTTATTAGTTTTAGTATTTATCAAAACATATATGAACTTGTCCTAACTTATTCAAACCTTATTTGTGAAAGGGTCAAATCTTATTTTTACTCATCTAAATTTATCTTAACTTATTAGTACCTATTAGCACTTATCTACCTTATTTTTTAACTGAAAATATGTTGAACGCAATAGGGCCTAAGTCTAGCTAATGATAAGTTAATCCCTTTTCTCTTATCCTTGATGCCATATCCTGTATGGGTGTGTAAGCTTTGTGCTGAACATAGTTGTGGTTAGTACTTCAAAATATAAGTTGTCTTGTATCTTCTAGCTTATGGTCACAGCCGAGATGATTGATTTCTCAACTTTTTATTACTGCAGGAGGGAAATAACAGTGGTGCTACTATGTTGTTCTTTGTGTTCCTTTGCATTTTGACCCTTGGTTGTATATTAATGTGCTTTTTGAGTAGAAGAGATGTCTCAGTTGAACTACATAAAGAGTCTTCCATCAGCTGTTTTTCTTTTGTGGCCTCTGTGGGAAAATCAGTTGTGACACCTTTGTTTGATGCTCGCATCCTGTTGATTATTCCCCTCTTTGCTTACTCTGGACTACAACAAGCATTTGTCTGGTAAATACGATGACATTAATGATGTGTTTACATTCTGAGGGCAAGTGGTGATTACTATTTATATTGGATTTCGTAGGGCTGAGTTCACCAAGAAAATTGTAAAACCAGCTATGGGAGAGTCTGGTATTGGTGGTTCAATGGCCATATATGGGGCTGCAGATGCTATTGTGAGTTCCTACAATCTACTTGTAGTTAATTAATTAGATATTTATTTATTCTGATTTCAACATTAGTCTTATTATTGTACACCATGATGGTTGCCCCTCATTGTATCTACTTATCTGTAGTGTAAGAAATCCCTTTGTAGTTTGGGAACGATTTTCTTCTCTTGTCAAAATCATTTGTCTGTCTCCTTGGTCACAATTTATTTCATAACATGTGTAAGCAATCAATTATTATTCATACGAGTTAACAAGACTGCATCTGCCCGTCACCATCCAGAGTAGAAGATAATTCAAATAAGGACTTGACTAAAATTTTCCTATATTCCCACCTTTCGATGATAGGCAAAATATGGAAGAAACTAATCCAACAGCCGGACCTTTTCCGTATTCTGGGGATTAGTCTATAGGTTAAGAGTACATAAGTGTGGTTATGTTTGATAATTTTGCTAGGAATTCACCAATACTTAGATCAAGATAGTAAGTTGCTTTGATTAAATCAGAGAAATTCAATCAAAATACAACTCTTCATTCATTCGAGAGGATGAGGGTCTCTCCAACTTTCTTCTACTCAGTTTTTGCCTACCTCTCTCATTAGCCTATAAGCTTATTTATACCACAAAAGATTCTTCTCCAATGAGCTGGAGGAATTTAGTTAGTTACCAACTTACTTGTAAAATAAAAGCAGAAAATAAACAGAAATTAAAAAGCCAAAAGATTCCCTGACTACTGTTATGCAGGTTCATTCCCCCCCACTAGTTGCTCTTTTTCTTCTTTCTTCTTGTATAAGTAACTGTTATAGGAGGTTTGTCCCAATGCTTTGCATTAGCCCACCCAAACTTTCACCTTGTCCTCAAGGTGAAAAGATGGAAAGTTAGAGTTGAGGAGCTTAAAATCTTCCCAAGTAGACACTTCAGTTTGAGTTGAAGTCCCAGTTGGTACTTGCCTAACTCCCAAAACTTCAGCTGGTTCCACTTGTAAGATCAATTCTGAGTAGAGTAGGCTGAGCTACTTGTTGCCCCAGTGCTTTCTTAAGCTGAGATACGTGAAAAACTGGATGTATCTGACCAAAGCCAGCTTGTAAGCCACCTTGTAAGCCACCTTGCCTGTCCTCTGCACAATCTCAAAAGGTCCATAGAAATTTGCAGTAGCTTTTCAAATGGCCTCTTAGCTAGAGATTTCTGCTACGGTCTGAGTTTAAGGTATACCAGATCTCCCACGGTGTACTGAATATCTCTCCTAAGCAAATCTTCATGTTTCTTCATATAGGGCTGAGCTCTAAGTAGAGAAAACTTAAGCTTATCCAATATAGCATCTTTTTCCACCAACTGCTCCTCTAGGGTGGCCACTGTTATAGAGCCTGATTCAAACCTAACTAGGTGGGGTGGCTCTCTGCCAAGTGCTTTAAAGGGCGGTACACTTGGTGGCAGAGTGGTAAGAGGTGTTATACCAGTATTCAGCCCATGGTATCCATTGAGCCTAAGTTCTAGGCTGGCCATTAATGAAGCACCTCAGATAGCTTTCTACACATTTGTTCACCACTTGACTCTGGCCATCTGATTGGGGATGGTATGTCGTGCTTCTTTGCAACTGAGTTCCATGCAGCTTGAACATCTCTCTCCAAAACAAGCTCATGAAGATTCTGTCTCTATCTCAAACAATGCTACTAGGGAACCATGAAACCTCACCACCTCTTTAGGAATACAGCAGCCACTGAGCTAGCTTTAAAGGGGTGTTAAGAGCAAAAAAGGCTGTATTTAGATAATCTATCAACCACCACTAGCACAGTATCAAAGCCAGAGGATCTTGGCAGCCCTTCAATGAAATCCATAGTGACATCTTCCCATACTAAGGAAGGAAAAGGTCGAGGTTGTAGCAGCCTTGCAGGTTTAAGTGTCGAAGTTTATGCTGTTGACAAACTTCACAACTCTGCACATAATTAAATACAATCTTTCTCATCTTTTGCCAAAACCATTATGCTGCAATTCTGTAATAGGTTTTGAAGTCCCTAGAATGTCCTCCCATGGGAGAGTCATGGTAAATCTTCAAAAGCTGGTGGATAAAAGGAGAGTGGCTAGCTATAACTACTCTTCCCTTATACTTCAAAACTCCTCGTTCCACCTCATACCCTTTAGGAGACAAGGATCGTTCTTCAATTGCTTGAGTTGGTTGCTGTAGAGCCTCATCTTTCTTAATTTCTGCATGAATCTCATCTCATTGCACAGGATTGGATGTTAGGAGGTTATTACATTCCACCTCAGAAGGTACCCCTCTTGGTAAGGCATCAGCTACCTTATTTGAAGAGCCAGGTTTGTATACAATTTCAAAATCATACCACAGTAGTTTACTCATCCATCTCTGATAATCAGTCCCCACAATCCCCACCTCTCTCTGCTCCATGAGATATCTCGGATGGTGAATGGATGATGAAGTGTCTTCCCAACAGGTAATGCTTCGATTTCTGAACTGCAAGTACCATTGCCATTAGTCTTTCTCATAAATGGACTTGGCTTGCACTCTAGGTCCCAAAGTCTTACTATAATATGCTATGGGATGTCCCTGTTGTAACAAACAAAACAATCAAAACAGCTCCCAAACCATAGCCGCAAGCATCAACTTCTAGTATAAAAGGCCGGGAGAAATTTGGCATTCCCAAAACAGGTGCAGTTGCCAGTGCTTTCTTCAGCTCCTCAAATGCCTGTGTGGCTCTATCATTCCACCCAAAGTTGTCCTTCTTGAGCTGATTAGTCAAAGGTTGAGCTATTCCAGCATACCTTTGATAAATTTCCTATAATACCCGGTCAACCCAAGGAATCCTCTCAACTCTCTCAAGTTGGAAGGTGTAGGCCAACTTGAAATAGCTTGGATCTTGGTTTGGTCCACTGCTACTCCTTTGGGTGAAATCACATGTCCCAAATAAGCCACCTCATCTTTCCATATCTCACACTTGTTGCATATAGCTCATGCTGCTGTTGCAACACCAGTGCTAGGTGCTCTCAGTGTTCAGTAACATTCTTGCTAAAATTCAAGATGTCATCAAAGAATACTAGCACAAACTTCCTAAATAGGGTTTGAAAACTTCATTCATCAGAGCTTGGAAGGTGGCAAGGGCATTAGTTTACCCAAAAGGCATCACTAGGAACTCATAGTGTCCATCATGAGTAGAGCTGTCAATTCGGGTGTGTGGGTCGGGTCATGTCGGGTCGAGTGTCGCTCGGGTCGGGTCAAGTTCGGGTATCCATCTAGATAGGTCGGGTCGGGTCAGTTTCGGGTCGGGTTGGTTCGGGTCTGAATCACTTCGGGTTCGGTTCGGGTTCAGGTCGGATTGAACTCGGGTCGGGTCAGTTTTGGGTCGGTTTGGTTTGGATCGGGTTTGGAACAGGTTATGACGGTTAATTTCGGGTTCGGGTAAGGTTCGGGTCGGGTCAATGTCGGTTCGGGTCAACCTCGGATCGGGTTACGCCCGGGTCAACCTCGGATCGGGTTACGCCCGGATCAACCTCGGGTCGGGTTATGTCCGGGTTGGGTCAACCTCGGATCGGGTTATGATCGGGTCGTGTTGAACTCGGATCGGGTTATGCCCGGGTCGGGTCAACCTCGGTTCGGGTAATATCCGGGTCGGTCAACCTCAGATCGGGTTATGATCGGGTCAGGTTAGCCTGGGATCAGGTCTAGGTCGGGTCGATTTCGTTTCGGGTATAGTTCTGGTCAATTTTGTTTCAGGTCTAGGTCGGGTCGATCTCGGATCCGGCTATGTATAGGTCAAATTATGTTCGAGTCAATTTCATCATATCGGATTAGTTCGAGTCAATCAAATTTCGAAACCGAGGATTAATTCGAATTTGATATATATATATATATATATATATATATATATATATATATATATTTGAGTGGCGATGAGTTTTTTCTAATTTAGTTTTAGTATGATCGATTGTTAACCAATATAACGAGACTACTTGTTAAGTCTTATACCAATAATCACCATTGAATATTGTCCATTGAAATTAAGATTATGGTTTCGAAATTGGGGATATATATATATTTGAGTGGCGATGAGTTTTTTCTAATTTAGTTTTAGTATGATCGATCGTTAACTAATTTAACGACACTACTTATTAAGTCTTGTACTAATAACCATCATTGAAAATTGTCCATTGAAATTGGGATTATGGTTTCGATATTGGGGATTATATATATATATATACTTGAGTGGCGATGAATTTATAAAATTTTCAATTTAGTTTTAGTAAGATTGATCGTTAACCAATATAACGAGACTACTTGTTAAGTCTTATACCAATAGATTAACCACCATTAAACATTGTCCATTGAAATCGAGAATAAGTTTCGAATTTGGGGATTAATTCGAATTTGAGTTTATAAGTTTTCCAATTTAGTTTTAGTATGATGACTACTTGTTAAGTCTTATAGCAATAAATTAACCACCATTGAATATTGTCTATTGAAATTGAGATTATGGTTTTGAAATTTGGGATTAATTCGAATTTGATAATATATATATATATATATATATATATATATATATATATATATATATATATGACTGGCGATGAGTTTATAAATTTTCCAATTTAGTTTTAGTATGATTGATCGTTAACCAATATAACGAGACTACTTGTTATGTCTTACATCAATAACCACCATTGAACATTGTCCATTGAAATCAGGATTATGATTTCGAAATTGGGGATTATAATATATATATATATATATATATATATATATGTATGTATATTTGAGTGGCGATGAGTTTATAAATATACTAGGTAAATGAGTAAGACAGTACAAATCTTAGATTATATATTAGATCAATCATTAATATATTACGTTATTGAGTTAGATACTTAGGAGCCGTCGGTGTATTATATCAACCGTCATTATATTAGATTAATGAATAATATATTTAAGAAATTAGATCAATTATGAATAGATAACATCACTATATTAGATATTTAAGAGTCACGTATTATATCATTCATGATTCATCAAATGAATTGGATTAATGATTAAGATAAACATATAGTTAAGATATATGTTAGACCAATCAATATAATAGTTAAAATCTATATATAAAATCAGTTATCAATATATTAAACCATTGAGTTAGTTACTTAGGGCGACGTATTATATTAATCATTAATATAGTAGATTAATGAATAAGATGATTACAATCTATATATTACATTACTGAGTTAATATTTTAAGAGCCATGTATTATATCAATCAAAACTAGATCAATGAATACGATAGTTAAGACTTAAGCTCTATATTTCAGATCCCAATTTTTTTTCATAATCCGCCACCCCACACTACAGTTTTTCATAATCCGCCACACCACACTATAGTTTTTCATAACCCGCCACCATACACTACTTAATACCTAAAACCCTAAGCTTACCCTCTTCCGCCCCATCTACCTCATCCCCCATCCCCCCATCCCCTTCCCTGTTATAGTAAGTAATTTAGTGTGAAATTACTAAAATACCTTACAAAATTAAAACCTGATTATATATCCTAAAATCTAATTACAAACTAATCAAATATATAGATACTAACTGAAGTATTAGATTAGTGATCAATATAATACATTAATTATCAATATACTAGATCGTTGAGTTAGATACCAAAGATGTATGTATTATATCAATTATCGATATACTAGATGAATGAATAAGATAGTTAAGATCTATATATTACAACAACAATAAAAGTTAACAATATATTAAGCCAATGATAATATGTGTACATAATAATAAAATATTAGATTTAGAATATTGTATATTAAGAGTGCTTTTATCATCACCTTATTTTTCCCAAACTTATTTGAATTTATCAAAACTTATTGAAACTTATATGAACTAATTAAACTAAACTTATTATTATACCTTTATTTAAGGAGAAGAGAACGCAAGCTAAGTAAAACTTTATATTAAAATTATGTTTTGGTTATGTTAAATGGTAATTTAATCCGAATTTGATATGCGTCTGAAACATTTTGAAGGAAAAAGTCTGAGTCTCAATCCGAGAATATATAAGTCGAATATGAGTAGGAATGAAAAGTCCGAGTTCAATCGAGATGAAGCGGACTTTGAATTTAATAAGTTCTATCCTAATTGGATTAAAAAAGATTACTTCTATTCTCCTTTGTTGTACTTTTCAACGTTGGCTAAAATCAACCATTAGATTAAAAGCATCAATGGTCCAAAATTGCAAATCTTGAGTTGCACGGATTCTTTAACTATACCGTTAGATGAGCAACATCCAACGGTTCCAACTCATCAGCAACAAATCCATGGAGGAATTGTTGAATCCCGCCAATTTTACAGCTTGTGGCGGTAATAATGATTCCAATACCAAAGCTTGATTTTTTTTGAAATCCCGCCCCTTCTTTCTCCTTCCTATAAAAATTAACCTCCCACGATCCACTTTCCAGTCACAATTAGAACCAAATTTAAATCTGAAACTTTGTTTCATAAATCATAAATGTCAGGAAGATAAATGGAGGAATGGGGTTGGGGAAGAGAGGAGCAACAAGCATGAATATGAACAGTAGCCAACCCAAAAAGAAAAGGAAATCAGAAACCTTATTACAAATTCCATTAAGGTTCATTTTTTAGCCTCTTTCTATTCAATTTCAATTCTTACTCTCTATGGTTCGAATTGGGTGAATAATTCATTCATGCCTGCACTACCATCGATGACGAAGTCATATGCTGTTTGGTTTTGAATGGTGTATCATCAAAGTATACTCTTTAAGAATTTTGTTCTTAGTTATGTAATTGTATTTGTAAATTTGTATATTTTCAGTGTTTGTTAAATTTAAAGGTCGTCTTCAGTTTTTTTATAGAGATAGTTAGATTTGCATTTTTTCAGTTCAGGTTATTAGGTAGATTTGCATTTCATTAAGTTTAGATGTTAGATTAGTGTCAGATATGGATTTGCATTTGTTTTTTCATATTGTTGAAAGAGAGGGGATGAGAGCAATGTGTAGAAGGAAGTGTAATAAGATGGCATATATTGGAATTACAATCTTTCATATTTGTTATTTTGGTTGTTTTTAATTATAAAAGAAATTGGTATTTTTGCTTTTCAATGTTGTAGATCGACTAATATGGATGTATTACTGCAAGGTGGTGTATGCTTTGTGAGTGCTGATAATTTTAAAATTGGTCAAAAATAGGCAAATTGTATTAAAGTGGCCACTAATTTTGTTATGTGTGTGGGTATCAAAATTTGCATTAACGAGAAATGTGACTAATTTTCAGTTAATATTTGGTTCGGTTTGATTCGGTTTATAACAGTTTAAAAGGATTTCCAGTTATTTTTAGTTAATATTTGATGCGGTTCAAAACGGTTTTTGATGCAGTTAATTATAGTTCAGTTCCTTCTCGGTTCGGTTTCGATTCAGTTTCTGTTCAGTTTAATACTTTTGACTTTGAATCAGTTGATTTCAGTTCAGTTATTTTTTCAGTTACGGATGTTTTCGATTCGGTTTATTCGGTTTGTTTTCAGTTTAGTTAAGAGACTCTTGAAGTTCTTTTTGGTCGGAATCCGGCAACAAGGTGTGCATTTTAACAAAAAAAGGCAATGTAAGGTGTTTTTTCACAAATAAATTATAAAATGTGTTTTTTCACAATATTCATAACAAATAAGGTGTTTCCTCACAAAATTTCCTAATTTTAATTTTAATTTGTTTGCTTTGTGTTGGTGGCTTTGGTAGTACGCAGGCTTTGAGTTTGCAATTTGGTGGGGAACGAGGATTCTTATTACACCGTTCTCGACTAACTATTTTCTTTAAAAGTCTATTAACCAAGTTTAATTGCTTCAAAGTCTCTTACTCTCTTGTATCATTATAATGTAATCATCCAGTAGGATATTTAGGGTAGTTCACCTATTTTTTTTCAAAATAGAACGGTTTTTATAACCTATGCACTACTAGTTATTTAGATTTCCTTTCCCACAACAATGATACAAATAGACTTAATACTAATACATTAGATCAATGTTTAAGATAACTATTGTAGAATATAAAATATAGTCATGTGTGGTTTCGTTGGATTCGTCTCAACTTGTAGTTTTTTATGATATAATGTTTATAGTTTTTTAGTTATACATAATTAGACATACTAATCTTTAAAGTTTTAACTTGGCATGCGTGTACAAGCAAATTGTTGCGTTTATTTCGTTACAGATGAAGTATTAATTTAAAATAGTAATTTAGAATGTTTAATAAAGGTATATTTTGAATTATTTAAATTGGATTAGAAGACATTAAAAAAGATACAAAATTCATAATATTAAATTAGAATGTTTAACTAAGGTTATTAGAATATTCAATAAAGGTTATGATTCTAATCAAGCGGAATGTTGAATCAATAGTAAAAGCTAATAGTACAAATGTTCTATTGTAAATGTTAGTTTAAAATACTTGAAAGCAATTCATTAAAAATTTTTTATAAATACTTAAGGTTAGGTCGGGTCATGATCGGGTCGGGTTGAGGTCAGGTCGGGTTGTGATCGGGTCGGGTTGAGGTCGGGTTGTGATCGGGTCGGGTTGAGGTCAGGTCGGGTTGAGATCGGGTCGGGTCGTGATCGAGTCGGGTTGAGGTCAAGTCGGGTTGTGAGCGGGTCGGGTTAAGTTCAGGTCGGGTCATGATCGGGTCGGATTGAGGTCAGGTCGGGTCATTTTCGGGTCGGGTTGAGGTCAGGTCGGGTCATGATCAGGTCGGGTTGAAGCCGGGTTAAGTCGGGTAAATTCGGATACGGGTTGAGTTCGGGTCGGGTGCAAGTCGGGTTCAGGTCAACAATTGTCGAGCCGATTCGGTTACAGGTTGAGGTCGGGTCGAGTGCGGGTCGGGTTCAGGTCGAGGATTGGCGGGTGTCATTCGGTTACGGGTTGAGTACGGGTCGGGTGCAGGTCGGATTCGGGTGTATCATTTTTCGGGTCGGTTTCGGGTCGGGTTCGGTTCAAAATCCTGGAGCAGGTCAGCTTTTGACAGCTCTAATCATGAGTCCTAAAAGCAGTTTTAGGTATATCTTCTTTCTTCATCCTAATTTGATAATAGCCAGACTTGAGGTGGAGCTTAGGAAACATAGAAGAGCCATGCAACTCATCAAGTAGTTCGTCAATGATAGGAACTGGGAATTTATGTGTCACAGTTGCTTTATTAAGAGCTCTATAATCAACACAAAACTGCCAAGACCCATCTGTTTTTTTAACAAGTAAAACTGGGCTAGAATAAGCATTAGAGGACACTTGTATTATTCCAGCTAACAACATCTCCTTAATCAGTTTTTCAATTTCATCTTTTTGGAATTGGGGATATCTATAGGGCCTAACACTTACTGGATTTTCTCCATATTTCAAATTAATGGCATGTTCATGATTTCTACTAGGAGGTAATCCAGGGGGCATATTGAATACCTTGTCATACTGTAGCTCAGGTGGCCCTTCTTGCTTATTTCCTTCTTCATATTGTAGCAGATTAAGCTCTATAAGTAGACCTCCTTTCTCCTTTCTTATTGTCTTCATCATAGCTTTCGAAGAGATTCCAGTTCTTCCCAATGTAGGATCCCCCTTGAGTGTAACAGTTTGGCTTCCCAATTGGAACTTCAATGTCTAAGTTTTCCAATTGGAACTCATAGTTCCTAGCTTCTCCAACCATTGAATTCCTAAGATAACGTCTGAATTCCGCAAAGGTAGAGGTAGGAAATCCTCTATGATCACAGCTTCTTGTATGATAATCTCCACTGCCCTGCATACCCCCGCCCCTAGTACAGTTTCCTCAGTTCCCAAAGAAACTTCAAAATTGCTGGTTGGTGTGTTAAGCAGATTTAACTACTGTACAACCTTGGTTGCTCTGAAATTATGAGTAGCTCCTCGATCAATCGTCACCACTACAGTTGTACCATTGATAGTGCCCTTCATTTTCATTGTTTTTGGACTAGTTATCCCCATAACTGAATTCAATAAGATTTCTGGTTGTATCACATTTTCAGGTACTTCTTCCAATGTTTCTAATTCCTCCTCTTCATCATCTTCTCCCTCAATCGTGAGCAAGGCACTCAATTCCTTCCCTCTACACTTGTGATTGAGATTCCTCTTTTCATCACACTTGAAGCAAAGCCCCTTTTCCCTTTTTTTGTTGTACCTCAGAATCACTCAATCTTCTAACAAAACTTCGTTTCCTTGATTGAGTTGGGTTTTAATTTGGTTTGGGTGTGAAAGAGGCTCTGGATTGAAAGGAACTCACTCCTGAAAGGGGGGGACTGAGTTGGGTGAATAGAGGCTGGGTTTGTGTTTGGGTTTGTTGGAAGTGGTTGTTGAATGGAATAAGGTTGGCTGGAAATTGTTTTTGTTGGGTTGAAGCTATTTAAGAAATTTGAAGTTAAAATAAATTTTCTAATTGGTCTGTAGCTCGGCCCACTTCGAGAAGCCCACCTCTTTGGCTCAGCATTCTTATGTTTTGTTTCAAGTTTTTGGGCTAGGTCCATTGCATGATCCAAATCCACTAGGCCCAAGACCCGGACATCATCACGGATCTGTTCCTTCAACCCATATATAAACTGACAACGGACCAACTCCTCGGGCACTTCCTTCGATGGAGCTAACAACTCCACTAATCGCCTGGTATATTCCATAACACCACCAAACTAACGATGTTCCAGCCACTATTCATGCAAGGTGCGTCGACCGGAATTTCTTTAACAACGGTCCTTTCAACTCTTCCCACCTCCTTATCGGCCGCCGGCGGTTCTCCTACTAGTACCAGAACAGCGCTTCGCCCTCAAGCGCCACCACGGAAGCCTCCACTTTCTCTTCTTCGCTCAATCGGTAAAAATGGAAGAATCGTTCAGCTCGTATGATCCATTTATCTTGATAGTTGCCACCGAACAAGGGTAGATTTCGAATCGCCAACCACCACCTCCACCGTGGTTCACCGGAGTTTCAGAATCCCTGGAGATTCTTTCGTTCCTTCTCTCTCTTGTCTCTTCATTGAACTCTTCTTGAGTTTCTCTCTCGCGTGGTTTCTCTTTTCATTTCAAATAGATTCGATTCGAGCTCGAATCTCAGCCTGAAAATTGGTGACATCAACCGAGGACGAACAAGCCAAAGGATTTCTACCAATGATCCCGAAAGGGAGTGTCTGTGCAAGTGGACCACCACAAGCTTCGCTTCAGCAGGGTGGGAATTGGCTGTTTCTGCAAACCTATCTAGAATCTGACTTAAATTCTTTTTTTTTTTGGACCAAAATTATCAAACGTAACCACACTGTTCTTAGATATATGTACTCTTAACCTGTAGAATAATCCCCGGAATATGGAAAAGGTCGGCTGTTGGATTCAGTTTCTTCCAGATTTTGCCTATCATAGAAAGGTGGGAATATAGGATTAATTTTAGTCAATTGTCCTTATTTGATTTATCTTCTACTCTGGATGGTGCCAGGTAGATGCAGTCTTGTTAACTCGTATGAATAATAATTGATTGCTTGCATGTCAACTTCAGCGCTTACTATATATGCAAAAAAAAAATTCTTTAAGGGTAGGCCATGTTGAAATTCCCTAGATCTGGCAGATATATATCTAGTTAGGAATTGAGATTGGGGGAATCTTGTCGCACAAAATCATTTCTCATGGACGGAAACAGAATGGAGGTAAATTTTACACACCAATTAATGATATTGGTTACATAAACTTTATTTGGTTTATGTTTATTGTATCAAAGCGGCATAACGTAATTTTATATGGTCTAGTCCAATGAAAGAAACTGCGTCTATTTCATACTTGGAGCTTAGTGGAATGCATCTTGAGCACCATGGCAAGTGATAAAATTCCTTCATCTTGCATTTCAATTTTCTTTGTTTTGTTTTCAATCATTATTGAGCTGTAAGGTAGCTTTGTAGTATAAGAAAATGCTTCCGTTAGTGAAGATAGGAAATGGTATTCCAGTAAGAAGATTTACTGGGAGTCTACCAAGCATACCGGAAGCTGAAAGAATTTGCTTCACTGTTTTGTAAAAAGAAGGGGAAGTTCCATAGCTGGCGGTGTTCTCGTAGGCATATCGTACACACCATGATATGAAAGTTAGATAACATAATTGGTGGACTTAATAATTTTGGTTGAATATGCTGACTTTGTACGTTTGTAAAATGGCTTAGCATTTGCTACTGCATATTTGTTGTCAAGATACTTCTGGTTTAGTGATCTTTCTTGACATTTGATATTAAGTTTGCGTAAAGCACTGTAACCCGGAGATGTATTTCAAATATTGTAGTGGATCACTGAGCCACAGGTAAAAGCTTTTTGTTGAACTTCTTTTTCAGTGTTCTCTGGTTGCCGGTCGACTGACTTCCAGTGTTTCATCTGTTACATGGATAATTGTGGGCGGATCTTCAGCTCATGCAATTATACTTCTTTGGATTCTGCTGAAATACAGGTGAGATTTCACTTGAGTGGATTTCTTGTTTCACGAAGTTATATTCCTATTTCTAGAACTCTATGCTATGATGCAGCACCACTAGTGGAGTCCTTGGGATGGTGTACCCACTCTTAATGGCGGCAGCACTGGGCATTGGTGATGGAGTGTTGATGACACAAATCAATGCTTTAATTGGAATGCTCTTCAAACATGACATGGTAATATTTTAAATTTTTTCTAAGAAAACATTTCCTGTGCAAATGCTCGAAGAACATGAGTCTCAAAGTTCTCTGTTTATATTGCATATTCGTTCTTCTGTTTGCTAGTTTGCCTCAGCTAGTAGTTAATTTCGCATCTGTGGAGCATATATCATCGTTTTACATGTCGTTATCTACTCTGTATTGGATAATTATGTCTGTAGAAAACCATTTCCTATGCGATCAATTAAAGAAAAAATCTATCGTGTGTTACTTATTCCATA
This sequence comes from Patellifolia procumbens, assembly GCA_947645195.1. Classification (NCBI taxonomy): domain Eukaryota; kingdom Viridiplantae; phylum Streptophyta; class Magnoliopsida; order Caryophyllales; family Amaranthaceae; genus Patellifolia; species Patellifolia procumbens. The sequence continues at coordinate 6,389,529 of CANSGD010000016.1, forward strand.
CAAAGAAATGAATTCGGGCAAAGGAGAGTATTAATGATCCACTGATCACTTGTTGCTGTTGCCCTCTCATCTCTAGTCTGTAGGTCACCTGTTTCTGGTGGCTCAAGCATTACTTCCTCTGTTGAAACAAGATATTCATTGATGTCATGTGACTCGGGTGATATTGAGATTAATGACTAAAGTTAAAGTTTCGCAAAATCTCAGGTCCAATTTGAATTCACTTTTGTTTGACTGCATTCAAGCTTAGTCAAAAGTCATCTCCAATCAAGCTTTACATATGTTGGAGCTTAATTTGAGTCCTTACGAAGTTGAGTTGAGGTAGCCCAGCATGACTTGAAGTCTTGAATAGCTTATACGTATAGGTTAGAGAGTAGAAATACTGGCATGGAAGTTATGGGGCATGAAATAATCCAATAAGTATTTAGAATAAGCATTAGATTCATTTGATTCTTTTTATGAAGCACGCACTATATACAAGGTTTAAATTTGACTACTAATTATTCTAATACATCATAAAAAGAAATTTTTTAAAAGAATATGTTGAGACGAGTAGACGACTCCAATCATATAAGTTTATCGAACAAATTATTAGAGATAAAGTCGTCAAGTTAATTTTTGAAAACTGTTCGTGCCTCAAAAAAAGAACGGGTAAAGTAACCCACACTTGTAATCCTGTAATAGTTTGTAATATATTTTTGATTATTTATTGCTAAGGACTACAAAATTAATGGATTGTTGGTGTTCAATTGCTATTAGAGGACTAGATTACAGGTAACCAATTTAAATTACAAGCTACTAAAGATGGTCCCATGCTTGAGCAAGTCCATGAAGTATTGATTCTGTTGACCTAAACTTGAGCTTATGACTTGCTTTTTTTGGAGATTTGTTAAAGAAGAATGTTGAATACTACTATGACTATGAAGTTGTTTACTGACTTGTCCTGAAAGAGCGTCGTACTTAGGCTACTTAGCTGGTTGCAATCCATATGTGGTGAGGTTGTACTCCAATTAGAGGTCAATGGTAGCTGTATTCATTAGATCGGCGGAAATAAAACCTATACAAATATCCTACTTTCGAGGGGCAGGATTCTCTCCCAATGAGTTTCTTCCCAATTTTCTGGATGCCTCTCTTACAAGCTTAAGCCTCTATTTATAATGCTATTATTGACCTACTAACAAAAAGCATAAACAAACTCTTGACAACAAGATAATTTCATAAAAGACTCCATAACAAGCTACTTAATCTCCCACCACTTATTCATAGCCGACTCCAGGCTAAGCAAAAGACTCGACTACCCTTCGCACTTAGCTCATCAAGTGGATCTTCTTCTTGCATAAGTGTAAATGATAGGTGGCTTGGGTTGATTTCCAGCATTACTCCGGGTCCAAAGATTCACCTTGTCCTCAAGGTGGAACTTAGGGAATTTCAGGTTCAGAGTGGTAAAGTCTTCCCAAGTAGCATCAAATGCAGGCAGGCCTGTGGTTTCATGCCATTGATTTTTTTACTTCCTCTAATTTTGTCTGCCCCATGGAACATATTAAAAGGCCAAAATGGGTTTTATTGAGTTGTGACGTTCAAAATTCTAAACGTCTTACAAAAGGCTTTGACTATTGGTCTTGGACATTTTTGGTTAAGTTTCATTGTCTACTCTAGATTCTTTATTGTACAGTCTGCAGAAAACGTTATTTGGTTTAGATTTGAGCTTTTGCAATCTGGTGATAATTGGTTCTTCCATGTGCAGTCATTTCTGTTTTATAATATAAATTTGTATGCTATGTAATTGATTGTAGGAGGGAGCGTTTGCACAGTTGAAGGTTTGGCAGAGCCTTTCCATTGCAGTCATTTTCTTCGTGACTCCTTATATCTCGTTGCATGTCATGGCTGCCGTGATGCTTATTGCACTCTGCATTGCGTTGGTTTCATTTTTGATCCTCACCCTCAAACTGGAAAAAGGCTTCTCTTCTCACCTTTCCGCAAGCTGACCTTTTTATTTTGGCTTGGATTTGCTACTAAAAATCTACATTAAATCTTGTATAATATGTTTCCCTGTTGTGTGCTCCTATCGATATTGGCTTTGGGATCGACCCTGGTAACAAAGGAATCCATAAAAACTGGGGACAAAACACCACTTCTTTGAAAGCACGGTCCTTGCCTCCCTCCTTAGATTTATATGATTTTCTCATCTTTCGGAAGCCCGAGCTTTTAATTTTGGCTCGGATATTCTGCTGCAAATATTAAATTCAGGTCTTGTGTATATTTTTCTTTTCGTGTTTAATGCTTCTTTTCTTTTGGCAATTGTGTACAATATTTCTCAAAGTCTTGTTCACATCTAAAACGCTATATACGTCTCAATTAGACATGTCAAATAAGTCGTGTCGTGTCAATTTCGTGTTCATGTTAAAAATAAACGTATTGAAACCCTTGCCACTAACCTGACCAAATTAACTAATCGTGTCAAAGACGCTTCGCACTAATCCGGCCTGTTTAATTAAACGGTTAGACGTTTCAACCCCTTTAACTATTAAAGCCATATGATTTAGAAAACTATGATGATAAACAATTTTTCGTGTCTAATTTGTTTTGTCATTGAGTGAATTCATATTTGGCTAAGCACTAATCATTTTTCGCTATGTAATATAAAGAATAAAGTAAAAAATTTCTATTTGTCACCTTTATGTCATTCTATAATTTTACAAATATCTATGATGTAAATTTAAATGAATATAATTGTGTCAATTTCGTGTTGAAAATCTCAACACTAATCCGACCTATTTATTAAACGGCTAAATTCATGTTGACCCGTTTAAGTAAATGTGTCAAAAATGCACAACATTATTTATTTCGTATCCGGTTTGTATTGTGTTGTTATATCGTGTAAACTTTTGACCACTCTAGTTTCAATATATTATGATCTTTGGTTTATGAATGTCATGTAATTTTTTCAAGAAATTTAATCAAACAATTTTATTACTTGTTACTACCATTTTTAGTTTTTGGGCTTGTAGACACAAACTATGAAAGCTCAATTTAATTCAGCCCAATGTGACTTTTTTGACCAAGTCAAAGGAACCTTAAGCATTTAACAAAGCCCAAGAGCAAGCCAGAGACTCCGGGGAATCAGAGACTTCTACAAGCATCAAGGAGCGTACGGTTGAAGGTGCAAAGTTCAAATATTTCCCAGCAGTTGGGAAGTTAAGGAAATAACATTTTGATCACCAGAAATCAAGGACAAACCACTGCCCCATTTGGATATAAATAGAGGGCTTCATCAGAAGAAAAGACATCATCAATCAAACACAGTACAAATTTATCTCTAGACTTTAGATTTATCCCTAGAGTAGCTCTACAGTTCTTGGTAAGAACACTTCATGTTTTAAGCCTCCCTTTGTTACTTTGTTTCATTGAGTGCAAGAAGTATGACGGAATACCTTTCTTTTTTCCTCAATTAAGCTTGTTTTTTACTTTCTTTTCCTATAAAAGTTTGTGTAAAATACTGGAATGGGCCATATCATCAATGAATTAGTATTCTCCAAATGTTCTATTTCTATTTTTTGCTACTTGTCTCGCTATATTTCTATTATTTTGTATTGCACGCTATTTCTTAGCCATTGATAGTTAGTGCCTGTTTGAGTTAGCGAGGATCCTTAAAGGAATGGATCATATCATCAATTAATTAGTACTCTCCAAACTGTTCTATTTCTATTTTTTGCTACTTGTCTCGCTATATTTCTATTAGTTTGTATTGCACGCTATTTCTTAGCCATTGATAGTTAGTGCATGTTTGAGTTAGCGGGGATCCTCTAGTTTTAAGGACATTCCCTTAACGCTAAGGGCCAATGAACGTGCCAAATTAGAATACCTAACTTAACCAATGTAGGGTAAGAAAGGGTCGAATCCGCGAGGAAGCAAGGTTTAATCAAAGTTTGGATGCGATTAAGCGAGCTAAGTCTATTTTTGGGGTTTTTTATATTAAAAATTAACTAAGAAATAACAATCAAATTAACTAACAATTAAACTTAAATGATTTGATTTAGACTATATACAAGAGACACTAGAGATGGGAGATTCACAAGCTAATCATATAGTAACCAACTTGTCAAGCCAAGGGGATTCAAAAGGGTCGATTAGGGGACTAAGTCATTCAAATGTTTCCTAATTACTCCCTCGAGCTAATTAGGAGGGCCTAATTTACCAATTTTACCTATTTGATTATATGATTATTTGTTTGATTACTAGGAACTACAACTAGTCTTTTTTTCAATTAATCTATTGCTAGAACTTAGAACGATTAAAGATTCTTTTGTACTTTGTTCATGAGTAGCAAACTAGGGTTTGACTTAGAATCCGAGTGTTCTTGTTATTCTCTTGTGAAATCATTGTCTTCGAATTGAATAATTGCGGTAGTAATTTTTATTTGGCTTATAGAATTCCTAGGGCTTGATGTGCTATAAAATTGAACCATAATTGCAGATTCAATTAGGTTGATCTATAGTTCAGTTGTTCTATCTGCAGATTTCGGTAGTTTAACTATTTTTCAGAGTGAAGTGAGATTTAATTCTCAATCTATAAGTGATTAAGAGTAGTCGTTTATACTTAGAAATCGATGATCGATAATCCGAATCGAAGTGAAAATCAACCGAACTCAAGACTCTTCTATATTGATCTGTCCCTATTTTAATATTGTTTTCTTAGATTTTTAGATTACTCTTTTAATCTGAAAAAAACCCCTTTAAATCTCTTATACACATACTTTGGTACCTAAGTCTCTGTGGTTCGACCCTACTTGCTTCCTACAATATTTGTGTTCGAAAGTTGGATTATAAATAGTATCTTTGGTAAACGCGTGCGACCGCGCTCCACCAATAATCAGCACGATTTCTTATTATATGGCCTTTGTACTTATAATTACTACTAATTATTCTTTTATTATAATCTACACATTATTTCAACTAATACTAACTGTTCTTTTAATATACTCGAAAGTTTTCACTAATAAGATTTGTTTACTATTATTTTTCTAAATCGGTTGTTCTTTTAGTATAATACATTTGTGCTATTGGAGCACACTTATAGTTAATATATGTAGAAGAAAAAATAATAGTGGAGTTGTTTTTTTTTTGTATTGGTGAATGTTGAAGAACACAACAACGAAGACTTGTTTTTATTTGTAGAAAGACGTTGAAATTAAAAATACTAAGATTACATTGTTTGGAAAAGTTTTGAGTTTTCAAAAGCAAAAACTCAAAAAAATAAGTTCAAAAGCCAAAAACTAATATCACATATCTCTGTTCTATAAGGGAGGAGGAGCGGGACACCAAAAATCAATAATAGTTTTTGAAAAAACAATTCTAATTAGACAACACAATTCCCTCTCTTTTATTAACTGTTTTCACATTTTTTAATTTTCAAAGACAAAATGAAAAACACCCTAAACAAACTAACTGTTATATTTTTATGCAAAATTTTACATGATTTTGCACACATTGCGTGCATATAGGGCTAGTAAGTGTATAAAAAATAATCAACAACAGATAATCACAAGTTATACATAGAAGATTTTGTATTTAAATTAAATAATTATTTAAATAATAGTGGAAAAATAGCCAGTTGCTGTGGGCCTAAAACCATCAATAGTTGCATATTAGGAGGCGTAGCTAATATTTTAAAAAACAGTAGTTGCGTACATGTACGCAGCTAATGGCAATCATTAACTGCAGGCCATAACTGGAGTTTATTGGTGTTGTCTCCCATAATTTGCTTTCCCCTAAACATGATGATCCTGGCATGTTTACTATCCCTTGCACGATCCATGACTCCCCCATCCCCCACGCTATGTTAGACTTAGGAGTGTCGATTAATGTGATTCCCCTCTCCCTTTATGAGTCTTCAAAGCTTGGTCATCTTATTGCTACTAGTGTCATTGTGCAATTGGCTAACGGGTCCACTATCCACCCGAAAGGTAAAGTAGTGGATGTGTTAGTCAAAGTTGGTAAACTGCAATTTCTTATTTATTTCTATGTATTGGAGTTGGAGTCTAATGCTTCTGCCGTTCTCTTAGGGAGGCCGTTTTTGAAAACCTCCAATACTAAGATTGATGTAGGCGTGGGGTCGTTAAGTGTCGAGTTTGGGGGTTGGATTGAGTCCTTTGGGATGTTTGGTTGTAAGAAATCTGTGGTGTCTTAACCCTCATGCTTTGTTGGTACTATAGAGTCGGTGTCACATACTCCTTGTGGCACTACTAAGAAGAGCAAGACTAAAAAGGTGAAGAGTCCTAACAAACCCCGGATTTGCCCCATGATTATCATTTGTTTTCACTAACGTTGGTTGGGCAAGGTATGATTTCCTCTGGTTTGCAGGCACAAGATTTCAATCATGGAGGTGAGTCCTCCCCCCGATTAATCTCGGGAGGTAAGTAGTCGAGCTAACGACTCTAAACTAAGCGTTATTCGGAAATTCCACCATCTTTTCTTTTCGTTTCCACCACAACAAATAGCCATACCCTTTTTCCGAATCCTTTTCTGTTCCCCTTTCCACAAAATTTTAAACACATTGAGCATTTGCATCCTAGATTTATCTATTGGGTGCGCATTTCGAGCCTTTCCCTCTATTGGGGTTGGGTTGTGAGTTGAGAGGGTCTTTGGTTTCATATATATTTCTTGTTGGGGTTGAGTTTCTGATGCATCATGAGCCGTGGTGTTGAGGGAGTGAAGACGTTGTGAGACTTGGTGTCGTGTTTATCCCCTTTCCCCTTCTTTTTCCTTCTTATACATGTTCTCACACTAAGGACAATGTCTTAATTTAGTTGGGGGAGATTTTCATTGCTTTGGGTGTGTTTTGTGTGACTTACACATTTATTTTTGATTTGCTTTTGAAGTAGAGGAGAATAGGTTAGAACTCATCTACCTTTGGAGAAATAAGGAGTGGTTGGCGTGATTTGTGTGGATTCGGTATGAGTTTGAGTCCTTTGAGACTTTTCGGGGCTCGAATTCACCTTATTGATTTGATGACTCTTGGTGTGTGATCTTGGTGTTGAACGTGACTAAATATGCTTTTAACGTTGTTTCAGGTGAGCTTTTGGTTCAAGTGTAGGGGGTGCCTTTGCCCTTGTGTTTGACCTTAAGCGATTCGGAGAAGAGTAGCATCGTTTTTGTACACTAGGGTGGAGTGATAAGGGTAGTAGTTCATATGTGTCTTGTTTCGGAATGGCATACCCCATATTCTTAATGATCTAGTTTACTCGAGGTCGAGTAAAGTTCAAGTGTGGGGGTATTTGATGAGACCATATTAGGTGTGTTTTTAGAGTATTTCGGAGATCGTTTAGTAAGGGTTTAGCTCTTGAGAATGGGACTTTCATATATATTAGCCTAAGTGTGGTATGTGGAGAATTGGGATAAAATCGGTACTTTAGAGGTGTTTATGGTTCGATGATGGTTCTTGTCCGGGTATTGGTTGGTTAGTGTGTCTATTCGGTTTCTAGAGTTGGAACTTGTGAGCGAGCGTCACTTCATAAGCAAGAGCCAAAAGCCTTCTAAGCCTTCCACGCAGCCAAGCTTGCCAAGCCTTCGGCAGCACGCAGCCCGCCCACCAGCATAGGTGCGCACCCCAAGCACAGGCCCGCACACCCCGCGCATCTCTAGCCAGCATATGCAGCACAGCAGGCCAGCCGCAGTAGTTTGGCGCGACCCATGCACAAGCAGCACACCCCTGCGCGCCTTGCAACCTTAGCAGCAGCCTAGCATAGCATCCAAGCGCACCCCGCGCGCCTACCATGCGCGACTCGCGCATCACGAGGGCTTTGCTTGCGGTTGCGATTTGTCGATCTCCTTGGCTATTAACTTAGTTTTAATGATTTTATTTTCTAATCTTTCATGATTCCAATTAGTTTAGAACCCTAATTAGAGAGAGAAACTTACTTCCTCCCTCTCCATTACATTCATGTTAGATTTAATTATTGAAGATTCGTTCATGAATTATATGCCGATCGTAGTGTAAATCAACTCTTGAGAACGGTTGTTTGATCTTCGATTCATTATTGTGAGGTTTCTTTTGTCAACTCTTTATTAATTATAATTTGATTTCTAATTGATTATATGATTTTTTGTTTGATTCCTAGGAACTACAACTAGTCTTTTTTTCAATTAATCTATTGCTAGAACTTAGAACGATTGATGATTCTTTTGTACTTTATTCATGAGTAGCAAACTAGGGTTTGACTTAGTTACCGATTGTTCTTGTTTTTCTCTTCTGAAATCATTGTTTCCGAATTGAATAATTGTGCGAGTAATTGTTATTTGGCTTATAGAATTCCTAGGGCTTGATGTGCTATAGAATTGAACCATAATTGCATATTCAATCAGGTTGTTTTATAGTTCAGTTGTTCTATCTGCAGATTCGGGTAGTTTATATTTTTCAGAGGGAAGCGAGATTTATTCTCAATCTATAAGTGATTAAGAGTAGTCATTTATACTTAGAAACCGATGATCGATAATCCGAATCGAAGTGAAAATCAACCGAACTCAAGACTCTTCTCTATTGATCTTTTCCTATTTTAATATTGTTTTCTTAGATTGTTAGATTACTCTTTTAAATCTCTTATACACATACTTTGGTACCTAAGTTTCTGTGATTCGACCCTACTTGCTTCCTAAAGTATTTGTGTTCGAAAGTTGGATTATAAATAGTATCTTTGGGAAACGCGTGCGACCGCGCTCCACCAATAATCAGCATGATTTCTTATCATATGCCCTTTGTACTTATAATTACTACTAATTATTCTTTTACTATAATCTACACATTATTTCAACTAATACTAACTGTTCTTTTAATATACTCGAAAATTTTCACTAATAAGATTTATTTACTATTATTTTTCTAAATTAGTTGCTCTTTTAGTATAATACATTTGTGCTATTGAATCACACTAATAGTTAATATATGTAGAAGAAAAAATAATAGTAGAGTTGTTTTTTTTGTATTGATGAATGTTGAAGAACACAACAACGGAGACTTTTTTTTTGGTAGCAACACGTTGATATTAAAAATACTAAGATTATTTTATTTAAAAGTTTTTAGTTTCAAAAGCAAAAACTCAAAAAAAAAAAAGTTTAAAACCAAAAACTAATATCACGTATCTCTATTCTATAAGGGAAGAGGAGAGGAACACCAAAAATCAATAATATTTTTTTAAAAAAACAATGCTAATTAGATGACACAATTCCCTCTCTATTTTTAACTGTTTTCACATTTTTTTAAAAATTTCAAAGACAAAATGAAAAACACCCTAAACAAACAAACTAATATATTTTTATGAAAATTTTACATGGTTTTGCACACATCGCGTGCACATAGGGCTAGTAAGTGTATTTGCAAGTAATCATCAACAGATGATCACAAGTTATGCTTAGAAGATTTTGTTTTAAATTAAATCATTATTTAAATAGCCAGCTGTTTTAAATATTAGTGAAAAAATAGCCAGTTATTGCGGGCCTAAAACCATCAATAATTGAGTATTAGGAGGCGTAGCTAATGTAAATAAAAACAGTAATTGCGTACATGTACGCAACTACTGGTAAGCATTAGCTCCATGCTATAACTTGAGGCCCCAGCAACAACCAGCAATAGCTGCGGGCCTCACCATAAGCTCGTAATTAATGGTGGTGTTACAAAGAATTGTAGCACCACCATTAGCTGCGGCTTATGGAGAGGCCCATAACAATTATTAATTTTTTTTGATAAAAAAACCTATACAGACTGCAATGTCTGCACACCACACCACATGACCAACAACTAAAGTGACAGTTACAAAGAAATAATAAAATTTACAAAAATGAGCTTACGCCACATAGAAAACATAACCTTGAATTCATACATGTTCAACCATAACATGTACACGCAAATGAAACAAAGTTGAAAACAAAAACCCATTATCCACTTATTTCAAAATCATATGTGAATTTCCTCCCTACGCTACGACACTAAATACCTATATATTAAAAAAAAATACTATACCTATCTATAGAAAAAATACTTCACCAATAGCTCTAGAATCACATTAGTTCTTTCTCAGGTGGCTTCAGGTCTCTTTTCTTCTTATTCTAGGTTTCAGTTGTCTCCTCTTTTCGTGGGTAAGAGACAGAAGTGTCCCCAGCGGTATAACATCTAGTAGTGGTTTCAATAACCAGTGAAATCCGAAAGCCTGGGGAACTGATCAGAGTTGGAGCTCAATATAGCACATAAGTCACCATAACTCAAAGAGACGGAAGCATAATTTGTGGGGAAAAAGGTGCTTACTAAAACCTCAAGGATGTCTTGAGTATAATGCATTGGACCTAGGATTTCTCAAACAAGCTCCGCCAAAGCCCATTTGTTATGTAAGTGATCAGGATCAAACAAAAAATTAAAAGCTTGCTTAGTAAAGGAGACAAACGCGCCTACAACTCATTTTAGCTCACACTTCAGCTCAAAGCGTAAGCGCTCCAGAGCTGAGCTTGAACAAGTCAAATGCCTCAAGAGCCCAGCTCAATGAAGAATGTTAAAAGCTCACTCCAACTTGACATCTAAAATCCTTATCAAGCTTTACCTTTAACAAGAACTTGAGTTAGATATACCTAGAATCCTGATCAAGCTTAGCTCGAACAAGCTTAGCTCGAACAAGCTAAACTCGGGTCTAATTGCATAGATTTGAGAACTATACTATAGATGGAGGAGAATTACTAGAAAAAGAAAATGGAAGCTTATTTACAGCTTGTGCACCAGCCATGAGATCAATAAAAATGCTCATTTATGATATCACGTATTTATATAGACTTTCCTCCCTAATTTACGAGCTAAATTATGCATCATTGGAGCTCTTGGGAGCTATTTTTGTGCTAACTATCGTATATAGTTGTGGTTTTGTGTTTTAGTGTTGAATTGCAGGTTTTAGGGAGTTTTCTCCCTATTCTCGAGCCATTTGGAAGCAACCACGGCTTCACGAGATGTTACGAGACACGTAGGATGGCTCACGAGCTTTATGGGTAGTTTAGGAGGTCCCAAGACCTCTAAACATGAATAATTGAGAGCCAAAGAGTCAAAATAGAGTTTTTCGTACTCTGATCGGGCAAAAATGGCCCGATCGGGCGAAGAAATATTGATCGGGTAGAGGAGTTGCGGATCCGATGGGGCGAGCATCCATGTGCCCAGACCCGATCGGGCAAAGCCCACCCGATCGAGCTGGCCCAAATTCCAAAAATCCTCATTTTCGTGCTGCATGCTGCGTAGAACACCAAGAAGCGATGGGCTTATAAACTCGCCACCCGATCGGGCAGGCCTTATCTCGTATGAAGAGCGCTGTTGTATCTTCGCTGCTCAACAATCCAGCTTGGGCTTTACTTTCCAAAAGCTGCAACTTGCAAGAGGACAAAACCTAGCCCACTAATTGATTACTAAATGTTGTGGGATAAGGGAACAAAAGGATGGCCCACTAATGCAAATATGTTGCATTGTTGCTGCTGTGCGCTATTACTGAAGACCCGATGGTGCGCCCGATCGGGCAGCCCATCGGGTGGGGCCCAAATCTCCTTTCAACCAATATGCTGTGATGCTGCGTGGAAAACAAGAAGTTGGTATTTTTTTTACTATGGACCCGATCGGGTCTCGTGCACGACGACGCGGATTTTTCTATTTTTAATCCCGTTTTAATTAGACTTTTGGGGATATTAAAAATACTTTTTCCTCATTATTTTAGAGACATCTCTTTTATCATTCTAGTGGAGACTCTAGTTTTTCTCATTGTTCTTAGTTTAGTTTAAACACTTTAGATTAGATTAAAGGTGATCAAACCTATTCGATTTCAATAAAAGTTCCTGCTTTCTGTCAATTGGTATTCTTCTTTGCCCTAATCTCTTTTATTATTCTTTATTGCTTAGTTTATTTATTTAATTATTCATGATGCAATTGTTAGGGTTTCATATTAGTTTTGTTGTTGTTAATTCGATTATGAGTGAGTAGTTCCCTTTCTAGGGTGTTAGATAGGAAAGCCATGTTTATACCATGATTGTGATTTAGATTTCTATCAATTTCTAGGGCTTGATTAGGGTTTTGTGATGTGGTTTGTTCTTTATTGAGTAATTAATGTCAGTGTACAATTTCATTGGTTGCTTGTGGTTAATAGTTGTCTGCACAGATCCGTCTTACGACTAGAGTCCTAGGACACGTCAGTAGTTATGATTACGTTAGTGAACATGCGGCGTATGTTGAACTATGAGCGTTGAGTCTTAACCATAGCTCAACACATGCTCTAATCCCCCGACTCTTGACTTAGGTTTGGATAGTAGTTGACCCTATTTGATTGGTATAAGCATGGTGGACCGACCTAATACCCTAGGTTTTTAGTCCATAGTTAATTCCTCGATTTAATCCGTCTTCTTTAGTTTAATCATTAGTTCAGTTAATTCTTCCCTAATTTCATCTGGAGTAGCTGATTGATTGAATATTAATTTAGAAACTCTGTCTCCCTGTGGATTCGACCCTGCTTCCACTGACTACCTTAGTTAGAGGACTGTAGGTTTATCTTTGAATAGGTGATACGACTAAACCCTATCAAATTCTCATTCTCATTCTGTTGACTAACATTCTACCCACTTCAACAATCGGATCAGTGAACCTTAAGGCATGGTTATTAACCCTACATCTTAGCTTTTGTAAACCATTGTTTAAGTTATTCGATATCATGTAATCAAATTTTGTCATGTGTACAAACCTGCACTATAAATAAGCCGGTTTGTCAAAACCATTAACTCAACAATAGTCAAGAAATTCAGACGAGTCTGAAAGAGACTATTGACCAAACCCATTCAACGCCACCCTATAAATCACAAACTTGCAAGATTATCTCCTAGACAATTGTTTATGCTTACAATGATGCATGAACGTTCATAAACTAATTCACCTAGAAGGGTACTTTACTTAAGGAAAGTTGACATATATCTCACTTGAAAGTCAAAGGTAAAATAAACTTCGAAGAAGATAATACTCACATGTTTCTTATTGAGAAGGGGTAAGATCCGCCTAAGGCAGTACTTAGAATTGGATTTTCTACGAGTTCGTGTTTGAGCTGGAGTAATAACTTTTCCGCCCACCATCGGAAGCTACTTTATGATTTTAACATCTTTTGATAGAAATGATATAAACCAATCAACCTCAAAGATATCGCCAAAGTCACTGCATGCATGCACAATGAACAACATATATTAAGATGTAAGACAATGATTTGAAGCTTGGAATCATAAAATAACTACTTCTACATAAGAAATAAAACTAGCAGCTATGAAAAATTCTCATATCAACATTCCAACATATAAAAAGAATAAGGTGCTTAAAACATAAAAATGAATTCATAAACTGCATAATGGAATCAAACAAATATACCTCAGTGTCATCGGTTCGTAACTTACTTAAAACATGAATCTCATACTGGTAAGCCTTCTCCCACTCTGAATTTGTCGTAATATCCCTTATCTATAAATCATAAATAATCTAAAAATCAGATAAACAAACAAAATTGCAGGCGAAAGAGAAAGAGAAAGAGATAGATGAAGTTATATCCTTGCAAATTGTTAGGTCAATCGAAGCTAGGGAAGGATGAAGGTGCCGCCGGTTGTGCAGCGAGGAACACGATGTACTGTTTTGAGACGAAGGTGTAGGCGGTTGGTGCAACGAGCAAGATAAACACTAAAATCATATAATTATCATATGCTAACATCTAATTCAAAGAGTTCAAATTGATTGTTCAATACACTCGAGAATTATTTTGATAATTTCCGACTTCCCATACAACAAGTAGCTAGTATCTTACTAAACCACATTACTGTCAATGATTTGCCTTCAAACAACTCAATAAAAAGTAATTTTCCGTCTAATCAAACATAAAAGTATACATTCTACATTTAGAGACATCAAAACACTCATAAAAGTTAATCCTCAATGCTCAATAAAATGCCACCACAAACTAAAGCAATCCTACTTACAAAATCTTCGATCAAACATTTTTCCTGGTGATGCAAACATGAACTTATAATACCAAGATTCTCATGCAGAAACCTAAACACTGTTCATTTAAATTACGACGCAATCAACGCAACCAAACTTGACCTCAATTAATCGCATTTATCGTAGCTCCAAGCCAATGAATCAAACAATCAAATTACAAACAAATAAATTTAAAATCGATTCATAAACGAACTTTTGAATTCAGCATTTTGTATTACGAACAAAGAAATTAACACGAATACAACATACCTCAATTAATGGAATTTTCCATAGTACTAATCCAATAAATGTTTAATCAGATTACAAACAAAGAACTTAATGATTCGACTAAGAAACGAACTTTTAAATTCATCATTTTATATCAAACTCAACAATTCTAGTATTCCGGCATAAAACATGATTTCACAATGAAAACTGACAAAATTAAGACGGAAACAAGATAATCCTACCCTAAAAATGGAGAGAAAAAGAAGAGGAAATACATAAGGCGAGGAGAGGGCAATGGGGGTAGAACGACCGAAGAACTGGATTGTTCTGTTCTGTGAAGAACGATATCAACATCAGTAGTACGTTCGTCTGTTCTCTATACGGGTAGTTTTCCTTAGTTCATATTCATATCGCAATTAAAATCTGATATTGAATGAATAACGAGAAGAAAGCAAACCAAACCTGAGATTGAGACGCCTGAGAAAGGGGCAAACTGAGAATGGAACTTCAATGGGACACAGTTTCAATGGGAGAGAGGGAAAGAGAGGACAAAGCTTCGTGACCCTTATGCGTTATACCTAAAATCAATAAAATTTATAATATTCTATTTTGGTCGTTGTAGCTGCGGGCCTACACTGATACAAGTCACGGTCCCAGTCAAGGTCAAAAGTCAACTCTTGGAGATGACCCTATTTGTTTGATTCTTGAAGCATTTGGATTCAAGTTAAATTCCAACTCTTCCTTTGTGTCCATGATTACTTGGGAAGATGATCCTAGCCCCTGAAGCTATGAGGGGCGTCCTATTCTTGTTTTGGAGTCCATTTAGAGTCTTAGTTATTTTAATTAAGTCATTTAATTTCACCAAATAAAAAGGGGCAATTTATACTTAGATTTTCGGTTCTTATTAGGGTTTTGAGTCCTTGTACTCCAAGTGTAGTTGAGTTGTAATATTCCCTAGATTGTATTCACATTAGGCGTGGATCAGGGAAAGATTAGGCTGAATATTTTCGGTCCTTATCTTTAGATATTTGATTCTTATCTTTTCCTTTATTCTCTCCTAGATTTTAGGGATTTGGTAGCAAGTAATTAGTTTGTAATATTTGGCTAATTTTCGACTATTTGGATGCTTGGAGGATAATTTTATTCTTGTCATTTAATAATATGAATAAACGACATGCCACATTACAAGGGTATGTGTGATTTATCAAAAAAGAACTTGTGTTTAAGAGTTCTATTATTTTCGGCCAATAAATTGATTTTCAGGAGTGTTAATTAATTTTGTGTTCATTCTACTTAATTCCAGGAGTGGTTTAAGTGAGGTTAAAAGTTAATTAAAACTTTCAGGTGTATTAGTTTTAATATCTACATCCACAAAATACATAAATTTTCGGACTTAGATTAAAAGTTAAGTTCCTTTGCTTCAAAGTTCTTGGATGTTACTTATCATTGGAGTTGCATTCATATCAATTGGTATCAGATTTTACCAGGAGGGTGAGGATAGACAGTATTTAACTTTCTTTGGTAAGCATTCTAAACTAGTTCATTCTAATTCTTCATTTCGATCCTTCTTAGGTTTTGTGTGGTTGTTGGCTGCCATTCTTTCTTATTGGCGTGTGATTTGTGTTTTTGGCGTGGCATTGTTGTTTCTTTTTAAGCTCTTATCATGTCTAGCTTTGAAAGATTAGAGAAAATGATGCAAGGTATGCTCATTGCTAATGAAGAGGACCGAGCTAGGGCTAGAAGGTTGGAAACCGCCCATCTAGCACTAGTTGACATAATTAAAAAGAAAATGACCCTAATCATGTTGACTATGAATCTGATCTTGATGTTGTGAAAACTGTTAAATCTAGCTATGATGATGATAGAGGTATTAAACTATATGGTTTTGCTGGTAATTCTAATCCTGAGGATTTACTTGAATGGATTCTTCAACTTGAGAAAATTTGTGAATATAAGGGTTTTGATGATGAAAAACAATTTACAATTGCCACCATTAGACTAACTAAATGTTTATGCTAAATTTTGCACGGGACAAAACTAAGCTGGGAACTACAACTAGAAGGTGGGAAGTAGCTGGGTGTGAATGAATTCAGCTAGAATGAACAAAGAAAGCAAGACAAGTGAAAGAGAAGGACACCAGAGATGATGACGCCCCCGTGGAATAAGGGAAAAACCGCGGGTGGCTTTGAGTCCACCAATCCACTATAATCACAGTTACATCCCTAGTGTTTTACGTATCAATGTAATTTGTATGCTAGGAACAATGTATGCTTTTAGAATGTAAAATGCTGAATGCGTAGTGCTTGTCCCTAAATTACATAATCATTGTGCTATATACACTAAAATAAGTATCCGTTTGAATCAGCTTTCACAACGGCTTGTAACTGCTCCTAGATTCTCGCCCATGTTCGTAGTTAATGGCTTAGAATGAGTCTTCATCCGTTTTATCTTTGCTGCAGTTGGACTTAGTCTTGCGGGATCTTAGGCTTTGGCCATAACCACTCCATGACGTGTCATTGAAGCTGAGATTCCTTAACTGAGGGATCTAAGCTAGCTCTTCATAGCTGGCGAACCTAAACTGGCCTTCCTTAGCTAGAGAGCCTAAGTTAGAGAATCCTAGCTGCAACAATCTTTTAACCTGCATATGTAGCTATGCAAATTTTTAGGACATAACAATTGCCCCTAACTTGTAGCTTGCACTCCTTGGCTTTTGTAGTAAAGCTACAAGTTATCATCATGAGATCTTTCATAATAATTTTAAGATAACGTTAGTATAAGAGATAGAAACCCAAAAGATAGATCACTTTTAAAGATATAAATGAAGTACGCTTATCTTTAAAGATTGAGTTTAATCATGACTTTGGCGTATTTAAGTGAAGTAATAAATACCCAGCCGTTTTCGTCAGAATGGTTCAATTTCAAAAAGATTTTGAAAAGATTCTTTCTGCTAACTCCTCTTTCTTCTTTGGTAAGTTTTTCTTCTATCTTCTTCCCTTCACTTCCCTGTATGCCTATCAAGCAATCAGCTAGGAAAAAAGTGTTTTCACCAAAAACCACACCTATGGGAAAAGCGAAAGACAATGTTGCGTCCAGTATTACATAGGAGGATATTAAAAACATCAAAATCAGAGGAGGGTTCCTTGAGAGTACTGAGTTTATAGTACTAGACGAACTAGATAGACCAGAAAGAACCGCGGATAATCATATATGCTTCTACGAATACCCCTTCTTGTTAAGGTACACTGTTGAGTTTACACCCTTAATCCATTCGTTTATAGAGGTTTTGAACTTCTCCCCTGGCCAGCTTATGCCAGGATTCTGGAAGATTTGTTACACTATAGAGTCAGCCACTAGGGATTGGAGCCCTGCTTTTGCCCTAGAAGACCTTCTAACCACCTACAGCCTTAAAATCATTAACCCTAAGAAAGTGACCCTGAAGCAAAAGCAAAGTACCCAAGTCCTGTAGAAGGGGCTGGTGCTTCTGAGTCTTACTAGAAGACTCGCTTTTTCTTTGTCGCCAAGGATTCCCTTGGCGAAGCTGGAGCCTATCTTCCCTCTGGCTGGCCTGCTGGAGGTACTTTCACTATATTCTTCCTATTTTCTTGAACAGTTTATTAAATGTAACTCTTACCCTTGTCCTTTTACAGGTGCTGCTGAGACTGTTGAAATTCTTGAAGATAGGGAAGAGAAGGCAAGGGTTTTTCTTAGCATCTCTCCAACTAAGAGGACCTACATTCCCCCTTTCAGGGCCATTCCTGTCAACTCCCACACTCCTGCTACTTCAGGAAACAACTCCATGTCTACAGGTAAAGTAACCCTCTTGTAGTTGTCTACGATTTCCTAGGAAAAGTGTACAAGTTATTATACTCTGCCATTTGTATAGCCAAAGGTAGTACCCTATCCCAAGCCGAAGCTATTGCCCGGTTGAAGAAAAGGAAGATAGAGGCACCTACTACATCTACCCAATCCAAGCCCGCTACGCCTGTCAATAGCTTATTGCTCATTTGTTGCATTGAACTTGGAAAAAAAAAAGTAAATGAGCATGTTATTCATTTCATAATTATATTTACAACTTATTTTGAATAATATCGTCATTCTAGACGAGCAAATTGGTAGAAAATACTGCTCATTTTCTCGTTAATTATTACTTATTGGTAACCATACGACTTATTTGACTACGCAGATGTTTAATTTTTAAGTCATATTGCTCAATTTGAAGTTTTCTCCTCTCGTTTAAAAACTATATGACATATCTTAGATAAGCAAATGAGTAATTATATACGAAGCATGAAAGTTTTAATTTTATAAAAAAGGGAGAATTATATTTGTCTTTATGCATTTTGTGTAAGAAGTTATTAAAATGAGCATCATACACATTAGCAAACACTTATATAATTATGAACCATATAAGTTATAAAATTTAAATGAGAAAGAGAAAGAGTTAAATATTAGTATAGTGATTGGAAACAAATACATGTATTAGAAAAAGTAATTCACGAAAAATAAGTAACTAGATTGATTTCAAATGAGCAATAATAAAGAAATTATCTTTTGAAATAGAATTAAAAAAATACAAGAAAACGTAAGGAAAAAACAAATGGGGGTTTTATCTATAAAGCACGAATGAGCTTTAGAGTTAAAGCAAAGAAAAAAAAGAGAGGCTAATCTAGTGTTGGAGGAATCCAAAACCGCAACCTTTAAATCACCCAACAACACTATATCAAAGCCCAACAACCACTAAGCTACAAGACATATTGTGGTCTAATGTGGAAGGAAAGAGTATATAATTAGTACAATTATTGTGTACGGTACACCCGTGAGCACGATGCACGTTTTCTCATACTTTCGCATTTTACTTTTTCTCTGTGAGTTTCTTTAATTCATCAGTTTGTCATTTGTTGATTCGATTGTTTTGATTCAATCAATTTTTCATTAGATTGATATTTTCAATCTTTTTTTCTTCTATTCTATCTCATTTCTTGAGATTAATCTGCTTAATCTCCTGCGAGTACATTGCAATTACTTAATGAACACCATCCCTTCAAATATTCCATCATCTAAAACTCCTTCTTACCATTCCTATGATGATCCATATTATTTAGGAAAAATTGATCAGAATAATCCAAACTATGGCTGTTCCGCTAATAATAATCCTAATTATGAGTTATTCTTTTATAATCCCAACTATGGGAGAGGTCCACCAAAAATACACCATTGTGACTTGAAATCGGTTAACCGGATAATTTTTTACTCTTTCCTTTATTTTATTATTACTCCCACCCCCAAAACCCCTTCCCTTCCACTCTCTCCTTCCTCTTCCTTTTCCACCGTCAGGACCCCCTTCCCTTTCCTTCCTCTTCCTTTTCCTCCCTGTTCTCAAACCCCTTCCCTTTCCTTCCTCCATCTCACCCTCCTTCTTTTTCTCTCATGTTATAATGGTTCTTGGACTTGTTTGTGATCGTCAAATTGCAAGGGGTAGAGGGTGGCTGAGTAGGGTGATTTTTTTTCATTGGTTGGAGCTATGTTGGATGGGGTAAGGAGTGGCTGAGGTGGGTTGGGTTTTAGGGAAGGAAAGCTGGTGAGGGGGTAGAAGTGGTTGGGTGGGTTTTGGTTTTTTTAGGTGGTGATGGGTTAATAGGACTGGGTTTTTTGGTTAGAGCAAGGTTGCAGGGGAGGGCAGTGGTTTGGGTAGCAGTGGTTCGGGTTGCAGGGGAAAGGGAGGGGAGGGGATAAAGAGAAGGTGGGAGCTGGGCTTGGGTGGGGGCGATGGTATGGGTTGCAAGGGGGTGAGACAGGAAAAGGGTATGGTGGCACTGAGGTGGGGAGGAAGAGGCTAAAGGTGGGGAACTAAAATAAATGCAAAAAATATAAACAACCAATGAGAGAATGCCATGTGGCCGTGTTTACCTATTAAACAAGTTGGCTTCCGGTTACAGTGCATTTGTGGCGGACCTCTCCCATAGTTGGTATTATACAAGAATAACCCATAGTTGGAATTATTCTTGACGGAATGGAAATAGTTTGAATTATTCACTTCAATTTTTCCTATTATTTGTACAATTCAGATCAAACCAATTTACAAATTGTCTGTACTATATTTGATAGTAATAACTAATAATTATCTCTAGTGGAAACCAGATGTTTTAATGGCACTTGAAGCGAAAAACAAAGATGGCTTCATCACTTGTCTGAAAATGCATGAGGTTTCAGACAAGGATTACAAAAAGTGGGACATGTGTGATCTAATTATCAGAATTTGGCTTTTAAACACTATTGTTAAGCAATTACTGATGGTCTCAGGTATGTGAATTCCTCTCATCGATTGTGGATTGAATAGTTAAGAGATATGGGCAAACTAATGGCCTTCATTCTTCCTCATTGTATAAGAGCACAAAAGGTTAAATTAATTACTTCCTCCGTAACAAAATAAACGCACCTTTTGCCATTTTAGGCCGTAACACAACAAACGCACCAAACTTCAAATTTTCTAATTTTAGTAAGTTTTTTTAGTGTGAAATCACTAAAATACCCTTATTAAAAAAATTAAAACCTAATTAAATCTCCTAAAATCTAATTACAAACTAATCAAATATAGTAATTCAAACACCTAACTAGCCCCAATTAATCAACCTCAACCCTTCTCCAGACTTCAACAGTTCAACCATTCACCATTTCATTAGCTTCAATGAATCTTCAACCCTTCACCATTTCATCTCTACCATTTCTATCAACACCACCACCATTGCTCATCACCAACAACAATAGCGTCACCATCTTCACAACCGCAATCCAAGTTCTTCAACAATCCAGATTTTTTGAGGTTTGATTTTATTGGTTTTTGGGTTAAAATTCTGGGTTTGGGTTCATTTTTTTGAGTTTCCTTTTTGATTTTAAGTGTTTTAGCTTTAAAATTATGGGTTTGGATTACTTTTTTAAAGTTTTGGAGTTCAAATTTGGGGTTTTTGGGGTTCGATTTCTTGCTTTTGGTTTTGTTTTTATGGGTTTTGGGGTTAAATTCATGGTTTTGGGTTCTGTTTTTTGAGTTTTGTGTTCAATTTTCTGGATTTTAGGGTTCAAATTATGGGTTTTGGGTTCGAATTATAGTTCTTATTCTCCTTCTTGTAGTTTTAGGGTTCGAAATTTGGGGTTAGGGAACCAAGTTTTCGAGTTTTGGATTCGAATTTTGGGTTTTAGGGGTTGAATTTTGGGGTTTTGGGTTCGAAAATCTGTGGGTTTGGCTTAGAAATTTTTGTGTTTTGGTGCATATTTATGGGTTTTGGGTTCGGGGCTTGGGGTTCTAATTTCTGGGTTACGGTTTTTCTGGGTTTGAGATTGATTTGCTGCGTTTTTGGATTCGAATGTATGGGGTTTGGTTTCGAATTTCTGGGTTTTGAGTTCGAATTTAAGGGTTTTATGATTCAACTTTTCTGGGTTTAGGGTTTCTAATTTCTGGGTTTGGGTTTGAGTTTCTGAGTTTTGGCGTTAGATTCTGGGTTTTGGTTGTTGTTGTTCGAAATCTAAGTTCAAAAATTGTTGTTCAAATTTTCTGGGTATTTTCGATCAAATTTGGTGGTGGCTGTTATGGTGGTTGGTGTTGAAGGTGGTGGTGGACGTGGTGGTCGGAGTTGAAGACGGTGGCTGTTATGGTGGTTGGTGTTAAAGGTGGTGGTTGACGTGGTGGTTGGAGTTGAAGGCGGTGGTTGCCGTGGTGGTTGGTGTTGAGGGTGGTGGTTGGAGTTGAAGGTTACTAATCTTACTTTATCTCTCCTCCAAACCTTAGTTATCTCCCTAATCTCTCATTATGAAATTTTGCCTAGGAGTCTGTGTCGAGCTCATTTGGTGCAATAATATCGTTACGGACAGAGGCGGATGCATGTTGACAATTGGGTAGACAAGTGTCTACCCAACTTTTTTGGGGAAAAAAACTTTTATTGGCTGATTGTTTTTAAAAAAGAAAGAAACACAAAAGGCGGAAATCATATGAATATTGCTTTGGAAGTTGTAATTCCAAATCCAATGAAGTAGAGTTGTACTACAGTTACACGGCTCACACAATTAAATGTTGGGTCTTTTACTATTGTGGTCCCCACCATAATTTTTTTAAAAAAACAGGCGCAATCCCCAAAATCTTGCAACCGCCAACACCACAACACTAAAACCTAATTCTTTGACGACGGTACATAGTGAGTCAGTGACAAATAATTTTTTTAAACCTTTTTCCCCTCTTCTTCACCATTTTAGTGGAGCTTTGGAACATTATACCAGGTAATCTTCTTATCACAAAATTTGATATTATGATATATATTTGTTAGATATTTTATGTTTTAAAACTCTTAGTATTGCACAATTTCATTATATCGTACTTATTTCATCAATGTCGTTCCAATGTATGTTTTAAAAAAAAATTATAGTTTAAACTTATTGAAATTGTGTCTACCCTATAATAAAATTCTAAATCCACCACTGGTTACGGAGGAAGTAAATGAATAGAAATGGCGACATTGCTTATAATACCTATAAAAAATGGAAATGAATAAACTCTGGCTCACGAACTTCAGATTGAAACTCTACGTACTACTTTCCCGTTTCCCATTGGAAATACCATAACGTCACAGAATAAAAGACCTATTGGTCAATTGATATTTCTTCTTGTAAGGTAAAAAAAAAAAGTAAAAATATTAGGAGACCCTTTGCACAATGGAAACTCCTAATGCATCAGAATATTGGATGAAATGAAGATGAAGAGTGCGTGTTGGGGCTGATTTCCAAAGTATCTGAAAGTAGGTGACCTGCCTTGGCCATTTAGTCTGCTGCACGGTTTACTTTCATGTAGACGTGCCGAGTCTGTGAATTGTAAAAACGATGGAGGATGGATGCAATAGCATAACAATGAATGCAAAATAAAGCATATCGTATGGGAACTTACAATGGTAAAAACCATGGGACACTTTCTTGTTTCTTTTAACTTAAAATACTAATTCCCCTTTAAAAAATAAAAAGACTAATTGGTTTCTTTAAGCTTAGAAGCCGAGTTCACCAAATTTTCGCTGAAGTCCCAAAGTTTCTTGGACAATGCCTCATCTTTAGCAAGTGCATATGGCTCTAACTCATTGCAGTCCACATAATATTTGCCTGTTACACCTTTTAAACTTGGATGGAGTGCTACATAGCATGTTGTTGCCGCTCCCTGAAAACAAGCTAATTTATTTTAATCACTATACCGTAATGTTCGTTCATAAATTTAAAAAAAAACAAGTATAATATGTATGTCGTTGTGGGTTTAGAAATTCCTCTGATCTTTTTCCCTTACTTTCAAGTGTCTAGCCGGTTTATCCGGATAAAATGACCCTGTGCGAAATTCCAACCCGGGATGTCAAATTCTTCTTACCATCTCTTCAAAAAATGTAGGAATGGGACTGGGCCAAGGACGGATCTATGTTGTGACATGCATTGATGAGTGTTATGTGCCCCACGAATTAATATCTTTCGATTATTTTCTAAGCTGAATACAAAAAAAAGATTAAAAGTAAATTCACATTAGTTCCACGTCCATTGCTTTTCACACGAAAGGGCCCGAGGTTCTATTCTCCATAGCCCATAACACGAGTTTCACCTTATGTTTCTTTTCCATTTTACAGCAATAGTTTGACTTGTTTAGTAGAATACATCTGTTTCTTTGCTTTCCTTTTTGTTCAAAAATCATTTCTCTTCCATCGTACTTACTCTCATATTTGTTTTACATTTGTCATTTTTTTTTCATAATTGGGTTCTTTTGCTTTGTATTTTTGCTCGTTTTAATTATATTATCCTTCTCTTATTGTTTATAGAGTTTCCATCCCTAAACATCAATATTTCGGAGACACCATTCTTAAAACGAATCCCTTTGCTATTAAATATATAAAACAATTAAATTTTTTGTACAAGTATATCCATAGGGCCTGTTCGGCAAAGTAGCTGTGAGCTTTTAGTGTATATGTTCAGCTCTTAATTTTTAGCTTTCAGCTGTGAAGGTAGCTGTTAACTTTCAACTGTAGAACTAGCTGTTTAAATAATTAGTGTTCGGTAAAATTAGCTCTAGATAAAATTATAACTTATAGTATATTTATAAAAAGTATTAGCTTTGGACAAAAGCTACTCAGAAAGCTACAAATGTTAGCTTTGGAGAAAAGCTACTCAAAAGCTAAAAGCTACTTGAAAGCTACCTTGAAAAGCTACCTCGCCGAACACTTATATAATTTTTGGAAAGCTAAAAGCTACCCAAAAACTACACAAAAGCTACTAAAAAAGCTGCGCCGAACACGCCCTATGTCTTTTCACAAAAATATATATAATATGCTGGATTTATCTGGTTGTATTGTAGAAAGTTTATATTAATGGTTAAAGTTACATATTAACGAGCGTGAAAGTTTACATTATTTATAAATATAGAGCATTAAAAATTAATATACGATACTAATACTTTCTTTTGTAATTTAAGGCCCTACTAGGGGTGTTAATGAGCCGAATCGAGCCCGAGGTTAGGGTCGCTCAAGTTTGGTTCGTTATACTTTGCTCGAGCTCGTGCCGAATCTCGAGCTTTTTCGAGCTTAGATTATCAAGTCCAAGTTACACAAAACTCGAGTTAGGCTCAAAAATTATAACAAAATATAGTATATTTATAAGTTATAATATATTATAAATAAGTTTATTTATTTTTCCTAGACTTATTAAAAATATTATACTAACATTTGAGGTCACTATGTTAAAAGATATAATTAAAAAAATATTTTGAGCTTGTTCACGAACTTCTCGAGTCGAACTCAAGTAGCTCGCGAACAGGCTAATCTCATTAACACCCCTAGGCCCTACCATAAGATTCATGGATAGTGTACGCGGCCCCAACCCACATTACTACTCCTTCCGTCATTTTACTTGTTGGATTTGCTTGAACACAAGTTTGATATGCACATGGGATAATATTAGGAAGTGTTGGAATAATGACGTGACAACCATTTTTTTAGATAATTAAAAAGGTGAAATGGGTAGAAATTGTACAAATAAATGACTAAAAGAAGGATATAATGGATGGATTATATGAGGATTACATGTAAAAAAAAGATAATGGAGCAAGCAAACAAAAACTATATAAAGAAAATGGGGCAAGTAAAAAGAAAGAACGATATAAGGAAGAAAATTTTGTCAAAAACCACCTTTATAATACACATTGTAAGAATAACTACCTTTTCTAATTTTCTTTTACTTTAGTTACATCTTATAATTAAAACTAGTAGGTTTCACTACCAAAATCACTTTCAGGCCAAATTTTAGTGGTTTTCCGCCATTTTCTTCATTTTCTCCCAATTTTCATTCGATTTTCTCATTCAATCTAACCTTAGTTTATCAATTTGGGGGAAATTTGAAAGTTCTATCCAATTAATCATTTATTTGGGCATTAATTCGTAAATGAAGTGCACAAATCTTCAATTAGACTTTTTTTTTTGTAAACCCAGATTCTGGCGACCACCAAAACAGACCCGAGCTGCCCACTGTGGTTGCCGGAATCTGGTGCAACCTTCTCGCCGGCGAAATTTCGGCTGCCCACTGAGGTTGCCGGAATCTTGGATTATAGGGTTTGCAAAAAAAACCTCCAATTGAAGATTTGGGCACCTTATTCACAAATTAATGCCCAATTAAATGATTAATTAAAAATAATCTTCAAATTTCCCCCAAATTGATGAACTAGGGTTGGATTGAATGAGAAAATTGAATGAAAATTGGGGGAAAATGAAGAACATGACGGAAAACCACTGAAGGGTAAAATTGTCATTAAAAAATTTGGCCTGAAAGTGGTTTTGGTAGTGAAACCTACTGGTTTTAATTATAAGAGGTAGTTAAAGGAAAAAAAAATAGAAAAGGTACTTAAACCTACAATGTGTATTATAAAAGGTGGTTTTTTTGACAAAAAAAGCTTATAAGGAAGTTGGAACAAGTAAAAAAGAATGGACAGAGAAATTGACAAGGTAGGACTTATATTTTGTGAAAAATATATGGTTGTGTTTTGAAATATGAATATTATAAGTCTTTTTATCAGTATTTTTCTGATTATGTCCTTTAATAAAAGAAAGGATATTACCAGCAATAAACATGTAACAAAAATTAATGATGGCAATGTCTTATTTTTGTTAAAAGACGTAACCAATTAGCAAAGATAATATGAAGGACATAAACCTAGTTAGAGCCATATGGTCAACCACCATAAAATCATCCATATATTTTGTATATTTTTTCAGTTTTGAAAGAGAATGTAAAGAAGAAAAAGTTGCAAATTATATGCATTACATAACGTAAGCAAGGAACTAGTATTTGATTAACCTGGGGAACGTTTTTCCATATCAACAACCCAGTTAGAAGGTTTAGAAATCCTGCAAAGAATTGAAAGTCTCACTCAGATCAGCCCATATAACCATATGGTACATGATTTTATAACTTAGCATAAATTTAGAGAACAGAATCATACGCATTAGAAAGTAAGAATGTCTCATGAGATTTGTCATGATTAATCCTGGATGTAAGGAGTTGACAGTAATATTTGCGCCCTGGTCCTGGAAAACATTGTACATATTTAGTTCATAGCTTTGGTTAAACTTGAAATGCGAGAGAAATTGATCGAAGAGTTATAAACAACTGAATGTATCAAACAGACATACATAATATATATATATTTGAAATGATCTTACTATGATCACCTCGACAGAAGTTGTAGCTTAACAGGCATAAAAGGAACAACACCAGAAGAATTATAGAAGAAAAGTTATATTTACAAACCACAACTCAATTTGCATTGTGTTTCCCAACTTGTGATTAGATTATGTATCAAACTTTTGTTTGAATATGAAATAGACATTTGTTCAATATATGGTTAGAAAAGTTAATACGTTTATTTTGGTATTCTAACAGATGGGAGAACTTGGACTTATGTTACCATATAGTAACATTTGATAACTTGGATTAAAACGAGAATGCAAACCTTGAGACGACGAGACAATTCATTTGCGTGTAGTACATTTGCTAACTTAGATTGTCCATAAGCCCGTTTGTCGGAGTAACTGAAAAACAAAAGCACGATCAATCGCCTAATTTTAAGAAGTTAACAAATCAATGGGAGTTATTTTTTTTAGTTTAAGAAAAGGAAACTAGCATACCCAACTTCATCATTGATGTGATCGAACCTAATTCCTCCTGGATAAGTGTGAAGATGTGCTATTGATGATAAATTCACGATTCTTCCTTCAATACCACTAGCTTTAGCTGTTTCCTTCATTTTGTCTAGCAGCAAATTTGTTACCAAAAAGTGACCTGTAAGCCACAAAACCAAACCCCATTACTAACTTTCATAGTTATGTGGGTATAAAGTTGAGATCTTGAATTACCTATATGATTTGTGGCAAACTGTAGCTCTATACCATCTTCAGAAAGCTGGAATGGACAGAACATAATGCCTGCATTGTTTCTGCAACATTCAATTTAGTGTTATGGAGTATGTCATGGGGATCCAAAAAAATTTCCAGAATTTCTCAAAGTTATTTGGAAAATACATTAATATGTTGAGAGGCAGATTTAGAGAAAGGAATTTGGCAGCAAATTCTCTCACGGATTTGATAGAGCAAAGATCCAGCTTAAGAACGTCAATTCGAGCAGATTTATTGCTGTCAAGAATTTGCTGCTTAGCTTCAATTCCAGCGTTGATGTTCCTCGCCGCAATTACGATATGGGCGTTCCGGAGAGCCAACACTCTTGCAGTCTCCAATCCTATTCCACTTGCTCCTCCTTCACAATTCCACATACAAACTTATATCAAACCAAATGTACATGCGCTTGTTCAAAGGATAAGTTCATTGCATACATTTCTTTTTTGAACTAAATTAAATTTAGATGAAACAAAATTAGGAGAGGGAACTGATTAGAATGAACTGAATGCCGAATTTGAAATGAAATTAACGAAATCGAAAGAAACTAAATCCAAATGAACAGCGCGGGTTAGTTTAGCAAAAACTAAATACTATTAGTAAAACAGCCTATTAATTTTGTTCCGGGGTTGTAATATTACACCTTTAACTAATATTATAAAAAATAGGAAAATTTGTAAGAAATGACCTTTTAAAAGAGTTTATTTGTGAGAAAGGACCTTTTAATTTTTTTTTGGCTTTTAACAACCTTAAACAAAAAAAATTTTGCGAGAAGAGACCTTGAGCTTGTTTTCCGACGTTGACCACCGGAAACCGGCGTTGACTAATATTTTCTTCCTATTTGCAATCCTAATCTAGTCTTCTGTTTCTTTTCGCTTCCCCTCTCATCCTCGTGGTTGCGCCACCATGGACCTACACCACCACGAACGCACACCACCACCTGCCGTCGACACGACCACCTTCCTCGTCCTCCCCTGCTCGCCTTTCACCCACTCAAACCAGCTTCTTCAGCTACGGCAGATTCAGCAATAAACAATATCTGGGTTCTGAACACCAATGCCAGCCTCTTCTTTCTCAACTCCCATCTCCATACCATCGGGATTTACATTCTCATCAACATTGATGGGCCCTTCTATCACAGCTCCCTCTCAACATTATTAGGCTCCCCGTCTTCAACACCATTGCCAGCATCTTCAATCTGAGCTTCCATCTCAATACCATGAGGCAGTAGCAAACAGAGGGGATTGAGAGGAGAGAGGGACAACAATGGATGGAGGCTGTTGTAGGGTTGTGGGTACTGTGTGGTGGGTAGCCTCGCCGGCAAACTCCGGCAAAGATGGGGTGGGGGTGAGATTGGCGGTGGCTGGTTAAGGGAGGAGGTGGGATGTGGGTGGGGGAGGAGAGAGATTTGGGGGTGTTAATGAAAGGACCTTTTAGAGGAGTTTTTTTTGTGAGAAAATATTAGTCAACGCCGGTTTCCGGTGGTCAACCTCGGAAAACAAGCTCAAGGTCTCTTCTCGCAAATTTTTTTCTGTTTAAGGTTGTTAAAAGCCAAAAAAATATTAAAAGGTCCTTTCTCACGAAAAAAACTCTTTTAAAAGGTCCTTTCTGACAAATTTTCCTAAAAAATATATTGATGTCTAAATTTGTGCTTTAGATACATGGAAATACTGTTTCAAACATTATACAACCGACCTAAATGATAAATTCATGGACAAGAACAAAAGCTGTCAAATAGTACATAATTACCAGTGGAATTGACAACCAAGTGAAGATTTAAAAATAAGAACACACTTCGGAAACATAAAACTCCAAAGGAAAGCAAATCGAAATCAAATTCATAATATTGTCTTGAGTTTTTTGTCAGAAAGGACCTTCAAAAAAATTTTTTTTTGTGAGAAAGGACCTTATAAAAAAAACTTGGCATTTAAAGACCAAAAACCAAAAAAAGTTTGTGAGAAGGGACCTTGAGACGTTGACCAGCGTTGACTTGCTAAGTGCAATCCAATTTTTTTATAAGTGCAGCCAAATCTCCTCTCTAATACTTACACTTTCCATTACTAATCTAATTAACCCCTATCTCTTCTCTCTTCTCTCTCCTCACTTCCCTCCTCCTTACTCCCTCCACCAACCATCACAAAACACCCATAATCACCACCAACCACCACAAATACCCAACACCACCCATCTACTTTAAACTAACCCTAAACAACCACCAACCACCCACCTTCAAAACCACCAATCAAACCAAACCACCCCAAAATGCCACCCCAACCACCAACTTACAAGATCCCACCATCATCCCAACCACTAAACCCTCACTATAACAACCACAACCCCAACCCCACCCTCACTATACCTCACTCGTACGCAATACAACAACCCCACCCGAACCTACAACCCCAGTAGTCGAACCTACAACCCCAAATTTGGGTGGCTGATTCGGGTTTGGTTGTGGTGATTGGATAGGGGGTTGGGTTGTGGTGGTGGTGTTATGAAAGGTGGTTGTGGGTGGCTAATTAAGTCATTGTGGTTGTGGTAGTGGGTGGTTGTTTTGTTATGGTAGGAAGTGAAATGTTAGTGTTATAGTATAATTAGGGTTGTTTTATTAGTTTTAATTAGGTATTAGGTATAATTTTTTTGTTAATATATAATTAGTGTTAAATTAGGTTGTAAGTAGTAAAAATTCAAAGTCAAACCCTTGGTCAACGCCTCAAGGTCCCTTCTCACAAATTTTTTTTGGTTTTTGGTCTTCAAATGCCAAGTTTTTTTTAAAAGGTCCTTTATCACAAAAAAAAAAATTTTGAAGGTCCTTTCTGACAAAAAACCCTATTGTCTTAGAAACGAAGTTGAGGAATCAATAGATTAAATGGGTAGGTAAACCACTGGACATATAGCCTGGGGGGTGTCATCAAGAAGGCATGCGAAGAGAATTTGATTTCAGTTATTGCTTCGTACCGCCAAACAAGCTTATTCCAGCTTAAGAACCGTATCGTTTCTTCTGGGTGCTTTAATCCATTCCGTAAAGTTGGTCGGCTCTTTTCTTTCATTATGCTTTATCAAATTCATCGATTTTGTTTTTCAAATTACACCCATTTAACAGTGACCACTAACTTACTCATTCCTCTCTAACTATTTTATATCGATAAGAAAAAGGAAGGTGTGTTATGAAACGGAGGAAATATGTCAAATGGGTCGATTTGTTTTTTGACCGGATATAATTGGATATAATTAAATTAGTCTAACTTCGCATATTGGAATATTAGAAGTGGCTTATTTTTACAAAAGTTTTAAAATGCAAAGAATTGATTATAATTGATTTAATGTGACAAATTTTCCTATAATCAAATTCTGAACATATTTATGTGAAAAGATATCAATCTCTTCAACGTGTTTGAAAAGGGTTTTTATTTTGACAAATTAAAAGTGCGTGGAGTAATTTGGATTTTTTTTTTTTTTGAACGTAAACGTAGAGTAATTTGGATTGATCTTAAGATTGGAAGTTATATAATTGCAATTTTCGAGTTTAAGGGAATGGTTATCAACTTATCAACAACCATGAATGGCAGGATAGATATAAAAACATGAAAGAAGTTCATTGTGTGTTTCAACCGAAGGAAATTAGAAATTTAGGATGCGAAGAGGTTAACATATATATATGCCCTCATATCTTTGACATTGAAAAGCTGAAATGTTTACGGGAGATGACGGAGTACAAGATAATGTGTACAGGAGAAAAAGGTAAAGAGTAAAGCCTGATGCTAAAGCTGGCAAAAGTCCCAAACCTTCCAAATTTCCAACTTCCAATGACGAATTGAATCATTAAATGTTTCAAGCTGGTAACCCAACTTCCATGTTTTCACTCTTTTAGTTGAACATTAGAGAGAAAATCAATTTATGTGCAAAATAATTATCCATCAAAACGATTATGAAAAATAAAACTTAGTAGCTTTGTGTGCTATCTTAGATTGAAGTTAGAGAAATGGAAAAATAACGTTAGGATAAATAGCAGTGACGAAACACAGATGAAAAATATGTTAATGGAAAACAAAGCATTTTCTCTTTATTTATTTAGTGAGATTAGCTAATAATGTAGGGGCTTTGATTGATTCTTCTGGTGGAAACCCGTAAATTTATTATTAATGTCTCCACAATCATAACTCTATTTAGTTTTTTAGTTTAAATTTAAATTTTTTCCTTTTCGATGTGAGGCTTTTTTTCATCAATAAGATAGGTTTATCTTCCTCGCGAGTTTATAGTTATATTTTGTTTTCTACTTAAGAGGTAGCACATTTGGGACATATAATTGTTTGATTGAAGATTAAAAAAATCAAAAGGAGATGAAGTTGCATTAAGATGATAGGAAAATTATCAAAAGGGGCGTAAGGGATAGTAAAATCATACATAGAAAATGAAAGAAGAATCAAATTAGTTATAAAAGATTAGAGTTGCACTAAGATGAAAGGTAAAATCGTCAAAGGAGATGAAGTGATAGGGGTAAGGCCTAAGGGGAACTATTTCCCTTGTTACAGGGGATAGAATAATTACGCACCACTTCCCTTGATAAGAGATAATAGTCCCCTCCTTCCTGCTTTGTCATCTCACCGTCATTAAATCGCCTCTTTTATAACTACCTCATTTCCTTTTAATACAGCCTCATATCATCTCTTTTATTTCATTCATCTCACTTTAATTATTCTTTTACTATATTATCCTTATTTCAAACATGGCATAAGCAAATACTTCTCTCTGTTTCCTAAAAATCGTTACACTTGCAAAAACACAAGAATCAAGGAAGTGAGTAAAAAAGCATGACAATGATAGAAAAAAGTAACTTTAGGAGAGAGAATAAAAAATAAAAAATTAACTTTAGAAGAGTATAAAGAATACAAAATTGGTGGGGACATATATCCCAAAATGGTAAAAGTAAAGTGTAACAATTTTTGTGAAACGTATTAAAAAGGAAAGCGTAACAATTATTAAGAAACGAAGAGAGTACTTGTAATGATCATAATAGCCCTTCCGTTTTTGAAACTAAATAGTTTAGATAGATAAGAAGTAGCGACATAAATAAAGATTGAAATGTAAGAGCAAGCAACGCATTGGTGCTGCTTGAATATCTTGTGAGTTTTGAGTTGCCAGTTGCCATCTCCCAACTTCCTAATTAATGTCTTCCCAGCATCCAAAACCGCAAATTGAAATTACTCAAGTCCCAATTTAATTAGTAGGTCCCCGCCCCGCTGGGAACTAAAAATCACATTCGAAGGGTTGTGATATGACTTAAAGAGTTGACGGCCTTCCAATTTACTTACTTTTATGGGGCGTTTGGTATGTGGGAATGAGAGTTTGGAGATTAGAAGGAAGGATGAGGATTGGAAATTAATGGGTGGGATAAAGAAAAAATAAAGTTCATCCCTTGTTTGGTATGAGTTGAGAATTGATTAGGATTAAATTATGATTTTACTTCAATACCCTTACTAATCCTCCACCTTCTTTCTTTTCCTTACTTTTCATTAAGAGTAAATGGGTCATTTCATTCTAAAATTTTAATCGCATCCCCTAATACCTACCCCCCATGTCTTATTTTGGTGGGATTATGGGGTATTTAATCCCCCTCAAAACTCCCAATCCCTCCAAACAAACATGGGAATTCTACTCTGATTTTTTTTTTGCTAAACACATTACTACGATTACAGGTTCCGTCATCTCCCAATTTATTAACATTTATTAGAATTTATTGGAACTTATTGAAATTCATTGGCATTTATTAGAATTTATTAGATCTTATCAGTCTTCATTATCGCATCGTGTAACTTAACACGATGGCCAATATCTCAAACTGTTGATGTGAACATGTCTGTCCATTGGAGGCTTTAGAGTAAACAAAATTCAATATTTATTAAGAAGCTAGAGGCATTATAAATGGGATTGAATAAGAAAAGAGATGAAAGAGGGTGTGTTCGATATTTATAGTTGTATATCTCTATTATATAATGGAACAATGGAATAGGTGGGGTGGACACCAAAAATAAGAAAAAAAAATATAATGAGTTAAGCGCAAATGAGATAAATAATTTATTTTAGGTCATAAATTACCCTACATTATAGGATTTGTAAAATTCAATTTGACAATTAATTCAACTTTTTGTTTAAATTTTTGCACGTATCGCATACATATAAGGTCAGTAAGTAACTATGCCAAACCACATCCTGGTTCCGCCCAACTCGTGGCCTGAGGCAAGGTGATCCTTTGTCCCCCTACCTGTTTATTTTGTGTATGAAAGGCTTAGTCAGACAGCTGACGGAAAAAACAAAATGCAGAAAGAGTGGCATTGGCTTCCAGATTTGCCCCCAAACCACCAAGATCCCTTGTCTTCTGTTTGCAGATGATAGTCTTCTATTCTGTAAAGCTACAAAAACTGCTTGCAGAAACCTCAAAGACATCATTGACAAGTTTTGTTCAGACTTCGGTCAACTGGTAAACCTCCATAAGTCGGCTATAGTGTTCTCGAAACATGTACCCAATTCTAGCAAACATGCCCTAGCTAGCCATTTCAAAATGGCCCCCAAAGCATGCCTTGGACGCTACCTAGGTATCCATTTCAGCTCTTTCAAGCCAGTAAAGACAGATATGATGTCTTTACTAAACAATACGAAAAAGAGAGTATGACTTTGGGAAGCAAGACTTCTCTCCAAAGCCGGTCGTCATACTCTCATTCAGTCCAACCTAGAAGCTATTCCAAACTATGCCTCAGCTACTACCTTACTTACAAATTCAACAGCTTCAACTATTGACTCCGTTCATAGGAAATTCTTCTGGAACTAGACTCCTGGTAAGGAAGCTATCCCACTAATAGCATGGGACAAAATCTGTACCCCGAAATGCTTAGGGGGTCTAGGCTTAAGGAAAACTTTACCACTAAATCAGGCCTTCCTAGCTAAGTTAGCTTGGAGAGTCATGTCAGATCCAGATAACCTCTCGGTTAAGCTCGTTAAGCAGAAATACCTCAAAAATACCACCATCTTTGAGTATGCCCCAAAACCAGCACACTCTGCCATTTGGCGCAAGATTATGGAACAGCGAGACGTCATCAGAAAAGGCATTCGTTGGAAAATAGGCGATGGAGAATCCATTCTCTTTTGGCTAGACAATTGGGTAACTAACCATTCCCTATACGAGCTTCTAGAGCCCGATCCCAACTCCATTAATATCCATCTAACTCTAAATGAGTTCATCACCAACGACAAAACGTGGAACTATCAAAAATTGGTAAGTGTAGTCCCTACAAACATACTTGACCTAATTAGAGGTATTCCTCTACCTAAGTGCCATTCAAAGACACTCCGGTATGGGGATTGTCCTCCCATGGTGACTTCACAGTCAAATCCGCAAACAGGCTAGCCCACAATGTTAACTTCGATACCCCTAAATGGGAATTTAGGAAGATTTGGAAGCTTCCAATACCTCCTAAGCTCAAAATCTTTCTGAGGCAAATTCTACACAATGCCATCAGTGTGCGTGCGATCCTGCATAAAAGGCGAATCATCCCTTTCCATTCCTATCCGGTGTGTGAAACGGAAGAACCAGAAACCATTGATCACTTATTTCTCCACTGCCATAGCACTAGGAAAGTTTGGGATCTCTCAGAGGCCCTACAATGGACCGGCACCATTACTAGACACTCTATCCCATCTACTTTTCGTCAGCATCTCAAAGATAAGGGGTCTGCATCCAAACTCTCCTTCATTCTTTGGAGCATTTGGAAAGAAAGGAATGACATAGTCTTCAACAACTCAAGACTTAGCATCCATAGAATTTACCATCGAGCTAGACTAGACTATCATGAATGGGAGATGCGTAACCACTACGATGATCACGCTCTGAACCCATCCAAATTGAGTTCCCCCACCCCCATTACTCCCACAAACGCAACCACACATCAACCCATTCTTATTGCTTGGTCCCCCCCTCCTCCAGGGGCTCTCAAGCTAAACTTCGATGACTTCGATGGCTCTGTCCGAAACAACAACGCAACAGCAGGGTTCATCATCAGAGATCATACTGGTCATGTCATTAAAGCGGAAACTCACAACCTAGGGAACACAAATGTTTTGATAGCCGAAGCTACTGCCCTGCATCGTGGGCTCCTTCAGGCCTCCGATTTCACAACCTCTTCTCTTCTCATTGAGGGCGACAACCTACTAGTTATCAACGCAGTCAACGACAAGTGTAACACCCCATGGCAAATAGGCAACATCATCGACGACATCAAGCTCCAAATACAAGCATTTCAAGACGTCCAGATTAACCACATCTTTAGGGAAGGCAATCAAGCAGCGGATTGGATAGCAAACGCGCGTCACTTAGTTGTAGATTCTGTGTGTATTTCAGACTGGAGTGGATCTGATCTCTCAGTCTTACTTTGTAATGATAGTTTAGGAGTTCCCCTCGAGCGGAGGGTCTCCTAACTATCCACCACTTTCTCCTTACCGTTATATAAAAAAAAAAGTAACTATGCCAACATATAGATGTACGTAGGTCTCTCAAAATTCAATTTCTTAAAGATGAAGAATTATTATTTCACGGATTGCACATTAAAATAATCCGGTTGTATACTTTCTCTATTTTATAATAGTCCTAACATGTGCAAGGTACCTTTTTAAGGCTTTAAAGATTGGTCCAATAGTATATTTAGGCAACAGTTAGAAATATTTTACACAATTTCACACTTTCTTTAAGAGAAAATGTTGTAATCAATAAATAACAAGTACTCCATAGATATTGACACAAAGCTTGTTTGGTGTAGTTTATTGGGGATTTCACCTTGTAACCTCAAGGTTATAGAGTCGAATCCTCCCAATCACGATGATGTAAGGTAAGAATTTCCCTTACCATTTCCTCCTTACTCTCAAGTGCATGACTCGCAAATGTTAAACCAAAACACCATTATCAAATAAAGAGTAATCGAGAACAGGGGAAAATAATGAACCACAAAAGGCTAGATCCCTAACTCCGAAAAACAAGCCAAATAATTTGAATAGAGCCAAAAACAAATACCATTTCCATAATAAACCCAAATACAAATGAATAGTTAATAAGCTAAAATTGTTCTAAACAAAATAAGGGTCCCTTTTGTTGGATAGAAAACCAGAGTAGTAAATTAATTTTTCTTTGTGTGATTACTTAAGTAAAAGTTGTAAGAAAGAAAAGAAGATAAAATGACAGAGGAACGAAAGGGGAGAGCAAGGTGAGGAATAAGGAGAAAATGTGTTTTTTATACATTTATAAATGATAATAGTTTTTCTAAAACGGAAAACCAAAACTATATTCATCCATCAGAAAAACTATTTTCCATCCGGTTTAAAATCAATAAAGGAAAAAAGAGAAGTTTCACGAAAAAATATTTTTCTCCCAACTTAACAAAGCCTAAAAAAAGAAAATAGGTGAATAATTTATTTAAATCATCTCACCAAACCGATTCATTTATCTTGTGAGAATCTAATAGACAAAAATTATAGAAATAATCGCACTTTTGAACTTGAAATAATTTTTAATTTTTCAATAAAAAAATCATAGTAATATGTTTTAGGGTCCGTTTGGTAGTTAAAATTTTTTCCTTGAAAACTGCTTTCCCATTTTACGTTGTTTAATTTGGAGTAAAACATTAAAATGTAAAACTTGGGGTGGAAAACCATTTTCCACCTTATTGAAGACATTTTCCCCCAAAATTGGGAGGAAAACATTTTCCATCACAAATGGAAGGAAAACATTTTCCCTCACAATTGAAGTAATTGATTTTTAGTTCAACCAAACAATGAAAAATGCTTTAAATGGAAAATCATTTTACATACAACCAAACAACGGAAAACCTTCATAAAAATGAATTTTCCAATGTAAAAGGTTTTCCATAGAAAACCATTTTCATCCGAAAATGTTTTACACCCTACCAAACGGAGCCTTAGTTTAAGGGGGTATTACAATATATATAATTGTGGAGGAGATTACTAATTTTATGTGGGCAAAATAATGGATGCTGGTAGATGACTTAGGGAGCATGAAACAGAAATATTGTACTTCCTCCGTAACATAAAGTTTGCAACAAGTCATTTTGCGCGCTTTTTAATGAAGAGATTTAATGGTATAAACTAGCAAATTAGGCAAAATAATTTTAACACAAGTAAGAATGAGATTATAGATTACTAGTCTTAAAATGGGTTTGGCTAATTTGCTTATTTACACCATTGAATCTCTTCCTTAAAATGCGTGCAAAGTAACTTGTTGCGATCATTTTGTTATGGAGGAAATAATAAAAGTGGTCTGGTGAAGATATATATGCAAAATGAAATGAATTATAAAATGGAAGACATGTAGTATATATAAAAGTATACAGAAAGAGAAAGCAAACCAGTAACAATGGCAGTAAGGTTAGAAGCATCGATGCCTTCAGTGACTTGTTCTGCAGTGGAACTAGATCCAAACCCACTTGAACCTGCTATTCCAGTTACCAATCTGAAAATGTTCATCATTTTCCCTTCTCTTACTCTATATTTTCAGCAAGAAATGTAAATAATAATATAAACAAGCTGAGGGACCAAGGTCGATCACTATGATCTATTGCTCTTATTCACAAATCACAGTTATTATTTAAGACAAGGTCGAGCAAGGTGGGAGGGTGATAATACTATATAATAGAAAAAAATTGAGAAGGTCGAAAACAGTTGAATGACAGAGAAGAAGCAGATGAAAAGGAAGTTTGGAGGTTTACTGATGAGAGTTAATTGTTGTATGAATCAGAAAAAGGTAATTAGTGGGAATGTATGTAGGTAGTAGTACTAGTAGTGAGTAGCGAGTAAATAGTGAATGAAAAAGGGGTTTATATAGATTCCAACTACCAACTTCTTCCGTTATTTATGACCTCAACATGCTCATTCATTACCTTCTTAAGCTTTCAATACTTGCAAGTGTCTGTATCCTATTTGGGGTTGGGCCTTTTTACGATGATGTCGAGGCAATTCTGATAGCGATATCAGAAAGAATTGGCGTGATATTTTTCCCGTATAATAATCCCTGGTTTCTGCTCATATTCATATCATTTTGCTTTTGAACACTACTTATGGTTAAGAGGAAGATCGGGTTGGTTCTTATATTTGGGGGGCGGAGGGTAAGATAGTAGGCTTGAATCTACGAATTTCCTTGATTTCGGGTTACTTAGGCGTTTGGCACAAGATAGGTTATTTATTACTATTAGGTTTGGTACTTAGCAAATAGTTGATTCATGAATTGGTTATATTAGTTTAGTAGACTATTAACTTATTGTACAAAAGTGATTGGTAAATTAAGTTTTTTTGAACTAAAAATTGTCGTGATAAGATTAAATTTAATTGTCACTTTGAAAATGCTCCTATTAGAAGTTTTTCCAAAACTAGATTATCCTCTTCATTTCGCTCATAAATCTGTTATTTACCAAATACTAAAATCAATTTTTTGGATAATCAAATCTCTAATATAATCTCAATCCTCTAAAAATTCGTCAAAAATCTTACAAGCAAACAGGACCACTGTCTGAATTTCGGGTCCATGACTTTGTAAGTTGTACATGTAAGGGAGGCTATATTATTACTTTAGATATCTCATAGATATTTTTGCTAACTGTCCTAATTTTGTTGACAAATCTATTCAACAATTGTTGTTCTTTGATTTCTTGAATTATTAGGGCTAATAAAGATGAGTGACGACAAGTATGTTGGTTATCAATATCATATACTTCCTCAATTTCTAAATAAGTGACACATTTGTATAGTACTCCTTTCTTTCCT
This sequence comes from Patellifolia procumbens, assembly GCA_947645195.1. Classification (NCBI taxonomy): domain Eukaryota; kingdom Viridiplantae; phylum Streptophyta; class Magnoliopsida; order Caryophyllales; family Amaranthaceae; genus Patellifolia; species Patellifolia procumbens. The sequence goes on from CANSGD010000016.1 coordinate 6,429,026, forward strand.
ATTTGATGTTCTCATTTTCCTTTTTGGGTGTTTCAAAAAGTTCTTCTCACTTTGAATCTTTTCCATTTTAAGAATATTTATTTCTCCATCTTACCATTTAACAACTAGATATTTACTATATTTTTTTACTTTTTGTCTTACACATGACCTACTTTAGAATCTTTTATTTCCTAATTACCCAATTTTCTTTCTCTTTCTTACTTTTTCAAAAGCAAAAAGGTACTAAAGTAGACTATATGCAATATAAAATTAAAAAGATTTTCATCCACCTCAATTTGTATTGGTTTTCCCCCATATTGCAAAGGGGAACATCAAATGGGAACGGAAGGAGTTTTTACTATTCACAGTTTAGACTTTAATTAGCATTGGTGACTTTCATTATAGAAAAAACATAGTCATATGAGATCTTGTTAGATTCGTCTCATTGTGAATTTTTCAACTTTTTTATAATTTTTATTTATTGATAACTGTAGATATTTATAATGAAAATAATGCATTGGCAAACGTGTAAACATAAAGTGTATCACCTATTTAGAAATAAAGGAAGTATGTTTCAAAGGCCTTAACTTCCAATAAAAGTGTTTAGAAAAGTAATACTCAAAATCGATTTTGTTGTTGCTGCGAGATATTGGGATCAGACGACTCACGTCCTAAAACTGTAGACGAGCTTGCTGAGGTAGGTTCTGTTATAGTTGCTAAGCCTTCTGACTAAGTCGCTGAGCCTCAGAGTCGTTTAAAGGATGATGGGTCAAATAATGCCCATAAACTTTGTTGAAGCGTCCGAGTCCTCTGATGACTCTTGTTGTAAGGTAAAATCAGCCAATCATTAAAGGCCACGTGGAATACCCCTGAACTGACGCGAGCCACCCATCATGATATGACAAGTGTCCATACATGAGATGACATGTGTCTCTCTGTACTAGTGGACACATGTCAACGCCTAATTAGCTAAGTAATGATTGAAAGAAGGCCTAGATTAATCAAGTCAGACCACATGTTAAATGGACATTGGCCATCCAACGAAGCCTATATAAGGCAAAAATAGAGGAGCCCAAGGGTCCCTAAATTGGTATATATACTCTTATGTCACATCAGAAAAGGTAAGCACATTTGTTAGAAATAACTATTGTCATATTAGAGTTTCTCTTTCAAATCCTCCCAAGTTGGATTCGTTCATGTAGTTTGGAGCGCCGATCAGGTCATACCTACAAAATTCTCCAAAAATTACCCTATTACCCTTGAGAAGCCCAAGACCCAATCTGAAAGATACAACATTTGGCGCCGTCTTTGGGATAGAAGTAGAGTAACGATTGATTGCCAATCATCCAACATTGCACGAAACCTAAGCATGCAAGTAGCAGTAGAAGATACGATTGAAGATAAATGTCCACCTTGCGGACGTCATCATCGGCAATTTGTGATGTCGGCTGGGGAGCATCCAGCTAGGAATGTTAACCAATTTCAGTCGAGAATGGTGATGGTCGTCCAAGAGAAAATCAAAGTAACATGCTCTTCTTCAATCTTCGAGGACATTAGAAAGAAAAACGTCCAAGGCTCCATGTCCTGGACACTACAACAAATCATCACTTGTGCCACGGATTATGCCACGGGAGTGCGAAATTCGTGGCACGTTTGCATCTAGCCACGGGAAAAATAAAATACGATACATATTTGATATTATAGTAAAATTTATGCCACGGGTAATTTCTTTTCGTGGCGAAACTGCATTTATGCCACGAATTATGCTACGAGAATATCTTTTTCGTGGAAAAATACAATTATGCCACATGTAATTTTTCCGGTGGCTAAATCGACATAAATGCATTTTTTTGGTTAAATTTAAGGTGTCTGTATAATCTATCTATTTTATCTTTCATTAACAGTTCTATTTGATGATCAATTAATTTTCAAATGTGAAAAAAATATACTGATCCCTATTTTATTCCCGTTGATTACTATAACATTAAATGAAATAATAAACTTATTATAGTTTTAATAATAACATTCATATACAATTATATATTATATAATAGACTTTTTTTGATGCCATGCCTTGCATAATTTTTTTGAGAACTTTGTCAAATATCATTATTTATTTTCCATGATTGATTATTTTGATGTGATTTCATATATTTGGTTTCATTAGATTTTATTAATTTATCGATCATGTATATTTGTACTCACTTAGATATTTAAAAATATGATTTGGGTGAGAAAGTGACGAAAAAATAGACGGATATTTGTTAGTTGGTATGCATTTCTAAGAAAAACATAACTTTGTATTTATTTTACATTTCGCAACTCGTTAGTATTTATTTAGAAAAAGTGCTAAAACTTTGGTACTTTTTGACAATTTTTCCTTGGATTATAGAATGATGTCCTTGTTTAGTTTTTAGTTAAAAATAAAAGTTTTTGTCTAAAGAACACTTCTTCTAAAATGGTAACTTTTCTATCTCTCTTTTTGGTAACTTTTCTCTTGTTGGAACTTTGATTGTTATTATCAAAATCTGTTGAATTTGGGAATGAATCATCCGCTTATCAAAATTTGATGAATTTGGAAATTAATTAGCAAATTGTGTTGTTCATTGCGTTGATGATTGGTTGTGGATTGGTTCTTTTGTCGTTTTCTTAGTCGTTTACATTAGGGACATGTGGGAATTGGGATTTCTGGGTACATGGGCAAGAAATTTTGAGAAATATGATGAAAGAGATTAGTAATCAAACCTTATGTGGAAAAAATAAGTAAATTATGGCTAATTTCTTAGGCATTTAGAGTATCATAATTTAATTTTAGCCGTAAGCTCATCAACGAAAAACTCAGTAACACACAAACACATGAATCATATTGATTTTCCTCTAAATAACACAATGTAAGAACTAGTGCAAGAGGGTCTTATAAGGAGCTTTGGATTTAAGCAGCCTTAACTCAACTTCATCAAAGATTTCTATACTAGTACTATATTGATACTGCAGCTGCATATGAGGCTCTTTGATAAATCCTTCTAAGTTCTATCCTCTCTAGACAACTTCTAATCCACAACATCAACACATTTAAAAACATGTAACTGAATAAGATATAAGTACAATCCTACTTGATGGTTGTTTTGTTTAAGTAGCCCCAAAAAGTCCTTCATATAAGTACTACAAGTTTTGAAGCCTTAATCATAAAACCTTGTTGAATTGTGTACCTCCTCTTTTTCTCCCCCAATCTTTCTCTTGCCCTGTGAAAGCCTCACGTGCAAGAAGCCATAGCCTGTTAGACTTAATGATACAATCGGCGCAGTACTACTACAACAGTGTTTCTCTTGGAAGCTGCATCTCTTTCTTTGTTTTGTGGGTTTTTTTATGTCAATTAGCCACTCATTAAGTTGAATTAATAATCTAGTTGAGTTAGGTTGAACCATCAACGATAAATAGAATGAATGTCAGGGAAGCAAGTATGATAAGAGAAAATGTACACTCAATGTTTTTAAAAAAATTAAATTCGGCCTACGAGAAAAAGTGTTTGGCCAAACCCAAATCACCGTTGACTCAATTGTGAAACCAAAATATCGTAGATGAAACTATTATTTTAGATTCAATATTATGTCTTGCTGAAATTGAAATGTGCAGATGACTGAGTTATATATAGTGAAGTCTTCATAAAGGACATCACAATCCCAAATATGATAGCATTGAAAAACATACATCTAGCCAAAAGAGAGTCGGAAATGGCAATACCAAATATGCTAGCTTTGAAAAACATACCGATTCATGGTTGCCTACACGCTAGCCAAGCTTAATTTGCAATATGGGATTTTAATTATGATTGGTTATTTGGACTTAATTATAAAAATCTGAGTTATGGAATTTTTTTGATTGATAGTATTGCATTCAGAGTCAGTTTTTAAAATGGATTTTTTATAATAAAAATTGTTCAAGTCTTGTTAAAAAAGAACAGAACCCTTAACTCAATCTTGGACTTGTGAACATGCTCGGTAGTCTGATTACTAAGCTACCTATAACTAAAGCTTTCATCTCTCACTTATGAAATATGAGGCACAAAGCTAACCAAACCAAGTGTTGGATCTGAACTCCTTAACTCCTCAAAGACTTTGTATATTTTATAGTTATGAATGCTAGGAGTTTCATAAAAATAGTCTCTTGCTTCTTATTTGATTGATTTAGTTTGGAACAGAAAAAGTCAACTTGATAAAAAGAATGAGAGAAATGAGATCATTTGTTCACAAATATTTGCGTTTGACCTCTTATAAGTGATCAGTTGCTGCACTATAATTCTTGTTGCTAATGTTTTATGCTCTTAAAAACTCGGTGTTTAGTATTCTTGTTGTAGGCCTTTAAAAAAAACTAAGGATGAGTTTAAGCCCTATATGATCACCTGGCAGTTTAAGCCCAAAATAGTGGTAGTCGGAATTCACCTCATACTTTATACGCGATCGATGTTTTGTATGAACTATTAACTAAGTCCATATACGTAGCTACTTTTAGTAATATGTGCCAGACATTACCTCAGTTATATAGGCTAATCACCTGGTATTTGTGTGCTATGAGACCTGATGCTTTGGGACAATAAATGGACTACTGGGTGGTTCATAAGCTAGTACTTAAATGGCAAAATTTTAATTTTAGTACTCGAGATACCATCTTGAAATGTGCCACTAGATCTTCGAGGTTATCAGCTACATGTTTGTGTTCTTTATAGTTTAGGGTGTTTTTGGGCCTAATTTTTGCATTACTCAATTATTCGGGAACTATAGATGGTTATAATTATTATACTTTTACTTCTGGAGGTGTATTCTATATCCTTATTCCAAATTCCTGATTGAATATGGATGAGCTGATTGGGGACTGGTTCTGATATAATTATGGGACTTTAGTACTTCTGCTTTTGAGTTAGTCTATCTACGATTTGGGGGCTAGAATTTGTTCAACTGATCTTATTCCAAGTTCCTGGTTTGGAACTCTCTTCTGCTTATGAAGTATGAGTGATTGATGAAGTGTGCTTTATGCAAAGAGTTTATAAAAGATATGCATATAATAAAGTTATATTCCTTTTTTGACTCTGGAAAAAAAGATCAGTCCTCTACAACAGGGACAAACATTCATTTTAATGCTGGTTATTGAGTTGAAATTCAAGTATGTGATCTCTTCTATTATTCTTTGGCATGTTATGGTTGTTAGGATAGTCAATATAAGGACAAATTAGTCATGTGTTAGCTCACTATTGTTCAGACAAACAAAACTCACATTCCATAGAACCAGATGTACTTATATTGACAAAATTACCCCAAGCAGCATGTGCTAATCTTGTGTTAACATGACAATTTTGGTCCAGCCAGACACTGCAAATCTGATCAATAGTGACGTTAAAGGAGAAAAAGAGAAAGAATTCATGAACTAAACTCGTAGGTATTACAAAGAGTTAGTCAGGCCTCAGTTTTAGCCCAAAACGAAAATGCAACATCACGTAGGCAAAGAACAGGAATATTCAGGCATTCTTTATGCTATATCTATCTGTGTTTAAGGTTTCAAGAGTGATGAATGATAGACCAGCAGAACATATTTAAAAAGCAGATTAGGCAGGCGACATATCAGTGTTAGGTTGACATATTTAAAATGGCATTGTGAAGGAGGCATACATGTGTACCCGTGTTATGTCTTGACATATCGACGAGGTACGATGGCTTGTAGAGACAAGATGAGTTCAGGATAGCAGGCAAGCACCTTAAGTGGACAAAAGAAGTTCCAGGATCATTATCAATCCATCATGCTTCTAGGTCAAACAGAGACTATTACGATTTGAACAAAAGTAATGAGAAAAGAGTTTCGAACTAGATAACATTAACTAGTTAGTGTTGTTCTTTGTTAATTGTTATATATCTCAGCTGAATTTGGCTTCTCTATGGTGCATAGCTCTTGTCCAAGCCATGAAGAATTGAAATAGTGTTCTTCTTTGTAATATGTGAGACCTAAGTAATGCGAGGCTTCTATATCTCAAATATATCAATTAGCAATATCACAATTATTTTCTTTATATATTTTCGTGATAACTTTTCGAGATTGCAGTATAATACTAGTAAGATGTCGGCATTAATTTATTCTTTTGTCGTTGAAGGTACGCATGAGTTTGGATGCCCGAGACATGAATGCATACATGTGGAGCAACACAATTTATGTTAACGTTGCCGATGAGTTTTATAAATTAGCTAGTATTTTTTTTAGAAAAATGATTGAAGTATTAGTTTGATTAGGATTTTGTGCATGATTGTATATATTTGAATTTAAAACTTTATTGTTATGTAAGTACTTCTATTATGAAGTTATAATATATTCTCTTATCGACTTTAGTTTTGAGCTCTTCGTTTTGGTAGGACCGGCATTTTTGTAAGTTTCTTTAATGGAGACATCGTACACAAAAAAATTTCAATGTCCTTGTCCAATGATTTATAGTTGGACAATAATTTCAATTATCAACTCATGGATTTAAACGTGGCTAGAAGCAATTAATAAAGCTGGCAAAAATTTATCACTGTCATCATAGCTATGTAAGTTTTCTAGCCACAATAGATTTTTCTTGCCACTGTTATGCCCGTGGCTAAATGAGGTGGTCTACCACGAGGTACTACAACTTGCCACATACGTTCTAATCTTGCCACAAGTATTCTCGTGGCAAAAATATAACATTCGCCACGAGTTTTCTCGTGTCAAAAATAATAGTTTATGCCACGTCCTTGTTTTTCCCGTGGCAAATTTCTAGCTACGCTCACTTGTGGCACGAGAGTGTGAAAATGGAATTTTCATGGCTATATGGTATAGCCACGACAATTCGGAACTTGTGCCACAATTCTACCCATGCACAAGTGATGATTTGTAGTAGTGGGACATTCTCCAACAGCTAATCCAGAACCTAGCTGACCAGTGTATGCCCGATCGAGACCCAAATTCCAAGTTGCTGCTATGATTTGCGTGGCCAAAGGAAGAGCTAGGCTTCGTTGCATCAGCCCGATGCTATCGGACGACCCTATTTCTGTTGATGTTGCTTCAGTGTATGAAGGGAAGGAAACCTGGGCTTTTGTGCGTGTGGCCCGATCGGGCTAGACGGCCCGTTGGCATCGGACAGGCCAACAATTTCATGTTGGTGCTGTTGTTCTCCTTGTACGAAGGAACTTGGAAAGTTTAGTTGGCCCGACTAGATCGAGCAAGAAGGCTCGATCGGACAGGAGGTCCAAAAGCCAAATATTATCTTTTTCTCGACGTATTTTAATCATTTATTAGCTGGAATATAAATAGCTTAGTCTTTTATTTTGGTGAGACACTTATTTTATTTTATTTTCCATTGTTCTTAGTTGGGTTTTAAGAACTTTCTTAGAGTAAACACTTTTCCATTAGTTTTGGAGGAGATCAAACCTCAGATTATTTTAATTAAATTTATTGTTTTCCGTCATTCGGTAATGTTCTTCTCTCTTAGTTTCTTGATTTAATCTTTGATTGTTTAATTAATTAGTTCATGATGAAAAGTTTAGGTTTTTATATTGGTTTTATTATCGTTGATTCGTTTATGTCTGAGTAGTATATTTCTAGAGTTTCAGGGAGGAAAACCATGTTTATACCAGTAATCATATTTGAATTGCTATCAGTTTCTAGGTTTTGATTAGATTGATTATATGCGATTTGTTCTTGATGAATGATTGATGTTATTGCGCACTTTCATTGATTGCTTGTGGTTAATAATTGTTTGCACAGACCCGTCTTAGTTTTAGAGGCCTAGTACACATCAGTAATTCTGATTATCTTAGTGAACATGCGGCATATGTTGAATTATGAGCGTTAAGTCTTAACCACATCTTAACACGTGCTCTAATCTCTCGACTCTTGACCTAAGTATTGATAGTTGTTTGATCCTTTTGATTGGTATAAGCATGGTGGACCGAACTTGATGGAGGTCCATCTAGTTCCATTAATCCTAAGACTAAGAACATAGTTGCTTCCATTTTAAGGAATGTTCTGAATTCCCTTAAGTCCATTGAGTCCTTTGAGAATGTCGAGAGCAAGATAGGAAGGAACCTAGATCTTTCCTAAAATCTAGGCGTGCAAGCAAGGAAGGAGCAAGGAAAAAACTGATTTTTTCCCTTTAAAGATCAAGATAGGCGCCTATCTCATATCATTTGTGATTTAATCTCCTACTTTTAAGGGATAAGTGAGGGAATCAAGGAGAATATAGATGAAGAATTTCGGCCAAGCTACAAGATAGAATTTCAACCCTAGTTAGGATAGAATTTCATTTAATCATTTTTATTTTTATTATCTAGTTTCATTTTCGATCAAGGACATGTATTTAAAGGAATACAAGCTTAATGAAATGGACACTTGATTATTGAAAACCGAAAAACCTTTGAGTTTTATTTGCTTTGATTAATTCTCTAGTTAATCTAAGTGCCTTTGCTATCTTCATTCCTTAGCTTGAATTAAGTGGTGTTCTTAGGAACCTTAACTTAATTTAGTGGTGAATCTGTATCTAAGTTAACTTAAGCTAAGCTAAACTATCATACTCATATATATTCGACTAAACCATAGTCAGAATATAATATCTTGGTAATAGAGCCAACTCATATCCTAGCCGAATTTTCCCAAACACAAACCCTAAACACAATGTATGGATCAAGCCAAACAAAAGAAAAGTTACAAGAAATAATCTTAAGAATGGAGGAAGAGAACGTGAGAATGATGCTAGAATGTCCTTGATGCAAGATCAGTTGAGGCAAATGACCTTAAGATTAAGGAAACAAATAGAAGATGAATCCTTTGAGGATTCTGATGAAGAGAGTGACGAAAATTATAGAGCTCCACCTAACCATAATGCTCAACGAAATTTCAATGACATCAAGGTGGATATTCCTGACTATGATGGTAGATTAGATGCTGATGAGTTTATAGAATGGTTGAGAACTGTAGAGAGGGTCTTTGATTATAAGCAAATTTCCGAGGAGAAGAGAGTTAAGCTTGTAGCTCACAAGCTTAGAAGGTATGCTTCAAATTAGTGGGCTAGTGTATGCACCAAGAGGGAAAGACAAGGGAAGGATAAGGTTCGAAATTGGGCTAAGATAAAGAAACTTCTTAAACAAAAGTTTCTTCCTACTTACTATGGCCAAGAGAACTTTGCCAATTTCCATCATATACAACAAGGATCACTTTCAGTGGAGGACTATGCAAGGGAGTTCGAATCCTATCTCATGAAGTGTGAAGTGCAAGAGGATGAACTTCAAACTCTGGAAAGATTTCTTGGTGGTTTGGATGTTAAGATTGCTAACATTGTTAAATTGCATCCTTTTTCTACTTTAGAGGAATTGATCATATTGGCTCACAAGATTGAAAAAACAAAAGACCAAGGGTAAGGCCGAGGCCTCACGCCCCTTTACCAAATCTATTCCCTATTCTAAGCCAAACACAACCTTTTCTAAGCCTACCCCGAACCCTACTCCAAAAACCCCTAACACCACCACTACTTTTACTCCAAATCAAGCCCCTAGAAGGTGTTTTAGGTGCCAAGGGTTAGGAAACATTGCTTCTGAATGTCCTAACAAGAAAGTAGTAAGCTTTATGGAGTATGAAGCCCTAAAAGAGGAGGATGATGTAGATATGGAGGCGTGTGAAGATGAGGAATATGGAGATGAGATTGTTGATCCTGATGAGGGTGAATGCTTGGTTGTTAGAAGAGCTTTGAGTGGAGTGATAGATCAAGAAAAATCACAACAAAGAGAGGCCATCTTCCATACTAGATGTACTATTGAGAACAAGGTGTGCACCTTGATCATTGATGGATGAAGTTGTACCAATGTGGCGTCTCAAACTATGGTGGACAAATTAAAGCTCTCAACTTCACCTCATCCTAAGCCATATGTGATTCAATGGCTCAATCAAGGAAAAGGTATCCAAGTTACTCATCGTTTAATATTATCTTTTAGTATTGGTAGTAACTATAAAGAGGAGATTTGGTGATATAATTCCTATGGATGCTTGTCATGTATTGTTAGGTCGACCATGGTTATTTGATAGGAGAGTCATTCATGATGGTTACAAAAACACTTATTCATTCACAAAAGATGGCAAGAAAGTAACCCTTACTCCTATTATGTCCATTCCTAACTCTAAACAACATTCCACTAAAGAAGAATATCATTCACTCACTACTCTTTTGAAATCTGATTATCAGGAACTTAGTCCTTTTCGTGAAATATTGTTAAATATAGATCAAAAGGAAGAGGTTGATAGTAATCTAGATCACCCTTTGCTTGTTCCATTGCTAGAAGCTTACAAAGATGTCTTCCCTCTTGAAATAACCTCACGGTTTACCCCCCCTAAAAGGGACATTCAATACAAAATTGATCTTATTCCTGGAGCTGTGTTGCCTAATAAGCCTGCCTATAGAACAAACCCTAAAGACACCAAACATATAAGGATGAAAGTGAATGATTTGTTGTCCAAAGGCATGATTAGAGAGTCTTTGAGTCCTTGTGCAGTTCCAACTCTCTTAGTCCCTAAAAAGAATGGTGAATGGCGCATGTGTGTTGATAGTAGGGCTATTAATAAGATTACTATTAAATATCGTTTTCCTATTCTAAGGTTAATATTTATTAGATGATTTTAATTCTTCTAGAGTGTTTTCTAAGATTGATTTGAGGAGTGGATACCATCAAATTCGAATTTGTGAAGGGGATGAATGGAAGACTGCCTTCAAGACAAAGGAGGGATTGTATGAGTGTCTTGTTATGCCATTTGGATTGTCGAATACTCCAAGTACTTTTATGCGCCTAATGAATCAAACTATGAAGCCTTTTCTTGGCAGATTTATAGTTGTTTACTTTGATGATATATTGGTCTATAGTGTCAATGAATTAGAACATGTAAAACACTTAGAGCAAGTGTTTAATGTATTGAGAAACCGAATGCTTGTATGGAAACTTGGAAAAATGTCACTTCTTTTCTAGTCAAGTTGTTTTTCTAGGCTTTATTGTCTCTAGTGAAGGAATTAAAGCTGATGAGAAGAAGGTTCAAGCAATCAAGGAGTGGCCTACTCCTACCTCAATGCAACACGTTCAAAGTTTCCATGGCTTGGCTTCCTTTTATAGGAGGTTTGTTCGAAATTTTAGTGCCATCATGACACCTATTACTGAAATCACAAAGTTGAAGAAGCTTGAATGGAGTAATCAAGCAAACAAGGCCTTTGAGGAGGTAAAAGCAAATTTAATTAGTGCTCCTATTTTAGCTTTGCCTAACTTTAATGAAGTTTTTGAAGTAGAGGGTGACACATCTGGCTTGGGCATTGGAGCTGCTCTATCTCAAAATGGTAGGCCCTTGGCTTACTTTAGTGAGAAGTTGAATGAGGCAAAACGAAAGTATTCAACCTATGACAAAGAGTTTTATGCTTTGGTTCGTGCCTTGGATCATTGGCGGCATTACCTCATTGCTAAGGAGTTCATTCTCCATTCTGCCCATGAAGCTCTTAAGTACCTCCAAAGCCAACAAAAGTTGCAGCCTAGACATGCTAAGTGGGTGGAATACCTTCAAACATTACACTTTATAATCAAGCATAAGGCCGGAAAAATGAATAAAGGTGCAAATGCTTTATCTAGGAGGTACTTTTTACTTGCTACCTAAGTCCTAAGGTGATGGGGCTTGAATTGTTGAAGGAGTGTTATGTAGAGGACAAGGATTTTGGTGTGTTGTTTGAGAAGTACCATAATCGTCCAAGTGGGGAGTACTATCTTCTAAAGGGGTTTCTTTTCAAGGAAAATCGCCTATGTATCCCTAGACATAATATGAGAGTGTCCTTAATCAAGGAGTTTCATGAAGGTGGACTTGCTGGCCACTTTGGGATCGAAAAGACATTGATGCTTGTGAGTGAGTACTGCTTTTGGCTTAGATTGGCAAGAGATGTAGAGTTCTTGATCAAGAGGTGCTTGATTTGTCAAAAAGCTAAGGGTCACTTGCTACCTCAAGGGTTGTTTATGTCCCTTCCTATTCCTCAAGCACCATGGGAGGATGTACGCTTAGATTTTATCACTGGATTACCTAGAACCCAACGCCAAAAAGATTCAATCATGGTGGTGGTTGATAGGTTTTCTAAGATAGCACACTTTGTGGCGTGCCATACTACTAATGATGTTGTTTCTTGTGCTAACTTGTATTTCAGGGACATTGTTAGATTGCATGGATTTCCGAAATCAATGGTGAGTGATCAAGATTCCAAGTTCTTAAGTCACTTTTGGCTTATACTATGGAAGAAGATGGGGACAAAGCTCAAATTCAGTACCTATAGCCACCCTCAAACTGACGGCCAAACAGAGGTCACCAATAGAACCCTAGGAACCCTAATTCGAGCCCTAGCCACAAAAAGCCCTAAACAATGGGAGGAGATGTTACCTCATGCTGAGTTTGCCTATAATCGAGTTCCTAGCAAGACTACTGGCCTTAGTCCATTCTTTGTGGTCTATGGTCAAAACCCTTGCACCCCTATTGACTTAGCCCCTATCCCTACCACCACAAAATACAGCCATGAAGCCGAAACTAGAGTGAAAGAGATCCAAAAACTCCATAAATATGTGAGAGAGAAGATTGAGAAAGCCAATGAGAAAACAAAAGAGAGGATAGACAAGAAAAAGAGAGATGTTCAATTCAAAGAGGGTGAAATGGTTTGGATTCATCTTAGGAAGGAACGTTTCCCTTCTAAAAGAAAGTCTAAACTAAGTCCAAGAGCCGATGGTCCTTTCAGAGTTCTTGAGAAGGTCAACAACAATGCATACAAGATCGAATTGCCAGGAGATTATGGAGTTTCAGCTACCTTCAATGTTGCTGATTTGAGTCCATTCTATGATGATGAAGAAGAGCTACCAAGTTTGAGGTCAAAATTCTCCAAAGAAGGAGAGGATGATGGAGGTCCATCTAGTTACATTGATCTTAAGACTAACAACATGGTTGCTTCCATTTTAAGGAATGTTCAGAATTCCCTTAAGTCCATTGAGTCCTTTGAGAATGTCCTTAGCTTAGTCAATTAATTTTAGCTAAGTTACTATCTATTGCTTTATTAGGATTCTTAGAATAATAATATGTACTCTTGGTTAATTTAATATCATATTAGATTAACTAGGATAGTATTAGTTGAGTTGTAATTTCATTTCTTTTAATTAGAGAGTCAATTAGGGTTGTATTGATATGTTGGACGTGTAAGGAAGATACTCAAGCAAATAGAGGCGCCTACAATCAAGGAAGATCGACTATATTGAACGAAATACTCAAGAAGATCGACTAGAGAGCAAGATGGGAAGGAACCTAGACCTTTCCTAAAATCTAGGCGTGCAAGCAAGGAAGGAGCAAGGAAAAAACTGATCTTTTCCCTTTAAAGATCAAGATAGGCGCCTATCTCATATCATTTGTGATTTAATCTCCTACTTTTAAGGGATAAGTGAGGGAATCAAGGAGAAGATAGAAGAAGAATTTCGGCCAAGCTACAAGATAGAATTTCAACCCTAGTTAGGATAGAATTTCATTTAATCATTTTTATTTTTATTATTTAGTTTTATTTTCGATCAAGGACATGTATTTAAAGGACTACAAGCTTAATGAAATGGGCACTTGATTGTTGAAGACCAAAAAACCTTTGAGTTTTATTTGCTTTGATTAATTCTCTAGATAATCTAAGTGCCTTTGCTAGCTTAATTAAGTGGTGTTCTTAGGAACCTTAACTTAGTGGTGAATCTGTATCTAAGTAAACTTAAGCTAAGCTAAACTATCATACTCATATATATTCGACTAAACCATAGTCAGAATATAACCGAACTAATGCTCTAGAAATTTAATTCATAGTTCAAAACCCACTTTTATATTGCTCTCATTAGTTTAATTAATAGTTCAGCTGACTCTTCTCGTATCTTGTCGAAAGTAGATGTTTAGCTGATTAACTCTAAAACTCTGTCTCCCTGTGAATTCGACCCTAGTTCCTTGACTATTGTTGTAGAGTACTTTAGGATTTATTTTTGATTAGGTTATACGACTTTAGCCTGTCAAAATTTGGCGTCGTTACAGGGGAGACGGCTAGTTATCTAGTTTGATTTGGTTATTTAGTTTACATCTTTTTGCCTCATTGGAACTTCATTGTTCCAATTGAGGTAATTTTTACTGCTTCTTTTTGTTTCTTTTGTATGCCCTGGTCTCAAAGAAACAGTACCCCCATCCCAGAGGATCCCAATCTGACAAAGACACTCAGGCAAATTCGAAAGAAAATTCAGGAAGAAAAGCAGTTTGTTCAGCTGAACACCTCTGAAGAAGACACTTCGAGTTCAGTTATGGCAAAATCGTTGAATTCATATGGGGTGCGTAATCCTGACAGCATTACCACCGGCCCACCAATGTCCACTATCGCTGCAGCAAATTTTGAGATTAAACCTGGACTCATCAACATGTTTCAGCAAAATCAGTTTGGTGGGCATTCCACTAAAGATCCGCCCAATCATTTGCAGACATTTCAAGAACTATGCGGAACTATTAAACACTCTGGAGTCACCCCTGAGAAGTTGAAGATGCTCAAAAGTGGTTCAACGATATCAATGTATCAGAATGGTCAGAAATTTATGTTGCGATCCTCATAGAGTATCATCCGCCTACAAAAAAGCAGAAATCAGAAACAAATTAGCTATGTTTTCCCGAGGGCCTGATGAAACGCTTCGGGAAGCGTGGACTAGATTCAAAGATTTACAGAGAGAGTGTCCACATGACAACAGGGACAAATCGTTCTTGACGCAGATATTTTACAATAGTCTGCAGCCTCGGACGAAGAGTATAGTTAACTCGTCTGCGGGAGAAGTTTTTCTAGATAAGGAAGTGGATGCATGCTGTAATTTCTTGGCAAACCTTGCAGTTAATGATCATTCCACTTCCCGAAGCCTCACAAGGAAGGTATTAGATGTAGACGCCCTTGCATTACTGACTTCGCAAGTGGTGCAACTGAATATATAGATTGACACCTTGAAATCCTCTACCTCGACACCTCCTTCCATGAGTATTAATGCTATGTCTGCCATTGCACCCATTACCTCCTCGAGCTGCGAGGTATGTGGTGTTCAAGGTCATTTTCGGCACGATTATCAGTTTATTCAAAATCTGATGGAGCAGGCGATGCCTTCCAACAGATACCACAAAATTTCCCCCTTCCACATAACTTTCAAAACCAACAAATTTCCAACCACCACCACAAAATCACCCCAAACAATCTAACTATCAAAACCCCCTGGTTTTCATAGACCCCCACCAAAAAAATTTCCCACTCCACATCAATTTCAAAACCAAAAAAATTTCCAACCACCATCTCAAAATATATTCACCCAAGAGCCCACTATGTCTGATTTGATGAAACTTATGCTCACGTTGCAAAAGAATCACGAGGAGTTTAATAGAAACATGAACAACCATATTAAACTCCTCGAGACCCAATTGACTCAAATTGCAGACAACAATGCTCAAAGGAAGCATGGACAATTGCTTGGGCAACCCATTCATAGGGAGCAAGCGAATGCCATTACTCTTCGTAGTGGCGCTGCTTATGACGCTCCTTCATTGCCCATTGATGATGCTTCCCCGACTAAAAGGAAAGAGGTGGCAGAGGAAGGAGAAGAGAAGAGTTCGACGTTTGAGGGCGAACCAACAAAGAAGATCAGACAGGAAAACAGAAGGATAAGGTTTCTAAAACGCCTTTCACATCAAGGTTACCTTTGCCCCACATGATGCAAAATTCAAAGGTTGAACAACAATTTGGTAAGTTCTTGGCTATGGTCAAGAACCTTGAGGTGACAATTCATTTCACTGAATTTATTACTCAAATCCCTGTTTATGCCACATTTCTGAAAGAAATGATAACTAAGAAGAGAGACTTTGGTGAGATAGAATGTCTTGCTCTTACTACAGAGTATAGTGCTTTTATATAGAATAAAACCCGACCTAAGATGAAAGGTCCTGGTAGTTTTTCTATTCCCTACCATCTTGGACCTATTTTTATTGATAAGACCTTGTGTGATATAGGTGTTTCTGTTATGTCTTTATCTGTTCATAAGAAACTGAATATGGGAGCACTTAAATGTACACAAATCACTTTACAGATGACTGATCGTTCTATTAAATGCCCCTTAGGTGTTTTAGAGGACGTTCCTGCTAGGGTCGGAAAATTTTACATTCCTGTCAAATTTGTAATCTGTTGGTGCTATTATTGATGTCAAGTCTAGGTCTTTAACTCTAAGTGTTGGTGATGATAAAGTTTCTTTTAAACTAACCAATGCTATTAAGACACCCATGCTTGAACAATCTTGTTGCAGGGTTGATATTATGAATGAGGTGGTTTCATCTACATTACGGAGATCCTCTATACTGACCCTCTGGAGGTCGAGTTGACTCAGGATACTTCCCCTAGCATCGATGTCAAGGTCGATGCCTATGATTTGCCTTGAAACCTGACATAGAAAAGACCTATAATCGGTTTGAATGGGATTTCTCATTCAAAACATTGGAAATCCATGTATTCCACAACACATGGATTAACTAAATCCGGTGTTGTGTCACTACGATTTCATATTTAGTGACAATAGAGAAAAATATCTCTGAAATCGTCCAACCCTTCAATGGGTAACGTTCGCGAACTAGTGCCTAACACACACAACAAAGGAAGTCCTAGTCACTGCGTTGTGCCCAGCACAAATACAAATCAGGCCAGTGGTCAACGAGCTTGCCCTGCCACCTTTACATGAGAATCAGCTGCCAGCCGTTACATGAAAATTGGCTGATAATCAGTTTTTGGTAATATGACAAAGAAACTCATCCAAAGCGAAAGTAGAAGACAATTATGATTCAATGAACAATATCAAAAGAAATATCCTATAATACAAGAAGTAACCAAAAGAAAAACAGTAAAAAGGGGAAGAGGGGGTCGGGTATGGGGAAAATTATCATTGGCAAGAGTCGTCGGAACCACAAAGCAGTTTGAAGAATAGCCATATGATCCAGCTCAGATTCGAATAGAAGTTCTCTTTTCAAGGGATTATCCCTCCTGTGGACAATTGTACAAATAGAGTAGAAACAAACATAAACACCTTTGCAGTGACCTGTGAAGTATGGAAAGATTGAGAATCACTCCCTCCAACTTTCCTTCAAGTCTCAAAGAAAGCCACCTTCCCCCCATTTAGTATCTGATTTCCCGTTGTGACCAGAACTCTTCACAGCCGAGCTATGGTAGAAATCGTCGTCGTCGTCTTTGGGGTCATCCCATCCAGCCCAGCCATCATTACTATGGGAATGGGAGTGGGAATCAGTACGTGATGATCCCCCCTTTTTAGAGCCATCCTTCCAATCGTCTTTCTGATCCCAATCATCCCAAGACGATCCTGAGATCACTGAATTATTTTGCCTACCAGATGAAGACTGTCCCTGTCCCTCAGGCCTGAAGTTTTGATAATATCCATTTCTTTCATTTTCAGTCTGATGCGGGTTCTCAGTTTTCCAGTTCACGCCCGTCTCCTTTGTGTACTCCTCAACCTTCTGAGTAGCTATTGCCATAACACCTCTCATGAGGCCCCACGTCTTCTGACCAATCTCTGAAGTCTTAGCTGAGACAACATTAACCGTTTCATTCACCTTGTAATCATAGCCACCTTCACGAACCTGTAGAATAATAGACCCATAAATTAAATATGCATCACACTATATTTCCACGAACTCTGGAAACAAGATGAAAACCTTATGGTCATAAACTCAATGAGAACCAACATTTTTGAGTGAGCTCATAGACACCTGGACAACCGGGGCATGGATAACAGTATAACCAGGTCATTTACATTACAAGAAAGATGCACATAAAATCCTACTCAAGCCTAATGAAATCCTACTCAAGCCTAAGTTCAATCACTTATGTAGCCTGTGCAAAACCAAAGAGCAGATAACGTTCCTAAATGTCTTATAACCTAAGAACACCAGAGGATAAAAGTGGTCAGTAACATGCATAAATTTTTCATACGAGAGAAGCTAGAAAAGTGCAAGAAGATTCCTTTCCTCCATCTTTTATTACAAAATCATCCATGGGTGATTGAAGGGAGATATAGGGGGTGTTTGGCAAATGGTTTTTGGACATAATGACACAAGTTTAGGGTATGAAAGGAAAAAAATGTTAAAAGTTATGTACTAAACTAGAAAACAAATTTGTTAAAAAAGAACTTCCCAAAAAACACTTGGGAGATTGCTTCAAAAAAAAACACTTGGAGAGGGACAAAGAGCGTGTAATGGTTTCATACAACTTGTGCCATTATGTCCAAAAATTTTATACAGCTTGTGCCATTATGTTCAAAATTTTCCATTTGAAGCTTATGATGGCAACTCAATCTAAGTCATAAGGCTTTTTAGAGGAAAGTAATCAAGTGACAAAATGCACATAGCCAACATATATAGTTAGAGAACCACCTACGAGCTAAGAACCAACTACGGCTGTTTGATGATCATATCAAGATCTTCCGATATGAGCATTATGTTGGAAATTTTGATAAACAAAATAAATTTGAACTGGAGTTATAATTTTAAGATTGAGAAAGGGAAAAAGGAGACAAAGAACATTCAAGATGAGTCGTTCAAAGATAAATTTTCCAAAACAATTGAAGTTGCCAAATACTTCCTCCGTTCTTTTCTACTCACTACATATAGAGTTTCACGCCTTCCGACACAAAACTTTAAATGTTAATATCTCTAATTGCATTGAAGTAAAAAAAACCGATATAAATTTAGTATATACAAAGACGCATCGGACACACGTAACTATATTTATCCTTATGCACTAATCGAAATAGATGCTTAAAGAGAAGTATGTGAATAGTGTATGATGACAATTGTAGTGAGAAAGAAAGAACGGAGAAAGTATATCGGTTGACCACATTTAACAGCAAGTATTTTAAATAATTTCTTGTTTCAGAACTCGCCAAACATAAAGCAATATGAGTGGTAACAAGCACATATCATATTACTCCCGATGAAATCAAAAACAGTAATGATGACCACATCAAACTGTGGGTCCACAAACAATATACTTCCTCTGTCTTTAAATAAGTGGAACATAGAGAAAGTGGGAGGGAACCAAGGAGGTTAGAGAGAGAAAGTTGGAGACCACAATAAAAAAGAGAGAGTACTCTAACTAAATAAACAATTGCATATATATTGCTTGAGTAAGGGTAATCATGTAATTTTATCATTTAAAATGTCCTACTTTGAGCTTGGTGTCACTTATTGTGACATTTCCATATTAGGAAAGTGTGTCACTTATTTAGAAACGGAGGAAGTATATATATATATATATATATATATATATATATATATATACAAAGTGGTACATTTAGACATAATATAAAAACATTCATCCACCACAGGCATTCCCCTGTCATCTACATCATGTCCAAACATATCAAACATAAATGAAGTAAAAAAATTTATACCCAAACAAATATAACCCAACTAACTTATAATGGGACATTATGTAGATAATTGAAAGGTTTTAAACCTGAGGGCTAACTCTTAATTCCTCACAGAAAATATAAATTAACTGAAATAATTAACCCAAACAAATACAATCAATCTACAATTTACCCCAATAAAAAGGTTTTCAACCTACTGGCTTTTATCACTATTGTCACGACTGTGCAGTTCGCCTTAGACAGAGATACCATGCAAACTAACATCAGCATCCATTCCATTTCCCAGACCATATATGTTATCAGAAAAACTTACAGCCCATATCTAATCCAGCTTAGTTATCACGGCAGAAAAAGTGCCATAATTTACACACTCACATATCTTAGGGTTTACTATATCAGAAAGCATCTATAACCATGGTTGTTCAAATCCCGATCCGGAGCTTAAGATCCTACGATCCAAAATTGCATGATCGATCCGGATCTTTGGCGGGATCTTAAAGTTCGTAGGATCTTACTATAATAATTACGAGTCGTAGGATCTTAATACGATCTTACAATCCTACAATCCGATCAGATTTCACTATAATAGGAGACTTTAAGTCATCCTTACATATATTTTTATTACTCAGTATGTTATATGTGTCTAAAGTTAATGTATTCAGCTATTGTCACTAGAAATTACATGATATGAAACATCAATCTTAGTTTAAAAAGGCGCGAGGCGCACCGAGGCGCAAAGGGTCCTTGGAGCCTAGGCGCAAGGCGCAAGGCGAAGGCGCACGCTTTTCGTAGGCGAGGCGCAATTTTTAATATTTTTATTTTCAATATTTTTTATTTGCATACTCGATTATACTTAATCCAGTTATATTAAATTTTCAAAAGAAAAGGGAAAAAGGCTTTTCTATGTCACATGTGATACTGAGTTACTGACTAAACTAGTGAGTAGTACTAGTCTAGTGGGTGGGTGGTTACTTTTTGAAGTCAGCAAGATTAAAAAAAAAAAAAAAGAACACACCTAACAATCAGACATCGCACAAGAGGAAACGATGAAGATAACGAGAACTCGCCTGAAACCTATTCAC
Organism: Patellifolia procumbens; assembly: GCA_947645195.1. Lineage (NCBI taxonomy): Eukaryota > Viridiplantae > Streptophyta > Magnoliopsida > Caryophyllales > Amaranthaceae > Patellifolia > Patellifolia procumbens. Next base: position 6,449,595 of record CANSGD010000016.1, read on the forward strand.
TGCCTACCGCCGGCAAGACTTGAGACCGTCGGCAAGGTCTGCGGCAATCTCAACCGTCACCGGCCAAGCAACGGCCGTCAATTAACACTCACGAAGATTAGGGTTTCCGAATTAGGGTTTTCAATTTAGCCTTCAATTTGATACAATTTAATGAAATTAATTGAGGGGTTATGTTCGATATTGAGATATAAAGCCCAAGTAAGCTTTGATTCGAAGAAATAACTTCATGTTTTTTGATTTTCAACTCAGATTTACTTTATCTCGATCTTCACCCTCGAAGGCGCTACAAGCGGCGCGCCTCGCGCCTCCTGTAAGGCGGCCAAAAGCGCGCGCCTTCAAGCGCCTCTAGGAAAACGCCTCGCCTTGTTGGCCGGAGGCGTTTTTCCACGCGCCTCGCTTCGCCTGACGCATAGGCGCGCCTGAGGCGCGCTTTTAAAAACTAAGACATCAATATAATTATGATGGTCGATAACTTGAGAATTTTTCGCAAATAAGGTTCCATTATTGTCAAACTTGCATATAAGGTATCAATTAAGTATAGTGTTATTAATTTTTTTTTAACTACTATACAATAAAGGCTAGATGAAGATCGGTCTTTGTTGAGCAAATTGATGTTATATAACATCAAAACCCTTTTGAAGAAATAGTTTTGACTCAATTTATAGCATATTATATAATTATAAATGTTATTTAGTAGGATCCCACGATTCGATTCTACCGATTCGATCCTATCCCCTTCATCGATCCAAGGTAGGATCCCAATCCTAACAACTTTGTCTCTAACTATTGACAAAGTTTAAGTAACGATGTGAGGATTTGAAACGCACTCTTCCCTTATCCCGGAATATCCAAAGAGCCAAAATTCAACAAAATGGATCTTGTACTACATAATAAAAGTGAAGCAATGAGTTCATAACTCCATTCCCATACCTGTCCCAAATCCAATCCTAGTAAAACAAAATCACATGCAACATTTATATATAACACACACAGACACACACAGACACACACAGACACACACACACACGCACACGCGCACGCGCATATATATATATAAAAGCGTGGGTAAAAGTTCCAATCCCCCATGTGTCACTATCCCTCTTTCAATAGCATCCTAGGCATGTCATTCTCATATATTAAGAAAAAATTTAATGAGGAGTTTTGAAGCCACTACCTTATCAGACCATCCCTCTGTCACACATAACATGCACCACACACAATATGCAAATGGATGAAAGGTGGACCTAAAATAATTCTTAAAAGTGCAATAACCTAACACTACATCAAGCAAAACTTCATTTTAAATCTTGGAGAACTAATACTTTTTTAATCATAGTCGCTTGCTTAAGGCTTTGCCTTAAACACTAAGTACATGATATAATATTATACTATACTAGAGGTCAGAATTTTGGTACACGATTCTTTCCCGTGATTCAGAAGCAGTGTTATGTCGTACATTATGCATTAGCATCATTGCAGCGTGATCAAGTGAAACAACATAATGATAAATTTTCCCTTGGTCACTAAAAATTAGGAATTGAATTATGGTAGATAGTTTTTTGGCATGTTTGGAATGAAGATAATGTATTAAAGAGGTAATAAAAGTAAAACATAAGAAAACTATGGCACTTAGAGATGATGATAAAAGGGATATAGTGGTGGTGGAGAAGACAAGGTGGGGTTGATTGGGAGAAAGAGGGGAACTATTATCATTCAAATGAGGGTAATATTTACCTAGAGGTGGTGGTGGGTTATTATTGCCCTCTTTCTTCAATTTCCTTCCTACCAACACCACTTTATCCTCTCTACCACAACTTTATCCCCTTTATCTCACCTCTAAATGCATGAGCTTTTCTATATTTGACTTTTATAACCCCTTAATACATTACCCTCATTTCAAGCATGCCTTTATAGTTGAATGGTGACCACTATTGTACCATGGTGTCAAAACAAGGTTGTATCTGCCTTTATTTTAAAGATTTTAATATCTACCAAACCAATACCAAAAAAACCCATTTTAGGCTGATTCAAGGATATCTTGTGGTCTCGACCTACACTTCGTGCCACCAGCACGACAACCACATCAATTCCATTAGCGCTGACCACTTTTTCGAGCCATGTATTGCACACACACAAAAAGATTGACATACTATGATAAATGATATCCCACTGCCGGTGGTGGATTTAATAATGTGGAGATGGGATAAGAAATTAGATTATCACCCTAAAAGGGAAAAAGAAACTCAAAAATATTAAGCATCTTATATTGGCAACTAAAATTTGAGTTATTGATGAGTCATCTTAAGCCACTTAAGCAATGTTTGAAGGAAAAAATTTAAAGAATATTGATGAGCGTGCAAGATTTTGGAGCAAAGTTCTTAAATTTCATACTGTTTAATATTAAAATTATTAGACAACATTACCATTATCTTATGATAATAGATATGGATAAAGAATCTTTAAAAATTGTAGCTAATATCTCATTTAAAGAGAGTGTAATGGTACATAAAAGTCTATAAAACTAAAGATTAGTAACAATCCTAATGAGTTTAGAGTCGTAGTCGTGGATAAAGTCTAGTTTGTGCATTAGCCTCTTGTTAAAAAAAAATTAATTTTTTTTATTAAGCTAACATGTGAGTTGACCGCTTTTAACAAGACAACCTAAAAATATTCTAATAAGTCGAGCTTCAATATTCAATACCCCTCCGCTATTAACAAGTCAAAATCGGCTATCACCTCTTATTAACCTTCTCAATAGGTTAAAGTGACACATGTCACGCCTTTATTAGCCTTTTAAAATTAAAAGATATTTCATTCGTCCCACATTAGATGATACATTTTCTTTATTTGTCCGTTCTACATTAGTTGATACACTTCTATAAATGGCATTAGAGTACAATACAAACATTATTTTTAGTATTAAAGGTCCCACATATAATTAATTTATTAACCTCACCCACTCCACACCCCTATAATGCTCTTGTATTTTGTGTACTAAAACAAATACCAAAAATCAACTACTCTCAATAAAATAAGTTAGTCAAATAACACTTAAAAAAACTCTGTGTCAATCAAATTGTATCATGTAATATGGAACAGAGGAATCAATAAATAGAAAAACCTCACCCATCACCCACCCCAAATCAGACCCACCTATGTCTTCCTAAAATCATCATCATAGAAGGATTTTGCAATATCAATCTTAGGTTTACTAATTCCATAATCTCTTATAAACTCATCAACATAATCATTAGATTCAAGCTCCTTACCACCACTCTCAAAATACCCGGAATCAAATTAACTTCCTGATTACTTACATTAAGCTCCTCTTTTGCAACAACAAGTACTTGCTCAATCTTCTTCTTAGTATTAATCAAACAAAAATCTCTCCTTCTGGAAACCAATCAGCCCGTATCCGTCAATCGCCATTGGACTAAAACCAAACAAAAATCACTCCTAGCACCCTTTAACTTGCCGTCGGCCGATATATCACCTGGGCCGTTGACTGGTATGTCTTCATTAGCAAGGAACGCATATCTTTGTCGGCAAATCTTCAAGATGCTATATTTTCTTGCTGCGTTAAACCTTCCTCTAATTTCCTTCTTGTCCGTTAAGTTCAATAGTTTGGTTTGTTCAATTAGCTACTTTATTGTGGTTTGATTTGAGAAGAACGGAAGTCAAACCCGGGTGGTGGTGATTTGATTGAAACTTTGCAAGTGAGTTGGGGGAGGTAGGGTTTGGGGTTGCGGGTCGGTGGGGAAAGAAAATTGAGGGGTTTTAGAGTTTGGTTTAAGGATAATGATAGTGGTGGTGGTAGAGTCGCCATTGAAGAAGAAGAGATGGGTTTTTTGGTGGGAAAGATAGGCTTAAAAGAGCCGTTTTGTGCCAAATCTGATCTCTTCTTCTACTTAAGAAAAGAAGAGATCGATTTTTTGACATAATCGGTCCCCATTGTTTTCTCACTTTTTTTAAACAAAAAGTTGGGCCCCAGATCTGCCCTTGTCTGCGGCCTTGTCGCAATTATTAGACTTAAGGTACTAGAGATATATACCTAGCAGGTCGGAGCAATAGGCCCAACATTGTGATATTCCACATATTTAAAGTACACATGGGCATGAGGATGGGGGTGGGGAAGGGAATGGGAACGGAAAAACTAAATTTTCAAAATTCATGGTTACAGATACGCCATGGACACACTAGCAGAATGAAAAATTAAACCAGATTGAATACAGATTAAGGGTCGTTTTCTTTTACAGAAAATGAGAATATGACAAGCAAACTACAGAGGATCTGAAGTATGGGCAAGTAGATAGAGAGAAAGAGAAGTAGGAGATAGAGAAAGAAAAACAATGCACATATACAAAGTTCTTGAAAAGTAACAGAACGAAAAGCACAGTAGAGCTGAAAACTTAGTTTTGAAAAGGCGCGGGGCGCAAAGGGTCCTTCGGCACAAGGCGCTCTTGTTGGCAAGGCGCATCGTTATTTCTTATTTTATTAATTTATTTATTTATATATCTTTTGAGTGTTAAGTTTTGGTGTAACACTAAGGTGGAAAAACAATAAGCTTTTTACTTTGGAAAAAATAAGGAAAACAACTCAAAAAATGAAGGGGGGTCTTAAATATTGGTGACAGCTAAGCATACCACGGGAGAGAAGAATCAAAAAGAGATACAACAAAAATCAAGAGAGAGAGAAGGAGATTGACTAAAATTTATCAGGCCCTTCTCCAACGGTCTATCACCGAGGACACCGACCACCGTGAGATCTAGCTACACCATCGGCCAACATCAGTCATTTGAATCATCGCAAGGTTGCGACCAAGGGTTGCGCCCCTCAATTGGCTTGCTCGAGATGTTTTGCCAGCCGCCTCTCTTCGCCTACCACCCACACGCATTTTTTAATTTTAACTAAGGTGAAGTGATGGGAGATCAGAGGTTAAGCCTCATAATCCTATAAAAGTAGGTGTTTTCCATTATAGAGGTAGCAAATGAGAAATTCGGATAAGATCCTACAAGATCTCCCCCTCCCCCAAACCAAACGTAAAAGTTTCCCCTCGTCCAACTCTAATAGTTATAAGAAACAAATAAAGCAATTCTCACTTTAAAATGCATTCTAGAAAATCTCCAAAAACAAAAGCTCTATTCTTTACTCAAATTTCATTGAAGACTAAGAACAACTTCCTTGATTTATTCTACATTTCATTTTTTTGTGTTATTTTAAATTTCCACCTTTTCTTCCTGTTATTGGGTTGGTCCCATCCCATGTCTCTCTTTTCTAGCAAAATCAAGCGCAGTTATGGAATGGTAAGTACATAAATCAAGCATAAAGAGGCTATATCCTCCTCTACCTCTCTTTCTCTAAAAGGAAGTGCATTAAGATAACGTTCAGAAAAGGCACATGTAAGCCCACACCATAGAGTGTTGTCCAAACGTCCCGCTTCGCTTAAATTTCTAAGACGTCCCTTATTTTTTAGACGTTTCGAGTTTGGCAACCTGTTGGGCGTGCCAATTCATGTGGTTGTCACATAAACCACATAATTACGGAAAGAACAGAATTCGCTACCCCTTGGTGAATTCGGTTCGATAGGTGAATTTAGTACGATTTTGGTTCGTAGAATTTTTGGAATTGATAATGATAAATAAAATAAAAAATAATAATGAGATTAAGGAGGTCAAATCTAGCACACTTCACATATAGGTTTAGAAACCTAGTAACGTAAGTAGGGGTGTTAAGGAAAACCTCACCCGCTGACCCGGGTAATTAAACCGGGTAATTTTGCCTTAACTTTGTGAATTATTTGGTCGGGTAATAGGCCGTATAATACCAATACCCGTGACTCGTTAAAACTTTTTTTAAGACTTCTAAGCTAGTTTGCTCCTTTCTTTAATCTCTTGTGCTTTTTTCACACTCCACTCAAAACCCTAGCACTCTCTGCTCTCTCCCTACGCGGCTGTGCCTCTAACTCTACTCTAATCTCTTAAAGTTTTAATTTTATTAATAACTTGCAGAGATGATGCGTGATCTGAGTCTGATCTTCTCTTATTCACTCTGATTGTTTCCTTTTTATTGCACTATCATTTACTTTTTCCATGGTTGGTGGCTATCCTTTATAAATCCCCTGTTGGAAATCTAGTTATTATGAGTGTTACTCTACATGGTGGAGATTAGTGTTATTGTGGACCTTAAATCTATTAACTTAGTGGTAAATTTTCATCATGTGAAGGGTCAAGGGGAAGCAGACAATGCATGGATGATGGATGAATGATTAAATGATGCCATTGAATGTGATGAATGATGCTTGGATGATGGATGATGTATTGATGTTGTTGAATGATTATGCAAACTAAGCAGTAGCTTGTTAATTGTAATGAGCACTTGCGCAGTAGGCAGTAGCTAACTAGCTATTAAAGAAAAAAAAAGTGGCTTGCATGCTTTAGTCCGGGCCGTCTAAAGAGGCACCCAGAAATGGACACCCCTAAATGTAAGTTTAAAAAAAGAAGGAGAAGGGTTGTGACTTGTGAGTCACTCATAACACGTTACTCTTCGCAAGGGAGAAGAGAAGAGGAGCGACGTTCCCATTTCTCGCGTAAAAGAGAACACAATTGGAAGCGGTGCGAAGCAGCCACCACGAAGTCATCTACAACAACCGAAGGCGAAAAGGCAAATGAAAGAATTCATTCGAGAAGTTTAAACAAAATTCTCTCCAAATTTCAGAGAAAGGTTACAATTTGAACCCTAATTTTATGATTTTCTTTTCGTTTTCTTCCATGTCCTCCTCTCTCTCAATCAACCACACTTCAGAGAAATCAATCCGCTAATTCAATCATTGCAAATTTCCAACTCGCAAATCAGAAACAGCATTACAGCAACGACTAAAAAAAACTTTTAGGCCTCTCTGGTTCTAATGTCCATAATTTTTTATGGGCAGTCGTCAAATTATACGGATTTGTAGTTGTACAGACTTGAAGAATTTACATTTATGCATTCTATCTATAACCTCTTAAAAACAAAAATATGGCTAAATTAGAAATATAACACACTAAGCTGTTCTATGTCAAAGCAGTTTGGTTCCTAATGATGCAGTTTGGTGCTTTTTAGTGTTAAGCCATATTTTGGAGAAAAACCGCATTGAAGAACATAATGAGCACCACCATTGGCTAGCAACCATTGCTACTCTGATATTCATTATAATGCAACATGAGTATTAGTCTTTTATGCAAAAAGAAAGAAACATCTAAAACCTATAAATTAAAAGATCACGGCCTCTACTGAACACTAACAAGCCCACTATTAGAGGTGTGTGATGCATCATTGTCCAACACCCAGCAGCTATAACTCTTATGATATCAGCATGCAAAGCTCAGTTAGCTATAAGCCTATAACCTCCACCTCTTACTTCCAAAGAAGAAAAGGACGTTTACCAATTTGTGCTCAGTGTTAATATTGGACAACAATCATTTAAGATGTCTATAAGGTTTGTTTTAGTGGACTTTGGCTTGAAAAGGAAGAGGGGGGGATCTGTTCATCATAACTAAGCCAAGTATGATATGCCAAACAAAATTTGAGTATAACGAGTAGAAGCCATATCATGCTTAGGTTAAAACAAAAATAGGAAGTCTCTCATTTCTCTTCGATCAAGGTAACTGCGAAATAAACAGGAACATCTAATGTAGATTGCATACAAGTCAAAAGAGGGAAAACGTTAACATCATAAGCATAGCCTCCCCGGTTAAAATTCCTTTTGAACCTTTTGTATAGCTAGAGCCAAGCTTTAGATTCCAAACTACTTGACATTCTAAGATTTTGTAGATAAATTGCTCCAACTTTCTTGTCATTTGCTAGCTGTTGGTACATGGGTGACATACCACACCCCCTTGGTGCCTTTCCAATAAACCTATTGCTCTGTTACTTATAAAAAATTATACACATAATAATAAGAAGAAAAAAAAGCTTGGCAGAAAAGTACAGCCATGCATTCATATCAACAACAAAACCAGCAACAACGCAAAATTTGATACATAATTCAGGATAACTATAATTGTGTGGCTTCATTGCAAGGAGAAAAGTAAATCAAATAAAACCATCAAAACCAAGCATCAGAACAGCAGATGACAAGATACTCATGCAGATAAATTAGCATGTCCAAGGATTCACACAGCACAATACCATGAAGAAAAAAGAAAAAGATGAACCCATGTAATTTCCCTAAGATTTGTCAAATCATAATATCAACCAATAATGAGCACAATAAAAGACATTTAGTAGTCTCATGTTAGGATACCTTTGAAGTGATCTCTTTCGTTCCCGCTTGGACAACACTAGCAGCTGATTGAGCAACAAGTGATAGTTTGCCAATCCCCTGATTAATCATTCACCAAAAAAGGAGTCAAAGATGTGAAAAAGAACACAATATCCAGAAACAGAAAAAAAAAAAAGAAACCCACCTGAGAAACAACAGAAAAAACATCACCCTGAGGATTGTTACGAGGCAAGGGATTAGGATTAGGGTTGGAACCAAAGCCAACATACTTGCCTCCTTGAGAAGGCGGGAGACCGTCTGGCTTAGACTCATTCTCCGCCAACTTCCTAGCGAAAAAACTATCTTTATTAGCTGCAGACGCCTCTAATTGTGCCCGAGTATATATATCCTCGGACGATCTGGACTTATTCCCAATCCCATTTCCGTTACCATTCCTATACCCATTATTATTAAACCTGAAATCCCCAGCAGACTGATTCCTCCTCATATCATTATTATTATTGGAAGACGATCGAAATGAATCATCATCATTATTATTATTATCCCAAGTATCCCAACCCCCATTACTATTATTACCAATACTAGTCCTTCCACCATTCCCATTCCCAGTAACAGTACTACCTAAAGGAGGTTTTCTATGAGTAGGTGATTCCTTAACAACAGGTGGATCCCTCCATGAGCGTCCTTCAGCAAGAGCAGAGATCTTCTCCCTGTAAACGGTGGCTGCGTTTGAGTTGTATTTAGCAACGATATCTGTTTCTTTAGGGATACCATATTGTGCTAAGAATGAATTAAGCTTGTCGTTTCCACCAGACTCCATTTTTTTAAGCTGAATCTCAGACCAAGAATCCATGGTTACAGATCTGACGAAACTTATGTGAACACCAAGTCCACGATGCTTGCCTGAACATTCTAAACACATGAATATCCCATATGATACGGATGCCCATTGTGGGTTTTTCTGAGAACAATCAACGCAGGTCTTGTTCCCTATCTGTGATTGTAGATCTCTTAATCGTCTTGATGCTCCTGCCATCACGCACTTTATATTCTTCCTCACCTCCTTTCCAGTCCCTCCACACCCCCCCCCCTTTCTTCCTCGTTTTTTTTTATTTTGATTTTGTTTTTGTAGGAAGGAGAATGAAAAAGGAGAGATCTACTTGGAAGGGATATGGGGGGGAAAGGAAGGTGAAAGGACAAAGGAGAGAAAGGGGATGATGGATGGGTCTAATGGGAGAGAGATTTTAGAGATCACCGACACCGTCGATCCAAAGAGGTCTTCAATTATAAAACCAAAGAAGAAGAAAAAAAGGGTAGGAGTTACGCTGTTGGATGAGGATGTTCTATTCTTCCTTTCTTCGTTGCCTTTCTTCGTTGGCAAAACGGGAAGAAAACGAAGATGGCTCGATTGCAACACTGAGTGTGATTATCGTGTTCACTGATTTCTAACCCACAATTGAATTTGATAGGGGCTTTTGGTACACGTCTTGGCTAAACTTTGTTACATGAAGTGACAAATTTTATAAAAATCATGTTTGGTAAATAGAGTTTTGAGTTTAGAGTTTTACCTTTTTTCAGCAGATTTGACTAAGTTTTTTTTTTGCGAACGACTAAGTTTTTACATAAATGTCTTTGGTAAAACTTAACTGATTGGCTTTTGTTTATGTACAATGACATTTATGGACATATTAATTGATATTTTAGTATTACAATTATGGGCAAAAAAGTAATTCGTATATTTTCTAACCCAATCCTATCAAGAAAAAGCTCCAAATAAAAGCTTTTTCATTTTGAGAGTTTTCACTCCAAAACTCTCAATTAAGCCTCTTTTTACCAACACCCACAATAGAGTTTTGACTAGTCAAAAACTCTAAAAGTGGTCCAAGCCTCTCTTTAACCCCAAAACTCTAATTGTCAAACTCCCCCAAAGAATTTTCATAATGCAGTTTTTCTTTTACACCATTATTTAACAGTCGGTAAAACGTATATCATGGTGTACATAGATGTAGGTGCACCTAACCCAATAAGACAGCCCAATATAAAAAAAACCAAAGAAACCGCCCAACATCAGCATTAACAAAAACAATTTACTCATTTCCCGTGCTTTTCTCGAGACGCCATTCTCTCTTTCTCTCTTGAAACTTCCTTCCTCCGAAAATCTCTCTCCATTGTCACTCCCATTCTCTCTCATTCTTCTAAATTTCTGCAAAAATCAAACAAATTTTTACAAAACTAAGAAATCGAAACTGAAAGAAGCAAAATCAAACTTTAAAGAAAACAAAATCATGCAAATTCGACAAAAAGATCGTCAAGATGATCAAACTGCTGAAAATGCACAACCTAAGTAAGTAAAAAAGCTTCAATTAGACTGTTAGAGATCTTGAAATTCACTTGCATACGATTTTTATCGAATTAAATTTATGAAATCAGTTGAGAATGCAATTATTTTTCTCAATTTCTATCTAATAGTTGATTGAGTATGCTAAACATCAATATATATGACTTATTGAGTATGTACACTGAAAAATGTGTCTATAATCTGATGAAAATTGGTCAATTGAGTATCAAACATCAATGTATATGCCTTTAACACATACTCATTTGATACAGTCAAATAAGTACGTATAAATAATATGAAAGTAGGTAATATGTTGAAATGAGTATAACAATCTATTTGACAAAGAACTGAAATGAGTATGATACAGTGAAAATGAGTATGTAGTTTCTCAAGTTTTTGTTAGCTAAACCTTGTGAAATGAGTATAATAATGCAAAAATGAGTATGATAATCTATTCATAACCATTTGATACAGTAAAATGAGTATGAATCAATTAAATCTGTTTCAATTTATGATGCAGGAGCGAAGAGGCTACTCCAAGATATCACTATTTATGACCTTCACAATTATTGGGTATGGTTAGTTCTTTAAAGCAAGGCCATGGGAGCTACGAGTTTAAACTCAACACAACCTTTTCGTCCATGTTTAAGGTGGGTTGAAGATTGAGTCCAAGAATGATGAAGCAAACGTCCATTAGAGTCAATCGAGTCATTAAGAGTCTTAATTAATTTTAGAGTTTTTGGTCAGAAACAACCTTTTATAATCATTTTTTTGCGAAAAACAACCTTTAATTTTTTTTTTTGCAACTTACAACCTAAAACCTAAATTTTCTTGCGAAATGAAACCTTTTTCTAATTTCCGTCATTGACCGTTAGTTTCCATCCCGACACCACCCGAAAACACCCCAAAACCACCACCCACCGTAACCCGAATGGCTGTGACTGTTGGGGCTGGTTCTGGGGTGGTTTTGGGGGTGGCTTCGGGTGGGGTGGGATTATTTTGGGGTGGTTTAGGGTGGGGGTGGTTTTGGGGTGGTCTCGGGTGGGGTAGTGGTGGTTTCGAGGTGGTGTCGGGGTGATTTGGGGTGGAAACTAACGGTCAACGGTCTAAAACTAGCGGTCAATGACAGAAATTAGAAAAAGGTTTCATTTCGCAAAAAAAATTTAGGTTTTAGGTTGTAAGTTGCAAAAAAAAAATTAAAAGGTTGATTTTCGCAAAAAAGTGATTATAAAATGTTGTTTCTGACAAAAATCTCTTATTTTTATTAAGCATTCTATATTCTGTCAATAGGTAGGCCAAAAATATGGTTGTATTTTTCGGTTATTAGGGAGTCCTTGTACTAGTAGTAGTTGAGTTGTAATCCCTAAAAGATAAGATTAGATTAGCTAAAAGATAAGGCTCAAAATAGACGTGTAAATAAGATAAGGGGAGTGAAATTAATACCCTATCTTATTAGATTATATTCCTTATATTTTCTTTATCTTTTCCTAAATTCTAGGGATTACTTTTTAAACTGTTTTCAGACTAGGATTTGGTTTCCTAATTATGTTAGGAGTGTCATTAGGACCGAGTAGTATATATAGAGGCGTTTATTCATCAATAAAGGGAAGATTATTTCAGTTAAAATTTCATTTAAGAGTTTAATTGTTTTTCACAATTATATTCACCCAATAGAGAGATTTTCAGGAGTGATTATTAATCTATATTTTAAGCTACTTAATTCTAGGAGTGGTTTAAAGTGAGATTTAGAGTAAACTAAAACGTTCAGGAGTGTTTGTTTTAGATTAAATATCCGTTACTTGTGTGTGAATTTTGGACTTGGTGAATTTTAATTGATATGATTGCAACTCCAAGATGAAGTAACAACCAAGAACTACAAAGCAAAGGTATTTAAAAAATTCACTAATGAAGTAGAGAAGACTCCAAAGAGAAAAGGTAAAGAAGTCTCCATTCTATAAGATGAGATACCAACCAAAAAGCAAAAAAAAAAGGATCCTAGGAAAGAAAAAGAGATAAAAAGGATGATGATTTGATAGATGAAAAACCATCATTAGATTTCTCGACTGTACATAGTAGGATGTCTCCTCAAAGCTTGTGGAAAGTATTGAAAGTAAAAGGGAAAACACATAGGAAAGCAATAACAAATATAGGGTATGAGCATCTGTTACAGGTTAGCATAACTAGGATACCTTCAACCGTTACTTATTGGTTGTTAGATAGATTTGATCCTGATACCTCTACGCTCAAGACAATAAAAGGATCAATTGAAATTAGTGAGATTGATGTCCACTACACATTGGGGTTCCCTATAGGAGGCAGACAATTGACTTCACAAAAGCTAACAATGTGAATGAAATGTTGACCTTAACATAGTGGCACAAGCAGTTTAAAGGTCATCCTGAAAGGGGAACGAATGTACCAGAGAGTATATTGGTGAATAAACTAACATAATCTAAGGTTGGTGACGCTTCTTTCAAGTGAAACCTAATTCTCCTCATTGTCTCTAAGCTTATAGAAGGGAACAAAAATGTGTTTGCCAATCAAAGAATTGTAAGTTTCTGCAACATGTTGACCAAATAATGAACTTGAATCGGAGCAAGTTTCTTTATGATTCGTCAATTGAATCTGTCATAATTTGGAAGAAAGATCCAACAAAGACTTACAACGGTCCTCTGCTTTCTTAGTTGTAAGTAATCCTTGTCTTTAACTAGCTTTGTTTATACATCCTTCAATTAGTTACATAATAACCAAAACAATTTCATTTCGTGTTACAGATTTTCTACATTGACCATGTTGTTCACAAAAACTCAGAAAAGCCCAGTAGACAGTTCCCAACATTGGCTGGATGGACAACAAACATGCTTGTGATTAGAGTGAATAATGAGCTCTCCACTAGAAGATTCGGGTCAGGAAAGATCATATATTCATTAGAAGTGCTACAAAAGGAGAATCCACTACCACATGAAGCTGAAGTATCAAAAACTGTTGCAAGTGAAGAAAATGAAGAAAACCTAGCTGACAAAGATGTTCATGAGGAAACTGAAGGTTTCAAAAAAGAAGCTGAGATTGATGTATAAAATAATGACAACAAAACTGAAAGTAAGATTTTATAATTCAAATTGCTTATATGGTTTAAATATGGTCTTAATTTTATTGTTCACACATTGGTAATGAATCTTATGTACAATTGGTTATGCATGTAATCCATACTCATTTGACTGTGTAAAACGAGCACTAGTAGAAAAAATAGCAATTGCGCCCCCTCAATAGCACCACATACCCATATAGCCCACATCCAGTTACTAATAGCATTGGGCTTTAAAACAAAGCCCGCTTCAACTAATCAATTGAACCGAGCTTAATTTTGGCCCGCTGCCACAAACCGTCATTAGCCTAAGTCATAAACTCATAATTAAGCACGTTCCCACTTGCCTTTCTATATCTCGCGTTCCTCTTTCTTCCTCGTCTTTTTTTTCTTCCAAATCCCAGTAATCTCTCTCCAATGCTTGTTCATTCATCCATCCATCAATTGCCTTAAATCCCTAAAAATGGTTGTTTCCTTCACAAATCCCTCCAATTTTCGGCTCCTTGATCTTCATCCTGGCGATTGTCCTATTTAATTGAAGTACAAATTTTGCTTAAACCTAATTACAGTCCTCGAATTCTGTTAATTTCAACACGCCGCGCTCCATTTTCAGTAACACAAAGATGTGAGTTCATCAACTTCGTCACGTGTGATCGAATTTCAAAAGAGATTTTCCATGTGCTTGAGAAAAATACCCCAAAATAACTCAAATGGAATCTCTTTGACTTAGTTCATGCTAAGATATTAAGATTTTCCCCTCAAATTTTTGTTTTGTATGTTCCAATTTTTGCACCTTAGCTTCTACTCCGCTAGTGCTGGGATGATGTTAGGGTTTATAAAAAATTTGTTCATATATGATTTTGTTCATATCAGGAAAATCATATATGTGAAACAAATTTGATTTCCTACCTTCAATGCCAATTTCGAATTAAATTATATCGATTGAGTATTATGCTTTTACAAAGAAAAATCTTCCAAACCCCTCTAATGAAAACCCACTTCATGAGGTTAGTGGTAATTGGGAAGAGAAAAGAATTTATTTCGAATGCCACAGGATATACTATTGAGAATCGGGAAGAAGAATTGAAAAGCTCGAATTATCTTATGTTGAATGGTTCTGTTGTTCTATCTAATCCAAAATATGTGATGGGTCTACCATGATACATCAATTGAAATAATATGTGATGGTTCCTTTGTTCTCTCAATGTACATATTTCTCATTTTTGCTCTCTAGCATGACAAGAGAACATTCTGTATTGATTAAGTTTTGGGAAACAGCAGGGGATTGTCCTTGTTATTGTGTTTTCATATAGTCGGTGTGTTGTGGGGTAATTAGGGCTACCCTGTCCCACGTGGCATATTGTTAGAGGGTCACGTGGCGCCTATATATAGAATGTAAAGAAAGGCATAAAATCCCTTTCAAAGAATATTCTGCCAACCTCTAAAAGCCTTTTAATGTTCCTGAGAGAATAATCAGGCCCAAATCCCAAGAGGAGGAGGACACTGATAAGACAAGGCCATGCAGCCATTAGAAGGTTGACACGTGGCACACTCTGATTGCTCAGCCAATCAGAGGCCCCTAAGGTAGGTTGGCACCTATTTCAGACCAAATGTTATAAATAGTCCCAAATTTCAGGTGAAAAGGTAACTGATTTGAATGCTCTAAACTCACTCTGCCAAAATATTTACTCACTTTCTATTTCCTTTTCCATTAACCTGAAACTGACTTAAGCATCGGAGAGGGAATCATCTCCCAAACCTCTAGGTTGGTTCCCCTTTTTGCAGGATCAGGAACGGAGCAACATCTCTACACAAGCCTCCCAGATTTATCAACCCTACACTTGTACACCATCCAGGAGTATTCAGTTTACGAAAAGTTGTATACAACACGGTGCGTTTTAATCATGCGAAAATGACAATTTTTGATAACTTTGTCACTTGATTTAGTTAGAGATATGAAATCCTTGATAAGCATGCAGAAAACTTTAGTTTATTAAGGCAACTCCCAACTGTTCCTGTTTACACAGGTCTACCATCTAAGGTGACACTTATTATAGTTTCATACAAGTCATCCCATATGTTACTTCTGTTTTCATTTTATTATACTGAATTATTTTTGAATGCTGAAACTTGTGTATTTTTGTCGGCATTTGGCACACTTTATATGCTGATATGACTAGATTTTTCTGCAAATCCTAATTATTTTGTTCAATTTTTGGACAAAAGGCCAAGCAAAAGCGGAACAATTGTAAGGAAAAAGACAAATCGAAGGATGATAAACCTGATGTCGTGGTGCAGGACAAACTCCTACATGAAAATCTGATTGCTGGAAGGAATGATCCGTTAGTGTCTGAAAGTGTGGCTAACAAGGATGGTGCACTCGAACATGTACCTGATGTGTCTAATTTCGCAGAATGTGCTGCTAACATGCGCCAGCCTGATTTAAAAGATGGAGAAGCACCACCTGTCAACTGGGGTACCGATACATCAGAGATTCACCCTAAGCGGTAGTGAAATAGGCAGGATATCAACAGTGCAAAATGGAGTGTCAAATAGGAGGAGTTCATATATTATGGATGATAGCTCCCTTCATGTTCTACAGATTCTGCTGCTTCCGTATATGTGTGGATAATGCAGAACGATTTTTTTTGCGGAGTACAAAAGTCTGAAATCACCATCAAGGTAAATGTCTAGCCTGTGCGCCTTAGACCAAGCAATATGTAGGTTTTGAGTCTGAAATATGGTTTTGTAAGGAAAGAACAGGGAGGTAAGGGCTCTTTTGAGGAATATGGTGGTGGAAACGAGGTAGAGAACCGGTCATTCGAGGCTGCCGAAGCGGGTTTCGGGTTGATGCTTCTCCTAATTGCAAAGTAGTAGAGTCCGGAGTTGGCAGTTAAGAAAGTGAGTGTACTCTGTAATCGTATTGTTATGTCTAATCTTATTCTTGTTTGATCTGAAGTATCTCGGTTCTATTCTTTATACGATGCATTTGCTTCATAACTTCCTTTTTTCGATGACTCCTTTATTATTCTGGTAGTTGCTTTAAATTTTTGTCTTTTGGAATAATACTGTGGTTGAAGTTGAGTGACTATTGTTCTTCGATGAGTTACTGACATGGTGATTGATCTTGTAATGCCTAAAGTTCACACTACATATGAGTTTGGTTTGATTTGATTTGCATCTGTTGGATGGTATTCTATGCTCTCTTTGTCTTGCAAGATTCCTCATTTGTATATAAGGTGCATTGGTTGTTGCAAGCAATTTTACCTTCAAATTATAGGCAAACCTCATCTCTTATACTTCTTCTTGGATTGAGTGTCAGCCGTTGTGCCAACATGGTTATTATGTTTGATTCAGCAGGAAGAGGAGGTAGTGTTGCTCCAAAGGAAGCCAAGCAAGAAGCACAATAAGGACGATGCTGATATTATACTATCTCTAGGAGAAGTTGCAGTAGCACCACACTCATCTAAGAGCCCTCCCCGAAATATTAATACTCATATTGATTTGGTTCCATTAATGAAAATATCTGCAAATAGGCAACAATAAACTGATAAGGCAACATCAAGTGCATCATCATGTACAACTAATGCAGCCTCAACCGCTCCTTTATTGTCATGTTCTGTCAACGCTACTGGTCGCTTGGGTCCAGACCCCTCCCCTGCAACAAGTCATCCTTATGTTCCACAGTCCTATAGGAACGCCATTATGGGTAACTCATATTGTGACCATTTGTAATCTTGGACCATATAGTTACTTTTTATTTTATTACTCAAAATTTCTTTTACTTGTTGTCCCATGAAAAGAACTTGTTTTCGAGTTTCTTTTCCCCGGGGATGGAAATGTTGTGTACTGGTATTGAAGTACTCCAACTTAGTTGGCAATGAAGATATTTGTATTGGAGTTCGTTTTACTTATTGATAGGGTTTTAGTCGTGTCACCTAATCAAAAATAAACCTACGGTCCTCTAACTATGGTAGTCAATGGAAGCAGGGTCGAATCCACAGTGAGACAGAGTTTCTAAATTAATATTCAACCAATTCAGCTACTTCAGACGAAATCAGGGAAGAATTAAATAAACTAATGAGTAAGCTAAGGAAGACGGAATAAATCGAGGATTTAAGTATGGACTAAAAGTCTAGGATATTAGGTCGGTCCACCATGCTTATACCAATCAAATAGGGTCAACTACTACCAAAACCTAAGTCAAGAGTCGGGGGATTAGAGCACGAGTTGAGCTATGGTTAAGATCAACGCTCATAGTTCAACATACGCCGCATGGTCACTAACGTAATCAGAACTACTGATGTGTCCTAGGCCTCTAATCGTAAGACGAATCTGTGCAAACGACTATAAACCACAAGCAATTAATAAAATTGTACACTGACATTAATTACTCAATAAGAATAAACCACATCACAATCATCCTAATCAAGCCCTAGAAATCAATAGAAATCTAAATCACAATCATGGTATAAACATGGCTTCCCTATCTAACACCCTAGAAAGGGAACTACTCACTCATAATCGAATTAACAACGACAAAACTAATATGAAACCCTAACAATTGCATCATGAATAATTAAATAACTAAGCTAAGCAATTAAGAATAATAAAAGAGATTAGGGTAGGAAAGAGTACCAATTGAAGGAAAGCAGGAACTTTTATTGAAATCAAAATAGGTTTGATCACCTTTAATCTAATCTAAAGTGTTTGAATTAAACTAAGAACAATGAGAAATGACTAGAGTCTAAAGCAGTAAAAAGATGAATAAAAGATCCCCCTAAATAATGAGGAAAAAGGTATTTATAATACCCCTCAAGTTAACTAGAAACGGAAACAAAAAGCGAAAAAGCGCGATTTAAGTACCAGACCCGATCGGGCCCGAGCACAGTACCCAATCGGGCCAAATACAATACGCCTCTTCTTGTTCTTGTGGCCTGGCGCAGCAGCGTAGAAGCCTGAAGGCGAAATTATGGCCCACCCGATCGGGCCTTGGGCAGCCACCCGATCGGGCCAGGCGACAAAATTGGGCCAGCATGCCCTTCTCACAAGCAGCAACATAACAGGAGCTACGAGCAGCCCACCCGATCGGGTCGGGCGGTGAACACTCGATCGGGTCTGGGCACATGGTGTTCGCCCGATCCAATCGGGCAATGCTTGCCCGATCGGGTCCGCAACTTCTCTACCCGATGAATATTTCTTCGCCCGATCGGGCCATTTTTGCCTGATCAGAGTACGAAAACCTCCATTTTGACTCTTTGGCTCTCTAAACTTCACGTTTAGGGGTCTTGGGACCTCCTAAACTCTCCATAAAGCTCGTGAGCCGTCCTACGTGCCCCGTAACATCTCGTAAAGCCGTGGTTGCTTCCAAATGGCTCGGGAATAAGGAGAAAACTCCCTAAAACATGCAATTCAACAATAAAACACGAAACCACAACTAAAAACGATAGTTATCACAAAATAGCTCCCAAGAGCTCCAATGACGCATAAATTAGCTTGTAAATAAGGGAGAAAACTCTATATAAATACGTGATATCAAACTCCCCCAAGCTAAACCTTTGCTTGTCCTCAAGCAAACAGAACATGAACACGAAATAGATTGCCTCACCCCATAGATAAAAACAAATCAAAGCTCAAAACATTTTCAAGACTAAGAATCGTTCAAGCAGGCATAATTCAAGTTTGGCTAATCAAATCCATCCAACTACCAATCATTCAAGCAATTTATCAAACTCAAGCATCCATAAGGCATACAAGTCCTGAAAAGGGTCTCACAAGGGTGTCACTCCTCTTTATTATGTGGCAGGCAAGGAATATGCCCGAACGCTCACCAACCCGACCATAAATACCCTTCCCACTCACACTCTCATGTGTTTAAGAAGGTTCAATGACGCTCATCCTAGCCAAGTCGACTCAATTAGCAGAAATACTCTTTAACTTTGACAAACTGACTCGAAATCAATCAAATGAACACTGCAGACACGAGCTCAAGAGGACTTTAGAGGGTTGTAATGGGGCTTAGGTAAGAGGTAGAGGATACTTTTGGGTAATGTGGTGGAAAAACCAAGAAAGGGGGAGCACAAATCATTCAAATAAGGTCTAAGATGGCCTACACATCTCCCATCAACACCATATAACCACGAAATATAACCCAACTCTCATAAATCAATGGAAAACTCATAACAAACCCAATTTTCAAGCAATGAAGCGAATATTTCCTTAAGAACGTACGTGAATGAAAGAACTTCGAATTCTTTTTCATTTTCTTTCATTTTTCTGAACTTCATTCACGCAACTCTAGAAATGCTTTTTCTTTTCTTTTTCTCACCCTCAAGCCACAACAAATACACTTTTAAATTCCTCAACAACCAAACTAAACCAAGAAACCAATCTCAACTCAACCCATACAAAAGCTCCCCCAAGCTAGGCTTGGAATAATATCAAGTGAAGGCCTTGGGCTCATAATAGGGGTTTAAGTAACATGAAGCAAGTCATTAGGCTCAGCGGGGCTAAGGAGGATAAAAGTATATCAAAAATTCACTCTAAAGCTCAAGAATAAGACAAAAGAACGCCTCTATCACAGCTAATGCTACAAGTCATCGAATATCAGACAAGTACGAAGTCAAAGTCAAGATCAATCTACTAAAGAGGAACTAAAACACAAAAATAGACTGGATAGTAATATGAATCCAATAGGCTACAAAGAGGCCTCACAGTCTAACCAATTCAGGTATGCAGCACAAAGTGGTCTAATATAATCCAAAAATGCTCGAAATCATAGCAATCAAACATCAAATCATAGCCTGAAGATCACAAATGCCCAGCTATCCAGAAAACAAAGTCAAATCATTTTCAATAAGAGCACAACAAGGGGCACAGGGAGGCAACTAAACCAGTCATGGGAACCATATTTTTTGATTTTTTTCAGAATATTTCGAAAGCAATAAATCTAACCTAGAAAGCAGTAAAAGAGATAAAGAATACAAACAAAACTCCTCCCCCAAGCTGAACTTGGCAGTGTCCTCAATGCCAAAAGGTGATAAGGACTATGCAAAGAGGAAAAACAATGTTAGTACCCTCACTCTCGCTCTCAAAAAGGAAGAAAAATAAAAAAAGAAAAGGAAAAAGGGGAAAGAAAAATACGAGTTGCCTCTCGCACAACGCTGGTTTATAAAGGTCCCGCACGACAACGACCATAATCCTCCATCTCTCAAATAGGAGGGGCTTGGCAATGAGTGCCACCCTTTCTTCTCCAAATGTTCTTGACAATGCCTCCAGACGGTGAGGCAACCTTAGGTGGAATTGGAACCTTCTCCACACCTACCTCATCCAAAACCTCATCCCTACAACAAGATTGTTCAAGCATAGGTGCCTTAACAGCATTGGTTAGTTTAAATATCACTTTATCATCACCAACACTAAGAGTTAAAGACCCAGATTTGACATCAATTACAGCTCCAGCAGTACACAAAAATGGCCTACCCAAGATAATAGGAATCTGGGCATCCTCATCCATATCTAACACCACAAAGTCAACAGGGATATAGAATTTCCCAACCCTAACAGGAACGTCCTCTAAAACACCTAGAGGGTATTTTATAGAATGATCCGCCATCTGCAAAGTGATTTTTGTGCATTTAAGTGCTCCCATGTTCAGTTTCTCAAAAACAGATAATGGCATAATAGAAACAAAAGAACCTAAATCACATAAAGCCTTGTCAATAAAAATAGGTCCAAGATGGCAGGGTATAGAAAAACTACCAGGATCTTTTAACTTTGGTGGGGTTTTATTTTGGATAAAAGCACTACACTCTTCAGTAAGAGCGACACGTTCTATCCCACCAAAGTCTCTTTTCTTAGTGATCATGTCTTTCAGAAATTTGGCATAAACAGGCACTTGGGTAATTAAATCTGTGAATGGAATCGTTACCTCAAGGTTCTTGACCATAGTCAAGAACTCACCAAACTGCTGATCGACCTTGGACTGTTGCATCCTGTGAGGAAAAGGTAGCCTTGGTGTAAAAGGCGTTTCAGAAACCTTCTCCTTTTTCTTCCCTGTCTGTTCAGCTTCTGCAGACAAATCGACTTCAGACGTCGAATTCTTCCTTTTTCCTTCCTCTACCACCCTCTTCTTCCCTGCGGTTGGGGTAACCTCATCAACGGGCACTGGAGGGGCATCATATGCAATGCCACTACGAAGAGTGATGGCATTCACATGTTCTCTCTGAACGGGTTGTCCTGGCAATTGTCCCTACTGCCTCTGTGCATTAGTTTCTGCCAACTGAGCAACTTGAGCCTCGAGAAGTTTGATATGCTTCTCTTGGTTCCTCCGTGCTTCCTCATTTGCCTTTTGCATAGACAATATCAGTTTCATCAGTTCAGAATTGCTAGGCTCTTGTGGGTTATTGTTTTGTGGAGGTGGGGTGGGAAAATTTTGTGGAGTTTGGAAATTATTGTGGTGATGGAAGTTTTGTGGTGGTGGTCTTTGGAAATTTTGTGGGGTTTGATGGTATGAGGGTTTAGTATAGTTTTGTGGAGGTGGAGGTTGATAGTTTTGTGGGTTTTGGTAGTTATGTGGAAGGGGAAAGGTTTGTGGCCTTTGTTGAAAGGCGTTTGCCTGCTCCATCTGAAGTTGACTGAATTGACAGTCATGCCCAAAGTGACCCTGAACACCACATACCTCGCAGTAAGATGAGGTAATGGGTGCTATGGCAGACATAGCATTAATGCTCAAAGGAGGTGCTGCTGAGGAAGAGGAGTTGAAGGTTTTAATCTGTTGACTCAGCTTCGCCATCTGCGAAGTCAATAATGCAATAGCATCTACCTCCAGTACCTTCCTCGTGAGGCTTCGGGAAGTGGAATGATCATTAGCTGCGAGGTTTGATAGAAACTCATAGCCTACATCCACTTCCTTATCCAGAAAAACTCCTCCTGCAGACGAATCAACAATACTCTTCGTCTGAGGCTGCAGACCATTGTAAAATGTCTGCGTCAAGAACCATTTGTCCATGTTGTGGTGTGGACACTCTCTCTGTAAATCCCTAAACCTAGCCCACGCTTCCCGTAATGTTTCATCAGGCTCTTGGGAAAACGTGGCTAGCTTGTTTATGATTTCTGCTGTTTTTGTAGGTAGATAATACTCTCTCAGAAACGCTGCAGAAATCTCACTCCATTCAGTTTCCTTTACATCGTTCAACCATTTCTGGGCTCTATCTCTCAATGAAAACTCGAACAACATGACTTTGAGTTGATCTGTAGTGACGCCGGCATGTTTAACGGTTCGACAAAGTTGTTAAAACTGTTGCAGATGATTTGCCGGATCTTCAGTAGGATGCCCACCAAACTGATTTTGCTGGACCATGCTGATGAGTCCATGCTTAATTTCGAAATTTGCCGCGGCAATGGTGGGCATAGTAGGCACCCCATATGACTTCAGTGACTTTGACATGACTGAACTCAAGGTGTCTGTTCCAGAGGTGTTCAGCTGAACAGACTGCCTTTCTTTCTGATTTTTCTTTCGGATCCGCCTGATTGTCCTAGTAAGATCGGGATCCGCTGGAATGGGGGAACCGTTTCTTTGAGACCTGGGCATACAAAAGAAACAAAAAGAAGCAGTAAACGTACCTCAATTGGAACAATGAAGTTCCAACGAGGCACAGAGAAGTAGACCAAATAATCAAATAAATACTTAGAAAACTAGCCGTCTCCCCGGCAACGGCGCCAAAATTTGATAGGGTTTTAGTCGTGTCACCTAATCAAAAATAAACCTACGGTCCTCTAACTATGGTATTCAATGGAAGCAGGGTCGAATCCACAGGGAGACAGAGTTTCTAAATTAATATTCAACTAATTCAGCTACTTCAGACGAAATCAGGGAAGAATTAATTAGACTAATGAGTAAGCTAAGGAAGACGGAATAAATCGAGGATTTAAGTATGGACTAAAAGTCTAGGATATTAGGTCGGTCCACCATGCTTATACCAATCAAATAGGGTCAACTACTACCAAAACCTAAGTCAAGAGTCGGGGGATTAGAGCACGAGTTGAGCTATGGTTAAGATCAACGCTCATAGTTCAACATACGCCGCATGGTCACTAACGTAATCAGAACTACTGATGTGTCCTAGGCCTCTAATCGTAAGACGAATCTGTGCAAACGACTATTAACCACAAGCAATTAATAAAATTGTACACTGACATTAATTACTCAATAAGAATAAACCACATCACAATCATCCTAATCAAGCCCTAGAAATCAATAGAAATCTAAATCACAATCATGGTATAAACATGGCTTCCCTATCTAACACCCTAGAAAGGGAACTACTCACTCATAATCGAATTAACAACGACAAAACTAATATGAAACCCTAACAATTGCATCATGAATAATTAAATAACTAAGCTAAGCAATTAAGAATAATAAAAGAGATTAGGGTAGGAAGGAGTACCAATAGAAAGAAAGCAGGAACTTTTATTGAAATCGAAATAGGTTTGATCACCTTTAATCTAATCTAAAGTGTTTGAATTAAACTAAGAACAATGAGAAATGACTAGAGTCTAAAGCAGTAAAAGTTGAATAAAAGATCCCCCTAAATAATGAGGAAAAAGGTATTTATAATACCCCTCAAGTTAACTAGAAACGGAAACAAAAAGCGAAAAAGCGCGATTTAAGTACCAGACCCGATCGGGCCCGAGCACAGTACCCGATCGGGCCAAATACAAATACGCCTCTTCTTGTTCTTATGGCCTGGCGCAGCAGCGTAGAACCCTGAAGGCGAAATTATGGCCCACCTGATCGGGCCTTGGGAAGCCACCCGATCGGGCCAGGCGACAAAATTGGGCCAGCATGCCCTTCTCACAAGCAGCAACATAACAGGAGCTACGAGCAGCCCACCCGATCGGGTCGGGCGGTGAACACCCGATCGGGTCTGGGCACATGGTGTTCGCCCGATCCAATAGGGCAATGCTTGCCCGATCGGGTCTGCAACGTCTCTACCCGATGAATATTTCTTCGCCCGATCGGGCCATTTTTGCCCGATCAGAGTACGGAAACCTCCATTTTGACTCTTTGGCTCTCTAAACTTCACGTTTAGGGGTCTTGGGACCTCATAAACTCTCCATAAAGCTCGTGAGCCGTCCTACGTGCCCCGTAACATCTCGTAAAGCCATGGTTGCTTCCAAATGGCTCGGGAATAAGGAGAAAACTCCCTAAAACCTGCAATTCAACACTAAAACACGAAACCACAACTAAAAACGATAGTTAGCACAAAATAGCTCCTAAGAGCTCCAATGACGCTTAAATTAGCTTGTAAATAAGGGAGAAAACTCTATATAAATACGTGATATCACTTATAATGTTAAGTGCATGTGGTTAGAGGAGTCATCAAACTACTAATTAGTTGTCGTTGCTTAGCTGCTGGTATGCAGTTCTAGTAGATTTTTTTATAAAAAATATTGACTAGTAGCAGCGGGCTTAAGTTCATGCGCGCTGCCAAAGACACTCTTAGAACCGGGCTTCTGGTATATGCTTGTTGCAAGAAAAAAGCATTAGAAGCGGGCTTTCAATAAGGCCCACTGCTACTAGTGTAGTATTAGCACCGTACAAGCCCGTTGCAATTGTCATTAAGCAATTGAACCGCCTACAAATGCAGCGTATTGAAATACGTTGCTATAGGCCATTTTAGGCCCGCTGCTACTAGTATTTTTTCCACTAGTGGAGTATGGATGAATCTGTACAAATGAGTATGCATCTGATTCATACTTATTTGATTGTATCCTAAGCATATAACCAAATGAGTATGAATCTGATTCATACTCATTTGCCTGTATCTTAAGCATAGAGCAAAATGAGTATGAATTTAATTCATACTCATTTGAATGTATATTAAGCATAAGCAAATGAGTATCAATATAATTCATACTCATTTGACTATATCCCTAAACATATAGTCAAATGAGTATGAATAATTGAAATGAGTTTATCTCTTAGTATATAAATTTCAGCATTAAGAAAATTGAATGAAAAACTGATTGTCATGAAATGAGTATGAAACTTTATAAATGAGTATGACAATTTATAAATAAGTATTCAAATGAGTATGAAAGTTTATAAATGACTATGATAACTAGAAATATATATCTATATTGAAATAGGATGAAATTAGAGAGTTTGCTTTGGTAACATTAAAACTGGGCGATGCTATAAATAATTTTTTAGACAAATGTCAAGTTATGTCAAGGAAACCTAAGAATGAGATTGTTGAGAAATTGAAAGACTTAGCATTATTAGTGATTGGTAAGTGTTTGAACCAAGAAGTAGAAGAACTTGGGAACACAAATGTACACCTTCAAGCCAAGACACTTTCTTTAATGATTTTGCTGTCATTGAAGAAATTAATGTTGCTATTCTCAATTTTGGAAGAGCTCAATAAGTAAAGAAAAAATATGAGGAAAATAGGAAGGATGAAGTTGATCAAGATATTCCCAGCTTTGACTTAGGATTGTTACAAAAGTCGGATAAGGTGAATGCTACATGTAGCCTTGTCGTCGATATAGAAAAAAGTTATGTGGATCTTGATGTTGATACACCAGTAGAAGAACAAGTTGATGAAGCTAGAGATATGGTTTTAGGGGGAACATGGGAACAAATGCCAAACTCGAATGCCGAAACTGTCGACAAGGGATAAGAAAACACAATTAGAAGTGATAATAATGAGGAGAATGATGACAGTGAATTAAATGTGGAGAAGAAATATGAAAAAAAGTGAGAATAATAAAGAAGAAAAAAACATTGAAGAGGAAGGAGAAAAAGAATACAATTCTGAAAATTTAGAAGAGGCACCAGTTGAATACAATGAGAAACAACCTGATGAAGGAGAGAAATGGACAACATGCCAGAAGACCGACATATTTTGGCTGAGGCAGCAGATAACAATGAAATAGAGATGGAGGGTAATGAAGAACATAACATTGACAGTGAGAAACACCAAGTTCAGGACAGTGAGCATAAAGATCAGAAGGAGGAAGCACCGAAATCAGATGTTGATGAACAAGTTCAGGATGATGGTTTAAAACTAACACCGAGGAAGTGGCTAACATCGATAATGAAAAAGGTGTGAAAGGACAAGAAGAGAAAGATCACAGTAATGAAAAACGGAAAGAAGTTGATCAAGAAGAAGATCAGCAAGTTGACAATGGAGGAAATGAAGATGAGGACAATAATAACAAAGAGAAGTTGATGAAAGTTCATGACAAAGAGAAGAAAGTTGACGAAGAACAAGATCATAATGTTGAGGATGGAGAAAAAAATGAAGATAAGGGTAAAGGAAAGTGATGGAAGAGAATTTTAACAAGGAGCAGGAAGTAGACACAACAAAATCAAAAAACAAAGACAATGTTGACAAGAGGGAAGGAAATCGGCCTTTGCAACCTTCAGCTCATTTTCAATCACCGCTTATAGAGCGAGTACAAGATGCAAATACCCCACCAAATGAGAAAGAATTATGCATGACAAAATTTGCATTTGATGAAAAGAGAAAAAGATGGTAAATTTATTAAATTATACCATAACTTGTTAATTAATTTTACAAATAATATTCACTAACATAATACATGTAAATCATGGATTTTTATGTTCTTTCCAGGGCAACCTTATTGATTACAAGGGATTCAAAGGGATAAGGGATTTTTTCCTAAGTTTTCAAGGGAAAAATTTGATATCGTCAAACATGATAGATATCTATTCATTGATGTTGAACCATAGGGAAGTAACTAAGAGTGATGATTCACCAGTCAGATTCTTCTTTATAACTGAAGCTGCTGTAAGTATTAATTTTTCATAAATCTTTCTGTTCATTATTATGCGTCTGTTGACATGAGTATGTATGTATGGAAATGAGTATGCTCTTTGATACATACTCATTTGACTGTATCAAATGAGTATGTCTTTAATACATACTCATTTGCATCCGTTGAAATAAGTGTGTATGAAAGGAAATAAGTATGCTCTTTGATACGTACTCATTTGACTATATCAAATGAGTATGTAAATAAGTATAATAAAACTAGATGAGTGTGGTAAACTGTTGAGTATGCCTCTGATGCATACTCATTTGATACAGTCAAATGATTATGAATAATTTGATACTCATTTGAAAATTACAATATGTTTCTATTTTGGCAATTCAAAGTTATTATTGAAAAAAAAAACAGAGTTACAATGTAATAACCCTATTTTTAATAACATTTTATTTAGTAATAATTATGATTAGTGGTTTGATTATGCAATAAATCTCCTCGTGTATATTTATTTGAGATGTGAATTCGATTTAATTTATTCAAGTAACTATATTATTATATTTAATGAAATTATTTTGGAGGACATTGAATTCGGTTTGACATATTTTAAGGAGTTTGAATTGTTAGTCGATACGAAATTTCCTTTGAAGGTAAATTATAATTTGAAAGTTAGTATATAGAAAGGGCGAACGGGTTCAGTACCAAAGATATATATTTAGACGGGGAAAGTTAGTCTACAAAAAAAGGAGAAGTTATAAAGGACTTAATCCCTGTTTCACGAAGGAAGAAAGAAAAAGAAACAGAGAGAGGGGGGAGCAAAGAAGAACAGAGGAGGGAGACGGAATGAGAGAGAGAGGAAGAAAGAGTGAGATCGAGAAAGAGGGAGGACGGCAGCAGCGCGGCGGGCTCAACGCTCGTCCCCAGCGGCGCTGTCTACGAGGGAGGAAGAAATCGACCGCAGGAAGGCCGCGTGAGACAGAGGTGCCGCTGCACCGCCACAAACAGGCCGATTTACGGCCGACCTTGGTGTTTTCCGGCGAGAATAGAGTGAGGAAAATATAGGAAATGAAGTAATATCTTGAAACCCTCAATCAATTTCAGATTTTGGCCACCTTTTAAAGTTAGGGTTCGAGGAAGATAAGGGAAAAAGAGAACATTAGGGGTGACTGACCACCACGCCACCACCATGCCATTTTCCGACCATTTGAGGTCATAAACCACTTTGTTTTTTCCAATGGGAAAACCCAACGGAGATTCCTATGAAATTACTATTTGAATATTTGCTTGAATATTTGTCAGATTAGTTAGATATATGATCATCTATGCTTCAATTTGATTAGATATGAATTAGAGTGAATTGTTTATATAGTTGAATTTTATAAGTTCCGTATGCATTTGTGTTTTATGTCTAAAGTAGAACTCAAAATGAAGTATGAATTTGAGTGTGATGTTAGTTCTCAAATTTGAATCAAATTGAGAGTTTGAATCTGTTTGTGAGCTTGCCTCTGAAATATGAACTATGAAGAACAATAGTTGATTTAAGGTCTAAATCTTACAACTATTAGAATACTTCAGAGTTAATTGAAGAATAAATATGGTTGTGATAGTATTTATGGAATTAGAATTATGGTATTGATTGAAATAGGGTATGAGTCTCGACAATGATAGCAATAGACCAGGTCTCAAAGTGAACGTCCCTAGTGTTGGTTGAAACTTGTAGAACGTTGTGACCTTTGGAATCGGTTGTGAAGTGATGTGCTTTCAAAGTTGTTTACGTCACTGTCCACAAAGAGGGTCCATCACTACTTAACATGAAAATAGAGAGTGTAAGGATTGAGCTGTTCGATTGCTTTACCAATAGTATAGAATTTCTCTTAGAGTTACTAAGGTTTCTTGATTTTTCTTTTTAATATATTGTTGATACTTATGTCTTACTTTGGAACCTAAATATGCATATAATTACTAAATTTTATTAAGAAACTTGCGAGAGCATCTTAGTTTTGGATCTGGATATGAGTTGGTTTAAAAAAAGACTAGTCTGGTATGCACGCGATGCGTGCGTCAAATTGGTTTCAAGATTAACATAATAGATGATATAAGTAGGCTTATCATATAAGTTAAAAAAACATCTATAAAAAATGATAATCTCAATATAAAATGACTTTATTTTTGTATATGAAGCACATCAAATATTGATTATCTACAACATTGTTTATGAGAATCTAATCTATTTGGATTCTTTTGCATAACCACATAAACTCTTCGCCCAATCAATTTTTAACACATAATTAACGGTGAAAGCATGTGTTGGATTGAAGTTTTCAACAGGAGGCTCAACACAAACACGAAATTTGACTTTCCAAGGTCGAGAATTGTTTTTCCATGTCCCTACACCCTTTAGGCTGCAAAAAAAAAATTACTTTTAGATATGTAAAATAATTTTATGACATTTTTGTTATTTTAATTTTTTTAACTTTCTTTCATATTAACACTAATACTTTTATTCTTTTATGATTATATAAACTTTTCTTAGAATATCATTTTTATTAACTAATATGATTATTATTATATATCTTTCAAATAAGAAGATATTAAGTCTTTATATGACTTCGGATAATCAGATAAGTATGCATTCCCTCCTCTTCACTTAGTATTGGAATATCTTGTAATGATATTGAGATATCTGCTTGCTATCAGTTGCCGTAACTATAGCCATATTGTTTGCTATTAGTTGTTAATATGGTAATGTGTATCTCTAGAATGATAGCTTCCTTACTGGTTTCTAAAGTCTAAAAGAGATTGAAACCCTTACTTTTTTTTACATATTAGGCAGTAAAAAGGTCACGTATAGTAATACATACAACATCTCTCTTAGTTTTATCATAACTACATTCCCTGTTAAAGCAATTAGTAGCCCAATAAATGAAGGATACTTTATAGAAAAATGAAAAAAAATACAATAACACCTTTTAGTTTTAGAATTGGATGTTTAAACATCAAATAAACCCAACCATAAAAAATGTTAAAAATCTTAATACTTCTAGAAAATCGTTTTCTACTTTTTTTATTCTTCTTATTCTAAGAAATTAAAGGGCAATAGTAAAGGCTGGTAGTCAAGCACACTAAATAGTAAATACCCACATTCAATTAAGCACAATTTTTATTTGAGAAGCTACACATTCCACAAAAGAAGTTAAATTTTTTATAGAAACACATTCAAAATCTCACAACTAAAGGGCTAAAGTATGTAACTTTGTTTAATTTTTTCAAAAATACCAAGTAATTGGTTCAATGATACCTGATGAGCAAGCATGGAAGCATGAGCGCTGCAATTTGGTTTCTTTTCCTAGCTTGGAACTCATTATGCTTGGGTATTTAGTAATGAATTATCACCACAAAGAAAAAAATAGATTAACTAATGAAGATGACAACAATAAATGAAAGTTAAAATAAAATCAAAAAATAGTTGAAAATATTTTAATTATGTAAATCTAAAATTAGATCATATAGGATAGGTAAGGAGCAACTTCAGGATGATTAACAAAAACACCCAAATCAAAATTATCATAAAAACCACACTGAAATTAAGAGATGAACAAAGGTAAGAAAAAAAATATAAAACCTGACGTGGGCAATCTATGGTCCTCAATCTTTAGTATCCTCCTTTTTTGTAGCAGAAATTACCCTTAAAATATCAGCCTTCTCGAACGAATGTCGTGCTGTGAATTGGTCCCTAAAACAGGTGAAATAAAAAATAAGGTTAGGTTTCCGGAAAAGATAAAATTTACAGGGGATTGAAAGGGAAGAGAGGCTAAAGAATGGTTAATTTATTAAAGAAGAAAAAATCTACTTTGAAGATTAACTGATATATCATGGGAAGCAGTTTATATTTTGAGAAAAGTAAACCATTTTTTTTTCCAGTTTTGACAGGAGAGCGGTTATGATTTTTTTTCTTCCTATTTTTCCTTTTTTAATTTTTGATATTATTGTTTTATTCTAAGAGATTGTTGAACGTGGATTAAAAGCAGTTAAGGTTTTTTATTTTTTATTTTTAATTTTAGTTATTTAGTCGGTTAGAATGCTTGAACTGAGTAATAGGAGTTAGATTTTTTTTCTTTTTTTCTTTTTCTATTTTTGGTGTCCCCCTACTCTTCCTTTATATAATAGAGATAAATTATACTTTTGGAATATAAGTATTAGTTAATGATTTTGGTGAATAAGTAAAATGACCCAAGTTGGGGTTATTGAACTATATTGAATGATTTTAATATAAAGAAGTTAAGTTGAAATAGTTGTGAATTATAAATTGGTGTAATGATTCTAATTATGTGGATAGTAAGTGGTTTCACTAAACCGTATGTATAAGTTATATAACCTTATAATACTATGGTCGTTAGTTTGTAATTTGCCTTAAAAAAAAAGGATGATTAAAATGATTATTAAATTAGTGATCTCAAGGATGGATCAGTTTGTAACACCCCGCCCAAATCGAACCCTTATTATATTAAAAAAACTCGTTTGAGGGGAAATCAACGAGGGTTCGACTCGGACGAAGCGTTACCACCACACTCAACCCCTTGGAATTGAGTGAAATGCCAAGTAACCAAAACATATTCATTCCAAACTTAATTAATCCTTATAACCAAATTTTAATTGTTCGTTAAATACTAAATACTACGAGTTTCAGAGTTCCAGCGGAAGCAAAAATATTAAACTAGGTGAATGACAACTTCTAGTTGATCTCTCATATTTCCCCTCGATCACCCACCTGCAAATGATCATTGAAAAAGACAAGTGAGACAAGCTCCCAAAAATCAGATAAATTGAGTAATTCCAACTCCATCCCGTAAAGTACTTTAAGTTAAAATATTTGAAAATAATATATAAGTCGAGTTGAAAAGCATTGCACATAAATTTCTACAGTTAAAAGGTCACATTAATATGATATTCCAATTCATTTACGAAAGGGAAGGAGAACGCTAGCAAGCCGGTGATACGCCACGTAAATCCACTTGCTAATGTGAGCCGGTGATACACCACATAAATCGACTCACATGTGGGCCGGTGATACACCACGTAAATCCACCCAAAAAATCAAATTGGCCTTAAAACAGAGTCCCTAGTGTGCACACCCCTCTAACTTGGAACACATCAAGATAGAAGGAAGACAAATAACATCGAGTTTCAGCATTGTAACAAAAGAACCTGTAGGTGGCCGCTGAATCTCCCATACAGGGCAACCTGTTCATCACTTCCTTCCGATATTTCATTTTAAGTGATTTATAATTTTATTACAAGTTATCACATATCACATGTTCATATATGCATCATTCATTTATCCGAGAGTGAAAACCGTTACGCCATTTCCATAACTTATTTTATACATGGCTACTACCAATAACCTATTCATAATCATGATAATAACCGTCACTTGGTTACATTCAATTATCACATTTCATCACAATTTCATTCATCGTTTCCATATTGATAATAACGACAATAATAACCATGTTAAATAATAACGATAATAATAATAATAACAATAATAATAATAATGATAATACATAAAACCTATATCGAGAATAAGGGTAAAAGAATAAGTCGTTATCGAGTTTAATTACGATGTTAACGATGCTATAATAATCATTGTCATAGTCCATAATCCATCTTCTATATTCATGGTTCGGAATCAAAATCCACACTTGTTATCCATTTTATTACTCGTAATTCATACTTAAATTTGATAATCATAACCCATAACTAATCCATAATCAATATCCACATATTAACTTCATAATCACATAATCACATGATTAATTCACATAATCTCAAGGTTAAATCATTTTATTTATACGGAATCTACTTGTGGATGAACATTGGTAATTAACTCTTGAAGCGTGCCCAAAGTTAAGCCACAAGTTGATCGCACTCTTGATAATCTTCTTCTACTATATCGGAATCTACAATTAAACGGGTCTAAAATTAGTTTCCTTGTTAACCGTTTTTTATTTAAAAAACAAACAACTTAAATAATTCAAATAACTTAAATAAAATTAAATAATTATTTCAAATGAGTTTTATAAATCCAAGTTTATGTTTTCAAATTAATTTTAAAAATCATTTTAAGTACTTAAGGATTACTTTAACTTTTAATTTTCAATAACTTAAACAATTATTCTAACTATAGAAAACTAACTTTATTTTATAAACATAATAAATATGTTTAAGTCATTAAAGACTAAGTCAAACATTATTAAGCAACCAATTAAGTTTAAATAAGTAAAGAAATCCCTTTTTTTAAAAACACGTGATATAGGGAAGGGGGAAATTCTGATTCATTGAATCAGTTTAAAGTACAAAGCCAGAAGAAAGAAGGGACAACAGAGGAGGCACGGTAGGGGGGAGAGAGAGAGAAGCTGGGAGTTGGCGGTTTTGGGTAGCGCACGGTGAAGGTTCAGGCAACGCCGGCGAGGGTAACGGCGGTCTGGACGGAGGAGGAGGGCGCACGGCTGCGGGCTGCCGCGTTTTGGCGTACTGGGATAGCAGGGATGGGTCGTGGGTTTTGGGCTCAGGTTTCTGTCGTGGGGTGAACTGGATTGGATGTGGTGGTATGAGGTGGTTATGGGTGAAGGCTGGTGGTGTTTCGAGGAAGGGTAAGGGTGGTTCAGCTGGTAGTTCGAATTTGTAAATTTTTCTTTTGTTTTTCAACATTAAAATCATAATTTAAAGAGAGAAGAGAGGAGAGTGAAGCAAATCTTGAAAGTGTGGTTTGTTTGAGCAATTGAATGGGTGTAGCTCAGTATTTATAGAGGAATTGTGTCAGATTTTTGAGTTTGGAGTCAAGCTCCATTAATGGTGAAGATCTTTGACATTTGAATGCTTTGACTACTTTGTTAAGATTTTCTTGAGTTTTTGCTTGAGTGTTGATAAAATATTATAAGAGTGATAGAGTGTTTGAATTTTTGCTCTTGGATGTCTTGTAGTCACATGAGGGAGGAAGGTTCAAGAAGTTGATGAATGATGTTGCTTCATTTCTTTTTGCCTTTTCTTTTCCCCCTTTTTTTTTGCTTAAAAACATCATATGGAAGTATGGAACTGGTATTTAGACTTTGGTATTTGTTTGGGTTGGGCTCTCAATGAGTTTTTGCCAATGTGGATGGACAATAGTTTGAATAAGAATGCCCACAACCAAGTAAATATTTCAATAATAATTAAATTATTAGAAATAATAAAATGAATAATTAGTTTGTAAAATGAATATATTTCAATTAAATCATTTAAATAGAATCACTAAATAATTCAAAACTAAATAAATCATTTTTAGTAAAATCGTTAAATAATTCAAAAACTAAATGAAATCATTTTTAATAAACATTATTATCAAATAAAGTTGAATTATCAGTAAATAAATTTAATTGGAAAGTAATATTGAAGCTTAATAAATAATAATATAAGCTTTGAAAATTCGGGGTATTACATCTACTCCTTCTTAGAAACAAAGTTCGTCGTCGAACTTTAAAGTTAGGTTTTGCGATATTAACGAAACACTAGTTCTAGACTTTGTTAGTATTACATTCGGTCCCCCTTAAGGAGTTTCGTCCCCGAAACTCGATAATCGTACCTGAGAAAAGAGTTCAAATAACTCTTTTTCATGTCATCTTCTATTTCCCAAGTTGCCTCCTCGGTTTGATGATTAGACCATAGAACTTTGACTAACTTTATAGCCTTGTTTCGGGTGTTTCTCGTTTTGGTATCAAGGATTCTAACTGGGCGTTTTTCATAGGTCAGGGTCTCATCAAGCTCTATAGTTTCAGGTTGAATGACATGAGAGGGGTCGGGGATGTATTTACGGAGTTGAGACACATGAAAGACATTGTGAACATTGGCTAATTCTTTGGGTAAGGCTAATCTATAAGCCACTTCTCCAATCCTTTCAAGTATCTCGTAAGGTCCGATATAACGAGGACTCAACCTTGCCTTTTCTACTGAATCTCATTACTCCCTTGGTTGGTGAAACTTTCAGTAACACTTTTTCTCCAACTTCAAACTCCAAGTCTCGTCTCCTTTGATCGGCATACGATTTTTGTCGATCCTGAGATGCTTTCATATGCTCTTGAATGATCTTCACCTTGCTGGTAGTCTCTTCAATCATCTCTGGTCCCACATTCAACGACTCGTTCACATCGCTCCAACATATAGGACCTCTACATTTCCGTCCATACAATGCCTCATAAGGTACCATTCCTATGCTCGAGTGATAACTGTTGTTGTACGAGGATTCAATGTACATCAAATGATCATCCCAATATCCACCAAAATCCATAACACATGCTCTTAACATATCCTCCAAGGTCTGAATTGTTCTCTCTGTTTGACCATCTGTTGCTGGATGAAAGACTGTGCTGAGTTTCAATAATGTACCCACGACTGTCTGGAGCTGTTTCTAGAACTTAGATAAGAATCTCGAGTCTCTATCTGAAACAATGTCCTTCGGAGCACCATGTAGTCTAACCACTTCATTAAAGTAAGCATCTTCCAACTGCTATAACGTATCCTTCATTGTCACAAATCTTGAAGTTTTAGTCGAACGGTCCACTATTACCCGTATTACGTTCTTTCCGGATCTTGTAATTGGTAATCCCGTGATGAAATCCATAGAGATAGATTCCCATTTCCATGCTGGTACCTCCAATGGTTGCAATTTTTCTCCTAGCTTCATCTGCTGTATTTTTACCTTCTGGCATGTTAAACACTTTGCTACAAAGTCATCTACTTCTTGCTTCATCCTAGGCCACCAAAAATGCTTCTTCAAGTCCTTGTAAAGCTTATCACTTCCTGGATGTATTGGTGTGAAGTTGTCGTGTACTCCTAACCATATATAATTAACCTTCTTTTCTTAACAACTGAGTGTATAGCGGAAGTAAGGATCGTATCCACAGGGAGCACAGTACAAGTTTATAAGTAGCGGAATCCAACACCTAGAGTCTTCTAGGAGTCACGTAACCAATGGGGGGTTTGCTTAGGAACAAGGACTATATTAAAAACGATTAAACAAGAAATGTTGTAAGTTAAATCAATGAAAAAGGAACTTGGACTCGATTAGCATCCACTTTCAACCAAAGTATCGATCATGGAACTCATAAACGTTTATCCCCTTTTGGTCACCTATTGAGAAGTCTAAACTCCTAGCCTCCTAGATCGTGGTTAAACAAACACGATCAGCGTGGTTTTAACCCCCTCTTACTATCACCTAACTCAAACAAATAGCATTTAAGTTCAAACCAATAGTAGCATTAGAACTGAGGCACAAGAGGATTGCTAATGATAATGAATCATTAACATTCAAGCAATAAGTAAGGTCTCTCTAAACACTTGAAGCAAGATCAGCATTACAACAAACACCTAGTGTGCTACTAAGGAACTAAGAACACAAATAACCGATTATGTTCTTAACTCTAGCATTTGATCATTTACACAACTACACTAGTAGTACTCCTAGCAAGATTATGCAAAAATCAATGAAATAAGCTCAAGAAACCTTATAATAACCAAAGGAGATGAGAAGTACAAGAGTTCTCACATACAAGAGTTGAAAGCTTCAACTAACCGGATCCAAGAACAAGTTTACGCTAGAACAAGCATGATTTACACCAAAGATTTCTAAGAGATATTAGTGTTTTAAAACCCTAGGAATGGAAGCTAAGTACACTCTAGCCTACTTCTCTATCTACAAAATAAAGACGAACTAAAAACATATGTGAAAACCATCCGTAGAAGGAAACATAAAGAAAAGAGAGGTGGGCGGCAGCGCCTGGTCGCGACCCGCGATCACTGTCGCGACCCGCGACCAGCATCGCGACTCGCGATGGGCTACTGCCCGCTCCTTACAAGAAAGTTCTAACATAAAAGGGGAAGGGGAGGGGAATGGCTTGGATAGCCCAGCAGCATCTTCCTTGGTGGCTTGGCCGCTGCAATGGCTCGATGCTCGGAGCTCGAAATCGGAAGACTTGGAACTTGGCTTGGAAGATTCAAAGGCTTCGGAAGGTTTCGAGATGACGTACCGCTAAGAGGTCGGATGACTTGATGCTTCAGAGAATGATAGAATGCTGCACGAATAAGACAAACACCAAGACTTGGGACACGACTCTCTAGACCTCTTTAACACCAAATCAAACCAAAACCCGAACTCTAAACACAAACCGACGCACAAAACCATACAAAAATCGCCTAAGATTAGCGAATAACTTTGACGCATCAAATTCCTCCACGCTTAGACCTTACTCGACCTCGAGTAACACAAAACAAAAGGGAAAATAAGAAAGACAAGCTAGAACACACACCAAGCTACCAATCTCCTTATTGCTCCACTCCAAACCGTCCAAACTATCAAATTCCAACCATCTAAACTTGGGATTAAGCAAAAAGAAATACATCCCACTCAATGGCCCAAAAGAATACTCTACAAATCAAATTCAATTTTCGAAAAGTTTCGGGAATCGAGTTTTAACAATCACCATCACAATTCTATCAACCCAAAATGCTTTCAAAGGTTAAACGCTAAGGACTCGACGACTCCCCCATGCTTAGTTGTAAGCTCACCCAAAATATGCTCAAACATCACCAAAAATGAGCCAAACAAAAGGACACGTCCTCACCTCCGAAGACACAAGACTCAAGCCTAGACTAACCCGAAAAAAAAACTCCAATGTCGCCCCACTTATGACGCCAACACCTGCAAATTAGATCATTGCACAAATTTTTTTTCTTACTCTCTTTTCTTTTCTTTCATTTTGCCTAGGAGCCCTTGCCCGCCCTTGCGGGTTTTCAACTCAGCGGGATTTCTTTACATCTCTTTTTTTTTCTTCTTTTTTTTCATTTTTTTTTCAAATTTACATCAAATTACAAAGTAAAGGCTCACAATAAATTAAAATCAAATGCGAAATAAATATAAACAACCACATTTGCAAAATTTCCCTCCACCCCCACACTTAAAAGGCACATTGTCCTCAATGTGGAAAGGACAAAAAGAAGTGGGGAAGGGAAATGGAGGAAATCTCTAGGAGCCGGAGGGTCCTCCGGGCTCACCTCGCCGGGCAGCCCTCCTAGCCTCTCTCTCTTGGCGGCGTATGGCGCGCGCCATTTTAATGTCAGGAGAGGGATCGGTGTACCCAATTTCTTGGTTTTCCGGTCCACCATGAGGGTATCGCGACACAAAGAAGGTGTTCATGGCCGAGACCATTGAACTCATGGTATACATAGTGTCTTCCATCCCATAGTATCTCTCCGTTAGATCACCCAACTCACCCTCAAAAGTGTCGAGTCGCTGCATTACCTGAGCCTGGAATGGGGGTGGAGTCATTTCTGGTTCTAGCTGCTGATGATGATGATGGTGCTGGGGAGGTGCCGGCGCTACTTGGAGGCCCATTTCTTCCTTTACCCGCCTATACTCCTCATCAGGGGGCAAAAAGAGTTGCTCTACGGTAGTATGCACAGTAATGGTTGTCCGCTCTTGCGGTAATACCATATATTTCACATGATGTGCCCCAAATAACCACACATACCTTCTCACTCCTCGCACGAGTTTGGTCCACAACATTGCCGCACTTTGTAACTGGTGGACACGTGAATAAATTTGGTTTCTTGAATGGTCCTCTCTGGTCTTGTTAATCTATCCTTACGCCTCTTAGCATCTCTACTAAGTTTCTTAAGGCCTCGGGCATTAATGGCGGGGAGGGGTCCTGAAGAACTACTAGGTGTGGAGGATCAGGCACTTTTGCTTAATTTTTTTGACACTTGTTTTGCCTTCTCTACCTTCACTAAGCAATTCTAGGCACAATCACAATTCTTTAATACAACTTTAATTCTCACTCAACAACTTCCAAACACACAACTAACACCACAATTTCAATCAACAATCAACAACCACAACCAAGGATGACACTTAACAACCAACAATCAACAACCAACAACCAACAATGACACTAAATACTCCTATAGGCAAGTAAGAATAAGAATTTCAACCAACAACAAAGAGTACTAGGCAAAAGAGATTTATACCCCCAAAAGTTGGTTGTTTTGTGGAAATGATGGCCAATGGAGGTTGAAGAAAGCTTCCTTGATCTTCAAAAGTGAATCTCCAAGCTCCAATTGTGGTGAAAATTGCTCTAATTAAAAACTCCCAAATTCTAGGGTTTGTAGAAATGTGGAGAATTTCAGAAATTTTGTGAAGAAGGTGAGTAATGTGAGTGTGGAGAGAAAGATTGTGTGAGGATTTGAAGAAAATGAGGGAGATTGGAGGTTTTGAGAAGGTGTGAGTGAGAGCTAGAGTGAGAAGGGGGAGGGCAAGAGAGTTGATGAGTGTCGAGTGAATGAAAGGGAGGGAGGTGCTAAGTTTGTAAAGAAAGAACGAGAGAATCAGTACCCATTCGCGACCCGCGAGCGAAGCCTGCTTCGTCCTTCTCTTTTTTTTTTTTTCCTTTCTTTCTTGCTTCATTCCTATCGCGAGTCGCGACCGAAGCCTGCTTCGTCCTTCTTTTTTTTTTTCCTTTCTTTCTTGCTTCATTCCTATGTATGATGCTTCAAGTCCACTACTCCATGCTCATAAGTCTTGCAAACAAAGTTCGATCCTCTCAAACCTTGCAATTCTTGAATCCCAAGCCAACCATTCACACAAGCTTCTCACAATTCCCAAACTCACTTTGTGCATGCTCCATGTATTTCCTGCAAAAGGCACTACCAAAAAGCATAATAACCTACAAAATAAACAAGAAACTAACTTTATTCAACTATATGCACTAAGATTCGTGTATTTAACGTCGTCGACACGACGTTGCAAACCTCAAGAACTCATCCATACTCAGGGTCACCGAGAGGAACATCCTCGGCCCCTACTTGTTGAAAACCTTCAAAGTACGGCTTAAGCCGCTGTCCATTCACCTTAAAAACCTTCGATGTGGCTTCACTCATGATCTCCACAGCTCCATGGGGAAATACCTTTGTCATAATGAACGGCCCAATCCAACGAGAACGGAGCTTTCCTGGAAAGAGGCATAGACGGGATTAAAAAAGGAGAACTCTTTGACCAACCTTGAGTTCCTTCCTTATTATTAGCTTATCATGCCATGCTTTCGTCTTAGCCTTGTATATTTCCGCATTCTCATAGGATTCATTCCGGATTTCCTCCAACTCTTGAAGCTGCAACTTCCAATGTAGCCCGACTTCATTAATATTCAAGTTAAAGCTCTTTATTGCCCAATATGCTTTGTGCTCGAGCTCCACCGGAAGGTGACACGGCTTCCCAAACACCAAGCGGTATGGGGACATACCAATAGGTGTCTTGTAAGCTGTCCTGTAGGCCCACAATGCATCCTCCAACCGCAAACTCCAATCCTTCCTACTTGGATTCATTGTTTTCTCAAGAATGGATTTGATTTCTCGATTTGATACATTTGGGCCTCTTCCAGTCATGGCCCACCTAACCGGTTAAATGACTAAAATACCCTTAGGGGGCAAAATTACCATTTTACCCCTAAGGATCCTTCAGGCCAGAAAGTACAGGCCTTCACTCAGGCCCACTAACAAAAAGGCTTTCATGACGTCACCATCTTCGCCAGATGACGTCACCCCAGTAATACCTATAAATAGTACTCTCATCTGATCATTCAGGTACGTTTTTTCCATATATTGCAGAGCATTTACTAGTACTATTCTCTCTGATTTCTGAGATCAGATCTGACTTAAGCATCAAAGAGCCGATCCCGGGAACATCCCCGGGGTAGTTCACGGTGCTCGATTTTGCAGGTGTCGGGATTCGAAGACCTTGAACTTATTTGGTTAGTACCCTAGCTGGAAATTGGACTTCCCCAAATTATAAATTCATTGTGTTTCTTGTACCCGAAACGGTTGGCGCCGTCTGTGGGGACCTAACATAACAACTATATTTTCGAACACCATGACACGAGGACAAGGTACCCGCGGTAATACTGCTCGAAGGACTGCTTCTGAGAATGCTCAGACTACTCTGCTGAACCAAGGAGGTGTTATCGTGGAGGACGAGACCGATGTCCCAGAAACTGGAAGCCAGGCTGACATGGCTATCGAAGCACCACCACCAGCAGTGACTTACTCAGATCTTCGACAACTCGAACTCCGAATGGAAAGACATATGACTACTGTCATGCAATAACTCGTTTTAGTAATGAAGACTCAACAGACTACTCCCCCTGACCGAGGGACAGTCCTGGATCTGCCGCAGGCTGATCAAAGGGCAGCTCAGCCAAAACGTGCCCTAACCGAGCATGTTGTTGGCAGCCCCTCGAAGAAGATACCTGCCACTTCGAAAGGAAAATCTATCATGTCACCGAGTGACAGGCTAAAGTCGTATCACCTAATCAAAGATAATTCCTACAGTCCTCTAACAATAGTAGTCAAGGGAAGCAGGGTCGAATCCACAGAGAGACGGAGTTCTAAGTTAATATCCAGCCAAATAGCTACTTCAGACAAGATCAGATAGAAATCAGCTGAACTAATAATTAACTACTAGAAAACAATATAAAAAGGATTTTTACTCTATAAAATAAAGGTCTAGGGAATTAGTTCGGTCCACCATGCTTATACCAATCAAAGGAGCAAACAACTATCAAAACCTAGGTCGAGAATCGATAGATTAGAGCAATGTCAAGCTATGGTTAAGTCTCAAAGCCCATAATTCAACATATGCAGCACGTTCACAAACATAATCAGAATTACTGGTGTGTACTAGGCCTCTAAAAGTAAGACGGATCTGTGCAAACAATTATTAACCTCAAGTAATCAAAGAAACTGCGCAATAACGTTAATTACTCAATAAGAACAAATCACACCATAACCTATCTCATCAAACCCTAGAAACTAATAGCAATTCAAATAATCATGGTATAAACATGGCTTCCCTCTCTAAATCCCTAGAAATTAAACTACTCACTCATAATTAAATCAACAATAATAAATCTAATATGAAACCCTAATAATTGCATCATGAATGAATAAATAATTAAGCTAAGCAATTAAGAATAATAAAAGAGATTAGAGTAGAGAAAAATACCAATTGACAGAAAGCAAGAACTTTTATTGAAATCGAATCCGAGGTTCAATCACCTTTAATCTAATCTAAAGTGTTTAATCTAAAATAAAGCTAAGAACTATGGAAAATAAAACTAGAGAAAAAGATGTCTATAAAAATATGAGGAATAGCTATTTATAATAGCCCCAAAATCTAATTAAAAAATGAATAGAAAAAGATAGAATTTCGGGAAAAAGAGCTGTCCGTGCTCCAGGCCCGATCGGGTCAATTCCCGCCCGATCGGGTGGCTAAACTGCAATTCTGCATCAACTTGCGAAGGCCGTATCTCTCAAACTAGAAGTCCGATTGGGGCGTGTAACCTATCATTGGAAAGCTATTGAAGTCTAGAATCCAAACCAATTGGAATTTATTGATTATCAATTTTATATCAAAAGTTATAATGAAAATAGTGAAGGTGTGTCAGTTTTGACACTTGTTTCACTAACTCTTTGCTTCATTCCAACTCAAAATCGTCCCGAACGGATGCATTGTGATCCTTGTGCAAGCTACCTTCATCTTCAATGATTAATAGGCTACATCCTTGGTAGTCATGATCACTTTGTATCAAAATAACCTGAAAATCATCGAAACACACAAACGGGGAGTAGTAGAGCACAACTTATGTAATTCATGTCATTATGCACCTAAATGCTCAAAAAGGAGTTCTAAATGCAATCTAAATGCATCTAAAAACTATATATA
The DNA here is from genome assembly GCA_947645195.1 of Patellifolia procumbens. Taxonomy (NCBI): domain Eukaryota; kingdom Viridiplantae; phylum Streptophyta; class Magnoliopsida; order Caryophyllales; family Amaranthaceae; genus Patellifolia; species Patellifolia procumbens. Next base: position 6,492,880 of record CANSGD010000016.1, read on the forward strand.
AAGGTGATACATCAAACTCCCCCAAGCTAAACCTTTGCTTGTCCTCAAGCAAATAAAACATGAACATGGAATAAATTGCCTCACCCTAAAGATAAAACATTCGAAGCTCAAAATATTTTCAAGACTAAGAATCGTTGAAGCAGGCAAAATTCAAGTTCAACTATTCAAATCCATCCAACTACCAATCATCCAAGCAAATCGTCAAATGTAACTATCCACAAGTCATACAAATCCTGAAAAGGTGCTCATAAAGGTGTCACTCCTCTCTATTTTGTGGCAGGCAAAGAATATGCCCGAACACTCACCAACCCGACCATAAATACCCTTCCCACTCACACTCTCATGTGTTTAAGAAGGTTCAATGACGCTCATCCTAGTCAAGTCGACTCAATCAGCAGAAATACTCTTTGACTTTGACAAACTGACTCGAAATCAATCAAATGAACACTGCAGACACGAGCTCAAGAGGACTTTATAGGGTTGTAATGGGGCTTAGGTAAGAGGTAGGGAATACTTTTGGGCAATGTGGTGGAAAAACCAAGAAAGGGGGAGCATGAATCATTCAAACAAGGCCTAAGATGGCCTACACAACTCCCAACAACACCATAAAACCATGTAAAGTAACCCAACTCTCATAAATCAATGAAAAGCTCATAACAAACCCAATTTTCTAGCAATGGAGCGAATATTCCTTTATGAACGTACGTGAATGAAAGAACTAGAATTCTTTTGAATTTTCATTTCATTTTTCTTTCATTTTTCTGAACTTCATTCACGCAACTCTAAACTTGCTTTTTTTTCTTTTCTCTTTCTCACTCTCAAACCACAGCAAATACACTTTCAAATTCCTCAAAAACCAAACTAAACCAACAAACCAATCTCAAACTCAACCCATACAAAAGCTCCCCCAAGCTAGGCTTGGAATAATATCAAGTGAAGGCTTTTGGCTCATAATAGGGGTTTAAGTAACACGAAACAAGTCATTAGGCTCAGCGGGGCTAAGGAGGATAAAAGTATATCAAAATCTCACTTTGAAGCTCAAGAATAAGACAAAAGAACGCCTCTATCATAGCACATGCTACAAGTCATCTAAAATCAGACAAGTACGAAGCCAAAGTCAAGATCAATCCACTAAAGAGGAACTAACACACAAGAATAGACTGGATAATAATATAAATCCAATAGGCTACAAGGAGGCCTCACAGTCTAACCAATTCAGGTATGCAGCACAAAGTGGTGTAATATAATCAAATTTTGCTCGAAATCATAGCAATCAAACATCAAATCATAGCCTCAAGATCACAAATGCCCAGCTATCCAGAAAACATAGTCAAATCATTTTCAAATAGAGCACAACAAGGGGCACAGGGAGGCAACTAAACCAGTCATGGGAACCATATTTTATTTTTATTTTTTTCAGTATTTTTGAAAGCAGTAAATCTATCCTAGAAAGCAGTAAAAGAGATAGAAAATACAAACAGAACTCCTCCCCCAAGCTGAACTTGGCAGTGTCCTCAATGCCAAAAGGTGACAAGGACTATGCTAAGAGGCAAAACAATGTTAGTACCCTCACTCTCGCTCACAAAAAGAAGAAAAAAAAATAAAAAAAGAAAAAGAAAAGGAAAAAGGGAAAGAAAGATACGAGTTGCCTCTCGCACAGCGCTGGTTTATGAAGGTCCCGCACGACCATATTACCTCAACCATCAGTCAGAAGAGGAACAGGGTTGTAGGAATAGTACCCTAACATGCCCATACACGATCTTATCCTATCATCATTGGAAGAGTCCAATGCCTTGAGTAACTTATCAAATGCGCCTGCAAACATGTCATTGAGCACTAGATATGGCTTGATGACAAGCGCATCTATCTTCACATAAATAATATCAGAGAAAATAAATGATTTGTGAAGATAAGTAAAATCAAAATAAAAGGGAGAAAAGAAGGACAATGAACAACTTCCCTTTGGTGACGTAGGCTGTGAGGATCTCAAGGAGAGAATAGGAGCAACCGCAACTGTGAGAAAATATGGGGCATGGCGGATAGGGAAAGAAGGGACAAGATCAAGTCTATGTGAAGATGGAATATAGGGACAGGGAATAATAGGCTCAACCTTGACGGTTTTACTTACAATTTCACCATCCTCAATAATGGGCTCGTCAACACAAGGGCTCTCAACCAAGAGTTCCTCTTCTATCAAAACATTCATTACATCTACACTCCCCTCAGTCTGATCATGCTTTTCAATATCAGGAGTCAGAGTCTTATCATTCACCTCTAATATGGCATTCTCGACACAATCATCATCACAATCATTATCATCATAAATCGCCCGTTGACCATGAAGTTGCATAGCAAGCGATTTTTCATAATTTGAGACATGTGTGAGGTAACACATCAAGTCTTGATTAGATTTTTCAATTCGTTCACCACAAGACTCAATCATCTGCTTAAGTAAATCTAGACTCTCTGAAGATTCAGATTGTGAATAATTATGGACTCCATGTGGGTCAGAATAAGTATAATCAGTTGCATAGGACTCGTTAGGGAAATGGTTAATATCATGGGAATTCATGCACAAATTATTTGGATATTGACAATAAGAATATGCATCAGACACATAACTATTGTAATACCCATTATCAAAATTATATTGCTCTTGTAAATTAGAATACCCATTATTATAGTCTTGCCCCTGATAATTGCAGTATCCATTATTATTGTCATAATGCCCTTGAAAATTAGGGTAACCTTCCCCATACGAATTATAAGCCGGCCACTCCATATAAACTCATGAGTAAGAGAGAGAGAAAGAAAGAATTTGCAAAAATAATAATAAAAAATAAAAAAAAAGAAAAGAAAAAAAACGTACCTCAATTAGAACAATGAAGTTCCAATGAGGCACAGAGAAGTAGACCAAATAACCAAACAAAAACTTAGAAAACTAGCCGTCTCCCCGGCAACGGCGCCAAAATTTGACAGGCTAAAGTCGTATCACCTAATCAAAGATAATTCCTACAGTCCTCTAACAATAGTAGTCAAGGGAAGCAGGGTCGAATCCACAGAGAGACGGAGTTCTAAGTTAATATCCAGCCAAATAGCTACTTCAGACAAGATCAGATAGAAATCAGCTGAACTAATAATTAACTACTAGAAAACAATATAAAAAGGATTTTTACTCTATAAAATAAAGGTCTAGGGAATTAGTTCGGTCCACCATGCTTATACCAATCAAAGGAGCAAACAACTATCAAAACCTAGGTCGAGAATCGATAGATTAGAGCAATGTCAAGCTATGGTTAAGTCTCAAAGCCCATAATTCAACATATGCAGCACGTTCACAAACATAATCAGAATTACTGGTGTGTACTAGGCCTCTAAAAGTAAGACGGATCTGTGCAAACAATTATTAACCTCAAGTAATCAAAGAAACTGCGCAATAACGTTAATTACTCAATAAGAACAAATCACACCATAACCTATCTCATCAAACCCTAGAAACTAATAGCAATTCAAATAATCATGGTATAAACATGGCTTCCCTCTCTAAATCCCTAGAAATTAAACTACTCACTCATAATTAAATCAACAATAATAAATCTAATATGAAACCCTAATAATTGCATCATGAATGAATAAATAATTAAGCTAAGCAATTAAGAATAATAAAAGAGATTAGAGTAGAGAAAAATACCAATTGACAGAAAGCAAGAACTTTTATTGAAATCGAATCCGAGGTTCAATCACCTTTAATCTAATCTAAAGTGTTTAATCTAAAATAAAGCTAAGAACTATGGAAAATAAAACTAGAGAAAAAGATGTCTATAAAAATATGAGGAATAGCTATTTATAATAGCCCCAAAATCTAATTAAAAAATGAATAGAAAAAGATAGAATTTCGGGAAAAAGAGCTGTCCGTGCTCCAGGCCCGATCGGGTCAATTCCCGCCCGATCGGGTGGCTAAACTGCAATTCTGCATCAACTTGCGAAGGCCGTATCTCTCAAACTAGAAGTCCGATTGGGGCGTGTAACCTATCATTGGAAAGCTATTGAAGTCTAGAATCCAAACCAATTGGAATTTATTGATTATCAATTTTATATCAAAAGTTATAATGAAAATAGTGAAGGTGTGTCAGTTTTGACACTTGTTTCACTAACTCTTTGCTTCATTCCAACTCAAAATCGTCCCGAACGGATGCATTGTGATCCTTGTGCAAGCTACCTTCATCTTCAATGATTAATAGGCTACATCCTTGGTAGTCATGATCACTTTGTATCAAAATAACCTGAAAATCATCGAAACACACAAACGGGGAGTAGTAGAGCACAACTTATGTAATTCATGTCATTATGCACCTAAATGCTCAAAAAGGAGTTCTAAATGCAATCTAAATGCATCTAAAAACTATATATAAAGGTGATACATCAAACTCCCCCAAGCTAAACCTTTGCTTGTCCTCAAGCAAATAAAACATGAACATGGAATAAATTGCCTCACCCTAAAGATAAAACATTCGAAGCTCAAAATATTTTCAAGACTAAGAATCGTTGAAGCAGGCAAAATTCAAGTTCAACTATTCAAATCCATCCAACTACCAATCATCCAAGCAAATCGTCAAATGTAACTATCCACAAGTCATACAAATCCTGAAAAGGTGCTCATAAAGGTGTCACTCCTCTCTATTTTGTGGCAGGCAAAGAATATGCCCGAACACTCACCAACCCGACCATAAATACCCTTCCCACTCACACTCTCATGTGTTTAAGAAGGTTCAATGACGCTCATCCTAGTCAAGTCGACTCAATCAGCAGAAATACTCTTTGACTTTGACAAACTGACTCGAAATCAATCAAATGAACACTGCAGACACGAGCTCAAGAGGACTTTATAGGGTTGTAATGGGGCTTAGGTAAGAGGTAGGGAATACTTTTGGGCAATGTGGTGGAAAAACCAAGAAAGGGGGAGCATGAATCATTCAAACAAGGCCTAAGATGGCCTACACAACTCCCAACAACACCATAAAACCATGTAAAGTAACCCAACTCTCATAAATCAATGAAAAGCTCATAACAAACCCAATTTTCTAGCAATGGAGCGAATATTCCTTTATGAACGTACGTGAATGAAAGAACTAGAATTCTTTTGAATTTTCATTTCATTTTTCTTTCATTTTTCTGAACTTCATTCACGCAACTCTAAACTTGCTTTTTTTTCTTTTCTCTTTCTCACTCTCAAACCACAGCAAATACACTTTCAAATTCCTCAAAAACCAAACTAAACCAACAAACCAATCTCAAACTCAACCCATACAAAAGCTCCCCCAAGCTAGGCTTGGAATAATATCAAGTGAAGGCTTTTGGCTCATAATAGGGGTTTAAGTAACACGAAACAAGTCATTAGGCTCAGCGGGGCTAAGGAGGATAAAAGTATATAAAGGTGATACATCACCGAGCCAAGATGATGCTCGATAAATCATACAATAGAGACAGAAGAGGGGTAAGAGTTTCGACGCCAGGGAGATCATCGAAAAGATAAGAGAACAATCCCAGTGAGGGAATTCGAAGCATACCGTGGCCACAAGAACTACAACACAATCTCATCCCGTGACTAGCTGTCACACTCTGAGGATCGTAAACCCATAGATCAAGGAGCCCGAGGAGGTAGCTGAATCAGGCTTTTGAGTGGGTTCAGCTGTGGCACACAAATCACCATTCAGCCAACATATCATGGAAACCCCTAACCCGGCTAAAATAAAAATCCCTTCGATAGAACCTTACTCAGGCGTTACTGATCCTGCTGACCATCTTGCAGCATACAAGGCTCAAATGAGCGTGCAGACGTTCTGCGAGGAAACATGGTGCCGGTATTTCCCGACCACCCTCAAAGGCTTGGCTCTTAATTGGTTCACCAGTCTGCCAAGCGGCATCATAACCAGTTTCTCGACTCTCGAAGCTCTCTTTTCCCAGCACTTCATAGCGGCAAAACGCCATAAAAAGGCTAGTGTACACTTGATGTCAGTTTCCCAGCAAAAAGGGGAAAGTCTGAGCTGCTACATCAAGCGATTCAACGAAGAATCCCTCAAGGTTTCCGACCTCTAAGATGGAGTTGCTGTCACAGCCTTGATGAACGGCATTCATCCTGGACGCTTTAAATTCGAGCTCGCCATGAGAGAGACCCTCACTCTCGCCGATGCCATGAGGCAGGCACAGAAGTATATCCAGGCGTCGGACATCTGTAAGAATGTTCATGAAGAGGGAGGCAACAAAAGGAGAAGTGAGCCCTTGAATCAGAAAGATATGGCAGACAGACTAAAGAGACATCGACCATCCGATAGAGGTCATGACCCTCGTTTCAATGTTAACCGGAGAGATATATACTTAGACATAAAGGAAAAATCTGTGTTGCCTCGACCTAACCCCATCAAAACATCAAGTTATTGCAGAGACAAGAAGCTATGGTGTGAATACCATAAAGACTGTGGCCACACGACCAAGGACTATAGAGAATTGAAAAAAGCGCTCGACAAGCTGGCTGACGAAGGGAAATTGAACAGATATCTCAAAGAACCCCAGGGTGATCGAAGAAGAGATAAGGGAAAAGAGAAACAAGCCAAGAGCGATGAAACCGAAGGCTATGTAGGCGTCATAGCTGGGGGCTTCGCTTCAGGAGGCCTAACCGGCAATGCAAGGAAGAATCACCTATACCATCTAAAAGATGGTGAGAGAATGAAAAAACCGGACACCCCCACCATGGTGTTCGGAGAAAGTTCGAAGGAAATACAAACCCCCCATGATGACCCTCTGGTCATCGAACTGAAAGTGGCCAATCACAGGGTTGGTCGAGTGCTGATAGACAGTGGAAGCTCGGCAGACATCATTACTTGGGAATGTCTGCAAAAGCTCAAATACGAGAAAATGACATCAAAGCCATCGACCAACCTTTGGTTGGATTCGGAGGCCAACCTTGGAGTCATCAATTTACCTAGCCGGTTTGGTGACAAGGGAAAAGGACGATGCCTTCCAATCAACTTCCTAGTTGTTGACATTGACCTTCCCTATAACATCATCATAGGAAGGCTCACATTGAACAGAATAAAAGCTACAATCTCAACCTACCAGCTCCTGTTGCAGTTCGAAGCAGATGATGGGACAGTTGAAAGGTTACATGGGGATCAAAAGTCTGCTCGAGAGTGTTATGTCAATAGCTTGAGACGGAGTAAACCAGTCGAACCAAGCTCAGAGAAAAGGAAAAGAGAAGAAAAAGAAACTGACAAAATTTCACCTCCACCATTGGGTTTGTTCTACAACGAGAGCCCAGTCAACTACAATCGACCTTAGTCGGTCGATGAACATGAAGAGATACAACTCGGACCTGACCCTAACCGGACAGATCGAATTGGAAAGGACCTTAACCATGTCGTTCGAAAAGAGATCGTGGACCTCCTCCAAGAGTATCAAGAGGTGTTCGCATTTTCAGCTGATGAGATGCCAGGGATAGACCCCTCGGTCACTAAACATCAGCTAAACATTAAGTCAGAATTCAGGCCCATCAAACAGAAGTTAAGACACCAGGGCGCTGAAAGGAACAAAGCAGCAGCTGAAGAGGTAAAAAAGCTGCTAAATGCAGGAATGATAAAGGAATGTCAATACAAAGAATGGCTATCGAACGTAGTACTAGTTCAAAAGCCCAACAGATCATGGCGTATGTGCGTCGATTTCACTTTTCTCAATAAAGCATGTCCCAAAGATGACTTCCTCCTCCCCAAAATCGACAAGTTGGTCGATTCCACAGCAGGTCAAGCACTTTTTAGCTTCATGGATGCGAACGCTGGTTACTGATAGGTTTTAGTCGTGTCACCTAATAAAAAATAAACCTACGGTCCTCTAACTAAGGTAGTCAGTGGTAGCAGGGTCGAATCCGCAGGGAGACAGAGTTTCTATATTAATATTCAATTAACCAACTACTTCAGATGAAAATATGGAGAATTAACTGAACTAATGAGTAAGCTAAATAATACGAATTAAGTCGAGGATTTAACTATGGAATAAAAGCCTAGGGTATTAGGTCGGTCCACCATGCTTATACCAATCAAATAGGGTCAACTACTATTAAAACCTAAGTCAAGAGTCGGGGGATTAGAGCCTATGTTGAGCTATGGTTAAGACTCAACGCTCATAGTTCAACATACGCCGCATGTTCACTAACGTAATCAGAACTACTGATGTGTCCTAGGCCTCTAGTCGTAAGACGGATATGTGCAAACAACTATTAACCACAAGCAATCAATGAAATTGGCCACTAACATTAATCACTAATTAAGAACAAACCACACCACAATCACTCTAATCAAGCCCTAGAAATCAATAGGAGTCTAAATAGCAATCATGGTATAAACATGGCTTCCCTATCTAACACCCTAGAAAGAGAACTACTCAGACATGATCGAATTGACAACAACAAAACTAATCGAAAACCTAAGAATTGCATCATGAACTAATTGAGAAATAAGCAATTGAATTAAAGTAATTGAGATAAAGGAATAAAGCAATAAGCAAGACGATTACCAAATTGACGGAAAGCGAAAACTTTTATTGAATTGAAATTGTACTTGAATCTCTTCTACAATCCAAAGCAATGATAAACTAGGCTAAGAGCTCTCTAAGTGTTTAATAATCTGAAAAATACCAATAAAAATAACCTAAAAAGTATTTACAGGTCCTAAGAAAACAATAAGATAGAGTGGGGAAAATAACGAAAATCGCATCCCCGTGTCCTCCACCCGATCGGGCAAAAGGCCGCCCGATCGGGCCTGGGATCAAGTCTCCAGCAGCAACAAAATAGGCTTCACCCGATGGGATCGGGCAGATTCCACCCGATCGGGGCCGCAACCCCAGCACCCGATCGGGCAATACCACCCGATGCCATCGGGTGGATGTCTTCTTCAGCTCTCAGAAAAACAGCAAGAATGGCTAAGTATTGCTCCGCCCGATCGCATCGGGCAAGGCCGCCCGATCGGGCGGGAAACCTTAACTTCAGATTCTTCACTTGTACCCGATCGGGCAGTTGTTGCCCGACCCGATCGGGCGAGTCTTCTTCTTGCCTTGCTTTGCTTGGCTTCAGACGCCAAGTCTTTGCACACTTACTTCTTCATAATGGGGTCCAAATACCATCTTGAGACCTCAAAGATGCCTCATAACTTCCCGCTATAGCGTGGTGCTCAAAACATCAAGTAAATAGGGAGTTTTTCCCTAAAACCTGCAAAATGATATAGAACACACAAACCACAACTATATCGAAATAGTTAGCATAAATAGCTCCTAAGAGCATGAATATAGCACAATTTAGCTTGTAAAGAAAGGGAAAAACTCTATAAGATATCGATATATCAAATTCCCCCAAGCTAAACCTTTGCTTGTCCTCAAGTAAATAGAGCATGATCGTGGAATATTTTGCCTCACCCCATAAATAAAACAATTCAAGCTCAAAAAAAAAAACATTTTCAAGACTAAGAATCGTTCAAGCAGGCATAATTCAAGTTCGGCAAATCAAATCCTTCCAACCACCAATCATCCAAGCAATTCATCAAGTTCAAGTGACTACTAGGCATACAAATCCTGAAAAGGTGCTCACAAATGGTGTCACTCCTCTCAATTTTGTGGCAGGCAAAGAATGTGCCCGAACACTCACCGACCCGACCATAAATGTCCCTTCCCACTCACACTCTCATGTGTTTAAGAAGGTAAAATGTCGCTCATCCTAATCAACTCGACTCAACTAGCAGACGTACTCTTTAACTTTGACAAACTGACCAAAATCAATCTAGTAGACATTGTAGGCACAAGCTCAAGAGGACTTTTCCGGGTTGTAATGGGGCTTAGGTAAGAGGTAGGGGATACTTTTGGGTAATGTGGTGGAAAAACCAAGAAAGGGGGAGCATGAACACTCAAACAAGGCCTTAGATGGCCTAAGCAACTCCCAATCAACACCATAAAACCATGAAAAATAAACCAATCCTCCAAATTCAATGAATACGCACAACAAACCCAAGTTTTAGGCAATGACATGAAACTTTATTTATGAACGTGCGTGAATGAAAGAACTTTGAATTCTTTTGAACTTTTATTTCATTTTTTTCTTTCATTTTTTTGAACTTCATTCACGCAACTCTAATTTTGCCTTTTCTTTTCTTTTTCTAATAATCAAGCCACAACAAATACACTTTTGATTCCTCAACAATCAAACCAAACCATGAAACCAACTTCACTCTCAACCCATACACAAAGCTCCCCCAAGCTAGGCTTGGGAATAAGATCGAAACAAAGGCCATGGGCTTACAATAAGGGTTTAAGTAACATGAAACAAGGTCATTAGGCTCAGCGGGGCTAAGGAGGATAAAAATGTATCAAAAACTAACTCTGGGGCTCAAGAATAAGTCAAAAGAACGCCTCTATCATAGCAAGTGTAACAAGTCACCAAACATCAAATGAGTACGAAGTCAAAGTCAAGATCGATCCGCTAGAGAGGAACTAACACACCAAAAATATAGACTGGATAAAAGTATGAATACAATAGGCTAGAAAAAGTCCTCACAGTCTAACCAAATCAGGTATGCAGCACAAAGTAGTATATCATAGTCAGAAATTGCTCTAAATCAAAGTAGTCGAACATCAAATCAAAGCCTCATAATCACAAATGCCCAGCTATCCAGAAAATAAAGTCAAATCATTCTCAATAAAGCACAACAAGGGGCACAGGGAGGCAATCAAACCACTCATGATCAAACATATTTTTTTTTTCAAATTTTTCAATTTTTCTTAAAGCTGTAAACTAAACTATCAAAGCTTTAAACTACTCTAAAAAGCAGTAAACTATACTAGAAAGCAATAAACTATACTCAAAGTGAGAGATTCTCCCCCAAGCTGAACGAGGCAATGTCCTCATTGCAACGAGGGAGAGGAGAGAACAAGGGCATCAGCCGCCCATATCATCATTAGTGGGGTCACTGAAGAAACCACCACTAGAAGTGCCACCACCATCGGTAAAACCACCACCGGAGGGACCACTCATCCCACCACCAAATCCACTAGGACCTGCATCAAAACCACCTCCAAAACCACTAGGACTTAGGCCAAAGTCTCTTAAAGAGACTGACTGACGAGCAGGCTCATCCTCCTCATCCTCTGCCATGTCATCATCCTGACCGGTAGGCTGGCCATAACTCGGGTTCCAATGGTACCACGAGGGGTGCTGAGCAGTCTGCTCAATAATGCCACGCCTATAATAGTCGTCATAGAGAGGATAGAGGGCGTAGTGCTGGTCGTTAGCCAATGTGTCCATCCTCCCCCCCATCTGGTCTATACGGGTATAGAGCTGATCGATGCGAGTGCCATAGCCCGCGAGGGTGGCGGTGTTCGCGTTGATCAGCCCTTCCATTCTACCCATCCCCGTCTCCATGCGACCTAGGGTCGACAGCATAGAGGTAAAATCAAATGAGTCCGTGTGAGGGGGAGGGGGAGCAGAAGTGGAGGCGCCCTCGTCTAAAATCGGCGTATGCCGCCTATGGTAAGAACGGCGAGGGGGCTCTGGCTCAGGGACAACTAGGTCGAGTCCCTCTATAGGGAGTAGGTAGTTTGCCTGACGAGGCCGTAGTCGGGCCCTAGAGTCGGGCAGAATGAGGGATTTTTTGGACTTAATCACCCACTGAAATCTATGGTCAGGCAGGTGGTACAGGACTTTGAGGGTGTTGAGATAGGTGAGGTCAATGAGGGTAGGGCCTAGGACGGGGGTACGCTGAGTCTCGTCAAAGCCGGCAATTTGCCGGGCAAACAATGTGATCAACCCCCCGTTAACTAACCTCCTAGAGGTCCAACTACCGTCTTCCCTTGGCTTAGGGAGCGAGTTCGAGATACGCTCGAACTGAATAGCGATATGGTGAGCCAAGTTGTACTGAAATGGCTCCCTAGAGCCTTTAGCAATATAGCTAGCTATAGCAACTAGCTCGGCCCCCCGGACCAAGTGACCCTCAAACCGTCCCAACAGAGTCTGGGCCATGAACCGTATCCAAATGCTAAAAATAGGGTGATGGAAGTTCGCCCAATGACAGTGCTGGATGTCAAAGGGCGTAGGGTCCCCTGTCAGCATAACATAAGTATCGGCCATCCTAAAGTGGTCGGGTGGGTAGTAGTCACCCCGTACCTGTAACCTAAGAACCCCCGCAAATTCCCTAAGGCTAAGGGAGTGCTCTTGGTTTAAAAGTCTAAAGTGAACATGGGTGACCGGACCGGCCCGGGGCTTTGTCAAACTAAAACTACTAAAAAATTCATAGATTAGAGGAGGATAAGTGTTAACATGTACATTATAAAGCTCCTCCATGCCTAGAACTTTCATGAAATCCTTAAAATCATCAGTTAAACCAAGTTTAGACAAAAGCTCAACATCTAGAAATCGGGTAGGAAGTACCTCCCGTTTTTTGAATCGCAAGAATTTCTCGCGATGTTCATCGTCCCGGAAAATGATTTCCGGGTATTGAGGATCCCGCGGAACTTGTGGTGGTGGTGGTGGTTGTGGTGTTGCCTCTCGCCTAGATCGCGAGCCTTCACCTCGAATAAGCCTTCGAAATTTGCTTGCCATGGTAGAAAATGAGCCTTGTAACCTCTTGTAACACAAAGATGGGGTTTTAAGGTGAGTGTGGGAAGAGATGGGAGAGGGAAGATGATTTTGGTGAATGAGATTTTGTGAGATGGAGGGTGAAAGGGGGAAAGGAGGGGATTTTATGAAGTTTGGTTGAGAAAGGATGGAGATTTGAGGTAGAAGAGTTTGGTTTTAATGGAGGTTAGGGGTTTGGGGGTTGAAGATGAGTGAAGAGAGAGAGAATTGATTGGAAAGATGATGAGTGAATGGTGAGAAAAGTGGGGAAATCCGTGTAAAAGAGGGATAAGGTCGCAGGCCCGATCGGGTACTTGGCCGCCCGATCGGGCGGAATGCAAAAAAAAATTTCACCCAGAATTTTCACTTCGCCCGATCGGGTGCCTAATTTCTCATCGGGTGCTCAAGTCTCGCGCCCGATCGGGCGACCGTTCCCGATGGCGTCGGGCGGTGTACCTTTTGACTGATTTTTTTCTTTGACTTTTACGCGTTCGCCCAACCTGCCACCCTATCGGGTAAGGCATTTTTGATCGGGTGCTAGGGTTGCGCACCCGATCGGGCAAACCTTGCCCGATGGCATCGGGCGTCCTTTCTTTTCTTCCTCTATGTTAATTTCCGCTCACCCGATCGGGCATCTTCCACCCGATCTTATCGGGCGAGCTACTGTTCAGTAAGTATCTTGCCTTTTTGCAAATTTGGGGCAAGTATGGCTCAAGTTTCTCTTCAATTAGCATATCTGCACATCAAAGCACACAAGATCTAGGAACACATTAGTACCCTCACGCTCTCTCACATGCTACAAACTACGAAACAAGAGAAAAGAAGATCTAACTAAGAGATACGGGTTGCCTCCCGCAAAGCGCTGGTTTATGAAGGTCCCGCACGACCATATTACCTCTCTAGGTAGATGAATCAAGTGGGGAGGAATCAAAGCGGATTTCCTCCACACAACCAACAAAGGCACCTTCATGGTACAACTTCAGACGCTGTCCATTTCCCTTAAACTTCTCTCCTTTGTGGTTGGCAACCTCGATGGCACCATGTGCCTTCACTTCTGTCACCTCGAATGGTCCAGACCATCGAGATTTGAGCTTTCCAGGAAACAGTCTCAACCTGGAATTGAACAATAGGACCTTGTCGCCAACCTTGAATTCTCTCTTTCCTACCATCTTATCATGCAGCTTCTTCGTTTGCTCTTTATAGAGCCTGTGATTTTCATAAGCATCCAAACGGAGCTCATCCAACTCATTGAGTTGAAGAAGTCGTGCTTCACCTGCAGCTGTCAAATCAAGGTTAATCTCTTTGACCGCCCACGCAGAAAGATACTCCATCTCAACTGGTAAGTGACAAGCCTTGCCATAAACCAGTCGATAGGGTGTGGTACCCAAAGGAGTCTTAAAAGCAGTGCGGAGCGCCCAAAGAGTATCATCAAGTTTCAATGACCAATCCTTTCTAGCTTTAGTGACCACTTTTTCAAGGATTCTCTTAATTTGCCTATTAGATACTTCTACTTGGCCACTGGTTTGAGGGTGATAGGCAAGTCCGACTTTGTGGGTGACTCCATGTTTTGTCAATAGGGTCTTGAAGGTGCTCTTATGAAAGTGAGAGCCACCATCACTAATTACAACACGGGGGACACCAAAACGGGGAAAGTTTATCTTTTTAAACATCTTCATAACAACCTTAGAATCATTGGTTGGTGATGCTATAGCTTCTACCCATTTAGTCACATAGTCGACGGCCACTAGAATATACCTATTCCTACAAGAGGTAGGAAAGGGTCCCATAAAATCAATCCCCCAAACATCAAAAGGTTCGACCTCTAAAATCCCACTCTGTGGCATCTCTTGCCTTTTCGAAATATTACCTGTCCTTTGACAAGCATCACAAGACAAACAAAAGGCACGGGCATCTTTGAAAATCGAAGGCCAATAGAAACCACTATGTAAGACTCTAAAACCAGTAGCTTGGGAACCGAGATGACCACTAGAAGGCATACTATGACAATGTAGCAAAACACCCTCTATTTCCCAATCAGGAATGCAACGACGAAACATCCCGTCGGAGCACTTCTTATATAGGAAAGGATCCTCCCAAAAATACATTCTAGCATCATGATAAAACTTTTTGCGCTGCTGATATGTAAGATTGGGAGGATGAGAACCACTAACACAGAAGTTAGCAAAATCAGCATACCAAGGAGTTTTAGAGGACACAGAAAACAAATGATCATCAGGAAAAAAGTCATCTATAGGAGGGTCAGAAGGGGATCCAAACCTCAACCTAGAAAGGTGGTCGGCGACCACATTCTCAGCGCCCTTCTTATCTTTGATTTCCAAGTCGAATTCTTGCAGCAAAAGAATCCACCTGATGAGCCTAGGTTTGGCCTCCTTCTTAGCCATCAAGTACTTCAAAGCAGCATGATCAGTGTGTACTATAACCTTCGAACCTATAAGATAAGTTCGAAACTTATCCAATGCATAGATTATGGCTAGCAACTCCTTCTCTGTCGTAGCATAATTAACCTGGGCTGGATCCAAGGTTTTGCTAGCATAGTGAATCACATGGAGTAGCTTATCCTTCCGCTGACCAAGTACTGCCCCTATCGCATAATCACTAGCATCACACATGATCTCGAAAGGGAGATCCCAATCTGGAGGTTGTATAATAGGGCAGTGATCAAAGCTGTCTTTATCCTGTCAAAAGACTCCAAACACTCATCAGTAAAATCGAATGTGGCACCCTTTAGCAACAATTGAGTGAGGGGTTTCGCAATTTTTGATAAGTCTTTGATAAATCTGCGATAAAACCCCGCATGACCAAGAAAACTCCTCACTCCTTTGACATTCATTGGAGGGGGAAGTTTCTCAATCACCTCAATCTTTGCTCTATCCACTTGGATGCCACGCTCAGAAATCAAGTGACCTAAAACGACACCTTCATTCACCATGAAGTGACATTTTTCCCAATTAAGCACGAGGTTTGCCTCAACACATCTTTTAAGCACTTTGGACAAATTATGCAGGCAAACATCAAAGTCAGAACCATAAACACTGAAATCATCCATAAACACTTCCATGATATTTTCAATAAAATCAGAGAATATGGCCATCATGCAGCGTTAGAAAGTAGCGGGAGCGTTACACAATCCAAATGGCATCCTACGATATGCGAAGGTGCCATAAGGACATGTAAACATAGTCTTTTCCTGATCATCTGGATGGATGGGAATTTGGAAAAAACCAGAATATCCATCTAGATAACAGAAATAGCTATGTTTGGCTAGCCTTTCCAACATCTGATCAATAAAAGGGAGGGGGAAATGGTCCTTCAGGGTGGCATTATTAAGTCTATGATAATCAATGCACATACGCCACCCTGTCACAGTCCTAGTGGGAATTAAATCACCTTTCTCATTTTCAACAACAGTGGCCCCCCCTTCTTGGGAACCACTTGCACAGGACTGACCCATTTCGAATCAGCAATGGGATAAATGATCCCTGCATCTAACAGTTTCATGAACTCTTTCTTCACCACCTCTTGCATGTTAGGATTCAAACGTCTCTGAGGTTGAATGCAAGGGCGGTGATCCTCTTCAAGATTAATACGATGCATACAAAAATCAGGACTAATGCCCTTTAGATCATCAATACTATACCCAATAACTTTCTTGTGTATACGAAGCACAGCAAGCAAACTTTGCAATTGGCTATCTGTGAGTTTAGTACTGACAATCACGGGACATGCTTCCTTATCATCTAAAAATGCATACTTCAAATGAGAGGGAAGTGGTTTAAGTTCTACCTTAGTTACCTGAGGAGTAGAACTGGAGCATACACTTTCAAGTATCACAGTTTCCTGTTTCTGTTCAGCTCCATGACCCTCTAAATCAGCAAGGCAGGCAACAACATCAGTATCAATGCCTAAGGAGTCACTCTCAGTCAATGCTACCTCCAATGGGTCAGCATCACGTATCTGCTGAAATGCAGACATCACAGCTTTGTCTACCACATCTATCCTGCAACAAGATTCTTCAAGCATAGGAGACTTTATAGCATTGGTTAGTTTAAAAGTGACAGTATCATCACCTACACTCAAAGTCAAAGATCCTGACTTGACATCAATAACAGCACCTGCAGTGCACAAAAATGGTCTGCCCAAAATAATAGGAATTTGGGCATCCTCCTCCATATCCAACACAACAAAATCCACAGGAATGTAAAACTTCCCCACCCTAACAGGGACGTCTTCTAAAACACCTAGAGGGTATTTTATAGAACGGTCAGCCATCTGCAAAGTAATTTGAGTGCACTTAAGTGCTCCCATATTCAGTTTATTACAGACAGACAAACGCATGACAGACACAGATGCACCTAAATCACATAAAGCTTTATCAATAAAAAGTGCACCTACATGACAAGGGATGGAAAAGCTACCCGGATCTTTCAATTTAGGTGGAGATTTATTTTGCAAAATGGCACTACACTCTTCAGTGAGTGCGACTTTCTCTACCCCACCAAAATCTCTCTTTTTTGTGATCATCTCCTTCAAAAGCTTAGCATAGACAGGCACTTGAGAAATAAGTTCAGTGAAAGGAACTGTTACCTCAAGGTTCTTGACCATAGCCAAGAACTTACCAAGTTGTTGATCCATCTTGGACTTTTGCATTCGATGAGGAAAAGGCAACCTTGGTGTAAAAGGTGTATCAGCAACCTTCTCCTTCTCCTTCTTCTTTTCTGCCTGTTCAGCTGTTTCAGACACTTCGACATTAGACGTCGAATTCTTCTCCAATTGCTTCTCTACTACCTCCTTCTCCTTGCTAGGGGCAATATCATCATCGACGGGCATAGGAGGAGCAGCATAAGCAGTGCCACTACGAAGAGTAACGGCATTTGCTTGCTCCCTATGTGTAGGTTGCCCCGGCAATTGTCCCTGCTGCCTCTGTGCATTAGTCTCTGCCAACTGAGCAATCTGAGTCTCGAGAAGTTTTATGTGCTTCTCTTGGGACTTCTGTGTTTCCTCATGTGTCTTCTGCATAGACAATATTAATTTCATCAGTTCAGAATTGCTAGGCTCTTGTAGGGTTGCATTTTGTGGTGCTGGCTGATAATTCTGATGAGCAGGTCTTTGGAAACCAGGAGGATGATGAGAATTTCCTTGGTTTTGGTAGTAGTTGGGTTTTGGGTTGTGGTGTGGAGGTTGATAGGAATTTTGTGGGGGATGGTAGGAATTTTGTGGTTGTGGGTTTTGAACATTGTTGCTTCTATAGGAAAGAAGTGGGTTGTCTTTGCAACCAGGATTGTATGTGTTGGAGTAGGGGTTATTGGGTTGTCTTTGCTGAAAAGCATTAGCCTGCTCCATCTGATTCTGACTGAATTGACAATCATGGCCGAAATGGCCCTGAATACCACACACCTCGCAGTAAGATGAGGTGATGGGTGCAACTGCTGACATAGGGCTGATGCTCATTGGTGGAGGTGTTGAACTAGAGGACTTCATTAGCTGCTGAGTGAGTTGCGCCATCTGAGATGTAAGCATTGAAATAGCATCAACTTCAAGTACCTTCTTAGTCACACTCCTAGATGATGAATGGTCATTGGCTGCAAGATTTGCTAGGAAATCATAACCCTCATCAACTGCCTTGTCTAAAAAGACTCCGCCTGCAGACGAATCAACAGTACTCTTCGTCTGAGGCTGCAGACCATTATAAAAAGTCTGCGTCAGAAACCACTTGTCCATATTATGATGTGGACATTCCCTCTGTAGGTCTCCGAATCTAGTCCACGCTTCCTTCAATGTCTCATTTGGCTCTTGGGAAAACGTAGCCAACTTGTTCCTGATTTCTGCTGTTTTTGTGGGAGGGTAATACTCATGTAGAAATGCAGCAGAAATCGCCGGCCATTCTGTCTCAGTGATATCGCTGAACCACCTCTGAGCCTTGTCTCTGAGTGAGAACTCAAATAACATAACCTTCAGCTGCTCAGGTGTGACTCCTTGATGTTTAACAGTCCTGCAGAGTTGTTGGAATCTCTGTAGATGGTTGGCCGGATCTTCAGAAGGATGCCCACTAAACTGATTCTGCTGCACCATATTAATTAGTGCAGGTTTGATTTCAAAATTGTTCGCAGCAATAGTGGCATCGGTGGACCTGTGCGTATGCCTTCAGGATTAGGCACCCCATAAGATTTCAGTGACTTCGCCATTGGTAATGTAGAAATCTCTGAAACTGGCTTCTCTTGGTCAAATTCTGCTCTAAGATCCCGAAGTATTGCTGCTGTGTCAGGATCTCCAGGAATAATGTGAGTTTTCTTTTGATACCTGGACATATAAGAGAAGACGACAAGATAACCGTAAGAACAGCCTCGATTGGAACGGGAGGTTCCAATGAGGCAAAGAGAAGAACGCTAATTAATCGAATAAAAACTAGAAAACTAGCCGTCTCCCCGGCAACGGCGCCAAAATTTGATAGGTTTTAGTCGTGTCACCTAATCAAAAATAAACCTACGGTCCTCTAACTAAGGTAGTCAGTGGTAGCAGGGTCGAATCCGCAGGGAGACAGAGTTTCTATATTAATATTCAATTAACCAACTACTTCAGATGAAAATATGGAGAATTAACTGAACTAATGAGTAAGCTAAATAATACGAATTAAGTCGAGGATTTAACTATGGAATAAAAGCCTAGGGTATTAGGTCGGTCCACCATGCTTATACCAATCAAATAGGGTCAACTACTATTAAAACCTAAGTCAAGAGTCGGGGGATTAGAGCCTATGTTGAGCTATGGTTAAGACTCAACGCTCATAGTTCAACATACGCCGCATGTTCACTAACGTAATCAGAACTACTGATGTGTCCTAGGCCTCTAGTCGTAAGACGGATATGTGCAAACAACTATTAACCACAAGCAATCAATGAAATTGGCCACTAACATTAATCACTAATTAAGAACAAACCACACCACAATCACTCTAATCAAGCCCTAGAAATCAATAGGAGTCTAAATAGCAATCATGGTATAAACATGGCTTCCCTATCTAACACCCTAGAAAGAGAACTACTCAGACATGATCGAATTGACAACAACAAAACTAATCGAAAACCTAAGAATTGCATCATGAACTAATTGAGAAATAAGCAATTGAATTAAAGTAATTGAGATAAAGGAATAAAGCAATAAGCAAGACGATTACCAAATTGACGGAAAGCGAAAACTTTTATTGAATTGAAATTGTACTTGAATCTCTTCTACAATCCAAAGCAATGATAAACTAGGCTAAGAGCTCTCTAAGTGTTTAATAATCTGAAAAATACCAATAAAAATAACCTAAAAAGTATTTACAGGTCCTAAGAAAACAATAAGATAGAGTGGGGAAAATAACGAAAATCGCATCCCCGTGTCCTCCACCCGATCGGGCAAAAGGCCGCCCGATCGGGCCTGGGAACAAGTCTCCAGCAGCAACAAAATAGGCTTCACCCGATGGGATCGGGCAGATTCCACCCGATCGGGGCCGCAACCCCAGCACCCGATCGGGCAATACCACCCGATGCCATCGGGTGGATGTCTTCTTCAGCTCTCAGAAAAACAGCAAGAATGGCTAAGTATTGCTCCGCCCGATCGCATCGGGCAAGGCCGCCCGATCGGGCGGGAAACCTTAACTTCAGATTCTTCACTCGTACCCGATCGGGCAGTTGTTGCCCGACCCGATCGGGCGAGTCTTCTTCTTGCCTTGCTTTGCTTGGCTTCAGACGCCAAGTCTTTGCACACTTACTTCTTCATAATGGGGTCCAAATACCATCTTGAGACCTCAAAGATGCCTCATAACTTTCCACTATAGCGTGGTGCTCAAAACATCAAGTAAATAGGGAGTTTTTCCCTAAAACCTGCAAAATGATATAAAACACACAAACCACAACTATATCGAAATAGTTAGCATAAATAGCTCCTAAGAGCATCAATATAGCACAATTTAGCTTGTAAAGAAAGGGAAAAACTCTATAAGATATCGATATATCAGTTACCACCAAATTCCCCTCGCCGAGGAAGATCAGGTGCATACCGCATTCATTACAAGTTCAGGGATATATTGTTTCGTGGTCATGCCGTTCGGACTTAAGAACGCAGGGGTTACATATCAAAGGCTTGTGAATAAAATGTACGAGAAGCAGTTAGGGCGCAACGTTGAAGTCTATGTTGATGACATGATAGTCAAGAGCAAGCTAATCGAGGACGATGTTAAAGATCTGCGGGAAACTTTGTCCACCCTCTGCTCTTATAACATGAAACTAAATCCTAAGAAGTGCGTCTTTGGCATTCGAGGAGGCAAATGCCTAGGATTCTTGGTAGACGAGAGGGGCATCGAAGCTAACCCGGACAAAATACAAGCCATCATCAACATGAAGTCTCCTCGAACTGTGAAGGAGGTTCAAAGACTCACAGGATGTATGGCTGCCTTAGGGAGATTCCTATCAAGATCAGCTGATAAGAGCTTACACTTCTTCAATACATTGAAGAAACCATGCTTCGAATGGGACAGTGAAGTAGAAAATGCCTTTCAACAATTGAAAACCCACTTAGCTTCATTACCGAAGCTTGTTTCACCCTTGCCGGGAGAAATATTATTCGTTTATCTCGCGGTATTTGAAACCGCTCTAAGTGCTGTACTCGTTGCCGAAAGAGACAAGCTGCAACACCCGGTATATTTTTTTAGTCATGCTTTCCGAGGGGCTGAGAGTAGATACCCCCCGTCGGAGAAAATGATATACGCCTTGGTAATGGCCAGTCGAAAATTGAAGCCTTATTTTCAAGCTCATCCAATCAAAGTACTCACTAGTCAGCCACTCAGAAAGCTCATCGAAAGTAGGAATGGCTCTAGTCGAGTTATCGAATGGGCTAATCAATTATCAGACTTCGGTCTAGAGTTCGAACCCAGAAGAGCAATAAAAGCACAGGCCTTAGCCGATTTCATTGCTAAGTTCCCAACAGAAGTCGATACTGCCACCCTAACCGGGACATGACAACTCTATGTAGATGGCGCTTCATCGAAGGCAGGATGCGGAGCAGGTCTACTGATAATAGACCCTCTCGAGAATAAAATGGAATATGCAATAAAATTTGACTTTGCTGCTTCAAACAACGAAGCCGAATATGAAGCCCTCTTGCTCGAATTAAAACTATGCCTTTCGAATGGGGCTAATGAAATAACCGTCAATACAGATTCACAGCTGGTCGTGGGTCATGTCAAAGGAGAATTCAAAGCAAAGGAAGACAATATGAGGATGTACCTAGGCAAGGTAAAGGAACAGCAGCAGAAATTCACCAAGTTCTCTATACAACATATTCCACGGTCCGAAAACCAACAGGCAGATGCTCTATCTCGAATGGCAAGCTCAGCATCCGGACTAGAACCTCTTACCATCTCCTGGAGAGTGTTGTATAAGCCAAGTATAAACAACCAACTCCTCATTTGCAGCATAGACCGTTCGAACAATTGGATGAAAAGCATCCGTCTATACTTCGAAGAAGGAAAACTACCAGAAGATGAAAAAGAAGCGGAAAGAGTACGACGCCGAGCAAGTTGGTTTTTGTTGCATGACCACCTGCTGTACAAGAAGTCCTTCACACATCCCCTTCGAAGATGTGTGACACTCGAAGAAGGCCAGCAAATACTTCGTGAGATACATGAGGGCACCTGTGGTAGTCATCAGGGGGCTCGAACCGTAGCTGGGAAAGCCCTTCGAGCAAGGTATTATTGGCCAACAGTGATGAAAGATGCCAAAGACATGGTCAAAAAATGCCACAACTGTCAAGTGTATGCCCATGTACATCGACAATCCGCCACTCCTCTCACTACAATGCAAGCTGTACTACCATTCGACCAGTGGGGGATGGACATCCTGGGGCCCTTCCCAGTTGCATCTGGTGGAAGAAAATTCTTATTGGTAGCTGTCGACTACTTCACCAAATGGATCGAGGCTGAACGCTTAGCCACCATCACAGATAACAAAGTGCAAGATTTTATCTGGAAAAACATAATCACTCGTTTTGGCATACCTCGAGCACTCATATCAGACAACGATCGACAATTCAACAGTGGACCTACCAAAGCTTACTGCGCTCGATTTGACATACAAACAAAATTTTCTGCTGTTAGTCGACCACAGACCAACGGGCAGGCCGAGGCGGCCAACAATGTCATCCTCAAAGGGATAAAGAAAATGTTAGATGGAGAAAAAGGGTCATGGGTTGAAGACCTACCAGGAATACTATGGTCAGCTCGAACTACGGTGAAAGAAGCAACTGGTCACACACCTTCCAACTTAGTGTATGGAAGTGAAGCTGTGCTGCCAGTTGAAGTCGATATCCCCTCACCGAGGGTAACATTCTTTGATTACGGGCAAAACGTAGAAGAGAAAAGCGTCAACCTCGACCTCTTGCCAGAGACCAGAGGAAACGCACTGCTCAAATCAATCGCTCAGAAGGCTAGAATGACCAGACTATACAATCGAGAGGTCAAGGAAAGAAAGTTCGAAGTAGGAGACCTAGTCCTTCGAAAGATTGAAGCCACAGGAAAAAAGATGGACCTTGGCAAGCTAAGTCCAAATTGGGAAGGACCATATCGAGTAACTGAGGTTATTCACCCTGGAACATACAGACTCGAGAACATGGATGGTGAGCCTTTGTTTCGTCCATGGAATATCGACAACTTGAGGAAGTTCTACGTTTAAGGTCAACCACAACAACTTAAGGGGCTAATATGACAGCAAGCTAGATGATTCTTCGCACCAATTCGACCTCACCGGTCTAGATGAGGATTAAGTTGCTGTGATATAAGTAATTGTAATATTCTTAAAAACTTGTAGACCTTGCCGGTCCAAACAGACTCTAGAATTATGAATAAAATACGACCTCACCAATCTTTCGAATTTGTCATACATTTTATTTATGTATCGTGTTCGAAATGTCTTTAATACCTAACAGGTTCAAACAAATTTACGACCTCACCGGTCTCGAACTTATTATCATCACATCATTATGTTGTGTTATGCGACTCCTTTGAGGAGGGCCTTCGAATTTTTAAATAGACCCTTCTTGAGGGTGCTCGAATTTTGTCATACAAAAGGAAACCAGAGACCTGGAAGGTCGAAAATAAATGCGAAAAGTATGAAACAAGAAGTTCTTCATTCCATTCGAAGCAAAGGTTACAAGCTTTGAAAACAGAATAAAAAAGCTAAGTAACCGAGTTACAAAAAGTTAAATACACAATGTTGAGTTACAAAGTCAAGGGGCCTCTATATCGATATCCTCCTCCTCAGATGAGGACTTGGATGAAGAGCTCGCATCATCAACTTCATCCACCTCAGGCTCCCCTTCGACAGCTTCCGGAGCAACCTCAGCAGCTTGAACTTCGCCTTCCTTGACAGGAGAAAGGTCGGCAGGGGCTTGATCCTCTGTGACCTCCGCGGCCTCTACAACCTCCTCAGGGACAGAGGTCGAAACTTCACCGGCCCCCCGCTTAGCCTTTTCCTTCTCCTTATATGCATTAAGGGCCTTCTGCTCATACTCATCATACTTGGCCAAAAGCTTTTGAAAGTCCAGACTAGGAGCCAAGTCCTTCAGAGTCTTCTCGAAAAAGCCCTGGACTTCACCTCGAGCAGATTGGAAACCCTCAACCATCTTTTGGTCAGCGAAGAGCTTGCCCTCCTGCGATCGCTTCTAGCGACGGATTTACTTGTTCCTCTTCTGCTTTAAGTCCTTAACGGACTTATCATATTTTTGTTGCAAGTCATCCCGCTGAGCCTGGGTCCGATCAAGCAGCTCCTTTTGGCCCCTCAGCTGGCCCTCGAGATCAGCAACCTCTTTTCGAGAGGCCTCGAGCTTCTTCTCAGTGGCTTTGAGCTGGTTGGATAGCTCCTCCTTGTTGGTCATTAGGCTCATCCTCTCGATGCTAAAAGCCTCGAGGTTGTCAGCATTCAACCTCTTGGCTGTCTCGAGCTCATCTTCGAGAGAACGGACCTTTCAAGAAGCCTCCAACAGCTCATGTTTACACTTATCGAGCTCCTCAGCCAGCTTACCCGAATCACGACCCTCCTTTTCAGTAAGGCAGCCCATTCGGATAGACATCTGCGACAACAAAAGTAACAAGATAAGTGAAGTTGAAAGTGGGATATGGACAAAAGAAATAGATAGAGACTCACTTGTAACCAGCACTCGTTCAATGCCTCGATCTCCTTCGCTTCACTGAGCTTAGAGATGTCCTCCTTATCACCAGGCACTAGCAATGCCTCTCGAACTCGCTGGTAACGAGCTCGCATAGCCTTTCGGCTAGCATTCTCGATGCTGACAGCACCGGACTGACCGTCGACATCGTCTAGCCAAGAAGATTTTGTCTTCTTAATCAAAGGCTCCTCGATTTCGTCCTCGCCTAAAGGACTGGAACCCCCACCTAAATGAAAACTAAGATCCGGTATTAAGGGATCGATGGATGGAGAGGTGCGGGCCTTCCTCTTTAATCCTGCATCCTCAGTAACTTCGACCGCCGATAGAGGGGGGTCGGGCAGAGTGGCAGGAAGGGCAGGCAAAGGCTTCGGCGTTACCGATTTAGCCTTTGGCTTGTGTTTTGGATTCTGCTCAAATAAGAAACTAAGTTAACAGGAAACAGAACTAGAATCAAGCAAGAGAGCGTTCGAACTTACAACAGGAGGTTTGGGAACTTTAAGTTCCCCCGTTTGCAACGACAGCCTGGCCATGGCTGCCATACCGCTCTTCGCAGTGTTTTTCTTCATCTCCTCGTCGAGATTGTTATAAGCAAGTACTGCAAAGAAAAAGTGAGTCAAAAGCAAGTTTATATCACAAAACAGAAAAAACATATTAAGTGATAGACCCCTACGTTGGTCATAGGCCGGGGACACGCCGAAGGCCGACAGGAAGTGCTCGTTGCCCAGGTCCTTGTCATTGGGCAGCCAATAATCAGTTTTGTATTTCGGCTTCCCATCAATGTGAAACGACGTGGCCTGGCAATAAATGGCCACTATAGCCTCCTCGGCATCCATCTCGGGCACATTAAGATTCATGCCGAAGTTAGGAGGGCTATCGGACAAAGTAACGGGTACATCCCACGGCTGATCCCCTCGAAAAATGAAGAGGAACTCCCCTCGAAAAAGAGCATGGTTGGTTGGCATATCTGTTGTGACCTTATATGATTTCTCATCTCTTAGGCCATCCTTGATCATTACAAGGTGTCTGGCTTGAAAAGAGTACCAACCGGGCCCATGGCGAAGCTCAGACACTTCGTTTATTCGGAACATATTGCGCCAAAGGCGCAAGGACGGTCGCACTCCAAGCATGCGACAGATACACAAAAAGGCAATAATTGTCCCAACAGAATTGGGCATAAGCTGACATAAGGCTATGTTATACGCCACTAAAATTTCCTTAAAAAGCGGGTGCAAGGGAAAACGCAAACCCAGCTCGAAGTATGATTTATATACACTAATGCATCCAGGGGGTGGTGACACCACCAAGTCCGTAACTTGTGGGGGATACATAGCGTAGGGCAGTCTTATATGATACAGGGTCGACAAAAACGACAGCCTGCCTTGAAGATCCTTTCGCCACTTCCCCGTTGACCAGTGACCACTTATTCCCAATCTCATGTTGGGGGAAGGGCAGGGCTCGATATAGTCGGATGTTGAAGTCCCTTCATCCGTCGCTTCCATTATTTTCACTACACCAAGGGAATGGAAAGAATCTAAGTAACTCCTCTTAGAAGGAGGGAAGGCTATCGTTACTTTATTAGGGTGATCTAAAAACTCTTCGGGTCTCTCGAAGTCCTCCTCACACTCCTCTTCCTCAATAGGAAGGGCGTCAAGCAAAATATCAGAGTTCGGGGCCCAATAAACTATTGATACAACAGGAGCCCCATCTACCCATGTTTCTACCCATAGCATATAAGGGAGGGGCAAGGCATATGAGGTGCTCAGTTCGAAAACAGGGTTCATTATTTATAATACAGTGACCCCTATCGAATTTATTAAAAGAAAGGAAAAGAAGTGAAGAATGAGAAATCATACCTTGGTCGAATTACACGAAGGAGATTCCTCGCACTCTTGACGCACTCTGAGCAGCACACAAAGGAAGCAAAGGGCTTCTTTAAAAAGAGAGAAAATTAGAGAGAGAAAGTAGAGAGAGAAATTGCAAAGTGAGTAAATGAGGAAAGAAGTGAAATATTTATATCTCACCTACCCTGAACAGTGACCTCTCTAATATGAACAGTCACCCAACATGGGAGTTCGTGCCAAAGAGTAGAAGGAGGTTTGTTTCGATACGGTATTTATACGGTTCAAACGTATAAAAAACGGTCAAATACAGTTGACCACCCCAAAAAGTTGACTTAAAAAGTTGACTTTAAAAAAATTTGACTCTAAAAGCGTTGACCCTCACCGGGGCTTCCTCGAAGAAATTCAGCTGTACAACTCTCCCCTCACCGGGGCTTCCTCGAACTCTCCAAAAGGAACAACCCTTTGACTGAACCACTTCGAGCAAATTCAAGTATGTTCTTTGAATCCATACTTAGAAAATTTTCCAAGTATACAAAGCCCTTCATAAGGCACCCTCATTCGAGCAAACGAGTTTTTAGCTCAATTAGCCCTTACTAGGCCACCTCGAATTTTTAGACCAGAGCCCTTACCAGGCCACCTTGAATTTTTAGACCAGTGCCCTTACCAGGCCAAGTCGAATTCTCAAATTGAGTATTAGACTCAATTAGCCCTTACTAGGTACCTCGAAGAATTTTAACCAACTCAATGGTTGGTGTTTACAATTTTATATCAAACACCCAATAGGGGGCGTTTGAGTTTTGTATTGAACCTCTTAGTAGAAGGCGCTCGAATTTTGTCTTTCATAGGACCCCTCCAAGGAGGGTGTTCGAGTTTTGTTTTAAACCACCCTATGATGAGTGCTTTTTATCGAACGCCCTGAAGAGGGCGCTCGAGTTCTGTATCGAACCTCTCTATCTAAGGGCGTTCGAATTTTATGAACCTCTCAGTAGAAGGGCGTTCGAATTTTAAGAAACACTGAATTATAAGCTTGTCTAAGTCTTTTTAGAACCTCTCCTAGGAGGGTGCTCGAATTCTATGAGCTATTCACCTAGGAGGGCGTTCGAATTCTCATTAAACCCCTGTGTTGAGGGTATTCGAATTCTAGAACTATTCTCCTAGGAGGGTGCTCGAATTCTATGAGCTATTCTCCTAGGAGGGCGTTCGAATTCTCATTAAACCCCTGTGTTGAGGGTATTTGAATTCTAGAACTATTCTCCTAGGAGGGTGCTCTAATTCTATGAGCTATTCTCCTAGGAGGGCGTTCGAATTCTCATTAAACCCCTGTGTTGAGGGCATTCGAATTCTTGAACTATTCTCCTAGGAGGGTGCTCGAATTCTATGAGCTATTCTCCTAGGAGGGCGTTCGAATTCTCATTAAACCCCTGTGTTCAGGGTATTCGAATTCTAGAACTATTCTCCTAGGAGGGTTCTCGATTCTATGAGTTATTCTCCTAGGAGGGCGTTCGAATTCTCACTAAACCCCTGTGTTGAGGGTATTCTAATTCTAGATCTATTCTCCTAGGAGGGTGCTCGAATTTTATGAGCTATTCTCCTATGAGGGCGTTCGAATTCTCCTTTGAACCCCTGTGTTGGGGTGTTCGAATTCACAATGAACACCTCCAATGGAGGGCGTTCGAATTCACAAATGAACACCTCCAATGGAGGGAGTTCGAATGCACAATGAACCCCTCCAATGGAGGGCGTTCGAATTCACATTGAAGGCCTCCAAGGGAGGGCGTTCGAATTCACATTGAACCCCTCCAAGGGAGGGCGTTCGAATTCATGATTGAACCCCTCGATAGGAGGGCATTCGAATTCGCACTTAGCTCCCCAATAGTGGGCGCTCGAATTCACGTCCAACCCATCTAATTGTGGACGCTTGAATTCCCATTAACCTCCTTTGGATGAGGACGCTCTAATTTTACAGAGGTAACCCAACTTTGGGGTACGTCGATTTTTAGCAACCAAAGCAGACGATTTCGGTCCACATCACAGTCTCATCCTGATCTGACACTACGACATAGAGCATGGGGTTAATGTTTGGGCCTCTTCCAGTCATGGCCCACCTAACCGGTGAAATGACTAAAATACCCTTAAGGGGCAAAATTACCATTTTACCCCTAAGGATCCTTCAGGCCAGAAAGTACAGGCCTTCAGTCAATCCCACTGACAAAAAGGCTTTCATGACATCACCATCTTCACCAGATGACGTCACCCCAGTACTACCTATAAATAGAGCTCTCATCTGATCATTCAAGTACGTTTTTTCCATATATTGCAGAGCATTTACTAGTACTATTCTCTCTGATTTCTGAGATCAGATCTGACTTAAGCATCGGAGAGCCAATCTCGGGAACATCCCCGGGGTAGTTCACGGTGCTCGGTTTTGCAGGTGCCAGGATTCGAAGACCTTGGACTTATTTGGTTACTACCCTAGCTAGAAATTGGACTTCCCCGAATTATAAATTCACTATGTTTCTTGTACCCGAAATAGAAAGTAAAGTCATGTGGGGTCTCGTTGGATTCGTCTCAACTTGTAGATTTTTATAAGGAAAAATTGATAGGAAAAATCCCACCTTTAGCCGGTCTTCCACCACTGTTACCACCTTTAATTAATCCAGCTATAATCCCATCTTTGACCCTCATATTCTCTCATTGGTACGGGATGATGGCAACCTGTTTGACCGGCCAAAATTACCGTTGACTTTTAAAAAAACTGTAGAAAAAGGAAAACCCTCCCCCAGCCAACCCCCATCCCTCCCATCCCTTTCCCCCACTACTGTCATCCCACCCCCTCCCTTGCCACGCTCCCCCTCATATGCTCCTTCTTCCTCGCTGGTAAACACTCACACCACAACCACTCTCTTCTCTGCCTCTCACGCCTCCCCTGACCTCGTCCTCCCACTAGTTCGCACGACACGACCCCCTCCTCTGCTCTTGTCACCACAGGAGGCTCCCCTATACCCAGAAGCCGCCGATAAAACAACCCAACCACCACGCTCTCCTCCTTCGCTCACCTTCTCCCCATGCAGCACCGCCACCACGCCCCTTTTTCTGTTCGTTGCTGTTGAACCCCAGCACCGCATCCAGAAGCCACCAGCAGCCCAACCACTGTCAATCCAACGTAACGACGGCTGTTGAATGGAGGGGAGGGGTGGTAGCACCCCAACAGTGGGGGAAGGGGATGGGTGGGGGTTGGCTGGGAGGGTGGGTGGGCTTTTCTTTTTTTTTTTTAATTTTTTTTTAATAAATTTGATTTCAATTTAAATTAAAAACTTAATTTTAAAATATATGTAATTCGCTATTGATCATGTAATTAGGAAGATTATCCATGATTGTAGGTCACCAACAGGTGACAGACCAAAATGAGCAGATGGGGGTCAAAGGTGAGATTATTGCTAGATTAACTGAAGGTGGTACCAGTGGTGGAAGACCAGCCAAAGGTGGGATTTTTCCTGTCAATTTTTCCTTTTTATAATCTAATGTTTATAATTTTTACAAATACATATTAGAAATATTAATATTTAAAGTTTTGTCTTGGCATACATCCACAAGCAAATAGTTGCGTTTATTTCGTTACGGAGGAAGTAATTATGATAACCTAAACCTAATTTTAGGGTTTTATGGAGGTTTAGGGTTTCAAACTTTATATTTTTATATTTTTATATTGTTGTAATTTAATTAAAGTTTAAGTCTTTAATTATTTTAATAGCTTTTGAAGGGGAATTTAATGGTGGAACGTTTTATGTATTTAAGGGTTGTTTAGAGGGAGTTTTTAAGGAGTTGTAAAGGACTTTAAAGGCTACCCATATTTTACTATATTTGTTTAAGTATTTTTAAGAATTCCCAAAGTTAGTGTTTTATTGTTTTCAAGGAGCTAAATTTATTAGAGGACGTTAGGCGTTGATCGTAGCTTCTTGAGTGAACTTGTTTACGTAGAAAGGTACATGAAAGCACTTGACATATATATGATTAGATGATATTGTTTGAATGAATATGCGAACCTAGGAATTATGAATGTTTACGTGAATGCATGATATATGTCTTTCTATGTTATGAACTATTAAGTTCGATTGGAATAAAATTATAGGAATAGAATGATTGGAGTGAAAAGATTGGATTGGAATGTTGGATTAGGATTTCAAAACTTGAAAAATGTTTTATGAACTATTACCGAGACCATGGGGCTCGTAACTGAAACGATAGTGACCCTATAGGATGGATCCCCTACTTGTAATTGGGCCTGAGGGGTGAACCATTTATGGTTACTGAGCTCGGAGATGTGTACACATTATGTTGGTTACAACTAGCCCGAAGCTAGCTCTGTATTCCATGTGTTCAAGGTGAGGAGATTTGGTCGGCCAACCCAACATATCTCGACCTTATAGTCACGAATGGTTAACTGGGAGGATTACGATCCTAATAGTGTTTGGATATAGAATTGAAATTGGATTATAGAAGTGATTATTGGTTATTGGATTTGATTGGACAAATTATGATTGATTTGGTGAATGAAGCATGTTTATGTGATATGTGAATGGCTAGTTCTATGTCATGTACTCAACAATGGCTGGTCCGTATTCCTTTTCTTGTCTTGGTCGTTGCTTTTTTCTACGATGGTCCTGTGATGAAGCATTTGAAATATGTCCATATTGCTTAGCAGTCTGCACGTCTTAGACGGTTGCAATATAGGTGAAATATCCGAGAAAATTAAACGTGTTTAAATAAGCAAAAATCGCAATTAATTAAAATTTTCTTCATTTACATATATGTTTATATATAATACAAGTTTTTGACCTTAATTAAACTTAAGTTATTATTGTTATTTTCATAATTCCTAAAATGATTTCTAAATATAAATTTATTATTCCCAAAGTTATTAGTTGAAGACTAGTAATTAGAATATTAATATTTAATAATGAAAAAGGAAAAGAAAACCTATATAGCAAATGTTGACTTCCCTTACTTTGACCTTCCCCCCATCTCCTTCCTCTTCAAGCTATGGAGGAAAATATCAGACTTTTTCTACCTCCTTAAGCAAACCTTTCTCCAGACAAATTGTATTCTACACCCTTCTATAATGGCTATAAATTGCCATCTTTGCAAACTCAAACAACACACTTCAAAACACCCATTTTTCTCTCTTCCCTCTCTTTTTTTTCCTCTGCTTTTCTTCCCCCTCCCCTGCTTCTCTCTGTTGCCGGCTGCGCCACCTCGACTAGCCGGAGGTGAGCCAGACGACGCCGGAGCACCATCAAAGATCCACGACAACCCCTCGCCGCACCTCCTCCCGCTTCGCAGCACCCCTGTTCTTCCTCCCTTCGCTGCACTTCCCCCCTTTCTCCCCCACTCACTGCTGCCGTGAGCACCGGAGCACCGCTGCACAGACGCCCAGCCGCGCCGCCAGACGTCGTCGGAGCTACGACCACCACCCCCTGCTTCTCCCTTCGCTGCTCAAGTGAGCAGAGGTAACTTAGTTACCTGTTTCTTTGGGATTAGTTTGTTTATTTCTAAATTAGTTTATTAGTTAAAGGCTTCATTTAGTCAAGTTAGCATTGAAGTTATATATGATTTTTAGTTAAAGCAAAGCTATTTTATTTAACTTATGTTTATTTATAAGTAAATGTAAATTTATCTAAGCTAAATTTAATGGATTAATTAATAAATTTTGTTAGATGTCTTCTTAATATAAATATTTAGTTTTGGTTATAAATATTAAGTTAAAGTTATTCAATAATAGTTATTTACTTTAAAGTTTAGTTAATAAAACCAAGTTTTGTAAATTAGTCACTAATTCTCATGTAGTATTTTATAATGAAAGAAGTGTTTTTAAGCTAATAATAAGTACCTATTTTTTATATTATGAATATATATATATATATATATATATATATATATATATATATATATATGCATTAAGGAGTCACTTTGATATTAATAATAATATTCACTATGTATTTCAAGTTTTATAAATAGGACAGTTTTTTTTTAGTTTCTGATTAAAAAGAAAGTAAAGTATAATATTGAAATACTTCTTATGAACAATTATTTATAATTTTTTTTTTGTTTCTGATTAAAAAAAAAGAAGTTTCATTTTTTTTAGTTTCACTTATTAGTTAATAATGTAGTATTTAAAGAGTATAATAAAATGAAATGTTTATAGTTTATTTATATACCTTCAAGTCATGAAACATGAATTTTATACGAATTATAAAGTAGTAATAATTTTACTTAAACGAGACATAAAACTTACTTATGTTGTTTGTAGTATTAAAAAGGAAAGTTAACCAAGTCATAAAGCCCATAAATTCTACCTTATAATATTAGCTTATCAAATAACGAGTGACCATCACTATGATCCTTATTATAGGAGCTCTTAGTAATTTTAAATCAAATGCTTTTAAAAGAATTCATATAACGGAAATGAATCGTGAGTTTTAAAGTAAATGGCATGAAATATATATATATATATATATATAGGGGATGGATCCATTGACAACCAACCTTACGCTGAAAACTGAAAACATGGTATAGTTTTGTAATATAGGGGTACATATAAATAAAGTAGGGGTACATTTAAGAAAAAAAGGGGTACGCGTGCTTTTTTTGTCATCTGGCAAAATTGAAGTTGTCAGTATTTACAGAACTGCCATTAATGACGCGGGAGCAATGTGGAATGTTGGATTAAAGCTCCAACATCTCAGATTTGTTTTTTAGGTTAAAAACGTTTTCACATGATCCTTAGATTAGAAAGTCCCTCGGAGCTCTCGAAGGACTATCCACGAAGGTCTAAAGGTTATCGTATTGCAGATTGAGGTAACGTCTACTGCTAACACCCACAATTCCCTTCAAAGTGTGTTTATGAAAACGGTTTGCAATATAATGATCGTGCTTATAAGAATGATTTTCTGTTATGTTTCTTACTTGGATTGTGGGACGATTCTAAACGCTTTTCAAATGTGGTTACGATTGAGTATGCATAACGATTTGAAGAAATGTTCAATTATGATGTTTAATTAAGTATGGATGCTCAATTATGTTTTAACGGATTCTATGAGCTTCTTTGAAGCATTGATGTATGAATAAGAAAGGCAAACACGATAAACAAAAGTGAAAGAGGTTTTGGCTACATAGTTCTGAAACGCATTGTTCTGAGCCGTACACCCAAAAGGGGTACCACGTTTATGTATGATTTTTGGTACCAGCCGTACATCCGCAAGGGGTACCGCATTGTTTTCAGGCCGTATTCCCGAAAAGGGTACCCCATTGTTCGCTGTACATCAAAAGGTGTACCGCATTGTTCTGACCATATTCCCGAAAGGGGTACCGAATTGTTATGGCCGTATTCCGGAAAGGGGTATCGCATTGGTGGGAGGCATCCTACAAGTCTATGATTGCCAGCTACCAAAGTAAAACTGTTCTGTCTACAAAACATGTATTGATGTTATTCTTTTAATTATGAAGTGGAATTTTATGAAATGTTTTTACAAATGTTTTACTATTCTCTTCTCCCTGTTTACAACTAAAATGAATTGAAATGAATTTACGATGTTTGGGTAGTATGTTACTGGGCCTTGGCTCATGACGTTTTACTATTCTGTTTTAGGTACTATTGAAAGTGTTGCAAGACACATGGAGAGAGTTTCTGACTGAGATAGATAATGACGATTATGTAAATAAGTTACTTAGTGTTCGGTTCGAGAAGTAGGTGTTATGTTATGTTTTAGGGGAGATGTTGGGATGATTGATGATAAGGTAAATGTTTCTATTAAGGGAATGTTGTTAGCGGGTTGTATTTTTAAGAGAATTTTATTGTGGGCCCATAACCCACAAGGTTGAGGATGTTTCCGCTGCTATTTGTGAATAAAGTATGATTACTGATGTTATAATTAGGGTTAATTGAGGTTAATACCGGACCCCTAATTTTGGGGCGTTACAATAGGTGATCGTTCGAGAAGTTCATCATGTATTGGGGGAATTCGAGATAAGCGTAATGGAGATTTCTTACGTTGATTTTACTCTATCACATTTGCATTTGGATATTTGGTTACTATGGATTTTGTTTAGAGGACATATGTTTTGTTATCATACTTTAGTATTTAAATTGGTTTAAAGATTTGATTAAGTTTATTTTCCGCTGCAATTGTTTGAGAAAAGTTTGACGTCAATGAATGGTTTGAATATGAGTTTTAGTTGACTTTAAGTGATGTTGACTTTTCTAAATTGACTTTTATTAAATGTTGACTTTGTTTGGTTTCATAAAAACCACGATCCTTTTACTTAAAGTTTTTTGTTTTATTAAACGGATATCCGGAACTTTGTTATTGTTTATTAAAGGTTATTAAGAGTTTTGAGGTAGTGGTTTGACCAGGAAGAGTAACTATCCTTATTCTTTCGACGTAACAGCTTGAGTTTTGTCTTTGTGGAAAAGTTAGGGTGTTATAGTTGTTACCAGAGCCTGTGGTTTTGAAACTAAACGTTTTATAGTTTTAAACTCAAAGTTTTTCCAGTGAGATGAGTAGAATTTGGGTTAAGAGCATATATGTGAGCATATGCCTTTGTTTTCTTGCTTGATGTGAATTACTTGAAACTTTATGATGTTTATTGCTTATTGTGGGCTGGGCAATTGAGATACTATACTATTGCAGTATATTTCTAATATAAGGGACTACTAAGATGGACTTAGAGACTTATATTATATTATTATTGTTATTATTATTATTATTATTATTATTATTATTTTATTATTATTAGTATTATTATTATTATTATTACGATTATTATAATAATAAACAAGTTAAAAAAAATTACAAAAAGTTAGTGGGAAGCCGAGATACTATCTGGGCCCCCACTCCTTTAGCAATAGCAAAACTGATCCTAGTGAAGATGTGGGCAGCAGCCCGTCCCCCAAGATCTTGAACCATGGAGAACCTCTGTATCCGCTTCAGCAAAGTAACAACATCCTTCTCTAATTCTCCTAAAGAAGAGAAGGAGAAAGATACGAAACCATATCCAATAGTCGCACATTTGGCCTTATATTTGACACGTTTGTGTTGTGCTGCATCACTCACCACTCGGCCAGGCACGAAGTCAGACATCCCAGATTGTGTCAAGGGTGACGACCTAGTTAGATCAACACACACATCAAGCCCCTCATCCCAAGAGTAAAGTAACATATCCGCGGGACGGAGGGGTTTGTCGTTCTCCCCACACAACCCAATATGAACTTCCTTACGAGCTGAAATCCTAGATCGATAACATACATCGACTAAGGTGTCACGAACAACATTATGTCGATGGTTAATACCAACAATGCCCACACATAACACAACATGGTCACCATAAATATCTCCATCTAAAACCCTGGAGCAAGCAGAGCACGACCTCGAAGTAGAAAACAAGGGAACACCCAACCGATAGCATAACACACATCGATAAGTTTTGCCATTCATAGTCTGACCCAAACCTAAAATCGGGATCGTCCTTAGCCAATCAAAAGTCTGTTCTCCCTGTTGAGACTTCCATAAAGCCATCTGTCATGGAGATAAAGAGACTGTGGATTCTGCAGTTTTAGTAACCCGTGTGAAATATATATCTGCCAGTTTCTTCATGAGTTTGGGGGCAGCGATCTCACTTGGATTACTCTAAAGGTCAGTCTCCATAGTTCTATTAAACACACTCAAAGCATCATCAAAGGTCAGGCCAGATGCTACAACACCAGCATGTCTAAGAAGCTTTGTTTGCAAACCAACCGATTGCAATCGTGATGCAAGAAAGGCATAATGCAGAACATCACCTGCAGGGATGTCACTGGGGCGGGTTTTGTGGAGACCCGCCCCGCACCCGCCTCAATTAGGTGGGGATTGGGGAATGTTTCGCGGGGGATGGGGATGAAAATCATCCTCGCCATGGGTAATGGGGCGGGGGTGGATGTTAGTCCATACCCGCCCCTTCCCCGCCCCCCCATCCCCGCCCGCCCCGTCTGAGCCCCGCCATAGGTATTCTCCAAAGGCCTAAAATCCTAAAAAGTTACTAGTTGTTTACTGCTTTCATTTGATACTTTTATTTTCCAAAAGCCCAAAGGCTAAAATCCAAAATCACTTTTAAACTCTTGTTTTCTCTCTCCCTTAACCCTAAAAGATTGGTGCGGGGATGGGGCGGGTGCGGGGATTCGCGCTGGGATGGGGCAGGTGCGGGGATTCGCACGGGGATGGGGCAGGGATAAATTTTATCTTGTCCCCGTTGGGGCGGGGATGGGGACAAGATTTTCCCCCGCCATGGGTGATGGGGTGGGGATGGGGATGAGTTTTTTTAGGCGGGGATGGGGATGAGTTTTTTTAGGCGGGGATGGGGATAGGAATGCCAACATCAGCCCCGCCCCGCCCCGCCCCATTGACATCCTTAATCACCTGCAGAGTAGACACCAAGCCCCCCAAATGCAAAGGGTAAGGTGGCAAGCCTCCATTGCCAGTCAGCAAACCCTGGCCCGGAAGCAGTAACAATATGCTCCAAGGTCGAACGGAGAGCCGTGTCAAAAGAAAGTTGGGCCGCCTCAAAGACATGTGGAGGACATGTGCGCATAGCAAAGTAAAGTTTTGAAATTCCAGTACAAGCACGTAGAAGCAACAACTCACATTGAGGATCGTTAATCTTAGCGACTGACATAAGCGCAATGGTTTGGTCACTCTCTTCATCACAAGCTCACTGCTGAAATCGAAATCCACACTAGCGGGTCCACCAAGCAATTTAACTCCATGCAAGGGCCGTGCAATATTAGGAGGGAAGATACCAGCAAGCCTGCTTCTAGGGTCTTCCTTTGGCCAAAAAACCTCAGTTTTATCAACGTTGAGATGCAAGCCAAAATGAGAACCATCCTCTATAATCAACTCTAGAACCTTCCCTATGACCAAAGTATCTCCAACAATAGTGCCATCATCTAAAGACCAAGCCTGCAGACATAGGTCAAAAGTGTCTCTGATTTTACATACCAAAGGATGTAATACAAAAGCAAAAAGCAGGGGGCCAAGGGGATCACCCTGCTGCACCCCCTGACATGACCACAAAGTGTGTTCCCCATAATACAATCTAGCTGGATTAGAGTAGCAGAATTCCATCCAACGTGAGATAGCAGGACAACGAAGACGAACTTCTCGTAACATAACCTCTCGATCTACCAAGTTGAAAGCATTTTTAAAATCCACCAACAACATCGAAAGACCAGCTACGTCTCCACGATCCTCAATTAATCGATTCATGGCATGAAGTATTGCCTCACCTCCTCCTGATACCCCAACACCAAATTGCAAATCATTTAAATAACCATCCAAAGAGTGACCAACCATTACATCACTAACCTTTGAAACTAGTCGCCTCCATATAGTACCAACAACTATCGGACGAATACCACCACACGGCTTGACAAGCGGTGTGAGGGGAGCACTAGCAATATACTCACCCAACATCTTGAGACATTTCCCATCAAGAAAGAGATTCACCACTTGGGTGATAGAGTTGACTAATTCATCATAAATAGCAACAGCAGCTCTAAACAAGCAATCTATGAGGTGTTGAGCATGCAAATCGTCCCTTCCACAAGCCATGCCACGAGGAAAACTCTTAATCCTGTCTACAACAACAGCTGGAGATGCGATGAGGTGTTGATGATCAATAGGTACATGTGGCAAGGAGGAGAAGGCCTGAATGGGTGCTGCTTCATATTTCGCTCACCTAAATCAAGTTCTTCCTCATCAACATCTGACAAAGGAGGAGAAACTTCAGCCAAAGTTTCCCGCACAAGCTTCAAACTACCACCTGGCACACTCCAAGATTGAATGGCATTAACGATACTCTCTTCTTGACGTTGACGCTTGATAGCTGACTTACACTCAAGATTACTCCGCGGGCAAAATGCTTTAAGGATACAAAGAGGCAATACTAGCAAACTAACCCAGTAAGAGATGTCATCAGGTTTGCAAATTACCTTATCAAGAGCTCCTTTCAAGACCCGAGAAAACCCAAGATGACACTTGGGAGGAATGGATTTGACAGTGCGCAAACCCTTTGAAAGCACATTATCAAGTAGAGCCACAATAAAACCACCATGTTGGTATTGCACCAAACCATCAACATGATCAAGCTGCTCTGAACAAGAAGGAACTTGTGGCTTAGGAAAATCATAGAGCACAAACCTAACAACACCATCACCAACATCAAGGGGGGCACAAAATCAGATCCACTACCATGACGACACTTAGAACGAAGAGTATGCTTTTTGAAACAAACCCCGCAAAACCAAATTCCCATACGCTTAAAAGTTATCTCAGCCTTCGAGAAAACAACTAAATCAGTGGAAAGAGAAAGTTTTGTGCTAACTTGTGCATCAACATTGCAATGACGATCACGAAGGTGTGTGATCAAAGAAGTTTTCGTGAGCCCATTACCACCACCGTCGTGACAACCATTAAGTCCCACAAAAGGACAATGAAAACGAATAGCCATCATAGAAAAGGGAAGAAAGAACCACGGGAACAACCTAAATATAAGACGACCACTACCAAACAACCACCAAATCAAGCCACAAAATGCTAAAAGAAAAAATCACCTGGAAGATACTGTCATACTAATGATGTCATGATGATGATGTCATATTGATGATGTCATGCTGATGATTTGTTATTATTATTATTATTATTATATCTAATAATAGTACTTCTAAATAATAGTACTTCTAAATGTAAGATTTCTAAGGATTGGCCTCTCAAGCCTATACCTTTTAAGGGAGTGAATTGGGTGAGCTAACTTAGTTCAACATACGAAGGAGAGAGTTAATGACATGTTTAGTAAGTTAGTTGAAAGTATTAAGGAAAGGGAATTACGTGTTTAGTACTTAGAATACGTGAACGAAATTCGAAGAACTCTGTGTATATGATCTAAGTGCTATATAATAACCTTCTGACACCCATAAGTGGTGAAAGCTATTAGTTTGAAATAAACTATGAGTATTTTGATTTTTTGAACGTATTGAGATACTTTTCTTTCGAGGGGTTTATTTCTATTCTTTTTAGGATGTCTAGGAAGAACGTTTTTGAGGATCACAAAGAAGGAAATAATTCTTTTCACGTCAAAGAGAAGAGTAAAGAGTCTATCTTTGAGAGGATAGTAGAGGAGACTGATGAGCAGTACATTGCAAGGTTGTTTAAGATCCAAATGAGAGAAATGAAGTAGTGGATTCATGTAGAAGAGGAGGTGAGGTTGAGGAAGTTTAATGAGACGATGCAGAGGTGTTTTCCAAGAATGAGCCAAAACACACCGTCTAGTGGAATCACAGGGATAACATCAACTTCCACTACACCATACACTGAGTGGATGAGGACTGATCCATATTACATACCACCATTGCCGAGATTTGGGGACTCTATGACAGCTAGGATGTAACAGCCCAGCCTCCCGAGCTGATAGCTTTACACGCTTAGCAATCTCATACTTCAATGATCATGGAAGACATAATAATAAATAATACTTTAGATGAAACATGTAGCGGAAACTACCTTCAATACACGATCCTGGACCTGTGGGTTATGGGCCCACAAAATAATTTCCTTTATATAATACTTCAATTATAGAGTCTTTCGATCTCAATCCCAAAATAAAGGAATTCAATTAGAACATAACTCATTGTAACAGACTCCTCGTATCCAAACTTAAATCTTAGGACTTTAACCCATAATATACATCTGAATCATAACTTTGCTCTAGATTCGACTCCGAGCTTCCAATATTTACGCTTAATTCTTTCTTAGATTGATATATGATACTTCGAGAACTCCGTATTTCTATTGGATCTCTTGAAACCCATAATCAATGTCCCAAACATTCACCTCCTAACAAAAACAACAATAGATATCAATAACAATTGACTACTCTTCACTAGTTTCATACCTCGGTAAAATCAAACTTAATATGATTCCTATTACCTCTTAGTACCGAAATAAACATGTCTCACCACTGTAACCTTCCTACAGCTTCCCGCTGAGTAGGTAAGGTGCTAAGGATTAGTTTAAACAAGCTTTAGAACATGAATAGGTAAGCTAAACACAAGAGGATGCAAAGCTGTACTTACAGCATCCTGTTTGATGTTTCTATGGAGTTTTCTATACCTTCCCAAGGCTTTAAGGATTGAACAAAGGCTTGAAAAACTAAATATGGATGTCTACAAGAGATCTATGTAAGAAAAAGTAGGTATTTAAGAACAAAAATTGGGTGAAAAGAACCGAAAACCCAAAACTGCTATTTATAGCAGGTTATTGGCGGTACCAATAGGAGAGGGAAACCTCTTCTGGGTAAGGTCAGTTTCATGGAGTTTCTAGGTGGTTCTTGCTTGAGGTGTTATCTTTATGTGTTGGCTTTCATGCATGAGAAGTTCCATGGGATATCGACACCCAAGTAGCTTCTAAGCAGCTTTCATTATGGATAGGTCTGAACTGAAATTTCAGCTGGCCAGATCTTACTAAGTAAGGAACTTACCTTATTTAGCCAAGTAATTCTTGGGAATGAATGACTATTGTAACCTTAAGACATTCCAAACATGGTGTACATCAAGTTTGGTTAGATTCTAAGATCGGATTCAACCCCGAAAGGCTCTTTAACTTGAAGTTCATTGCTACCCGATAAAACGATCTCTATACGATTTTCACAATCTTAATGAATAAGGTTCTTAAAGACCTTCTAACTTATTTATTGGTTTCCAAAACCTTCTTAACTGATAAGTATGCTAGATGTTACCCACTTTTGTCCTCGTGTGGTGTTGGATGGTATTCTAATCTACTTAAAAGGTCAAATCAGATGAAAACTTATCATAACTGACAGTTCCAAGTAACGTTTTTTTACCTCAAACTTTAGATATCTAAAATCCTAATTGAATAACTTAATATTATTACTTTAAATCCAACCTGCTTAAAATTCCGGCTGTTACATTGTACCCCCCTTAAAATAAGTTTCGTCCTCGAAACTTCAAAACATAAGCTCTAAGATCAACCTTAAATATCCTCAAATTACAACTCATATCTCATTGTCTCATTATCAAAGCTACAGAGCTCTAAAGTCTTGTTCTTTGCTTCTATCTCTCAAAACTTAGACTCCATACACACTTTCCCAAAGATCTTTTACCCCCGCTATGTGGCTAACTCAGCACACGATCGCAGGGTTGCTCGGATACCATTTGTAACAACCCAGCCTCCCGAGCTGCTAGCTTTACACGCTTAGCAATCTCATACTTCAATGATCATGTAATCCATAATAATAAATAATACTTTAGATGAAACATGCAGCGGAAACAACCTTAAATACAGCCCACAAAATAATTTTCTTTATATAATACTTCAATTACAGAGTCATTCGATCTCAATCCCAAAATAAAGGAATTAAATTAGAACATAACTCATTGTAACAGACTCCTCGTATCCAAACTTAAATCTTAGGACTTTAACCCATAATATACATCTGAATCATAACTTTGCTCTAGATTCGACTCCGAGCTTCCAACATTTACTCCTGCAGATAAGAAGGGATAGAAAACAAAGAAAACATCCAAAATAAGTGGAAAACTCGTAACTCTTACTTCAGCCTGTTAAAAACATTTTCATTTCAAATCGTTTTATCACTTGGAAATCAATCTTGGAAAATGATAATTATTCTTGTAAATGTATACGACTGGCATAGCTCAATCCCCTTACACAAATCGCTGGCAAGTACAGGCTTTGGACACATTTTATTTTAGTTTACACTTCACGTATCACTTACACAATACGACCACACCGGTCCACACTATAACCATTTCAATTTATTATTTAGCTCCTCCACCTGTACCTTGCCCACTTTTCATTTCAGTTCACAAACTAGCCAGCCAAAACAAATAATATTCATAATCAACCAAAACACAATTTCAATAACAACAAAACATTCATATCTATGGCCATAGTACGGACTGCTTTACCAAAATAGACGCACAAAACACATGGCCATGAAATAAGTTTTGCTGAACATAAAAGTTACCTCAAACGCTTAATTCTTTCTTAGATTGATATATGATACTTCGAGAACTCCGTAATTCTATTGGATCTCTTGAAACCCATAATCAATGTCCCAAACATTCACCTCATAACAAAAACAACAATAGATATCAATAACAATTGACTACTCTTCACTAGTTTCATGCCTCGGTAAAATCAAACTTAATATGATTCCTATTACCTCTTAGTACCGAAATAAACTTGTCTCACCATTGTAACCTTCCTACAGCTTCCCCCTGAGTAAGTAAGGTGCTAAGGATTAGTTTAAACAAGCTTTAGAACATGAATAGGTAAGCTAAACACAAGAGGATGCAAAGCTGTACTTACAGCATCCTGTTTGATGTTTCTATGGAGTTTTCTATACCTTCCCAAGGATTTAAGGCTTGAACAAAGTCTTGAACAACTAAATATGGATGTCTACAAGAGATCTATGTAAGAAAAAGTAGGTATTTTAGAATAACAAATGGGTGAAAAGAACCGAAAACCCAAAACTGCTATTTATAGCAGGTTATTGGCGGTACCAATAGGAGAGGGAACCTCTTCTGGGTAAGGTCATTTTCATGGAGTTTCTTGGTTGTTCTTGCTTGAGGTGTTAGCTTGATGTGTTGGCTTTCATGCATGAGAAGATCCATGGGATATCGACACCCAAGTAGCCTCTAAGCAGGTTTCATTATGGATAGGTCTGAACTGAAATTTCAGCTGGCCAGATCTTACTAAGTAAGGAACTTACCTTATTTAGCCACATAATTCTTGGGAATAAATGACTATTATTGTAACCTTAAGACATCCCAAGCATGGTGTACATCAAGTTTGGTTAGGTTCTAAGCTCGGATTCAACCGCGAAAGGCTCTTTAACTGGAAGTTCATTACTACCCGATAAAACGATCTCTATACGATTTTCACAATCTTAATGAATAAGGTTTTTAAGACCTTCTAACTTATTTATTGGTTTCCAAAACCTTCTTAACCGATAAGAGTGGTAGATGTTACCCACTTTTGTCCTCGTGTAGTGTTGGAGAGTATTCTTATCTACTTAAGGTCAAATCAGATGAAAACTTATCATGACTGACAGTTCCAAGTAACTCTTTTTCACCTCAAACTTTAGAAATCTGAAATCCTAATTGAATAACTTAATATAATATCTTTGAACCCAACTTGTTTAAAATTTCGGCTGTTACATTAGCAGGTTGGATTTCGAGGGCGTACCGTATGTAGATGACTACATACCCTTAGAGGAAGACGAGTTAGTTGAGGAGTCTGAGTCATCTGAAGAGTACTTTATGACGACTGAGCCGTCTGAGGTACATTTTGAGGAGTCTGAGCCTTTTGAGGATCCATATGCTGTGAAAGAGCCTATGGAGGACGTTGTTGAGGAGGAGGGACCATTGCCTGAGGTTCCTGCCTATTTGGAGATTAGAGAGGTAATATACTCGAGTAAGGACGATGATCACAACACTGTTTTGTATGAGTTGGTATGGAATACTCCTTATTTTCCATACTTTATTTTATAACTAAGTTATAATTATAATATATGGTTATCGTTTATTTTGAATAGATGTCGTCTTATGTGTAATTAAAGTACTTTAATGCTATTTAAAATACTTTAGAACGATTTTCTTTCCGAAATAATATTTAGTTTTGAAAAGCTAAAAGAATTTTGGATTGTAAAAGATATACTTTGCAACCCTATAATCCTATGGAGTTAGGTTTTAGTCTCAGATAAAAAGAAATATATAAAAAAATAAAAAAAGGGGAAAAACTATATAAGGGATTTAATCCCCTTTAGTCATTCCTTCATCAGTTAGAGAGACCAAAACCCTGCTTCTCTTATTCCTCTCCAAATCCGCCTCTACTTCTCC
Source organism: Patellifolia procumbens (assembly GCA_947645195.1). Classification (NCBI taxonomy): domain Eukaryota; kingdom Viridiplantae; phylum Streptophyta; class Magnoliopsida; order Caryophyllales; family Amaranthaceae; genus Patellifolia; species Patellifolia procumbens. Next base: position 6,537,548 of record CANSGD010000016.1, read on the forward strand.
TTCCTCAAACCAAGCAACTACGATGACTATTTACGTGCAATCTTGGTGAGTCACGCTTCTTTTATTCTTCTTGCTTGCGTTCAAATCGATTTTATAGCCCTTACACTTTCCTATGCGTTTTTATTAAAGTTCCGGCAACCGTTTCGGTATTCGTCGGTCATCTGGTGACCCCTCGTCGGCGTCGTGCCTAGCATTCGTTTGGTAAGCCTTGTTGTTTATTTTCTGTCAATTCGTTTGAGTAAGCGTGCAAAGGGACTGTTACTTGCTTTGTTTTTCCGTCGACTTGCGAATTTGGCCTGTGTTTTCAGTGATTTCAAATCAGCAACCCAACACTCTTGTCCGTTCTTAGGGTTTTCGGCACTTTCTCGTTCTCTTCCTGACCAACCGAGAACGGTTTTGCTCTCTTTATGTGTACGCTGCCCTGTGCAGGCCGTTTTTGCGGATGGTATGATGGTGCAATGCGTTATGATAGCGGGTTGGTCTGTGTGCAAGGGTTGTGCGTATGTGAAGTGGAGTGTTGTCGTTGTGTATGCTGGGTAATAATGGGTTAGTAAATGCATGATGTGTGTGTACAAGGCGAGGTGAGGGAGTGCGTTGTGGTGCTGAGCAAGCGCTGGCAGGTTGCGTGCAGCGTGTGCATAGTGGGAGTGGTTTGTGTTGGTGTGTGCATGAGCAATGAGTGTTTGCGTTGCTAGGCTGGTAAATGTGAGTAAGTGCGGAGTGTGCAGCATGAGGGTGTGTGAGTTGGGCAGTAATGGTGCGAGGTGTGTGTAGTGCTGTGCATATATGAGGCAAGGCGTGAGTGTGGTGTGTGCGTATGGTGTTGTTGTTGTGTGAGTTTGCAAGTAGGAGATGAGGTTTTGGAGGGAAAAGTAGTCAGTTTTGATGGTGAAATGAGTTAACAGTTTAATTAGTTTTAAGTTTTATATAAACTATGTTAAGTATATTAATACATAGGTTTTATGATTTTCAAACTATGAGAAAATTAATATAAGTTTTGATAAACTTTAATTACAAAATCAGGTTATCTAGAGTTGTGTTAAAAATCTGATTTTATTGTTTATATGATTCGTCGTGATTACCCAATCACTAATTATTGTTTAATCGGATTGTTAGGTACCGAGTTCATAGGAGGAGACTATTAGGAGACTCTAATCAGTTTCTAGCTCTATTGAGAGGTATGTACGCGTACTCAACACTTTAATTATGCGTAGTAGCATTATAGGATTGTTTAAACGTATTTGGATACGTTTAGGAAACCCATGTCTTAAGATGCTATTGTGATTAATCATGTTAGTGTTTAATGTGCCTGTGAATATTGCATGACTTCATGTATGACGTGTAATTGGAATTATAAATATGGGCTGTTATGGAGTTTGGTAATTGGTTACGAATTGTCCGTTTTAACTGGTTTTGAGGAACGTGAATCCATGACACTCAATGTTCTGGTAACTGTGAAAAAGAGGAAAGTATTAGCATGTAATTATAATTCTAATTATCGAATTATAACTTTCATGATTTTTCATGTTTAAAAGGGAATTTTCTTAGTTAATAATGATGTTAGCTATTAATTTATAAGTGGCCAAGGAGGGCGAAGAAAAGTTAATAGGGGTTTATGAACCGTCACTAAACAAGTAAATTAAGGTTGTATTCTTCATCCGTGTGGTTGATGTATGTTAAAGAAATTAATAAATTTTAAACACATAAAAAGGCACGTTGGCAATAAAACTCGTAGGAAGGATCCCTTACGCGTATTAAACAAATGGGGAGGACTATAACTTAGTCTATGTCATTGCTAGGGTCTTTGTGACGACAAATAGCCCTTTGGTTATTCAAAGGTATTTATTGGTTATTCAAGTAGGCAGCACGATCATTCGATATTGGGGGTATGCATACTAAGGATTATTTTAAGAATAAATCAATACGACCTGTTCTAGTTCTCTTAGTTATAAGACTATAAGTCTAAAGGTTTCAGGTAGCCTGTATGATTCTTAGAGATGACAGTCCCGTTCATTGCCAACAAAGTATTCATAAATTACTTTAAGAAACCCTTTACTGTTAATAAAGCACGATTAAAGTTTCGCCTTCATGCTTACCTCTATATTTCCATGAGTTCATTCTCTGCTAAAGTGTATTGTGTTACGTGAGTATTCAGCCTAGCCGCTTTGTTTGTATTGTGTTACGTATGTTATTGCTGGCTTGGCCCTATGATGACCCTATTTAGTGAGAAAACTCTTGTAACACCTCGACAATTCTCTCTTTACAAAACATATATTTTCCAAACTAAAATAAAGAATTATCAAGACATTATCACCCGTGTAATAACGTATCGGCTTATTCAGAGTTTTGCAGCGGAAAAACGTTAAATAAAACTTTATTAAATATTTAAACCATATTAACTGTCAACCATAATCCAAACCTCGAAAGTGATTTAAAACCAACTTGAAGAACTTAAAATAAATAAGCCATAAAGTAATTTAATAAAAGTAACATAAATATAAGAAGCGATAAAAGTGAGAAAGCGATCTCTCATCAGTGCTTCCCAAATTCCAAATGAGTATATGTGGTGATGCATCATATCTTCCGAACTTGTAGATAAATACTCAATTGAAGACTGCTCGCCAATAAAGGGTCATCACAGGATCAATAGGCACAACCATGATCGACACATAGAAAAACACGTAATTAGCAAAGCTGAGTACATACAGAATAATATGAAAACACAAACCTATCGTGATACTGCTGAACAAAAAAACATGATCAATAATAATACTCTACAGCTTAAGTCATAAGATAAAACTTGACTTGACAACATACAACAAGATAATTCATTTAATAAATTGAATAGTCTACGGATCGAGTTGTCCAACCAAAACCAGCCTTCAATACAAAAGAAGAATTACGGGCGCGACTCTGTAATACATTGACCAACTATATCGAGGAACATTTAAAATAAAATAGGGAACAATGATCAATCTGACCCCAAGAAAAGCCATGGGCTACCATCATGTACTCCAACTAATACTAGTCTAAAACTTCAGACGTGGACAAGTCTAAAGCTAATTCTATTCTCTTTTCACTTTAAGTGTTAATATGTTATTCGATGTTGGACTCTAAACAGGAAACCAGCACATAACATGGATACAACAGATATTACTCTTTTATCTTAGGATTAAATAACGTGATCAAATAATTCCAATTGACCACGAATTAATCCTCCAATTTATTTGTTGACAAAATCAAGAATCGAATGTCCAAAGACAATAAATATACATACCCTACAAAGCCCTAGGTGATTGCCAAGTAGTAAAATAATCATAATCAATAGTAATCCAACTTACCCACAAAGTCCTCGGCCTTTGAGAAGTAATAAAATATCCATTAAGGAAAAACAACACCAAGTATCCAACAAACATATTTATAAACCCATCATACGAATTTATAAATAAACTTCCCTTCCCAAACATGCTTGAATCAAACATCAATTCAATCATGTAATAAACATGTAGGCAATTAACATGCTCAACAACACGTAATTCCAATATCAAAACCACATATGAACCATAAAAGGGTTCCCTATACATGATACTATAAATAATCCTAATCCTTAGGACATGATACTAGTCTAACACATAAGGACATGCACGTATCTTGTGTAAACGGACCGAGAGGCCACTTTAAAACACTAGAAGTCGCCTAAAGTAAATTCTCCGTCTACCAAAATAATAATAGAACAATGAATTAATATCCTAATTAATTCACAGCAATATAATTTATTTTAAAACGCTCCAAAACTCGTTTGAAAAAACTTTAATAACATTAAAGTTTCAACCTTTAGCAACCTATAATATAAAACTATAAGTCTAGCCTTTAAAAAACCTCAAAAAACATCACTTTTATACTTAAAACCTACTTTGAATATAAAATAATAAATCTTAAATTGTAAGTCAAATTCATAATTAATTAAATTCAGATTTTCAATTACTTAAACAATTAATTTTCCAACTTTATTTATAAAACACATTAAAACTAAAAAATCACAACTTTAATAAAACTATAATTAACATAAAATAGAGGATAAGGGATAAGAAATAACCAAAGAAAAACAAAAAAACGGAAGAACGAAGGAAGAACACGCGCGTGGTTGCGAGATGGCGGCGCGTGTGCTGCATGCGGCCTGCTGCTGCTGCTCGTGTGGCAAGCGAAGAGAGATAGGGTGGTGGCTACTCGTGGCAGCACACGAAACAAGAGTTTGGAGGGCGAGTAGTGTGTGAACCTTGCCGAAAAAATCAAAGGGAGTGGGTGGTAGTGGTGCTCGACGCCGGAAACCAAAGGGGGAGAAAAGAAGAGAGGAGCGCCGGTTTGGGAGAGAGAGCAAAGAGAAATAAGTGTGCAAATTTTGGTGTTTAGGGAGGTATTTATAGGTTTGTCTAAAACGTATGGCTATTAGGTTAGGCTTATGTTTGGGCTTTGGGTTGATCATCCAATCCTAAGTAAAAGATCTGGGTTCCTCAACCCATATTAAAATTCATTTAAACACAACCCAAAAATTTTAATAAAATATTAAATACTTAAAAGTGCAAACCAATAAATATTAATGATTTGAACAACGTTTAAACAATCATTTGACTTTCAAAATAGTCAATACTTAAATAACTAAATGAAATTGATTATAATATACTTTAAATATAACTATAAAATTCGTAAAATTATGGAGGGTTTCAACTCTAAGATGACAGGTACATGATCGAGATAGCATGCATTTGGGTTAGGGGACCTTTTTCGAACACTTTTCTAAGATTTCAATAAATGCATTTTGCATATTAACGGTTGCAATTGTTGCTACTTTTGTCAACTGATTTTGGATTGAAGTTGAGGGGTCTATGAGATTCCCAAAATTGTGAGGAAGTGCTATTTTTCTTTCGCTGCATTGGACAACTTAAGATTCAAGTTTGTTTATCTATGCCTTGTGCTTCACCGCGACGGTAACGCCTCTAAAATATTGTATTAAGGGCTGGGTGTTTTATTAAATAAAAATGAGGTTTTGAGGGTGTTACAAAGTAGTATCTCAATAGATCTCAACTTGAAATTGTTATATTCCAATTATATAATCGAAATATAAGAATTTGTTTATAAATTATCTACCAAATCGACTTAGATAAAGTTCCACCACTAAGTTGAATAAGGTTTCCTAAGACCACCACTTAACTTAGCTAAGAGTTAAGCTATCCAAGGTCTTTCAATTAATCACAATTATTAATCGAAATTAAGATGGAAATTAAAGTTTGGATAAAATTCATGTAATTTTCATTTAGATCAAATGTCCAATTTATACATGTCCTTATGTCCTATTATTTTCGAAAATAAAACAAACTAATAAAACTAATGTAGCTTCCACTACTTCCACTAACTAAATACATGTAAACATGTCCTAAGTAGTGCTAGATGTGGCTTTGAACATGTGGAGAGCCGTTGGGGCTTCAAAGGTGGCTTCATCCATGTTTCCCTCAACTTCCCTTGAAAGAGGGAGACTCTTTCCAAGTCAACTAGGGTTAGGCGCCTAACTTGATGTTGTGGAAAAGGTGGACGACTAGAAAGTTGTTGAGGTTGTAACAGCCTCAACAACTTTAGCCACACACTCCATTTGCACGCCACTCCCTTGCCTTCTTCATTATGCACGCCTAGATTGTAGGAAGTAGTTGTAGACTTGTTCCAACATAGTCTATGTTCATTTCAAGGCATGTTTAGGTTCATTTCAGCAATCCCACGCCTCTTCCTTGCTTGTAGCTTTGACTCCTTGCTTGGGCCAAATGACCAATATGGTAAAAAAAATGAAGCCATCACGACACTTTGGTAAACAAATTATCTCATGCGATAATTTGGTAATAAAAAAAGAGCTCAGGCGACAAATTGACCAATTTTTGTAAAATTTTTCAATGAGGATCATGCGTGTTTTGCACTCGCTTACTCAACAATATTAATTAGTGCCCTTTTATCACAATTTCAATAAATCTTTTCCAAAAAAATCTTTTCTTCGACCAAATTCACAACCAGTAGAATAAAACATCAACATAAGGAATTTTATCTTGAAAATGTTGTAAATAATCATAATTCTAAGCTAATTAGTGAATTAACAAGTTGCAATTCATTTAATTTATCAAATCTATTTTTCTTTAAAAAAACAATCAGAATCGATCATAAGAAGGAAGTAATCTTGCAAATCACCCCAGTTTTTCTGCCAATTAAAAATAATTCCAAAAATTTTCACCCATCAAATACAAACCAGCCTCACCAATTCACCAGGAATTAGAAATCACATTACATAAAAATTCACCCATTAACCTCTTCTTCATTTTCTCCACTATGTCATCTTCATCTTCTGCACTTTTTCACCTACACAGAAACCATAGCAACTACCTACACAAATCCTCTATGACAACCCAGATCTCAGCCCAGTTCTCCTCAAAATAGCCCGCAGCACCGTCGCATCTTGTAAAGTCCCAATTAAGATCCAAGATACGCCATACGAACTTCCAAGTCGTTCGAGCTATGCGACATTAATGGTGAATTCCAAGTCATTCGGACCATCTTTTCGCTTCTTTTTCTAGGTTTATGCTGTTGGGTACTTGGATGATACTCATTCTTCGTTTGATCATGTTGTTTGATTTTCTCATAAATTTTCAGTTGTTATAGAACACTAGACTTGTAGAATTTGATTTGATTTGATTTTTTTAGTGTGCGGTTAAACACATATGAATACGTGGTAGAAAAATCTATATTACCCCTCTTCCTTTACTCACTTCCTTTTAAAAAAATTCAAAAAAAAAATTCAAAATTGAATTTTCACGGAACCGGTTGGATTTTCCGGTACCGTGTACTGGAACCTCTACCCGGTTATACCGAAAAATCTATCCGGTTCAGTGAAAATTCAAATTTCAATTTAAAAAAAATTAATTTTTTTTTTTAAAAATAAAAAACCGGACACAAATTATGTTTAGTAGGGTATTTTAGTCAATTTACTATAAAATACGGGTTGTGAGGTGGTAAATACGGTCTATGTTTAGTAACACCTTTTTTTTTATCTAATGACCTGTGGGATTTGATTTTTAGAGATGTGAAAACAAAGTATTTTAAAAAAATTGACTTAGATAATGCTCATGCGTCATCCTCAGCGGAAAGTTTCACAAAAAATGATCAATCTGTCGCCTAAGCTATCTTTTTTTTACCAAATTGTCGCGTGAGATAATTTATTTACCAAAGTGTCGTAAAGGGTTCATTTTTTTTTACCGTATTGGTCAATTGGCCCCTTGCTTGTAGTTCTTCTTTCACACGTCCATAGGCTAGATGCCAACCTAATTTGACTCTTTAAATTAACTAAAAAGAAAATAAAAGAAAATAATGCAATTAGAACTCAAGACTTTAACTAATTTCGGACTTAAAGGAAATAAAGCATGAAATACTACTCTAATTAACTTAACATGAAATGTTAAATTAACTAGAATAATCTATGACTCTCTTAAGGACTCTAATAAAGCAAATAAATATAGTAACTTAGCTAAAATTAATTAACTAGCTAAGGAGACTTTCAAAGGACTCAATGGACTCAATTCAAAAATCCCTTAGAATGGAAGCAACCATGTTCTTGTCTTGGGGATCAATGGAAATAAATACTAGATGGATCTCCATCATCCTCCCCTTTATTGAAGAGTCTGACCTTAAAATTGGTAACTCTTCTTCATCATCGTAGAATAGACTCCAATTAGCAACATTGAGTGTAGCTGAAACGCCATAGTCACCTGGTAACTCAATCTTGTAAGCATTGTTGTTGAGCTTCTCAAGAACTTTCAAAGGACCATCATATCTTGGACTAAGTTTGGACTTTCTCTTAGAATCAAAACGTTCCTTCCTAAGATGAATCCACACCAGGTCACCTTCTTTGAACTGAACATCTCTCTTTTTCTTATCTATTCTCTCTTTACCCTTCTCATTGGCTTTCTCAATCTTCTCTCTCACATGCTCATGCAATTTCTGGATCTCTTTCACTCTAATGTCGGCTTCATGGCTATATTTTGTAGGGGTAGGAAAAGGGGCTAAGTCTAGAGAGGTGCAAGGGTTTTGACCATAGACTACAAAGAATGAACTAAGACCAGTAGTCTTGCTAGGGACTCGGTTATATGCAAACTAAGCAAGAGGTAGCATCTTCTCCCATTGTTTACAAATTTTTGTAGCTAGGACACGAAGTAGGGTTCCTAGGGTCCTATTAGTAACCTTTGTTTGACTGTTAGTTTGGGGGTGGCTAGAGGTACTGAATTTGTGCTTAGTTCCCATCTTCTTCCAAAGTGTAACCCAAAAGTGACTTAGGAACTTAGGATCTCGATCACTAACCATAGACTTTTGGAACTCCATGTGAACGAAAAATGTCCCTGAAATACAAGTTAGCACAAGAAACAACATCATTAGTAGTATGGCACGCCACAAACTGCGCCATCTTAGAAAACCTATCAACCACCACCATGATTGAATCTTTTTGGCGTTGGGTTCTAGGCAATCCAATGATAAAATCCAAGATTACATCCTCCCATGGTGCTTGAGGAATAGGAATGGGCATGAACAACCCTTGAGGTAGAAAATGACCCTTGGCTGACAAACTAAGCACCTTTTGATCAAGAACTCTACATCTCTTGCCAATCTAGGCCAAAAGAAGTGCTTACTCACGAGCATAATAGTCTTCTCTATTCCAAAGTGACCAGCAAGTCCTCCTTCATGAAAATCCTTGACTAAAGACACTCTAATACTACATCTAGGAATACATCTGCGATTTCCCTTAAAAAGAAATCCCTTTAAGAGATAGTATTCTCCACAAGCATGATTATGGCACTTCTCAAACAGCATGCCAAAGTCTTTGTCCTCCACATATCATTCTTTCAACATTTCTAGTCCCATCACCTTAGGACTTAGGGTAGAAAGTAATAAGTACCTCCTAGATAAAGCATCTGCACCTTTATTCATCTTTTTTTTGAACAAGTAAGAAGAACTATTATAGCTCAGAACAGACATACAACCTAATGTTCCCTTAATTAGAACAAACAACTAGGTTGGACTCTTCATCATAAGGAAACTAGAATCAACTAACAAATATAAATCCTATCCCACTAAACTCTATCCTCCCTACTCAAATTTTAAGGCAAGTGAGCATTGATTCTAGCTATTACATCACTTCTAATTCTACAAGAAACCCTATCAGGCTTCTGAACAATGGCACTCCTTACAGATTCATTCCTAACAAACCATATAACATACACAACTGCATTGACATAAGTGATGAAAACCTGCTTCTAGAACTTAGAAAGATTCCTTTTGCCAGCCCATCTGTACTAAAGGAACAGAGTCCTATCCCTCCAATTGAGATTAAGTCAGTTTAGAATAGCCTGCAAAAACTCTAGAACTAAAATCACATTGAAAAAATAAATGGTTATGAGTTTCAATGCAAGACCCACACACAACACATACATTACTTTCAGTCACACCCCAACTAGCCAATCTATCCCTAGTATATAGCCTGCTCTGAATAGCCAACTAGCATACAAATCTATGCTTAGGAATAGACCATCTGCACCAAATAAACCTGTCCCAACCACATATAGGTGAATCAATAATAAGCAACTGATAAACCTTACTAATCTCATACCTCTAAAGCTGCATAAGGATAGGAACAGTAAGAGAAGTTTTCAGCCTGTCCTTTGTATCACACACAACTTCCCAATACCAACTAGCGGAACTAGGAGCTCTATACTCCCACCACTCAGCCTCCTTGATGTAAGCAAAATTAATCCATCTTATCCAGAGTGTATCTTGCTTCTTTGCAATAGCCCAAACAAGTCTACCAATAGCAGCCTGATTCCACACATCAATCTACCTAAAACCAAGCCCCCCCAGCTTTCTTTGGCAAACAAGTCTAATTCCATGCCCCATTACCAGGCCTTGAGCTAAAATACTCACCACTCCACAGAAAGGATCTACATATTTCCACAATCTTATTAACCATACCTCTTGGGATAATCAAAATCTTCCCCTAATATGTATGTAAACTCATAAGAACAGAATGAATGAGCTGAGATCTAGCAGCATAGAACAAGTTTCTAGAGCTCCACATCCTGATCCTACTAATCATCTTATCACACAGCACATTACACTCACTATTACTAATCCTTTGTGAGCAGATAAGCATACCCAAATAGGTAAAAGGAACATAACCAAAAGAGAACCCAGAGACATCCAAAATCCCCTGGATTTCACCATCCTCCATGCCAGATGTATAAACAATTTTTTGCTTATTCACATTTAAGCCAGAAGACTCAGAAAATAGTTTAAACCCCTGGAGGATCATGTAAGTAGAGAAAAATTCACCCTTACAAAACAAAAGCACATCATCAGCAAAAGTCAAGTAATTTAATTGGATAGAAGAGCACCTAGGATGAAATTTGAAACCATTCCTCAAACCCCACAAATTTCATAATCCTAGCCAAATACTCCATACATATCACAAACAATAAAGGAGAAATAGCCCCCCCTCTCTCAATCCCCTCTTGGGTTCAAAATACCCATACAAATTCCCATTAATCATCGATGAGCATCTAGTTTTAGTAACACAAACCAACACCATTCACAGGAAATTTTAGACATACCATCATCTCTGTCAGAAACTTCCAATCTACAGTATCATAGGCCTTCTTCATGTCCATGTTTATCATGCAGCTTGGACTTCCACCTTTGCTACCATAACCTTTAAGAAGATCTTGACAGATCATAATATTATTTAAAATACTCTTCCATGAATAACGACTCCTTGATTATCAGAAAGAATCATAGGCAGAATATTTTTTAATCTCATACACAAAATTTTATATATAATTTTGTATATGACAATACAACATGCAATGGGCTTGAAATCAATCACAGAACTAGGAATTTTAAATTTAGGAATGAGTGCCAATACAATTGCATTTATTTCTCTAAGAATTTTTCCACTATGAAAAAAGGCAATAACTGCTTAAGTTACCTGAGAGCCAACTATGCCCCAATTGCATCTATAGAAATGAGCTCCATAGCCATCACCTCTAGGAGACTTATCTCCATGAATGGAAAAATTGTTTAACTTGCTCTGGAAGAACAGGAGCCAATAGAGAAGCATGAACATCCTCTGCAACACAAGGTCCAAGATCAACAATCTCCTGTCCTAGTCCCTTCCAATCCACCATTTCAGTTCCCAATAAGGACATATAATAATCCAGGATAGCATCTTTAACCAGATGAGGAGAATCCACCCAATTACCATTCATATCACAGATACCATACACATTATTCTGAAGTCTTCTTTGCTTAATATCTTAGTGAAATAACTTTTGTGTTATCATCACCATCTTTAATCCAGTCAGCCCTTGCTCTCTGCCTCGGAAACTCTACATACTGTTTATGAACATACTGATAGTGTACATCAGCCTCCTATTCATCTTTCCTCAAATCCAAATTATGTATATCACCATGCAGCCTCTGTTGACATTCCACCTGTCTTTTCATAGCCAAAGCCTCCTGAGATTGTATATCAATACTATCCCTGTAAAGACTCCTAATAGCTTTCTTTGTTGCTTTTAGTTTAGAAACAACAGAAATCATTTGAGAACCAGCAACAACACCATTCGAGACCCCCTCAATATTAGAATCAAAACCCACTGTGTCCTTCCAATACATGAAATATTTGAAAGGCCTCCTCCTCAACTGCACATCTTGCATAAACTGAATAACCATAGGAGTATGGTCAAAATTACCTTTAGGAACAAACATAACTTCAGCATTTAGGAAAGTGAAATGTTTGAAGGTATTCCACCCATATAGCGTGTTTAGGATGAATCTTTCGTTCTCTTTGAAGGTACTTTAGAGCTTCATAATCAGAATGGAGAATGAACTCCTTGGCAAAAAGGTAACGACGCTAATGGTCTAAGGCACGAACCAAAGCATAAAACTCTTTGTCATAAGTTGAATACTTTCATTTTGCCTTATTCAATTTCTCACTAAAGTAAGCCAAAGGCCTACCATTTTGAGATGGAACTGCTCCAATTCCCACGCTAGATGCGTCACATTCTACTTCAAAAACTTCATTACAGTTAGGCAAAGCTAAATAGGAGCACTAGTGATTTGAGCTTTTATCTCCTCAAACGCCTTATAAGCCTGATTGTTCCATTCAAACTTATTCAACTTTGTGATTTCAATAATAGGTGTCATGGTAGCACTAAATTTCGAACAAACCTCCTATAAAAGGAAGCTAATCCATGAAAACTTCGAACTTGTTAGATTGAGGTAGGAGTAGGCCTCTCCTTGATTGCTTGCACCTTGTTCTCATCAAATTTATTTTCTTCACTAGATACACATAAAAATACAACTTGAGTAGAAAAGAAATGACATTTTTTAAGTTTCCGTACAAGCATTCGTTTCTCAATACACTAAACACTTGTTCTAGTGTTTTACATGTTCTAATTCATTGACACTATACACCAATATATCATCAAAATAAACAACTACAAAACGGCCAAGAAATGGCTTCATAATTTGATTCATTAGGCGCATAAAGGTACTTGGAGCATTTGACAATAACAAGCCACTCATACAATCTTTCCTTTGTCTTAATAAAGGCACTCTTCCATTCATCTCCCTAACAAATTCGAATTTGATGGTAACCACTCCTCAAATCAGTCTTAGAGAACACTTTAGAACCATTAAGATCATCTAATAAATCATTTAACCTTGGAATAGGAAAACGATATTTAATAGTAATCTTATTAATAGCTCTACTATCAACACAGATGCGCCATTCACCATTCTTTTTAGGAACTAAGAGGATTAGCACAACGACTCAAAGACTCTCTAATCATGCCTTTAGACAATAAATCATTCACTTGTCTCCTTATCTCTTCGGTTTCTTTTGGATTTGTTCTATAAGCAGGCTTATTAGGCAACATAACTCCAGGAATAAGATCAATTTTGTGTTAAATGTCCCTTTTAGGGGGTAAGCCGTTAGGTTCCAAGACATCTTTGTAAGCTTCTAACAATGGAACAAGCAAAGGATGATCAAGATTATTAGTAACTTCTTCCTTTCGATCTATATTTAATAATACTTCTCGAAAAGGACTAAGTTCATGATAATCTGATTTTGATAGAGTAGTAAGCGAGTGATATTTTTCTTTGGTGGAATGATTGCCATCTTTCGTGAATGAATAAGTGTTTTTATAACCATCATGAATGACTCTCCTATCAAATAACATGGTCTACCTAACAAAACATGACATACATCCATAGGAATCACATCACACCATATCTCTTCTTTATTGTTACTACCAATACTAAAAGATAATAGTAAACGAAGTGTAACTCGGATACCTCTGCCTTGATTGAGCCACTGGATCACATATGGGTTAGGATGTGGTGTTGTAAGGAGCTTTAACTTGTCCACCATTGTTTGAGCAGCAACATTGGTGCAACTTCCCCCATCAATGATCAGGGTACAAACCTTGTTCTCAATAGTACATCTAGTATGGAAGATAGCCTCTCTTTGTTGTGATTTCTCACGGTCTATTACGCCACTCAAAGCTCTTCTAACCACCAATCATTCTCCCTCATCTGGACCAACAATCTCATCTCCATTATCCTCCTCTTCACACGCCTCTATTTCCTTCTCATCCGCCTCTTCTAGGGCTTCAAATTCCATAAGACTCACTACCTTCTTGTTAGGACATTCAGAAGCAATGTGTCCTAACAATAGTCTGGAACTATCTCTAATGATACAGGCCTACCCATCCTAACCCTTGGCACCTAAAACATCTTCTAGGGGCACGATTTGGGGTAAAAGTCGAAGTAGTGTTTGGAGTTTTTGGAACAGAGGGTTGAGTCGGCTTAGAAAGGGTTGTGTTTGGTTTTTGATAAGTAGTAGATATAGTAAAGGGGCATGAGGCCTCCATTTTACCTTTGCTCTTTTGTTGTTTTTCAATTTTGTGAGCTAGGATGATCAACTGTTCCAAAGTAGAAAAAGGGATGTAATTCGACAACATTAGCAATCTTAAGATCTAATCCACCAATCAATCTTACCAATGTCTGAGGCTCATCTACTTGAGCTTCATACTTCATGAGATAGGCTTCGAACTCCCTAGTATAGTCTTCCCTTGATTTCGAACCTTGTTGTAGATGATGGAACTTGGAAAAGTTCTCTTGGACATAGTAAGTAGGATGGAACTTTTGTTTAAGAAGTTTCTTCATCTTTACCCATGTCTTGACCTTCTCTTTCCCTTGTCTCTCCCTCTTGGTGCATATACTAGTCCACCAAGTTGAGGCATATTTTCGTAGCTTAAGAGCTACAAGCTTAACTCTCCGGTCTACTGGAATTTGTTTGTAATCAAAGACCCTCTCAACGGTTCTTAACCATTCAACAATAACATCTGCATCAAGTCTACCATCATAATCTGGGATATCTACCTTAATGTCATTAAAATTCTGGGAGAAAGTTATTGTGAGGAGAGCTCTATAAGTTTCATCACTCTCTCTATCGAAATCCTTAAAAGGATCATATCCTCTTTGTTTTCGAAGCCTCAAAGATATTTGTCTAAGTTGATCTTGCATTGAGGCCATTGTAGCCTCACTCTCACGTTTCTCTTCCTCTGTATTTCGAAGGATTTCTTGCCAATTTTAAGGAATTTGACTTGATTCCGGCATTGTGTTTAGGGAATGTGTTTAAGAATGTGTTTGGGATATCTTTAGGATGCGTTTGACTCTGATATCAAGATGTTATATTCCAATTATATAATTGAAATATAAGAATTTGTTTATGAATTAGCTAACCAAAATGGACTTAGATAAAGTTCCACCACTAAGTTGATTAAGGGTTCCTAAGACCACGACTTAACTTAACTAAGAGTTAAGCTAGCAAAGGCCTTTCAATTAATCACAATTATTGATGGAAATTAAGATACAATAAACATTCAAGTTTGGATAAAAGTCATGTAATTTTCATTAAGATCAAATGTCGTATTTATACATATCCTTATGTCCTATTATTTTCGAAAATAAAACAAACTAATAAAACTAATCTAGCTTCCACTACTTCCACTAACTAAATACATGTAAACATGTCCTAAGTAGTGCTAGATGTGGCATTGAACGTGTGCAGAGCCGTTGGGGCTTCAAAGGTGGCTTCATCCAAGTCAACTAGGGTTAGGCGCCTATCTTGCTGTTATGGAGAAGGTGGACGGCTAGAAAGCGGGAAGAGGTTGTAACAACCTCAACAGCTTCAGCCACACGCTCCATTTGCACGCCACGCCCTTGCCTTCTTCATTATGCACGCCTAGATTGTAGGAAATAGTTGTAGACTTGTTCCAACATAGTCTAGGTTCATATGAAGGCATGTCTAGGTTCATTTCAACATTCCCACGTCTCTTCGTTGCTTGTAGCTTTGACTCCTTGCTTGTAGTTCTTATTTCACACGTCCATAGGCTAGATTACAACCTAATTTGACTCTTTAAATTAACAAAAGAAATTAAAAGAAAATAAAGCAATTACAACTCTAGACATAACTAATTTCGGACTTAAAAGGGTTTTAAAGCATGAAATACTACTCTAAATAACTTAACATGAAATATTAAATTAACTAGAATAATCTGTGACTCCCTTGAGGGCTCTAATAAAGCAAATAAAGATAGTAACTTAGATAAAATTAATTAACTAAGCTAAGGACACTTTCAAAGGACTCAATGGACTTAAGGGAATTCAGACATCCCTTAGAATGGAAGCAACCATGTTCTTGTCTTTGGGATCAATGGAAATAACAGCTGGATCTCCATCATAAATTTACTTCCTTTAAAAGTCTATTTTGATAAAAAAAAATTTGGGGTATTGAAGGGAAGAGCATATAGATTAGATTATTAGTTGTTGCATATGAAATGACTATTTGTGAATTTCAATGTCAGAGTATGTCTATCTGCATAAGTGAATACTTGGTAACATATGTGTAACTTTTAGTATAAAAATACTCTTAATTGCTGCTTAGTAGAATTACGAGTATTAGACCTTCTCAAGGAATAGTAGATAATTTTTATAGAAACTGAGAGTACAAGGGATACCTTAGCGAGAGAACTTAAAGTATTTAAGGAAATCAAGAAAGTTGGAAACGATTATATGAGGCAATAGAGTGTTTATGAGAAATTATTACATTGAGGGAAGGATTGAGGTTAAGAACGTAATTATTTTACCCTACCCTCGATTTTACACCAATGTATTATATTGAGTTGCAAAACTATTAAAATTGTAAACCAGTAGGATGACTACAATTCCTCACTTGTATTCGAAGTTGTTAATCAACTCGAAAATGTCTTCAAGACGATCTTATAATGTTTTATTACCAATTGCCAGAATTTATGTTTAATTCAAAGGAATTGAAATTTCTACACTAAAATGTTTAGTGAATTATTCAAACACTAGATATAAAGTATTTTTAGAAAATGTATAAGAAAGGAATGTAATGCTTTAACATTTTCTCTGGCATGTAAACGATCTTCTGTCCTTCCTTCTTTGAAAATATGGGAAATTAAGAATATGCTCATTCAATCAATAACGAGTATGAATGAAGATTTCATGAATCATGTTTAAATTTATGTGTCAAAATGATTATGATTTTATTTATTTGTTTTCTTTTTCATGCACATAAGTTTCAATTTTTTTTATCTTCTTTCTAAATTTGTCTTTGTTATTACATGATGTCTTTCAATGGATTTAATTTTAATCTTAATTACCTTTCCAAACAACCTAATGAGGACATAGACATGTGGTGCCATAAGGTGTGGACAACTGTGTATTACAGGGTAAAAATGAGAGATCAATCCCTAAGTACACTAAGCGGCCTTATTAAATTCAATTTAAAGTACCTTCCCAATCCTACCTGAGGATACATGATAAGTACTTTGACATAACGTATGTTAATGGAAATGTGAACATGGAGGCCCATGGGTATTTAATATGGACTATTTCCTAACGGATATCAAGTACGAGGAGAATAATCATAGGATTGACAACTAGTTTATGGAGGAAACGTCTTCACCATCTAGTTATGTAGATACCCGTATACTTCCCCCACAACCAATGCCAGAACCTCCGGTCCCGATCATTGTAGATGAGATCCAACCAGAAGATGTTGATGATGAGAATTTGATCAAGCCTCTGGTGTACATCTTAGACAACGAGGAGAATGATAGAAAGATTTGGGTAGCTAAGACCGAGGGTGAAGTTAGCCAAGTTTACCCTATGTTAGTAGAGATAGAAGACGATGAAGACCCAAGTGAAGTGGCTGTGGAATGTGATGAGGGTGAAACTTAAGAAGACCCCGAGGAAGACCCTGAAGAAGACCCGTATTTTGAGGGTAATGAATATATGGAGATTAATGATGCAAGTGACAATGTAGCTCCTTAGATACTGTTTTAATAATTTAGTTTGTTTTTTTGTTATGAGTACTTGGGACAATAGGGGGACAGCGAGCCCCAAGACACTTTTGATAGTTATGAATTAGTGTGCCTAAATTAATAAGGTGTTTCATTAAGTGAACACCATTAGAATGTCTATTTAATTGTTTAATTGTTTGGCCATTGATATGTTCATTTTAGATAGGCTTTTAGCCTCGTTCCACCCTTGTTTTATACTCTTTTATAGCTCTTTAGAGCTCTTTATTGTGAGATTCGATATATTTGGGTATGTTTCTCTTTTTTGAGCTTTAATTGTTCAGATTAAGTGTTGGAGGCCCTTCTAGCATTTGGGAGCATTACCCAGATTATAGATGCATTTGGAATACCCCGATAACATTTCTGGAACACTTGGGGAGAAGAGAAGTAAAAATTAAGCATCGTAATGCTTGCCAGCCCGCCCGGGCCCGAGCGCGATTTTGGAGTTAAAGTGAAGATTTGGCTATGTTGTACTCGCCCGGCCACCCGGGTGCTTGCCGCCCGATCGAGCACAGTCGCCCGCCCGGGCCATCTAGCCTGGCCACCCAGGCGCTCATTACGTGAAGTCATAGGAGAAGAGTTGCAGGCCGCCTGCCCGGGCACCTTCACCCGCCC
The DNA here is from genome assembly GCA_947645195.1 of Patellifolia procumbens. Taxonomy (NCBI): domain Eukaryota; kingdom Viridiplantae; phylum Streptophyta; class Magnoliopsida; order Caryophyllales; family Amaranthaceae; genus Patellifolia; species Patellifolia procumbens. The sequence goes on from CANSGD010000016.1 coordinate 6,555,691, forward strand.
GCCCAGGCGGTTTCTAAGAGGGCTCGTTTTCCACTTTTTCTTATTTTCGATCTATGCGAATAAATACTAGAACCTTAATTCCATTGGTGATCTTAGTTTATCTTAGTTTTCGTATAAGCTAGTTCTGAAATTCTTAGTTTTTTCGCTAAAGTTATTTTGTTCTAATTGGTTTCAATAAATTTATTTCCTTTGGCGTAGATTCTGTAATTACTCTTCCTTTACTTTTCATTGTTTTAATTATTATTCACATAGATCTTAATTATATCTTTCCTAATTATGATTACTTTCGTTTTCATAGTAATGTCTAAGTAGTTCCTTTTCTAGGGTTTATAGGGAGGGAAGCCATGCTTATATTATGATCTTGATTTGAATGTTTTAGCATTGCTTAGGTTGTGATTAGAGCAATATAGTGTGATTTGTTCTTTATGCATGATTTTTGTTAGTGGCCAATTCTATGAATTGCATCTCGCAAATACTAGTATGACCCGATCGTAGGCTTATTGGTAGAGGCGTAGAACACACTATCAATCCTGATTATGTCAGCAATTGTACTGCATATGTTAGATTATGCGCGTTATGACCCGATCTTAGGCTTAACACCTGCTCTAATTGCTCGACTATCTACCTAGGTTTTGTTAATCTTTTGAACCCCTTTCATTGATATATGCATGGTGGACCGAACTATTGCCCTAGGCTTTTATTATTTGAGTTAACCACGGTAGTTATTATTCTCACTAGTTTAGTTTAGTTAATCAGATCATCCTTATTTTCATCTGAAGTATCTCTATAGTTGAACATTAACTGCGGAAACCTGTCTCCCTGTGGATTAGACCCGTACTTGCAAGGATCTGCTAACAATAGACACCCTGCAATTGCCGTATACATTTTAAAACCCACCAAGTTTTTGGCGCCATTGTCGGCGAGACGGCTAGTTTTCTTAGTTATTGCTTGATTATTTACTTTACTTCTTTTGCCTCATTGGAACTTCATTGTTCCAATTGAGGTACTTTTCACTACTTCTTTTTTTGTTTCTTTTATATGCCCAGGTCTAAAAGAAAAGGTACCCCCATACCAGAGGATCCTAATCTGCTAAAGACACTCAGACACATCCGAAAAAAAGTTCAGATAGAAGCCGTATGTTCAGTTGAACACCTCGGAGGAAGATACTTTGAGTTCATTAATGTCGAAATAATTGAATTCATATGTGGTGCCTAATCTTGACGGCATCCCCACTAGTCCGCCATTGCCCACCATCACTGCAGCAAACTTCGAGATTAAACCTGGACACATCAACATGGTTTAGCAAAATCAGTTTGCTGGGCATCCCACTGAAGATCCGACCAATCATTTGCAGAGATTTCAACAACTCTGCAGGACTGTCAAACACTCTGGAGTCACACCTCAGCAGCTGAAGGTCATATTATTTGAGTTTTCACTCCAAGACAGGCTCAAAAGTGGTTCAATGAAATCACAAAGACAGATTGGTCGGGGATATCTGCTGAATACCTCAAAGAATACTACCTTCCGATAAAGATAGCAGATATAAGAAACAAGTTAGCACATTTTCCAAAGAGCCAGATGAAACATTGAGGGAAGCGTGGAACAGATTCAGAGAATTACAGAGGGAGTGTCCACATCATAATATGGACAAGTGGTTTCTGAAGTAGACATTCTACAATTGTGTGCAGCCTCAGACGAAGAGTTTAATTGACTCGTCTGTAGGAGGACTTTTTCTGTATAAGGAAGTGGAGGAAGTGGATGAAGAGTTTAAACCTTGCAGCTAATGATCATTCCACTTTTTTTAGTCTGACAAAGAAGGTACTAGACATAGAATCCCTTGCATTGCTGACTTCGCATGTAGCGCAACTGAATATGAAGATTGACACTTTGAAGTCCTCTACCTCGACACCTTCTCCCATGAGTATCAATGTTATGTTTGTCGTTGCACCCATGACCCTCATCTTACTGCGATGTATGTAGTGTTCAGGGTCATTTGGGCACAATTATCAGTTCAGTCAGAATCAAATGGAGCTGGCTAATGCCTTTTAGCAAAGATCACAAAATGATCCTTACACCAATACTTTCAATCCTGGGTGGAAAGAACACCCACACTTTTCATATCAGAGTAATAATGTCCAAAACCCACAACCACAAAACCCACCACCACCACAAAATCACTCTAGACCATCTTTTTATCAAAACCCCCTGATTTTCAGACACCCCAACCAGAAAACTTTCCCCCTCCACACAACTTCTAAACTCCACAAAAATTTCGAACCCCACCTCAAAATCTATCCACCCAAGAGCCCACTATATCTGATTTAATGAAACTGATGGTCACCGTGCAAAAGAATCATGAGGAGTCGACTAGAGACATGAAAAATCATATTAAACTCCTCGAGACCCAATTGGCTTAAATGACAGGCAATAATGCTCAGAGGCAGCAGGGACAATTGCTTGGGCAACCCATTCAGCGGGAGCAAGAGAATGTCGTTACACTTCATAGCGGTACTGCTTATGACGCTCCTCTATTGGCCATTGATGATGATACCCCGACTAAGGGCAAAGAGGTGGTAGAGGACGAAGAGGAGGAGATTTTGACGTCCAAGGTCGAACTGGAAAAGAAGAATCAGACAAAATGATGCGGATTCAATCATGCATAGTCCTTCTCCAATCTATCTTTATTGCTTTTAAGAGTCTTAGTTAATTTTAGTTAGTATTTAAATTCAGCATTTTAATTTCTGTCATAATAGTACCAAAAATAATTATATTATTCGATTATACAGAGTCCTAGTTGAGTTGTAATCCCTTTTAGATATGATTTGATTAGCTAAGGGATAAGGAAAGAGATAGGCATGTAAATCAGATAGGAAGGGCCGAAATCCCTATCCTAATCTTATTAGATTATCTTCCTTATCTTTATCTTTATCTTTTCCTAGATTCTAGGGATTAGCTTTTAAATGCTTTTTAGATAGAATTTGGTTTCCTGATTATACTAGGAGTAGTCTAGTATAAATAGGCGTTCATATTTTTTATGAGAGGTACACACATTGAATTTGAAATTTCGGACAATTATATTTGTGATTTGGACGTACATCTTTCCAAGTTTTATTGTTTTTAGAGAGTGAATCTAATTACAAGACCCTTAGTAATTAGGCGAGTGAAACCTAATTCTAAGCGAGGTTAATTCAATTAGTGAGTGAAGCTAACTTGTTTAATCTCAATATTATCCCCCTAAATCGAGTTTAAGGTGAGTGAAACCCTAAATTTGTTTTAGAACCCTTAAAGAATCATAACTAAGTGAAGGTTATGAGGACTTAAGCTTGGATCCGTCCCGGATTCATATCACAGAAAAACAGAAGGAGAAGGTTTCTGAAACACCTTTCACATTAAGGCTACCTTTTCCTCACAAGATGCAGAAATCAAAGGTCGAACAACATTTTGGTAAGTTCTTGGCTAATGGTCAAGAACCTTAAGGTAACAATTCCTTTCACTGAAGTAATTACCCAAATTCCTGTTTATGCCAAATTTCTGAAAGACATGATCACTAAGAACAATTTTTCTATTCCCTGCCATCTTAGACCTATTTTCATTGATAAAGAATTGTGTGATTTAGGTGCTTCTGTTTATGTTACGCCATTATTTGTTTATAAGAAATTGAACATGGGATCACCTAAATGCACACAAATTACTTTACAGATGGATGATCGTTCTATAAAATAACGCCTAGGTATGTAAGAGGACATTCATGTTAGGGTTGGGAAATTCTATATTCTGGTTGATTTTGTAGTACTTGGTATGGAGGAGGATGCCCATATTCCCATTATTCTAGGTAGACCCTTTTCATGTACTACCGGTGCTATCATTAATGTCATGGATGGGTCTTTAACTCTAAGTGTTGGTGATGATAAGATTTCTTATAAACTAACTGATGTTGTTAAGGCATATACTTCCACAGATGCTCTATTCTGACCCTTTGGAGATTGCATTGACTATGGATGCCCCCCAGACATCAATGTCAAAGTCGATGCCTGCATTGACTATTTAGAGACACCTACTAATGACAAGGGCAAAGCAAAAGTGGTTGAGGAGAAGGTAATTGCATCACACTCTGGAGGTAAGATCAAGAACGTTTAGAGAAGGAAGATGTTTGATGGAGGACCTTTATAAACCACCGCTGTACAGGAGGCATCCCATTATTTCCCCTATTTTATTTTATTTTCCCTTAATTTTTTTTAGAGTGAGAAAGAGTAGTGAGGGAGTACTAACATTTTTTTTCCTCTAAGCATTGTCCTATCGTTCATCTTTTGGCATTGAGGACCACTACCAAGTTGAGCTTGGGGGAGGATTTCTCTTTGTATTCTTTATCTCTTTTACTGCTTTTTAGGATAGATCTATTGCTTTCTCAAAATACTGAAAAAAAATAAAAATAAAATGCGATTCACATGATAGGTATAGGTTGCTCCTTGTGCCCCATGTTGTACTTTGATTGAAAATCATTTGACTTTGTTTTCTGGATAGCTGAGCAGTTGTGATTTCGAGGCTATGATTTGATGTTTGATTGCTATGATTTCGACCGAATTTTGATTATTATACAATACATTGTGCTGCATGCCTGGATTGGTTAGAATGTTATTATAGCCTATTGGATTCATATTATATCCAGTCTGTTTTTGTGTGTTAGAGGAGTTCTTTTGATGTGATATAGGAGTTCTTTTGTCCAATTCTTGAGCTTCAGAGTGAATTTTTGATGCACTTTTATCCTCCTTAGCTCTGCTGAGCCTGACCTATTTCGTGTTACTAAACCTTATTACATGCACATGACCTTTATTTATATATTATTCCCAATCCTAGCTTGGGGGAGATTTTGTATGGGTTGAGTTTGAGATTGGTTTTTATGGTTTGCATGGTTTGGGGAATGATAGGGTATTTGATGTGGTTTCTAGTTTGAGAAAAAGAAAAGACAAAGCAGAGTTTGAGTTGCGTAAATGTTTGGTTTGAAAAATAAAATAAAAGGAAATAAAAGTTGAAAAGAGTTCAAAGTTCCTTTATTCATGTTGTTTATAAAGAAGAATGTGCTACATTGCTTGAAAGTTGGGTTTGTCGGGAGTTTTTAGCAATTCATAAAGAGTTGGGATGTGCTTTATGGTTATATGGTGTTGTAGGGAGATTTTTCGGCCACCTTTGATATTTTTTGAGTGACTTTTGCTCCCCTATTCTCAGGTTTACCACCACATTTCCTAGAAATATTCCCCATCCCTTGCCTAAGCCCTATTACAACCCTAAAAAGTCATCTTGAGCTCGGGTTTGCATTGTTTATTGGATTATTTTTGAGTCAGTTTGTCAAAGTTTAAGAGTATGTCTGCTAATCGAGTCGACTTGATTAGGATGAGCGTCATGAAACCTTCTTAAACAAATGTGATTGTGAGTTGGAAGGGCATTTACGGTCGGGTTGGTGAGTGTTCAGGCATATTCTTCGCCTGCCACAAAATCAAGAGGAGTGACCCTTTTGTGAGAACCTTTCCAGTATTTGTATGCCTTGTGGATAGTTACATTTGACTGTTTGCTTTGATGATTGGTAGTTAGATGAATCTAAATAGCTGAATTTGAATTTTGCCAGCTTGAACGATCCTTAGTCTTGAAAATGTTTTAAGCTTTGAATGTTTTATCTATAGGGTGAGGCAAATTCTATTCCACGTTCATGTTCTTTTTGCTTGAGGACAAACACAGTTTTGCTTGGGGAGTTTGATATATTCATTTTATATAGGCTGTTAGCCTCGTTTCCCCCCTTGTTTTATACTCTTTTAGAGCTCTTTATTGTGAGATTTGATATGTTTGGGTATGTTTTGTTTTTTTGAACTTTAATAGTGCAAATTAGGTGTATAAGACCTTTATCTGGCATTTGGGAGCATTACCTAGATTATAGAGGCATTTGGAATACCCCCATAGCATTTATGGATCTCTTAGGGAGAATAAAAGTAAAAATGAAGCATCGTATGCTCGCCTTCCCGCCCGGGTATGATCTCCCGACCTGGCCTGAGAGGGATTTTGGAGTTAAAGTGAAGATTTGGCTAAGTAATACTCGCCCAGCCACCCGTGCGCTGGTCGCCCGCCCGGGCACAGTCGCCCACCCGGGCTATCTAGTCCGGCCACCCGGGCGCTCGTTACGTGAAGTCACAGGAGAAGAGGTGCAAGCCACCCGCCCGAGCGGTTCCTCGGATGGCTCATTTTTCCAGTTTTGCTTATTTTTGCACTATGCCTATTGATACTAGAACCTTAATTTCCATTAGTGATCTTAGTTTATCTTAGTTTTAGTATTAGTTAGATTTCAAACTCTTTTTTTTTTCTCTCAAGTTATTTTGTTCGAACATCATTGCTTTCAATAAAGTTATTTCCTTTCGCGTAGATATGGTAATTACTCTTCCTTTACTTTTCATTGTTTTGATTATTATTCACATAGATCTTAATTATGTCTTCCCTAATTATGATTACTTTCGTTTACATAGTGATAGACTAAAGTCGTATCACCTAATCAAAGATAAATCCTAAGTCCTCTAACAATAATAGTCAAGTGAAGTAGGGTCGAATCCATAGAGAGACAGAGTTTCTAAGTTAATATCAAGCTAAACAGCTACTTCAGACAAGATCAGAAGAAATCAGCCGAACTACTATTTAGACTAAAGAAAACAATATAAAATCCGGAATTAAACTATGAATTAAAGGTCTAGGGTATTAGTTCGGTCCACCATGCATATACCAATCAAAGGATCAAACAACTATCAGAACCTAGGTCAAGAATCGATAGATTAGAGCACGTGTTAAGCTATGGTTAAGTCTCAACGCTCATAATTCAACATATGCCGCGTGTTCACTAACATAATCAAACTAACTGATGTGTACTAGGCATCTACAAGTAAGACGGATCTGTGCAAATAATTATTAACCACAAGCAATCAATGAAATTGCGCAATCACCTTAATTACTCGTTAAGAACAAATAAACCATAACCAATCTAATCAAGCCCTAGAAGCTAATAGCTATTCAAAAGTAATTCATGGTATAAATATGGTTTTCCTCCTTAACTCCCTAGAAATAAGACTATTCACTCATAAATTGAAACAACAATATCAAAACCAATATGAAACCCTAATTCATGCATTATGAAACAATTCAATAATCAAACTAAACAATCAATAAATAACTAAAGAGATTAAGAGAGAAGAATAATACCAATTGACGCAAAACAATAACCTTTATTGAAATGAATCCAATGTTCAATCACCTTTTGAATTAATCTATGTGTTTAATCTAATAAAAAGCTCTTAAAACTAAACTAATGAAAGTTGGAAATAATATGAATAAAGATATCTCTAAAATAAAAGAGTTTAGCTATTTATAACAGCCTCTCAAAAACCAATTAAAACAGAAATAAAAAGATCGAATTTTGGCTTCGCGTGCTCGACACTCGATCGGGCAATGGTTGCCCTATGCCATCGGGTTGGTACAAAAGAACATTCTTCTCAACTCTTCCTCTTTACCACGCAGCAGTATCCCAAAAGGTGGTTTAACCCACCCGATCAAATCGGGCCGCCTATGCCCGATCGGTCCGCAGCACTCTAAAGCCCAACACTCTTCCCTTGTACGCGTAGGAGCAGCAGCAGCATTTCATCCTGGATTTTGGGCCAGCCGGTTGAGCCTAAACTCCAGGCCAGGTTTTTCTCTCCTTCCCTGGAGAATAACTTAGCAACAACAATCATTGGGCCTCTCGCCCAATCTGGTCGGGCAGGGCTGCCCGATCAGGCCCGAGAGTCTGCTACCCGATGTAAAATAATTGGCCCGATCAGGCCATTCTTTGCAATCAATGCACGTCTCAGTGGCCTTCCTTAGCTTTTGGCATTCGATCTTCAAGTTTAGAGGTCTCGGCCCCTCTTAAACCATGTATAAAGCTCGTGACGACTTCTACTTGCCTTATAACAAGTCTTAAAGCCGCGGTTGCTTCCAAATAGCTCGGAAATAAAGAGAAAACTCCCTAAACCTACAATTCAACACTAAAACACAAAACTACGACTATATACGATAATTAGTATAAAATTGCTCCGAAGAGCTCAGACAACACACGATTTAGCTCATGAATAAAGGGAAAAACTCTATTTAAATACATGCTATCAAACTACCCCAAGCCAAACCTTTGCTTGTCCTTAAGCAAATAAAATATAAACATGGAATAAATTGTCTCACCCCATAGATAAACATTCAAAACTCAAAAACATTTTCAAGACTAAGAATCGTTCAAGCAAGCAAAATTCAAGTTGAGCTATTCAAATCCATCCAACTACCAATCATCAAATGCAATTATCCACAAGGCATACAAATCCTGAAAAGGTGCTCACAAAGGTGTCACTCCTCTCAATTTTATGGCAGGCAAAGAATATGCCCGAACACTGATAGGTTTTAGTCGTGTCACCTAATCAAAAATAAACCTACGGACCTCTAACTAGGTAGTCAGTGGAAGCAGGGTCGAATCCTCAGGGAGACAGAGTTTCTAAATCAATAATCAACCAATTCAGCTACTCCAGATGAAATCAGGAAGGAATTAATTAAACTAAGGAATAGACTACGGAAGACTGAATAAATCGAGGATTAAACTACGGAATAAAAGTCTAGGGTATTAGGTCGGTCCACCATGCTTTTACCAATCAAATAGGGTCAACTACTATAAAAACCTAAGTCAAGAGTCGGGGGATTAGAGCCTATGTTGAGCTATGGTTAAGACTCAACGCTCATAGTTCAACATACGCCGCATGTTCACTAACGTAATCAGAACTACTGATGTGTCCTAGGCCTCTAGTCGTAAGACGGATCTGTGCAAACAACTATTAACCACAAGCAATCAATGAAATTGTACACTGACATTAATTACTCAATAAGAACAAACCGCATCACAATCACCCTAATCAAGCCCTAGAAATTGATAGAAATCTAAATCACAATCATGGTATAAACATGGCTTTCCTATCTAACACCCTAGAAAGAGAACTACTCACTCATAATCGAATTGGCAACAACAAAACTAATATGAAACCCTAAGAATTGCATCATGAACAATTAAATAATTAAACTAAGCAATCAAAGTAATTAAAGAGATAAAGAGTAGAGAAGGGTACCAATTGACGGAAAGCAGGAACTTTTATTGAAATCGAAATAGGTTTGATCACCTCTAAATTAATCTAAAGTGTTTGAATTAAACTAAAAGCAATGAAGAATAAAACTAGTCTAAAACCTAATGAGAGATCAATAAAAGATGATGAGGAAAAGGTATTTATAATACCCCTCAAGTTCACTAAAAATCGGAACAAAAAGTGAAAAAAGCGCGATAAAGAGCGCCAGACCCGATCGGGCCCGAGCACAGTACCCGATCGGGTCCACATACAAATTCTCCCAACTTCACTTCTGGGCTCTGGCAGCAGCAGTGCAGCAATAAGGCGAGAAAACGGCCCACCCGATCGGGTCGGGCGGTAGTCACCCGATCGGGTCTGGCGACAACTTGGGCCAGCGTGTTCCCCTCGCCTGTACCACCGCAACGAGACCAAGCAGCACTCCACCCGATCAGGTCGGGCGGTAGTCACCCGATCGGGTCTGGGGACATGCTTCCTCGCCCGATTCGATCGGGCAAACATCGCCCGATCGGGTCCGCAACGTTTATACCCGATCATAAATACTTCGCCCGATCGGGCTATTTCTGCCCGATCAGTGCACGGAAAACTCCTTTTGACTCCTTTGCTCTCTAATCTTCACGTTTAGGGGTCTTGGGACCTCCTAAACTATCCATAAAGCTCGTGAGCCACCCTACGTGCCTCATAACATCTCGTAAAGCCGTGGTTGCTTCCAAATGGCTCGGGAATAAGGAGAAAACTCCATAAAACCTGCAATTCAATACTAAAACACGAAACCACAACTGCATACGAAAGTTAGCACAAAATAGCTCCCAAGAGCTCCAATGACACACAAATTAGCTTGTAAATAAGGGAGAAAACTCTATATAAATACGTGATATCAAACTCCCCCAAGCTAAACCTTTGCTTGTCCTCAAGCAAACAGCACATGAACATGGAATAGATTACCTCACCCCAAAGATAAAAACAAATCAAAGCTCAAAACATTTTCAAGACTAAGAATCGTTCAAGCAGGCATAATTCAAGTTTGGCTCATCAAATCCATCCAACCACCAATCATTCAAGCAATTTATCAAACTCAAGCATCCACAAAGCATACAAGTCCTGAAAAGGCACTCACAAGAGTGGCACTCCTCTCAATTTTGTGGCAGGCAAAGAATGTGCCCGAACACTCACCAACCCGACCATAAGTACCCTTCCCACTCACACTCTCATGTGTTTAAGAAGGTTCAATGACGCTCATCCTAGTCAAGTCGACTCAATTAGCAGAAATACTCTTTAACTTTGACAAACTAACTCGAAATCAATCAAATGAACAATGCAGACATAAGCTCAAGAGGACTTTATAGGGTTGTAATGAGGCTTAGGTGAGAGGTAGGGGATACTTTTGGGTAATGTGGTGGAAAAACCAAGAAAGGGGGAGCATAAATCGTTCAAACAAGGCCTAAGATGGCCTTCACAACTCCCAACAATCACCATAAAACCATGTAAAATAACCCAACTCTCATAAATCAATGAAAAGCGCATAACAAACCCAATTTTCTAGCAATGGAGCGACTATTCTTTTATGAACGTACGTGAATGAAAGAACTAGAATTCTTTTGAGTTTTCATTTCATTTTTCTTTCAATTTTCTGAACTTCATTCACGCAACTCTAAACTTGCTTTCTTTCTTTTCTCTTTCTCACTCTCAAACCACAGCAAATACACTTTTAAACTCCTCAAAAACCAAACTAAACCAACAAACCAATCTCAAACTCAACCCATACAAAAGCTCCCCCAAGCTAGGCTTGGAATAATATCAAGTGAAGGCTTTTGGCTCGTAATAGGGGTTTAAGTAAAACGGAATAAGTCATTAGGCCCAGCGGGGCTAAGGAGGATAAAAGTATATCAAAAATTCACTTTGAAGCTCAAGAATAAGACAAAAGAACGCCTCTATCACAGCACATGCTACAAGTCATCTAAAATCAGACAAGTACGAAGTCAAAGTCAAGATCAATCCACTAAAGAGGAACTAACACACAAGAATAGACTGGATAATAAAATGAATCCAATAGGCTAAAAAGAGGCCTCACAGTCTAACCAATTCAGGTATGCAGCATAAAGTGGTCTAATATAATCCAAAAATGCTCGAAATCATAGCAATCAAACATCAAATCATAGCCTCAAGATCACAAATGCCCAGCTATCCAGAAAACAAAGTCAAATCAATTTCAAATAGAGCACAGCAAGGGGCACAGGGAGGCAACTAAATCAGTCATGGGAACCATATTTTTTTGATTTTTTTTCAGTATTTTTGAAAGCAGTAAATCTATCCTAGAAAGCAGTAAAAGAGATAGGGAATACAAACAGAACTCCTCCCCCAAGCTGAACTTGGCAGTGTCCTCAATGCCAAAAGGTGATAAGGACTATGCTAAGAGGAAAAACAATGTTAGTACCCTCACTCTCGCTCACAAAAAGGAAGCAAAATAAAAAGAAAAGGAAAGGGGAAAGAAAAGAAAATACGAGTTGCCTCTCGCACAGCGCTGGTTTATAAAGGTCCCGCACGACCATAATCCTCCCTCTCTCAAATAGGAGGGGCTTGGCAATGAGTGCCACCCTCATCAAACATCTTTCTCCTCCAAATGTTCTTGACAATGCCTCCAGACGGTGAGGCAACCTTAGGTGGAATTGGAACCTTCTCCACACCTACTTCATCCAGAACCTCATCCCTGCAACAAGATTGTTCAAGCATAGGTGCCTTAACAGCATTGGTTAGTTTAAAAATCACTTTATCATCACCAACACTCAGAGTTAAAGACCCAGACTTGACATCAATGACAGCACCAGCAGTACACAAAAACGGCCTACCCAAGATAATAGGAATCTGGGCATCCTCATCCATATCTAACACCAAAAAATAAACAGGAATATAGAATTTCCCTACCCTAACAGGAACATCCTCTAAAACACCTAGAGGGTATTTTATAGAACGATCCGCCATCTGTAAAGTGATTTGTGTGCATTTAAGGGCTCCCATGTTCAGTTTCTTATAAACAGACAATGGCATAACAGAAACAGAAGCACCTAAATCACACAAAGCCTTATCAATAAAAATAGGTCCAAGATGGCAGGGTATAGAAAAACTACCAGGATCTTTTAACTTTGGTGGGGTTTTATTTTAAATAAAAGCACTACACTCTTCAGTAAGAGCGACACGTTCTACCCCACCAAAGTCTCTTTTCTTAGTAATCATGTCTTTCAGAAATTTGGCATAAACAGGCACTTGGGTAATTAAGTCTGTGAATGGAATCGTTACCTCAAGGTTCTTGACCATAGACAAGAACTTACCAAACTGCTGATCGACCTTGGACTCTTGCATCCTGTGAGGGAAAGGTAGCCTTGGTGTAAAAGGCGTTTCAGAAACCTTCTCTTTTTTCTTCCCTGTCTGTTCAGCTTCTGCAGACAAATCGACTTCAGACGTCGAATTCTTTCTTTTTCCTTCCTCTACCACCCTCTTATTCCCTGCAGTCGGGGTAACCTCATCAATGGGCACTGGAGGGGCATCATATGCAATGCCACTACGAAGAGTGATGGCATTCACATGTTCTCTCTGAACTGGTTGCCCTGGCAATTGTCCCTGCTGCCTCTGTGCATTAGATTCTGCCAACTGGGCAACTTGAGCCTCGAGAAGTTGGATGTGCTTCTCTTGAGCCCTCCTTGTTTCCTCATTTGCCTTTTGCATAGACAATATCAGTTTCATCAGTTTAGAATTGCTAGGCTCTTGTGGGTTATTTTGTGGAGGTGGGGTGTGGAAATTTTGTGGAGTTTGGAAGTTATTGGGATGATGGAAGTTTTGTGGTGGTGGTCTTTGGAAATTTTGTGGGGTTTGATGGTATGAAGGTTTAGGGTAGTTTTGTGGAGGTGGAGGTTGATGGTTTTGTGGGTTTTGGTAGTTATGTGAAGGGGGGAAGGTTTGTGGTCTTTGTTGGAAGGCATTGGCCTGCTCCATCTGAAATTGACTGAATTGACAGTCATGCCCAAAGTGACCCTGAACACCACATACCTCGCAGTAAGATGAGGTAATGGGTGCTACTGCAGACATAGCATTGATACTCATGGGTGGAGGTGTCGGACTAGAAGACTTCATTAGCTGCTGAGTTAGTTGCACCATCTGAGATGTAAGCAATGAAATAGCGTTAACTTCAAGTACCTTCTTAGTCAAACTCCTAGATGATGTATGGTCATTGGCTGCAAGATTTGATATGAATTCATAACCCTCATCAACTGCCTTGTCTAAAAACACTCCTCCTGCAGACGAATCAACAATACACTTCGTCTGAGGCTGCAGACCATTGTAGAATGTCTGCGTCAAGAACCATTTGTCCATATTATGGTGTGGACACTCTCTCTGTAAATCTCTAAACCTAGCCCACGCTTCCCTTAATGTTTCATCAGGCTCTTAGGAAAACGTGGCTAGTTTATTTCTGATTTCTGCTGTTTTAGTGGGTGGGTAATACTCTCTCAGAAATGCAGCAGAAATCTCACTCCACTCGGTTTCTTTCACATCGTTCAACCATTTTTGGGCTCTATCTCTCAGTGAAAACTCGAACAACATGACTTTGAGTTGATCTAGAGTGACGCCGGCATGTTTAACGGTTCGACAAAGTTGTTTAAACCGTTGTAGATGATTTGCCGGATCTTCAGTAGGATGCCCACCAAACTGATTTTGCTGGACCATGCTGATGAGTCCAGGCTTGATTTCGAAATTTGTTGCGGCAATGGTGGGCATAGTAGGTCCAGTGGAGAGACCATCCGGGTTGGGCACCCCATATGACTTCAGTGATTTTGACATAACTGAATTCAAGGTGTCTGTTCCAGAGGTGTTCAGCTGAACAGACTGCTTTTCTTTCTGCTTTATCTTTCGGATCCGCCTGATTGTCCTAGTAAGATCGGGGTCCGCTGGAATTGGGGAACCGTTTCTTTGGGACCTGGGCATACAAAAGAAACAAAAAGCAGCAGTAAAACGTACCTCAATTGGAACAATGAAGTTCCAACGAGGTACAGAGAAGTAGACCAAATAATCAAATAAAAACTTAGAGAACTAGCCGTCTCCCCGGCAACGGCGCCAAAATTTGATAGGTTTTAGTCGTGTCACCTAATCAAAAATAAACCTACGGACCTCTAACTAGGTAGTCAGTGGAAGCAGGGTCGAATCCTCAGGGAGACAGAGTTTCTAAATCAATAATCAACCAATTCAGCTACTCCAGATGAAATCAGGAAGGAATTAATTAAACTAAGGAATAGACTACAGAAGACTGAATAAATCGAGGATTAAACTATGGAATAAAAGTCTAGGGTATTAGGTCGGTCCACCATGCTTATACCAATCAAATAGGGTCAACTACTATAAAAACCTAAGTCAAGAGTCGGGGGATTAGAGCCTATGTTGAGCTATGGTTAAGACTCAACGCTCATAGTTCAACATACGCCGCATGTTCACTAACGTAATCAGAACTACTGATGTGTCCTAGGCCTCTAGTCGTAAGACGGATCTGTGCAAACAACTATTAACCACAAGCAATCAATGAAATTGTACACTGACATTAATTACTCAATAAGAACAAACCGCATCACAATCACCCTAATCAAGCCCTAGAAATTGATAGAAATCTAAATCACAATCATGGTATAAACATGGCTTTCCTATCTAACACCCTAGAAAGAGAACTACTCACTCATAATCGAATTGGCAACAACAAAACTAATATGAAACCCTAAGAATTGCATCATGAACAATTAAATAATTAAACTAAGCAATCAAAGTAATTAAAGAGATAAAGAGTAGAGAAGGGTACCAATTGACGGAAAGCAGGAACTTTTATTGAAATCGAAATAGGTTTGATCACCTCTAAATTAATCTAAAGTGTTTGAATTAAACTAAAAGCAATGAAGAATAAAACTAGTCTAAAACCTAATGAGAGATCAATAAAAGATGATGAGGAAAAGGTATTTATAATACCCCTCAAGTTCACTAAAAATCGGAACAAAAAGTGAAAAAAGCGCGATAAAGAGCTCCAGACCCGATCGGGCCCGAGCACAGTACCCGATCGGGTCCACATACAAATTCTCCCAACTTCACTTCTGGGCTCTGGCAGCAGCAGTGCAGCAATAAGGCGAGAAAACGGCCCACCCGATCGGGTCGGGCGGTAGTCACCCGATCGGGTCTGGCGACAACTTGGGCCAGCGTGTTCCCCTCGCCTGTACCACCGCAACGAGACCAAGCAGCACTCCACCCGATCAGGTCGGGCGGTAGTCACCCGATCGGGTCTGGGGACATGCTTCCTCGCCCGATTCGATCGGGCAAACATCGCCCGATCGGGTCCGCAACGTTTATACCCGATCATAAATACTTCGCCCGATCGGGCTATTTCTGCCCGATCAGTGCACGGAAAACTCCTTTTGACTCCTTTGCTATCTAATCTTCACGTTTAGGGGTCTTGGGACCTCCTAAACTATCCATAAAGCTCGTGAGCCACCCTACGTGCCTCATAACATCTCGTAAAGCCGTGGTTGCTTCCAAATGGCTCGGGAATAAGGAGAAAACTCCATAAAACCTGCAATTCAATACTAAAACACGAAACCACAACTGCATACGAAAGTTAGCACAAAATAGCTCCCAAGAGCTCCAATGACACACAAATTAGCTTGTAAATAAGGGAGAAAACTCTATATAAATACGTGATATCAAACTCCCCCAAGCTAAACCTTTGCTTGTCCTCAAGCAAACAGCACATGAACATGGAATAGATTACCTCACCCCAAAGATAAAAACAAATCAAAGCTCAAAACATTTTCAAGACTAAGAATCGTTCAAGCAGGCATAATTCAAGTTTGGCTCATCAAATCCATCCAACCACCAATCATTCAAGCAATTTATCAAACTCAAGCATCCACAAAGCATACAAGTCCTGAAAAGGCACTCACAAGAGTGGCACTCCTCTCAATTTTGTGGCAGGCAAAGAATGTGCCCGAACACTCACCAACCCGACCATAAGTACCCTTCCCACTCACACTCTCATGTGTTTAAGAAGGTTCAATGACGCTCATCCTAGTCAAGTCGACTCAATTAGCAGAAATACTCTTTAACTTTGACAAACTAACTCGAAATCAATCAAATGAACAATGCAGACATAAGCTCAAGAGGACTTTATAGGGTTGTAATGAGGCTTAGGTGAGAGGTAGGGGATACTTTTGGGTAATGTGGTGGAAAAACCAAGAAAGGGGGAGCATAAATCGTTCAAACAAGGCCTAAGATGGCCTTCACAACTCCCAACAATCACCATAAAACCATGTAAAATAACCCAACTCTCATAAATCAATGAAAAGCGCATAACAAACCCAATTTTCTAGCAATGGAGCGACTATTCTTTTATGAACGTACGTGAATGAAAGAACTAGAATTCTTTTGAGTTTTCATTTCATTTTTCTTTCATTTTTTTGAACTTCATTCACGCAACTCTAAACTTGCTTTCTTTCTTTTCTCTTTCTCACTCTCAAACCACAGCAAATACACTTTTAAACTCCTCAAAAATCAAACTAAACCAACAAACCAATCTCAAACTCAACCCATACAAAAGCTCCCCAAGCTAGGCTTGGAATAATATCAAGTGAAGGCTTTTGGCTCGTAATAGGGGTTTAAGTAAAACGGAATAAGTCATTAGGCCCAGCGGGGCTAAGGAGGATAAAAGTATATCAAAAATTCACTCTGAAGCTCAAGAATAAGACAAAAGAACGCCTCTATCACAGCACATGCTACAAGTCATCTAAAATCAGACAAGTACAAAGTCAAAGTCAAGATCAATCCACTAAAGAGGAACTAACACACAAGAATAGACTGGATAATAAAATGAATCCAATAGGCTACAAAGAGGCCTCACAGTCTAACCAATTCAGGTATGCAGCATAAAGTGGTCTAATATAATCCAAAAATGCTCGAAATCATAGCAATCAAACATCAAATCATAGCCTCAAGATCACAAATGCCCAGCTATCCAGAAAACAAAGTCAAATCAATTTCAAATAGAGCACAGCAAGGGGCACAGGGAGGCAACTAAATCAGTCATGGGAACCATATTTTTTTGATTTTTTTCTGTATTTTTGAAAGCAGTAAATCTATCCTAGAAAGCAGTAAAAGAGATAGGGAATACAAACAGAACTCCTCCCCCAAGCTGAACTTGGCAGTGTCCTCAATGCCAAAAGGTGATAAGGACTATGCTAAGAGGAAAAACAATGTTAGTACCCTCACTCTCGCTCACAAAAAGGAAGCAAAATAAAAAGAAAAGGAAAGGGGAAAGAAAAGAAAATACGAGTTGCCTCTCGCACAGCGCTAGTTTATAAAGGTCCCGCACGACCATAATCCTCCCTCTCTCAAATAGGAGGGGCTTGGCAATGAGTGCAACCCTCATCAAACATCTTTCTCCTCCAAATGTTCTTGACAATGCCTCCAGACGGTGAGGCAACCTTAGGTGGAATTGGAACCTTCTCCACACCTACTTCATCCAGAACCTCATCCCTGCAACAAGATTGTTCAAGCATAGGTGCCTTAACAGCATTGGTTGGTTTAAAAATCACTTTATCATCACCAACACTCAGAGTTAAAGACCCAGACTTGACATCAATGACAGCACCAGCAGTACACTAAAACGGCCTACCCAAGATAATAGGAATCTGGGCATCCTCATCCATATCTAACACCAAAAAATCAACAGGAATATAGAATTTCCCTACCCTAACAGGAACATCCTCTAAAACACCTAGAGGGTATTTTATAGAACGATCCGCCATCTGTAAAGTGATTTGTGTGCATTTAAGGGCTCCCATGTTCAGTTTCTTATAAACAGACAATGGCATAACAGAAACAGAAGCACCTAAATCACACAAAGCCTTATCAATAAAAATAGGTCCAAGATGGCAGGGTATAGAAAAACTACCAGGATCTTTTAACTTTGGTGGGGTTTTATTTTAAATAAAAGCACTACACTCTTCAGTAAGAGCAACACGTTCTACCCCACCAAAGTCTCTTTTCTTAGTAATC
Organism: Patellifolia procumbens; assembly: GCA_947645195.1. Taxonomy (NCBI): domain Eukaryota; kingdom Viridiplantae; phylum Streptophyta; class Magnoliopsida; order Caryophyllales; family Amaranthaceae; genus Patellifolia; species Patellifolia procumbens. The sequence goes on from CANSGD010000016.1 coordinate 6,573,939, forward strand.
ATGTCTTTCAGAAATTTGGCATAAACAGGCACTTGGGTAATTAAGTCTGTGAATGGAATCGTTACCTCAAGGTTCTTGACCATAGACAAGAACTTACCAAACTGCTGATCGACCTTGGACTGTTGCATCCTGTGAGGGAAAGGTAGCCTTGGTGTAAAAGGCGTTTCAGAAACCTTCTCTTTTTTCTTCCCTGTCTGTTCAGCTTCTGCAGACAAATCGACTTCAGACGTCGAATTCTTTCTTTTTCCTTCCTCTACCACCCTCTTCTTCCCTGCAGTCGGGGTAACCTCATCAATGGGCACTGGAGGGGCATCATATGCAATGCCACTACGAAGAGTGATGGCATTCACATGTTCTCTCTGAACTGGTTGCCCTGGCAATTGTCCCTGCTGCCTCTGTGCATTAGATTCTGCCAACTGGGCAACTTGAGCCTCGAGAAGTTGGATGTGCTTCTCTTGAGCCCTCCTTGTTTCCTCATTTGCCTTTTGCATAGACAATATCAGTTTCATCAGTTCAGAATTGCTAGGCTCTTGTGGGTTGTTTTGTGGAGGTGGGGTGTGGAAATTTTGTGGAGTTTGGAAGTTATTGGGATGATGGAAGTTTTGTGGTGGTGGTCTTTGGAAATTTTGTGGGGTTTGATGGTATGAAGGTTTAGGGTAGTTTTGTGGAGGTGGAGGTTGATGGTTTTGTGGGTTTTGGTAGTTATGTGAAGGGGGGAAGGTTTGTGGTCTTTGTTGGAAGGCATTGGCCTGCTCCATCTGAAATTGACTGAACTGACAGTCATGCCCAAAGTGACCCTGAACACCACATACCTCGCAGTAAGATGAGGTAATGGGTGCTACTGCAGACATAGCATTGATACTCATGGGTGGAGTTGTCGGACTAGAATACTTCATTAGCTGCTTAGTTAGTTGCACCATCTGAGATGTAAGCAATGAAATAGCGTCAACTTCAAGTACCTTCTTAGTCAAACTCCTAGATGATGTATGGTCATTGGCTGCAAGATTTGATATGAATTCATAACCCTCATCAACTGCCTTGTCTAAAAACACTCCTCCTGCAGACGAATCAACAATACACTTCGTCTGAGGCTGCAGACCATTGTAGAATGTCTGCGTCAAGAACCATTTGTCCATATTATGGTGTGGACACTCTCTCTGTAAATCTCTAAACCTAGCCCACGCTTCCCTTAATGTTTCATCAGGCTCTTAGGAAAACGTGGCTAGTTTATTTCTGATTTCTGCTGTTTTAGTGGGTGGGTAATACTCTCTCAGAAATGCAGCAGAAATCTCACTCCACTCGGTTTCTTTCACATCGTTCAACCATTTTTGGGCTCTATCTCTCAGTGAAAACTCGAACAACATGACTTTGAGTTGATCTAGAGTGACGCCGGCATGTTTAACGGTTCGACAAAGTTGTTGAAACCGTTGTAGATGATTTGCCGGATCTTCAGTAGGATGCCCACCAAACTGATTTTGCTGGACCATGCTGATGAGTCCAGGCTTGATTTCGAAATTTGTTGCGGCAATGGTGGGCATAGTAGGTCCAGTGGAGAGACCATCCGGGTTGGGCACCCCATATGACTTCAGTGATTTTGACATAACTGAATTCAAGGTGTCTGTTCCAGAGGTGTTCAGCTGAACAGACTGCTTTTCTTTCTGCTTTATCTTTCGGATCCGCCTGATTGTCCTAGTAAGATCGGGGTCCGCTGGAATTGGGGAACCGTTTCTTTGGGACCTGGGCATACAAAAGAAACAAAAAGCAGCAGTAAAACGTACCTCAATTGGAACAATGAAGTTCCAACGAGGTACAGAGAAGTAGACCAAATAATCAAATAAAAACTTAGAGAACTAGCCGTCTCCCCGGCAACGGCGCCAAAATTTGATAGGTTTTAGTCGTGTCACCTAATCAAAAATAAACCTACGGACCTCTAACTAGGTAGTCAGTGGAAGCAGGGTCGAATCCTCAGGGAGACAGAGTTTCTAAATCAATAATCAACCAATTCAGCTACTCCAGATGAAATCAGGAAGGAATTAATTAAACTAAGGAATAGACTACGGAAGACTGAATAAATCGAGGATTAAACTATGGAATAAAAGTCTAGGGTATTAGGTCGGTCCACCATGCTTATACCAATCAAATAGGGTCAACTACTATAAAAACCTAAGTCAAGAGTCGGGGGATTAGAGCCTATGTTGAGCTATGGTTAAGACTCAACGCTCATAGTTCAACATACGCCGCATGTTCACTAACGTAATCAGAACTACTGATGTGTCCTAGGCCTCTAGTCGTAAGACGGATCTGTGCAAACAACTATTAACCACAAGCAATCAATGAAATTGTACACTGACATTAATTACTCAATAAGAACAAACCGCATCACAATCACCCTAATCAAGCCCTAGAAATTGATAGAAATCTAAATCACAATCATGGTATAAACATGGCTTTCCTATCTAACACCCTAGAAAGAGAACTACTCACTCATAATCGAATTGGCAACAACAAAACTAATATGAAACCCTAAGAATTGCATCATGAACAATTAAATAATTAAACTAAGCAATCAAAGTAATTAAAGAGATAAAGAGTAGAGAAGAGTACCAATTGACGGAAAGCAGGAACTTTTATTGAAATCGAAATAGGTTTGATCACCTCTAAATTAATCTAATTTGTTTGAATTAAACTAAAAGCAATGAAGAATAAAACTAGTCTAAAACCTAATGAGAGATCAATAAAAGATGATGAGGAAAAGGTATTTATAATACCCCTCAAGTTCACTAAAAATCGGAACAAAAAGTGAAAAAAGCGCGATAAAGAGCGCCAGACCCGATCGGGCCCGAGCACAGTACCCGATCGGGTCCACATACAAATTCTCCCAACTTCACTTCTGGGCTCTGGCAGCAGCAGTGCAGCAATAAGGCGAGAAAACGGCCCACCCGATCGGGTCGGGCGTAGTCACCCGATCGGGTCTGGCGACAACTTGGGCCAGCGTGTTCCCCTCGCCTGTACCACCGCAACGAGACCAAGCAGCACTCCACCCGATCAGGTCGGGCGGTAGTCATCCGATCGGGTCTGGGGACATGCTTCCTTGCCCGATTCGATCGGGTAAACATCGCCCGATCGGGTCCGCAACTTTTATACCCGATCATAAATACTTCGCCCGATCGGGCTATTTCTGCCCGATCAGTGCACGGAAAACTCCTTTTGACTCCTTTGCTCTCTAATCTTCACGTTTAGGGGTCTTGGGACCTCCTAAACTATCCATAAAGCTCGTGAGCCACCCTACGTGCCTCATAACATCTCGTAAAGCCGTGGTTGCTTCCAAATGGCTCTGGAATAAGGAGAAAACTCCATAAAACCTGCAATTCAATACTAAAACACGAAACCACAACTGCATACGAAAGTTAGCACAAAATAGCTCCCAAGAGCTCCAATGACGCACAAATTAGCTTGTAAATAAGGGAGAAAACTCTATATAAATACGTGATATCAAACTCCCCCAAGCTAAACCTTTGCTTGTCCTCAAGCAAACAGCACATGAACATGGAATAGATTACCTCACCCCAAAGATAAAAACAAATCAAAGCTCAAAACATTTTCAAGACTAAGAATCGTTCAAGCAGGCATAATTCAAGTTTGGCTCATCAAATCCATCCAACCACCAATCATTCAAGCAATTTATCAAACTCAAGCATCCACAAAGCATACAAGTCCTGAAAAGGCACTCACAAGGGTGTCACTCCTCTCAATTTTGTGGCAGGCAAAGAATGTGCCCGAACACTCACAACCCCGACCATAAGTACCCTTCCCACTCACACTCTCATGTGTTTAAGAAGGTTCAATGACGCTCATCCTAGTCAAGTCGACTCAATTAGCAGAAATACTCTTTAACTTTGACAAACTAACTCGAAATCAATCAAATGAACAATGCAGACATAAGCTCAAGAGGACTTTATAGGGTTGTAATGAGGCTTAGGTGAGAGGTAGGGGATACTTTTGGGTAATGTGGTGGAAAAACCAAGAAAGGGGGAGCATAAATCGTTCAAACAAGGCCTAAGATGGCCTTCACAACTCCCAACAATCACCATAAAACCATGTAAAATAACCCAACTCTCATAAATCAATGAAAAGCGCATAACAAACCCAATTTTCTAGCAATGGAGCGACTATTCTTTTATGAACGTACGTGAATGAAAGAACTAGAATTCTTTTGAGTTTTCATTTCATTTTTCTTTCATTTTTTTGAACTTCATTCACGCAACTCTAAACTTGCTTTCTTTCTTTTCTCTTTCTCACTCTCAAACCACAGCAAATACACTTTTAAACTCCTCAAAAATCAAACTAAACCAACAAACCAATCTCAAACTCAACCCATACAAAAGCTCCCCCAAGCTAGGCTTGGAATAATATCAAGTGAAGGCTTTTGGCTCGTAATAGGGGTTTAAGTAAAACGGAATAAGTCATTAGGCCCAGCGGGGCTAAGGAGGATAAAAGTATATCAAAAATTCACTCTGAAGCTCAAGAATAAGACAAAAGAACGCCTCTATCACAGCACATGCTACAAGTCATCTAAAATCAGACAAGTACGAAGTCAAAGTCAAGATCAATCCACTAAAGAGGAACTAACACACAAGAATAGACTGGATAATAAAATGAATCCAATAGGCTACAAAGAGGCCTCACAGTCTAACCAATTCAGGTATGCAGCATAAAGTGGTCTAATATAATCCAAAAATGCTCGAAATCATAGCAATCAAACATCAAATCATAGCCTCAAGATCACAAATGCCCAGCTATCCAGAAAACAAAGTCAAATCAATTTCAAATAGAGCACAGCAAGGGGCACAGGGAGGCAACTAAATCAGTCATGGGAACCATATTTTTTTGATTTTTTTTCTGTATTTTTGAAAGCAGTAAATCTATCCTAGAAAGCAGTAAAAGAGATAGGGAATACAAACAGAACTCCTCCCCCAAGCTGAACTTGGCAGTGTCCTCAATGCCAAAAGGTGATAAGGACTATGCTAAGAGGAAAAACAATGTTAGTACCCTCACTCTCGCTCACAAAAAGGAAGCAAAATAAAAAGAAAAGGAAAGGGGAAAGAAAAGAAAATACGAGTTGCCTCTCGCACAGCGCTAGTTTATAAAGGTCCCGCACGACCATAATCCTCCCTCTCTCAAATAGGAGGGGCTTGGCAATGAGTGCAACCCTCATCAAACATCTTTCTCCTCCAAATGTTCTTGACAATGCCTCCAGACGGTGAGGCAACCTTAGGTGGAATTGGAACCTTCTCCACACCTACTTCATCCAGAACCTCATCCCTGCAACAAGATTGTTCAAGCATAGGTGCCTTAACAGCATTGGTTGGTTTAAAAATCACTTTATCATCACCAACACTCAGAGTTAAAGACCCAGACTTGACATCAATGACAGCACCAGCAGTACACTAAAACGGCCTACCCAAGATAATAGGAATCTGGGCATCCTCATCCATATCTAACACCAAAAAATCAACAGGAATATAGAATTTCCCTACCCTAACAGGAACATCCTCTAAAACACCTAGAGGGTATTTTATAGAACGATCCGCCATCTGTAAAGTGATTTGTGTGCATTTAAGGGCTCCCATGTTCAGTTTCTTATAAACAGACAATGGCATAACAGAAACAGAAGCACCTAAATCACACAAAGCCTTATCAATAAAAATAGGTCCAAGATGGCAGGGTATAGAAAAACTACCAGGATCTTTTAACTTTGGTGGGGTTTTATTTTAAATAAAAGCACTACACTCTTCAGTAAGAGCGACACGTTCTACCCCACCAAAGTCTCTTTTCTTAGTAATCATGTCTTTCAGAAATTTGGCATAAACAGGCACTTGGGTAATTAAGTCTGTGAATGGAATCGTTACCTCAAGGTTCTTGACCATAGACAAGAACTTACCAAACTGCTGATCGACCTTGGACTGTTGCATCCTGTGAGGGAAAGGTAGCCTTGGTGTAAAAGGCGTTTCAGAAACCTTCTCTTTTTTCTTCCCTGTCTGTTCAGCTTCTGCAGACAAATCGACTTCAGACGTCGAATTCTTTCTTTTTCCTTCCTCTACCACCCTCTTCTTCCCTGCAGTCGGGGTAACCTCATCAATGGGCACTGGAGGGGCATCATATGCAATGCCACTACGAAGAGTGATGGCATTCACATGTTCTCTCTGAACTGGTTGCCCTGGCAATTGTCCCTGCTGCCTCTGTGCATTAGATTCTGCCAACTGGGCAACTTGAGCCTCGAGAAGTTGGATGTGCTTCTCTTGAGCCCTCCTTGTTTCCTTATTTGCCTTTTGCATAGACAATATTAGTTTCATCAGTTCAGAATTGCTAGGCTCTTGTGGGTTGTTTTTGTGGAGGTGGGGTGTGGAAATTTTGTGGAGTTTGGAAGTTATTGGGATGATGGAAGTTTTGTGGTGGTGGTCTTTGGAAATTTTGTGGGGTTTGATGGTTGAAGGTTTAGGGTAGTTTTGTGGAGGTGGAGGTTGATGGTTTTGTGGGTTTTGGTAGTTATGTGAAGGGGGGAAGGTTTGTGGTCTTTGTTGGAAGGCATTGGCCTGCTCCATCTGAAATTGACTGAACTGACAGTCATGCCCAAAGTGACCCTGAACACCACATACCTCGCAGTAAGATGAGGTAATGGGTGCTACTGCAGACATAGCATTGATACTCATGGGTGGAGTTGTCGGACTAGAATACTTCATTAGCTGCTTAGTTAGTTGCACCATCTGAGATGTAAGCAATGAAATAGCGTCAACTTCAAGTACCTTCTTAGTCAAACTCCTAGATGATGTATGGTCATTGGCTGCAAGATTTGATATGAATTCATAACCCTCATCAACTGCCTTGTCTAAAAACACTCCTCCTGCAGACGAATCAACAATACACTTCGTCTGAGGCTGCAGACCATTGTAGAATGTCTGCGTCAAGAACCATTTGTCCATATTATGGTGTGGACACTCTCTCTGTAAATCTCTAAACCTAGCCCACGCTTCCCTTAATGTTTCATCAGGCTCTTGGGAAAATGTGGCTAGTTTATTTCTGATTTCTGCTGTTTTAGTGGGTGGGTAATACTCTCTCAGAAATGCAGCAGAAATCTCACTCCACTCGGTTTCTTTCACATCGTTCAACCATTTTTGGGCTCTATCTCTCAGTGAAAACTCGAACAACATGACTTTGAGTTGATCTGGAGTGACGCCGGCATGTTTAACGGTTCGACAAAGTTGTTGAAACCGTTGTAGATGATTTGCCGGATCTTCAGTAGGATGCCCACCAAACTGATTTTGCTGGACCATGCTGATGAGTCCAGGCTTGATTTCGAAATTTGCTACGGCAATGGTGGGCATAGTAGGTCCAGTGGAGAGACCATCCGGGTTGGGCACCCCATATGACTTCAGTGATTTTGACATAACTGAATTCAAGGTGTCTGTTCCAGAGGTGTTCAGCTGAATAGACTGCTTTTCTTTCTGCTTTATCTTTCGGATCCGCCTGATTGTCCTAGTAAGATCGGGGTCCGCTGGAATTGGGGAACCGTTTCTTTGGGACCTGGGCATACAAAAGAAACAAAAAGCAGCAGTAAAAGGTACCTCAATTGGAACAATGAAGTTCCAACGAGGTACAGAGAAGTAGACCAAATAATCAAATAAAAACTTAGAGAACTAGCCGTCTCCCCGGCAACGGCGCCAAAATTTGATAGGTTTTAGTCGTGTCACCTAATCAAAAATAAACCTACGGACCTCTAACTAGGTAGTCAGTGGAAGCAGGGTCGAATCCTCAGGGAGACAGAGTTTCTAAATCAATAATCAACCAATTCAGCTACTCCAGATGAAATCAGGAAGGAATTAATTAAACTAAGGAATAGACTACGGAAGACTGAATAAATCGAGGATTAAACTATGGAATAAAAGTCTAGGGTATTAGGTTGGTCCACCATGCTTATACCAATCAAATAGGGTCAACTACTATAAAAACCTAAGTCAAGAGTCGGGGGATTAGAGCCTATGTTGAGCTATGGTTAAGACTCAACGCTCATAGTTCAACATACGCCGCATGTTCACTAACGTAATCAGAACTACTGATGTGTCCTAGGCCTCTAGTCGTAAGACGGATCTGTGCAAACAACTATTAACCACAAGCAATCAATGAAATTGTACACTGACATTAATTACTCAATAAGAACAAACCGCATCACAATCACCCTAATCAAGCCCTAGAAATTGATAGAAATCTAAATCACAATCATGGTATAAACATGGTTTTCCTATCTAACACCCTAGAAAGAGAACTACTCACTCATAATCGAATTGGCAACAACAAAACTAATATGAAACCCTAAGAATTTCATCATGAACAATTAAATAATTAAACTAAGCAATCAAAGTAATTAAAGAGATAAAGAGTAGAGAAGAGTACCAATTGACGGAAAGCAGGAACTTTTATTGAAATCGAAATAGGTTTGATCACCTCTAAATTAATCTAAAGTGTTTGAATTAAACTAAAAGCAATGAAGAATAAAACTAGTCTAAAACCTAATGAGAGATCAATAAAAGATGATGAGGAAAAGGTATTTATAATACCCCTCAAGTTCACTAAAAATCGGAACAAAAAGTGAAAAAAGCGCGATAAAGAGCGCCAGACCCGATCGGGCCCGAGCACAGTACCCGATCGGGTCCACATACAAATTCTCCCAACTTCACTTCTGGGCTTTGGCAGCAGCAGTGCAGCAATAAGGCGAGAAAACGGCCCACCCGATCGGGTCGGGCGGTAGTCACCCGATCGGGTCTGGCGACAACTTGGGCCAGCGTGTTCCCCTCGCCTGTAGCACCGCAACGAGACCAAGCAGCACTCCACCCGATCAGGTCGGGCGGTAGTCACCCGATCGGGTCTGGGGACATGCTTCCTCGCCCGATTCGATCGGGCAAACATCGCCCGATCGGGTCCGCAACTTTTATACCCGATCATAAATACTTCGCCCGATCGGGCTATTTCTGCCCGATCAGTGCACGGAAAACTCCTTTTGACTCCTTTGCTCTCTAATCTTCACGTTTAGGGGTCTTGGGACCTCCTAAACTATCCATAAAGCTTGTGAGCCACCCTACGTGCCTCATAACATCTCGTAAAGCCGTGGTTGCTTCCAAATGGCTCGGGAATAAGGAGAAAACTCCATAAAACCTGCAATTCAATACTAAAACACGAAACCACAACTGCATACGAAAGTTAGCACAAAATAGCTCCCAAGAGCTCCAATGACGCACAAATTAGCTTGTAAATAAGGGAGAAAACTCTATATAAATACGTGATATCAAACACGCACCAACTCGACCATAATGTCCCTTCCCACTCACACTCACATGGGTTTAAGAAGGTTAAATGACACTCATCCTAATCAAGTCGACTCAGTTAGCAGACATACTCTTTAACTTTGACAAACTGACTCGAAATCAATCAAATAAACAATGTAAACACAAGCTCAAGAGGACTTTATAGGATTGTAATGGGACATAGGAAAGAGGTAGGGAATATTTTTAGGAAATGTGGTGGAAAAACCGAGAATGGGGGAGCAAAGATCACTCAAAAAAGGCCGAAGATGGCCGAAACAACTCCCAACAACACCAAATAACCACAAAACATAACCCAACTCTTATAAATCGATAAAAACTCATAACAAGCCCAATTTTCAAGCAATGTAGCACATTTTTCTTTATAAACAACGTGAATGAAGGAACTTTGAACTCTTTTAAACTTTTATTTCTTTTTCTTTCATTTTACGAACCAAACATTCACGCTACTCTAACTTTGCCTTTTCTTTTCTTTTTCTCACACTTGGAACCACATCAAATAAATAAATCATTCCCAAAACCAAACAAAACCATAAAACCAATCTCATAACTTAACCCAACAACGCTCCCCCAAGCTAGGCTTGGAAATAGTATCGATATAAAGGTCATGAGCTCATAATAAGGGTTTAGTAACACGAAAAAAGTCATTAGGCTCAGCGGGGCTAAGGGGGATAAATGTGTATCAAAAATTTACTCTGAACCTCAAGAACCAGACAAAAGAACGCCTCTATCACAGCAAATGCTACAAGTCATCGAATATCAGACAAGTACGAAGTCAAAGTGAAGATCAATCAACTAATGAGGAGCTAACACACAAAAACAGACTGGATAATCATATGAATCCATTAGGCTACAAAGAGGCCTCACAGTCTAAACAATTCAGGCATGCAGTACAATGTAGTGTATAATAATCAAAATTCGCTCGAAATCATAGCAATCAACCATCAAATCATAGTCTCAAGATCACAAATGCCCAACTATCCAGAAAATAATTTAATATAATTAAGTCAATAAATATAGCACAACTTCTTAATAATAATAATAAAATCAAGTATAAGTTTTCATTTAAAACACAAGGGTTTCAATAAATAAGTAAACTAATATTATAATTAATAGTTAACAAAGCTGCTCTTAAAACAGGGCTATTACACTATACCACCCTTACAAAAAGTTTCGTCCTCGAAACTTAAAACAATAACATTTGAATATAAAAATTCATATCAAAATCAAAAAGAAATATTATATTACTATTTGATTTAATTTAACAAAACCAAGATCTCAGAACTTCACAATCAAAAGCTCATCATTAACATTTTTGTGTCTCGGCTATCTGATGCCTAGGTTCATCGAGGAGCTAAAACATCAAAATGGTAACCTTGTCAGTATTGAACTTATGTCATTCCGTTCCTGAGAGCTCATTTGAAAACCATAATACTTATTTTCAAGCTAAACCAAACTTGACAAAAGAAAACCCTTCCTTTTAAATCCAACGAACGATAATAAATAATTATAATAATAATAATATAAATAACATATAATACTAATCGTGGTAACCTAATATCAATCATAACTCTAGTCCCAATCAAGACTATTACACTCTTCCCCCCTAAAAATGAGTTTTTTCCTCAAAACTCCAATCCACACTTCCACTGCACACTCTAATTACTAATTCCTAAGGATATTATGGGTTCACGTAAGCACATAGTATCACATTAGAACATAAGAGACATATAATCCCACATAATGCTCAATGAGCAACACATTATACTTAAAAGGCGTAACTACTGTCAACGGCTTGATTCATTTGAATTCTAAACTCATTTTAAACTTACTTAACTCTTACGCTCATATATGGAGATCCGTGCGTACCTAAAAACAAACCCGCTCTGATACCATTTGTAACAGCCCGGATTCACCAACCAACTTAATTAGAGCTAAACACAACAGAAAACTTAATCCGGACTGTTACCATCACACTCCTTGTCCTAAAACGAAGAATATGAAATCCTAAAAACCTGAACTTTTTAAAGCATTAAATATAAAACATTAACACTAAACGAACTTATCTAAGTGATCTGAATGGTATTCATTAAATAATAAAAGTCTACAAAAAATTCGGCAAAGCTCCATTTAAAATACAGACCGCGTGAAATTTAACTTAGGATTCACATCCAAATAAGGAACCTGTATATCATTTTAATATATTTCCAGCACCTACTCCCAGCTTGTACATTACAAATTCCTATTTTAAAACTATTTATAGCATAACTATATACTACACTGTTACAAAGTCAATCGTCGTCGCCTCAATACATATAAGGATAGTTGTGGCAAGAATCCCCGCAACAAACCTTCCACATATTCCCTACATCCACCTGAAACTAATACGATACTGCCACCCATCCAAGTGACAGGCCACAGAAATGACAAAACAAACATTTGACTCACATCATCAACGCGCTGAGTACTAAACCCGTAAAAACAAGTAAAACATGCTTTGGTGGTTTTTGTTTAAAACACTCATCACATATGTTCACATCTAACTCATATAACCACGTATACCTCAAACCATTTACTGAAATGAATATTGAAACATTATATTATTCATTACCAAAATAGTACTTTAGAACAAAACATATCAGTGATATAATATATGTTTGGAAACTCAATTTCCTTTCACAACATTTAACTTTCTTACCAAAAAATTCATTGTTATTTGTTATCTTGGTGTGAACGCGAATCGAGAGGGGTACCATGCAGTACCAGCTGTCTCCAAACTGTTGAGGGTCGTCACCTCACCTTTTACTGTTCTGCTTGCAAGACTTAAACCGGACATGTCCTATGACACCAGAACTTAGCCCGTCCTGGAAGGCAACAGCTAAGGACTCTACCCGCCCTAGCTCGGGTGCCTGTTCACACGTTGTTCCGTTAATAATATTGTTTTTAATATACGCACATTGGTGACTTTCACCACAAATCACACTTTCACACACTTTTCATAGCACTTCCACCCAATAAAATACGTTTTACTTTATAAATGAAGTTTCACGTTACAAAAAAAGGCCTTGGAAAACATAATAATATATACATAACCTGGTTATATACCCCAAAAGCTCATAACATATCCTAAGGGTTCCCGTTCTAAACCCAATATGTCTCCAATGGCTTTTCACATGCCAATATGCTTAGTTGAGTAAGAATAAAATATCCTCAAGTATAGCTAGTTTAATATTCCAACAACGAGACACTTTTCCTATGAGACATACGCTATAATACTCTCATAAGATCGTCATTTGTCTAGGACTATGATTGGAACAACATTAGAAGTAACTTACACTTATTACCTATGGGCAAGTTAGGTATTGGGTACGAGAATCTTCAATTGTTCACTTAACCTTTACGAATTAAGTTCCTTTGTGACATTCCTAAATCAAAACCAACTAAACACTAAGACTACTCCAAATACAACTAGGACATTTACGTAATAGGGATATCTATAATAAAGTTCTGCTTATCTTAACAAACATAGACTCAGTAAGATAAGACTGATCTAGTTTAATATCTTGCTTCTTAGTTTTTTATAACCTTTACTAATAATAATTATAAATTCCATCCTTTCCTTAATACAAACAACATCAATATTTTATATATATATATATATATATATATATATATATATATATATATACTCGTTGCGTTGTTATTTAGAATTTCATATTTTAGAGTTGCTAATTAATACATATTAGCAAAGTACAGACCACCCCGTTATACATATGTTATTATTTAGAATTCTGAATTAGGAACTCTTCAATATGAATCTACTTTAAATTCATCTCTAACAAGTTCATAGATTTGTTTAGAAAGTATTACTATTGAGCATAGTGCTCAAAGTGAATCTCAATTGTCTAATAGCGTTTAGAAGTCTCTCATTGTATTTTCAAAAGAAACTAAACTGTCTTTCAAGTTACTAGTTTGAATGACAATTTAGTCGTCTTTCTCTTTAATAATCATATCGGACATTAGTGACCATTTCATTGTATTTAGTCTAGTGAAAACTTTTACAATTAATGTCCATTTGTACCTATGGTTCCTTTATTAGTGAATTTAATTTCTAACAGCAAGATACATTGATCTGGTTGAAACTTGGCTAATTACTCCATCCCATAGACATTTGAGTTGTTTTACTGACTTACTAATCAAGATTTTAATTCAATTCCTTAATTCCCAAAGTATTATATTCTAACCAATTCATTAGTTACTAATCGAATTCCGAGTTAGAAATATGTTAACAACTATGTATTAAAAAATTATATCGTATTCAGATCCGTATAAGGCCGATTAGTTTCAAGAATCCAGAAATCCCCTAGAATAATTTTGTTCTATCTCAAGGTTCCTTCCACACTAATCTCTCATTCCAATAGCTATCGATCCCCTTCTCAACATCATCCCAAAACAAATGCTAAAGGTATGCTCTCTTATCTCCAACTCCGAGAGTTACATCATACTACAAGCTTTCAACCATTGCTAATGAACTTAGGTTGAGTCCTACCTATTCAAATTGACGATTTCCATACTTTAACCAGTCTCATTCCTAAATCATAATCTAATAATCCAAGTACTTCGGTTTCCAGCCACAAAATATCAACGCACCACCATAAATAGATAAGACTTAATATATAGAGCATTTGTATTCATTAACAAGAAAATCCTGCACCACGACAACAAAGTAGGAACAATAGCAACACCCAAGTATCCTTGGTTTGTACCAACTTACCAAAATTAAACTCAAATCAGTTTCTATATAATCAAAATACATTTCTAACTTATGACTGAACAAAATAAGATTAAACATCAACTAGTCTAACAATTGGTTTGAAGCTGAATTTATGTTCTATAATCAGAGTAGTGGTTTTGTAACATCCCGTCTTTTACCAACTATACTTTAACTTAAATAAATGAACTAAAAGATAAAACCAGTGGTAGCGGAAATACCACCGAGACGTAAATGTCACTCTAGGGTAAATTTAAACTATATTAATAAACAATAATTTCATAAAGTAATCAAAACCTAGAAATGTACAGAAGGATGAGGTCCCATACCCTCATCTCCATCGTCTCAAGATTTAACGAGTTCCAAACTCAAAATCCATAATGCAAGACATTATCCAAAATAACCTTATTAAACATAGAAAGGTAACTAAACTACTGCTTAAGACCCATAAGACTAGAGGTCCTAATATCTAACTCATAATGCTCGTCCACTATGACAAGCACTACAGTGAAGCTCACAAGGCCGGATCGCACAACACCGGTCCAAACGGTAAGTACTCTAAACTCCAACATCTGCAAAATGTTCAACAAATATCCACAATCAGTGGGGAGTAACTAACTGCTCTCCCAGCCCAAAATAGGTTTCAAAAAGTATTCTCAAGTAAGGTTAGAATAAAGATTACACCTATACTACATAAAAACCAAATGACAGTAAGGACAATAGCAGAGCAAAACACCACTGACAACATGCTTGCTAATTAATAGTTCAAGTAACGACACAACAACCCAAGAAAACAAACGTTATCCAGATAACATAATAAAAAAAACTAATATTAATAAAACTAACAGAAGTAATATCAAATTAACAGAATAATAGAACTTCGAGTAGTTACAACATCAAATTAATAACGAGAGAGCGAACGCTAGTGACCCGCAGCCCACTTCCTCAGGAAAAGTCAGATCGAATCTCCAGAACGGCCTATGGGTTACGTTCCCTACCGTCTGTGTCTAAGAATGGCCAAAATCCCGATGCGGGACAATACACGTAGTACTTCCCGACCTCTCGGACGACAACAAGTCCTAGGTATCTCCAATGCAGGGTAACACCCAACATGATGTCCCCTACCTCTCGGAGTGCGTGTTCGTTACCTTTGGGACACCGTCCCTTAGGCTACTCAACTCAATTAAAACCAAACATCAAAAGTACTAAAACAGTACATTATTCTTCAAATCAACAAAGGCGTTATCTGAGTTTGGGTACGGAGTTAATTATGACAAGTCACAATACCCTACGTACATAACTCTTGGCGAAGTAATGCTAAAGGCAGTATTATCCTCCCCCGAGCATTACGACGTCGACAACTCAATATAAATAATAAAACTGTAACACCAATGGCATATAATCATGGAAAAATAAATCGATGACAACCAAAATTTATTCTTACTTCGTAACCACTTAAACACGTCATAAATTCACCCAAATCACGCTAAAACAATGAAATAATATCATGACATGATAATAAACTTATTAGGCTATAGAAACACACAAAATAAGCATAATTTCGAGTTACAAAACATGCATAAATGATGAGTAAAATACAGCAGCCCCATAAACTATTCCAGCAGTACATACCTTCACTAAACCTCTCAAAAATCAACTCAAAACACATAATCCTTCTTAGTCCATTAACATACGACCTTCTAAGACATAATAGGACATAACAGGCAAAAGTTTTAGCATGAAAACAATCAAAACAAACCCTTAAACTAGCCTTAATCATACGCCTAAAACAAATCTGGGTAGCAACACCCTACTCACCTTTTTAGCCATAATATCATATCATACTTGCTTTAAAACATGCTGCTTTAGTTTAGGAAATAGCATAACATGATACTAATTTATTTTAAGCATGAAAATCAATCAAAACAAGGCATCAAAAGGTCCTAATTCACACAACTTTGGGGCTGTATTTCAGCAGCCATGTACATCATTTCATGCTCAAAAACTCATGGAAATCATGCCCAAAACTCCAAGACAAAACATGGATTAATTACCTAACATAACCTTATTTAATACTAACCATGAATTGCACATTTAGGCTTAAGAAAAAAATATAAACATGCTCTGTATTCAACCAAAAAAAACGGCAGCATGGTGTTAAGAATACAGCAGTAAAATATTTTACTCCAATGGGTTTAACATGATTTAATCTACCTAAATCACATCTTAAACAACATAAACTTGATCCCTAATTAACCCCTAACATGATGCTAAATAATTTGGGCTAGAAAATGAAACAAAACTCAACCTACTGCACACTAACACGCCTACTGCAGCCTAACAAAGAGAATATCAAGTAAGTTTGTAAAGTATACCACTTCCATGGCCATCAACGTTTAGCAAAGAAAAATGAATCATAGATTCTAATGAACAAGCTAGCTAATAAACAAAGTACTAACATCCTATTGTTTACTAAAAGCTACTGCATTGTTTACGATGAATTTTACCAAATTCAGGAATATAATTTCAGCAGAAATATATCTCACAGTAGTGTTCGAACTAACGGTACTAAGACCACAATTTTCATCCTAAAAAGATAAGCGAACCGTTAGTTACCTCGGCCAACTCGAGAAGTGCATAAACGAACACAATTCCGACACAACCTTCATGACTCGTCTGACCAAAACTGGAACTGCAGCCACGTTGTTTACTTTCTTCAAAAACTAATTACACCACGAGCAAGATCCTTCCGAGTAGATGAATTTTGACTACTCACACGTCAAATTCCGATAAGAAATGAAGGAGATATAAGGCAAACAAGATTGGTGTGTGAAAATGGACGAAAATGGACGAAAATGGTGAATGAAGAGAAAGAGGCGTGTGAACAAAGTGTAGAAGGTGAGCAGAATTTCTGGTTACTCTTGATAGCATTTTGAGGGCTCAAAAGGCTGAATTAAGAGGAGTGAATTAAGGGCCATTAAGGGTGCATTAAGGGGTGAATTGATGAGGTGATTAAGTGGGGGCAAATGACAGTTACAATAATACAATGGCTAGCCATCATTCCTTCACCTTCCTACTAAGATCATTAGTTCTTCGGAACCAAAGTTAACAAGGTTTGAGTAACATTCGCGCACTAAACTGTTCGTACAACAGCTTATTGCTTAAAAATAAAATTGTATGCTATCCAAATTTATAAAATAAAAATATACTATTAACCTTGTAAAATAATTACGCACGCGACGACTATATACATTTTCCATTCCGGCCACAACGACACACCATATTATACACTTTCGCATTTTCGAAACATACTTATACTATTATTTTATAAATAAATAAATTACTAGTCATAACGTAACATATATACGCACATCATAATCATATACATTTTGTAATTTAAGCACGTGTAGATATCACATTATACACCTAGACATTTCCTAGTACACATACATGTATTAATATAATCAAATATAATTTTTCTCTACGAATATATATATAGATATATAAATAACAACGTACACGGTATAAAATTAATGCCCGAAATTTCTAGTGAAATTACGGGGTGTTACAGGTTTAGTACCTCAGTTAGGATTTCAAAGTGAGCAAGACTAGCAGCGGAGGTGGTGGTTTACGGTGGTTCATGGCCCTTCACCCAATCTTCTTTACCCTTTTCTCTAAACATCTCAATTTAGGGTTGAACTCTGAAATTAAGTTAAGGTTTTTATACATTAGGCTTCTCCCTCTTTTCCCGCCTCTTTTCTTGCCGGAGAACCGCCTGAAATGGTGTGGCTAGGTCCGATGGTGGTCAGCTCTTGTTTGCATATCCCTCCTGTCGTGCTCCCCTTTCTCTTTTCTGCACCCGCTTCGTCCCCGTCTCGTGCCGCCTACACGCAGCCATCAACGCGGCTCCTTCGCTTAGCCGCCCCTTCATCTTCCTCTTTCTCTTCTCGCTCTTTCTCTCTCTCTCTCTCTCTCTCTATCTTCCTCTTCCTTTGTTTCTCGCCTTTCCCCGACCCTATGCTCTCTTACTTCCATTTCTTGTTTCTGTAAACAGAAAACAAACCCCTTCCACTTTTGTTGATCTTCTTTTTTTTTATTAATTGATGAGTCATCCTACTCCTTATTTCCCCTTCATCCACATAACCCTTGCCTCTTATTCAATAGCCACGCCATCCCTCACCCTTTAATTTCGTTTTTTTAAAACTTTAATCTTACCTTATCAAATAAATCACCACCCTCTAATATATTTATTTTTACACATATATAAATATAATTAATTTGTCTATTTAAAATACAAATCTCATTAAAACTAATAACTCAAACCTGTTGTAGAATGCTTGATGTTCTTGAAGGGTAAAAGGGTAATTATTGAGACTTGTGTAGGTAACAATCCGATCCTTGCTCCGACCCTGCACGAAGGAAACCAACCCTGGAGGGTTGGGTTGATTCCCCCTCCGATGCTTAAGTTAGTATTCTAGAGAGATAAAATCTAGAGAGAGATACTCTGATATGACAATAGTAGCATTTATGGGGATGTGTGAATCTTACCTTTTCTAGTGTGACATAAGAGTATTTATACTAGTTAGGAGGGCTTGAGCCTCCTAGTTTTGCTCTAAAATAGGGTCTTTTCATTGGACAACCAATGTCTATTTGACAAGTGGCATAGCTGTATTGTTTAGGAGAATATATCCTGATTTTGGGCTTGCCTCACATTCGGCCTTTTGAAATCATGGACAAATATGATGTTGGCACGTGTCTACCGTCATAGGGTGACACGCGTTAGTCATTGATTTGGTCATGTGTTTTACCTTGATAGGTGACACGCGTCAGTGACTGATTCTACCACGTGGCCTTTCATGAGAGGCTGATTTTTACTTACAACATTTGCCCCTAAAAGGGTGTTTATCTGTTCCTTGACACTGCTAAATTCCGTTTTACAAGTATGATCAGCCAGATAATTCACCATTTTTACAGTAGGTTTGATCAGCATCAAAGGAGTTGAACCCATGTGTCCCTATAAGGAGGTGAAACGTGAAATCTTCTTTTTATCTCCACAGGGTTTTCTTACCCCATTTCTCATTTCCTCAATTGGCAAATCATTCTAAACAGAGAGAGATAAGTATTTCGTTGTCGACCCTGATTAGCAGGACATGTTCATCAAACATAAATTTTTGACGAATTTTGTCTTGTAAAGGCAACATGTCTCGATTTTTTGGACATCTTTACTCCATGTTTGTCCAACTTATGTTATTGGATGAAGAGGTCTTGCGAAGGCAGGACGTCTGATTTTTTTTGACGTCCTTGCTCCATGTTCGTCCAATTAATGTTCTTGGACGAATTGGACTTGTGAAAGCAAGACGTCTCGATTTCCTGGACATCCTTGCTCCACGTTCGTCCAACTAATGTTCTTGGATGAACTGGTCTTACGAAGGAAAGACGTCTGGCACTTCTGGACGTCCTTACTCCATGTTCGTCCAACTTATGTTCTTGGACGAATGAGACTTGTGAATGCAAGACGTCTTGATCTTCTGGACGTCCTTGCTCTATGTTCGTCCAGCTAATGTTCTTGGACGAGCTGGTCTTGCGATGGCAAGATGTCTGGAATTTATGGACGTCCTTTCTCCATGTTCGTCCAACTTATGTCCTTGGATGAATTAGTCTTGTGAATGCAAGACGTCTTGATTTTTTCGGACGTCCTTCCTTAGCAAGCCATAATCGTTTAACTTAGGTTCTTGGACGAGCTGGTCTTGCAAAGGTTAGACATCTGGAATTTCGAGACGTCCTTACTCCATGTTCGTGCAACTTAAGTTCTTGGACGAATTGGACTTGTGAATGCAAAATGTCTTGATTTTTCTGGACGTCCTTCCTTAGCAAGCCATAATCGTCTAACTTATGTTCTTGGACGAGTTGGTCTTGCGAAGGTTAGACATTTGGAATTTCTGGAAGTCCTTCCTTATTAA
This sequence comes from Patellifolia procumbens, assembly GCA_947645195.1. Classification (NCBI taxonomy): domain Eukaryota; kingdom Viridiplantae; phylum Streptophyta; class Magnoliopsida; order Caryophyllales; family Amaranthaceae; genus Patellifolia; species Patellifolia procumbens. The sequence goes on from CANSGD010000016.1 coordinate 6,594,044, forward strand.
GCCATATTCGTCTAACTTATGTTCTTGGACGAACCGGTATTGCGAAGGCAAGACGTTTGGATTTTTTTGGACGTCCTTCCTTAGCAAGCCCCTTCTGTCTAACTTATGTTCTTGGACGAACTGATGTTGCGAAGGTAAAACATCTGGGATTTGAGGACGTCCTCACTCCATGTTCGCCCAACTTATGTTCTTGGACGAATTGGACTTGTGAATGCAAGACGTCTTGATTTTTCAGGTAGTCCTTCCTTAGCAAGCCATATTGGTCTAACTTAGGTTCTTGGACGAGCTGGTCTTGCGAAGGTTAGACATTTGGAATTTTGGACGTCTTTACTCCATGTTCGTCCAACTTATGTTCTTGGACGAACTGGTCTTGCGAAGGCAAGACGTTTGGATTTTTCTGGGCGTCCTTCCTTAGCAAGCCACATTCGTCTAACTTATGTTCTTTGAAGAACTGGTCTTGCGAAGGTAAAACATCTGGGATATGAGGATGTCCTCACTCCATGTCCGTCCAACTTATGTTCTTGGACAAATTGGACTTGTGAATGCAAGACGTCTTGATATTTCTGGACGTCCTTCCTTAGCAAGCCATATTCGTCTAACTTATGTTCTTGGACGAGCTCGTCTTACGAAGGCTACACATCTGGAATATCTAGACGTCCTTACTCCATGTTCGTCAACTTATGTTCTTGGACGAACGGGACTTGTGAATGCAAGACGTCTTGATTATTCTGGACGTCCTTCCTTAGCAAGCCATATTCGTCTAACTTAGATTCTAGGACGAGCTGGTCTTGTGAAGGTTAGACATTTGGAATTTCGAGACGTCCTTCCTTAGCAAGCCATATTCGTCTAACTTATGTTCTTGGATGAACCTGTCTTGCGAAGGTAAGACGTTTGGATTTTTCTGGACATCCGTCCTTAGCAAGCCACGTTCGTCTAACTTATGTTCTTGGACGAACCGGTCTTGCGAAGGAAAGACGTTTGGATTTTTCTGGACGTCCTTCCTTAGCAAGTCACATTCGTCTAACTTATGTTCTTGGACGAGCTCGTCTTGCGAAGGTTAGAATTCTTGAATTTCGGGACATCCTTACTCCATGTTCGTCCAACTTATGTTCTTGGACGAATTGGACTTGTGAATGCAAGACGTCTTGATTTTTCTGGACGACCTTCCTTGATGGAGCACCATCTATCACTTGTGTCTTTTATGGCTCTTTATAACCCTTGGACGAATTCCTTGACGAAGCCATGCCCGTCAAATCCTTATTTGTGCATTTTTTTGACTTTAGATGACTTCCTTGATGAAGCCATGCTCGTCTTTTTTGGATAATACATTCTGGACGCCTTCCCTCTTGAAGAGCAGTCCATTAGCTTTCCATTTAAGATGAATTATTAGAGGTTTATTGTTTCAGACGAAGAGCCTTACTAGGTTTCGCCAACATTCAACCAAGTCCATTAGTGCCTGTCAAATGCTTATTTATGCATTTTTTAGACTTTGGACGACTTCCTTGATGAAGCCATGTTCATCTTTTTTGGATAATGCCTTCTGGATGCCTTCCCTCTTTAAGAGCTGTCCGTTAGCTTTCCGTTAAAGATGAATTAGTGGAGGTTTATTGTTTTAGACGAATAGCCTTACTAGGTTTCGCCAACATCCAACCAAGTCCATTGACGACCGTGTTCTTAGGTCGTAGTTTTTCCAAGTGTTTTTCATTTATCAGGTCTTTAGTCGTCTCTACTCTGTAATCTAGTACACAACGACCATTATTTGCCCCAAAATGAAATATACTTAGCAAAACCTTTTAAAAAAATTCATAATTTAGGGAAGTAGAAACTGTATTATGTGAATTTTGCTTGGCTATAGACCAAGTATATTGATGCAATTCTAATCCCTATTAAGTAGTGCATTACCCCTGGACGAGATCATTGTTAAAGATACCGTCTAAGTCTCTACCTTCCTAGAATATCTCTTTTTTCCTTGGACTACTTCCTATGCCTTCTTCTAATCTTTTTTTTTTTTGCCTGAGCGCACACCTCAAGTTGCATGTATAAAGGCTTCTCTTCCTTCAAAGCTTCGTCTAGGTTAACCACTTTTTTCTTTACTAGATCGAACTTCAAACTTTCTAGCCTTATGCCTCTGCTGAAAGTGTCAATGGCCACTCCGATATTCAAGTCTTAGATCTGGAGCACCTCAAGGTTCATTCTTTTTACAAAGCTTTGCAAAGACTCCTTGTGGCCTTGGATGATCTTTCCCAGATGGATACTTGTCTTTTACTCTTACCGATTGGCCCCGAAAGGATGATTAAAAAAGTAACTGAGTTCCGTAAAATTATTTACGGAATTTGGGGGAAGATTTTTAAACCATATTTGGGCTACTTCCTTGAGAGTAGCTAGGAAATTCTTTCACCACGTAGCATCGTCCACTACTTTGACATACATATGGTGTTTATAAGCTGATAGATGATCGTTCAGGTCAGTTGTCCCATCAAAAGGCTCGATGATTGGCAACCTGACCTTTGGGTAACGGGGTGCTTTCATGATGCTGGCCTAAAATAGTGTTGGTCAATTGACATGTAATGCTCATTGTCCCACTAATAACTGATTTTCTCCCTTAGTCTCCATAGAGAACCTTTGATCTGGTTCCTGGTAGGCTTCAGCCAATGGTTGTTGAACACTTGGCTCATGATATAGCCGAGAAACTTGAACGGACATCCCTGCCCATCTCTATGTGAGTAGGAGAACAAAGGCGAGTCTCTTAGTAAAGGATTCGAGCCAGTAGTCGAGTGTTGATGTGCTTGCGCTCTCGTTACCTCTAACTACTGACGGGAGTTAGTCCTCAAGGTTTCTCTTTGGAGTTCAGCTCCTTGCCTCATGGGGTCTTCAAACACTGAATTCCAATTTAACCTTCTTTGTTGCTCACTCCTAGCTGGCCGCTTTCCTTTTGAAACTCGTTGGGAGTTTTCCATATGAGGCTAATGGCTAGGTCCTACATTAGCCATGGACGATCGTTCTAAGTGATGAGCTTTAGATGTCGCCTTGGTCTTCTGCCCTCCCGGATTGAAGAAGAGCATGTTGTTTTTTATCTGTTCCTGGACGACTCTGGCCATCTAGTTTGGAAATCATTAAGGAGATTTTCCAGATGGGTCGTACTCACTAGACGATCACGATTTTCTTCCAGAATCGTTTGATGATAGGGAAGGCCATTGGCCATCCAATGATCTCCTGTTGTTGTTTCACGCTCACGTCCACGAGGTGGACTTTCGTCTCTGATGGTATCTCTACTAAATCTTGCATACTCTGATTTCGTGCAATGTTAGATGATTGCCAATCAGTCATTACTCTACGTCTCCCCACATACGGCGCCAAATGTTGTAGAATGCTTGATCTTCTTCAAGGGTAAAAGGGTAATTGTTGAGACTTGTGTAGGTAACGATCCGATCCTCGCTCCGACCCTGCACGAAGGAAACCAACCCAGGAGGGTTGGGTTGATTCCACCTCCGATGCTTAAGTTAGTATTCTAGAGAGATAAAATCTAGAGTGAGATGCTCTGATATGACAATAGTAGCATTTATGGGGATGTGTGAATCTTACCTTTTCTGGTGTGACATAAGAGTATTTATACTAGTTAGGAGGCCTTGAGCCTCCTAGTTTTGCCCTAAAATAAGATCTTTTCATTGGACAACCAATGTCTATTTGACAAGTGGCATAGATGTATTATTTAGGAGAATATTAACTGATTTGGGGCTTACCTCACATTGGGCCTTTTGCAATCATGGACAAATATGATGATGCCACGTGTCTACCGTCATAGGGTGACACGCGTTAGTCATTGATTTGGTCATGTGTTTTACCTTGATAGGTGACAAGCGTCAGTCAGGGATTCTGCCACGTGACCTTTCTACGAGAGGCTGATTTTTACTTACAACAAAACCAATTTCTTAAATTAATAATAATTACATTCAAATAATTTAATATAATTAATTGAATAAATATAACACAACTTCTTAATAATAATAATAAAGTCAAGTATAAGTTTTCATTTAAAACAAAAGGGTTTCAGTAATTAATTAAACTAATAATATAATTAATAGTTAACAAACCTACTCCTTAAACAGGGCTATTACAATTGGGCCTCTCGCCCATCTTGCTCGGGCTGGGCTTCCCGATCAAGACCGAGACTCTGCTACCCGATGTAAAATAATTGGCACGATCGGGCCATTCTTTGCCCGATCAATGCACGTCTCACTGGCCTTCCTTAGCTTTTGGCATTTGATGTTCAAGTTTAGAGGTCTCGGACCCTCTTAAACCATCTATAAAGCTCGTGACCACTTCTACGTGCCTCAAAATAAGTCGTAAAGCCGTGGTTGCTTCCAAATAGCTCAGAAATAAGGAGAAAACTCTCTAAAACCTGCATTTCAACACTAAAACACAAAACCATGACTATATACGATAATTAGTATAAAATAGCTCTGAAGAGCTCCAATGACGCACGATTTAGCTCATGAATAAAGGGAAAAACTCTATATAAATACATGATATCACATAGTAATGTCTGAGTAGTTCCTTTTCGAGGGTTTATAGGGACGGAAGCCATGCTTATATTATGATCTTGATTTGAATGTTTTAGTATTTCTCAGGTTGTGATTAGAGCAATATAGTGTGATTTGTTCTTTATGCGCGATCTGTGCTAGTGACCAATTTCACGAATTGCGTCTAGCAAATACTAGTATGACCCGATCGTAGGCTTATTGGTAGGGGCTTAGAACACACTATTAATCTTGATTATGTGAGCGATCATACGGCATATGTTTGATTATGAGCGTTATGACACGATCTTAGACTTAACTGCTGCTCTAATTGCTCGACTCTATACCTAGGTTTTATTAGTCTTTTGAACCCCTTTTGATTGATATATGCATGGTTGACTGGACTATTGCCCTAGGCTTTTATTATCTGATTTAATCACCGTAGTTATTATTCTCACTAGTTTAGTTTAGTTAATCAATTCATCCTTATTTTCATCTGAAGTATCTTTATAGTTAAACATTAACCACGGAAACCTGTCTCCATGTGGATTCGACCTGTACTTGTAAGACTTTGCTAACAACAGACACCATGCACTTGCGGTATACATTTAAAACCCATCAGCCATTTTTTCTATTGTTAGGAAACATAGTATTAGTTGAAAGAAAAGCTTGATATAATTAACTTCTTTATTTCGTGTTTTATATATACTTGTTTCTGGTTCTTTATATAGGTAAGTGAATGGTTGATTAGTCTCCTTGATCATAAGTAGGGAGATAAGTATGTACAATCTATATGCATGGTTGTAATACCTGTCTATTGTGTGATAATTACATGAGTTTTGATATCAATTGTTTGACGAAAATATATAAAACCTTACAAGTTTCCTTGTCTTAAGTAGTTTCCCTTAATTTCTAGGTCGTATTTAATGGCTAGAAGGGGACACGAACATAATGACGGTGACCTAGCTCAACTTGAGGCACCTGTTCGAGGCCTTGTCCAGGCCACCACTAACTTAGTGCAAGAACGTCGAGACAATTGCTGCAGATCCAGTAGAAGAGTTGTTTACGAAATTCTTCCAGAGCAAACCACCCACCTTTTAGGGGAAAGAGGGACCCACTTCTTTGGAGAACTGGATGAGAGAGTTCGACAAGCTGTTTAACGCCATAAAATGTCCTCTGGGCTCAAAGATAGACAACGTTATATACAATCTGAGGGAGGATCCTGACTCCTGGTGGGCTGATAGTAGTTAGACTTTCTCTAGGAAACCTAACTTTGGGTGGGAGAACTTTAAGACTTTCGTGAGAAACAAATATTACCCACCCTATATGAAGAAGCACAAACCCAAGAGTTCCTCAACCTGAAGCAAGGGTAAATGTCTGTTGAGGAGTACCATACGAAGTTTAAGGAGCTTATGCGTTTTTCACCTGAAGTTGTGCTGATTGAGGAACTTAAGGCTCAACGTTTCGAGTTGGGGTTGACCTTGGACCTTCAATGTCCTTTAGGGGGAGGAATATTTACCTCGCTCGAGGCTGTGTTTGGGAAGGCCGTACACTTAGAGGGGATTAAACAGAGGGAGGTAGAGGAGAACTTTGGGGAGAAGACTAACACGGTCGTTGCGCGTGCCAAGTTAAATACCTAACTTAGCCTAATATAGGGTAAGAAAGGGTCGAATCCACGAGGAAGCAATGATTAATCAAGGTTTGAATGTGATTTACGAGCTAAGCCTATTTTTGGGGGTTTTTGAGATTAATGATTAACTAAGAAATTATGAACTAAGTAACTAGCAAATAGACTAAATGATTCGAATTAAACTATATTAAGAGGACACTAGGGATAGGGGATTCAGGAGCTAACATTTAATTAACCAAATTGGCAAGCCAAGGGGAGTCGTTAGGGTCGATTAGGGGACTAAGTCACTCAAATGTTTCCTAATTACTCTCTCGAGCTAATTAGGAGGACCTAATCAACCAATTTTACCTATTCTCATGGTAAAATTAGTCGACCAAAAGTGGCCACCAGGTTTTTCATGGCTTCTCTCGGCCATGGCGAGGAAGAACAAACATAAAGAGTCTTCGAATTCGAAAAATTCCACGATATTGAACGCAACCAAGAGGGATGCGAGCTCCAAGACTGATGGCAAGGAAGATGACTTGGACTACAGTGATATCCCACGTTTCTCACTTGAAGAAATCTAGAATGAGGATGACTTGTTGCTGTCACCCGAACAAACGGTAAAGGAAATTGTGGAAGGAACCAGAAGGAAGTCGATCCTTGGAGATTGGATGCCTGGACTGACCTTGGACATTAATTAGGTACCAACAAATAAACATGTATCATTTGCTGTTGGTAGTTCAAACTCCATGAATGGAAATGACCTCAACTTTAAGAACACAAAATGCAACTTGAACACAGACCTAATTGAAATTACTAAGGATGATATAGCTGAGGAGGTAGCTTATTGGGATTTAGGTGTGGTATTATTTGTGATTGGGTCGAACCCTAACATTGGATTTGGATTAATTGATGGATATAGCAGACGATTATGGGGTAAACTGAATGTAGATAAAGTCATTCCTATTAAGAAAGGGATATTTTTGATTCGATTTCTGAACTCTGAAACTAGGGACAAGGCTCTGAACATGAGGAACCTGATGCTAGACAATAATCTTTTCTTCCGGCAACAATGGACTGATGGGATGAACTTTGATAAAACTGAGTTTGAGAATGTGCCAATTTGGGTTAATATTTATGACCTGGTAGCAGCTAAAGGGGGACTTTCCAGTGGGCAAACCTATTAAACCTGATTCAACTACTGTCATGAGGGATAGAATCCACCATGCTCGATATTTGGTGTAGATGCAGATAAAGGGGGACTTTCCAGACCAGTTGATGTTCACGAATGAGAATGGTGTGGTGGTCTAGTTTCCTTTGGAATATGACTGGAAACCACAGATGTGTGATACCTGTAACACAATGGGCTATGATACAAGCAAATGTAGATGGAGAGAAGGGGGAAAAGGGCAGGGGAAGAAGATATGGGTTCCTAAGTGCCAGCAGCAGCAACATCAGCAGGTGATCTCTGGCCCACAATTCCCAACTGATCCCACTGAGGAACCACAGTTGGATAGAACAAATGGCAAACAAACTTCATCTGATACTGAACCAGACCAGAGAGCTTAGTTAAGGGTTTTATCATAGTCAGGAGGAAGGTTAGAAAGAGTTCTCAGGTGCAGTAGTCTGAGACTCTGGTTACATCTAATGCTTTCCAAGGGTTGTAGGAGGCTCAGGTATAGGGGCAAGGGAGTGGTGGTGCACTCATTTCCACCCCAATTGATGGACAATGTGATACCCTAGAATGTTAGGGGACTAAATAGTCCTCTAAAGCAGAAGGAAGTCATGTCCTTTCTGCTTAAAAGTAGGTGTGGTTTGGTAGGTTTACTGGAGATTAAGATTAAGCCTCATAATTTTTCTAAGGTTTATACCAATATATTCCAAGGTTGGTGTGTTGCTTCAAATATTCGCATGCATAAGGGGGGGAGGATTATCCTCCTCTAGTTGGACTCCCATTTTCAGGTAGATGTGAGATTTACCTCTCCTCAGTGTATTCATATGGCTATAAGGAGCATCACTTTCAACTATGATTTTGAGTGCATCTTTGTGTATGCATTCAATGGAGCTAATGAAAGAAGACAATTATGGGAGGAGATTAGAGCTATTAAGATGCAAGTACAGGGAGCTTTGATTGTTACTGGTAACTCTAATAGACCTTTGCACAAAGAAGATAGAATTGGCTCTAATAGACCTTTGCTGAAATTGATGACTTTAGAAAGTGTGTTGAAGATAGTGATTTGACTGACCTCAACTCTATTGGTTGTAAATATACTTGGAGTAATAGTCAAGGTGGGGATACTAGAGTCATGTCCAGGATAGATAGGTGCATGGTTAATTTAGAGTGGATGGATATGGTGCCTCACTCAGTGGTTGATTATCCTCCAACTCTTTGCTCAGATCATAGTCCTGGCCTCATTTTCTTTGACCATGAAGTGGTAGAGATCAGGAAATCTTTTATTTTCTATGACATGTGGTACAAGGATAAAGGCTTTGCAGATGTGGTTAAGGAGGCCTGGAAGTTGCAAGTGAATAGGACTTCTATGTACAAAGTGGTGCAAAAACTGAAAATTTTAAAGCTGAAACTCAAAGAGCTTAATAAGATGTACTACAGTCAGATTGAGGAAAGGTATCACTCAGCTAAGCAGAGGTTACAGGAGGCAAAGCTAGAGGTGCAGAATCAGCCCACAGATGCTAATACCATCAAGCATGAACTTGAGGCAGCATATCACTTCAAGAAAATGAAGGAGGCCTATAATAGGTTTGTGTACCAAAGGGAAAAAGTAAGGTGGCTTAAAAAAGGGGACTCCAACACCAACTACTTTCACAGAAGCATCAAGAGGAGAAGGTTCCAGCAAAGGGTTTTGGAAATTGAGGACAAGCATGGGAAGGTCCATTACACTCCAGATGGCATCAACAAGGCTTTTGAAGAGTTTTACAAAGATATTTTAGGCACTCCCAATGATAAAAGGACAGGTATTCAGAATGAGGTGGTTCAGCTGGGGGCTCTAGTTTGAGAGCAGCAAGCAGAATATCTTACTATGGAGTTCTTAGGTAAGGAGATCAAAGAGGCCTTCTTTTCTATTCCAGGGTCCAAAGCTCCTGGCCCAGATGGGTACAATAATACATTCTTTAAGGTGGCTTGACCTATAATTGGGGGAGAAATTTGCACTGCAGTCAAAGATTTCTTTCAGGATAGGAAGTTGCTCAAATAGATCAACATCACAAAGCTTACCCTTATCCCAAAGGTTCAATATCCTAAAAATGTGGGTGAGTTTAGACCTATTGCCTGCTATAATACTTTATATAAGGGTATCACTAAACTGATTTGTGCTAGGCTAAAAAATGTGTTGCCACACCTTATTTCTCCTAACCAAGCAAGGTTTATTCAAGGAAGGCAAATTTTCCACAATATAAGTATAGTGCAAGACTTGGTTGGAGTCTATAATAGGAAATCCACCCCTCCTTGTTGTATGTTCAAGGTAAATATCAAGAAAGCCTATGACTTTGTTGATTGGAATTTCTTGCAGGAAATGATTGGCACTTAGGTTCCCCACGAAGTTCATTGGTTGGGTAATGGCTTGTGTTACTTCAGCATCCTTCTCATTGTGCATAAATGGTTCAGGCAAGGAGACCCCATGTCCCCTCTTTTGTTTGTGATTTGTATGGAGTATCTGTCGAGACTGCTCACTTATGCAGGGAGGCAAAAGGGGTATCAATTTCACCACAAATGCAAACCTCTTGCTCTCAATCATCTGGTGTTTGATGATGACCTGATTATCTTTTGCAAGGGAGAGTATGACTCAGTTATGTGGAACCTGAGATCTTTGGCTACCTTTGCTGCTACATCAGGCCTTAGTGCTAATGCTGGCAAGTTAGCTATTTATACATGCAACATGGATGACAAGGTCAAGCAACAAGTCCTACAAGATACTAAGTATAAGGAGGAGTCTCTCCCTTTCTCATACTTAGGTGTTAAAATTGGGGCTAAGAAGCTAAGTAAGGATGATTTTCAGTTCCTCATTGATAAAATTGCTACAAAGCTGTGAACAAGGGGTGTTAGAACACTGTCTTATGTAGGAAGGGCTCAATTAGTCAACTCAGTACTCCTAAATCTTCACATTATTGGGCCTCTATTTTTGTGATCCCTAAAAGAGTAATTGATGTTGTTATTGCTGCTTGTAGGAATTACCTGTGGGATGGCAAAACTACTAGTAGCAAGTCCCCTCTTATTGCATGGGACCTGATTTGTAGAGATATAAAGAAGGGAGGAATAGGATACAAAGAGAGTCATACATGGAATATTGCTATGCTAGGAAAGTACATCTGGAGTGTGGCTACAAACGCTGATAACTTATGGGTCAAGTGGATTGACCATGTTTACCTGAAAGGCAAGGACTGGAAGCAATATGTCCCCAACACTGCTGTCAGCTGGTATTGGAGGCAATTGACACACATCAAAGACAGGTGGATGTTTGACAAGAAGGGGTATAACGCTACTAGTGTTACAAATGGCTCAGATCAGGGCAAAATGAGGTGGAGTGGGCTAAATGGGTTTGGAATAGGCTTAACTCCCCCAAGCACAGCTTACTTAGTTGGGTGCTCATGTGGCACAAGCTTACCACAAGAGATAGGTTGAGAAGAATGGGTCTACAGGTCGAGGCTGATTGACCTCTTTGTGGCAGTTATTCTGAGACTGCAGAACATATTTTTGTGCAGTGTGAGTATGTGCAGGTGTGCAGGCAGAAGCTGAATATGATATTGCAGGTGAACCCCCATTTCACTAATTTGCAGGAGCTCAGCTAGTGGTTACACAAACCAATGACAAGTGCAGTGAGATATCAGGTGGTCCAGAGTATTTATGCAGCCCTCTTCTATAATATATGGATGCAAAGGAATTCTGCCATATGACAGGGATGCATTATAGGTCATGATACCCTTGTAAATAGAATTAAGTCGGATGTTTTTGGAGAGCTTCTAGTATTTTACCTAAGAAAGCTAGTACTGAGGATAGAGAATTAGCCAATACTTTAAGTTGAGCTGTGTTTGAGTTGTTTTTAGGCCCTCTTATGCTGCAAATGATTGCTTCCTGTCCTTGAACCCTTCCTAGAAGGCGGAAAGGAGGGGATGAATGATGCATGAGCATTTAGGGGACAGTATAGAGTTTTGTTTTTTGGTGTTGGCAGGGCTTGGTCTAGGACTAGACTTTCTAGTCTTTTTGACGTACATGATTGTTACTTTTTTGGTGTTAATACAATACTTACCTCTTAGCAAAAAAAATAGTCGACCAAGTATTTCCACAACTCATAGTGATTCAATTGAGGTCTAGGAAGTCAACACCTATTCTCATGGTGAAGTTAACCTAAAATCTAGCTAATGGTCTATCTAAGGTTTCATTTCTCAATCCTTTACCTTAGATTTCCATAACAAGTTCAAAATGGTGATCAATCAAATAAACAAGGCAATGAAATTAGCTAGACAACCTAATTTTACCTAGGTTAACCCCCTAGATGACTTTCAAGGTCAACTCATGATTAGCAAGGTCATCCCCTTTCCCTAGCTAGTAAACTACTCACAAGCCATAAAAAGAGTGAAATAAAAAGCTTCAATCAACAATGATGATCCAACAATGGTAGAAATCATACTAAATAAGCTAATCATCAACTAATTACTACTAATCAATACCAAATCAAGGTAAAATAAGTATAAATGCAAATAAAGTAAAGATATAGAAGAAATACTCAAAGATAGATGGAAATCAAATGCAAAATCTCCATTAAAATAGCTTCAATCTTCAACTTTGAACTTTTAGATCTAGTTTCTCTCTATAATTAGTTACTATATTCCCTTTTTATTAATTAGTTACTATATTCCCTTTTTTGTTGCAGGCCCTAGAATACCTCCTCACGTCGTCCACGTCTCACTCGATAGTCATGTTTTTGAGGCACGGTACAGAGCGCTCGGTATGAGACGCGATAAGAGGGTAAGGCAGCTCATACCAAAGGCATTGGAGCATCTCTAGAGGCCGAAGCATCATGTTTTTTTATAACTATAGGCTACTAGCCTTGTGGGCTCTTATGCACCACTTATTTGATCCAATTGGCCAAAGGGCTATTTTTCATCTCAATTTTCCTAATTTTTTTTGTTTTTGTTTTTGTTGTTATTTTGTTTCCTCTCTTTTTTAAAGGCTACTAGCCTTTCATTTTATTGATCTAGAAGGGTTCTTAAGGTCGCTAAAGGGCTTATCCAAGGTCAAAGAAGAGAGTAAAGACTTTTCATAGGGAAATAGTGACACTTATTCACGCTAATGGCGAGTCTCGGACAATCGAGGGGTCTATTCGTAAGAAGACCTAGGCATCCAAGGTTAAAGCACCCCTAATACTCCTAACGAGCATATAAGGCACTCAAGCTACTACACCCCTACTCAAAATTCAAGTTCCCAACCTCTAAATTCATAATATAGAGTCATTCCTCAATTAGGTGATGCAAAATCTTTTTATTGTTTTTGAAAATTTTAAAAATTTACATGCAAACTACCAATAGACAAATCCTATATGCAATTAATAAGCTACATGCAAAACTATCATGCTATGCTACTATACTACAAGCAAGTCTAAGACTAAAAGCAGTTAAGAAGAAAATAAAAAGAAAAGTAAAGCAAAAAGATATATACAAAGAAACAAAAAGGAAGAAAATAAGAGAAAGTCATGTACATGTAACATACAAGGGAAACAGTCAACCATGGTTAATATCATTAATATCCTTAAGGCATCAAATAATGAAGCACACTTTCCTATCATGCCCCGTAATCCCGACTTAACATGCATCCTCTCTAAGACGCGTACCCAATAAGACACACTAAACCCTCAAAAAGAATCCACATCCCTCGAGCATAATCAAAGATAAACACCCCCCCAAACAATCAAGGGACCGTCATTGGTTCAAACATACAAAACAAGTAAAGGGGGAGCGGGGCAAGAGGAACTAGTCCTCGTCCCTAGGAGATGGACCTTTTCTCGAAGGGGGAGGTGGTGGCATGTCTCCCGAAAGGGGAGGGCGCGGCATCGAGCTATAGAAGGCTAAGGGGGCTGGGCCATGAGGCTCCCAACCGCCCGTGTAGCCCGGCGGCCAAGCGCCATAAGGGTGGGGATAAGCGGGACCACCCATGGGATTGAAACCCCCGGGGTGCCCGCCACTCATAGGGTGGGGCCAATACGGGTACGTGGGTTGGCGTTCATTCCATCCCGGTGCCGGCCCTTGTTGAGGAGGCCGATTAGGAAAGTTGACATAGGGTTCAACATTTCCTCTGTCCACGTGGTGATAGTACATAGCATTAGTTTGTACCATCATACCACTCAAGTCTTCTCTCATGCCTTGGATCGCATTCATCATGCAATCTTGGTTGAGAGCAAGACTATAGTAGTCTCCCTCGTAGTCAAAAGAGCAGAACGACACTGAAGCACGACGATCGGAACTCGGCTTCTCTCTTTGTAGATGGAGCTAAGAAGACGCGTGCGGCCTGGGCTAGGTATTCCATAGTGAGGCGCTCATACATCAAAGCGCGAAACGTGTAAAAGCATTCCAAGCCCAAAGCAAGCAAGGACGTCCTTACATCACGCCTTATCCCTAAACTTTCAAGGGTATCACCATGGTAAAACATGGAAGCTTTAATCTTCCGGTGCTTAAGTTCGTCCTACCAATGTTTATGTTCCGGGTAGACGAACTTAAGGGTCGAAAATTTGACAAGGTCGTTGCACGTGCCAAATTAAATTCCTAACTTAGGCTAATATAGGGTAAGAAAGGGTCGAATCCATGAGGAAGCAATGATTAATCAAGGTTTGAATGTGATTTAGCGAGCTAAGCCTATTTTTGGGGGTTTTTGAGATTAATGATCAACTAAGAAATTAGGAACTAAGTAATTAGAAAATAGACTAAATGATTCGAATTAAATTATATTAAGAGGACACTAGGGACAAGGGATTCACGAGCTAACATTTAATTAACCAAATTGCCAAGCTAAGGGTATTCATTAGGGGCAATTAGGGGACTAAGTCACTCAAATGTTTCCTAATTACTCTCTCGAGCTAATTAGGAGGACCTAATCAACCGATTTTACCTATTCTCATGGTAAAATTAGTCGACCAAGTATTTCCACAACTCATAGTGATTCAATTGAGGTCCTAGGAAGTCAACACCTATTATCATGGTGAAGTCAACCTAAAATCTAGCTAAAGGTCTATCTAAGGTTTCATTTCTCAATCCTTCACCTCAGATTTACATAAGAAGTTCAAATGGTGATCAATCAAACAAACAAGGCAATGAAATTAGCTAGACAGCCTAATTTTACCTAGGTCTAATCCCCCACCTTGACTTTCAAGGTCAACTCATGTTTAGCAAGGTCATCCCCTTCCCCAAGCTAGTAAACTACTCACTAGCCATAAAAAGAGTGAAATAAAAAGGTTCAATCAACAATGATGATCCAACAATGGCAGAAATCATACTAAATAAGCTAATAATCAACTAATTACTACTAATCAATACCAAATCATGGTAAGACAAGTATAAAAGCAAATAAAGTAAAGAGATAGAAGAAATACTCAAAGATAGATGGAAATCAAATGCAAAATCTCCATTAAAATAGCTTCAATCATCAACTTTGAACTTTTAGATCTAGTTTCTCTCTCTAGACATTCAACATCTCTCTCTACTCTCTCTCTCTAATTAAAGCTAATTAAATTCATAAAATAAGCTAAGTTTTTCTAATTATTACAAAATGGGATGGCAAAGATGTAAGACCACACAAAATTAGCAGTTCTGGGCAAAGGAGCTCTCGCTTCAATAACGCTCCATGGCCGCTCCAAGTTATTGCCTGCTTCTCTTCACTTCTTCATGGATGGAGCGCCCGCTCCCCTGTTTTGGAGCCTCTTCCTTGAAAATCTACCTTTAAACACTCCAAGAAAAGATTAGATGGGGGAGGGGATGCACATGCACATGTAATGATCTAATTGCAACCTAACTACATGCAAATGAACTAAAACTAAATGCAAAGCATGAGAATATGAGAAAGGATGAAAAAGGGGAAGAAAAGGAAACTATATGGCATAAAATGTATCTAAATCACCTAAAACTAAATTCAAATAAGTGAACCTAAAGTCCACTTATCAAAGACAAAGGAAAACCCAACCCAGAACCAACACTTTTAGAGGTTTGATAAACAACCCAAAACCCAATACAATAACTTCCGTTATAATGACCATAACAAGAACAATAATAGGAAGAACTTCAATGGGGTAAGGGCCTGAATGGAAATAGGAGACCTGAGAGGACTTATCGTTGCAAGAGGTGTCCTAATAACCACCCAAGAAAAGACTATGAGGGGAATCAGTCAAGTGTAGGGGTTGTGGGAAGATGGGGCACAAGGAATATGAATGTTATTCCAAGGATCTGAATCGCAGCAACAAGGGGAGCAACAATCACCCAGGAGGTTATCAAAAATAAGAATTCGAACAACAACAAGGGTAACCAACAAGGCTCTAGGGATGGCTAGTACCGTAATGGGCATAAATCACAAGGTAACAATGGCAACAACAGAAACAATGGCGCGAGTGGACACAACAACAACGTTGGGGGTAAACTCAATGCAATGTCTTCTAAAAAAGCCCAAGTTGTGGGAGGTGTCGTAACTAGTATCTATTTGTCAACTCAGTGCCTATTAAAGTTTTGTTCGATTTCGGAGCTTCATATTCATTTGTTCCTATGTCTGCAATCACAAGTCTTGGCTTAGTTAATCTTGAGACCATAGTTGTCCTTATAGCTATACCAACTAGGGAGGTAATCATGTGCGCAAAAATGTTTAGGGGTATCGTTAAAAATAGGGGAGACCGACTTTCCTTCATACCTCATAGAGTTCCAATTAAGGGACTTAGATATCATCTTATGGATGGACTGGCTTGCGATGTACAAAGCAAATATAGATTGTGAAGATCAAAAGGTGAAGTTGCGAAGCTCGAGTGGGAAGACGATGTCTTATAGGAAGCTTGGGAAATCACCTGGAATCAATATAAGTTGAGATCGCATGTGGCTAAAGGGTCGCAACTATTCATGTGTTCTCTAAGGAGAGTGAGAGAGGATAAGACGAGAATAGAGGATGATAGGGTAGTCAATGAGTACATAGACGTCTTCCAAGACGAAATACCTAGGATGCCACCCATCAGGGATGTGGAGTTCTTGATTTACCTAACACCCCGGATGGGACCAATCTCTAAGGCCCCGTCTAGGATGACCGCAGTTGAGATGAATGAGTTGAAGACTCGGTTGAAGGATTTCCTAGAGAAGGGGTACATCAGACCGAGTGTTTCACCATGGGGAGCACCCATTTTGTTTGTCAAGACGAAGGACTATAGCATGAGGTTATGCATTGACTATCGAGAGGTGAATAATTTCACTGCTAAGAACAAATTTCCACTTCCGAGAATAGATAACCTATTTGATTAGTTGAATGGGGCGAGCATCTTTTCGAACATCGATTTGCGTTTGGGTTATCACCAGTTGACAATTGTTGAGAGCGATGTACCTAAAACTACCTTTAGGACTCAGTTTGGGCACTATGAATTCATTGTCGTGCCATTTGGGTTGACTAATTCCCCAGCTGTGTTCATGGAGTTAATGATTAGGATATTTAGACCCTACCTTGACAAATTTGTAGTCGTGTTCATAGATGATATTCTTATCTATTCGGACACTCGTGAGGAGCAAAAGGACCATCTGAGGATAGTTTTGACTACGCTTAGGGAGAACGAGTTGTATGCTAAGTTCTCAAATTATGAATTCTGGCTAGACTAAGTAGCCTTCTTGGGGAATTTTGTATCAAAAGAGGGTGTCTCTGTGGATCCTGCTAAGGTGAAGGCATGAGTGAGTGGCCGACTCCTAGGAACGTGACAGATGTGAGATGTTTTATGGCTTTATCTAGTTATTACCGTCGAGTCGTAAAGGACTTCTCAAAGATAGCAAGACCTATGACGAACCTCATGAAGAAAGAAAACAAGTTCATATAGAGTGGGGATTGTGAAAAGGCATTCCAAGCCTTGAAGGAAAGACTGACTATGGCACCAGTACTGACACTGCTAGACGGAAATGAAAGGTACATGGTTGATAGTGACGCGTCGAAGAATGGACCAGGAAGCATGCTCTTACAGAACAAGAGTGATCGTGTATGCATCCCATTAGCTGCAGTCATATGAAGCCAATTACCTGACCCATGACTGAGAATTGGTGGCCATTGTCTTTGCTTTGAAGATAAGGAGACATTACCAATATGATGTCACGTGTAAGATTTATACAGATCTCAAGAGCTTAAGTATATCTTTACTCATAGAAACCTCAATATGCGCCAAAGGAGATGGGTGAAGCTCATTAAGGACTATAACTTAGAGATAGAACATCACGAAGGAAAGGCAAATGTGGTAGCTGATGCACTTAGTAGAAAATCAAGCACTGGGGTGAATGTTATGCTAATTCCTGAAAAGTTGTGTGAAAATTTCCAGAGCCTAAGCATTGAGGTAATCCAAAGTGGGAAGCTAGAGGAAAGGTTGAGTACCCTAACCATTCAACCAACCTTCTTCGAGGAAATCAAAGCCAACCAAGAGGGGGACGAGAAGTTAACGAGGAATAAAGAAAAGTTGAAAGAAGGGAAAGCTGAGGGTTTTGCAATCTACGAGGATGGGATTCTACGTTAAAAATTTAGGTGGTGCACAAGATGTAGATGCGAAGTGTTGAAACTGAGGGTGATGCAAGAAGGTCCTAACACTCCTAATTCTAAACACCTTGGGGGTGATAAGTTGTACAAAGGGCCTCAAAAAGATGTTTTGGTGGCAAGGAATGAAGAAAGAAGTAGTTGAGTTCGTCTCGACATGTCTGACTTGTCAAATAGTCAAAAGCGAGCATAAGATACCACAAGGAAAAATCCAACCCTCGGAGTTACCTGCATGGAAGTGGGTTTCGATTTCAATGGATTTTGTGACAGCTTTACCCAAGACTAGAAGTTGGAATAACTCGGTATGGGTAATTGTCAATTGCTTGACCAAGAATGCCAAGTTCATACCCATGAAGGATACTTGCCTCATGGAAGACCTCGCAAAAGCATATGTGAAGCATGTGATACACTTACATTGTAACAACCCGGCCATTAGCAGCTTTACTACAACATAATAAACATCTGATTAACATAATCCAAAGCAATGACCGGCTGTCTCTAAGCGAGTTGACCCCTTTCCAAAGTAAGTGAACGTGCTTAGTTAGAAGCATCGAGCTAAGTCTTTAAACAAGAGTTATCGCAAATCCAAAGTTCAAGTAAAAACCTAAAATACGAAATCATATACAACATTCATCCTCGTAGTCGAATAAGCTATCATAGGGCGGTTCCCACATTCTAATCCTGTAAGATAATTGAATCTTCCCCCACTAAGACAAGTTTCAGAGAACAAAAATCAGCAACACTGATACACAAGTTTTTATGCGGAAGCGAAATTACTTATGGTGGTTGAAAATAATTCATTAAGGAAATCTTACATTCAACTTAAGGTTATTTCAACCCATGTACACATACATATAGATTATATCATCATACACGAATACATATATATTAGTTCAACTCATATACGAATACATACATATAAGACAAGATAGTTCTTAATTAAATGTTTGAAGTTTCACAACCGTACCATAAACTCATGTATGGTACTGAAAACGTGTATTCACTTTTCGAAAATACGTCATTATGCGTTTACATAAAGGTCTCATTGACCACATGATCTTATAAAGTTAAAAGAATTATGCTCATTCCAAGATAATACTAAAAATAACTTTCTCAAATTCACAAATATGCCAATATGCGTTTACACAAGGGTTTCATCGACCATATGATGTTATAAAAATTATATAAGAAGTATACTTAAGTCATTTCAAGACAATACTTCAAATAACTTTCTTAAATTCACAAAACTCAGGGAGAATACACATTCGAGTAGTGTTACCACTAACTCCCACATTGGTGGGCCATCGCCCATCCCGTATTATTTCCGCTTGTAAAAATGATATGAATGCGACCTCAAGATGAAGTAACAATCCAATAATTCAAAGCCAATGACCTAAATTTAACTAAGTCCGGAAATTCTCAATAGTAATGTGGATGTGATAATTAAAATGAACGCTCCTAAAAGTTTTAATTAACTTTAACCTCACTTAGATCACTCCTGCAATTAAGTAGATTAAATAGTAAATTAATTAACACTCCTGAAAATTAATTTAATGGCTGAATATAATAGAGAAACTATTAAGTTCGTAAAACACAAGTTTTTTTTAATAAATCACACATACCCTTGTAACGTGGCATGTCGTGTATTTATATTATTAAATGACAAGAATTAACTTTCCCTCCAAGGACCAATATGGCCGAAAATCAGCCTACAATCTTTAGAAGATTACATCTCATCAACTTGTAAAATATTCCCTAAAATCTAGGAGAGAATAAAGGAAAAGATTATGCAATAATCCCTAAGTAAGAATTGATTATAATCAGCCCAAAAACCTTCCTAAAATCGCCTAGTGTGAACACAATCTTAGGGAATATTGCAACTCAACTACAACTTTCATGCAACTTGCATACTTGGACAACAAGGACTCAATAACCCTACTTGGACCGAATTTTAAAGGGAATTTCGGACCATTTATTTGCTGAAAATTAAATGACTTATTTAAAAATAACTAAGACTCTTAATTGACCCAAAATATGGACTAGGGACGCCCAACATTGGCTTTATCGATTTTGATCATCTTCCCGTGTAATCATGGACACAAAGGAAGAGTTTGAATTTAACTTGAATCCAAAAGCTTTAAGGACCAAACAAATCGGCTCATCTCCATGTGTTGACTTTGGACTTTGACTTGGACCTTGACTTGTATCATTCTCCCCTTCTTCAAAAGAATTTTCCTCAAATTTTCATCATCATATTATGGACTAAGATCACCAACATTGAAGGTGGCATTCATACCTTCATAGTCACTTGGAAGTTCAATCTTGTTTGCACCATCACTAATCACATCAATAACCTTGAATGGACCATCGGCCCTAGGCATAATTTTGTTCTTCCTCTTGCTTTGAAATCTTTCTTTCCTCAAATGAATCCAAACTAAGTCACCTATTTGGAACTTAGGTTGTCTTCTATGCTTGTTTGCATTCTCTTTGTATTAAGCATTCATCTTCTCAATATTAGCTTTAACTTGCTCACATGTCTTCTTGAAAGCTTCTAACCTTTTCTTTGGGTCCACATGAATTTCAGAATTTGTTATTGATATAAAATTAATAGGAAGAAAAGGATTGATACCATAGACCACCTCAAATGGTGATCGAGATGTAGTAGTGGAATGAGAACGATTATAAGCAAATTCAGCATGTGCTAGATTCATATCCCAATCTTTTTGTGTATTTCTCTCCAAGCCATACAATAAAGCTCCAAGGGTGATATTAGTTACTTCAGATCGGCCATCACTTTGGAGATGATGACTTGTAAAAAAGAGTAACTTAGTTCCCACCATCTTCCATAAGCTCCTCCAAAAGTGACTAAGGAACTTGGAATCATGATCGCTAACAATACTTCTAGGGATACCATGCAAATGAATGATGACCCTAAAGTACAAATCTGCTACATGCAATGCATCATCAATTTTATGCATGGGAATACAGTGTGCCATCTTAGAGAAACGATCCACCACAACCATGATAACATCTTCCCCCTTTAAGTTTGAGGCAACCCAACAATGAAATCCATACTCACACTATCCCAAGGATAATTAGGGACAGACAATGGAGTATAAAGGCCTTTATGAAAAGTACTTTAAGACCTTTGACAAGTATCACACTTACTAACCACCATATGAACATCTTTCATCATGTTAGGCCAATAAAAACTCTCATTCAAAGTAACTAAGGTCTTTTGAATGCCAAAATGTTTGGCCACCCCACCGTTATGGACTTCTGTGACACGTAACTCCCTCACACCACTATTAGGGATGCACAACTTATTTCCCTTGAACAAAAATCCATCTTGAACTACATGTCATTAGGGTTTTTAAAAGAATCATTAAAATCAGCATCATTAACATACAATTCTTTTAAGTGCTCAAACCCTAAACTCTAGCATCAAGCATGGCTGAAAGATAGGAACGCTTAGAAAGAGCATTAACCACAACATTACTCTTACCTTCCTTATACTTAGAAGAAAAAGTAAAGGATTGTAGGAATTCAACCCACTTGGCGTGCCTATGGTCGATATCAAACGCCTTTCTAGCATGAGAGTTCCATGAAAACTCCCCTTCATCATTAATTTCGTCATTTGGAGCCATTATTGTTGAGAAGTTTCGAGTGAACCTCCTATAAAAAGAAGCTAATCCATGAAAGTTTCGACGATCATGAGCATTTCTAGGCGCCAACCATGATGAAATAGCCTTGACTTTGTCTGGATCTACATGCACTCCATCCCTAGACACAATATAACCAAAGAAAGCAATACTAGGAACAAGAAAGTCACATCTTTCCATTCAATTTTTGTTCCCTCAATTTTTCGAATAAGAGTCTTAAATGAGATAATTGAGAATCAGTACTAGTACTATAAACAAGAATATCATCTAACTAGAGAACAATAAACTTGTTAAGAAAGGGATGTAGAACCTAATTCATAAGTCTCATAAAAAAACTAGGAGCATTGCAAAGACCAAAGGGCATCGCCATCCACTCATATAGACCTTGTTTGGTCTTAAAAGCGGTCTTCCATTCATCTCCTTCTCGAATTTTCATTTGATGGTAAACACTTCTTAAATCGATCTATGAGAACACCAAAGCTCCATGTAACTCATCAAGCATGCATTCCAACCTTGGCATAGGAAACGATACTTGATTGTGATATTAATGATGGCTCTACTATCAATGCACATCCTCTATGTATCATCCTTCTTTGGAACAAGAAGGGCAAGAACGACGCATGGAATAATTCTTTCTCTCACATAGCCTAGATCAATCAACTCCTCTATTTGCCTTTGTAGCTCCTTAGAATCCATGGGCTCACATCTATAAGTTGTTTTGTTAGGTAAAGGTGCGCCTGACACTAAATCAACGGCATGCTCGATTTCTCTCAAAGGTGGCAACCCTTGAGGTAACTCTTCAGGAAAAACATCCCCAAATTCCTCGAACAAAGCTGCAAGTTTAGGATCTCTCAAAGAAACATCATTAGTCAAAGTATATTTAACAAATAAAACATAGCCATTATGCTCCAATTCTACCTCCTTTTCGAACTCTTTTGACGAAAGAAAGAAATTTTGCTTACTTTTAACCTTTTTAGGCGCAATAGCACTTGGAGATAAGGGCACAAGTCGAATCCTCTTAGATCCCATCAACATAGATTATATGATAGTTTCCCCCTCATGAATAACTTTTTGATCAAATTGCCAATGCCTACTGTTTATGCTAAATTTCGCACATGATAAATCTAAGCTGGGAACTACAACTAGAAGGTGGCAAAGTAGCTGGGTGTGAATGAATACAGCTAGGATGAACAAAGAAAGCAAGAAAAAAAAGAGAAAAGGACACCAGAGATGGTGACGCAGAAACCCGTGGAATAAGGGAAAAACCGCGGGTGGCTTTGAGTCCACCAATCCACTATAATCACAGTTACAGCCCTAGTGTTTCACGTATCAATGTAATTCGTATGCTAAGAACAATGTTTGCTTTTATAATGTAAGAAGCTGAATACGTAGAGCTTGTGTCTATTACATGATTATTGTGCAATATATACTAAGATAACTATCCGTTTGAAATAGCTCCTCCAACGGCTTGTAACTGCTCCTATATTCTCGCCCATGTCCGTAGTTAATGGCTTTGATAGAGTCTTCATACGTTTTATCTTTACTGCAGTTGGACTTGGTCTTGCGTAATCTTAGGCTTTGGCCATAACTAATTCATGACGTGTCAGTGAAGCTGAGACTCTTTAGCTGAGAGATCTAAGTTGGCTTTCCATAGCTGGAGAATCTAAGCTGGCCTTTCATAGCTGGAGAATCCTAGCTACAAACTGTAACAGCCCGGCCTCCCGAGCTGCTAGCTTAACACGCTTAGCAATCTCATACCTCAATGATCATGGAATCAATAATAATCAATAATACTTTAGATGAAACTTGCAGCGGAAACAACCTTAAAATACACGATCCTGGACCAGTGGGTTATGGGCCCACAAAACAATATCCTTTATATAATACTTTAATTACAGAGTCATTCGATCTCAATCCCAAAATAAAGGAATTAAATTAGAACATAACTCATTGTAACAGACTCCTCGTATCCAAACTTAAATCTTAGGACTTTAACCCACAATATAGATCTGAATCATAACTTTGCTCTAGATTCGACTCCGAGCTTCCAACATTAACTCCTGCAAATAAGAAGGAATAGAAAACAAAGAAAACATCCAAAATGAGTGGAAAACTCGTAACTCTTACTTCAGCCCGTTAAAAACATTTTCATTTCAAATCGTTTTATATTTGGAAATCAATCTTCGCAAACGATAATCATTCTTGTAAATGAATACGACTGGCATAGCTCAATCCCCTTACATAAATCGCTGGCAAGTATAGGCTTTGGACTCGATTCGACCACTTCACTTTATTTTTGATTTATTGTTTAGCTCCTCTACCTATACCTTGCCCACTTTTCATTTCAGTTCATAAACTAGCCAGCCAAAACAAATATTATTGATAATCAACCAAAACACAGTTTCAATAACAACAACACATTCATATCTATGGCCATAATACGAACTAATTCACCAAAATAGAAGTACAAAACACATGGGCATGAAATAGGTTTTGCTGAACATAAAAGTTACCTTAACCGCTTAATCCTTTCTTAGATCGATATATCATACTTCGAGAACTTTATAGTTCTGTTAGCTCTCTTGAACTCCATAATCAATATCCCAAAACATTCACCTCATAACAGAAACAACAATAGATATCAATAACCATTGACTACTCTTCACTAGTTACATACCTCGGTAAAATCAAACTTAATATGTTTCCTATTACCTCTGAGTAACAAATAAACATCTCTCACCACTGTAACCTTCCTACAGCTTCCCCTGAGTAAGTAAGGTGCTAAGGATTAGTTTAAACAAGCTTTAGAACATGAATAGGTAAGCTAAACACAAGAGGATGCAAAGCTGTACTTACAGCATCCTGTTTGATGTTTCTATGGAGTTTTCTATAACTTTCCAAGGCTTTAAGGCTTGAACAAAGGCTTGAAAAGATAAATATGGATGTCTAGAAGAGATATATGTAAGAAAAAGTAGGTATTTTAGAAGAAAAATTGGGTGAAAAGAACCGAAAACCCAAAACTGCTATTTATAGCAGGTAAATGGCGGTACCCTTAGGGGAGGGAAACCTCTTCTGGGTAAGGTTGGTTTCATGGAGTTTCTGGGTGATTCTTACTTGAGGTGTTAGCTTGATGTGTTGGATTTCATGCATCCAAAGGGTTTTGGGAGATCGACACCCAAGTAGCTGCTAAGCAGATTTCTTTGAGGATAGGTCTGAACTGAAACTTCAGCTGGCCAGGTTTTACTAACTAAGGAACTTACCCTATTTAGCCACGTAATTCTTGGGAATAAATGACCATTATAACCTTAAGACATCCCAAGAATGTCATATATCAAGTTTGGTTAGGTTCTAAGCTCGGATTCAACCCCGAAAGGCTCTTTAACTGGAAGTTCGTTGCTACCCGATAAAACGATCACTATACGATTTTCACAATCTTAATGAATAAGGTTCTTAAGGATCTTCTAACTTCTTTATTGGTTTCCAAAACCTTCCTAACCAATAAGAATGATAGATCTTACCCACTTTTATCCTCATATGGTGTTGGAGAGCATTCTAATCTACTTAAGGCTAAAACCAGATGAAAACTTATCATAACTGACAGTTCCAAGTAACTCTCTTCCACCTGAAACATTAAAACCCTAATATCCTATTTAAATAACTTAATATAATTACTTTAAACACAACCTGCTTAAAATTCAGGCTATTACACTCTACCCCCCTTAAAATAAGTTTCGTCCTCGAAACTTCAAAACATAAATTCAAGATCAATCTCAATTCACAACACAACCTACTAATCTCATTCCCAAAGCTACAGATCACTAAACTTTTATTCTTCACTTCTATTTCTCAGAACATTAACTCTACTTACCCAATTAACAGACAAACATTCCCAAAGATCTTTTACCCCCGCTATGTGGCTAACTCAGCACACGGTCGCAGGGTTGCTCGGATACCATTTGTAACAGCCCGGCCTCCCGAGCTGCTAGCTTAACACGCTTAGCAATCTCATACCTCAATGATCATGGAATCAATAATAATCAATAATACTTTAGATGAAACTTGCAGCGGAAACAACCTTAAAATACACGATCCTGGACCAGTGGGTTATGGGCCCACAAAACAATATCCTTTATATAATACTTTAATTACAGAGTCATTCGATCTCAATCCCAAAATAAAGGAATTAAATTAGAACATAACTCATTGTAACAGACTCCTCGTATCCAAACTTAAATCTTAGGACTTTAACCCACAATATAGATCTGAATCATAACTTTGCTCTAGATTCGACTCCGAGCTTCCAACATTAACTCCTGCAAATAAGAAGGAATAGAAAACAAAGAAAACATCCAAAATGAGTGGAAAACTCGTAACTCTTACTTCAGCCCGTTAAAAACATTTTCATTTCAAATCGTTTTATATTTGGAAATCAATCTTCGCAAACGATAATCATTCTTGTAAATGAATACGACTGGCATAGCTCAATCCCCTTACATAAATCGCTGGCAAGTATAGGCTTTGGACTCGATTCGACCACTTCACTTTATTTTTGATTTATTGTTTAGCTCCTCTACCTATACCTTGCCCACTTTTCATTTCAGTTCATAAACTAGCCAGCCAAAACAAATATTATTGATAATCAACCAAAACACAGTTTCAATAACAACAACACATTCATATCTATGGCCATAATACGAACTAATTCACCAAAATAGAAGTACAAAACACATGGGCATGAAATAGGTTTTGCTGAACATAAAAGTTACCTTAACCGCTTAATCCTTTCTTAGATCGATATATCATACTTCGAGAACTTTATAGTTCTGTTAGCTCTCTTGAACTCCATAATCAATATCCCAAAACATTCACCTCATAACAGAAACAACAATAGATATCAATAACCATTGACTACTCTTCACTAGTTACATACCTCGGTAAAATCAAACTTAATATGTTTCCTATTACCTCTGAGTAACAAATAAACATCTCTCACCACTGTAACCTTCCTACAGCTTCCCCTGAGTAAGTAAGGTGCTAAGGATTAGTTTAAACAAGCTTTAGAACATGAATAGGTAAGCTAAACACAAGAGGATGCAAAGCTGTACTTACAGCATCCTGTTTGATGTTTCTATGGAGTTTTCTATAACTTTCCAAGGCTTTAAGGCTTGAACAAAGGCTTGAAAAGATAAATATGGATGTCTAGAAGAGATATATGTAAGAAAAAGTAGGTATTTTAGAAGAAAAATTGGGTGAAAAGAACCGAAAACCCAAAACTGCTATTTATAGCAGGTAAATGGCGGTACCCTTAGGGGAGGGAAACCTCTTCTGGGTAAGGTTGGTTTCATGGAGTTTCTGGGTGATTCTTACTTGAGGTGTTAGCTTGATGTGTTGGATTTCATGCATCCAAAGGGTTTTGGGAGATCGACACCCAAGTAGCTGCTAAGCAGATTTCTTTGAGGATAGGTCTGAACTGAAACTTCAGCTGGCCAGGTTTTACTAACTAAGGAACTTACCCTATTTAGCCACGTAATTCTTGGGAATAAATGACCATTATAACCTTAAGACATCCCAAGAATGTCATATATCAAGTTTGGTTAGGTTCTAAGCTCGGATTCAACCCCGAAAGGCTCTTTAACTGGAAGTTCGTTGCTACCCGATAAAACGATCACTATACGATTTTCACAATCTTAATGAATAAGGTTCTTAAGGATCTTCTAACTTCTTTATTGGTTTCCAAAACCTTCCTAACCAATAAGAATGATAGATCTTACCCACTTTTATCCTTATATGGTGTTGGAGAGCATTCTAATCTACTTAAGGCTAAAACCAGATGAAAACTTATCATAACTGACAGTTCCAAGTAACTCTCTTCCACCTGAAACATTAAAACCCTAATATCCTATTTAAATAACTTAATATAATTACTTTAAACACAACCTGCTTAAAATTCAGGCTATTACACAAACAATCATCTGACCTGCATAGATAGCTATGTAAATTTTTAGGACATAACAATTGCCCTTAACTTGCAGCTTGCACTTCTTGCCCTGAGTAATGAAGCTGCAAGTTATCTAAATGGTATCTCTCATGATATAATTTCAAGATAACGTCAGTGCATAAAAGATAGAAACCCAAAAGATAAACCACTTTAAAAGATATAAATGATTTGCGCTTATCTTTAAAGATTGAGTTTAATCATAACATTGGCATATTTAAGCGAAGTAATAAAGAACCAGCCGTTTCCGTCAGAACGGTTCTAAATCAAAAAGATTTTGAAAAAATTCTTTCTGCTAACTCCTCTTTCTTCTTTGGTAAGTTCGTCTTCTCTCTTCTTCCCTTCACTTCCCTGTATGACTATCAAGCAATCAGCTAGGCAAAAAGTGTTTTCGCAAAAAACCACACCTATGGGAAAAGCAAAAGACGATGTTGCGACCAGTATTACATGGGAGGACATTGAAAATATCAGAATTAGAGGAGGGTTCCCTGAGACCACAGAGTTTATAGTGTGAGACGAACTAGATAGACCAAAAAGAACCGCAGATAACCATATCTGCTTCTACGAATACCCGTTCATGTTAGGGTACACTATTGAGTTTACGCCCTTAATCCGTTCGTTCATAGAAGTTTTGAACTCCTCCCCTGGCCAGTTTATGCCTCTGGAAGATTTGTTATACTATAGAGTCAGCCACTAGAGATTGGAGACCTGTTTTTTCCCTAGAAGACCTTCTAACCACCTACAACTTAAAAATCATAAACCCTAAGATGGTGACCTTGAAACCAAAGCCTAAGTACCCAAGTCTTGTAGAAGGGGCTAGTGCTTCTGAGTCTTATTGGAAGACTCGCTTTTTCTTTGTCGCCAAGGATTCCCTTGGCGAAGCTGGGGCCTATCTTCCCTCTGGCTGGCCTGGTGGAGGTATATTTACTATATTCTTCCTATTTTA
Organism: Patellifolia procumbens; assembly: GCA_947645195.1. Taxonomy (NCBI): domain Eukaryota; kingdom Viridiplantae; phylum Streptophyta; class Magnoliopsida; order Caryophyllales; family Amaranthaceae; genus Patellifolia; species Patellifolia procumbens. The sequence continues at coordinate 6,622,525 of CANSGD010000016.1, forward strand.
TTGAACATTTTATTAATTGTAACTCTTACCCTTGTTCTTTTACAGGTGCTGCTGAGACTGTTGAAAGTCTTGAAAATAGGGACGAGAGGGCAAAGGTTTTTCTTAGCATCTCACCAACCAAGAGGACCTACACTCCTCCTTTTAGGGCCATTCCTGTCAACTCCCACACTCCTACTACTTCAGGAAACAACTCTATGTCTTCAGGTAAAGTAACCCTCTTGCTAGTTGTCAACGAATTCCTAAGAAAAGTGTACAAGTTCTTATACTCTGCCATTTGTACAGCCAAAGGTAGTACCCTATCCCAAGTCGAAGCTGTGGCTCGGCTAAAGAGAAAGAAAATGGAGGCACCTACTACTTCTACCCAATCCAAGCCCGCTACGCCTGTCAAGACTGCAGCTACAGTTCCTACCATGCCTCCTCCTCAAGTTAAGCTGGACTCAGACCCACCTACTCACAGCCCATCAACGATAAACCTGTCTATGCATGCGGACTTCCTATCTGAGGATGGGGTGAACAATGGCATATGGCCGCATGCAGACAAGTTGTTTTTTCCTGCTGCAGCCAAGCGCCTAAGGTTGCAGGACCTTGAGGTGACGGTCAATTATGCGGTCCAGCATTCTCTCCAGGTAGACTTTTACCGTGTTTCAACTCTAAATACCTTTCAATTTTTATTCTTTGTTTTTAACACCTTAGTATCCTATGCTAGGTCTTACAAAACTGTCTAGCGGCACGCTCCAGCTTGAGAGCAGCTGCCTCGGTTACTGCCCAGCTCAAGGTTTCCAAAGCTGAAGTTTCTAGCTTGAAGGAAGAGCTGAACAAGGCGAAAAAGGAGAAAGCCCACGCTTAGGAGTAGCGGAAAGTCAAGACCCTGCTTCTAGAGAAGGAGAGAGAGGCTAAGAAGTTTTTCACAACTTCAGCAGAAGCTGAGATAGCTACTGCCAAGGAAGAGGCTAGGGTAGCTGCCATGAAGCTGGCGGACGTCATAGGGGAGAAGGAAGTTATGATTCCTCAACTGGCGTATCAGAAGGAACATCATCTGGATAGGATGGAGAAAATTCAGATTGTTGAGCCAGCAAAGCTGGCCTACTTGATCCTTTTTGAAACTGTGGAGAAGAAAGATCTGCACAAGTATACTGATGCCTTCCTAGCTACTATGGGAGCATAGCAGATCTCAGGGCTTTGGCTTTGGACCTCAACCCTCCTAGACAGGAGGCCTCTACAACTGATTCTTCAGCTAAGGTCCAAGCTGATGCCCCTGCCACAGCTCAGCCATCTAGCGATTCTGTCCCAGTCCTTCCAGCATCTGAGGCACCAAAACCAGCGCTGACAGCTGATCAGGTTGCTAGCTAGGAATATAGCTTGCTAACTCTTTGAACGTTTAGTCTTTTGCTCTGGTCGAACAATTTTTATTTTTCAAGAATGTTATTTACCACCAGTCAAGGGGCTGGTGTGTCTTTTGAATGTTTAGAACATGTTGGCTTTTGGTATATATATATGCATATGTGTTTAGAACTTTAGTGTGATAAGTTAGCTGCTTTGTGTATTACCTGGCGTTTTTGAAGCCAATGTCTTGTGTTGTGGGCCCGGATACCTTGGTGTATAACCCTTAGCTGGTGTGACCTTGTTAGTGTTATGTCCAGATTTTCCTAATCTAGTTCTGCAGGTTCGCAGGTTTCACAATCATAGGTTCAAGCTATAGCTTCCGAGTATTAGCTTCCAGCTAGCTACTACTAGCTACTGGATGTAAGCTTCTAGCTTTCAGCTCCCGGCTTCCAGGTTGCAACTTGCAGCTACCAGCTTCCAGGTTGTAGCTTGCAGCTTGCAGCTACCAGCTACCAGTTTCCAGCTTCCAGTTTCCAGCTTCCAGCTATCGGTCACCAGCTTAGAACAGGTCAGCGTATGACTCAACAGTAGCCTAAGATATAGGTTAAATGATTGTTGCAGCTAGGATTCTCCAGCTAGAGCTCTCCAGCTATGGAAGGCCAGCTTAGGACCTCCGGATATGGAAGGCCAGCTTCACTGACACGTCACGGATTAGTTATGGCCAAAGCCTAAAATCACGCAAGAATAAGTGCAGCAGAGGCAAAACGGATGAAGACTCATTCAAAGCCATTAAATACGGACGTGGGCGAGAATCAAGGGGCAGTTACAAGCCGTTGTGAAGGCTGATTAAAAGGGATACTCATCTCAATATAAATAGGACAACGATAATGTAAATTAGGGACAAGCTTTTACGCATTCAGCACTTACATTCTAAGATTGAAACATTGTTCTTAAGCTTACGAATTACTTTGGTACGTAAAACATTAGGGTTGTAACTAAGATTATAGTGGATTGGTGGACTCAAAGCCACCCGCGGTTTTTCCCTTATTCCACGGGTTTCCGGGTCACCATCTCTGGTGTCCCTTTCTCTTTTTTGCTTTCTTTCGTTCTTCTTTGCTTTGTCCACCTTGATTAGCCATCCATCTTCATTAGCTAGTTGTAGGTCTCTAGCTAGATTTTACTTGTGTAAAATTTGGCATAAACAGTTTGGCGCCTACCGTGGGGCCTACAACTAGATTTCATCTTCAAAATCGATTCTCTCGCAAAATCTCGAACAAGATGGCTGATCTTACCCCTGAACAAATGAAGGTTGCTTTACTAGATCTCGAACGTGCTCAAACTGAGTCACGTCACACCATCGAGAATCTAAAAAAGGAGTTAGAATCTGCCAAGAGAGATAGCAAGAAGTCCAAACGACGCAACAATGGCAGCACATCTCGCTTCCCTAATTTATCTCATTCCCAAAGTAGCAGTGAAGAAGAGGAGATCAGGGAAGATCTTAACCTGGAGAACAGGGATGCTGATTCAACAGCTAGTAGGTTAGCTGTCCTAGAAGCAGAAAACAAGAAGATAATGCGCATGCTGGCCAAGCTACCTGGGGCACCTACACCTGCAACCCAGGAAGCAGTAGATGGCTATGCTCAATCACCTTTTGTAGACGAGATTGCTAAAGCCAGGATTCCCAAGAAGCTGCACCTGACTCCATCATTCAAGCTGTACGATGGGGCAACAGATCCATACGATCACGTGAACCAATATAAGCAGAAGATGTGGACCGTGCCTATTCCCGAGCATCTCCTTGAAGCCACTATGTGCAAATTATTTGGAGCTACTCTAGCTGGCCCAGCTTTGCAATGGCTTATTAGTCTAAAACCAGGTTCAATATCTAACTTTTCTACTTTGATTAACAAATTTAACCAGCAATTTTCTAGCAGCAGGGTTATGGAAAAGCATACTGGTGACCTCTACCGCATCACCTAGGGGCAAAATGAAGGTGACCGTCAATACCTGGATAGGTTCAACAAGGAAATGATAGCTGTCAAGAATCTAGACGTTCCAACCACAATTGAAGCATTCCGAATAGGGCTGACCTATGAATCTAGGTTATACTATGAATTAACCAGGTACCCTTGCAGCACCTTTGAAGATGTGAGGGAGAGAGTCATGGCTGAAATCAGAGTTGAAGAAGATGAAGCAGTCATAAGCTAGATCCAGGCTAGCTATGGTTAGCTAGAAAGGGGCATATCGCCTAGCATCCTAATATATTAAGGTTGTACCACCTCTAATAAATCGAGTAAAAATCTCTATGTTTTTAAAATTATCTATTAGTCTATTTTTACCTCATGGAACGCTTACTGACTTAAGCATCGGAGGGCCGTTGGCCATACCAACGACCATCTCAAACCGAGATGTAATGCAGGATTAACTAAGCTAACGAAGAGGTTTGCACACCAGGTCCACCAAAGCTAACAGATTGACCTGTACGTCAGATTCATCTAAGCTAACAAAGAGGCTTGTAAGCCAGGACACAAACGTCATAATCCATAAGACTTATACAACTAGATAATGCGCATACAAAAGCTAAGGCTCACTAGGCAGCAGATTATAATCAAACAAAGTGGCCACATACACACAAATGAACATAAGTCACAAGTCTAAGGTTATAAGCACAAGTGGTTATATCCCAAGTATCAAAAGACAAACGAAATGACTATATTTTTACTAACGTTTCTCGATGTAGCTAGATTAGCTAGTTGGATGGTAACTTTCACCTTCCAAGCTGTTGCACATGCAAGGTCCAAGTTAGGGGCAATTGTTATGTCCAGATTTTCCTAAGCTAGTTCTCCAGGTTCGCAGGTTCCACAATCATAGGTTCAAGTTATAGCTTCCGAGTATTAGCTTCCAGCTAGCTACTACTAGCTACTGGATGTAAGCTTCAAGCTTTCAGCTCCCGGCTTCCACGTTGCAGCTTGCAGCTACCAGCTTCCAGGTTGCAGCTTGCAGCCACCAGCTTCCAGGTTGCAGCTTGCAGCTTGCAGCTACCAGCTACCAGTTTCCAGCTTCCAGCTATCGGTCACCAGCTTGGAACAGGTCAGCGTATGACTCAACAATAGCCTAAGATATAGGTTAAATGATTGTTGCAGCTAGGATTCTCCAGCTAGAGCTCTCCAGCTATGGAAGGCCAGCTTAGGACCTCCGGATATGGAAGGCCAGCTTCACTGACACGTCACGGATTAGCTATGGCCAAAGCCTAAAATCACGCAAGAATAAGTGCAGCAGAGGCAAAACGGATGAAGACTCATACAAAGCCATTAAATACGGACGTCGGCGAGAATCAAGGGGCAGTTACAAGCCGTTGTGAAGGCTGATTAAAACGGATACTCATCTCAGTATAAATAGGACAACGATAATGTAAATTAGGGACAAGCTTTTTCGCATTCAGCACTTACATTCTAAGATTGAAACATTGTTCTTAAGCTTACGAATTACATCGGTACATAAAACATTAGGGCTGTAACTGAGATTATAGTGGATTGGTGGACTCAAAGCCTTTCCCTTATTTCACGGGTTTCCTCGTCACCATCTCTGGTGTCCCTTTCTCTTTTTTGCTTTCTTTCGTTCTTCTTTGCTTTGTTCACATTGATTAGCCATCCATCTTCATTAGCTAGTTGTAGGTTTCTAGCTAGATTTTACTTGTGTAAAATTTGGCATAAACAGGTAGTTCAGCTATTAAGTATTGCTGATAGCTACACTTCAAGACGTCTAGGTGTACTTGCGCCTTTAGATAGATTTAGAGGACTAGGAATTGCCCCAGCCTGCAGCTACTCTTGTGGTACCTATGTGTGTTAACTAATATGCCAACGGCTCTCTGATGCCTAAGTTAGTAAGGGTTTTGAGAAAACCTTATAGATAGACAAAAAAAGGCAGGAGAAAGCCTAACCTGGTGTTTTTGACCTGTTTAGTAATTTTTGTTACCTGGTGTAATTGCTTTGGTCTTAGAAATCAGGTGAGGTTTGAGCTCTCGTAGCTGAGAATTTGATTTTCAGCTTGTACCCGTGATAGCCGTTAGAAAGACCAACGACTCTCCGATGCTTAAGTTATAAGATGAGCGAAAAAGAAAAAACTACTGAATAGGAAAGGTAACCTGGATTCCTAGAAATGGTACAACTTTAGATGTGATGCATTCCAGCTTCTAGGAACAGCTTTCCCTTCTGCTGTAGCTGGGCGATATGCCCCTTTACCTACTACCTGCTCAATTAGGTAGGGCCCTTCCCAGCTAACCCCCAACTTACCTTCATTTAGCTCCTAGGTGTATTGGAAGACCTTCCTTAGCACCCAGTCTCCTTTCTTAAACACCTTGGCTTTTACGTTTTTGTTGAAGCTGCGGGCTATAATATGTTGTTGGGCGGCCATTCTAACTAGTGCGCTGTCTCGTAGTTCTTCGATGGTATCTAGGTCATAAGATAATTCAGAATCATTCACTTTAGGGGTTAAGAGCCCATACTTGGCGGTTGGTACAGCTACCTCAGCAGGTAGCACAGCTTCGCAGCCATAGACTAGGGAGATGGGGGTTTGTCCTGTTGCTCCCTTAGGTGTTATCCTGTTGGCCTAGAGGACTCTAGGTAGCTCTTCCGCCCACTTACCTTTTTTAGCCTTCAACCTCCTTTTAATGCCATTGATGATAACCTTGTTGGTGGACTCAGCTTGTCCGTTAGCTTGTGGATACCTGGGTGTTGAGGTAACCAGGTTGATGTTCCATTCATGACAAAATTGCCGCGTTTTATCACTTATAAATTGTGATCCGTTGTCACATATAATTTCGCTAGGTACTCCAAACCTGCAAATAATGTTAGTACGTATAAAAGTAATCACCTCTTTATCTCTTACCTGTTGGAATGCGCTTGCTTCAATCCATTTGGGAAAGTAGTCAGTTAAGGCTAACATGAACACTTTTTGACCTGGTGCAACTGGTAGCTTCCCTACTATGTCCATGCCCCACCTCATGAATGGCCAGGGGGTCAAGGTGGGGTGTAATAGCTCAGAATGCTTATGTACCATATCTGCATGCTTTTGGCAACTATCACATTTAGCTACATACCTTTTGGCATCCTTATGCAATGTTGGCCAATAGTATCCATAGGATAGGATTTTATTAGACAAGCTCCTTCCTACTGCGTGTGAGCCACATTCTCCTTCGTGGAACTCCTTGAGGGTAGCTTCCCATTGTTCCTTCTCTAGGCACCTCTGCAACATGTCTTGCTTAGCTGCATGTTTGAATAAGACTCCAGATATTACTTGGTACCTGCTGGCTTTCATACGCATCTTCCTAGCTTCTAGTTTATCGTCTGGTATTACGTCTCTTTCCAAGTAATCTAGCAGTGGTTTCGTCCAGCTATCGGTAGCTGCAACATTATCTATATTAAGTATACTGTTTACCTCTTTGCTGATAGCTGGCTCAGCTAGGTGAGCAATGGGGATGTTGCTAAACTTGTATTTTCTTAATGCTGATCCTAGGTTAGATAGTGCATCAGCTTTGGTGTTCTGATCTCTTGGTATCTGTTGTATGGTAAACTCTTGAAATAGCAACGTATTGGTTTGGCCAGTGATGAGTCATATTAGTATAGGTATTTCATGATGCATTTAGGTTGCATTTTAGGATCATTTAGTTGCATTTTTAGTCCATAATTGCATATAGTTACTTAAGTTGAGAAAATATTACTCTTGTGTGTGTTTTCGATGTTTTTGATAGTTTTCAGGTATTGAGAACACAATTGGAGTATTATTGGACAAGCTTAAACATGATAAGCATCTAGGAAGGAGCTAAGTAAAATGAGAAGTCCAAAGGGCATCTTCGAGTTAGATTGCAACCCAAACAAAGCGGAAACATATTAAAAGAAGTATGGAAATCGAGTCATGTGCACTCTTTTGATCATAACTCATTATCCAGAGATTGGAATTGAGTGATTCCAGTGGGGTTGGAAACTAAACTTGAAGAGATTTCCAACGGTGTATCACACGCCCCAATACGACTTCTAGTTTGCGAGATATGGTCTTTACAAGTTGACTCTGTTTTGCAGGATGAAAACCCACGCACGCGGGTTGTTTCCATGTCGAATAGGGCCTTATTTGTTGACGACTTGGACTCTACTTTTGTAGTTGTTTTAGGAAATAGACAGGTATAAACACTCAAGGAAATATTATTATTTCCTATCTTATTTTCTATTTTATTTGTCCATCATTAATTCATTTTAGATTCGAATTCTTTTCTCTCAATTAGTGAAGAACCCTAGTTTTGCTTTTTCCCCAATTTACATTGAATTTTCAATAGAAGCTTTGATTTTGCAAGATTGGTTCTACAATTGGTATTATTTCTCTTCTCTTCTTAATTCTATTCAATCCTTGATTATTAATTCATGTCTGCTTATTTCATTATGAATGTGTTTTCCCCAATTATGATTGAGTAGTCTATTTCTAGGGTTTAAGGGGATCCATGATCAATTATGAACGGATGTTTATAAAGTATTGGTCTTTATTGATGTATGTTGATTTGTATTGAATGTTTTTATGCCTATTCAATCCAACTTGGCCAGATTTGATTGTTATAGTGTTGCAATATTAGGTTATGCGCCGAGAGGTATAAACTTGATATTAAGGCTAGTTTCAATAGGTAGAATTGGTATTAATAAATTGCGAGAACCTGTTAATATCATTCTATTGTTGGTTTGAGACTTGAGAGAGCAAATCAACCTATTTGACATCATTATTAATTATTTATTGTTGTGTTTCATCCCGAAATATTGATCATTGGTGAACCTATGCCCTAGACTTCTTATTATTGATAATTCTTGATATAGTATAGTCTAGTTTAGTATAATTACTCACAAACACTCGTTCCTATACTCTAGATTTGACCGATAATTAGGAAAGGAACATTGTTTCTCTGTGGATTCGACCCTACTTCCCTGACTACTATTTGTTAGAGGACTTTAGGATTACTTTTGATAAGGTGATACGACTTTAGCCTGTCAAAATTTGGCGCCGTTACCGAGGAAACGGTTATGTTCCATTTTCTTTAATTGTAACAGGGGTTGTTTTAAAAATGAACCCTGCTCATGGCTAGATCGATCGGTTTCGGGTCAAATAGGAAGAACTAGAAGATTATATACTCTCGTCTCAGAGAACACTTGTTCTTTGGGACAAAATCTCTTAATTGTTTGTTCTTTAGTTCTTCTATGCGCAGGAGTTTGAGTTCAGATTGCCTGCCATTTGATCCTGAAAATGAAAGATCCTTTCATAGACAGAAGAACTTCTTCAGACAGTTGCGAGATAATTCAAGGGAAGATAATCCCTTGGATTCTGACTCTGATTCTAGCAACATTGTTTCTGTTACTCCACAAGAATCAGAGATGGCTCGGAGACTTACGGACTTTTCCCAGCCCTCCTTGGCTGAACTTCGCAAGAGCAATCAAATGCCTGAAATCGAAGCTGTAAATTTCGAGATCAAACCTGCATTGTTGAACATAATCGAAAGAAAACAATTTGGTGGTGGACCTAATGAAGACCCTAATCTTCATTATCAGGATTTCTGCCAATATTGTTCTACCATTAAGCAGCAGGGAGTGACACAAGATCAGATTCGGGAGATTCTTTTCCCATTTTCACTTCGAGACAAGGCAAAGATGTGGTACAGTGGGATTAATCGAGCCACTCTTGGGATCACTGATTGGAATAACTTGGCCCTAGCTTTCTACAGAAAGTACTACCCTCCGGAGAAGACTGCTAGGTTGCGTAGTCAGATTACAAATTTCACCCAAGGTAATGATGAGTCTTTACATCAGGCATGGGAAAGATTTAAAGATCTTCAGAGAGAATGTCCCCATCATGGTCTACAAAAATGGTTCCTAGTTCATGGATTCTACAATGGTTTGGGGAACAACTCGAGACTTATCCTTGACTCTGCAGCAAATGGGAGATTCATGAAACTAGAAATTGATGCTGCACATGATTTAATCGAGGAGATGGCTATTCATAACTCTCAATATGGAAATCCTCGAGGACTAGCTAATAAGGGTGGAAAGCATGAGATATATTATATATCCCTATTAGCTGCACAGATGAATGCAATCAGCAATAAGCTTGACAATATGCAACTCTCCTCTCCTGCAAGTGTTGCTGCTTTGGGTACTACATCTGACATTTTGTGTAATAATTGTGGTATAGTTGGACATTGGGCACAAGAGTGTCGGAGTTCTCTCGAACAAGTTAATGCTTTTCAAACATATCGGCAGAACAACCCGTACTCCAACACATACAATCCAGGGTTGAGAAATCATCCTAATATGTCTTACAAGAGCACTAATGTCCTAAATCCTCCTACACCACAACCACAACCACAACAATTGAACCAGAGGTACTACCAATAACCTTATCAACACCCTCCTGGTTTCTCTAGATCACCTTTCAATCCATCTCAACAAGCACCTCCTGCCAATCCAATGATGGTTGAGATGAGAAATATGATGTTACAAATGCAAAAAGATAGACAAGCTGACAAGGCACAAATTGAGTCCATTCTAGCTCATAATAAGATGTTGGAGAATCAGTTGGCACAATGGCTACTTCGAACTCTACTCGACAACAAGGTGCTCTTCCAACACAACCTGTTCAGCCTACAAATTCGGCAAATGCCATCACTCTCCGAAGTGGTTCTCACTATAATGGACCACCCATGCCTATTGATGATACTTTAAGCGTGAAAATGATGAGGAGCAGGTCCAAGATGAAGCTAAAACTGACAAGGAGAACTCTAAGCAAGCAACTGAACATGAAGAGACCAATGAAGCCAAAAAGCCTGCTATTGAGGTTCCTCCTATCAAACTTCCTTTCCCCAATCGTCACCTCAGGAGTAAGCTAGACAAGCAATTTGGTAAGTTTTTGGAAGTCGTCAAGAATCTTCAGGCAACAGTTCCTTTCACGGAATTAAATACTCAAGTACCTGCTTATGCAAAATTTATGAAAGATATCTTGACTAGGAAAAGGGCTTTTAATGAGGTGGAGATAGTTGCTTTTACTGAAGAATGTAGTGCCCTTTTACAAAATAAATCTCCACCAAAATTAAAAGATTCTGGTAGTTTCTCTATACCTTGTCACGTTGGTAGTTTGTTCATTGATAAAGCTTTATGTGATTTGGGTGCTAGTGTGAGTGTTATGCCATTGTTTATTTCCTCAAAATTGAATATGGGGAGTTTGAAAGTTACCAATATTACTTTACAAATGGCTGACCGTTCTGTTAAATACCCCCTAGGTATTTTAGAGGATGTGCCTGTTAGAGTAGGTAAATTTTTTATTCCCATGGACTTTGTTGTACTTGATATGAAGGAAGATAGGCAAATTAAATTCCAATCATTCTGGGTAGACCATTCCTTCATACTGCAGGTGCCGTCATTGATGTAAAAAATGGTAAGCTTACACTATCTGTTGGAGATGGTGAGGTCACTTTTAATCTAAGCACTGCTTTGAAAAGTCCCATGCTAGAGGAAAATTGCTATAGTATTGATGTGGTTGATGTGATTTGCCATGATAACATGCCCCAAGCTCTCTATGGAGACCCCTTGGAGGCGGTACTTTGTCTTGATTCTTCCACAGGTGATGGCAGTATATGTAGCAATGAAGTAGATGCTATTGAGAAGATGCTAGCAAGTGAAGAATCTGACCTTGATGGATTCCAAAAGGTAAAGAGGTTAGATCGATCTGTGTGTAATGTTGAGGTAAAGAAACCCGAACTTAAACCTCTCCCCTCTCACTTGAAGTATGTATTTTTAGATGAGCAAGAGTTAAATCCAATGATTGTCAGTGCTGCACTCGATGATAGCCAACTTTCCAAACTTCTAGTTGTTCTGAAAAATCACAAGAAGGCTATAGGGTACAGTATTGATGATTTAAAGGGTATTAGCCCCGATTTTTGTATGCACAGGATACACCTCGAGGATGATCATAAGTCGTGCATTCAACCACAAAGGGGATTGAATCCAAACATGCAAGACGTGGTTAAGAAAGAGGTGATGAAACTACTCGATGCAGGTATTATCTACCATATTGCTGACTCTAAGTGGGTAAGTCCTGTACAAGTAGTACCAAAAAAAGGTGGCATGACTGTTGTGAAAATTGAAAAGAATGAGCTAATTCCTACTAGAACTGTGACTGGATGGCGTATGTGTATAGACTATAGGAGACTCAACATGGCCACTAAAAAGGACCACTTCCCTCTTCCTTTTATTGACCAAATGCTTGAAAGGTTGGCTTGTCATAAATATTTTTGCTATTTGGATGGGTATTCAGGTTTCTTCCAGATTCCCATTCATCATGATGATCAAGAAAAGACAACATTCACATGCCCTTATGGAACTTTTGCATATCGTAGAATGCCCTTTGGTTTGTGTAATGCCCCTGCCAACTTTCAACGTTGCATGATGAGTATCTTTTCCGAGTTCATAGAGTCTATCATGGAAGTCTTTATGGATGATTTTAGTGTGTATGGTTCTACATTTGATACATGCTTAGTTAATCTCACTAAAGTCCTGAAAAGATGTGAAGAGTGTAATTTGGTTTTAAATTGGGAAAAGTGTCATTTCATGGTGACTGAAGGAGTTGTTTTAGGCCATATTGTTTCTGATAGGGGAATTCAAGTAGATCGAGCTAAGGTCCAAGTGATTGAGCAATTACCCCAACCAGCTAATGTTAAAGGGGTACGAAGCTTCCTTGGTCATGCGGGATTTTATCGCCGTTTTATCAAGGATTTTTCAAAAATTGCTAAACCACTGACCCAACTCCTTCTTAGGGATGCTCCATTTGTTTTTACTGATCAGTGTCTTTAGTCTTTTGACAGGATCAAGCAAGCTTTGATAACTGCACCTATTATCCGTTCTCCCGATTGGGACCTCCTTTTCGAAATAATGTGTGACGCAAGTGATTATGCAGTTGGAGCCGTGCTCGGTCAACGCAAGGATAAGGTCTTGCATGCTATCTACTAGGCTAGCAAGATATTGAATGAGGCTCAAGTCAACTATGCTACTACAGAAAAGGAGCTTTTGGCTATTGTCTATGCTTTAGAGAAGTTCAGATCCTATCTGATTGGCTCTAAAGTTATTATCTACACATATCACGCTGCCCTGAAGTACCTTCTCTCTAAGAATGAAGCTAAGCCTAGGCTCATTCGATGGATTCTCTTGCTCCAAGAGTTCGACAAAGAAATTCGTGATAAGAAGGGAGCAGAGAACGTAGTTGCAGACCACCTGTCAAGGATCAGGCATGAAGATGGTATGAACTCAACTCCTATAGATGATTCTTTTCCTGACGATCATTTATATGCAGTCACAGCACAGATTCCTTGGTTTGACGACTATACAAATTATTTGGTAGGCGGTGTAGTACCTCCTGATATGTCCTACCAACAGAAGAAAAGGTTCCTCCATGATGTTAAATTCTACTTTTGGGATGATCCTCACTTGTTTCGTGAATGTTCAGATGGTCTTTTTCGAAAATGTGTCCCTGAATGGGAGGTCAATGGAGTCATGAATCGTTGCCATAACTCACCATATGGAGGGCATCATGGCCCTTCAAGGACTGTTGCAAAGCTTAATGCGTCGGGTTTCTTTTGGCCGACAATGTTCAAGGATGCACAATCTTTCATCATGTCATGTGACGCTTGCCAGAGGACTGGCAACATTTCGAGAAGGCATGAGATGCCCCAAACAGGTATTCTAGAAGTTGAAATCTTTGATGTTTGGGGTATTGACTTTATGGGACCCTTCCCATCTTCCAATGGAAATTGCTACATATTGGTTGCTGTTTATTATGTCTCTAAGTGGGTTGAAGCCGTGGCATCTCCTACTAATGATTCTAAGGTAGTCATATCTTTGTTCAAGAAGATCATATTTCCAAGGTTTGGAGTCCCACGAGCTGTGATTAGTGATGGAGGCTCCCATTTTCATGAACGACACTTAGATACCCTTTTGAAGAAATATGGAGTCTACCACCGTACTGGATTAGCATACCATCCTCAAACGAGTGGGCAAGTAGAGGTTTCAAACCGCGAAATTAAGTCCATTCTTGAGAAGGTATTTGCAAGGTCTAGGAAAGATTGGAGTACGAAATTGGATGACACACTCTGGGCTTACAGAACTGCATTCAAGACACCAATTGGTACTTCACCTTATAGGCTTGTGTATGGGAAAGCGTGCCACCTCCCCGTTGAATTAGAATACAAAGCTTTTTGGGCGATCAAGAAGCTTAATATGGATCAAAAGCTTGCAGGGGAGAAACGTCTTCTACAACTCAATGAGCTTGATGAGTTTCGTTTGTTAGCGTATGATAGTGCACGAGTATACAAGGAGAAAACCAAGAAGTGGCATGACAAAAAGATCCTCCCTCGGGAGTTCACGATTGGAGATAAGGTTTTACTCTATAATTCTAGGCTCAAAATCTTTCCTGGAAAGTTAAAGTCTAGATGGTCAGGCCCTTTCACAGTTACTAGAGTGAACAAGTTCGGTTCTGCAGAGATTATGAACAAAAAAGGTGAAGGGTTCAAGGTGAATGGTTAACGTCTGAAGTTGTACTATGAAGGAGCTCCTGTGGGTCTAGTTGAGGTACTCTACCTCCAAACACCTACCCCTCCTAGTCATTGAAAAGAGGTAAACGGTCGTGCGGGACCTTCATAAACCAGCGCTATTCGGGAGGCAACCCAAATCTCTAACTCTTCCTTTTTCTTTTACTCTTAATTTCTCAAAACAAAAGAAAAGAACAAAAATATTTTCATATTGAATTCACTTGAATTCAATTTATTTTTTTATTTTTTTTGTTTTTGAATTCGTTTCTTATTTTTTAGTTTCGTTAGTTTCTTTTCGTAGTTTCTTTTAGTTTTTGAATTCACTTGAATTCAATTTTCATATATTTTTTTAGACTAACCATGCTAACAAGTGTTGTTTAGTGGTTTTGGTGTGCTAATTCTGTTCCTAGGTGAAAGCACGAGCTCAAATTTGTGCCCGAGAGGTCTCATATACTTTCATGGCCACAAAATCCCGCGCCCGCGGGATTTACTTGCTTTGCATTGAAAATTACTGCTCACCCGCAGGACTGAGCCTGCGCCCGCGGGATTTGGCGGCCAAATTCACATTACGATCCTGCGCTCCCTCCACTCGAAATCCCGCGCCCGCAGGATGAGCTTTGCACTTACAAGCTAAAAAAAACCTGCTCACCCGCGGGATTGCGCCCACGCCCGCGGGATTTAACGACCAAATTACTCGACATCCCGCGCCCCCTCACTCGACAACGCGCGCCCGCGGACAGCCCTCTCCACACTCACAAAATTTCTGCCCACCCGCGGGGTCAAGCCTGCGCCCGCGGGTTTTCGAGGACTGTTCTAATAACATAAAAAAAAATTCACAAATCCCCATAGCAATAAAACAGTAATCCCTCCCTCACACAAACCGCCCCCCACTCGCCACCCCCACCCACACCGGCGACCAGACCAGCCGGAATTCGACGACCCCCACCGGCACCCTCTGAACTCGCCGGTCTGCACCACCCTACCACCGTCCGCCCCCCCTACCACACGCAAACACTCTCACCAACCCCCACCCCTCTCGACCCCACACCCCAACCTCAACCTCCCTCATCTACCGACGACCGTCGGGCGTCAGACTAGCCCTGACCCGCCGGCGAAGCGACATCTTGGCCACTGCCCATCCACAAAGCCACCTCCACCCTTTTCCATTCACATAATCCTAAAACTCTAAATCTTATCATTGAATTGAGGCATCTTCTTGAATGTGCTTTGAAATTTCAATTGGCACTCTTGGAAACATACTTGGATTTCCTCAATCAAGTCCCCTACATCAATCACTCTTGTACTTAAAGTGGTAGTAAGTTTTCGATTTGTTCACTTTCATTCCGAATTTCGAACAATTATTGTTTGTGCCTACTACTCATGATTGGTAATTGGTTTCTATTCAAGTTGTTTATTGTTGATTAATCTTGATTGGTGCTTAGATCGTGTTGAATTTCTAATTGGAATTGATTGTATTTTGGGTTCTTTTGTGGCGACATTTAGTTGAGATTGAATTGATTGGTATTACATTGGTTAGGTGGTGATTGGATTGATTGTGAAGTCGTTGTGGTTATTTTGTGGTGATTGTTATTGGTTGTGTGCTCCAAAGAGTCATGAGATCATCGGCAAGAGTCTTGTCTAAGCCTAAACCCATCTACAACCCTAATGAGCACTCACGAAAAATCAAAAAGAAAACCCCCTCCAAACCACCTTTCAAGACTTCCAAAACTTCAAAATCCAAAGCATCTAAAGCCACCACTTCTAAAGCCACCACCTCCACTTCAACCCCTCAACCCCCTCCACCTTCTCCCTTACTCTCACCCTCCACTTCCCAATCGCTAAGAACAGATATATATGGTTCGTTAAGCCTTGTCATTCCACAAAAAAGTGAATTATCTATGATATTCTCCCTAGTGCTCATCCTCCGGATTCTAGTATTTGTTTATGGAATCCTCGTGATATCTCTGAAACTATAGAGGTAGGCGGCATAGTTCAGGGGACATTTCCGTGCCCTCAGTATGTTGCATTATCAGCCCCAGAAGCTGTCGTCTCTCCCACATTAGCAGCACCCCCACCTCCAGTATCCGAGGACCCCTCGTCTAGCACTACTGTGTTTCCCGAGACCATGGAAGCCCACTTCAGTCGCTTCATGAGTTCTTGTGCATCATTTCAGACGACGGTGTTATCTCGCCTCGAGACTGTTGAGTGTCATGTGGAGGACCTTCGTGCAGAGGTCTGTGATCTACGTCGGCCGTTAGAAGCTTCTGGCATCATCGCTTCTAGCGTCGACACTACTCCTGAGCCATCCTCGATGGACGAAGCTCCCGTTGCGTGAGCTTTCTTTTTCCCTTCCCTTACTTTTTACACAGTGGGACACTGCGCTGTATTTAGCTTGGGGGAGGGATATTCTATCCTTTATTGCTTTCTAGTGTAATTTTTATCGCTTTGTAGTTGTTACACGCTTTTGCCTGTTCATTAGGAATAGGATTTTACGTGTAACCAAAAAAATTTACTGCTTTCTTAGTTGCATCATAGTTGCATTTTAGTTAGCTCATTTCATTCTAGTTTTCATCTATGGGACTATTGTTGGCACACCTTTGAGAACTTTGTTGATATCTCTACTACAGCTCTTCAGCTTTGTTGTACAGTGGTTTCATGATTCTTCATAGCATAATTGTGATGCGATTGATTGGCCTTGGTAAGATGGTTTGAATCTCCCTCTGGCTGGCTTTAACTTTACTGTGCAGACAAATTGACCCATGTGAGCTTTTGTGCCTAATAAACTGACGAATCTGTGTCTGTTCTGTTCTTTCATGAGTGATTAGTTCCTCAGTTGATGCATTGATCTTGATTTTGACCTGGTACTCCTTGATACTTGATTGTGCACACTATCTGATATGATTGAGGCGTTCATTTCATGATTTTAGCTCCAGAGTTCTACTTGTTTACATATTTTCCATCTCTAGCCCCGCTGAGCTTTCCTGACTTTTGTTTGATACTTTCACCCATATTACAAGCCTTGACCTCATTTGATTATTGTCCCAAGCCTAGCTTGGGGGAGCGAGTGTTAGTTTTGGTCATATTGTATTACATGGATGTAGTTGATGCGTGGTTTTGTTGAAGGAAAGTGTTATTAATAAGCTTTATCATCGAATTCGAATGTGGTTCAAAGAGATTTTGGCAATATAGGAAAAGAAGTAAGAAAAAAAGAAAAAGAATGAAGAAAAAGAAATGAAAGAAACAAAGGAAGTGAACATATTTTGAAAGAAAAGTGAAAAGGTTATATATGAGTTACTATGCGTGAAAAATGTTCTGGCGATATTTTGGTAATGATGGTGTTATATGGAGTTGTGAATGCCTTGTTAGGCCGTTTTTACATTGATATTTGCTCCCCTTCTTGGCTTTTCCACCACATTTCCCAAAATATGATCCATACCCTTAACCCTAGCCTCATTACAACCCTTGAAAGTCCTCTTGATCTTTGTGTGTTGCATTTTTGTGTTGAAGGTGAGTCAAAAGGTCAAAGTTAAAGAGTATTGCTTCTTCCGAGTTGATATATATAGGTTGAGTGTCATTGATTTTCGCCCTAAACACAAGAGGGTATGAGTGCACATATCTATAGTGAGGTCTGTCAAGTTTTGTTAAGTCCAGCTTGAGGGAAAGGGTCTGTGGTAAGATTTTTGAGTTGATTGGTCAAATGACGTGCTATGCGGCTTTGTTTCGTAGATACTCGATGCTTGGTTCGTGTAGTATTGATATCTCTCGTGTTTTGAATTGTGTGCTTAATCCTGTTTTAGTCCCATATTATAGGTTATCATATTCTTCCCATGTCTATTGTTTGATTGCTTGGGGACCAGCAACAGTTTAGCTTGGGGGAGTTTGATGAGTCATATTAGTATAGGTATTTCATGATGCATTTAGCTTGTGTGTGTTTTCGGTGTTTTTGATAGTTTTCAGGTATTGAGAACACAATTGGAGTATTATTGGACAAGCTTAAGCATGAGAAGCATCTAGGAAGGAGCTAAGTCAAATGAGAAGTCCAAAGGGCATCTTCGAGTTAGATTGCAACCCAAACAAAGCGGAAACATATTAAAAGAAGTATGGAAATCGAGTCATGTGCACTCTTTTGATCATAACTCATTATCCAGAAATCTGAATTGAGTGATTCTAGTTATTTTGGAAACTAGACTTGAAGATCTTTCCAACGGTGTATCACACGCCCCGATATGGTCTTTACAAGTTGACGCTGTTTTGCAGGATGAAAACCCGCGCACGCGGGTTGTTTCCGTGTCGAATAGGGCCTTATTTGTTGACGACTTGGACTCTACTTTTCTAGTTGTTTTAGGAAATAGAAAGGTATAAACACTCAAGGAAATATTATTATTTCCTATCTTATTTTCTATTTTATTTGTCCATCATTAATTCATTTTAGATTAGAATTCTTTTCTCTCAATTAGTGAAGAACCCTAGTTTTGCTTTTTCCCCAATTTACATTGAATTTTCAATAGAAGCTTTGATTTTGCAAGATTGGTTCTACAATTGGTATTATTTCTCTTCTCATCTTAATTCTATTCAATCCTTGATTATTAATTCATGTCTGCTTATTTCATTATGAATGTGTTTTCCCCAATTATGATTGAGTAGTCTATTTCTAGGGTTTAAGGGGATCCATGATCAATTATGAAGGGATGTTTATAAAGTATTGATCTTTATTGATGTATGTTGATTCCTATTGAATGTTTTTATGTCTATTCAATCCAATTTGGCCAGATTTGATTGTTATAGTGTTGCAATATTAGGTTATGCGCCGAGAGGTATAAACTTGATATTAAGGCTAGTTTCAATAGGTAGAATTAATATTAATAAATTGCGAGAGCCTGTTAATATCATTCTATGGTTGGTTTGAGACATGAGAGAGAAAATCAACCTATTTGACATCATTATTAATTATTGATTGTTGTGTTTCATCCCGAAATATTGATCATTGGTGAACCTATGCCCTAGACTTCTTATTATTCATAATTCTTGATATAGTTATAGTCTAGTTTAGTATAATTACTCACAAACACTCGTTCCTATACTCTAGATTTGACCGACAATTAGGAAAGGAACATTGTTTCTCTGTGGATTCGACCCTACTTCCCTGACTACTATTTGTTGGAGGACTTTAGGATTACTTTTGATAAGGTGATACGACTTTAGCCTGTCAGCCATCTCTAGGTAGAGGGACATCTTCGAGTCCTTAGCTGCGCATTCGCCTTTTACTTGGATCACAATCAGCGGGGAGTCGTTGTATACCTGTAACTTGGCTGCCCCTAGGTCATGAGCCACAGTCATTCCTGCAATTAAGGCCTCGTACTCGGCTTCATTGTTAGTGGCTTTAAAATCACAAGAAATAGAACGTACTATAATATCCCCTTGTGGCAACTTTAGGACTATACCTAGGCCAGCTCCTCTAAAATAGGAGGATCCATCAACAAACAACTTCCAGCTACATGTTGGTGTTACCTGGTTGATGTGCCTTACCTCTTCATCTACTGCAGCAGCTTGGTTAGGACTGAAGTCAGCCACAAAATCAGCTAGGGCTTGTGATTTTATAGCTGTTCTAGGTTGGTACCTGATGTCATAAGCACTTAGGGACACAGCCCATTTGCTCATCCTGCCAGTATATTCTGGTTTGCGTAACACAGCTTTTACTAGATAGTTAGTCATAACACATACAGGATAAGCTTCGAAATAGTGTATAAGCTTTCTAGAAGCTGTATATAAAGCTAGTACCAGTTTCTCTAAAGATGTGTACCAGGTTTCAACATCAAGCAAGGACTTACTAATGTAGTATACTAGCAGCTGTTGGCTATCAACTTCCCTAGCTAGTACTGCACTAACAGCCGTGTTGCTCACAGATGGGTAAAGCTGCAAGGTTTCTCCTTGCTTTGGCTTGGAGAGTATAGGTGGAGTAGTCAGGTAAGCCTTTAGCTGCTGTAAGGCAGCTTCATGCTCTGCAGTCCAATCAAAACCCTTATTTTTCTTAAGTACGTGATAGAAAAGGTGGCACTTATCTGATGATCTGGAGATGAAAAAATTGAGTGCAACAACTCTTCCTGTTAGCTTTTGAACTTCCTTTAGGTTTTTTGGTGATTGGATGTTGATGAGTGTTATGATCTGATCTGGGCTAGCTTTAATTCCTCTCTGTGTGACTATGTAGCCTAGGAACTTACCAGCTAGGACCCCAAATGAGCATTTTGTTGGGTTGAGCTTCATGTTGTACTTCTTCAACACATCAAAGGTGTCCTACAAGTGTGACACATGATCTCCAGCTTGCTTGGAATTTACCATCATATCATCAATGTAGACCTCCATCGTGTCCCCTAGTTGCTTTTCAAACATCTTGTTGACCAGGCGCTGGTAGGTGGCTCCTGCATTTTTGAGACCAAAGGGCATAACCTTATAGCAATAAATACCTCTTTCAGTCATGAAAGATGTCTTTTCTTGGTCTTATGGGTCCATCAGAATATGGTTGTATCCAGAATAAGCATCTAGGAATGTAAGTCTCTCGTGTCCTACTGTAGCACCCACCAAGGCGTCTATGTGAGGTAGAGGGAACGGATCCTTAGGGCAAGCCTTGTTCAGATCTATGAAGTCTATGCAGACTCGCCATTTGCTGTTCTTCTTTCCTACCACAACCACGTTAGCTAGCCAGTCAGGATATTTAACTTCTCTAATCTTACCTGCTTGCAGCAGCTTTTCTACTTCTTCGTTTATGATCACGTTCCGTTCGGGTGCAAACTTCCTTCTCTTTTGCTTGATGGGTTTGGAGTTTGGATCTACATTCAGCTTGTGAGTGCAAATCTCAGGATCAATTCCGACCATGTCTTCATGTGTCCATGCAAAGCATGTGATGTTGTTCTTGAGAAATTCAATGATCCTAGCTTTTTCTTCTGGTGGTAGTGATGCACCAATCTGCACTGTTTTCTCTGGCTTGGCAGGATCCAGCACCACCTCTTTAATATCTTGTACGTTAGGTCTGCTAGGTGTTGGATAGTGTTGTAATTGCTAGATCTCCTCCTTCTTGGGTTGAGGGATATGTTGTAACATTCCCTAGCTATCTTCCAGTCTCCTTTGATCTCTTGAACTCCCCATTTGGTGGGGAACTTGATAGTTTGATGATAGGTAGAGGGCAAAGCTTTCATCCTGTGAATCCAAGGCGTACCCATAATAACATTGTAAGCTGAAGGACAATCTGCAACACTAAACTTGGTTTGTAAGTTGACTCCTTTGGCATAGGTGGGGAGAGTGATCTCGCCAATGGTTAGGGCAGGCTCCCCACTGAATTCGTACAAGACAGTAGAGTTTTTGATGATGTCCTCGTCACTCAAGCCCATGCTTTGGACAGCGTTTTTCAATATGATGTTGGGGGAGCTGCCGTTGTCCACCAACACTGTCTTGATCAAACAGTTGTTGATGGTGAGAGATATGACTAGTCCATCATGGTGATCAGCTTCTTCAGCTTCTTCGAAGCTGATGGTCATGCTTCGTAGCTCTCGTTCCTCCTTGCTCCTATGCTGTATAGGTGCTGCTTTAAAGCCTTCTCTAGCGAATCGCTTAGCGAATCGCTTAGCTGCAGAATAGGTTTGCCCATAAATTTCTGACCCTCCAGAGATGAAATTGACTACCTTGTCGTGGGCTGGATCAGGTGAGGGCCCAGCTGGCTTGCTATTATTGTCCTTGTTGGGCTCGTCTTTTTGCCCCTTCTTTCCCATGAGATGCTTTAGGTAGCCCTTCTTTAGTAGCCAGGCAACCTCCTTCCTGAGGGCCTTGCAATCTTCAGTTCGACGACCATGGTGGCCATGGTAGCTGCACCATTGGGTGGTATCTTTCTGGCCATTAGGTTTGTCAGTCTTCTTGGGCCACCTAGGAGCTGAGCCAAGCTTTTCCAAGGCATTCACTACACCTCCTGCATCAACGTTAAAGCAATAGGAGGATAAAGGAGGAAAATCGACATTATTGGACCTGCGAGGAGCTTCTCTAGCTACGCAGGTAGCTTGATCGCATTTTTGGTATGGCTCGTGGCGCCAGTCATTCCTCCTGTTGTTGTTATTGTTGTTGTTTGGAGCTTTCCTGTCATAGCTAGATTCTCCTCCATACCTGGACGCTTCATCTTCTTCGACACGGATTTCAGCCATATCTCTAGCCCTAACCTCTTCAAAGGTGCTGCATGGATACCTGGTTAGTTCATAATATAAGCGGGACTTAGGGGTCAAACCTGTTCGAAATGCCTCGATGGCTGTTAGGATATCCAGGTTCTGAACAGAAATCATTTCCCTGTTGAATCTATCCAGGTAATGGGGCACAGCTTCTCCTGACTTTTGGATAATGCGATACAGGTCGCCATTATGTTTTTCCAGCACCCTACTGCTAGCAAACTGCTGACAAAATTTGTTAATGAGATTAGAGAAATTAGGGATAGTACCAGCCCTGAGGGTGATGAGCCACTGTAAGGCAGGGCCACCTAGGGTAGCTCCAAAGGATTTGCACATTGTACCTTCAAGGGGATCCTCTGGGATAGGTAGGGTCCACATCTTCTGCTTGTACTGGTTCACGTGGTCATATGGATCTGTGGTTCCATCGTACAGCTTGCCAAACGGGGCCAGGTGCAGCTTCTTTGGAATCATGGCCCTAGTTATCTCTTCGACGAATGGAGACTTGGTGTAGCCATCAGGGGTCTCCTCAGCTAGAGGTGTAGGCTCTCCTGACATCTTAGCTAGCATCCGCATCATCTTCCTGTTCTGGGATTCAAGGAGAGCTAGCTTCCTAGCTGTGGGATCTGTTTCTTCAAGGTCGATGTTATGTGGCACTTCCTCAGTTTCCTCGTCATCACTGGCCTCAGAATCAGTCAACTGCAATATACGAGGAGATACGTTGCGGCGTCGTCGTGAGGACCTTTTGGTGTTACTCTTAACGGATTCTAGCTTCTTTTTCAGGCTTTCAATGACTCTATTGGATTCAGATTGAGCCTCTTGGAGGGATTCGAGAGCGGCTTTCATTTGTTCAGGAGTGAGGTCAGCCATTTGAGTTAAGTGTTTGGAAAAGAAATGGATGTTAGAAATTTAGATATGATATCTAGCTGTAGGCCCAACAAAGGGCGCTAAACTGTTTATGCTACATTTCGCACAGGACAAAACTAAGCTGGGAACTACAACTAGAAGGTGGCAAAGTAGCTGGGTGTGAATGAATACAGCTAGGATGAATAAAGAACGCAAGAAAAGAGAGAGAAAAGGACACCAGAGATGGTGATGCGGAAACCCGTGGAATAAGGGAAAAACCGCGGGTGGCTTTGAGTCCACCAATCCACTATAATCACGTTACAGCCCTAGTGTTTCACGTATCAATGTAATTTGTATGCTAAGAACAATGTTTACTTTTAGCATGTAAAATGCTGAATATGTAGAGCTTGTGTCTATTACATGATTACTGTGCTATATATACTAAGATAACTATCCGTTTTAAATAGCTCCTCCAACGGCTTGTAACTGCTCCTATATTCTCGCCCATGTCCGTAGTTAATGGCTTTGAATGAGTCTTCATACGTTTTATCTTTACTGCAGTTGGACTTGGTCTTGCGTAATCCTAGGCTTCGTCCATAACTAATCCATGACGTGTCAGTGAAGCTGAGACTCTTTAGCTAAGCGATCTAAGCTGGCTTTCCATAGCTAGAGAATCTAAGCTGGCCTTTCATAGCTAGAGAATCCTAGCTGCAAACAATCATCTGACCTGCATATATAGCTATGCAAATTTTTAGGACATAACACCTATCAAGAAGAATATGACAAGCACTCATAACATCACCCAAAATTCATCTTTACAACTTTCAATAGAAAAAGAGATAAGGGCTTGTTTCTTGACAACCAAACCAATTTTGTCATCCAACCAACTCAACTTATATGGACAAGGATGATTTCTAGTACCTGAGCCTCAGTAACATAGCATGATTAGCATCCAAGACAAGGATATGCAAAGTCACGTGCCTGAGCAATGTCAATTAACTTTCAACCAAAAATTTGTATATTCTATTATCACTTTTAAACCTCGAGCAGCAATCAGTGTGGTCCCAACTCACCTCTGTTTGGATCAAAGGGCAAGCTGCCCACTGGTACAGATTTATAGCCAATACTCTTAAGTACTAACCTGCAAAAATAAGAGAGTACATGATTAAAAGCATCCAACTGAAACACATGGGCAACCAAATTATTGAAATAGCTACTTTGATCCACCTTGGTTTCATGACAAAGGGCAAGAATTCTTGGACAAGCGTGCAGTATGTTCGAAAGTTAAGATCATACATGCCAATTATCATTGCACATGGTACTATAACTCGAGAAAATTTACATCTGAATATCATAGGAATAATGAGACTTTACACAGACAAACAAGCAGCAATAAGGACCAGGGGTTGGTACAGGAACAACTATCAATTATACGGAGAATACAAGCATTTCCACCACTCATGCTTGACTGAGTATGAAGCAAATTAAAAAATAATTGAAGCAAGTTGCTTAACTGAGTATAAAGCAAAAATAATTAGATTTCAGACTATAGCTTAAAGAGGTACATACCCAATGAAGCAAAAATCTGTCTGGCTTCTGAAAGAAAACAAAGTGGAGCTGTCGTTGACCAGCAGCAGGACTCGCACACTTTTAAGTGGCTGCCTTACAATCATAATTCATACACCCTTTTCTGAATTCAACTGGTCCTCTTCCTTAACTATTTTATCCATGAAAATCAGATAACTAGTCACAAGTACACTAGGAGAAGATTACTATCGGCATAAAGTATGAAGTTATGTACATCTATAGAGCAGTACCTCATCCACTGGGCTTGTCTGAAGATCAACTTCCTGAATAATAATGTACAAATCTTTAAGCCCTGTAATCAATAATTAGATATATAACCCACCTAATTCTAAAACTAACATGACAGGCAATTAAAATATAAAGCACAGTTGAAAACATTATCATAATTCTGTCATATGATAAGATGAGTATGGTTATTAATTCCCAGTTTGTCCTTATCAATGTAGTAACCAAAATTTAAAAGCTCTAAATAAGCCTGAACCATAATGCGGTGGATCTAAAGGTTTGCGAATCAAAATTCTACCTGCAATAATCAAACAATAACTAAGCAATCGAACGACTAATATAACACAAAGAACTTCTTTACATACAGCTTCAAAAATCACAATTCACGAGCCTTATTACTAAACCTAAAACCCTAATTTCAGCTAACAAACATTATTAGACATAATAAGTATAAAGAAAAATCTAAAATGAATAAGAGCGAATAACAAATTCTACTTCCAGTTCCTTCTCCAGCTAGGGTTTCTCTCAAGTGATAGAGATGAAGCGGTGAGGTTAAGAGTGAAAAAATGGTGAGATTATAAATGGATAAGGAAGATGAAGGGATGTCCTAAATCTGAGACTGAAGATGAGAGGAAAGCAAACCTGAGATTGGGGGAATTGAGCTTGGGAAGAACTGAGATTGAAACGCATCTTTAATAGGAGAGAGGGAAAGAGGAGATAACGCTTCGTGGCACTTATGCGTTATTGTATCAAAACCTAAAATAAAATCTAATTTCCTTTTTTTGGGGTCTCTGTAGCTGCGGGCTTACTTGAAGCACCCTCAGCAACCAATCTATAGTTGTGGGCTTCTCTATACGCCCGACGCAAAAATAAGCTAGATGCGGGCTTACGTACGCTCGTAGCTACAAGAGAGTAGCAATAGGAATTTTTTCCACTAGTCCTAACAACAAAATTCAACTTAGAGACCACTTTAGACACCACAACATTAGTGCATGAACCACTATCAATAACAACATTGCAAGTAAATTCCCCAATTCGACATCTAGTATGAAACAAGTTTTCCCTTTGTTCATGATTAGGAGATTGATCAACATGCAAATTTCTCCTAATAACTCCAAGCATCCTAGTTGCATCTTTAGTATATGCAATGTCATTATCAATTTCATAATTTTCATTGTCAATTTCAACACATAACCATAATTCCTCTCTTCCTCTTCTATGGCCATGTATTGTCTCAAAGTTAGGGCTTTCTAGTAGGACAATTACTAGCAATATGGCCCCACTTAAAACACTTTCGAGTCTCCTCAAATCTATCTTTGGAAATGACCAATTTAGGGCGTTCGCTCTTATATTCCCCCTTAGAAGGAATTTTTTTCTTTTCAAAGGACTTAGAAGATGAAGGGTACATAGAATTAGGGTTCTCAAAAGTGGCAGTTTTACCCCCATAAGTTTTCTTTTTCTCAAGTTCAACACGTTCAAATTTCAAGGCCAAACGACATACATCATCAAAAGTGCTAAAAGTGGATACATCCATCTTTCTAGCAATAGATTTATTAAGGCCATTAACAAATCTAGCAATCTTCTCTTGTTCCACTTCCTCAACACCACAAATCAAGCATGACTTATGAAATTCCAAAATATAGTCATGAACATTCAGCGTATCTTGAGTGAAAGAACTTTTTTTCATATATTGCCTTTGAATGAAATCACTTGGAATAAATTTTTCATACAATTTTTTCTAAAGCTTACTCCAACTTTTAAGGTTAGGTTTTTCCAATCTTGCCCTTTTTGCCTTTAGACTCTATTCAAATTCCAGCATATTTAGTTAGTCTAATGGAGGCAATTTTAAATTTCTTTGCATCATCAAAACCCTTATATTCACCAATTTTCGCAAGTTGACAAATCCATTCAAGCAAATCTTCAGTATTAGAATCACCTGTGAAATCATCTAGTTTAATACCCATATCATCATCATAACTAGATCTAATAGGTTTCTCATCATCACAATCAGATTCATAGTCAACATGATTAGGGTTTTTTTTTCCTTTTTAACCATATCAACTAGTGCTAGATGGACGGTTTCCAATTTTTAGCCCTTTCTCGGTCCTCTCTAGCCCTAGCTCGGTCCTCTTCTTGTGCAATGACCATATTTTCCATGAATTTATTTAAGTCCTCTAAGCTAGTCATGGTAAAGCTTAAAAAGAAACAATAAAGCCACGCCAAGTCGGAAAGTATACACCAAGTAGAAGAATAGAAGCCAACAACCACACAAACCCAACAAGGATCGAAAATAAATAACTATAATGAACTAGTTTAGAACTCTTACCAACGAAAGTAGAATACTTTCTACCCTCACCCTCCTGGAAAAATCTGATACCAATCAATAATATGAATGCCACCTTGAGATGAAGCAACAATCCAATAATTCAATGCCAAGGAACCTAGATTTAACTAAGTCCGAAAATCCTCAATCGTAATGTGGATATGATATTAAAACGAACACTCCTGAAAGTTTTAATTAACTTTAACCTTAATTAAACCACTCCTAGAATTAAGTAGATTAAACACTAAATTAACTGACACTCCTGAAAATTAATTTAATGGCTGAAAATAACAGAGAAAGTATTAAGTTCTTGAACACAAGTGTGTTTTGATAAATCACACATACCCTTGTAACGTGGCATATCATGTATTTATATTATTCAATGACAAGACTTAACTTTCCCTCCAAGCACCAATATGGCCAAAAATTTGCCTACAATCTTTAGAAGATTACATCTCATCAACTTGCAAAAATAATCCCTAAAATCTAGGAGAGAATAAAGGAAAAGGTTCGGAAATAATCCCTAAATAAGAACTGAATATAATAAGCCCAAAAACCTTCCTAAAACCGCCTAGTGCAAACACAATCTTAGGCAATATTACAACTCAACTACAACTTGCATGCAACTCGCATACTTAGAGAACAAGGACTCAATAACCCTACTTGTACCGAATTTTAAAGGGAATACCATACTATTTATTTGCTGAAAATTAAATGACTTAATTAAAATAATTGACTCTTAATGGACCCAAAACATAGACTAGGGACGCCGAACACTGGCTTTATAGACTTTGATCATCTTCCCATGTAATCAAGGACACAAAGGAAGAGTTTGAATTTAACTTGAATCCAAAAGTTTCAAGGACCAAACAAATAGGCTCATCTCCATGTGTTGACTTTGGACTTTGACTTGGACCTTGACTTGTATCAAAACCTTTCAGGACATGTCCCCACACATAACATATACATATGGCAAGGTGACCAGTCACCATTGCCACAATCTCCACCCTTCTTAAAACACATTTTAAAAGTTAACATTTATGTCTCAAATCGATAATTTTTTATAATCATTAAATATCATATTACAAATCAATTCATAAGTCCAAACGATCCTTTCGGAGATAATTTAAAAGTAATTCTAGAATATATACTTAAGATTTTTAGCAATTAAACCTTCATAAATGAGTAAATTAACTCATGATATTTCCCTAAGTAATAGTTACAAGTACCACTATAGTAATGTAAGTTAAAGTAAGTGTATGTGATCTTTTTTCGTGAAATCAATGTAACAAAACTCATGCTAAGGAAATAATTTAAAACATAGATATGTACTTGTATACAATTCTTATGATCATCATTTCAATTTAATGTTAATGAGTATACAAAGGAAAACCTCAGTAATCACAAAAAGGCAAATAGGTTGTAACTGAAGTAATATAGATTTTAAATGATCGAATATTTCAATACTAAAACCCCCTTATGTACATACCTACTATCCTTAAGGTCATAATAAAGTTTATAATTCATAGGCTTGATTTTTACATCCCAAGTTTTCAAGAAACTCATTATTAGTACTCAAATAATCATTTCGTCAATTCACAAGTAAATATTTTATTTACTAATAAATTAAATTCTAAAAATATTTGAAAAATTATATTCTCAGTGATACTGTCTTTATAATTTTCAAAAAAAAAATATAATATTTTATCAAAGGTTTACATAATTTAAAAGTAATTAACCTCATAAACCGTTAATTTTCCCATAAACATGGAAATCACTGTAATTGAACTAAAACATGCTTATGTCAAAACTCAATAAGGTTTAATATATGTAAACACTCAAATTTCCAGAATATATATTATCATCACAAAAATAGATTAAGTATATAAACTTCTCAAACCATACACAAGATCAAACCATAATAGTTCAAAGTAAAATAGTCACACTAGTCATGTCCAATCAAAACATGCGTTTTTATTGATGTTCTGTCAACCGTTTCAGTATTCGTCGTTTCTCCAGTGACCCCTCGCCGATGTCGTGGCTAGCATTCCTTTGGTAAGCCTTATTGTTTCTTTTCTGTCAATTCGTTTGAGTAAGCATGCAAAAGGACTGATTTACTTGCTCTGTTTTTTCGTCGATTCACGACTTAGGCCTGTATTTTCTATGATTTCAAATCACCAACCCAACAATCTTGTCCGTTCTTGGGGAAACCGGCACCTTCCCGTTTGCTTTCTGACCAACCGAGACAGGTAATGCTCTATTTCCCTCTCTTTACGTGTATGTTGCCCTATTCAAGTCGTTGTTGCGGACAGTATGAGGGTGCAATGTGTTACGAATGCGGGTCGATCTGTGTGCAGGGTTGTGCGTGTATGAGGTGGAGTGTTGTATGCTGGGCGATTGTTGGTTAGTGAATGAGTGATGTATATGTACAAGGCGAGGTGAGGGAGTGCGTGGTGTGACTGAGAAGGTGCTAGCAGATTAGATGCACGTGTGAGTAGTGGAGTGGTGTTGGTGTGTGCGTGAGCAGCGAGTGTCTATGTTGCTGGCCATTGCACAGTGAGGTGCAGCGTGAGTGTGTGAGGTGTGTGCAGCGTGAGGGTGTGTGTGTTGGGCTGTGATGGTGCGAGTTGTGTGCAGTGTTGTGCGAGTATGAGGCGAGGCATGAGTGTGGTGTGTGCATATGGTGTTGAAGTTGTGTGAGTTTGAAAGAGGGAGATGAAGTTTTGGAAGGAAAAGTAGTTAGTTTTAATGGTTAAATGAGTTAACAGTTTAATTAGTTGACAGGGGTTTAAGAACCGTCACTAAACAAGTAAATTAAGGTCGTATTCTTCATCCTTGTGGTTGATGTACGTTAAAGAAATTAATTAATCTTAAACACATAAAAAGGCACGTTGACAATACAACTCATAGGATGGATCCCCTACGACTGTTGAACAAATGGGGAGGACTATAGCTTTGTCTATCTCCTTTCTAGGGTATTTGTGACGACAAATGACCCTTTTGTTATTCAAAGATATTAATTGGTTATTTAAGTAGGCGGCACGACCGTTCGATCTTGGGGGGTATGCATACTAAGGATTATTTTGAGAATAGATCGGTATGGGCTGTTCTAGTTCTCTTGGTAATTAGACTATAAATCTAAAGGTTTCAGGTAGCCCGTATGATTCTTATGGATGACGGTCCCATTCATTGCCAACTAACTATTCATAAATTACTTAAAGAAACCATTCACTGTTAATAAAGAACGATTAAGTTCCGCCTTCATATGTTTATCTCTATATATCCATGCATTCATTCTATGTCTAAAGTGTATTGTGTTACGTATGTATTCAGTCTAGCTGATTTGTTTTTGTTGTATGTTTGTTCTGGCTTGGCCCTATGATGACTGTATTTGGCGAGCATACTCTAAGCTGACAGGTACATGATCGACAAAGCCTGTATTTGGTCTATGGGATTTTTTGCGATCACTTTTCTAACTTTTCAATAAACTCATCTTGCATATTAACGATTGACATGTTGCTATTTTTGTCAACTGATTTTGGAATGAAGTTGAGGGGTCTGTGAGATTCCCAAAATTGTAGAGAAGTGCTATTTTTCTTCCGCTGCATTTGATTACTCAAGAATCAAGTTTGTTTATCTATGCCTTGCGTCTCACCGCGGCGGTAACGCCTCCGAAATATTGTTTGAAGGGCTAGGTTTTTATTAAATAAAAAGGGGGTTTTGGGGGTGTTACATGGTACCTTTGGAGACTATTGACATGGATGAAGATGTAGAAATATACTTGGTGGATGATCCTGCGGAGGAGGTTGTGATGGATGAGGTCTTAGAGACCCCACCTATTGCTACATTGATTGAGGTATCGTTTGACGGGGAGGTGATGCCCGTGAGAGCGATGACCCTGAGTTTGATGTTCGAGGATATCGTGAGAGAGACGACTTCAGAGACGCTATCTTACCTGGAAGATGCACAAGTCAAGACTATCATTTTCTTTTCCTTTAATAGTAGTTTAGTAGCTTGATGTATTCATTTATTTTCGCGAGTATTTTAGAATAAGAAAACTTTGTTCCACTTTCGCATGAGGGGCGCACCTTTAGAGGAACTGTTAGAGGGAATGATTTTTCTTTCTTATTTTCATTACGACTATGTTCAAACTTATATTTCTATTAATAAAGGAAGTATTTATTTGATGAATGATGTTGTATGAATGTGATGTATGGATGAATTGTAAACTACTTGTTATAATAGTGCAGTGAATGAGGCCATATGTACGCAATATAGTTGCTGATTTATGTATTGTTGTATTCTTATGTGATCATAAGAAAGTAGCAATAGTATCGCGTATAGAAGTGAGGAAAGAAATTGGTGGGTTGGTGTTAATGTTATTGAGAATGATTAATGAACAAGGAGTGTAAATATAATATATAGAAAACAACACTAATACCATCATAACAGTGTAAGCCTACTTCATCAAACTAGATGGTCAATATCCAGTTAGTGTACTATTGCATAATTTAACTTTTGACATTATAGTCAATCTATTTAATTATTTATTTGATTTTCTTTTTCTCTTGATAATTATTTTATTTATTTGTAAGGAAGTTGTGATCATTTGAATATCGTAATGTTAGAATTGATTTATTTGTATGTGTAAAATAGTCTTATGTGTGGTAAGTTTAAAGTTCATATGGACACCTTTGCTCCTCCTTTCCTTACCTAAAAGAGAACATAATTATATCAATTGATTAAGAATTATTATAAATTAAATATAATAGTTTCAATAACATAAGATAACAGTGGTATATATAATCTAAAATCACAAAAGAATACTATTTGCCTGCAAATAAATAATCAAAAATTTACCTGAAAAAATAATGAATTAAATTTATTTGAATTCAACTGCAAAAGTTGGACTTATTATTATCGAACTGAAATCAATTCTCGGCACGCATCGCGTGCATATAAGACTAGTTTTAGAATAAGAAAACTTTGTTCCAATTTCGCCTGAGGGGCGCACCTTTAGAGGAATTATTAGAGGGAATTATTTTTCTTTCTTATTTTCATTATGACCATGCTCAAACGTATATTTTTATTAATAAATGAAGTATTTATTTGATGAATGATGTTGTGTGAATGTGATGTATGGATGAATTGTAAACTACATGTTATAGTAGTGCAATGAATGAGGCCATGGGAGCCATGTATGCAATAGAGTTGTTGATTGATGTATTGTTGTATTCTTATGTGATCATAAGAAAGTAGCAA
Source organism: Patellifolia procumbens (assembly GCA_947645195.1). Taxonomy (NCBI): domain Eukaryota; kingdom Viridiplantae; phylum Streptophyta; class Magnoliopsida; order Caryophyllales; family Amaranthaceae; genus Patellifolia; species Patellifolia procumbens. The sequence continues at coordinate 6,654,893 of CANSGD010000016.1, forward strand.
TAGTATCATGGATAAAATTATGGTCGCACGACGTGACTGAGGGATTGTATTATACTTGTGCACGAGACGAGATGCCTCCGATTTCAAGAAATCGTAGAAACACAAACTTTACTGAGAGAGCCTTGAGAGGACTTGTGAGACGTATGGTCAAAGAGAAAAGGCCTGAGACAAAGAGGATTGTTAGAGTTCCGTCCGCATCTTCTGTGAGTAAGCGTATAGCACAAAACAAGCCACTAACTTACACTAGGAGTGGCAAACCTTATGCTTTAGAACATTGGTTGAGGGAGTTCGATAAACTCTACTATAGTTAACTACCCTGAGGAGCTGCGTGTCGAGCAAGCCTCATACTATTTACAGGAAGATGCTGACTATTGGTCGGTAAATGCTAGAAGCACTTACCTAGGGAGAAATGAGTCTAGAAAACCTACTTTTGGGGAGGAAACTGTGAGAAAACCCTTTGGATGGAGGGAATTCAAGGAAACTATAAGAGAGAAGTTCTATAAGCCACATGTAAGGAAGGAGAAGGCGAATTAGTTTGCCAAATTGGAGATGGGGGGATATGACAGTAGAAGAATACCATAAGAAGTTCATAGACTATTTGAAGTATTGTCTAGAGGATGCACCTACCAAATCAAAGAGGATGCAAGGTTTCGAATTGGGTTTGACCCTAGAAGTATAGAAACTAGTAGTAGAGAGTGAACGCTAGTCCACATTGGATGCATTGTTCCAGAAAGCGCCTAAGTTGGGAAATTAATAAGGAAATAGAGGGAAAATCCAAATGGAAACGGTGGTAGTAGAACATGTGGTGGAGAGAAAAGGAAGGAAAACCATCACTATCACAACCACCAACAAGAAACCTAAGCCATTTGGGAACTTTAATAACAACAACTTTAGGGGACCAACCAGGGACTCCAAGGGAGAAAAGGATTGTAAAGGAAACAGAAAAAGGGCGAAGCCCAATAAGAACAAGAACTACTTTTGCAAGAAGTGTTAGAACAACCAGCCAATGCGAGAGTGTGAGGGAAACCTGGTGGAGTGCAACTTTTGTAAGAAGATGGGACATATAGAGTACGAGTGTTGATATAAGCATGGACTTCTGAGTCAGTCTGGGAGCTTAGACAACTGTTAGAATCATTCTTGGTAAGGAATGAGTGAAAGGAATAGTAACCAAATTAGATGAGTTGTTATAAATAGAATTCTTTATGCTTATAGAAATCTAAAACCAATTCAATCCTATGGGAGATTCATGTATTTTGTTGAAAACTGATTGTCTAGGGGAATATGAGGCTAGAATTGAGTGTAAATACCAAGAGATGATTGTGAAGGGGCCGAAGGGACAACAAGTACGTTATAGGAAAGTGTCTCGAGGACCTCGAATGAAGATAGTATCCTCCTCGAAGATGAAGAAATTCGTGAAACAAGGTTTACTTTGGTATTTGTGTAACGTGAGGAAAGTGAAGGGAAAAGGATCTTCGATAGAGGAGATACTTATAGTGAACGAGTATCGTAATTATTTTTTTGAGGAAATTTCGAGTATGCCACCGCCTAGGAGCATTGATTTAACCATAAATCAGACACTTGGGTCAGTTTCGATATCCAAAGCACCTTATACGATGGCACCTACAGAGATGGAACAGTTAAAGACTCAACTTGAGGATTTACTTGAAAAGGGTTATATAAAGCCTAATGTTTCACCGTGGGTGCGCCTGTATTGTTTGTTATAAAGAAGGACTATAGTATGAGGTTGTATATAGACTACCAAGATTTGAATAAGGTCACCATAAAGAACAAGTATCTTTTACCTAGGATCGATGACTTGTTTCATCAATTGAAGGGAGCTTCAGTGTTTTCCAAAATTGACCTTAGATGATGGAGAGCCATCTATTATTTCCATTGACCCTCAAGCCAAGATCATGGTTGCTTCCATTCTAAGAGATGTTCTGAATTCCCTTCAGTCCATTGAGTCCTTTGAAAGTGTCCTTAGCTTAGTTAATTAATTTTAGCTAAGTTACTATTTTTATTTGTTTTAGTAGAGTCCTAGGAAGGTCATATCTACTCTTAGTTAATTTAATATGATGTTAGGTTAACTAGGTTATTATTAGTTTCTATTATTTCCCTAAAGTCCGAAAATGACTATGCAAACTAAGTAGTTGAGTTGTAATTTCTTTTACTATTAATTAGAGAGTCAAATAGGATGTAATTAACATCCTAGGGACGTGTGATCAAGGCTATAATTAAGGGAGAGGCGTGGAAGAGCAATAATGAACCTAGACATGGCTCTACAATGCACTTAGACATGTTAGAATAAGTCTACAACAAACTCCTACATTCTAGGCGTGCATGTGTGTGTGGCGTGCCATTTTGAAAGCATGGCTGAAGTTGGAGAGGTTGTTACAACCTCCCCCTTGTTCCTAGCCATCCACTCCAAGCACACTCCAAGGAAAGGTGCCAAGTACATCATGCCCTCCACAAACTTTAAGTAAGTCTCCCCTTTTCAAGGGAAGTTGAGGAAGACATGGAGGACGCCCCTTTGAAGCTTCCAACGGCATTCTACACGCCTAAAGACACATAAACAATACTTAGGACATGATCCCATGATCTTAGATAATGGTAAAAAGTGGATGTTCATTTAGTTTTATTAGTTTCTTGTTTTAATTCCGAAAATAGCACATAAGGACATGTATAAATAGGACATTTGATCTTAATGAAAATTACATTACTTTTAATTCAAAACGTGAGTTTATTATTGCTTTTGATTAATACTCTAATTAATATAAGTGCCTTTGCTAGCTTGAATTAAGTGGTGTTCTTAGGAACCTTATTTCCACTTAGTGGTGCATCTGTATCTAAGTTGAATTAAGACAAGCTAATATCAATCGATCAATTCTTATATTTAGATTATCATATAGTTGGAATATAACATTAGATCTGGATATCATCAATTAAGGATTGCTGAGGAGGATATTCAGAAGACTGCTTTTAGGACACGTTATGGATATTTTGAGTTCACCGTGATGACTTTTGGGTTAACTAATGCACCTGTAGTTTATATGAGCTTGATGAACCAAGTGTTTAGTTCTTTCTTGGACAAGTTTGTAGTTGTTTTCATTGATGACATTCTCTTGTATTCCAAGAGTTAAGAAGAGCATGAATAACACTTAAGTAATGTGTTACTTACACTTAGGGACGACCATCTTTACGCGAAGTTGTCGAAGTGTAGGTTTTGGTTGGGGAAAGTGGTGTTTTTAGGACACATTGTGTAATACTCCCCTTGATTGCTTTAAAGGATTTAGTTATACTACACATACCAAGAAGGTGCATCTTCTTTCCAGGGAGCTCATGTAGCTAAGATATTTCCCAGTTAAGTTTGCTTGGCTAGGAGTAGTCTTCGGATAGGTGACCTCATGGGAACTTTCTTAGGGTGCGCATGAGTGATGAAAAAATGCACTGAAAGGACTTGTGTTGGTTTGTGGGGCCAGTTATCGGTCCGAGATTCTTATTTAGTGACTCCCATCGGTCCGTAGGGGTTGGGGTGTTACAAATGGTATTAGAGCAACCCTACGACTGCGTCTTGGGGCGACCCTAAGGTCGTCAGGCCGAATATTTGGAGTCCTCAAGCGCCTAGTCCGGGAGGATTCTATGGCTGCATTGTCATAAGGATAGACCTCGAGGTCGTCAGGCAAAATATCTGGAGTCTCCATGCTATCAGTTTCTAGGTTGGGGCGACCTACAGGTTGCGGCCAATATGTGAGGGTCCCTAGACACAACGAGGGCGTTGCTGTTCTCAAGTGGGGGTGTGTAATACTCCCCATGATGCTCTAAAAGAATTATTTATACTACCCATACAAACAAGGTGCATCTTCTTCCCAGGGAGCTCATATTGTTAAGATATTTCTCAATTAAGCGTGCTTGGCTGGGAGTAGTCTTGGGATGGGTGACCTCCTATGAAGTTTCTCAGGATTCCCATGGCTGAGGACAAAATGCACCTAAAGGACTTGTGTTGGTTTGTGGGGCTAGTTATTGGTCCGAGATGCTTATTTGGTGACTCCCATCGGCGCATAAGGGTTGGCGTTTTACACATTGTCTCTAAGGATGAAGTGTTCATAAACCCTACTAAGATAGAAGTTGTGAGAAATACGCCTAACGCCAAAGAATGTGACTGAAGTGAGAAGTTTTCTGGGTTTGGCTTGTTATTATAGGAGATTCTTTAAGGATTTCTCTAGGATAGCTAGACCGATGACTTCCTTAATGAAGAAGGAGTCGAGATTTACTTGGACTGAGGATTGTGAGAAAGCCTTTCAAGATCTTAAGGGTAGATTGACATCAGCACCTGTGTTGACACTACCTGATGGAACCACTGATTTTGAGGTTTATTGTGACGCTTCTAAGAATGGACTGGGTTGTTTACTGATGCAAGAACGTAAATTGATTGCTCATGCGTCACGACTAATGAAGACTCATGAGGTAAATTACCCTACGCATGACTTAGAGCTTGTAGCAATTGCATTTGCGTTAAAGATTTGGAGACATTACTTATTTGTGGTGAAGATAAAAGTGTTTACCGATCATAAGAGTCTGAAGTATTGATCAATTACTATGATCTAAAGTTGATTTACCATGAGGGTAAGGCAAACATAGTTGCAGATGCTTTGAGTAGGAAACCTAGTCACATTATTGCTTCATTGTCCTTACCGCCGAAGCTATGCGAGGATTTTGAGAAGTTAAGCTTAAAGATTTTGCAAAATGGAGAGCTAGAGAGAGGTTGAGTGCTCTATCAATTCAACCGTCATTCTTTTAGGTAATCATAGCAAGCCAATCTGGGGATGCTAGGTTGGATAAGATCCGTGAGTCCATTAAGGAAGATAAGGCTGAGGGATTTTCCATTCATGAGGAGGGAAGTATATGTTTCAAGGGACATTGGTGGGTACCTGATAGTAATGAGGAACTGAAGGAGAAGATCGTGAAAGAAGGTCATAATTAATACTTTCAGTTCATCCTAGAGGAGACAAGGTGAACAAAGATATGAAACAGATGCTTTGGTGGTCTGGTATGAAGAAGGATATCGATGAGTTCGTGTCATGTCATTTAACGTGTCAGAAAGTGAAGAGTGAGCACAAGAGACCGCAATGTCTAGTGTAACCATTGGAGATTCCAACATGGAAGTGGGACGATAATTCCATGGATTTTGTGTTAGGACTGCCTAAGACACGTGTTGGTTACGATACTTTGTGGGTGATTGTATATGGACTTACCAAGAGTTCTAGATTTATCCCTATGAGTAATCAGTGGGAGATGAAGCAATTGGCGAGAATGCTTAGAGGATATGTTGAGAGCGATAGCATTGGAGAAACATGGGGCATAGGATGAGTACTTAGAATGGTAGAATTCTCATAAAGCAATAGTTATCAAGCCAGTATTCAAATGGTCGAGGAAATGAAGTCTAGTATGTTGGAATGATATTAGTGAGACAGTGACATTGGGGCCTGAAATGATCGACGAAATGACTGAACAAGTCAAGATGATTTGTGAGAAGATCAAAGCGGCCCAAGACCGTCAAAAATCTTACGCCGATTTGAAATGTATGGCTGACGAGTATGAGGTTGGAGAGAAAGTACTTCTGAGAGTATTACCTATGAAAGGAGTTATGAGATTTGGGAAGAAAGGGAAATTAAGTCCGAAGTTTATTGGACCTTATGAGATTGTGGAGCGTGTTGGGAAAGCAGCGTATCACTTCCTATTACCCAAAGGATTGGGAAAGGTTCACGATGTATCCCACATTTCGCAATTGAAGAAATATGCTCCTGATAAATCACACATTTTGGATCTAAAACCATTAGACGTTAATGAGAGCCTTTCGTATGATGAAAAACCTATCAAAATCCTTGACACGAAGATTTTTAGTACAAGGTGGAAGGACGTGAAGCTTGTGAAATTTTATGGTCTAATCAATCGTCCGAAGAGGCTACATGAGAAGCTGAGGACATGATGCGTGAAAAGTACCCTCATTTGCTTGAAGAGGTGAGTAGTTAGGAGGGCCTAACTGTATTCTTAAGGGGGGTGAAATGCGATAGAATTTCGCGCGTTTTAGTCAGTTTTGCATTATTTTGCATTATTTGTACGTATTGAGTTACGAGTGTTACAATTTTGAAACAACTTTAAGAGTTTAGTATTTTCGACACTGAGTTTCAAATTGAGTTTAGTGAGAAAAGTTTTACCTAGGCTTCTACGAGAAGTGCGAGTTTTGAGAATGTTTCGATTTACTTCAATAATTATCATGGAGATACCAAACAAGTTGGAAATGTTATGGAGTAGTAGCTCAAAGTTTTGGGACGACGAAACTTCTTTTTAGGGAGTACAGTAATACCCCGTATTTTAAAAGACCTTTATTATTATGGGAAATTCTATATGGTACCATTGTACTTTTGGTTTTTCTATTTGGTACCACATATTATTCAAGGATTCTACATGGTACCATGATGTGTTTTAAAATGTATACCGCAAGTGCAAGGTGTCTATTGTTAGCAGAGCCTTGCAAGTACGGGTCGTATCCACAAGAAGACAAGTTTTCAGAGTTGATTCAGTTAAACAGTCACTTCAGACAAAAATAGGGAGAAAAGAGCTAAACTAGTGCTAAACTAAGGAAAGCAGAATTAAACCAAGGATTTATCAAATAATAAAAAGCTTAGGGTATTAGTTCGGTCCACCATGCTTATATCGATCAAAAGGGGTTCAAATGACCAATAATACCTTGGTCGAGAGTCGAGCAATTAGAGTAGGTGTTAAGCCTACGATCGGGTCGTAACGCTCATAATTCAACATATGTAGTAGGATCATTCACATAATCAGAATTAATAGTGTGTTCTAAACCTTTAAAAGTAAGCCTATGATCAGGTCAAACTAATATTGTCAAACGTAATTTATGAAATTGCGCAAAAACATAGACCACAGAATAAAAACGAATTACACTATATTGCTCTAATCACAACCTAAGCACTACAAGGACATTCAAATCATATCAAGGTATAAACAAAAAACCTACAAAAACAAACTATTCACTCATGACTAAAGTAACAGAAATAATAACCAATGAAAGATTCATACTTTAAAGCATCTAATAATAAAGAGAGCAAATACTAAAAAGCAATAAAAACAATGGAAGAAACAATTACCAAATGAAAGAAAAGGCAAGAACTTGAATGAAACTTGAAATAATCTTCAAAGTATATAAATTCGACCTACAGAGAAAACTAAGATTTTAATAAAACAAAGATAAGCTAAAAGTGATATTCAATCCAAAATTACATCTTATTTATAGACATAAACTTAAACTTACTTAAAACCAGATAAAAACGCTCTCCCAAAGAACTGCCAGGTCGGTTAGGCAGACACCGCCCACTCAGGCGAGCCTCGACCGAGTGCTCGGGCTGACAAAACTAACAAAATCCAGAAAAGGGAGAAAAGAGCTCTCGACCTGGGCGGGCGGAAGACTTACGAAACTTGGTCAACTTGCGAAGGCCATATCTTTCAAACCAAAAGTCTGTTTGTGTCGTATGACCTATCGTTGAAAAGCTCTTGAAGTCTAGATGCCAAGGTCATTAAAATTTCTTAATTATAAATTTTCTATCAAATGTTATGATGAAAATAGTGACCGTGTCTCATTTTTGGCACTTCTTTCACAAATTTTTTGCTTCATTTCAACACAAAATTGTCCCGAAAGGATGCATTGTGATCCTAATGCAAGCTACCTTCATCCTCAATGATTAATAGGCTAGATCCTTGATAACTATGATCAATTTGTATGAAAATAACCTGAAAATATTCGAAACACACAAACGGGGAGTAGTAGAGCACAACATACATAATTTATGCCATTATGCACCTAAATGCTCTAAAACGAGTTCTAAATGCAATGTAAATGCATCTAAAAACTATATATAAATGTGACACATCAAATTCCCCCACGCTAAACCGTTGATTGTCCTCAAGCACACAAGACATGAACATGAAAATAATTGTCTCACCCCTCAGATAAAGCAAACATTTTCAAGACTAAGAATTGTTCAAGCAGAATTAATTCAAATTCACCTATTCAGATGCATCCAACTACCAATCATCTAAGAAAATAGTCAAATACAACTATCTGCATGACATACATATCCTAAAAAGGTTTTCACCAAGGTATCACGGCTCTCAATTTTGTGCTAGGCAAAGAATATGCCTGAACACTCACCGACCCGACCATAAATGCCCCTTATCACTCACACTTATATGTGTTTAAGAAGGTAAAATGTCGCTCATCCTAAACAAGTCGGCTCGATTAGAAGACATACTCTTTAACTTTGACAAACTGACAGGCTAAAGTCGTATCACCTAATCAAAAGTAATCCTAATTCCTCTAAAAAAAAGTAGTCAGGAAAGTAGGGTCGAATCCACAGGGAGACAGAGTTTCTAAGTTAATATTTAGCCAAAAAGCTACTTCAGACAAGATCAGACAAGAATCAGCTGAACTACTAATTAGACTAAAGAAAGCAATATAAAAATGGGATTTAGACTATGAATTAAAGGTCTATGGTTAAGTCTTAACGCTCATAATTCAACATGTGTCGCATGTTCACCAACATAATCAGAATTATTGATGTGTACTAGGCCTCTAAAAGTAAGACGGGCCTGTGCAAACAATTATTAACCACAAGCAATCAATGAAACTACGCAATAACACCAATCACTCATCAAGAACAAATCACACCATAAACGTTCTAATCAAGCCCTAGAAACTAATAGCAATTCAAAAAAAAATCATGGTATAAATATGGTTTTCCTCCCTAAAACCCAAGAAATATGACTACTCACTCATAATCGAATCAACAATAATAAAACTAATATAAAATCCAAACTTTGCATCATGAATGTATTCAATAATCAAATTAAGCAATCAAAAAATAACTAAAGAAATTAAGAGAGAAGAACAATACCAAATTATGAAACAATACTCTAAGAAAGCTATTGAAACTAAACTAATGAAAGCTAAAAATAAAGTCTCTCTAAAATAATTTAGCTTAGCTATTTATACTAAAGCTAAAAACAAAATAAAAGAAGGATATAAAAGAAATAAAAAAGATAGAATAAGGGGCCAAAAAATATAAGCCTAGCTCGCCCCTCTCAATCCCCAGCAGCAGCAGGACACAATTGGGCCTGCCCGACCCCATCGGATGTTGATGCCCAGCCCAGTCGGGCGGAGCCAATTTCTAGCGATTTTGCGTCAATCTTGCGAAGGTCATATCTCTCAAACCAGAAGTCCGTTTGGGGCGTGTGAACTATCATTAGAAAGTTCTTGAAGTCTACAATCCAACACAATTAAAATTTCTTGGTTATGAATTTTCTATCAAAAGTTATGATGAAAATAGTGAACATGTGTTAGTTTTGGCACTTCTTTCACTTACTCTTTGCTTCATTCCAACTCTAAATTGTCCCAAACGGATGCATTGTGATCCTTGTGCTAGCTACCTTCATCCTCAATGATTAATAGGCTAGATCCTTGATACTCACGATCAATTTGTATCAAAATAACCTGAAAATCATCGAAACACACAAACGGGGAGTAGTAGAGCACAACTTATGTAATTCATGCCATTATGCACCTAAATGATCAAAAAGGAGCTCTAAATGCAACCTAAATGCATCTAAAAACTATATATAAATGTGATACATCAAACTCCCCCAAGCTAAAACTTTGCTTGTCCTCAAACAAACAAGACATGAACACGGAATAAATTGTCGCACCCCAAAGATCGAAACATTCAAAGCTCAAAACATTTTCAAGACTAAGAATCGTTCAAGCAGGAAAAATTCAAAGTCAGCTATTCAGATCCATCCAACTACCAATCATCCAAGCAAAACATCAAATGTAATTATCTACAAGGCATACATATCCTGAAAACGTGCTCACTAAGGTGTCATTCCTCTCAAATTTGTGGCAGGCAAAGCATATGCCCCAACACTCATTGACCCGACCATAAATGCCCTTCCCGCTCACACTCTCATGTGTTTAAGAAGGTTAAATGAAGTTGATCCTACTCAATTCGACTCAATTAGCAGACATACTCTTTAACTTTGACAAACTGACTCGAAACCAATCCAATAAACAATGTAAACACGAGCTCAAGAGAATTTTATAGGGTTGTAATGGGGCTTAGTCAAGGGTGGAAAAGCCGAGAATGGGCGAGCAAAAGTCATTTGAAACAAGACCGAAGGAGGCCGAAACATCTCCCAAGAACCATAAAACCACAAAATACATACCCACTCTTACGAATCGAAAAAAACTCCCAGAAAACCCAACTTTCAAGCAATGTATCACATTTTTCTTTAAAAACAACGTTAATAAGGAACTTTGAACTCTTTCAACTTTTATTTATTTTTCTTTTATTTTTGGAACTAAACATTCACACAACTCCAACTTTGCTTTTTCTTTTCTTTTTCTCAAACTTAAAACCACATCAAATACATGTTCATTATCCAAAACCACACAAACTATTAACCCAATTTCAAACTCAACCCATACAAAAGCCCCCCAAGCTAGGCTTGGAAATAATATAAAAAAGGCCATGGGCATGTAAAAAGGTTTAGTAACACAAAACAGGTCATTAGGCTCAACGGGGCTAAGGAGGATAAAAGTGTATCAAAAATTAACTCTGAGGCTCAAGAATCAGACAAAAGAATGTCTCTATCACAACAAATGCTACAAGTCATCGAATATCAGACAAGTACGAAGTCAAAGTCAACATCAATCAACTAATGAGGAGCTAACACACAAAAACAGACTGGATAATAATATGAATGCAATAGGCTACAAAAAGGCCTCACCGTCTAACTAATTAAGGCATGCAGCACAATGTTGTGTATAATGATCAAAATTCGCTCAAAATCATAGCAATCAAACATCAAATCATAGCCTCTAAATCTCAAATACCCAACTATCCAGAAAACAAAGTCAAATCATTTTCGATAAGAGCACAACAAGGGGCATGGGGAGGCAATCAAACCAGTCATGTAATCGTATTATTTATTTTTTCAGTATTTTCGAAAGCATTAAATCTATCCTAAAAAGCAGTAAAAGAGACGGTGAATACAAATATAAATCCTCCCCCAAACTGAACTTGGCAGTACCTCAATGCCCAAAGATGAACGATAGGACGATGCTAAGAGGAAAAATAAACGTTATTACTCCCTCACTCTCTCTCACTCTAAAAAATAAAAAAGAAAAATAAAAATAAAATAAGGGAAAATTACGGGATGCCTCCCGCACCGCGCTGGTTTATAAAGGTCTCGCACGATCGTATTACCTTAACATCAGACAGATGAGGAATAGGGTTGTAGGTATAGTACCTCAACATGCCTAGAGGAACTCCTTTAGTGCTTGCTACATGACTTTATCTTACCATCACTAGTAGAGTTCAATGCCTTGAGTAACTTATTAAATGCGCCAGCAAACATGTCATTAAGCACTAGATATAGCTTGACTACAAGCACATCTATCTTCACATGAATAATATCAGAGCAAATAAATTATTTGTGAATATAAGAAAAATCAAAATAAAAGGGAGAAAAGGAGGATAATGAACAACTTCCCTTTATTTGTTGCGTATGTTGTAAGGGCCTCAAGGAGAGAATAGGAGCAGCATTAACTTTGAGAAAATATGGGGCATATGGAATAGAGAGGAAAGGGACAAAATCTAGCTTTCGTGGAGATCGAATATAGGGACAAGGAATGATAGGCTCAACCTTTACGGTTTTACTTACAATTTCACCACCCTTAATAATGGACTCGTCAACACAAGGGTCCTCAACCAAAAATTCCTCCTCCATCAAAACACTCATCACATCCACACTCCCCTCAGTCTATTCATTCTTTTTAATATCGGGAGACAGATTGTTATCTGTCACCTCTAACATAACATTCTCAATACATTCATCATCATAAGCATCATCATCATGTATCATCTGCTGACTATCAAATTGTTGCACAATAAGCTATTGAACATGATTTGAGATACGTTTCAAGTCACGTATCAAGTCCTTATTAAATTTTTCAGTTTGTTTACCAAAAGACTAAGACTCATTAGGGTAATAAAAAATATGGGAATTCATGCACACATTATTTGGATATTGACAATAAGAAGATGCATCAGATACATGACTATTGCAATACCCATTATCAATATTATATTGCCCTTGAAAATTAGAATACCCATTATTATAGTCATTTTGCCCTTGATAATTGGAATATCCATTATTACAGTCATTTGCCCTTGAAAATTAGAACATCCATTATTGTAGTCATATTGCCCTTGATAATTAGGATAACCTTCCCCATACGAAATATAATCAGGCAACTCCATGTAAACTCATAAGTGAAGAAGGAAGGAAGAAAGAAAGAATTTACAAAAATAAAAAAAATATTTCTACAAGAAAAGTAGTCTGAATAATGGAACAAATACTGAGAAAACTAGCCGTCTCCCCGGCAACGTCGCCAAATTTTGACAGCCTAAAGTCGTATCACCTAATCAAAAGTAATCCTAAGACCTCTAACAAAACACTAGTCACGGATGTAGGGTCGAATCCACAGGGAGACAAAGTTTCTAAGTTAATATTCAGTCAAACAGCTACTTCAGACAAGATCATATAAGAATCAGATGAACTACTAATTAGACTAAAGAAAGCAATATAAAAATGGGATTTAGACTATGAATTAAAGGTCTAGGGCATTAGTTTGGTCCACCATACTTATACCAATCAAAAGGGTTCAAACAACTATCAATACCTAGGTCAAGAGTCGAGAGATTAGAGCACTTGTTAAGCTATGGTTAAGTCTTAACGCACATAATACAACATTGCCGCATGTTCACTAACATAATCAGAAGTGATGTGTACTAGGCCTCTAAAAGTAAGACAGATTTGTGCAAACAATTATTAACCACAAGCAATCAATGAAACTACACAATAACATCAATCACTCACCAAGAACAAATCACACCATAATCGTTCTAATCAAGCCCTAGAAACTAATAGCAATTCAAAAGTAATTCATGGTATAAACTTGGTTTTCCTCCTTAAAACCCTAAAAATATGACTACTCACTCATAATCGAATCAACAATAATAAAACTAATATAAAATTCCAAACTTTGCATCATGAATGTATTCGATAATCGAATTAAGCAATCAAGAAATAACTAAAGAAACTAAGAGAGAAGAACAATAGCAAATGATGGAAAGCAATAGCTTTAATTGAAATATAATCTGAGGTTTAATCTCCTCCAAAACTAATCTAAAGTGTTTACTCTAAGAAAGCTATTGAAACTAAACTAATGAAAGCTAAAAATAAAGTCTCTCCAAAAATAATTTAGCTTAGCTATATATACTAAAGCTAATAACAAAATAAAAGAATAAAATAAAAGAAATAAAAGAAATAAAAAAGATAGAATAAAGGGCCAAAATTACAAGCCCAACTCGCCCCTCTTAATCCGTAGCAGTAGCAGGACGTAATTGGGTCTGCCTGACCCCATCGGGCGCTGATTCAAGGCCCAGTTGGGCGGAGCCAATTTCTAGCGCTTTTGCGTCAATCTTGCGAAGGTCATATCTTTCAAACCAGACGTCCGTTTGGGGCGTGTGGCCTATCATTGGAAAGCTATTGAATTCTAGAATCCAACACAATTAACTTGATTATCAATTTTTATATCAAAAGTTAAGATGAAAATAGTGAACGTGTGTCAGTTTTGGCAAACTCTTTCACTAACTCTTTTGCTTCATTCCAACTCAAAATTGTCCCAAACAGATGCATTGTGATCCTTGTGCAAGCTACCTTCATCCTCAATGATTAATAGGCTAGATCCTTGATATTCATGATTAATTTGAATCAAAATAACCTGAAAATCATCGAAACACACAATCGGAGAGTAGTAGAGCACAACTTATGTAATTCATGTCATTATGCACCTGAATTGTCAAAAAGGAGTTCTGATATCACGTATTTATATAGAGTTTTCTCCCCTATTTATGAGCTAATTTGTGCGTCATTGGAGATCTTCGGAGCTATTTTATGCTAACTATCGTATATAGTTGTGGTTTTGTGTTTTAGTGTTGAATTGCAGCTTTTAAGGAGTTTTCTCCTTATTTTCGAACTATTTGGAAGCAACCACGACTTTACGAGATGTTAGGAGGCACGTAGGATAGCTCACGAGCTTTATAGATAGTTTAGGAGGTCCCAAGACCTCTAAACGTGAAGAATTGAGAGCCAAAGAGTCAAAAGGAGCTTCCCGTACAAAGATCGGGCTAGAAATGGCCCGATCGGGCGATGATTGATTGATCAGGCGGTAAAGTTATGCAACCGATCGGGCGGACATCACCTGATCCCATCGGGTGGAAAAGGCAAGAATTTTAGTTGGGCAAAATAAGGCCCAACCCGATCGGGCAAACAAGGCCCAATTGGGTCGGTGATAGGGCGAACTCAATTTTGAGTCAAATGGTGTTGGCTGCATTGAACAAAGTCCAAGAAGCAAGCTGGGCCCCTTTTGCTCTAGGCCCGATCGGGCAATATCAGCCCACCCGATCGGGTGGAGGCCCACGTGTAGTTGATAGTTGTTGTGCTCTAAAAGACAAAGTGCTGGGCCAGCCCAACTCCAGCTATGTTGCTGCTGCTCCGCTAAGCGCCAAGATTAAACAAAGTGCTGGGCCAGCCCAACTCCAGCTATGTTGCTGCTGCTCTACTAAGCGCCAAGAATAAACAAAGTTGGGCCAACTTTGTAAGGACCCAATCAGCTGCCCGATCGGGTGGGCTAGCTTTTGTCCTTTTTTCCTGCTGTGCTTGCCAGGAGGCCAAGAGAAGTGGAAATAATTTTTACTATGGACCCGATCGGGTGGCGCTTTGCCCGATCGGGTCCCGCACTAGTCGACGCGAAAATTTTTATCTTTATTTCCGTTTTTAATTAGACTTTTTTGGGGTATTCTAAATACCTTTTCCTCATATTTTTAGAGACATCTTTATTCTATTTTATTTCCATAGTTCTTAGCTTAGTTTTATTTTAGTTTAAACACTTTAGATTAGATTAAAGGTGATTGAACCTCGGATTTGATTTCAAATAACATTTCTTGCTTTCAGTCAATTGGTATTCTTCTCTACTTTAATCTCTTTAATTATTTTGATTGCTTATTTACTTATTCAATTTATTCATGATGTTGAAATTAGGGTTTCTTATTAGAATTGTTATTGTTGATTTAATTATGTCTGAGTAGTTTAATTTCTAGGGATTTAGAGAGGGAAGCCATGTTTATACCTTGATTATTTGAATTGCTATTAGTTTCTAGGGATTGATGAGATTAATTATGGTGTGATTTGTTCTTATTGAGTAATTAACGTTATTGCGCAGTTTCTTTGATTACTTGAGGTTAATAATTGTTTGCACAGATCCGTCTTACTTTTAGAGGCCTAGTACACACCAGTAATTCTGATTATGTTTGTGAACGTGCTGCATATGTTGAATTATGGGAGTTGACACTTAACCATAGCTTGACACTGCTCTAATCTATCGATTCTCGACCTAGGTTCTGATAGTTGTTTTATCCTTTGATTGGTATAAGCATGGTGGACCGAACTAAATCCCTAGACCTTTATTTCATAGAGTAAAATCCATTTTATATTACTTTTTAGTGTTTAATGAGTAGTTGATAGGGTTTAGTCGTGTCACCTAATCACAAATAAACCTACAGTCCTCTAACTATGGTAGTCAATGGAAGCAGGGTCGAATCCACAGGGACACAGAGTTTCTAAATTAATATTCAACCAATTCAGCTACTTCAGATGAAATCAGGGAAGAATTAATTAAACTAATGAGTAAGCTAAGGAAAATGGACTAAATCGAGGAATCAACTATGGAATAAAAACCTAGGGTATTAGGTCGGTCCACCATGCTTATACCAATCAAAAAGGGTCAACTACTATCAAAATCTAAGTCAAGAGTCGGGGATTAGAGCATATGTTGAGCTATGGTTAAGACTCAACGCTCATAGTTCAACATACGCCGCATGTTCACTAACGTAATCAGAACTACTGACGTGTCCTAGGCCTCTAGTCATAAGACGGATCTGTGCAAACAAATATTAACCACAAGCAACCAATGAAATTGTATACTGACATTAATTAATCAATAAAGAACAAACCACATCACAATCACCCTTATCAAGCCCTAGAAATTGAAAGAAATTTAAATCACAATCATGGTATAAACATGGCTTTCCTATCTAACACTCTAGTTAGAGAACTACTCACTCATAATTGAATTGACAACAATAAAACTAATATAAAACCCTAACAATTGCATCATGAATAATTGAATAAATAAACTAAGCAATTAAGAATAATAAAAGAGATTAGGGTAGAGAAGAATACCAATTGACAGAAAGCAGGAACTTTTATTGAAATCGAATAGGTTCAATCACCTTTAATCCAAGCTAAAGTGTTTAAACTAAATAAAGCTAAACTAAGAACTATGGAAAAACTAGAATAAAAAGATGAATAAAAGATATCTCTAAAATAATGAGGAAAAAGGTATTTATAATACCCCCTCAAAGTCTAATTAAAAACGGAAATTAAAAGATAAGATTTTTGCCTTTACAAACACGCAGTAGCCGCTTAAAATGAAGGAGACCAATGGCTTTGGCAATTTTGTCCCTTAGTGCGCAGGCAGCAACTCCCAAAAGGCTGGCCCCCACCTTCAGTCTTGTAACGCAGCAGGCCAGCAGCCATCAATCAGTATGGTGGGCCCCTCATGTCCCCTTATGCACTTGCAGCAGCATAAATCAGTGGGCCCACCACTATTCCTGTCCTCTTGTCACGCTACACCAACAGCACAGCACAACCTACGAGAATTGCGGCCCACCCGATCGAGCCCGAGGCATCCACCCAATCGGGCCTGGGAGCAAATTGGCCCAGCACAGTCGCCTCTCAAGCAGCTTCAAAATAAGACCCATGAGCATCCGACCCGATCGGGTCGGGCAGGATACACCCGATCGGGTCTGGGCACTTGTCTTCTCGCCCGATCCGGTCGGGCAATGCTTGCCCGATCGGGTCCGCAACTTCAATACCCGATCATAATTCCTTCGCCCGATCGGGCCATTTTTGCCCGATCAGATTACGTAAACCTCCTCTTTGACTCTTTGGCTCTCTAATCTTCACGTTTAGGGGTCTTGGGACCTCCTAAATTATCCATAAAGCTCGTGAGCCATCCTACGTGCCCCGTAACATCTCGTAAAGCCGTGGTTGCTTCCAAATGGCTCGGGAATAAGGAGAAAACTCCCTAAAACCTGCAATTCAACACGAAAACACGAAACCACAACTATATACGATAGTTAGCACAAAATAGCTCCCAAGAGCTCCAATGACGCACAAATTAGCTTGTAAATAAGGGAGAAAACTCTATATAAATACGTGATATCAGTAGTTCAGCTATTACTTATCTAATATTGTCTGAAGTAGCTTTTTGGCTGGATATTAACTTAGAACTTCGTCTCTCTGTGGATTCGACCCTGCTGCCCTTGACTACTATTGTTAGAGGACTGTAGGAATTATCTTTGACTAGGTGATACGACTTTAGCCTATTAAATTTTGGCGCCGTTGCTGGGGAGACGGCTAGTTTTCTAAGTTTTTGTTTGGTTATTTGGTCTACTTCTCTGTGCCTCATTGGAACTTCATTGATCCAATTGAGGTACGTTTTACTGCTTCTTTTTGTTTCTTTTGTATGCCCAGGTCTCGAGGAAGAGGTACCCTCATTCATGAGGATCCCGATTTGACAAAGACACTCAGGCAACTTCAAAAGAAAATTCAGAGAGAAAAGGAGTCTGTTCAGTTAAACACCTCCGGATCAGACACCTCGAGTTCAGTTATGTCTAAATCACTGAAGTCATATGGGGTGCCTAACCCAGATGGTCTCTCCACTTGACCTATTATGCCCACCATCGCCGCAGCGAATTTCGAAATTAAGCCTCGACTCATCAGTATGGTTCAGCAAAATCAGTTTGGTGGGCATCCTACTCAAGACCCAGTAAATCATCTGCAGCGGTTTCAACAGCTTTGTCGAACCGTCAAACATGCCGGCATCACTCCAAATCAACTAAAGGTCATGTTGCTCGAGTTTTCATTGAGAGATAGGGCCCAGAAGTGGTTGAACGACGTGAAAGAAACTGAATGGAGTGAGATTTCTGTTGGGTTTCTAAGAGAGTACTATCTACCTACAAAGACAGCAGTAATCAGAAACAAACTAGCCACGTTTTCCCAAGAGCCTGATGAAACATTACGGGAAGCGTGGGCTAGGTTCACAGATTTATAGAGAGAGTGTCCACATCACAACATGGACAAATGGTTCTTGACACAGACATTCTACAATGGTCTGCAGCCTCAGACAAAGAGTATAGTTGACTCGTCTGTGGGAGGAGTTTTTCTTGATAAGGAAGTGGATGTAGGCTATAATTTTCTATCAAACCTTGCAGCCAATGATCATTCCACTTCCCGCAGCCTCACGAGGAAAGTATTGGAGGTAGATGCCTTTGCATTATTGACTTCGCAGATAGCGAAGCTGAGCCAGCAGATTGACACCTTCAAATCCTCTTCCTCGATAACACCTGCCTTGAGTATTAATGCTATGTCTGTCGTAGCACCCATTACCTCATCTTACTGCAAGGTATGTGGTGTTGCTCCACAAAATTTTCACACCCCACCTCCACAAAACAATAACCCAAAAGAGCCTTCCATGTCTGAAGTGATGAAGCTGATGTTGAGCATACAAAAGACTAATGACGAGGCGCAAAGAGCTCAAGAGAGAAAAGTGCTAGCTATGTAGAGAGCTAATGAGTAAGCACAAAGAGCCCAAGAGAAACACATCAAACTTCTCGAGACTCAAATTGCACAATTAGCAAGCACTAGTGCTCAGAGGTGTCAAGGGGAATTGCCAGGGCAACCCATTCAGAGAGAGCATGTGAATGTCATCACTCTTCGTAGTGGCATTGCTTATGATGCCCCTCCAATGTCCATTGATGATGTTGCCCCAACAACGGGGAAGAAGAGGGTGGTAGAGGAAGGAAAAAGGAAGAGTTCCACGTCTGAAGTCAACTTATCTGAGGAAGCTGAACAGACAGGTAAGAAAAAGGAGAAGGTTTCTGAAATGCCTTTTACACCAAGGCTACCTTTTCCTCACAGGATGCAACAATCAAAGGTCGATTATCAGTTTGGTAAGTTCTTGGTTAGGTCAAGAACCTTGAGGTAACGATTCCATTCACAGATTTAATTACCGAAGTCCCTGTTTATGCCAAAAATCTGAAAGATATGATAACTAAGAAAAGAGACTTTCGTGGGGTAGAACGTGTCGCTCTTACTGAAGAGTGTAGTGCTTTTATTCAAAATAAAACCCCACCAAAGTTGAAAGATCCTGGTAGTTTTTCCATTCCCTGCCATCTTGGACCTATTTTCATTGATAAAGCTTTGTGTGATTTAGGTGCTTTTGTTTCTGTTATGCGATTATCTGTCTATGAGAAACTGAACATGGGAGCACTTAAATGCACAAAGATCACTTTACAGATGGCTGATCGTTCTATAAAATACCCCCTAGGTATTTTAGAGGACGTTCCTGTGAGGGTTGGGAAATTTTACATTCCTGTTGATTTTGTGGTGTTAGATATGGATGAGGATGCCCAGATTCTCATTATTCTGGGTATACTGTTTTTGTGTACTGTTGGTGCTGTTATTGATGTTAAGTCTGGGTCTTTAACTCTGAGTGTTGGTGATGATAAAGTGATTTTTAAACTAACCAATGTTGTTAAGACACCTATGCTTGAACAATCTTGTTGCAGGGCTGAGGTTTTGGATGAGGTAGGTGTGGAGAAGGTTCCAATTCCACCTAAGGTTGTCTCATCGTCTAGAGGTATCATAAAGAATATTTAGAGAAGGAAAGTGTTTGATGAGGGTGGCTCTCACTGCTTAGCCCCTCCTATTTGTGAGATGGAGGATTATGGTCGTGCGGGACCTTTATAAACCAGCGCTGTGCGAGAGGCAACTCGTATTTTTCCCCTTTTTCCTTTTCTTTTTATTTTTCTTCTTTTTAGTGAGCGAGAGTGAGGGTACTAACGTTGTTTTTCCTCTTAGCATCGTCCTTTGTTACCTTTTGGCATTGAGGACACTGCCAAGTTCATCTTGGGGGACGATTTCTGTTTGTATTCTCTATCTCTCTTACTGCTTTCAAGGATAGATTTATTGCTTTCGAAAAATACTGAAAAAATCAAAAAAACATATGGTTCCCATGACTGGTTTAGTTGCCTCCCTGTGCCCCTTATTGTGCCCTAATTGAAAATGATTTGACTCTGTTTTCTAGATAGCTGGGAATTTATGATCTTGAGTTTATGATTTGATGTCTGATTGCTATGATTTCGAGCAAGTTTTGATTATATTACACTACATTGTGCTGCATACCTGAATTGGTTAGACTGTGAGGCCTCTTTGTAAGCCTATTGGATTTATATCATTATCCAGTCTGTCTTTGTGTGTTAGTTCCTCTTTAGTGGATTGATCTTGACTTTGACTTCGTACTTGTGTAATATTCGATGACTTGTAGCATTTGCTGTGATAGAGGCGTTCTTTTGTCTTATTCTTGAGCCTCATAGTGAATTTTTGATATACTTTTATCCTCCTTAGCCCCGCTGAGCCTAATGATTTGTTTCATGTTACTTAAACCCTTATTATGAGCCCATGGCCTTTATTTCCATATTATTCCCAAGCCTAGCTTGGGGAGCTTTTATATAGGTTGAGTTTGAGATTGGTTTCATGGTTTGGTTTGGTTGTTGAGGAATTAAAAGTGTATTTGTTGTGGTTTGAGCGTGAGAAAAAGAAAAGAAAAGGCAAAGTAAGAAGTTGCGTGAATGAAGTTAAAAAATGAAATGAAAGTTCAAAAGAATTCAAAGTTCTTTCATTCACGTACGTTCATAAAGAAAAATTCGCTTCATTGCTTGAAAATTGGGTTTGTTGTGAGCTTTCATCGATTTATGAGAGTTGGGTTATTTTTCGTGTTTATATGGTGTTGTTGGGAGTTGTTTAAGCCATCTTAGGCCTTGTTTGAGTGATCCATGCTCCTCCTTTCTTGGTTTTTCCACCACGTTACCTAAAAGTATCCCCTACCTCTTACCTAAGCCCCATTACAACCCTATAAAGTCCTCTTGAGCTCGTGTCTGCATTGTTTATTGGATTGATTTCGAGTCAGTTTGTCAAAGTTAAAGAGTATGTCTGCTAATTGAGTCGACTTGATTAGGATGAGCGTCATTTAACCTTCTTAAACACATGAGGGTGTGAGTGGGAAGGGCATTTATGGTCGGGTTGGTGAGTGTTCGGGCATATTCTTTGCCTGCCACAAAATCGAGAGGAGTGGCACCCTTGTGAGGGCCTTTTCAGGTTTTGTATGCCTTGTGGATGCTTAAAATTGATAAATTGCTTGGATGATTGGTGGTTGGATGGATTTGATTAGCCAAACTTGAATTTTTCCTGCTTGAACGATCCTTAGTCTTGAAAACGTTTTGAGCTTTGATTGATTTTTATCTATGGGGTGAGGCAATCTATTCCATGTTCATGTTCTGTTTGCTTGAGGACAAGCAAATATTTAGCTTGGGGGAGTTTGATATCACGTATTTATATAGAGTTTTCTCCCTTATTTATGAGCTAATTTGTGCGTCATTGGAGTTCTTCGGAGCTATTTTATGCTAACTATCGTATATAGTTGTGGTTTTGTGTTTTAGTGTTGAATTGCAGGTTTTAGAGAGTTTTCTCCTTATTTTCGAGCTATTTGGAAGCAACCACGGCTTTACGAGATGCTACGAGGCACGTAGGATGGCTCACGAGCTTTATAGATAGTTTAGGAGGTCCCAAGACCTCTAAACGTGAAGAATTGAGAGCCAAAGAGTCAAAAGGAGCTTCCCCTACACTTATCGGGCAAGAAATGGCCCGATCGGGCGATGATTGATTGATCGGACGGTAAAGTTACGCACCCGATCTAGCGGACATCACCCGATCCCATCGGGTGGAAAAAGCAAGAATTTTAGTTGGGCGAAATAAGGCCCAACCCGATCGGGCAAACAAGGCCCAATCGGGTGGGTGATCGGACGAACTCAATTTTGAGTCAAATGGTGCTGGCTGCGTTGAACAAAGTCCAAGAAGCAAGCTGGGCCCCTTTTGCTCCAGGCCCGATCGTGCAATATCAGCCCACCCGATCGGGTGGAGGCCCGCGTGTAGTTGATAGCTGTTGTGCACTACAAGACAAAGTGATGGGCCAGCCCAACTCCCGCTATGTTGCTGCTGCTCCGCTAAGTGCCAAGATTAAACAAAGTGTTGGGCCAGCCCAACTCTAGCTATGTTGCTGCTGCTCCGCTAAGCGCCAAGAATAAACAAAGTTGGGCCAACTTTGTATGGACCCGATCAGCTGCCCGACCGGGCCAGCGATCGGGTGGGCCAGCTTTTGTCCCTTTTTGCTGTTGTGCGTGCCAGGAGTCCAAGAGAAGTGGAAATAATTTTTATTATGGACCCGATCGGGTGGCCCTTTGCCCGATCGGGTCCCGCACTCGTCGACGCAGAAATTTCTATCTTTATTTCCGTTTTTAATTAGACTTTTGGGGGTATTATAAATACCTTTTCCTCATACTTTTAGAGACATCTTTATTCTATATTATTTCTATAGTTCTTATCTTAGTTTTATTTTAATTTAAATACTTTAGATTAGATTAAAGGTGACTGAACCTCGGATTTGATTTCAAATAAAAGTTCTTGCTTTCCGTCAATTGTTATTCTTCTCTACTTTAATCTCTTTAATTATTTTGATTGCTTATTTAATTATTTAATTTAGTCATGATGTTGAAATTAGGGTTTCTTATTAGAATTGTTATTGTTGATTTAATTATGTCTGAGTAGTTTAATTTCTAGGGATTTAGAGAGGGAAGCCATGTTTGTACCTTGATTATTTGAATTGCTATTAGTTTCTAGGGCTTGATGAGATTGATTATGATGTGATTTGTTCTTATTGAGTAATTAATGTTATTGCGCAGTTTCTTTGATTACTTGAGGTTATTAATTGTTTGCACAGATCCGTCTTACTTTTAGAGGCCTAGTACACACCAGTAATTCTGATTATGTTTGTGAACGTGCTGCATATGTTGAATTATGGGCGTTGAGACTTAACAATAGCTTGACACTGCTCTAATCTATCGATTCTCGACCTAGGTTCTAATAGTTGTTTGATCCTTTGATTGATATAAGCATGGTGGACCGAACTAATTCCCTAGACCTTTATTTCATAGAGTAAAATCCTTTTTATATTGCTTTTTAGTGTTTAATTAGTAGTTTAGCTATTACTTATCTAATCTTGTCTAAGTAGCTTTTTGGCTGGATATTAACTTAGAACTCCGTCTCTCTGTGGATTCGACCCTGCTTCCCTTGACTACTATTGTTAGAGGATTGTAGGAATTATCTTTGACTAGGTGATACGACTTTAGCCTATCAAGTTCTAAATGCAATCTAAGTGCATCTAAAAACTATATATAAATGTGATATATTACCAACCGACTCAAAATTAACCCAATAAACATTGTAAACACGAGCTCAGTAGAACTTTTTAGGGTTGTAATGGGGCTTAGGCAATGGTAGAGAATTTTTCTAGGAAATGTGGTTTAAAACCGAGAATGGGGGAGCAAAAGTCACTCAAAACAAGGACAAAGGAGGCTGAAACATCTCCCAACAACACAATAGATTCATAAAACACATCCCTACTCTTCTGAAACGATAAACTCTCCAATAAACCCAACTTTAAAGCAATGAAACATACTTTTCTTTGTAAACAATGCGAATGAAGGGAACTAGTAATCAATTTTTTTCTTTCATTTTTTCGAACCATTCATTCACAAATTTCTCACTTTGCTTTCTTTCTTTTCTTTTTCTCACACATGAAACCACATCAAAACCATTTCACGACTCAACCCAACAAATGCTCCCCCAAGCTAGGCTTGGGAATATTATCGAAATAAAGGCGACATGCTTGTAATAAGGTTTAGTAACATGAAAAGGTCATTAGGCTCAGCGGGCTAATGAGGACAAAACATATCAAAAATTTACTCTGAGGTTCAAGAATCAGACAAAAGAACGCCTCTATCACAACAAATGCTACAAGTCATCAGATATCAGATAAGTACGAAGTCAAAGTCAAGATTAGTCAACTACTGAGGAATTAACACACATTAAAGACTGGATACTGATATGAATCTAATAGGATAGAAAATGCCTCATAGTCTAACCAATTGAGACATGCAGCACAATGTAGTATATGATAATCAAAATTCGCTCGAAATCATAGCAATCAAACATCAATGATAGCCTCAATGTCACAATTGCCTAGCTATCCAGAAAACAAAGTCAAATCATTTTTAATCAAAGCACAACAAGGGGCACAGAGAGGCAATCAAACCAGTCATGTGAATCATTTTTTTTTTTTTTTTTCTGAAAGCAATAAATCTATCGTAAAAAGCAGTAAAAGAGATAGAGAATACAAAAAGAAATCCTCCCCCAAGCTGAACTTTGGCAGTGTCCTCAATGCTAAAAGATGAACTATAGATTGATGCTAAGAGGAAAATTTAACGTTAGTAGTCCCTCTCTCTCTTACTTAATAAAATAAAATAAAATAAGGGGAAATTACGGATTGTCTCCCGCACACTGCTGATTTATAAAGGTCGTGCACGACCATATTAGCTTCATAGCTCAGATCGAAGGGGCTTGGCAGTGAATGCAACCCTCATCAAATATCTTCCTTCTCCAAAGTATTTGACTCTTACCTCCAGACTATGATGCAACCTTAGGTGCATTGTGATAATGCACCTTCTCTACCACCACTTTATCTTTTTCCTTCTCATCAATAGGTTTCTCGAAATTAGAAATGCAGGCAGCGACCTCGACATCGATGCCTGGAGAAACATCCTAAGTCAATGCGACCTCCATAGGGTCAGTACAGAGCATCTGCGGGAGTGCAGACGAAACAACCTCATCCATAATGTCAATCCTGCAACAAGATTGTTCAAGCATAGGTGCCTCAACAACATCGATTAGTTTATAGGAAAGTTTATCATCACCAAAACGTAGAGTTAAAGACCCATCATTGACATTAATGATAGCACCAACAGTACATAAAAAGGGTCTACCCAGAATAATGGGAATCTGAGCATCCTCCTCCATATCAAGCACAACAAAATCATCAGGGATGTAGAATTTTCCAACCCTAATAGGAACATCCTCTAAAATACCTAGGGGATATTTAATAGAACGATCAGCCATCTGTAAAGTGGTTTGTGTGCATTTAAGCGCTCCCATATTCAATTTCTTATAAACAGATAAAGGCATAACAGAAACCGAAGCACCTAAATCACACAAAGCTTTATCAATGAAAATAGGTCCAAGATGGCAGGGAATAGAAAAACTACCAGGATATTTCATCTTAGGTGGGGTTTTATTCTATATAAAGGCACTACACTCTGCAGTTAGAGAAACACAATCGACCTCACCAAAGTCTCTCTTATTAGTGATCATGTCTTTCAGAAATTTGGCATAAACAGGAACTTGAGTAGTTAATTCAGTCAAAGGAACCGTTACCTCAAGGTTCTTCACCATAGTCAAGAGCTTACCAAACTGTTGTTCGACCTTTGATTTCTGTATCCTTTAGTCTTGAAAATGTCTTTGAGCTTTGAATGCTTTATTTACGGGGTGAGACAATTTATTCCATGTTCATATTTTATTTTCTTGAGGACAAGCAAAGGTTTAGCTTGCGGGAGTTTGATATCACGTATTTATATAGAGTTTTCTCCCCTATTTACGAGCTAATTCATGCGTCATTTAAGCTCTTCAGACTATTTTATACTAATTATCGTATATAGTCGTGGTTTTGTATTTGAGTGTTGAATTGTAGGCTTTAGGAAGTTTTCTCCTTATTTTCGAGCTATTTGGAAGCAACCACGACTTTGCCACTTATAACGAGGCAAGTAGGAATGGTTATGAGCTTCATAGATGGTTTAGGAGGTCCCTAGACCTCTAAACGTGAATAATTGAGATTCGAAGAGTCAAAATGAGCTATGTCGTACCCTAATCAGGCGAAATATGGCCCGATCGGGCGAAGAATATTGCGATCGGGTGGTGGGTTTTCGGACCCGATCTGGCGAACCTTGCCCGACCCGATCGAGCGAAGACCCAAATACTCTTCGTTGTCTTGTGTGGAAAAAGTGCATTGGGCTTTGTGTATCAACCCGATCGGGCAGGCCCAAATAGAGGGTCTTTGTTGCTGCTGCTGCGTACGTGAAGGAGGAGAGGGTTGGGCTCATGTGCTCTGACCTGATCGGGCCACTAGTACCCGATGACATCGGGTGGGAGGCCCGAAGCTCTCAATGTAATGTTGTTGCGCACGTGAAGAGGAAGGAAAAGTTCACCCAATTTTTGTGTGGACCCGATCGTGTGGCCCATTGCCCGATCGGGTACCGTGCTCGCAGAGCCGAAAATCTTTCTTTTTTATTACGTTTTTAATTAGTTTTTAGAGGCTATTATAAATAGAGAACTTCATTATTTTAGAGACAACTTTTAATCTAATTTATTTCCATTGTCCTTAGTTTAGTTTTTAGAGAGTTTTATTAGATTAAACACTTTAGAGTAGATTCAAAGGGGATCAAACCTTTGATTATTTTCAATAAAAGTTTATGCTTTCCGTCAATTGGTATTATTCTTACTCTTAATTCCTTATTTTATGTCTTGTTTGCTTGGTTTTGATTATTTAATTGATTCATGATGTAAAGATTAGGGTTTTACATTAGTTTTATTATTGTTAATTCACTCATGTCTGAGTAGTTTTATTTCTAGGGTTTTAGGGAGGAAAACCATGTTTATACCATGATTCATATTTGAATTGCTTTTATTTCTAGGTTTTGATTAGTTCAATTGTAGTATGATTCGTTCTTTATTTCATGGTTTATGTCAGTGTTCAAATTCATGAACTATGTTTGGCAACTTGAGTATGACCCGATTGTAGGCTTACTTTTAGAGGCTTAGAACACACTATTGATTCTGATTATGTGAGCGATCTTACTTCATATGTATGACCCGATCATAGGCTTAACATTGGCTCCGATTGTTTGACCTTAGACCTAGATATTATTAGTTATTCGACCCTTTTGATTGGTATAAACATGGTGGACCGAACTAATGCCCAAGACCTTTAATCCATAGTTTAATCTCATTATTTATATTGCTTTCTTTAGTTTAATTAACAGTTAAGCTGATTCTTCCCTCATCTTGTCTGAAGTAGTTGTTTGACTGAATATTAACTTAGAAACTTTGTCTCCCTGTGGATTCGACCCTACTTCCCTAACTATTGGTTTTAGAGGACTTTAGGATTTATTTTTGATTAGGTGATACGACTTAAGCCTATCACTCTCATGGAGTCGACAAGAGCATCCGAAGGGCCAAAAGAGATGGGAGACTCCTTGAGTGGTGACGGTGTGGAAACGTAAGGAAAAGAAATAGGGAAAGAAGGAATAAGACCAAGCCTCCTCGAAAAAGGGATGTGAGAGGGTCGAATAAGTAGAACTTCCACACTTAAAACCTCACTCACATCACATAATTTCTCCGCATTGGCTATTTCACATGCTCCCTCAACCACATATTTCTCTCCTTGTTCATCATTGACATTTTCAACCACAAGCAAATGCTCTTCTCTCAAAATGGAATCATGGTCATTGAATGATTGAGGTGGGATGGAAGAAAAGAGAACATTGGAGTTAATCGGGGAAGGAGGGGTAAAAAGGGAATCAAGGGATTCACAAATATCTTCACAATCCTTACCTTCCTTCTCATAAATCAGATTAATCCAACCTAGGTTTGACTCATCCTCATCATCACTACTCCAAAATCCATGAATATAAGGCACATGAGTCTCCCCAGATGCATTTTCGTTCTCTTCATAGGAAGAATCACCATCACCCTCAATCAAAGACCTAGATTTGTTGACATCATTTTCACCCTCTTTTTCCTTTTCATCTCTAATGGACTCTTCAAACTCATTTTCACATCCTTGAGACCATTCTAGGGCATCTTCCTTCCACCTAGATTTAAAAGAGTCACGTCTCCTCACCAACTTCTTAATGTGATCAAATAACTCACAATATTGCTCTCCTCCCTTCTCATAATACTTGAGCTCCTCAAAACTAGACTCAATAAGATTATCATATTCGACAAGCATTTGAGGAATAAAATCATGCAATTTTGGCTTATAATCAAGTAAAGAAGAGCTTTGGTTATCAACAAGGGGAGAAGAATCATTGTAAGTCTCAACATTGAGCACATGACAATGCACATCATTGCAACTAGAAGAAGGAGGGGGAGTATCATGGCTTGGCATGTGATAAATTAAATTGCAAGCAAAAGAGACATCATTGAGATTAATGCAATCATTAGATAGATAAGAATCATAATGCATAAAATGCATTTCACCACAACTAGGAGAAAGAGGAGGAGGCATACCTTGGTCTTGTTGAACTTGCCTAAGATTCGTGCCCATGTCCCACTCATACGTGTCTTGAGCTAGCCAAATGTAATAATCCCAAGCTTCATTCAAGGAAAGAGCTTGAAATTCTCCATGATGCATATCCTCAACCACGCATCGAGTGAAATCATTCAACCCGGCATAGATTATCTCACAAATCTCCTATAGCTCGCAACTATAGTTGATTGGAAGCTAATCTTGCACCCTAGTGAAATACCTCCAAAATGACTCGTTCTCGAGTTGAGGAATCGAGAAACTTGCCATTCTTGAAAATGTGCCACAAGATACAGTTTCATATAAATCCATAGCTAAGAAAGGGGTTAGCAAAGACAAGAATTTCATCATTAGAGGGGGAGGGAAAAAGAAAAAGAGAAAAGAAGGATAAGGGGTGACTTAGACTCGAAAATCGACATCCAAATCAATGTAATCAATTGCTTCCCCGGCAACGACGCCAAAATTTGACACAGTCGTTACACGTGCCAAATTAATAACCTAACTTAGCCTAATATAGGGCAAGAAGGGTCGAATCCACGAGGAAGCAAGGTTTAGTCAAAGTTTGAATGTGATTAAGCGAGTTAAGTCTATATTTGGGGTTTTTTTGATGTTAATGATAAGCTAAGGAACTAAGAACTAATTAGCTATCAATAAATTAAATGATTGGATTAAACTATAATAAGAAAACACTAGGGTTGAGGAGAATCCCTAGTTAACCATTAGCTAACCTATTAGTCAAGCCAAGGGGATTCACTAGGCTTAATTAAAGGACTAAGTCACTCAAACGTTTCCTAATTACTCTCTCGAGCTAATTAGGAGGACTCAATCGACCGACTTCACCTATTCTCATGGTAAATTCAATCAATTGAGTATTTCCACAACTTATAGTGATCCAAACAAGCTCCTAGGAAGTCAATCACCTATTCTCATAGGGAAGTCAACCTATTGACTAGCCTAAGGTCAATCCAAGACTTCATTTCTCAATCCTTCACCTTGGATTCCCAAATTAAGTTTAAATGGTGATCAATCAATTAAACATGACAATAAAATAAGCTAGACAACCTAATTTTACCTAGGTCTCACTAGCCATGAAAAACATGAAATATAAATTTTGAAGCCTCAATGGTGATTCAAAAATGGTGGAAATCATCTCAACCAAGCTAAATAACAACTAATCACTACTAATTAATGCTAAATCAAAATAAAGCAAGTATTAAAGCAAGTAAAGAGAAGAGAGAAAAGAAAACTCAAAGATGGATGGAAATCAAATGCAAAACTCCACTAAAATAGCTTCAAACTTTAATATTCAACTCTTAGATCTAGTTTCTCTCTCTAAACATTCAACTTCTCTCTATAAAACTCTCTCTATTTAAACTAATTAAACTTTAGAAATAAAGCTAAGTCTTTGATTATTACACAAAATAGGCTTAAATACCCCAAGTAGTAAGAGCAAACAAGTAAAAAAGGGCAAATACGAAGACGTTCAACGGCACAGTAGAGCGACCCGCTATGAAACACAAGGAGCGGGTGCTCCATGACCGCTCCAGCCCCGCTCCAAGCCACTGCTTCCGTGCTTCAATTTCTGGGCTACGGAGCGGTCGCTCCTTAGCAAATGGAGCGATCGCTCCCTAGTTCTTGACCTATTTCATCATGCCTAAGCAAGCAACACTTAAAACGAGGTTAGATAAGGGATGCAAATGCTAACGCAAAACATGAAATGAAAAAGGATGCAAAAGGGAAAGAAAAGGGAGGTACATGGCCTAAAAGGCAACTAAATAACCTAAAACTTAATCGTAATTAATGAGTTTAAAATCCAAGTGGTTTTAACTTTTAACGGTCAAGTGTTGGTAGTTTTGCATTAGGTTATAATGATAACCAATTATGAGTAAAATGGTTATCAAATTTTTTATTTTGAAAAACACTGAAGGAAAAGCTGAGTTATGCAACGTTTTGGTTTTAGAGTTTTGAACCCCAAAACTCTTTACAAAACCCTTTTTCACCAAACACTAATTATCTTTGACCAGTCAAAACTCAAAAGTCTTAAATTAGTTTAAAACCTCTAAAAGCTCGTGAAAAAGCTTGGTGCCAAAGAGGGCCGAAAAAGCTTGGTACCTCAGGCCGAATCCAACCAAAACAAAAAAGAGGGCCGAAGCTTTCATTTTCGGAATCTACCAGGTTGGAAGTTGGGAGAAGCAAAACTCATTGCGTCTGGAAAATTGGCTCGCGCGGTAGTATTTCATAGTGGTGCAGTTGTATAGCACAAGTGTGGAACTGAGAAAGATGCTGCAGGTGTCAGTTGGTACTAGAGACTGCAATGTCCGACCGCTTCTGTTGCCGCCTACCATGTCCATGAGTATGAGTATGAGTATGAGTATGAGCATGAGTGGTGCTATATCAGTCCTTAGAAAGAATAGCCCTAAAAGAAGAGCATCAATAGGCAAATGCTCAAGAGGACTCATACCAATTGCTTCCTCTGCCTCTGGCTCTAGTAGTATGAGCTCTGAATCTCCCGCTACGGTCCTCCGACGACTTCTGGATTCCCCTGGCATCCACCAAGGCCCCGCCTGCTTCGATGCTCTTAGCGCTAAGCTCGTCCAGACCGCCGGTTTTCATTTTTGTTTTACTAGTGGCTTTTCAATTTCAGCTGCTAGGTTGGGTTTACCTGATGTTGGTCTTATATCCTATGGTGAAATGTTGGATCAAGGTCAGAAAATCACGGATGCTGTTTCCATACCTGTCATAGGGGATGCTGATAATGGTTATGGTAATGCTATGAATGTCAAGAGAACTGTTCAAGGATACATCAAAGCTGGCTTTGCAGGAATCATTCTTGAAGACCAAGTTTTTATCCTTCCATTTTTCCCTCTTTCTATTCAACTACTACCTTTTTAATTGCTTCTCACTTTTTTTTATTTTTATTTTTATGATGAATAGGTATCTCCTAAAGCTTGCGGTCACACACAAGGGAGGAAAGTTACTTCCATAGACGAAGCAGTAATGCGGATAAAAGCAGCTATAGATGCTAGGAAAGATTGTGGTTCAGATATTGTCATTGTAGCAAGGTCTGATTCTCGTCAAGCAGTATCTTTTGAAGAATCATTACGGAGATCACAGGCCTTTGCTGATGCTGGAGCAGATGTTCTCTTTATAGATGCTTTAGCTACTAGAGATGAGATGAAGGCCTTCTGTCAAATTTCTCCTTTACTTCCTAAAATGGTCAGATTTCATTGTTTCTCTTTTATCTCAATTGTCTTGCTAATTATCCTGCCTCTGTCTCAATACTATGTAGTCTTTTCATGCTATGCCTCTCAAATCGCATCGTAGT
This sequence comes from Patellifolia procumbens, assembly GCA_947645195.1. Taxonomy (NCBI): domain Eukaryota; kingdom Viridiplantae; phylum Streptophyta; class Magnoliopsida; order Caryophyllales; family Amaranthaceae; genus Patellifolia; species Patellifolia procumbens. The sequence continues at coordinate 6,686,851 of CANSGD010000016.1, forward strand.
AACAACACTGTCACTGTCACTTGTACCGTAGGACTTAATATCACTGACTTTAGCAGCGCATTATGAACAAGACTTACCAGTTGTTGGATTGCCGTATTTCGATTCATGCGTACTATTATCTACGTTGTAATGGTAATTATTCATATACCCTATACTACAGAAAAGCAAACATCATTGCTTATTGTAAATATGCATCATGAATAGTTCAAGGTAGTCTTGTCAATATCCGTATTTGGTTAGTGTTTACTAGATTTAAGTAAGGGTTTTTTTTATGACAGTGTCTTATATGTGTAGACAATGGCTATCTTGACAGCGTTTAGTAGATTTACGGCCCATCGTAATTTTGCTGGTAAAGCTGCTAGTTTATCCATTGGGTAAGCTACTGAATTGAATAGCAAATTGTCATAACGCTCCCAACCCCAACATTATGAGGATGAGACACACATTTGCGAAAAGCCAGCCATGGTTAATGAGAAAATTTACGAACATTTAACAGAATGGAAAAGATTTACTACCTTCGTAAAAAGATCATCACTACCATTTTTTTTGATAATTGACATGCAAAGAAGTGGGAGAATAAAAGAGATCGAGAGAGAGTTTACCAATATCAGAAATACCTGCAATTTTCAGCTCTCGCGAATTACTTGTTTCGTTTCAGTTTAATATAATCTCTGCAACATTAATTAAACTCAAAAAGCCGATGTGTCGAGGGTTTATCTATGGCTGTTGGTTGGAGATGCCTCGCCAAGTTGCCGAAGATGATATCCATGGAGTTGTTATTGTGGCGATGTTGGAGTGACTGCAAACAAATTCGAAGTTTATTTTCTAGTGAGAGCTTATGGTTTCTTTGCTGTACTTGGTGGAGGGGAATTGGTGATTGAGTTCTAGAAAAAAAGATGAATGGAAACCATAGATAAGAGTGAGGTACATTATAGTTAAAACTTTGTAGGGAGGTAAGGAAAGGGCGTATGACACTGAAAGACTTGTAGGACGTTGTCATTCACGGTAGTAGTTGGTTCATGAAGCGAAGTTTACTTGTCTCATCTCCGCTTAAGAGATCACCTATGCATGTAGACTATTGTATCAACGGATGTATCACTAGATAAATTTAAACGAATTTATGAAAAAGATAATTTAGCCCGAAATATATTACTCCCTCCATCCCAGATGCTCTATACACTTGATCAGCCATGTAATTTTGGATGATAAGTTGTTGTTTGGTTATCAATTGTATTGTATGAAAAGGGATATTCTCAATGGTACACTCCTAAATTTGGCTTCTCTAAATTAGTACACTTCTATTTTTTTGACTTCTTAATGGTACACCTGTAGTTTCAATTCTTCCCTACCGTGAATATTACATTAAATAGAAGTTTATTTTAGGGTTAATTAGGGTTAGGGGTTAACCTCATTTTGCGTGCTTTGACTTTTTCAAGGTGAAGATGACGTTTTTTCAAAAAAAAGTCAAAGCACGCAAAACGAGACAAACTCCTAACCCTAAGTAACCCTAAACTAACATTGTATTCAATGGAATGATCAATGATCACATATTTCAAACCACATGTGTACCATTAAAAAGTCAAAAAGATGGAAGTGTATCGGTAAGAGAAGACAAATCTAGGAGTGTACCATAGGGAATTTCCCTATGTGAAAGGAATTGGTGGAATATCATTTTATTTGGATGTGAGAAAGTAGTGGGTCATGGTTGAAAAGTCAAAAGAATAAAGTAGTATTGGGCCATGTCCAAAAATAGAAGTGTATAGAGCTTTTGTGGACGGATGAAAAGGAAAGTGTATAGAGCTTTTTGGGACGGATGAAAAAGGAAAGTGTATAGAGCTTTTTGGACAGAGAGAGTATTGAAAATGGAAATCTTATTTCCTAATTAATTCGGAGTGCGTCATATTCTATGCTTCACATATTTGTATACAACCTTAAATTCTATAGAAGATTTTCTATATTAGAAGTTCAATCATTGTATAACAAGTATGTGAACTTGTTGGCTCTGTATTCACTTTATAGTAAGTGATTGGTATTTAAAGTAGGTTAATATAAATTGATTAAACACACCCACGTCCTTATTTGTAATTTTGCAGCTACAAAAGCTAATAACTAATAGCTAACTATTAATCTAATCATAATCTTGCATAAAAACCCTTATTGCGATCATTTGGTCAATAGCTAATAAAATCCGCGAGTCAAATCAGATACTACAGTGTTACAGCTATTAGCTAATAGCTAAAGTTAATCAAGAGGTCAAATTGGTCACTGCCCGAATCCAAAAACTTATTACCCTTAATGCCTTGCTCATACTTCAGATGTATTAACTGGTTAGGATGGTTGAGATTTCCTTGTAGAAGTAGGATGTATGATGGTGTTTTGGACTCTAGTGTTCCTGATCCTGTGTTTGGTTAGTCCTTGTGAATGGTAAACTGCTTATCCTTAACATGATCCAGTGTTTGAATTAGTGTTTGATGCCACTTTTATAGGACAGTGGTCTCTGTTTCAGAAATGGTTGCTAGTGTTAATGGAAACCTAGTCATTATCTGAAGTACTTATTCTTTCGTGAAGGCTAACATGCTTGAAGGCGGAGGAAAAACACCAATTCTCACTCCTATTGAACTTGAAGACATTGGATACAAAATTGTGGCTTATCCACTTTCACTGATAGGGGTCTCGATTCGGGCAATGCAGGTAACTAGCCTCAACTTCAAAAATGGGCATTAAACACTTCCTACTTTTGTTAGAGTTTTGTCGATAGTATATATCATTAAAGCCAAATGACAATAGCATTTTTCGTCATGTTTATTTTACTAAATAAGCCTTATTGTACATAAAAAAATTCGCAGTCGTGTCCGTGGTGTTGTAGTAGAAAAATCTTAGCAGGTGTTATTATGCGCTTCACTCGGCACTTAGAATTGATGTATTGGGAACAGGATCCTCATAAAAGTCTTCAACATAGTAACCCCAACAGATTTTTGAAATATCTTTTATTTTTCTGTGAGTGCCTGTGACATTCATTGCGGGTCTCAAGCCCGGATATAGGAGGAGAGTGGCGGTAGGTTTGGGACGGCCTACATAAAACATAGTCTTATATATAGACATGAAATGACAAATGAAAAACGTGGGAGCGTCCCTTACTCAACGACGCGCTGCACTTCATAAGCCCGGTGTAGTGATAAGCATGCAATATTTGCTAGGTCGTCGCCCGAAAGCGGCGCGCCATCCTAGCGCCGGGGGTGGTATCAAATATGCAACGGTTCTCGCATTAGGGACGACTGCTGGTAAAGAAACTAGTCAAGGGTAGTGGTAGCGGTAAGGGTAGTAGGATGCGTTCTGGAACATGGAACATTAGCTCTTTGACGGGATGATCGGCAGAGGTGGTGGAGGTTATGAGGAGGCAAAATATTCACATAATAGGCCTTCAAGAGACTAAGTGAGTTGGTGGAAAATCAAGAGAACTAGTTCCATGGGGTTATAAGCTTTGGTACTCCGGAAAGGATAAGAGTAGGAACGGAGTAGACATCATTATTGTTAAGGAATATATTGATGATGTGGTGGAGGTTTCGAGAAAGAGTGATCACATTATAAGTATCAGGCTAGTATTAGGGATCTATTAAACAACAATTTTGGGAGGATTTATCGGAGGTTGTGCAACGAGTGCCTATTAGTGAAAAATTGATCATTGGCGGGGATCTTAACGGACATGTGGGCACTAGTCGAGTTGGCTTTGAGAGCATTCATGGAGGTGTTGGGTATGGGAAATAAATGAAGCAGGAAGTGATATTTTGGATTTCGCTCTAGCATATGGTCTTAGTATTATGAACACTTGGTTTGAGAAAAGAGAATCTCATCTTGTGACGTATAGGAGTGGACGTAATGCGAGTCAGATTGACCTCTTTTTAGTAAGGAATGCTTAGCGAAAGAGGTATACAAATTGCCGAATGAGAGCGTAGCCACCCAACATACACTAGTTGTGCTTAATTATATGGTGTAAGGAGTTTTTATAAAAGCGAATACCCAACGTGGAGCCGCGAATCAAGTGGTAGAAGCTCCAAGAGGAGCACAAAGAGAACTTCTTAGCTAAGATGGCTAGTGCAAATATTTGGTCTTGTAACACGTAAATGGATGTAGATTCGACATGGACAAAGATAGAACATAGTATAAAGGAAGTGGCGAAAGATGTTATTGGAGAATCTAAAGACATTGTACCATCAAGTAAGGACACATCTTGGTGGAACGAGGAGGGGAGACAAGCGATAAAAAACAAACGAAAAGGATATAAACTATTGGGAAAAGATAGAAGCAATGTAAACTATGAGAAGTACAAAGAGGCTAGAAGAGAACGCAAGAAGGCAGTATGGGAAGCTAAAGTAAAGGTAAACCAAAAGCTTTATGCAAGATTGGATACGAAAGAAGGGGAAAAAACATTTTATAGAATTGCGCATATGAGGGAGAGGAAGACAAGAGACACAAGAAAGGTAAATTGCGTCAAGCTTAGTTTTAAAAAGCGCGCCTAGGCGGTAGGCGAGACGACGCGCACGCCAAAACGCCTCCGGCCGGCGAGGCGAGGCATTTTACGTCACGCAACGTGAGGCGCGCGCCTGCGGCCGCCGTTTAAGAGGCGCAAAGCGCACCGCCTAGTCGCTTTTCGTGGAGTTGCGCATATTTAACTAGATCTGAGTTAAAATTCAAAAAAAAAGAAGCTTTCTTCAAATTGAACCTTACCTATGCTTTAGAACACAATTTCGATCAAAACCCCTCAAATAATTTCACTCAAATGCTTGAATTGAACCATAAATAAAAAAACCTAATTTTGAAGAAACCCTAATTCGCGTTTGAGTGATACTTGAGCGGCTTCTTCGTTGTCGGAGGTGACAGAAATGGTCGACCAACATTGCAGTCCACTTCGAGCGTTAGATCTGCCGTTGGTCTTCGCCGGCGAAGTGTTCTTGGATTTCTGTTCGATTTAGCGGCAGTATTGTGGTTGTGGTTAAAGTTCTGTCACATAGTTGATAGGATTTGATGAGAGAAGGCTAAGTGGCCCCACTCCCCACTAATTTTTTATTTAAACAATATTTTTTCTTTTGAAAGTGCATATGCTTTTAATTTAAGCTTCTTTTTTGTTATATTTATTTTTTATTAAAATTTATTACTCAAGAAAAATAAAAATAAAAAATGGAAAATAATGTGCGCCTCGCCTACGAAAGGCGCGCGCCTTCGCCTCGCGCCTAGGCTCTGGGGACCCTTTGCGCCTCGGTGCGCGGTGTCGACCAAATAGTTCTTGTAGAAGATGAGGAGATAAAGGACAGGTGGAGGTTGTACTTTGTTACCTTGTTTAACGGTGATCAAGCACAAGATATCGGAGAGACATCCCGCCAAGTATGTTAAGTCGAGAGTTTATGAGGAGGATTCAAAAGGGATAAGTCGTAGCAGCATTAAAAAAATGGGATTGAAGAAAGCTACGGGACCGGACGACATACCTATCGAAGTTTGGAGGTGTTTAGGGGGGAGAGGAATTGAATGGCTGACAACATTCTCCAATATGAAAATATGGGAATGGGTGTTTGAGCAAAGACTTAGGAAACATGTGAATATATCGGAGAACCAATTTGGATTTATGCCAGGAAGATCGACTGTAGGGGCCATTCACCTCATGAGAGAGACAATGGATCATTACCGTGATAGGCTGAAGGATCTACATATGATGTTCATTGATTTGGAGAAGGCATATGATAGGGTACCAAAAGAAATACTTTGGTGGGTATTGGCAAAGAAAGATATCATCAAGGACATGTCTGAGGGGGCCACTACGAGTGTGAAGACTACGGTGGGGGAGGACAAAAGAGTTCCCTATCACGATCAGTGTGCATCAAGGTTCTGCACTTAGTCCCTTTCTCTTTGCTCTAGTCATGGACGAACTAACGAGATCAATTCAAGATGATATACCGTGGTGTATGATGTTTGCGAATGATATCATGTTGATTGATGCGACACATGAAGGTGTTGAAAGTAAGTTGGAATTGTAGAGACATACATTGGAAGCTCATGGTTTTAGATTGAGCGGAAGCAAGATACTAGCTGGAGTGCATGTTTAGTGGGGTTACAAGGAGCGGGTCGGTCACTTTGGATAACAAAGTGGTTCAAGGATCGAACGTCTCCCATTACCTTGGATCTATTTTCCAAAAGGGTGGAGAACTCGATGGAAACGTGATTTATAAAATTAATGCGGGTTGGTTAAAGTGGAAAAGCGCCACCGGGTTCCTTTGTGATTCCGACATTTCCCAACGATTGAAGGGAAAGTTCCATCGCCTGACAATTAGGCCTGCTTTGTTATATGGCGTCGAATGTTGCTCGATGAAACAATGCCACGTTCATAAGATAAACGTGGCGGACATGCGTATGTTGTGGGGGATGTGTAGCAACACAAGGAAGGACCGATTAAGAAATGAAGTGATTAGGGAAAAAGTTGGAGTTGCATCTATTGAAGAAAAGATGAGGGAAAATCGCTTAAGATGGTTTGGTCATGTGAAAAAGAGACCAAGTGATGCGTCGGTGAGAAAACTTGAAGAGTGGAGGAGTAATCAAATTGTAAGGACAGTGGGAAGACATAGGATGACTTGGATGAAGGTAATTGAAAGTGATATGAAGTTACTTGGGATCGAGGAGAACATGACGTTTGATAGAAGTGGGTGGAGGGGCAGTATCCACATGGAGGAAGGGATGTGATAACTTTATTTATTTGTTTATTTTTAATTGTGTTTGTCTTTGTGTTAAAACTTTTTGTTAAAAACCGCTTTTGAAACTTTTTTGCGTAAACCTTTTTTAAAAAACTTGTTTAAAAACTTTCTAAAACTAAAAAACTTTTAAAAACTTTTTAATACACTTGTCGATGCCATCTCCTTAAACGATGTAAGATGACGATTTATGTTAGCCGACTCCAAATCATTTTGGGAATAAGGCTTAGTTGTTGTTGTTGTATCTGTCCTTCATTGTGTTTGCCTTATTTATAATTTTTTCTCACATGTCGATATTATCTTTTTTTTTTGACGGTTTCAGATGACCACTCATGTTAGCAGAGCCCAATAGTAGCTTGATGAAGCTTCCTAGAACCTTATCGTGCTGTTTTATATGAAAATAAATGTTATTGACATTTGATTACAATATGGGTTCAATCTTATACATTATTTTTCTCATATGGGTTCAATCTTATACATTATTTTTCTCATCACACGTAAAAGTTTTCCGAACAAATAATACCAATAAATGAGATACTGTCTATAACCAATTTTATTATAGCATTTTTTACATACTTCGCTTATTTTTGATAGGCTATTGTGCATTAGCTACTAGAAGGTTCTTCTCTCTTCTCTCCCTTAAAAGCAATCTCTACTTTTTATTTGTACCTTATTTGAACTCTATCATACTCTCCTCTCTCATGTTTTTCACAGTGCCTATCCTGATTTTAAATCAAATTTGGGCAAATGAATTTGATTTCTGGCCTCAGGGCACAACGATGTATTTAGCATGCTATATTGCAGAATTCTAATCAGCAGAAAAGAGCAATAACCAAGTATTAAGGTCACAATAATATCATAAGTCCTATAGCAGAAGTTAGTATGAATATCAAGTTATACTAATTCACTATTCTCAGGAGCTTGTTTCACAATGAGCAGATATTAATAGTTCATAGGTAATTCATTTGGCTGAGCTGATTGCATTTGTTGTTGGTATGACAATGGCTGTCACCCTTAAAGCCTATATGGAAGGAAAAGTAGAGAATAGGTCTTCTCTCTTGGGCCAAGTCGAAAGAACAATTGAGAGCAAATGCATCCTAATTTAGCTACTGCTGCAGAAGTTCCCCAATTATGCCAAAAAATCTAATTTCCATTATGTGTACAAGTACACTATATGTCCCAATGCAATTAGTTTGACGAGTCATTTTTAATTTAGTCCATCATAATCCTTTAGGCAAAGTGTAGAATTTTTGACTCCATATGGAATGGCTAGTTTCTGCTTGGACTTCAACATTGGTGTTAGTGTTGGAAGTTGCCATGGACAACTGAGCAACTGGTGCTTGCATACACTGTAATTCAGGAGATTGACTGAAAACTGAAGCCAATTCAGGGCGCTTAAAACCTATATTACTGTTCTAGATAACCTGTTCTTTGCATCCTTTGACCATTAGATTGTAGCAATTTTGGAGGAAAATTGTAAAAATATAGATGGGTTTGGGTTAAGGACACGTTTACTGACCATGTTCTCAACTGTTGCAGGATGCTTTAAATGCCATTAGAAGAGGCCATATTCCTTCTCCAGGCAGTATGCCTTCCTTTGAGGAGATCAAAGATGTTTTAGGTTTCAATGAGTATTATGAAGAGGAAAAGCGGTATACCTTAACCATGACTTCTCAACCTTCCCCTAGAGGTTAGTTAATGTATGAACCTGCATCCATAGAAGCATCTTTATTCAGAAATGTGATATTTCTTTCTCTTTTTCTTGGTTGTCTGTTGTGAATTTTGTTGTTAGATCATACAGTTTGCTAGCACAATCTTTTGCTCAATGTGCTATATAGCATTGCCAAAAATAGATTGTGATTTGTGATGGTTGATGGAAGGAGGTTCTTCAAGTTGAGAAATCTTCCACAGAAAAATGTTGACATAGCTATGATAAGAAGCAGGATCAGGAATTTAGGATATTGTTTCGTAGGATGATAAAATGGTATTTAAAGAACAAGAACGTCACAGAAGACAACAAATTATTAGTAGTGTTGCCAAGATTTAAACCTGGAATTACTAGTGTTGCCAAGATTTAAACCTTTGTTGCCATTGAAAATGATATCTCATCATAGTAAAGTTTAGTTGACAGAGATCTTTCTGTTATAATGATAGTGCTACAATACAGAAATTTTGCATCATTTAAATAACGATACTTGATTACCAAAGCTTCAATTGGTGTAGATTCTGGTAATGGGTATTTAGGCATGCTCAACTGGGAAGGGAGAGATGATATAGTGTTTTGTAAAATTCACTTTTTTTTAGGTTGAAGGTTGGTTTTTGCCAAGGTTCTCAACACTAAAGTGAGATATGAATGTATTACTACATAATCAATGCAACAACAACTAAGCCTTATTTCCAAAGTAGTTTGGGGTCGGCTAACATGAATCGTCAACTGAAACCGTTGCCAAATGAGATGTCATCGACAAGAGTGATAAAAAGTTTTTAAAAGGGTTTAAGTTTTAAGAATTTTTAAAATAAGTTTTTGAAAACAAGGTTTTCACCAAAAAGTTTTAAAAGAGGTTTTCAACGAAATGTTTTAATACCAACACAATTGAGAAAAACAAATAAATGCAGTAATCACACCCCTTCCTTCACATGAATAATGCCCCTCCACCCACTTCTATCCAACGCCATGCTCTCCTCAATCCCAAGTAGCCTCATATCACTTTCAATTACCTTCATCCAATTCATCTAAGGTCTTCCCTTACCCTTTACAATTTGATTACTCCTCCACTCTTCAATTATTCTCACTGGTATCACCTTATCTCCTTTTCACGTGACCAAACCATCTTAACCGATTCTCCCTCATCTTTTCTTCAATGGATGCAACTCCAACTTTTTCCCGAATCACTTCGGTCCTTCCTTGTGTGGCCACACATCCATCGCAACATACGCATGAACGTGGCATTGTTTCACCGCCCAACATTCGGTGTTATATAACAAAGCAGGCGTAATTGCCGTACAGTAAAACTTTCCCTTCAATCTTTGGGGATTGCCGGAATCACAAAGGAACCCCGTGGCGCTTTTCCACTTTAACCAACCCGCATTAATTCTATGAGCCACGTCTCCATCCAGTTCTCCATCCTTTTGGAGAACGGATCCAAGGTACCGGAAGACATTCGATCCTTGAACCACTTTGCTATCCAAAGTGACCGCCCCTGCCTCGCTGATACTCCGTCTTTACTTCTGCTCAATCTAAAACCACGGGATTGTATGCCTCCGCAATTCCAACTTACTCTCAACACCTTCCTTTGTCTCATCAATCAACACAATATCATCCGCAAACATCATACACCACGGTATATCACCTTGAATTGAACTCGTTAGTTCGTCCATGACTAGAGCAAAGAGAAAGGGGTTAAGTGCAGAACCTTGATGCACTCCGATCATACCAGGGAACTCCTCTGTCCTCCCCACCGTAGTCCCCACACTCGTAGTTGCCCCCTCATACATATCCTTGATGATATCTATATATTTTTGTGAAACACTTTCCTTTGCCAACACCCATCAAAGTATTTCTCTTGGTACTCTGTCATATGACTTCTCCAAATCAATGAAAACCATATGTAAATCCTTCTTCCTATCACGGTAATGTTCCATTGTCTGTCTCATGAGGTGGATGGCCTCTATAGTCGATCTTCCTGGCATAAATCCAAATTGGTTCTCCGATATCTTCACATGTTTCCTAAGTCTTTGCTCAATCACTCGTTATCAGAGCTTCATCGTATAACTCATAAGTTTGATTCCTCGGTAGTTGGTACAATCTTGTACATCGCCTTTTTCTTATACAATGGAATCAAAGTACTCTTCCTCCAGTCTAATGGCATTTTGTTGTGTTTCCATATCATGTTAAAGAATGTTGTCCCATTCGATTCCTCTTCCCCTTAAACACCTCCAAACTTCGATAGGTATGCCATCTGACCTGCAACTTTCTTCAATCCCGTCTTTTTTAATGCTGCAACGACTTCTCCCTTTTGAATCGTCCTCATAAACTCTCGATTTAACATACTTGGCGGGATGTGTACCCGATGTCTTGTGCTTTATCACCATTGAACAAGGCATCAAAGTACGACATCCATCTATCCTTTATCTCCTCATCCTCTACAAGCACTCTTTGGTCCACACCCTTCACGCATTTTACCTTTCTTATGTTTCTTGTCTTCGCGTCCCTCATACGCGCAATTCTATAAATGTCTTTTTCCCCTTCTTTCGTATCCAATCTTGCATAAAGCTCTTGGTTTACCTTTTAGCTTCTCGTACTGCCTTCTTGGCATCTTTTCGAGCCTCTTTGTACTTCTCACAGTTCACATCGCTTCAATCTTTTCCCAAAAGTTTATAACCTTCTCGTTTGTTTTTTATCGCTTCTCTCACCTCATCGTTCCACCAAGACGTGTCCTTACTCGATGGTACAGTTCCTTTAGATTCTCCAAGGACCTCTTTCGCCACTTCCTTTATACGAAGCTCTATCTTTGTCCATGTCGAATCTACATCTATTTTCGTGGTACAAGACCAAATATCTTTACTAGCCATCTTGGCTAAGAAGTTCTCTTTGTGCTCCCCTTGGAGCTTCCAGCACTTGATTCGCGGCTCCACATTGGGTTTTCGCTTTCTTAAAGATTCCCTACCCCGGAAATCAAGCACGACTAGTATATGTTGGGTGGCTGCGCTCTCACCCGGTATCACCTTGCAGTTTGTATAACTCTTTCACCAAGCATTCTTACTAAAAAGAGGTCAATTAAGACTTATAGGCTTTATCAATCGTAATTCATAATGGAGCAAAAGCCTTAATTAATCGCATAGAAAGCCCTAATCTGGAAACCCTAGAACACGATCATACAACAATTGATGGCCGCTTCTCCGGTTCATTATGTGCTTTATTAGGTGAATTATCCCTTTATCTCTTTTCGATCTTGTCTCATTCTCTCTTGCTTCTTCTATCTCTTTGTTCCTTTTGTCTTTTCTATTTCTCTTCTCGATCTAGATCTAGCAGCACATTTTTCTTTCTCTAGATTGTCATGTTCTTCTCTAAGAAGCACAACTCTTTTTTTTTTTCTCTTCTCTTTTGTTTTTGAGTTAGAAAGTCAAAGGCGCAACGGTCACATGAGTCTTTCATGTAGTTTAACCTAAACCTAAGAGCAGTCTCGCGAATGTTTCATGTATTTGTATTTTAAACTTTTTATTTTAGTATATCAGTTTTATCTAATTATGGTGCTCTTTCATTGGAAATTTTAATACCATAAAAAAGGTTTAAAATAAAAATATTACAATTTGAAGTGCGCTACAAGAGGTGCGAGCCACATCACCTTGTGCGTCCGAGGATCATGGTAGGCACTTTAAGTCTTAGAGTAGCTAATGAAAATGCTCGGGGTAGACTTTAGGCTTAGAGTAGAGTATAGTCTAAGCGAGAAGGCAACCAAAACTCCATGATGTGAGATAATTAGATGTGCCAAAAAGACAACGTAGGGGGAATTTTAAAGAGAGGGTGCATACGAGTAATCTATTTTATGAGTAAGGAAGTCTTGGTGAAAGCATGTGACCATAACTCAATGGCATGAGTGAGAAGAGAGTCTGGTTTCAACAATTTGACGATGTCGGCGTTCAGTATAACCGTGATGTTATGTGGTGTTCGTAGTGTGAGGAGGAGAGATGAGATGAGAAGCATCATCTATGGTGAGAAAAGAGGCTAGGCCGTGCTACTCACCTTCATTATTAGTACATGACTTTGATGTTTCTTTTAAAATATATTTTCACTCAGTCTTTGAAGTGAATAAAGACATCCTTGTTATCACATTTTTTTGAGAGGGTACAGCCGTATATATTTCGTAAAATGGTCAACAAAAATAACATAACATTTAAAACAATCAATAGAATAAATAGCAGCGTGTGTATCATATGTAAGGGCGCTTGAGACGTAAGAGTTGATTTACTAAAAGGAAGCTTATGACCTTTTACAATCACATGAGTGGCAATTGAAAGAAAAAGAACTAGAAACATCAAGCCTAAATTTGGAACTTAAGTCCTTGAAGATAGAGAGGGACGGATGGCCAAGTCGATGATGCTAATCAATGGCCGAAGTTTGTTGTGGAGAGAGCGATAATAAATGGAGTAGATGGTGGCCATTCATAAATCTCGTGCCCGCCTCGACTTTGAGTGAGGAGCGCTCGTGCAACGATCCTTCACATGAAAAGATTCACAGGAAAGTTTAATTAGAAGATTGTTCTCTAAGCAAAGGCGAGATATAGACATGATGTTACGAGTCGTGGTGGGAGCACATAAAATATTAGGCAATTGCACAGATTTAAAAGGGTAAGAAGGAAAAAAGTAGATCTAGTGTGGGTAATGGGTACTCCCGAACCATCACCAATTACTATTTTCGTAGACCTATCGTGAGTTACTATTCCTGCTGAGTTGCATGGTGCTGTTTTTTCTAAAGTGGATCAGTTTGAGTCAAGAAGGAGGATGTGCCAAAGACAGGTGTTAGGACTCATGAAGGACAATGGTAAGCAAGTATGTATATAATATTCCAATAAGCAAGAGCACCTCTCTAAAGGTGCTCGAACAAGTATTGTCGTATAAGGAAGTATAGTGAAGTCAAGCGAATGTTTTTTTAGGGTATTTCGCTATAACGTCCACCCCTAGGGTAGTTAATCCCTGTTTTAGGACGCTATCCCTCCTCTTTTCATTCTTTTTGGATATTTCCAAACCTAGCCTGTGTCTTGAGTCCCTAGTCATGCCTTTTGGTTTTACTAATGCCCCACTACATTTCAAGCCTTGATGAATGTGTTTTCTTAAGCCCTTTTTGAGGAAGTTTGTCTTTGTGTTCTTTGACATTTTCCTTTTATAGCAAGAATAAAGATCAATACCAACTAGCTTCATTTTGCTGAAAGTGTTGCAAACTCTAGCCTCCCGTCAGTTGGCGGTGAATGGTAAGAATTGTGAGTTTGGAGAAGGCAAATAGGGCATGTCATCTCTCAACAAAGAGTTGCAGTAAGGAGGAGCTAAATTCACGTCATAGTGGAGTGACCCACCCCCATAACTCTTAGAATACTCTGAGGGTTCTCGTGTGTTACCGGAAAGTTTATAAAGAGCTAGGCACAAATAGTGGGACCTCTCACTTGAAGGAGGCTACCACGACATTTGATGCTCTCAAGTTTGATCCAACTTTGGGTTAGGAGCTATAGTGTTACAGCAATGGCGCCCCTTGGCTTTGAGTTAGGCTTAAGTCTTTATATATGAAAGAGCTCATGGCTATAGTGTTGGCAGTGTTTGAATGGAACTATTGGGCGGTAACTTCACCATTAAAATAGGCAAAAAGTTTGAAGCATCTATGAGAGAAAGATTGGGTGTGAGTATCATTATTGGGTCACCAAAATTATGGAGTTTTATTTTCAGTCATGTGGTAACCTGATGCCTTATCAAGGGAATTTGCAAGTGCCATGGAACTGAAGCGAAAATGAAGAGAAGCTTCTTTGTATCCTACTTGGAACAAGAGGAGCATATAAGAATGTGATTAATGAGGAACATCATGAAAATAAAATAAACATGAGATGAATGAGAATTAGATCTCACGGTTGGAAGAGGGGAAAGGGATAGAGAAGAAAAGGAGTTCAAAACCCTTAGGGGCCGTTTGGATGGGAGAGCGGAAAGGGAAAGGAATCAAGAAAGGGTTAGATTAGGTAAGGAATTATATACCCTTTGATTACATCATATGTTTGGTTAGAAAAAAACAAAGGGTTTCAACTTTATAACCTTTTTCCTCCCTCCATCTCCCTCTCATGTGAACTCCGACAACTCATCTATCACCGCGGTGCACGAAGTTCTTTCTTTCTCTCCATCACTGTCGGCACACGAAAAAACAAAGGCTTCACTATTTTCTCTTTGTCATGCCACGTTTATTTCTCACATGTCTGCAAATGGGTGGATGCTCTCTCAAATCTACGAAGGTGTGGGTTGGTGGCTGCGTTTATGGGCTATTCACAATAATTGTGGGTTATTGTCGATGGTGGGTTGTGGCTACGTTTATGGGCTTTGATGGTGGTGGGTGAGTTGTTGTAGAAGGTGGGTTGGTGGCTGCGTTTTTGGTTGTTGACGATGGTTGTTGGTTGCTTTTGACTACGGGTTGATGGCTGCGTTTTTTGGCTATTAACAGTGGTTGTGGGTAGTTGCCGATGGTGGGTTGGTGGTCGGAAAGGAAGGTGGGTAAATGTGGCAGCTGGGAAGGGTGGTGGAGGTGGAAGAGGTGGTTGTTGTGGTGAGAGGGTGGTGGTTAGGTGGTGGTCAATGCTAGTCAACGGTGGTTAGGTGATGGTCAAGGCTGGTCAAAGTTGGTTGTGTTGTAGAAGGATATGGGGAATCCAAAACTCTAGGGGGGGTCGGAGAATCAACATAGAGGGATATGTGGGTTTACTAAAACTGAAATGGGGTAAAGGGAAGAAAAAAATCATAAAACAAATAACAAGTAAAGGAAACAAAATGTTTCATTCCCTTTCCCTTTCCCTTTCCTGAAGACCCCTATCCAAACGGCCCCTTAGTTTATACTACACGTTTGGTTTGCGAAAGGAAATGGAAAAAAAATTCAAGACTTCCCCACCACCGCAACCATTCATCCTTTTCCTTCCTCCTCCCATCTTTTTCCGTCTCTCACCCCCACTAACCGGAAAACACCAACCGTCGTCATAGGAGTCATCTCTACGGCAGCCGCCACCGCCTCAGTGAGCGTCGGAGGAAGGAGCGGCGATCAGAGAGTGATGAACTAAGAGAACCTTCGCTGGAGGAAGGAGCGACGATCCGAGAGTGATGGACAAATTGCACCTTCACTAAGAGTGCGATAACCATTGCCACCGACAACGTAAGTGAACCTTTGAGATAGTGTTTCTTGCGCCATTATTGAGAATAATTGTGACCCGGTAAACCCTAGAACTACGAAGATCGTGCTTCTTGCGCCATTGTTGAGTTACGCCGGTAATCTGTTGGTGGGAAAGGGTGGGAGTGGATGTGGTGGTGGGGATGTATGAGGTGGTGGGTGTTGATGTGGTGGTGGTTTTTGTGGTCAAGGTTGGTCAATGGGCTGAAGTGTGTAGAGGGATATTGGGAAAACCCAAACCTTGGGGTAGGGAGAGGAATCATCTAAGGATAACTAAAATTGAATATTGGGTAAAGGGAACATAAAAAACATCAACCAAACATCAATTAAGGGTAACAAGGATTTTCTTTCCCTTTCCCTTTCGTGAAACCCCCTAACCGAATGCCCCCTTATAGTGTAATAAGGAAAACGATTCCATCTGGCCTAGAAGCTCTATTTGCTCTGTGGCTAACCTGGAAGCAAGTGGTGCTGCAAGGTGGTTTGCATTCCATTCAGCTGTTGATTGATAGAGGTAAGAAAATCAGCGAACTCCTGCTCCATAAAGTCCATTCGCTGATAATGCTCTGTATAGATTTAGATGAATGAGGGAAAAAGAGAGAAGAAGAGAGGACAAGATGGATATATTGATAGCTTGAAGCTTAAGGAACAAAACTTCTAGGTTTTTGATTGACTAGACACTCCCAAAAGCAAATGAGATCACGACAGTTTCATAATTTATCTCTCTCTGTTATTCCCTATTTATTACATTCAAAAGATTTCATCTCACTATATTTGCGAGCGACTTCATCATTATGCATCGATCCTTGGGACTGCTGCTGATCCCTTGAGCTAGTTGCTTCCCTTTCTTACTTCGCTTCTCATACACATATTTGATGGTAGGTCCATCTTGGTACACAACGTTGCCATTATTGGAGTTACGATTGTTCTTGTAGTTACTTTTTTGGTTATCTTTATAACCTTTGTTTCCGATTTTCTCTTTGAGCAACTGTAGCTCGACAATGAGTTCAGAAACCAGAAAAATGGTTACCATTAAACCTCTTATGCTTGTTGTTTGATCCATTTTTATCATAGTTCTTCGTAAGTACTTAGCATATTTAAATGTGTAGATTTAGTCTTAATATGCTCTTAGCCTCGGTTAGCATCCTCATCTTGTTAGCATCCTAAGTATTGATGTGTGGAACCAATCCTGCAGCTTCATATCTTTCTTCTTGTGCCTCATATTCTTCTTATGTTCTCCCTAAGGAATTGGTAATTTTTCAATGAGTTCATTGACAATAGCCTCTCCGATGATTAAAGGCAGTAAGTTCTCATACTCATGACTCTGATCCATAACCGGTTTATCATCTGCACCCTCAAACTTCAACCATTTCATAACATATATCTCTTTGTACTAGCATCATCATCATCAGACCCATACTAAGCATTTAGGCGGTCCACAGTTCTTTAGCACTCTTGCATTTGCAGTAAATATCAAAGATATCGAATTGACCATATAATGTAGCATAAGATGCATAACACCCCTAACACTACGATTATCTTTAGTCCTCTTCGGGGTCATATTTCTCGTAAGATTCATCAATAACAATATCCTCAAAAGGCAAAGTGAATTTGCGTCAATTGTGTAAAATAAATGAGATATTTTTAGACCCGTAAAATTTCCCATCCAATAGATTTAAATTTGGATAGGTCAGGAACAATTTTGTGGGGACATGCTGATAAAGGTGTAGACAAGAGTAATTGTAGTTACAGGTTCACTCACCATGATCAATTAATGAATTAGATATATCGACTTAGATCATTGGAGCTAGTAGCAAATTGAAACCAAATTTATGTGAAGTAATTCGAACGTCGCCCATAACTCGATAGACCTACACAACAGGTGTGCAATTGGATAGTTGACACTGTCTCAAAGGGTGAACGTCTGCTGTAGGAATGGAGTGGATGGAATGGAAATGAACTCGGTATAACAAAAACTAGTGAAACAAAAAATGAAAAGACGAGAAG
The DNA here is from genome assembly GCA_947645195.1 of Patellifolia procumbens. Taxonomy (NCBI): domain Eukaryota; kingdom Viridiplantae; phylum Streptophyta; class Magnoliopsida; order Caryophyllales; family Amaranthaceae; genus Patellifolia; species Patellifolia procumbens. The sequence continues at coordinate 6,704,494 of CANSGD010000016.1, forward strand.
AGTGTTTTCTGTATATCTCACAAAATAAAGGTGGCAAATTTTCTTTTTAGCAGAAATTAAAGGAAAAGATCCCCAACCGTTCAAAAAGAAAAAACAAAGAAGAGTTTGATGGGAATGTGATAAAGTGTGAAATACCAATATCAAGAGCATCATAGTGAAATTTGCCTAAGCTCAGTTATTAGAAACAAACTTGTACTTACATTGATCCTTTGGGAAGAACTTATATTTTCTTTGTTTCTCATATGTTGTAAATATTCAATATATATTCTTCTATTTTCTTTTTCTGTAAAGTATATAGATTTCTCCTTCTTCATACATGCTTAAAAACATTGGCTACCTGTCAGTTGTTGGCAGTGGTTACAGTCTTGTACAGAGTGATCAAGATAGCTTGAATGGAGGTGGACAATCTCTGCAAGATTCTCCAATTGAAGTGGTAACTCCTGAGGTTTTTACTACTTCAGGCGCTGATGGTTCAAGGGGAGCTTTTGGGAGTAGATGGTCTCGAACATTGAAAATCAAAATTACAGGAAGGGATGGTTCTGATAAACTTGATGTCAGGATTCCTGTGAGTCACAAGCTTTCATTCTTCATCTTACCGATTTGTGCTCCAGAGTGTATTAGTAACCTACATGGTGTGTTTTGCGTTCTTGAAGTACATTTATGACATGGATGTTGATCTGTTGCTGTACCATCTTTCTTTTGTTCTTTGACAGGTCTCCGTGTGTGTATGCTCATGTTAGTATAGTATGTGCAACCATGTGTCTTAACGTTCTTGTTCCGCATCTGTTTGCTCCTGAATTTTGTCTTTTGCCAAGATCACCATTGATTAGATAGTCTTCTCAAACTGCAGAATATATTAAACATGAGGACTGATGCATCATATTGATTTGTACCTGCGCTCTCCTAGTATAATTGGCTTGAGGATTGTGATACTGGCTGGGTATTGAATACCGAAAGCCAGTAAAATGCAACAAATTAGCCCCATCCCGCCCCTCCCTGTGATCATCACTTTATGCACATGTTGGAGGCAGATCAATGATGTCATTCAAAGGAAAATTAGAGTTTGTTAAGGGTCTGGCAAGTTGAGAACAGCCGATGGTTTTCTCTGAAGTTCGTTACTAGTGGAGTAGGGAGTAACAAAGCTAAGAAAAGAATGTAATAAATAGCGTAGGGAGGTGAGGAATCTCTTATTCATTCAGATATATCATGTTGCGCTATTTTCCTTCGGGGACAAACCCACCTGTCGAAAGTGGGCCGATTTGTGCACATCGATTACTCTGATTCGAATGTAAGCTTATCCTCTCTATTTCGTTTTTCTTAATGCATCTATTCTTCTACTAGTTTCTGGACTGTAAGTAGAGGAATAGCGGGGAATCAACTGTATTCATTGCATAAACTTTTTAACTTCGACATTTTTAATCCTCTAGAAATTATATTTACTGAATATCAGCTCTTCCATTCTCTGCCAGAACAGTATTTTGATGTTTTCTTGGTATTTCACACATGCTCGACTTGATACAAGGTAAAATTACTACCAATATGGGAGAGCTGTGTGTTATAAAAGACTAGAGGAATAACCCATCTAACTTTCCTAGAAAGCAAAAATCAACCTCGTCATCAGGCATATTTTAGTACATTTGGTATTGGATTGACATGAGATGTTGTACATCCGGGGCTAGATAACCTTCTTCTTAAAGCTTTTTAAGATCTTGTTATCAAGCGTGTTCAAAGGCTACTCATTGATCCTATTAGCCTCCTGGCTGATCTTTGGATAGTCTGGCTTCTTTGATACATTATATCTTCAGCACTTTTTTGGATATCAATCACGGAGGGAAAGGGTAGGCAGAAGGAGAGAGAGAGAGAGAGCAAGAGCGAGAGAGAGATAGGGGGGGGGGGGGAAGGGGAGGTATGAGTTTGTATTTTTGCTTCTAAATCTTTCCGACAATGAATGGATTTCGTTTACTCAAAAGGAAATGAATCGTGGCAATGCCCTATTCTTTTTCCTTCCGCCCAAAATCCCCCACTCATACATGATGTAGAAGTCATTTGCAATCTCTTGTAAGCATTCTGTCGAAGGGTTGGATCTTGGATATGCCTGTAATCCAAGTACTGTGGTGCTAGTATTGCTCTAGCCTAGTAATATTTCAGTGCTAGTACATTTTATTGATGTAGAGGCAAGAACATGTCTTTTGTAACTTGTGAGGCATGAAATGGTTTTGTCATATTGGCGAGTTGTGGCAGAGGGCAGTTAACTGTGTGCAGGCTAATTTTGTTGACAATTTACGACTGAAAAACAGGGGAAAATATTAAATTTTGTGTGTAATTTATGGAGGGATTTGCTGTAACATTTACCTAAACGGAGTTTTTCTTTCATTCATCCACTTCCCTTGCAGGCTGGATTCTTGGATGGTATCACAAATATAGTTCCAGGTATCACTTTGGCTTAGTGGGTTTTTTATTTGTGCAATTTGTGAAGTCTTACCACGCATGCAAATAAGTATTAATTCTCTTGGTATAAATTACGAATTGGATACAAGTCTAGAATCTGGTAGCGCGACATTCACCAGCAGATAAAGTTAAGGTAGATGTTGCTAAAAAGGAAAACACTCTGCCAAAGTACCCATCTTGTAAACTATGCCTACTCCTAGCAAAGTAGCAAGAAGAAGATGAAAAGATAAGTTGTGTAATATTAGTACCCTTCTTTCATATACATATCGCTTGTTATATAGTAGTACTTCTATGCAGTGAAGTAAGCTGGTTGTTTTTTCTTTCCCTTATTGTTTTAGTTGAAAGTTCTTCGGGTGTTCTGAAAATTGTAATGGTGTTTATATTACTAGTAGATATGAGATTACTCGAACATAATTGAACGTCAGTTAGCTCACGTGATCCTTAAAGCTCTTATGGCTTACAAGTTACGACTGAAGTATATATACTTTTAGAAATGCTACAACTCAGACAACTCCCATAATAAATGTGTTTTCTTTTCCCGATGTTATTTAAGAATGGCTTTCTTTGATGTTAAACGATCATCTTCATTTTTCACGCCTTAAGATCATGAACAATGTTCATGACATACAATGCTTGTACTTATTTTTTTTTTCCATTTTGGGAGTAATGTTTAGTTGTTGTAGTTTTTGATTGTGCCTTTTAGACTAAGACTAATCATTTTTGTGCTCTTAACACCTCTCCTGAGAGAAACTAAATGTGTTTTGAACAGCTTTAGTTGGTGTGAATCTCAAGGAACTTTTAGACAATGCTGCTGAAGGGATGCAAGGGACATTGTTAGATTTTACTGACACACTTGGCGATAGGATACAAGTCTTTCTGGAATAATTGGTTGAAGTTTGTTGTAAGCAATGTGGAAAGGTAAAGCACCTCAATATGCAAAGCGATAAGCATTGGGTCTGGAGCTGATACCTGAATATTTTAAGCAAACTTTCTCTTTTTAAATATTGATTGTGAGTATGTTGACGGATAGTAGTTCTTTAAGTCCAGATAAATGTCAGTAGCACAGGTCTATAAAGTTTTTTGGTACATAATGGATTGCATAGCAAAAAGAGGATACCACCAAGTATAATACCCTTGAATTTCGAGTTGCTAAGCAAATTTAATAATATTAAAATTTTACTGAAAATTCTACGAGCTCCGTCTGAAATATGGACTGCCTAAAATTTAATTTAGCACTCGCGTCCAAATTAAAAACCTGTATGGATAATTCAACAAACCAAGTCCTCCAAAATCTTTATCCAGCTCAAAACACATCCATGCATAAGTACCTGAAATCCAAAAGTGTTAGGAAAAAGTGACAAGAAAAATCGCACATTTGGCCTGTCTTCCACCACTGGTACCAGCTTTGATTAATCCAACTATAATTCAACCTTTGACCTCCATCTGCTCGTATTGGTACGGGACACCGGTAACTTGTTTGACCGGTATAAACTATCGTCGACTTTTTTTTTTCAAAAAATAGCTTAAAAAAATAAAACCCTCCTCTCCTTCCCCCACTGCTGCTGATGGAGGTCCATCTAGTTCCATTGATCCTAAGACTAAGAACGTGGTTGCTTGTGTTTTAAGGGATGTTCTGAATTCCCTTAAGTCCATTGAGTCCTTTGAGAGTATCCTTAGCTTAGTTAATTAATTATTAAGTAAGTTACTACCTTTAAGTGTTATATTAGGAGTCTAGAATAATAAAATGTACTCTTGGTTAATTTAATGTCATATTAGATTAACTAGGATAGTATTAGTTGAGTTGTAATTTCATATTATGTTAATTAGAGAGTCAATTAGGGTTGTATAATCATATATGGACGAGTGAAGTGTCAAAATCAGCAATAATAGGCGCCTACATCAAGGAAGCTTCCAAGAAGATGAACCAAGAGCAAAGATAGGAAGGAATCTCTATCCTTTCCTTAAAAGGGAGTGTCCAAGCCTAGGAGATCAAGGAAAACAAATAATTTTCCCTTCCAAGCTCATCTTAGGCGCATAAACCTTATCATTTTTGTTTGGCTTCCTACTTTGAAGGGATAAGTGAGTAAATCAAGGGAAATGGTGAAGGAAGGTCGTCCAAGATAGCTTCTACACACAAGATCGACTTTCCAACCCTAATTAGGATAGATTTTAGTTTTAATTAGTTTTTAATTATTTTAATTTCAGTAATTATTTTTCTAGTGAGTCAAGGACATGTATTTAAAGACACATTTCATTAATAAACGACATTAGACTTTTATTGATTAAAAACCTTGTAGTTTATTTGATTTGATTAATTCTCTAATTAATCTAGGCGCCTATGCTAGCTTGATTTTATGCTTGAATCAAGTGGTGTTCATAGGAACCTTATTTTTACTTGGTGGTGAATCTGTATCTAAGTTAATCTAAGTAAAGCTGACTATCATTCTAGAGTCATAATTGAACCTATTCTGCCTATTATATAGCCAGAATATAACATCTTGGTATCAGAGCTAACATATATCCAAGCCGAAATTCCAAAACACAAACCCTAAACACAATTTCTGGAACTAGCCAAACACATGAACAGTTACAAGAAGTAATCTTAAGGATGGAGGAAGAGAAGCGTGATAATGAAGCTAGAATGGCTTTGCTTCAAGATCAACTGAGACAAATGTCCTTAAGAATGAGGAAACACAGAGGAGATGAATCCTATGAGGATTCTGATGGAGATAGTGACGAATCATCTAGGGTTCCATCTATCCCTAATGCTCAACCAAACTTCATTGACATTAAGGTGGATATTCCTGAGTATGATGGTAGATTGGATGCAGATGAGTTTGTAGAATGGTTGAAGACTGTGGAGAGAGTCTTTGACTCCAAGCAAATTCCTGAGGAGAAAAAGGTCAAGCTTGTTGCTCTCAAGCTTAGGAAGTATGCATCAACATGGTGGGCTAGTGTGTGCACAAAAGAGAAAGACAAGGGAAGGAAAAGATTCGAAATTGGGCTAAAATGAAGAAACTACTCAAAAGAAAGTTTCTTCCTACTTACTATGTCCATGAGAACTTTTCCAAGTTCCATCATCTACAACAAGGTTCGAATTCAGTGGAGGATTATGCCAAGGAGTTCGAATCCTATCTAATGAAGTGTGAAGTCCAAGAGGATGAACCTCAAACTCTGGTAAGATTTCTTGGTGGTTTGGATGTTAAGATTGCTAACATTGTTGAATTGCATCCTTTTTCTACTTTAGAGGAGTTGATCATCTTGGCTCACATGGTGGAAAAGTAACAAAAGAACAAAGGAAAGACTGAAGTAGCATGTTCTTACCCCAAATCTAATTCCTACTCTAAACCAAACACAACCTTTTTCTAAGCCTACCCCAAACCCTACTCAAAAACCCCCAAACACCCCTAATACGTTTACTCCAAATCGATCCCCTAGAAAGTGTTTTAGGCGCCAAGGGTCAGGACATATTGCTTCTGAATGTCCTAACAAAAGAGTTGTGAGCTCAGTGGAGTATGAGGCCCTAAATGAGGAGGATGATGTAGTCATGGAGGCGTGTGAAGAGGAGAATATGGAGAAGAGATTGTTGGTCCTGATGAGGGTGAATGCTTGGTTGTTAGGAGAGCTTTGAGTGGATTAGTAGATGAGGAGAAGCCACAACAAAGGGAGGCCATCTTCCATACTAGATGTACTGTTGAGAACAATGTGTGCACCTTGATCATTGATGGAGGAAGTTGTACCAATGTGGCGTCTCAAACCATGGTTGATAAGTTGAAGCTCTCAACTACACCTCATCCTAAGCTATATGTGATTCAATGGCTTAATCAAGGCAAATGTATCCAAGTTACTAATCGTTTACTATTATCTTTTAGTATTGGTAGTAACTATAAAGAGGAGATTTGGTGTGATATTATTCCTATGGATGCTTGTCATGTGTTGTTAGGACGTCCATGGTTGTTTGATAGGAGAGTCATTCATGATGGTTACAAGAACACATATTCATTCACTAAAGATGGCAAGAAAGTAACCCTTACCCCTATCATGTCTATCCCTAACTCTAAACAACATTCCACAAAAGAAAAATATCATTCACTCACTACCCTATTGAAATCTGATTATCATGAACTTAGTCCTTTTCGTGAATTATTGTTAAATATAGATCAAAAGGAACAAGTTGATAGTAATCTAGATCACCCTTTGCTTGTCCCCTTGTTTGAAACGTACAAAGATGTCTTCCCCCATGAAATACCTCATGGCCTAGCCCCTAAAAGAGATATCCAACACAAAATTGACCTAATTCCTGGAGCTATGTTGCCTAATAAGCCTGCCTATAGAACAAACCCTAAAGAAACTGAAGAGATAAGGAGGCAAGTGAATGAATTGTTGTCTAAAGGCATGATTAGAGAGTCTTTGAGTCCTTGTGCAGTTCCAACTCTCTTGTTCCAAAGAAGAATGGTGAATGGCGCATGTGTGTGGATAGTAGAGCTATTAATAAGATCACTATTAAATATCGTTTTCCTATTCCAAGATTGAATGTTTTATTAGACGATCTTAATGGTTCTAAAGTGTTTTTCAAGATTGATTTGAGAAGTGGATACCATCAGATTCGAATTTGTGAAGGGGATGAATGGAAGACTGCCTTCAAGACAAAGGAGGGATTGTATGAGTGGCTTGTTATGCCCTTTGGTTTGTTAAATGCTCCAAGTACTTCCATGCACCTAATGAATCAAATTATGAAGCCTTTTCTTGGCAGATTTGTAGTTGTTTACTTTGATGATATATTGGTCTATAGTATTAATGAATTTGAACATGTAAAACACTTAGAGCAAGTGTTTGGTGTATTGAAAAACGAATGCTTGAATGGTAACTTGGAAAAATGTCACTTCTTTTCTAGTCAAGTTGTGTTTCTAGGTTTCAGGTCTCTAGTGAAGGGATCAAGGCTGATGAGAAGAAGGTCCAAACAATCAAGGAGTGGCCTACTCCTACCTCAATGCAACAAGTTCAAAGCTTTCATGGATTAGCTTCCTTTTATAGGAGGTTTGTTCAAATTTTTAGTGCTATCATGACCCCTATTACAGAAATCACAAAGTTGAAATTTTTGAATGGATTAATCAAGCAAACAAGGCATTTGAGGAGGTAAAAGCTCAATTAATTAGTGCTCCTATTTTAGCTTTCCCTAACTTTAATGAAGTTTTTGAAGTAGAGTGTGATGCATCTGGCGTGGGAATTGGAGCAGTTTTGTCTCAAAACGGAAGGCCTTTGGCTTACTTTAGTGAGAAGTTGAATGAAGCAAAGAGAAAGTATTCAACTTATGACAAGGAGTTCCATGCTTCGGTTCGTGCTTTGGACCATTGGAGGCATTACCTTATTGCTAAGGAGTTCATTCTCCATTCTGATCATGAGGCCCTTAAGTACCTTCAAAGCCAACAAAAATTGCAACCTAGACTTGCTAAGTGGGTGGAATACCTTCAAACATTCCACTTTACTATCAAGCATAAGGCAGGGAAGATGAATAAATGTGCAGATGCTCTATCTAGGAGGTACTTATTGCTTGCTACCCTAAGTCCTAAGGTGATGGGGCTTGAATTGTTGAAAGAATGCTATGTAGAGGATTGATCGAGATCCCAAGTTCTTAAGTCATTTCTGGCTTACACTATGGAAGAAGATGGGAACAAAGCTCAAGTTCAGTACCTCTAGCCATCCTCAAACTGACGGCCAAACATAGGTCACCAATAGAACCCTAGGAACCCTAATTTGAGCCCTAGCCACAAAAAGCCCTAAACAATGGGAGGAGATGCTACCACATGCTGAGTTTGCCTATAATCGAGTTCCTAGCAAGACTACTGGCCTTAGTCCATTCTTTGTGGTCTACGGTCAAAAGCCTTGCACACCTATTGACTTAGCCCCTTTCCCTACCACCACAAAATACAGCAATGAAACCGCAACGAGAGTGAAAGAGATTCAAAAGCTACATGAGTATGTGAGAGAAAAGATTGAGAAAGCCAATGAGAGAGCCAAAGAGAGGATTGACAAGAAGAAGAGAGATGTCCAAATCAAAGAGGGTGACATGGTTTGGATTCATCTTAGGAAGGAACGTTTCTCTTCCAAAAGAAAGCCTAAACTTAGCCCTAGAGCCGATGGTCCATTCAGAGTGATTGAGAAGGTCAACAACAATGCTTACAAGATCGAATTGCCAGGAGATTATGGAGTTTCAGCCACATTCAATGTTGCTGATTTGAATCCATTCTATGATGATGAAGAAGAGCTACCAAGTTTGAGGTCAAACTCGTCCAAAGAAGGAGAGGATGATGGAGGTCGATCTAGTTCCATTGATCCTAAGACTAAGAACATGGTTGCTTGTGTTTTAAGGGATGTTCTGAATTCCCTTAAGTCCATTGAGTCCTCTGAGAGTGTCCTTAGCTTAGTTAATTAATTATTAACTAAGTTACTATCTTTAAGTGCTTTATTAGGAGTCTAGAATAATAAAATGTACTCTTGGTTAATTTTAGGTCATATTAGATTAACTAGGATAATATTAGTTGAGTTGTAATTTCATATTATGTTAATAAGAGAGTCAATTAGGGTTGTATAATCATATATGGACGGGTGAAGAGTCAAAATCAGCAATAATAGGCGCCTACATCAAGGAAGCTTCCAAGAAGATCAACCAAGAGCAAAGATAGAAAGGAATCTCTATCCTTTCCTTAAAATGGGGCGTCCAAGCCTAGGACATCAAGGAAAATAAATCATTTTCCCTTCAAAGCTCATCTTAGGCGCCTAAACCTTATCACTTTGGTTTGGCTTCCTACGTTGAAAGGGATAAGTGAGTAAATCAAGGGAAATGGTGAAGGAAGGTCGTCTAAGATAGCTTTTACACACAAGATCGACTTTCCAACCCTAATTAGGATAGATTTTAGTTTTAATTAGTTTTTAATTATTTTAATTTCAGTAATTATTTTCTTAGTGAGTCAAGGACATGTATTTAAAGGCACATCTCATTAATAAACGACATTAGACTTTTATTGATTAAAAACCTTGTATTTTATTTGCTTTGATTAATTCTCTAATTAGCTTGATTTTATGCTTGAATCAAGTAGTGTTCTTAGGAACCTTATTTTGACTTAGTGGTGAATCTGTATCTAAGTTAATCTAAGTAAAGCTAACTATCATTCTTGAGTCATAATTGAACCTATTCTGCCTATCATATAGCCAGAATATAACATCTTGGTATCAGAGCCAACATATATCCTAGCCGAAATTCCCAAACAAAAACCCTAAACACAATGTCTGGAACTAGCCAAACACATGAACAGTTACAAGAAGTAATCTTAAGGATGGAGGAAGAGAAGCGTGATAATGAAGCTAGAATGGCTTTGCTTCAAGATCAACTGAAAGAAATTTTCTTAAGAATGAGGAAACAAAGAGGAGATGAATCCTATGAGGATTCTGATGGAGAGAGTGACGAATCATATAGGGTTCCATCTATCCCTAATGCTCAACCAAACTTCAATGACATTAAGGTGGATATTCCTGACTATGATGGTAGATTGGATGCAGATGAGTTTGTAGAATGGTTGAGGACTGTGGAGAGAGTCTTTGACTACAAGCAAATTCCTGAGGAGAAAAAGGTCAAGCTTGTTGCTCTCAAGCTTAGGAAGTATGCATCAACATGGTGGGCTAGTGTGTGCAACAAAAGAGAAAGACAAGGGAAGGAAAAGATTCGAAATTGGGCTAAAATGAAGAAACTACTCAAAAGAAAGTTTCTTCCAACTTTCTATGTCCAAGAGAACTTTTCCAAGTTCCATCATCTACAACAAGGTTCGAATTCAGTGGAGGACTATGCCAAGGAGTTCAAATCCTATCTCATGAAGTGTGAAGTCCAAGAGGATGAACCTCAAACTCTGGTAAGATTTCTTGGTGGTTTGGATGTTAAGATTGCTAACATTGTTGAATTGCATCCTTTTTCTACTTTAGAGGAGTTGATCATCTTGGCTTACAAGGTGGAAAAGTAACAAAAGAACAAAGGAAAGACTGAAGTAGCATGTTCTTACCCCAAATCTAATTCCTACTCTAAACCAAACACAACCTTTTTCTAAGCCTACCCCAAACCCTACTCAAAAACCCCCAAACACCCCTAATACGTTTACTCCAAATCGATCCCCTAGAAAGTGTTTTAGGCGCCAAGGGTCAGGACATATTGCTTCTGAATGTCCTAACAAAAGAGTTGTGAGCTCAGTGGAGTATGAGGCCCTAAATGAGGAGGATGATGTAGTCATGGAGGCGTGTGAAGAGGAGGAATATGGAGAAGAGATTGTCGGTCCTGATGAGGGTGAATGCTTGGTTGTTAGGAGAGCTTTGAGTGGAGTAGTAGATGAGGAGAAGCCACAACAAAGGGAGGCCATCTTCCATACTAGATGTACTGTTGAGAATAAGGTGTGCACCTTGATCATTGATGGAAGAAGTTGTACTAATGTGACGTCTCAAACCATGGTTGATAAGTTGAAGCTCTCAACTACACCTCATCCTAAGCCATATGTGATTCAATGGCTTAATCAAGGCAAAGGTATCCAAGTTACTAATCGCTTACTATTATCTTTTAGTATTGGTAGTAACTATAAAGAGGAGATTTGGTGTGATATTATTCCTATGGATGCTTGTCATGTGTTGTTAGGACTTTCATGGTTGTTTGATAGGAGCGTCATTCATGATGGTTACAAGAACACATATTCATTCACTAAAGATGGTAAGAAAGTAACCCTTACCCCTATCATGTCTATCCCTAACTCTAAACAACATTCCACAAAAGAAAAATATCATTCACTCACTACCCTATTGAAATATGATTATCATGAACTTAGTCCTTTTCGTGAATTATTGTTAAATATAGATCAAAAGGAACAAGTTGATAGTAATCTAGATCACCTTTGCTTGTCCCCGTGTTTGAAACCTACAAAGATGTCTTCCCCCATGAAATACCTCACGGCCTACCCCCTAAAAGAGATATCCAACACAAAATTAACCTAATTCCTGGAGCTATGTTGCCTAATAAGCCTGCCTATAGAACAAACCCTAAAGAAACTGAAGAGATAAGGAGGCAAGTGAATGAGTTGTTGTCTAAAGGCATGATTAGAGAGTCTTTGAGTCCTTGTGTAGTTCCTACTCTCTTGTTCCAAAGAAGAATGGTGAATGGCGCATGTGTGTGGATAGTCGAGCTATTAACAAGATCACTATTAAATATCGTTTTCCTATTCCAAGATTGAATGTTTTATTAGACGATCTTAATGGTTCTAAAGTGTTTTTCAAGATTGATTTGAGAAGTGGATACCATCAGATTCGAATTTGTGAAGGGGATGAATGGAAGACTGCCTTCAAGACAAAGGAGGGATTGTATGAGTGGCTTGTTATGCCCTTTGGTTTGTCAAATGCTCCAAGTACTTCCATGCACCTAATGAATCAAACTATGAAGCCTTTTCTTTGCAGATTTGTAGTTGTTTACTTTGATGATATATTGGTCTATAGTATTAATGAATTTGAACATGTAAAAGACTTAGAGCAAGTGTTTGGTGTATTGAAAAACGAATGCTTGTATGGTAACTTGGAAAAATGTCACTTCTTTTCTAATCAAGTTGTGTTTCTAGGTTTCATTGTCTCTACTGAAGGGATCAAGGCTGATGAGAAGAAGGTTCAAACACTCAAGGAGTGGCCTACTCCTACCTCAATGCAACAAGTTCAAAGCTTTCATGGATTAGCTTCCTTTTATAGGAGGTTTGTTCGAATTTTTAGTGCTATCATGACCCCTATTACAGAAATCACAAAGTTGAAAAAGTTTGAATGGATTAATCAAGCAAACAAGGCATTTGAGGAGGTAAAAGCTCAATTAATTAGTGCTCCTATTTTAGCTTTGCCTAACTTTAATGAAGTTTTTGAAGTAGAGTGTGATGCATCTGGCGTGGGAATTGGAGCAGTTTTGTCTCAAAACGGAAGGCCTTTGGCTTACTTTAGTGAGAAGTTGAATGAAGCAAAGAGAAAGTATTCAACTTAAGAAAAGGAGTTCCATGCTTCTGTTCGTGCTTTGGACCATTGGAGGCATTACCTTATTGCTAAGGAGTTCATTCTCCATTCTGATCATGAGGCCTTTAAGTACCTTCAAAGCCAACAAAAATTGCAACCTAGACATGCTAAGTGGGTGGAATACCTTCAAACATTCCACTTTACTATCAAGCATAAGGCAGGGAAGATGAATAAAGGTGCAGATGCTTTATCTAGGAGGTAGTTATTGCTTGCTACCCTAAGTCCTAAGGTGATGGGGCTTGAATTGTTGAAAGAATGCTATGTAGAGGATTGATCGAGATCCCAAGTTCTTAAGTCATTTCTGGCTTACACTATGGAAGAAGATGGGAACAAAGCTCAAGTTCAGTACCTCTAGCCATCCTCAAACTGACGGCCAAACATAGGTCACCAATAGAACCCTAGGAACCCTAATTTGAGCCCTAGCCACAAAAAGCCCTAAACAATGGGAGATGCTACCACATGCTGAGTTTGCCTATAATCGAGTTCCTAGAATGACTACTGGCCTTAGTCCATTCTTTGTGGTCTATGGTCAAAACCCTTGCACACCTATTGACTTAGCCCCTTTCCCTACCACCACAAAATACAGCCATGAAGCCGCAACGAGAGTGAAAGAGATCCAAAAGCTACATGAGTATGTGAGAGAAAAGATTGAGAAAGCCAATGAGAGAACTATTGAGAGGATTGATAAGAAGAAGAGAGATGTCCAATTCAAAGAGGGTGACATGGTTTGGATTCATCTTAGGAAGGAACGTTTCTCTTCCAAAAGAAAGCCTAAACTTAGCCCTAGAGCCGATGGTCCATTCAGAGTGAATGAGAAGGTCAACAACAATGCTTACAAGATCGAATTGCCAGGAGATTATGGAGTTTCAGCCACATTCAATGTTGCTGATTTGAATCCATTCTATGATGATGAAGAAGAGCTACCAAGTTTGAGGTCAAACTCTTCCAAAGAAGGAGAGGATGATGGAGGTCTATCTAGTTCCATTGATCCTAAGACTAAGAACATGGTTGCTTGTGTTTTAAGGGATGTTCTGAATTCCCTTAAGTCCATTGAGTCCTTTGAGAGTGTCCTTAGCTTAGTTAATTAATTATTAACTAAGTTACTATCTTTAAGTGCTTTATTAGGAGTCTAGAATAATAAAATGTACTCTTGGTTAATTTTAGGTCATATTAGATTAACTAGGATAGTATTAGTGGAGTTGTAATTTCATATTATGTTAATTAGAGAGTCAATTAGGGTTGTATAATCATATATGGACGGGTGAAGAGTCAAATTCAGCAATAATAGGCGCCTACATCAAGGAAGCTTCCAAGAAGATCAACCAAGAGCAAAGATAGGAAGGAATCTCTATCCTTTCCTTAAAATGGGGCGTCAAAGCCTAGGAGATCAAGGAAAACAAATCATTTTCCCTTCAAAGCTCATCTTAGGCGCCTAAACCTTATCATTTTGGTTTGGCTTCCTACTTTGAAGGGATAAGTGAGTAAATCAAGGGAAATGGTGAAAGAAGGTCGTCCAAGATAGCTTCCACACACAAGATCGACTTTCCAACCCTAATTAGGATAGATTTTAGTTTTAATTAGTTTTTAATTATTTTAATTTCAGTAATTATTTTCCTAGTGAGTCAAGGACATGTATTTAAAGGCACATCTCATTAATAAACGACATTAGACTTTTATTGATTAAAAACCTTGTATTTTATTTTCTTTGATTAATTCTCTAATTAATCTAGGCGCCTATGCTAGCTTGATTTTATGCTTGAATCAAGTGGTGTTCATAGGAACCTTATTTTTACTTGGTGGTGAATCTGTATCTAAGTTAATCTAAGTAAAGCTGACTATCATTCTAGAGTCATAATTGAACCTATTCTGCCTATTATATAGCCAGAAAATAACATCTTGGTATCAGAGCTAACATATATCCAAGCCGAAATTCCAAAACACAAACCCTAAACACAATTTCTGGAACTAGCCAAACACATGAACAGTTACAAGAAGTAATCTTAAGGATGGAGGAAGAGAAGCGTGATAATGAAGCTAGAATGGCTTTGCTTCAAGATCAACTGAGACAAATGTCCTTAAGAATGAGGAAACACAGAGGAGATGAATCCTATGAGGATTCTGATGGAGAGAGTGACGAATCATCTAGGGTTCCATCTATCCCTAATGCTCAACCAAACTTCAATGACATTAAGGTGGATATTCCTGACTATGATGGTAGATTGGATGCAGATGAGTTTGTAGAATGGTTGAAGACTGTGGAGAGAGTCTTTGACTCTAAGCAAATTCCTGAGGAGAAAAAGGTCAAGCTTGTTGCTCTCAAGCTTAGGAAGTATGCATCAACATGGTGGGCTAGTGTGTGCAACAAAAGAGAAAGACAAGGGAAGGAAAAGATTCGAAATTGGGCTAAAATGAAGAAACTACTCAAAAGAAAGTTTCTTCCTACTTACTATGTCCATGAGAACTTTTCCAAGTTCCATCATCTACAACAAGGTTCGAATTCAGTGGAGGGCTATGCCAAGGATTTCGAATCCTATCTAATGAAGTGTGAAGTCCAAGAGGATGAACCTCAAACTCTGGTAAGATTTCTTGGTGGTTTGGATGTTAAGATTGCTAACATTGTTGAATTGCATCCTTTTTCTACTTTAGAGGAGTTGATCATCTTGGCTCACAAGGTGGAAAAGTAACAAAAGAACAAAGGAAAGACTGAAGTAGCATGTTTTTACCCCAAATCTAATTCCTACTCTAAACCAAACACAACCTTTTTCTAAGCCTACCCCAAACCCTACTCAAAAACCCCCAAACACCCCTAATACGTTTACTCCAAATCGATCCCCTAGAAAGTGTTTTAGGCGCCAAGGGTCAGGACATATTGCTTCTGAATGTCCTAACAAAAGAGTTGTGAGCTCAGTGGAGTATGAGGCCCTAAATGAGGAGGATGATGTAGTCATGGAGGCGTGTGAAGAGGAGGAATATGGAGAAGAGATTGTTGGTCCTGATGAGGGTGAATGCTTGGTTGTTAGGAGAGCTTTGAGTGGATTAGTAGATGAGGAGACTGTTATATACCACTCTCGAACCTCCATTTCCAACATTTCAACATTGTTTCTCCGAGCGCAACCAACAATGGCATCTCTTACTATTCTCATTTACCGCAAACTCCACCACCAACACCGCCATCTTTTTGCGCAAATTTGACTATTCTCGTCGTAGGACAACTCGAGCGAAGGAAACCAGAAGAAGATGGTTGAGAAGATCTTGATAGCAAACATAGGAGAGAGTGCGTGTAGAATTACGAGAACACCAAAGAGACACAGAGGCGACCGCAGGGTAAGCACCGGAGTACTGGTCAGTTGATGGACGAAAAGAGATGGGAGGCGAGGAGAGAGAGATGGGGTGGGTTAGGATGGTGCAGGGGAGGGGGTGGCAGGGGTTTTTATTTTTAAAGTTAATTTTTTATAAATATTTAAATTAAGACTTTCTTCGATCAACTTGTGAAGGTCGTATCTCTCAATCCAGAAGTCCGTTTGGGGCGTGTGACCTATCATTAGAAAGCACTTGAAGTCTAGATTCCAACCTAACTAGAATTTCTTGATTATCAATTTTCTATCAAATGTTATGACCAAAATAGTGAGCATGTGTCAGTTTTGGCACTTCTGTCACTAACTCTTTGCTTCATTCTAAGTCGAAATTGTCCCGAATGGATGCATTGTAATTCTTGTACAAGCTATCTTTATCCTCAATGATTATTAGGCTTGATCTTATATAATCATAATCAATTTACATCAAAATCACTTGAAATCATCGAAACACGCAAAAGGGAAGTGGTAGAGCACAACTTAAGTAGACAAAATTCAAACTATGCACCAAAATGCTCTAAAAGGAGTTCTAAATGCAACGTAAATGCATCTAAAAACTATATACAAATGTGACACATCAAACTCTCCCAAGCTAAATATTTTCTAGTCCTCAAGCAAACAAGACACCAACATGGAAATAATTACCTCACCCCTAAGATAAAAACATCATAGCTCAAAACATTTTCAAGACTAAGAATCCTTCAAGTAGACAAAATTCAAATTCAGCTGTTCATATCAATCCAACTACCAATCATCATCGCAATCATCAAATTCAACCAATCTACACGACATGCACATCCTGAAAAGGTACTCATCAAGGTGTTTGTTATATAATATGAGCACTATAAGAGGGGGGTGAATTATTGAGAGAATATGCTATATTTTTTGCGGAAATAAAAGCTAGGTAGGGAACACGAAAAGGAAACACGAGAGATTTTATCGAGGAAAAACTTCATAGGCCCAATAGGAAGAAACGACCTCGACCACATGTGATTTTGACTCTAAACTTTCCACTATAATAGGCCAAACGACTCTGTTTATAAACCTATTAATTCTCTCGAGCCACAACTTGAGTTCCTAAACTCAAGTTCCCAACAACAGTTCCCACAACTGTTGTCCCTCTCGAACTTCCCTTGAAGTTCCTCTCTTTCTCACGCTTCATTCAAAACTTCTCACACTTACAAGAGTTCACTCAAACCCTTACCCAAAATTACAGTGTGTAAAACAATGGAAAAGTATAAACTAAAATAAAGTAAGTATGAATTATCTTAGGAACGACAATGACTCTTTAAGACAACTAAGAATATTTGGCTAAGTCAGACACATTTTGTTCCAAGGTTTAAGCGCATATTTATAATGTACTTAGGCAAGACCACTACTTATGTCCACTAATCCATGATGTCCATTACTTTAATTTATTTATTAGTTTTTATTAAACTTTCCTTGGGAAACAATTAACCACTAACCCACTACTTAACTTAATAAAGAGAGGCAATATATAGAACGGGGTTTATAAACTTGAAGCTTAATTAAACTAATTAAAAATAAATTAAGGCTTAAGAAAATAATCAAGCCCACTAACCACTTCACTATAAAACGTATAGTAGTAAGGGAGAACATGATATTTTGCTTGGGGAGTAATTAAGTCATTTTCTTTAATTAGTTTTTAGGAAAATATCTTTTATAAATATCATAAACATAACCGAAAATCATAATTAAGTTTAAAAGAAAAATCCTTATAAAACCAAAAATCGGATTAAGTTTTATAAATAAAATCTTTTGAATTACATAAAATATAGGAAAATTTGTCAAGAATAAGTCAACCTTTACGTTGACCGCTTTTAACAAGTCTACCTTCGTTTATTCTAGTAACAAGTAAACCTTGTAGGTAGTTTTGCTTTTAACAAGTCAAAACCGGCTATCACCCTTTATTAACCTGTTCAACAGGTTTAACTGTCATGTGTCCATCTTTTATTGGACCTTTTAAAATTTTTAATTTATATTTCAAAAATAAATAATAAAAAAAACAAAACAAAAAACCCTCTTCCTCCTCCCCACCCCCACCCCCTGCCCCACCCCCAAAATCAGACCATGTTAGCAGCAGAACCACCCTGTCTCACTCTTCTCCCTCATCTCCTTTAACAACAACTACCCCTTTAGTACTGTTTGGCTTGGTAAATTTTGGAAATATCATCTTTTGCGCAGCACAAACACCCCTTTAGGCTTTTGGGTTTTATATAAGTTACTTAGCATATTAGAATCGTAAGAGGCTTGAAGTATATCTAACTTTCTATTTGTTCTCAAGGATTATACACCTTTTAAGGTATCCTTTAAGGTATATTTTACATATCCGTTTAAGGTATCAGTTGTGTCAGAGATCTCTCATCCGTGCTTGATAAGGATTCCTATTATAATTGTTGTTGCTGTATACCAGAAAACTGAGGTAAAGAAAGAATCAGTGTGATAGAAACATGATAGACTTGATGTTTATTAAGATGGAATTCAAATTTGATGTTTTTAGAGTTTAACAATTGACATTAATGGAGATTTGCACTTTTAATAAGAAGACGGAAGAGGATGGCAAGAGCAAGATTCTAAGAGCAGAGGAAGAAGAGATAGAGATAATGAGGGGAGAGGAAGAGGAGAGAGAAAGGAAAAAAGGGAGAGAAAAGAGAAATATAAAAATAAAAATAAAAAATAGCTTTAAACCAGTTAAAATAAGACACGTGGACAACTGGCCTATGCTAACAAGTTAATAAGAGGTAACCTGTAAAAAAAACTTGTTAAAAGCAAAACTACCTACAAGGTTTACTTGTTACTGGAATAAACGAAGGTAGACTTGTTAAAAGCGGTCAACGCAAAGGTTGACTTATTCCTGACAAATTTTCCTAAAATATAAAAGATAAGAATTAAAAGATTTTGATATTATCCTAATTAAATCATAAAATCATTTAAAATAAATTCCTAACAAACTAACAATTAACTCCCTAAAGTCATGGATCAAGTCAAAACTAAATAAGGACTCTCTAACAACCTTTCTTGGGCGCACAACAATATTAAGGGCACAACTTTGGAATTATTAGCTGTTCCTAAAGTCATTTCTAGGTCTGTTCCCTAACCTTGTTCCTAACAGTGCCAGTGTCTGTTCCAGTCATGGGAATAGAACTAAGTTCCGTTTGAGAATTCAAAACAAACTAGATTAAGTATTTACTCGATCTTAACAAGAAGATATTAAATACATCCTAATGTATTCTAATCTTCACTCCAAGCTTTATACTTCATCGTTCGAACATCTTCACTTCGATATTTGATTAATTCTCCAATTTAATCTTCGATCAAGTATTCTCTTTGCTCGAGAATGAATTACCTAGCAATATCATAAATAAAACACAATATGTCTGTTGTTCGTTAAGTCATCTTCAAAACTCAAGGGTCAACAGTGTCACTCCTCTCAATTTCATGCCGGCCAAAGAATATGCCTGATCACTCACCGACCGACCCACAAAATGTTCATTCTAACTCACACTCTCATGTGTTTAAGAAAGTAAAATGCCACGCATCAAATCGACTCGATTAACAGACATATTCTTTAACTTTGACAAACTGAATCCAAATCAATCTGATAAACAATGTAAACACGAGCTCAAGTGGGCTTATATGGATTAGGTAAGGGTAGGGAATATCTATAGGAAATGTGGTGAAAAAGCAAGAATGGGGGAGCAAAAGTCACTAAAAACAAGGCCGATGGTGGCCTAAACATCTGCCAACAACATCACATAACCACAAAACACACTGTAACACCCCGACTTCTAATCACTTTATTAAGTTATTTAATCGGTTAATAGCAGCGGAAGTCTTTGATAGTCGGTGCGCTACCGCCGTACTCCTTGTTAGGGGAGCACAAGGCGACATAAACATTAAGTTCACAACTGTAAGTAAACTATAAGCCAACATACGATATATATAAAAATATCGTTAAAACTTAAACAAGTTAAGCATCGTTAATAAGATAAGCATACTTAAGTCTTATAGCTGAAGTCTTAAAGTGAAGCATCTTGAATTACATAACCGTAATAAAAGCATAAGTTAAGTAGTTATTAAGCCTCACAGCTACGCCTATTCGTCATCCCCGCAAGTACCTAAAACAGAAAACAAAACATTGTGAGCCGAGGCTCAGTAACATACTACTCTAACAACGTAAATTCATTTCAACTCATTTTAGTTGAAAACAGAGAGGAGAGAATAGTGTTAAAATCATTTCACAAACATATATCCGAAAACAACAATTCAAAATCAAATATTCTTTTATCATAGTTATCACCATAAACATCTCATTTGGTATCTTGGCAAGCATAACAGAAGGGACGTCTCCCATATCATTTTATCATCGTTAGCGCCGTAGCCACCAGGGACGTTGTCCATAACCAGAAGGTGGCATAAGCCATACATAAGTGCTCTACCACCAGAGGCAATGACCTCTAACCAGAAGGTGGTATAAGCCATACATAAGTGCTCTACCACCAGAGGCAATGACCTCTAACCAGAAGGTGGCATGCAATGCCATAATACGGATGCCACCAGGAACGATGTTCCTAACCAGAAGGCGTCGTTTCCGCCATAAACAGAATTTAGTACTGCCAAGAACCGTCTTTCACTTTCATTTATCATGTTTCATATCATTTATTGTCTTTTCATAAATCATGACATAATCATCGTATAAATCGTATCTCTTTCATGACATCGAGTCATGCATCAAAAATCATACTTTTCATAACATTCAGTCATTCATAAACATCATTTCATAAAGCATTTCATATCCCACAATCCATAAGATAACATTTGCATAAACATCATATTTAAATCAACATGAAACATATTATAATGGGCTTGTGGGTGTTAGAAGGCCCGTTCCTAAGATTTTCCAGGCCTAGGGGAAATAATTATCTAGGGCCTAGTAATCAAAATGAAGTAACCTACATGTTATATGAATTTTTTTCCCGAATGGTTACGAGTATAAACTTTGAAGTTTATTTTATGTCTTAAAAATTATTGTTATTTAAGGGATTTCTTTTGAGAGGATTGTATCAAGTATATAATTGAAGAGACAAAATCACAATTTGCGCAAACTAACATAATCCAATCCTAATCAGTCCATTTCCAAGGAAGCAAATACCCGAACGTCGTCGAGAAACCCCATAACAAACACTTACCAACGTTATTTTTCATATATATATATATATATTGCCCTTTGGCTCATTTGCACCAAAAAAACAAAAACACCCATCTTACTCTGCAAGTTCCCCAACTGATACCATGTCAAATTCTTGAACATGATGACAAGAAAGATTAAAAAAAATTGACAAAGGAAAATAGTAATAATAGGGAAATTAATAGTAACTGTTTGGTTTTTTTTTTCCAGAAAATCAAATACTAAAAGATCTTTTGCAAAGTAAAATTTGGCAAGTTATACCAAACGACTGAGATTTAGGGGAGTGGAATAGTGGATTGAGGATTTGTAACTGTATATAGTACACAGTATCCTAATAATTTCAATTTATTTGTTTTTTTTTTTCATTGTTTAAATGAAATTGACACTTATGGAATTTGTTAAAATTTGGGCTTTCGATCCTTGGGCCTAGGGCAGCCGCCCCACCTGCCCTGCCCTAGGAACGACCCTGGGTGTTAGCAGTAGACGTTACCTCGTTCCTTGGTTAGTGACCTGGAGAACCGGGGGAGACTTGTAATACCCTTTCCTTTAATCTAGTCAAGTATTAATGCATTAGAGTCTTTCTTTTTAATTCTTGAAATTACTACTTAAAGGTTTTCTTTAAGTTTATAATGTTAATACATATAGTTATCGTCGTTATAGTTATTAAATTGTTACAATGTCTTTCATAAACATTTCATAACTTAATTTCCTTTCAAACATGATTATCATTGAATAACTTTATAAGCTATTAACGTTACTTGAGATTTCATATGAAGATTAAAGTGATTTAATACTTTAGATTCCATATTAATGTTACAACAACTCATTAACTTGTATTTTATATTCATGACATTTATTTACTTAAGTAGTTACATAACATAAAAAGAACTATTAATTAAACTAAAGAGTTTATAATGTTATAATGATTTACTTAAACATTAGAACTTCTTATAAGAATATTAACATTATTTAAAACTAGTAAACAATTAGAGTAAAATATAAACGTGTGAATAATAATTATAGAACTGAATCTAATATCATATTTAATAATGTTAGAACCACAAATTCGTACTTTTGCATAAATAAATATTTATATAAAGGAAACAAAGCATTATAACTTAATGGCTTCCTTTTTATTATTTCAAGTTCTAACTTTAAATTTTATGTTAGATTGGTAGTATTATGTTAGTAGTCCAAAGTCCATGAGTCAATAGTCCAAAGTTAGTAGGTGTCCAAGTCAAGGTCCATAAGAAGTTTGTCGTATGATTTTAGTTTATTTTAATTTCATAATATAATTAGAAACTTTAAGTGATATTTAAACTTGAAACTTATTATTTAAAATGATTCATTAGTCATGTTAAGTTAGACATATTATTTTTAAAAATTCAAATTTAATTTAATCAGAAATTGGATGCAATTGAGTGCTTGGGTAAGTTGTGTGCAACAAAAATCTGATTTTGGGTTGAAAGCTTGAATACCATCAATGGAGGGAGAAGAGAGGAAGAAGAAGAAAGAGTGTTTGACCAACTTTGCATTTTCTTTTTCCTTTATTTTTATTTTGGGCAAGTGGGCAAGTGGGCAAGTGGGCAACTTGTTCATCCTTTTTATTTCCAAAAACTAGTACTTCATCTCTTTTATGTACTTCATATTCTATGTATACATGTATTTTAATAGATTAGTTGTATTAATATTTTTATGTATATATATATATATATATATATACTTCTTGCTATATAATTTTGCGTTTACTTATTTAAAAAGAAAAAAAATTCTTAGCCACTAATTATGATTATTATAAATTAATACGATTTAAATTTTTGGGATATTACACACACTCCCACTCTATGAGTAAATAAACTCTCCAATAATCCCAACTTTGAAGCAATGCAACAAATTTTCGATAATAAGCAATGTGAATGAACGAATCTTGAACTCTTTTTTCTTTCATTTTTCGAACCAATCATTCACATATTTCTCAATTTGTCTTTTCTTTTCTTTTGTCACTCTTGAAACCACATAAATACAAAAGCACCTCCAATCCAAGTAAACTATGAAGACCATCTCACAAACCAACCCATACAAAAGCTCCCCCAAACTAGGCTTGGAAATAATATGGAAATAAAGGTCAGGGGTATGTAACAAGGTTTAGTAACACGAAACAGTCATTAGCTTCAGCTGGGCTAAGGAGGATAAAAGTATATCAATTTGAGGCTCGAAAAACAGACAAAAAAATGCCTTTATCATAGCAAGTTCTACAAGTGACCGGATATCAATAAGTACGAAGTCAAAGTCAAGATCAGTCAACTAATGAGGAACTAACACACAAGAAAAAAACTAGACAAAACATGAATCCGATAGGCTAGAATAGATCTCACAGTCTAACCAATTCAGGCATGCAGTATAATGTAGTGTATAATAATCATAATTTGCTCAAAATCATAATAATCAAACATCACATCATAACCTCAATATCACAGATGCCCAGCTATCCAGATAAGAAAGTTAAATCAATTTTCAATGAAAGTATAACATGGGCACAGGGAGGCCATTAAACCATTCATGAGAATCCTATTTTTTTTTATTTTTTCAGCAATTTTCGAAAGCAATAAATCTATCCTACAAAGCAGTAAGAGAGACAAAGTATGGAAACATAAATCCTCCCCCAAATTGAACTTGGCAGTGTCCTTAATGCCACAAGATGAACGATAGGACGATGCTCAGAGGAAAAACTGGTGTGACGCGGTCGCACGCGTTTACCAAAGATACTATTTATAATTCCGACTTTCCAACACAATTAATGTAGGAGGCAAGCAGGGTCGAACCATAAAGACTTAGGTACTAAAGTATGTGTAGAAGAGATCGAAAGGGGGGGTTTTCAGATTAAAAGGTCAAAACTAATAACTAAGAAAGCAATAATAAACTATAGGGAATATCAATGGAGAATGGTCTTGAGTTCGGTCAATTGCCATTTCGGTTCGGGTTACCGATCATCGGTTTCTAAATACGAACAACTTATCTTAATCACACGTAGATTGAGAATTTAATCCCGCTTCCCTCTAAAGATTAGTTAAACTACCCGAATCTGCAGATAAAATAACTGAACTATAGAACAACCTAATCGAATCAGCAATATAGGTTTAGTTCTAAAGAACATCAAAGCCCTAGGAAACTATGTCCCAAACAACAATCACTAGCGTAATTATTCAATTTTGGAAATAATGAATTCACTAGGAAATAACAAGAATAATCAGATTTAAAGTTAAACCCTTGTCTGCTACTCATAAACAAAGCACAATCGAATCGGCAACGTTCTATGTTCTAGCAATAAATCAATTGAAAAGATAAACTAGTTGTACTTCCTAGCAATCAAACAATCAATCATATAATTCAAATAGAAATCAATATTATAACTAAGCAATTATTCATACAAGAAACCTCACAATAAAACTAACCGAAGATTAGATCACCGTTCTCAAGAATCGAATTACGCTATGGTCGGCATAGAGTAATTCAATAATTCTTCAAAGACAAACCAAATCATCAAAGGATTAGAGACAGCAAAAGAGTGTTTCTCTCTCTAATTAGTGTTCTAATATATTCTAAGTATGAAGATTTATGAAACATTTTGAAAACAAAACTAATTAAACCTAAGGTAATAACAAAGAGATCGTCAAAAATCGCCCAGCCGCGTCGCAGCCCCGATATGCGCGAGTCGGGCACTAGAGGCGCGCGAGGTGCACACAGTTACTGATGCGGAGCTGCTGCTGGGAGGCCTGGCGCAGGAGGCGCGCATGAAGGTTGCGCGAGTCGCGCAGCTTTGCTACTTGTGAATTGCTGGCGAGCAAAGGCGCGAGGCGTGCGATGAAATGAGTGGGGTGCGCGGTGCTGCTGCTGGGCTTGCGTATGAAGGCTGCCGAAGGCTTGGCTTGATGACGATGCTTGGCTTATGAGCATTTGGCTTGCGATTGCTTGGCATCTCAACACCCAATGCTTGAACACGAAAATTATCGAACCAAATTACCGAATTAGAACCGGAATGCACGATCATGAAACTTTTAATTCTGTCGAACTCTGTTGACTTCCTTATCGTATGGATCACGAACACGGGACGGAGTCCACCTATAACTGATTAAAATTATGTTAATTCTCCAAAGGTCCTTAAATATCCTCTAAAGCACCGAAACCATCCCAATTCTCCATATACCACACTAGGCTCATAATTACATAACTCCGCTTCTCAAGGCCTAAACCTTTACAAAACGGACTCCGGAATGCTCTAAAAACACGCCTAATATGGTCTCATAAAAAACAAATGTTAGTACTCTCTCGCTCTCTCTCACTCTAAAAAAAATAAATAAATATAAATATAAATAAAATAAATAAAGGAAAAAATAAAAGAAAATTATGGGTTGCCTCCCCACATAGCTGATATATAAAGGTCTCGCACAACCATATTAGATCAAGCGAATTGTGGAGTATAAACACCTTTTCGAACACTTGTTGTGATTAATTCCCAAATATATTTGTCTCCTTAAATACCTTTTTCGATATTTATAAAGTATATGAGGCCCTTGAACAAACCCATTTCAACTCAAATGTTAGAACCATCTTACACTCCTACTCAAATTGTGGAGTATAAACACCTTTCAACACATTTGTTGTGATTCTTTAGCAAATAAATTTGACTCAATGAATACATTTTGGATAACTAAAAAGGATATGAAGCCCTAGATCAAACTCATTTGAAATTAAAGTTTAAAACCACCAGAGACTCCTACGTGACTCCTACCCAAATTGTGGAGTAGGACCACCTTTGAAAACATTTGTTTTGATTAAATACCAAATATTTTGACTCTTTAAATAAATTTTGCATAGTTATAACAAATATGAAGCCCTTGGATCAAACTCATTTCAAATCAAAGGTTAAAACCATTCTAGACTCCTAAGCAAATTATGGAGTATAAACTCCTTTGAAAACATTTGTTTTGAATAATTACTAAATATTTTGACTTCTTGAATACGTTTTGGATAGTTAAAAAGGCTATGAAGCCCTTTGATCAAACTCATTTGAAATTAAAAATAAATACCATTATAGACTCCTACGCGTATTGTAATCACCCTTGAAAACATGTGTTGTGATTAATTACCAAATGATTTTGATTCCTAATATGTTTTGGATAGTTTAAAAGGATATGAAGCCCTTGGAACAAACTCATTTATACTCAAAGCTTAAAACCAGCTTAGACTCCTACTCAAAGCTTAACACCATTCCAAACATGTTTTGTGATAAACTACCAAATATATTTGACCACTTGAATGTGTTTTGGATAGTTAACAAGGATATGAATCCCTTGGATAAAACTCATTTCAAATCCTAGTTTAAAACCATCATAGACTCGTACGCGAATTGTGGAGTATAAGCACCTTTTAAAACTTTCTTTTAATGAAATACCAAAAAATTTGACTCCATAAATAAATCATGCATAGTTATAAAGGATATGAAACCATCTAGACTCCAAGCGAATTGTGGAGTATGAACTCCTTTTAAAGCATTTTTTTCGAATAATTAGCAAATATTTTGACTTCTTGAATAGGTTGTGGATAGTAAAAAAGGTATATGAATCCATTAGATCAAACTTCTTTCAAATTAAAAATTAAGACCATTATAGACTCCTACGCAAATTCTAAACACCTATCGAAACATGTGTTTTGATTAATTACCATATATTTTTGACTCGAGTAATACGTCTTGGATAGTTTAAAAGGACACGAACCCTTTGGATAAAACTCATTTCAAATTGAAATTTAAAACCATTATTGACTGTTACGTTAATTGTGGAGTGTGAAAACCTTTCAAAACATTTGTTGTGACTAATTCCAAAATATATTTGACACCTTGACTACGTTTTGGATAGTTAAAAGGTATATGAAGCCCTTGAAAAAACCCATTTCACCTCAAAGGTTAAAACCATCTTAGACTCCTATGCAAATTTGGAGTATAACCACCTTTCAAAATAATTTATTTTGATTATTTAGAATATATATTTTTCTCATTAAATACGTTTTGAATAGACAAAAACTATATTAAAGCCCTTGGATTAAACTCATTAAAAATCAAAGTTTGAAACTACCATAGACTCCTATGAGAATTGTAGAGTATAACAACCTTTTAAAATTTTTATTTTCATTAAATACCAAATATTTTGAATCCTTAAATAGATTTTACATAGTTATAAAGGATGTGAATCCCTTGGAATAAACTCATTTCAAATCAAAGGTTAAAACCATCATAGACTCCTAGGTGAATTGTGGAGTATAATGTCCGTGTAAAACATTGGTTATGAGTAATTACAAAATATTTTGACTTCTTGAATATATTTTGGATAGTTAAAATGGATATGAAGCCCTTAGATACAACTCATTGCTTTGATTAAGCCCCTTTTAAGACATTTGTTTTGATTAAATACCAAATATTTTGACTCCTTAAATACATATTGCGTAGTTATCAAGGATATTAACCCCTTGGATCAAGATCATTTCAAATCAAAGCTTAAAACCAACACAGACTCTTCTTTTCAGACGTGCACAAATCTAAAGCTATTGCTATTCACTTCCACTTTAAGTATT
This sequence comes from Patellifolia procumbens, assembly GCA_947645195.1. Classification (NCBI taxonomy): domain Eukaryota; kingdom Viridiplantae; phylum Streptophyta; class Magnoliopsida; order Caryophyllales; family Amaranthaceae; genus Patellifolia; species Patellifolia procumbens. The sequence goes on from CANSGD010000016.1 coordinate 6,732,202, forward strand.
AATAAGTTATTCAATGTTGGACTCTAAACAAAGCAACCAACACATAACATAAATTCAACAATTTCCACTTTTATCATAGGATTAAATATTGATCAAACAATTCCAATTGACCAAGAATTAATCCTCCAAATTTATTTATTGACTTAAATCAACAATCGAACGTCCAATGACAATAAATATACATACCCTACAAATCCCTTGATCTTTGCAAAGTAGAAAAATAATAATAACCAATAATATTCCAACTTACTCACAAAGTCCTTGGCCTTTGATAAGTAATAAAATATCCATAACCAATAATAGTGATATGATTGCTACTCCAAGAGTCTCAATCAATATAATCCAAGTCAAGGAATTTAGGTTTAATTTGCTTAACTCCGAAAACAAGGAACGAAGTAACCGGATATGATAATTAAAACTAATACTCCTGAAATTTTTAATTAACTCTTTATCTCACCTAAACCACTCCTGGAATTAAGTAGATTAAACACTCAATAATAATCACTCATGAAAATTAATAAATGGTCGAATATAATTGTGCAAAATAATTAAACTCTTAAACGAAAGTTTTAACTCAAAATAATCTCTACCTTTATTAATGAAAACAGGCACCTATATATACTAGACTAGTTTTAGTATGATTAGAAAACCAAAACTCTATCTAGAAAGCATATAAATCTTAATCCCTAGAATTTAGGAAAAGATAAAGATAAAAAGAAGGAAGATAATCTAATAAGATATGATAGGGATTTCCGCCCTTTCTATCTTATTTACACGCCTATCTCTTCCTTGTCCCTTAGCTAAATCAATTATTATCTAAAAGGAATTACAACTCAAGTAGGACTCCTAAATAGAATCGAAAATCAGTGGAAAAATTGGCCCTTTATTTTGCTGAAAATAAATGACCTAATTAAAATAACTAACTATGACCTTATTAACTAGAAAGCAATAAGGATAGATTAGAGAAGGACTATGCGTGATTGAATCCGTATCATTCCCTCCCCCTTAAAAGCATACTTGTCCTTAATTTCCTTCCAAGGTACAAGGAACAAGATCACAAGCTCTCATGGATGCACAAATCCCTTTGCCAAACAATATTTGAAATGTATCATGATTCTCTCGATGGACCACCTTAAATGGACCTTCTTCAATGGCTTCATGCTTCCCCTTTGAATTGTTGAACACCTTTTGAGCATTCAAACTTAAAAACACATAATCACCAACCTTAAAGGGAGGTTTCTTTCTCATACTCAATATGGCAGCACGCTTCTCCTTCTTGTTTTGATGTAGCATGTTGCTTTAGTCCTTTGGCACCTCTCGAATAGTTGAATCCCCTTTCTTCTTGGACATGATTTCTTTGGGAGTTAATGGTTGCAAGCGCACTCTCCTCGAACCCACCAAAACTGAATAGACATTTGTGTCCCTTCATGGATAACTTTCCTATTAAATTTCCATGGTCTTCCAAGCAAGAGGTGACAAGCACTCATGGGAAGTACATCACACCATGGCTCATCTTTGTAGCTTCCAATAGGGAACGAAATCAAAGCTTGTTTAGTCACATTTAGTCCAGTTTTATTATCAAGCCAACTCAACTTATAGGGTAGTGGATGTTTCTCAGTAAGAAGATTTAACTTGTCTAACACATCACAACAAACAACGTTAGTGCAAGAACCACTATCAATAATTACATTACAAGTATTATAACCTACTTCACAACGTGTATGAAATAAAGTCTCTCGTTGTTCTTGATTAGGAGGACAATCAACATGTAAAACTTTCCTAAAAACACCAATCAGTTTTGAGTCATCCTCCGCAAAAGGCATCCTCTTCCTCTTCCTCCACACTCTCTTCCTCGGCAATGCACTCACAAACCTCTTCTTCTTCAAGCATGGTGTGGTATTGTCTCAAACTAAGTGCTCGTTTCCCAGGACATTCGCTTGCTATGTGACCCTTACCTTGACATTTGAAGCACTTTATCCTATTCTCGAACTCTTCTCTTGGAACAAAGACCTTTTGTTTTTCGATCCTCTTCTCTTCCTTAGGCGAAAATGGTGAAATTTTATCCCCTCTCCCAAGAAAAGATGAAGAACACTCATTGCTTTCCTTAGAGCCAAGCTGAAACCATAGTTAGTTTTAGATCGCCCCTTGTTTGTAGCCTCAAATTTCAAGGCTAACTTACAAACATCCTCAAAGGTGACACACTGAGCCACTTCTACTTGATCCGCAATTTGCCTTGCCAAGCCTTTGATGTACCTTGCGATCTTCAAAGCCTCCTTTTCATGCATATCACAAACTAGAAACAACCTATCAAATTCTCGTGTGTAATCAACTACACTAAGAATCTCTTGCATCAAAGATGTGAGCTTTAAGTATTGCTCTTGCTCATACTCCCTAGGAAGAAATTTGGCTCTCAACTTCTTCAAACTAGTCCAAGTGTTCACTTGCTCTTTTCCATCTCTCTTTATTCGAGCTTTGAATCCTTCCAACCATAAAGATGCATACTTGGTCAGTTTCATGGTAGCAAGTTTGTATATTTTGACTCCTTATAGTCAAATATTCTCTCAATTTGCCTAACCCAATCAAGAAACACCTCTGGATCAGAATATCCTGCAAATTCGAGTAGGTCTAGTTTTAACCCTCTATCATCATCAATGGGACGTGGTTGATAACTTTGTTCTTCAAATTCCCCATCGGATTCCCAGGCCACATGTGATTTTGTTTTTTCATAACAATGGAAGTTAAAGCATTAACCTGTTTTTGGGCCTCATGTCTATAATCTTCAAAAGCATCCATCTTAAGACAAATATTATTAAGTAGTTTAAGGATTTCAGATGATTCCCCCATGATTTGTGACCAAAAACGTACTCTAAAACTGTCCAGAAAACCCAGAAAACTGATACAACTTGGAAAATAAACTGCAGTTGCTACACTTCGTTAACAATTATGAAAATTTAACACAAGAAAATTATGGATGTTAGGAAACATCTCCAATTGGAATCACTCAAAAATACAAAGTAGCTTATTCGCAGTTTAAATTTCAATTCAGTCGCGCCAGATTCGCACCAAATCCGCACGTTTGACAAAAACAGTCTCAAAACTATATCAAATGAACTCCAACTTCTACGAAAATTTAGGAAAGTAAACTAGACTTGAGATAGACCATTTTAGGATCAAGAAACACCTAAAAAGACGTTTTCAATTGGGAAAACGAATTGAAAAAAAACGTACCAGAATACTGTTTGTACTCGGATGAACAAAATAGCCAAGAAACTTCCCTTCCTCGTCAAGCTCTAATACCAGTTAATATGATTGCTTATCCAAGAGTCTCAATAAATGAAATCCAAGTCAAATAATTTAGGTTTAATTTGCCAAAATCCGAAAACAAGGAACGAAGTAACCAGATATGATAATTAAAACTAACACTCCTGAAAGTTTTAATTAACTCTTAATCTCACCTAAATTACTCCTGAAATTAATTAGATTAAACACTCATTAATAATCACTCCTGAAAATTACTAAATGGGCGAATATAATTGTGCAAAACAATTAAACTCTTAAACGAAAGTTTTAACTCAAAATAATCTCTACCTTTATTAATGAAAAAAGGCGCCTATATATACAAGACTTGTTCTAGTATGATTAGAAAACCAAAACTCTATCTAGAAAGCATATAAATCTTAATCCCTAGAATTTAGGAAAAGATAAAGATAAAAATAAGGAAGATAATCTAATAAGATATGATAGGGATTTCGGCCCTTTCGATCTTATTTACACGCCTATCTCTTCCTTATCCCTTAGCTAAATCAATTCTTATCTAAAAGGAATTACAACTGAACTAGGACTCCTAAATAGAACCGAAAATCAGTAGAAAAATCGGCCATTTATTTTGCTGAAAATAAATGACTTAATTAAAATAACTAACTATGACCTTATTAACTAGAAAGAAATAAAGATAAATTAGAGAAGGACTATGCATGATTGAATCCGCATCATATAGTCCAACTTACTCACAAAGTCCTCGGCCTTTGAGAAGTAATAAAATATCCATTAAGGGAAACAATACCAAAATCCACAATCCGATAATTAAAATATTATTAATCCACATCACACGATGGATCAAAACATAAATACTTTCAAACAACATTGTTGAATCAAACATCCATTTAATTATGCAATAAAACATACATGCAATTAACATGTTCAAAAACACGTAGTTCCAATTCAATAGCCACGTATGAACCATAAAAGGGTTCCCTATACATGGTACTATAAATAAGGACATATACGTACCTTGTGTAGACAAAGTGAGAGGCCACTTTAAAACTCTAGAAGTCGCCTAAATTAAATTTCTCTGCCTACCCAAATAATAATATAACAATGAATTAATATCCTAATTAATTCACGACAATATAAATTATTTTACAACGCTCCAAAACTCGTTTTAAAATACTTTACAAACATTAAAGTTTCAACCTTTAATATAATACTATAAGTCTAGGATTTAAAAAACTCAAAAACCATTACTTTCATACTTAAAACTCACTTTAGATAATAAATAATAAATTTGAAATTATAACTCATATTCATAATAAATAAAAATCAGATTTTTAATTACTTAAACAATAAAGTTTTCAATTTTATTTATAAAACATATTGAAACTCATAAAAATCACAACTTTAATATTAAAACTATAATTAAACATAAAATAGAGGATAAGGGAAAAGAAATAACCAAAGAGACTACGAAAAACCGAAAAAACAAAGAGGGAGGAGGCACGGTTGGTGGCTCGTAGCTTGCGGCGGCAAGGTGGCTGGGCGGCGTGTGTGCAACATGCGTTGCTGCTGCTGTTGGTGGTGACGCGGTTTGGCTCGCCAGAAAACCAAAGAGATTGGTGGTGGTGGTGCACGGTGTCGGAAAACCAAAGGGAAGAAAAAGCGGAGAGGGGCGCCGGTTGAGTGAGAGGGAGCAAAGAGAATTAAATGTGCAAATTTTGGTGTTTAGGGAGGTTTTTATAGGTTTGCCTAAAACCTATGGCAATTATGTTAGGCTTAGGTTTGGGCTTTGGGCTGATCATCCAACCCTAATTAAAAGCTTTGGGCTCCTCAACCCAATATTAAAATCATTTTAAACACAACCCAAAATATTTAATAAAATATTCAATACTTAAAATCCAACCCAATGATTATTAATGATTATTTAAAACGTTGAAACAAACATTTGACTTTCAAAATAGTCAACACTTAATTAATTAAATGAGATGAAGCCCTTGGATAGTACTCAGTTCAAATCAAAGGGTAAAACCGTCATAATCTCTTAGGCGATTTTTGGTGTATGAACACCTTTCAAATCATTTGTTGTGCATAATTACCAAATATTTTTGACTCATTCAATAGGAATGAGTTATATTTAAAGCATATGAAGCCCTTCGATCAAACTTAATTCATATCAAAGAGTAAAACTGTCACAGTCTCTTAGGAGATTTGTGGTGTATGAACACCTTTCAAATCATTTTTTGTGAACAATTACCAGATATTTTTGACTCCTTGAATAGGTATTAGATATATTTAAAGCATATGAATCCCTTGCATCAAACTCAATTCAAATCAAAGGGTAAAACCGTCATAGTCTTTCAGGCGATTTGTGGTGTATGAACACCTTTCAAATTATTTTTTGCGCATAATTACCATATATTTTTGACTCCTTGAGTAGGTATTAGATATATTTAAAGCATATGAAGCCCTTGGATCCAACTCAATTCAAATCAACGGGTAAAACCGTCATAGTCTCTTAGGTGATTTTTGGTGAATGAAAACCTTTACAACCATTTGTTGTTCATAAATACCAGATTTTTTTGACTCCATGAATGGGAATAACATATATTTAAAGCATATGAAGCCCTTGGATCAAACGTAATTCAAATCAAAGGGTAAAACCGTCATAGTCTCTTAGGCGATATGTGGTGTATGAATACCTTTCAAATTATTTGTTGTGCTTAATTACCAAATATTTTGGAGTCCTTAAATAGGTATTAAATATATTTAAAGCATATGAAGCTCTTGGATCAAACTCAATTCTAATCGAAGGGTAAAACCGTCATAGTCTCTTAGGCGATTTTTGGTGTATGAACACCTTGCAAATCATTTATTGTGCATAATTACCAAACATTTTTGACTCTATGAATAGGAATAAGATTTATTCAAAGCAAAGGAAGCCCTTGGATCAAACTCAATTCAAATAAAAGGGTAAAACCGCCAAAGTCTCTTTGGCGATTTGGGGTGTATGAACACCTTTTAAATCATTTTTTTTGCTTAATTACCAAATATTTTTTACTCCACTAATAGAAATTAGATATATTTAAAACATATGAAACGCTTGGATGAAACTAAAATTCAAATCATAGGGTAAAACTGTCATAGTCTCTTAGGCGATTTGTGGTGTATGAACACTTTTCGAACCATTTTTCGTGCATAATTACCAAATATTTTTGAATTCTTGAATAGGTATTCTATATATTTAAAGCATATGAAGCCCTTGGATCAAGCTAAATTCAAATCAAAGGGTAAAACCGTCATGGTCTCTTAGGCGATATGTGGTGTATGAACACCTTTCAAATCATTTAATGTGCATAATTACCAAACATTTTTGACTCCATGAATAGGAATAAGATATATTTAAAGCATATGAAGTCCTTGGATGAAACTCAATTCAAATCAAAGGGTAAAACCGTAATAGTCTCTTAGGCGATTTGTGGTGTATAAACACCTTTCAAATAATTTGTTGTGCTTAATTACCAAATATTTTTGACTCCTTGAATAGGAATTAGATGTATTTAAAGCATATGAAGCCCATGGATCAAAATAAATTCAAATAAAAGGGTAAAACCTTCATAGTGTCTTCGGCGATTTGTGGTGCATGAACACCTTTCAAATCATTTTTTGATGTGAATGTGACTCTAAGTAAAGGTTCTTAACTAAAGAGTAAAGTCTGAATTTTTAATGCGTTTTTTGTTTATGTGTTTAGGATATGACAATTAAATCAAGCATTCCTTAAAGATTTAATTAACTCTTAATCTCCCTTAAACCATTACCTGGAATTAAGTAGATTAACACTCAATAATAATCACTCCTGAAAATTATATGAATGGCCGAATTTAATTGAAACAACAATGAAATACTCGAAATCTCAATGAATGAATCAAACTTACTTGTTTATTAATGACTACTAGGCGCCTATTTATACTAGTACATGTTCTAGTATGATTAAGAAACCAAAACTCTATCTAGAAAGCATAAACTCTATCTAGAAAGCATAGAAATATTAATCCCTAAAATCTAGGGAAAGATAAAGATAAACATAAGAAAGATAGCTAATAAGAATGATAGGTTTTTCGGCCAATATCAATCTTTTTTACGCATGCCTAAGCTTTCTTCTCATTCACCAAAATCTATCCTAATCTTAATAGGAATTAAAACTCAACTATGACTCTCATATAACCGAATTTCCAACCATAATTTCGGCTATATGGACTGCTTTTATTACATGAATGAAATGTCTTAAAATGACTCAACAAATGACTCTTAAAGACTCCAAGTAACTACATATGGACGCCCCATATTAGTCTTCACAAGCTAGATCATCCTCCCAAGCAATCATAGTCACAAAAGAACCATTAAACTTGAGCTTGAATCCAAAGGTCTCAAGAACCAAGCAAATAGGTTCATCTCCAATGGTTGACTTTGACTCTTGACTCATGTCATTCTCCCCCTCTTCAAAAGAATTTGTCCTGAAATTTGCATCATCATAGTAAGGACTAAGATCTCCAACATTGAATGTAGCACTCACACCTCCATATTCACTTGGAAGATCAATCTTGTAGGCACTATCTCCAATCACCTCAAGAACTTCAAATGGACCATCATCCCTAGGCATGAGCTTATTCTTCCTCTTGCTTGGAAACCTCTCCTTCCTCAAATGGATCCATACAAGATCGCCACTTTTGAACTTTGGTGGCCTTCTATGCTTGTTTGCTCTCTCCTTATATTGAGTATTCATCTTCTCAATTCTAGCATTGACTTGCTCACATGTATTCTTGAAAGTTACGAACCTCTTCTTTGCATCCACATGAATCTCAGATTTGGTTAGCACAATAAAATCAATAGGAAGAAACGGATTGATACCATAGTGATGGAGGTCCATCTAGTTCCATTGATCCTAAGACTAAGAACATGGTTGCTTCCATTTTAAGGGATGTTCTAATAAATTCCCTTAAGTCTATTGAGTCCTTTGAGAGTGTCCTTAGCTTAGTTAATTAATTATTAACTAAGTTACTATCTTTATTGCTTTATTAGGAGTCTAGAATAATAATATGTACTCTTGGTTAATTTAATGTCATATTAGATTAACTAGGATAGTATTAGTTGAGTTGTAATTTCATTTCTTTTAATTAGAGAGTCAATTAGGGTTGTATTTACATAAGGGACGAGCACATAAGATAAATTCAGCAAATTAGAGGCGCCTACAATCAAGGAGGTCGACTACTATGAAGGAAACTTCTAAGAAGATCAACCAAAGAGCCAGATAGGAAGGAATCTTTATCCTTTCCTAAAAGAGTGGCGTGGAAGCAAGGAAGGAGCAAGGAAATCTGATCTTTTGCCTTTTAAGATCACATTAGGTGCCTAAATCATATCATTTGTGATTTAGTCTCCTACTTTGAAGGGATAAGTGAGTAAAAAAAGGAGAAGAGGAAGGTAACCGGCCAAGCTACATCAAGCTACAAGATAGAATTCCAACCCTAATTAGGATAGATTTTAATTTTAAATCATTTTAGTTTTATTAATTAGTTTCGTAGTTAATCAAGGACATGTATTTAAAGGACTAGAAGCTCAATAAGATCGACACTTGACTTTGATAAACCGAAAACCTTTGTGTTTTATTTGCTTTGATTAATTCATTGTTAATTTTGGCGCCTTTGCTAGCTTAGTTCTTTAGCTTGGACTAAGTGGTGTTCTTAGGAACCTTAACTTAACTTAGTAGTGAATCTGTATCTAAGTTATCTTAAGCTAAGCTAATCTATAATAAACCAACATATTCGACTAAACCATAGCCAGTATATAACAAATAGACCACCTCAAATCGAGATTGAGAGGAAATTCCGCATGTGCTAGCTTCGTATCCCAATCCTTTTGTATCTTATCCACCAAACCACGAAATAAAGCTCCAAGAGTTCGTTTGGTTACTTCAGTTTGGCCATCTGTTTGAGGATGATGACCAGTACTGAAAAGTAACTTAGTTCTCACCATCTTCTACAAGCTCAAAAGTGACTTAGGAACTTTGAATCTCGATCACTAACAATACTTCTAGGGATGCCATGTAGGTGAATGATCTCCCTAAAGTACAAATCAACAACATGTAAAGCATCATCAGTTTTATGCATAGGAACAAAGTGAGCCATCTTAGAGAAACGATCTACCAACACCATGATAGCATCCTTTCCCCTTTGAGTTCTAGGCAACCCTATAATGAAATCCATACTCACACTATCCCAAGGAGCATTAGGGACTGTCCATGGAGTGTATATGCCTTTATGGAAGGCACTCTTAGCCTTTTGACAACTAGCACACCTACTAACCACCATATGAACATCTTTCACCATGCTAGGCCAATAGAAACTCTCACTGAATATGTCTAAGGTCCTTTGAATACCAAAATGACCAGCCACCCCACCACTATGGACTTCCCTCACAAGCAACTCCCTCACGCCACTCTTACGAACACATAGCTTGTTCCCCTTAAACAAAATTACTTCTTGCACTACATACAAGCCATTAGGGTCTTTAAAAGAACTACTAAAGTCAATATCATTTACATACAATTCTTTCAAATGATCAAACCCTAAAATTCGAGCATCAACCATGGTTAAGAGATAGGAAAGCCTAGAAAGAGCATCAGCAACAACATTACTCTTTCCTTCTTTATACTTAGAAGAAAAAGTAAAAGATTGTAGGAATTCAACCCACTTGGCGTGCCTATAGTTGAGCTTTTCTTGCCCATGGATGTGTTTGAGTGCCTCATGATCTGAATGAAGTATGAAAGGCTTGGGCCTTAATTAATGAGACCAATGATCCAAGGCTCTCATAATGGCATAGAACTCACGATCATAGTTGGAGTAATTGAGCTTGGCGCCATTCAATTTCTCACTAAAGTATGCAATAGGCCTCATTTCTTGAATCAACACTGCACCAACTCCAACTCCACTTGCATCACACTCTATCTCGAACAACTTGTTGAAATATGGCAAGGCAAGGATAGGAGCATGGCAAATTAATCTTTTCACCTCTTCAAACGATCTTTGAGCATGAGAGTTCCAAGAAAACTAGGCCGTGAAAACTTCTACATTCATGTGCATTAGTTGGCGCCAACCATGAGGAAATAGCCTTGACTATATCTGGATCAACATGGACTCCACCCCTAGATACAATATAGCCAAGAAAAGCAATACTAGGTACAAGAAAATCACACTTTTCCATCTTTCCATACAGTTACTGTTCTCTCAATTTTTCAAATAAAAGTTTTAAATGAGCTAAATGAGATTCAATACTAGTACTATACACAAGGATATCATCTAGATAGACAACAATAAACTTGTTAAGAAAGGGACGTAGTACCTCATTCATAAGCCTCATAAAAGAACTAGGAGCATTGCAAAGACCAAAGGGCATCACCATCCACTCATATAGACCTTGTTTGGTCTTAAAAGGTGTTTTCCACTCATCTCCTTCTCTAATTCTCATTTGGTGATATCCACTCCTTAGATCAATCTTCGAAAACACCAAGACTCCATGTAACTCATTAAGCATGTCCTCCAATCTAGGCATAGGAAAACGATACTTGATTGTGATGTTGTTGACGGCTCTACTATCAATGCACATCCTCCATGTACCATCCTTCTTAGGGACAAGAATCTCGATCAATCAACTCTTTAATATGTTTTTGTATCTCTTTAAAAGCCATGGGATCACATTTATATGCAGGTTTGTTAGGTAAAGGTGCGCCTGGCACTAGATCAATAACATGCTCAATTCCTCTCAAAGGTGGCAACCCTTGAGGCAACTCTTTGGGAAAGACATCCCCAAACTCCTCTAACAAAGCTGCAAGGTTAGGATCCTTCATATAAACATCATTAGTTAAAGTACATTTAACAAATAAAGCATAACCATGACCTTCTATTACAACCTCTTTTTCGAACTTTTTGGGTGAAAGGAACAAACTTTGCTTGCTTTCAACCTTCTTCTTTGGCGCAATAGTACTAGGAGACAATGACATAAGTCGAATCCTCTTTGACCATTAAAACAGAATACACATTCGTCTCCCCCTCATGAATAACCTTTCGAACAAATTGCCAAGGTCTACCAAGAAGAATATGACAAGCACCCATAGGAAGAACATCCCCCACAACTCATCTTTGTAGTTTCCAATCGAAAAAGAAACTAGGGCTTGTTTCTTTACAGTTAAACCAGTATTATCATCAAACCAACTCAACTTGTAAGGACAAGGATGATCTCTTACCAACAAATTCAACTTAGAGACCACATTAGATGCCACCACATTAGTACAAGATCTACTATCAATAATCACATTGCAAGAAAACTCACCAACACTACATCTAGTGTGAAACTAGTTCTCTCTTTGCTCATGGTTAGGAGAGTCATTAACATGCAAGGTTCTCCTAATAACTCTAATCATTCTAGTGTCATCTTCAGCATAGGCATCCTCATCTTCATTCTCCTCACTCTCATGGTCACTTTCCACCACATAATCATACACTCTTTCTTCCTCCTCCAAGGTCATGTATTGTTTTATAGTGAGGGCTTTTCTAGTGGGACAATTTGCAGCAATATGACCCCTCCCTTGACACTTAAAACACTTTCTACTATCATCAAATTTCTCCCTTGAAATCACCATTTTAGGGCGCTCCCCCTTTTGATTCCCCTTAGAAGGAAACTCTCTCTTTTCAATGGTTTTAGAAGAAGAAAGGTAATTAGGGTTAAGGTTTTTGAAAGTGGTGCTTTTCCCCCCATAGGTTTCCTTATCCTCAAGTTCATGACGTTCAAATTTTAAAGGCAATTGACACACATCATCAAAAGTACTATAATTGGCAATATCAATCTTTCTAGCAATAGATTTATGAAGATCTCTAATAAATCTAGTAATATTTTCTTGCTCAACGTCCTCATTACCACAAAGCAAGCATAATCTATCAAACTCCAAAGTATAGTAATGAACATTCATAGAATCTTGAGTTAAATCACGCTCTCTCATATATTGCCTTTGAATAAAATAAATTGGAATAAATCTTTCTTTCAATTTCTTTTTAAGCTTCTCCCAACTTTTAAGCTTAGATTTTCCAAGTTTTGCCCTTTTTGATTTTAGACTCTCTAACCAAATTCCAGCATATTTAGTTAGTCTAATAGTGGCAATTTTAAACTTATTTTCATCATCAAAACCCCTATATTCATACACCATCTAAAGTTTTCGAATCCACTCAAGAAAATCTTCAGGATTTGCATCACTAGTAAAATCATCCAATTTTATCCCTCTATCATTATCATAAGTGGATTTAACATTTTGCACAACATCATGATCAGATTCATAGTCAACATGATTTGGGTCATTTTTCCTTCTAATAACTTCAGACAAGGCCATATGGGCGGTTTCTAACCTCCTAGCCCTAGCTTTGTCCTCCTCAGTGGCAACAAGTAAATCATGCATCATTTTCTCAAGTTTCTCCACACTAGACATGATTTAAAGCTTTAAAACAACAAAATATGCCACACCAAAAACACAATAAATCTTACGCCAACAAAGAATGGTAGCCCAATAACCACACAAGCCCAATCAAGGATCAAGAACTAGAATGAACTAGTTTAAGAAATTACCAAGAAAGTCGGACACTTTCTTTCCTCACCCACCTGGAAAACTGATACCAATTGATATGAATGTGACTATAATGAAAGTAACACCCAATGTAACAGCCCGACCTTTCCGAGCTCCTAGCTTGCCTTGTTTAGCAATCATATGCCTGAATATCTTCTTAATAAGAAGAATCAAATATAGATTAACTCCAACCTGCAGCGGATTCTCAACCAAAAACCTCGACCATGGACCTGTGGGTCACTGCCCACAACACAATGGTCCTAAATGAGACTTTCAAAATACATAATTGGATCAACTTAATTACCGAACTATAACTAACATGATTTATTTACAAACCATTAATGTTCAATTAATACAACCCAAATTCCAAAACATAAAACTAAAGATCACACCACCTTGAATCTCACTATATAACTCGAACTGTGATGTCACTCTTGATTTGATTCCGCACTTCCAACACAACTCTGAAAATAAGAGAGAATATACAAAACAAACAAAATTCCAAAATGAGTGGAAAACTCGTAACCTTTACTTCAGCACGTCAAAACATTTTATTTTATAAAATTTATCACGAAGTGTAAAAACATTAGTATTTGGGAACTGTTGGAGACAACAATAACTTTATAATTAGGTAGTACGTAGTAAAGCCTCGTAAGCAACTACGTGTTATTTCTATTAAAATTATTAGTATTATATAAATATTTCAACAAAGAAATTTGTATAAGTACAAATGTTAAACCCTCTCATGAATTCGTATATTATTAGCAACTCATCGCCGAAACACATATTGTTATATATATTTTAGAACTTATTAATAATATTCGTTCTAAAAAATATTCGGAAAGAGAACACGAATAGAGAGGGGTTTCCTCCTTAGGTAAACCGGCTGTCTCTAAACTTTTGGAGGCCGTCGCCCCACCATTTCATTATTATGCTTGCAAGCCTTCATTAGGACATGTCCCGATATTATTCATTCGCCAGGAGATCACCCATCCTGCAAGGGTTCGCCAGGAGATTACCCATCCTGTAAGGGTTCGTCAGGAGATCACCCATCCTGCAAGGGTTCGTCAGGAGATCACCCATCCTGCAAGGGTTCGTCAGGAGATCACCCATCCTGCAAGGGTTGTTGTTCATACCTTACCATTCGGTATCGGTTCTTTCCGCTTATGCATTTATTTATTAACATTATTATCAATTCCAACATTATTAGTTTATGAATTGAGATGCCATTTGCATCATTCATTACATCTCATTTAGCCCTTTGGCTTGCTTATCATGGATAACATTAAATACTTGATTGCTCACATCCAACGGATTCATATATTCATAGTTATTTCAATGGTAATTTTATTTATAACAAAACTTCACTCCTTGAAAGTAGTTTATAAATTTGGAAGGCATATCACGTCTCTAAAGTAATGCCCATTGACGTGTATGCGAATGTGTATGTAATAAATTATTTTTAAGAGTTTGACTGAACATTGTCATTTGGTTCAAACTCTTTTTCTATAGTTTGTCAAAGTAGGAACTGATACGATTTATTTCGAAAGAGGCTTAAAGGTTAATTCAATTTGCTTTATGAATCATTATACGACGAATATAAGATAAAACTATTTCTTATTAGATTTATAATTCTAGTAAACTCAAATGTGCTAGAAATACCATTTCTAGGAACATTTCATAAAAACACTATTTCTAAAACATTTCATAAGTATCTCATCGAGACCGAAGTTTTGTCTTTTGGAGAGAATGATGAAATCCTACTACGTAAAGATAATAAGGACACGTGAAAATATTTATTTGAATAAACCCAAGTCGTTACTCTCACTTTGAAAATCATTTCTTTTGACAATTCGTTAAAGATTGTTTTTATAATATCAACTTTTAAAGACATACTTTGATAAGTGGTTGTAATCAAATTAAAATAGAAAGGAGTTCTTAATTAAAATCTCGATCAACATAAGGTTTTAATTATGATTTTTACGTCAAGCTTGTAGTATAAAACTCTTTAAAACATATCCTTATATATTTGGAAATAACATAACGATTATAACTTCTTCAGACTTGGTTTTCGATAATTGATTTATGAGATACAAGATGAACTAAAGTATCATTAATAAGATTAAGTAGATTGTTATTAAAAAGGTTTTTCCAATACTGAACTGTCAAATAACAAATTATCACAATTACCTCAATGGGTTCCTTAATCTTTGTATTAGTAGAAAACTTCAATAATCATAAGTCTTGTCTATGATTGCAAAACATATTTGGTTAGAACTCTCATAGTTCTAAACATTTTATTGTATAAACAAATAAATTGTACTTTAGCAACATAATTCGTATTTTAATTATACAAAAAAATGTAATACGGGCATTAAAGTTAAGTTTGCTGAACATAAAAGTTACCTTAACCGCTAACCAACACTTTATGTTACCCTTCAGGAAGCCCACCATCGATCTTCGAATAATGCTTCTAATCCTCAACTAACCTCCATGATTAACCTTGTAAATCATGAAAACAATCAATAGTTTCCAACTAAACTTCATTTTAAGAAGCTATTTAATATACCCTCTTATTCCCTTCATCAATTCAACTAGACCTCTTTTAACTAGAAAATCAAATAGCCTACTTATAACCCATTTCATAACTATATAACTCCTTTTAAATTTTACAAAAAGTAAGGTGCATAGAAGCACATTTTATTTGGAACTAAACACTTTGAAATAGTTTAGAAACCCATTTTCCAAACCATAATACACAAACTTATTCAAATACAATTTTGGTCGTAAAGAGTAAGCGCAAACTCGCAAGCTAAAACAATATCTTCACATTCGTTTCAAACTCTTTATATAAAAATCATTATCTAAAAGGTATGCATATTATCAATACAAATATAACTTCAACGAGATTTTCATAAAAGTAGTTGTTAGGAAACTAACGAACCTTGAAGTTGAAAGTTTAAGTTATAAGGATTTACTTACACAATAAAGATATTAAAATACTTGTCATAGATATAGGTCATTCAATTACTACTCAAAGAATATTAGAAGAATGAAAAAATCATTGATATTTGGTTAAGAAATATATGATTTTATATATAAGGAACTATGTCATTACTAAAGAATTGTAAAATGTCTTGTTATACTCAATGTGGTAAAAGGAAGACCAAATCAGCACTTCTCAAGTAAAATATATATACACTTTATTTGAAAGTTATTATTTACAACTTTGTAAAATCTAAGTTAAGTAAGTTAAACAAAGTCCAAGAAATAAGGTATATGATGTAACCATCAAAAACTAGAATAAATTTTCATCTAACTCTTAAAATAATATAATTTATAATTATTTCCTTCAAATACTTTGCAAAACATTTCAATCCTCAATTTGGAAATTCTCCACAACTTTTACCAAGAAGTGAAATCGTCCAACAAAATGTCAAATTCAGCAGAAACTTAAAATGGCCATAACTTCCTTATAAAAACTCCAAATCAGACGTTTGTTGAGCCTAACGTGAGTAAAATTTCGATACGAACAACTTTCGTCGAATAGAGTTTTGGCTAAAAATGACCAGAAGATGTCGAAAAATAGGTTTTTACAAAACTGGTACAAATTCTTACGGGGAATTAAAAGCTAACACTTTCAAATTTAAATTATCTCACATGCATTTAGGTTACATCTATAAACAAGAACTTAACCACTTATCAACACCAATTTGAGTACCATATTTCACTAATCTCAAAAGATCAAATACTCAAATGAACTTAATGAAAAGATAATACTCTAATACCTTGATTTGGTCCCAATTTATTTTTCAAAACTTTCTCAAGTATTCTTTTACTCAATCTCAATCTCTTTCAAGACTCTATTGTCATCTTCTTCCTCAAACTCAACATGCTTGAACAATTAAAGGATAAAGTTAGGGTTTGAAACTTACTAATCCAAAATCAGAAATTAGTTTAGGGTTTTGTTACTTACACTTAAGTGAAGATTTTCAATAACTTATTTGCCGGAAATCTCGCCGGAAAGTCGCCAGAAAACACCATAAAAGTTGATCTTCAACCTTCCTTCTTTCTTTTCCTTCCTTTTCTTTCTCTTCTTTTTCCATTCCTTTTCTTTTACTGACTTCTATTCCTCTTCTCCTTTCTTATTCTAATCTCTTTTTCTTTCTCCTTTTTTTTTTTCCTTCTAAACTCTTTTCCTTATTCTCCCCTTTATTCTTTCTTTTCCTCTTTACATATTTTTTTTACACTTCAATAATATTTCCCAAGTTATAAATTTCACCCACTTTATTTGCTCCCCGAGTCTCATTTCTATAACCCGAAAGTTTATCTTATCCACAGTTAGGAATATATTAATCATATATTTTATTGAGCACATAATCAAACACCTAAAAATACGGGCTGTTACATACTTACCCACTTAGAAAAAGTTTCGTCCTCGAAACTTGCAACAAGTTATATTATCAATAGTCAATCGAGTTTGGCCCTACCATGTCTCTTATAATTACTGCAATTCTCTATGTAAGATTTCCTCATTTGAAATCAACTCTTCGTACTTTTAAGTTTAGAATCAAACCATTGAGCTCTTACCATACATTGTGATTTCACCCTCAAAGCCTCAATTCATATTTCCATAATAATTATCATATGCATGACCCAATAACATCAACTTCCCCTTGATCTCATATCTCTATTAATACTAGTATACCTTTAGCTATACTTATCACTCTCTAGAGATGCATACTCCTTTGATGTACACATATGTAACAACATCTGAACGAATCATAACTACTAATTCTAGTAAACTAACTTCGAGCATGAAGAATCACAAGTAAACATTGATTTACATCTATAAACATATAGTTAGACCACATTCCTACGCAACAAAATCACAACTTGCAACATTTATGCTAACCTTGATCCCTCAAGGGGCGTTCCCGAGATTCTACCAAACTCAGTTTTTATGTCACTTTATAATTAGCATACCTAACCATTTAAGCTTTTGTGTTCACTTCGATATAACTACAACTTATGATTGGTCTATCACCCCATTAGTCATCAACTCAAGAACACATATTGACATTTTGTGACAAAACCAAACAATTCATTAGGTCCTTGTCATGGGGCTATAATACGTGCAAGGACCCCTATATAATCAAACACTCACGATAGTACTTTATTATTACTAACAAAACACGCCCCCACGATGCCCCTTAACGTATATATAATCATAACCAATTGACACATTAATGGAATGATCAATAATCTAAAGAACTCCATTCATCTTGTATAAACAAAACAAGGCAAGTTGTCCCATGCCATCAACCTAAACACTTCTTATTCCCACCATCTGAGCTTTTACATCTCTCATTTAACTTTACGTTTCTTCAATACTTAATCACTATTGTGCTATATTAGCCTTTTTCTTCCTCCATTTTATGTTAAACCACATCAAATCACTAAACTCAAGCAATTGACTTTCATCAACCAAATCCAAACACATATTCCCATGTTGTTCAAGTTTTCCTCAAATAACAACCCAAAATTTCAAAATTAGAATTCTCCACAGTTCATTCTAATAGCTATATTCATCCATAATCAATTCAGCTAGAAACTTACAATTTTTTTTTATTTTTTTTAAATTTGATCAAGATTGCTCTTACTCCGTACTCCATATGCAAAATCATAAAACTATCAAGAACTAAGAACATTTCCAAAACATTTGTCTCTTAGCAACTCAATAATCTCCTATAACTTCTCAATTCCTCAAATCCATGGTCAAATCTCTGATATCTTTCCCAAATGGTTCATACATACTCTTTAGCTCTTAACCAAAATCATTGAAATATCCCAAACTGAAATGTCATGATATGAAGATCACGACGATCACAAACACAACCATGCTCTGATACCACCTGTACAGCCTGACCATTCCGAGCTGCTAGCTTGCCTCGCTTAGCAATCATATGCCTGAATATCTTCCTAATAAGAAGAATCAAATATAGATTAACTCCAACCTGCAGCGGATTCTCAACCAAAAACCTCGATCATGGACATGTGGGTCACTGCCCACAACACAATGGTCCTAAATGAGACTTTCCAAATACATAATTGGATCAACTTAATTACCGAACTATAACTAACATGATTTATTTACAAACCATTAATGTTCAATTAATACAACCCAAATTCCAAAACATAAAACTAAAGATCACACCACCTTGAATCTCACTATATAATTCGAACTGTGATGTCACTCTTGATTTGATTCCACACTTCCAACACAACTCTGAAAATAAGAGAGAATATACAAAACAAACAAAATTCCAAAATGAGTGGAAAACTCGTAACCTTTACTTCAGCCCGTCAAAACATTTTATTTTATAAAATTTATCACGAAGTGTAAAAACATTAGTATTTGGGAATTGTTGGAGACAACAATAACTTTATAATTAGGTAGTACGTAGTAAAGCCTCGTAAGCAACCACGTGTTATTTCTATTAAAATTATTAGTATTATATAAATATTTCAACAAAGAAATTTGTATAAGTACAATTGTTAAACCCTCTCATGAATTCGTATATTATTAGCAACTCATCGCCGAAACACATATTGTTATATATATTTTAGAACTTATTAATAATACTCCCTCCGTAACACAAGACTTGCAACATTTTCCAATAATAGGTGTAACATAATATTTGCAACAATTCCTCCACTTTCTTCATATGGTAAAGTTTTTAACATTAAATTACCTATGGTCCCCACCTTATGTGTACTCTTTCCCTCCCTTTTTTCCTAATCACATTTTATTTATCTCTCCTACTTTTATCAAACTACACCTTTATCCATCATTAACAAATTTTGCATAGGAATTCCCCCTAGTCCATTTGTTGCAAGTTTTGCGTTACGGAGGTAGTATTCGTTCTAAAAAATATTCGGAAAGAGAACACGAATAGAGAGGGGTTTGCTCCTTAGGTAAACCGGCTGTCTCTAAACTTTTGGAGGCCGTCGCCCCACCATTTCATTATTATGCTTGCAAGCGTTCATTAGGACATGTCCTGATATTATTCATTCGCCAGGAGATCACCCATCCTGCAAGGGTTCGCCAGGAGATTACCCATCCTGTAAGGGTTCGTCAGGAGATCACCCATCCTGCAAGGGTTCGTCAGGAGATCACCCATCCTGCAAGGGTTCGTCAGGAGATCATCCATCCTGCAAGGTTGTTGTTCATACCTTACCATTCGGTATCGGTTCTTTTCGCTTATGCATTTATTTATTAACATTATTATCCATTCCAACATTATTAGATTATGAATTGAGATGCCATTTGCATCATTCATTACATCTCATTTAGCCCTTTGGCTTGCTTATCATGGATAACATTAAATACTTGATTGCTCACATCCAACGGATTCATATATTCATAGTTATTTCAATGGTAATTTTATTTATAACAAAACTTCACTCCTTGAAAGTAGTTTATAAATTTGGAAGGCATATCACGTCTCTAAATTAATGCCCATTGAGGTGTATGCGAATGTGTATGTAATAAATTATTTTCAAGAGTTTGACTGAACATTGTCATTTGGTTCAAACTCTTTTTCTATAGTTTGTCAAAGTAGGAACTGATACGATTTATTTCGAAAGAGGCTTAAAGGTTAATTCAATTTGCTTTATGAATCATTATACGACGACAATAAGATAAAACTATTTCTAATTAGATTTATAATTCTAGTAAACTCAAATGTGCTAGAAATACCATTTCTAGGAACATTTCATAAAAACACTATTTCTAAAACATTTCATAAGTATCTCATCGGGACCGAAGTTTTGTCTTTTGGAGAGAATGATGAAATCCTACTACGTAAAGATAATAAGGACAC
Organism: Patellifolia procumbens; assembly: GCA_947645195.1. NCBI lineage: Eukaryota > Viridiplantae > Streptophyta > Magnoliopsida > Caryophyllales > Amaranthaceae > Patellifolia > Patellifolia procumbens. The sequence continues at coordinate 6,753,022 of CANSGD010000016.1, forward strand.
GTGGAAATATTTATTTGAATAAACCCAAGTCGTTACTCACACTTTGAAAATCATTTCTTTTGACAATTCGTTAAAGATTGTTTTCATAATATCAACTTTTAAAGACATAATTTGATAAGTGGCTGTAATCAAATTAAAATATAAAGGAGTTCTTAATTAAAATCTCGATCAACATAAGGTTTAAATTATGAATTTTACGTCAAGGTTGTAGTATAAAACTCTTTAAAACATATCCTTATATATTTGGAAATAACATAACGATTATAAGTTCTTCAGACTTGGTTTTCGATAATTGATTTATGAGATACAAGATGAACTAAAGTATCATTAATAAGATTAAGTAGATTGTTATTAAAAAGGTTTTTCCAATACTGAACTGTCAAATAACAAATTATCACAATTACCTCAATGGGTTCCTTAATCTTTGTATTAGTAGAAAACTTCAATAATCATAAGTCTTGTCTATGATTGCAAAACATATTTGGTTAGAACTCTCATAGTTCTAAACATTTTATTGTATAAACAAATAAATTGTACTTTTGCAACATAATTCGTATTTTAATTATACAAAAAAATGTAATACGGGCATTAAAGTTAAGTTTGCTGAACATAAAAGTTACCTTAACCGCTAACCAACACTTTATGTTACCCTTCAGGAAGCCCACCATCGATCTTCGAAAAATGCTTCTAATCCTCAACTAACCTCCATGATTAACCTCGTAAATCATGAAAACAATCAATAGTTTCCAACTAAACTTCATTTTAAGAAGCTATTTAATATACCCTCTTATTCCCTTCATCAATTCAACTAGACCTCTTTTAACTAGAAAATCAAATAGCCTACTTATAACCCATTTCATAACTATATAACTCCTTTTAAATTTTACAAAAAGTAAGGTGCATAGAAGCACATTTTATTTGGAACTAAACACTTTGAAATAGTTTAGAAACCCATTTTCCAAACCATAATACACAAACTTATTCAAATACAATTTTGGTCGTAAAGAGTAAGCGCAAACTCGCAAGCTAAAACAATATCTTTACATTCGTTTCAAACCCTTTACATAAAAATCATTATTTAAGAAGTATGCATATTATCAATACAAATGTAACTTCAACGAGATTTTCATAAAAGTAGTTGTTATGGAACTAACGAACTTTGAAGTTGAAAGTTTAAGTTATAAGAATTTACTTACACAATAAAGATATTAAAATACTTGTCATAGATATAGGTCATTCAATTACTACTCAAAGAATATTAGAAGAATAACAAAATCATTGATATTTGGTGAAGAAATATATATTTTTTTATATATAAGGAACTATGTCATTACTAAAGAATTGTAAAATGTCTTGTTATACTCAATGTGGTAAAAGAAAGACCAAATCAGCACTTCTCAAGTAAAATATATATACACTTTATTTGAAAGTTATTATTTACAACTTTGTAAAATCTAAGTTAAGTAAGTTAAACAAAGTCCAAGAAATAAGGTATATGATGTAACCATCAAAAACTAGAATAAATTTTCATCTAACTCTTAAAATAATATAATTTATAATTATTTCATTCAAATACTTTGCAAAACATTTCAATCCTCAATTTGGAAATTCACCACAACTTTTACCAAGAAGTGAAATCGTCCAACAAAATGTCAAATTCAGCACAAAATGTAAAATGGCCATAACTCTCTTATAAAAACTCCAAATCAGACGTTTGTTGAGCCTAACTTGAGTAAAATTTCAATACGAACAACTTTTGTGAAATAGAGTTTTGGCTAAAAATTACCAGAAGATGTCGAAAAATAGGTTTTTACGAAACTGGTACACATTCTTACGGGGAATTAAAAGCTAACACTTTCAAATTTAAATTATCTCACATGCATTTAGGTTACATCTATAAACAAGAATTTAATCACTTATGAACACCAATTTGAGTACCATATTTTACTAATCTCAAAAGATCAAATACTCAAATGAACTTAATGAAAAGATAATACTCTAATACCTTGATTTGATCCCATTTCATTTTTCAAAACTTTCTCAAGTATTCTTTTACTCAATCTCAATCTCTTTCAAGACTCAATTGTCATCTTCTTCCTCAAACACAACATGCATGAACAATTAAAGGATAAAGTTAGGGTTTGAAACTTACTAACCCAAAATCAGAAATTAGTTTAGGGTTTTGTTACTTACACTTAAGTGAAGATTTTCCATAACTTATTTGCCGGAAAGTCGCCGGAAAACACCATAAAAGTTGATCTTCAACCTTCCTTCTTTCTTTTCCTTCCTTTTCTCTCTCTTCTTTTTCCATTCCTTTTCTTTTACTGACTTCTATTCCTCTTCTCCTTTCTTATTCTAATCTATTTTTCTTTCTCCTTTTTTTTTTCCTTCTAAACTCTTTTCCTTATTCTCCCCTTTATTCTTTCTTTTCCTCTTTACATATTTTTTACACTTCAATAATATTTCCCAAGTTATAAATTTCACCCACTTTATTTGCTCCCCGAGTCTCATTTCTATAACCCGAAAGTTTATCTTATCCACAGTTAGGAATATATTAATCATAAATTTTATTGAGTGCAGAATTAAACACCTAAAAATACAGGTTGTTACACCCAAGTACTCCAAAGCAAAGGTTCTTAACTAAAGAGTAAAGTCCGATTTTTTAATGTGTTTTGTGTTTATGTGTTTAGGATATGATAATTATATCCAGCATTGCTGAAAGATTTAATTAACTCTTAATCTCCCTTAAACCATTACCTGAAATTAAGTATATTAACACTCAATAATAATCACTCCTGAAAATTATATGAATGGTCAAAATTAATTGAAACAACAATTAAATACTCGAAATTCTCAATGAATGAATCAAACTTACTTGTTTATTAATGACTACTAGGCGCCTTTTTATACTAGTACATGTTCTAGTATGATTAGGAAACCAAAACTCTATCTAGAAAACCTAAGTGCCCTAGTATAAACGTGATCAAGATCTATCCTAGGGTGTCAAAACACCACATTCAATGCATAGACAAACAATTGAATCATAAAAAGCATAGATAATATACATTAAGCCCTTAATTCATACTTTCGCCCAAACCCTAGATAATGAACTACTCACTAACCGTGGATTCTAAGCAATTAAGATTCAATAAATTCAACATCATAAACTAAGCAATAAGATTAAAGGAAAGAGATAGAAAAGAAATTTCTTGAATTAATTGATGAATTCGATCTTCAATAATGAAACAAAGGAGTAAACTAGTGTTTGAGAGAGTTTTAGGGCTAAGAGAGAGTTAATTAGAAACTAAGTATGAGATAATGTTGAAAACTAAGCTAAAAAAACTAATTAATAAGAGTCATTAAAGTTTGACGGACGAAACGAGTCAACGCCCGAAAGAAGGTCACCACGGTCGTGGTGCCTCAAAAACGCCCAGGCAGTAACCTTACAATATAACCACTGATTCTGTGAAGATTAGGCACCACAACCGTGGCAAAATCACCACGACCGTGGTGACCTGATTTCACCGAATCAGTCTTCTTTTCTTCATGTTACTGTTTTGCATGCTACAGGTACCCACGACCGTGGTAAATGTGCCACGGCCGTGGTGGCCTTCTTCCTTCATTTCCTCAAAGCTTGATCAACTTTAGCCGCTCCAAAGTACGAGCCACGCACCTTGAACACACCCCAAGTCCCTAGATCACATAAGTACTCCAACACGCGCCAATTCTCTTGAAATACATCAAAAACAACCAAACACTTGTGAAGTATAATTGAAATCCAAAGAACGGAAAAACCATGCAATCCTAACTCTAAATTCTCTAAAGCTACATGCAATGAGACTTAAAATGAGCTATAAGTATGCACTAAAACGGACCGATCAAACTCCCCCAAACTTAAACAATTGCTTGTCCTCAAGCAATACAAACTGAAGCTCATGGGATAGAGTTATGACTCCTCAGGAAAACACGCATTGCCATTTTAAAAAATCATTCAAAATCTTTCAAAGAAATATGTCTAATAAATGCCAAATGCTATCAAGTCTCAAATTTTATAAGCTCAAGGAAAAGCAACCAAATCTTACCACTAGTTCTCCCCCAAGCTTGGCTCAGTCATATATATGGTAGCTCTCACTTTAGTCATGTACACTTCTCCCGTGTGTTTAAATAGGTCAATTGAACGCTCAAAGCTCGATTCCATTGACTATATCCTACCATAAGCTTGCATATCATCTCACTCTCCATCGCATAAGGACCAAAGTTGCATCAAGAATCAAGAGGACTTAGTCGAGGTTGTAATGTAGGCTTAAGGTGAGGGTGTGGTAGCATTTGGGATCGTGGTGTTAAAGAGGGGAAAGTGAAACTTCCAACTCGGCACCTTTCTAAAAGAACAAGACCAACCCTACTCAATTGTAGACATTCAACACAACCTATTTCAAGCACTCCTTTAATTATAGCATCCCAATCTCCCTTATTGCAAATTTTGAACTCACCACAAATCCTTTTTCTTTGATTTTTCATTTTCTTTTGCACAAATTTCTATTTGTTTTTTTATTATTTTTTTATTTTTTGTGGATTGTGGTGATTAAAGATGGAAGGAGAGAATGGGAACTCCAATAGTATGGGAAGGAGGCGAACTCAAACAGCACATGAGTTCTAGCAAAAACAAATTCGAACACCAACACCAAGTCATCTCTCATAACACCCATCAACATATATTACCTCATCTAAGTAGCTTCACAATCCCCTAGGTAAGGAAATGAGTAATAGGCTAAAGATGTGGTTAACAAAGAAAACAGGCTTAGGCTCACAGGGGCATCCAAGAAGGACAAGTCGGTGAGGGTGGCTTTTGGCAATGTAGCTCAAGTAAATACAAAAAGCCTCAATCATATTGAAGATGCAAACAAGTCAATGCATATTCAAGGAGAATCAACGCAAGTTCTAGAGAATGGTCGTCAAGGAAGAGCATCACACATCAAGTAGAAAAGACTGAAAAGATGTCAGTCTAAAAGGCTCAAAGCAAATCCTCACAAGGCATAGCTACCAAAATCGGTCGAACCGCACAAAGGGGAGACCAAACATTCCACAAACAGTCAATTCCTTAGCATACTAGAGACTATCAAAACATTTCCTTTTCATATCAAAATCATGTTCAAAAGCACACACGTGTCTTAACATCATCATCGGAGATCAGTCCTAAGTGCAACCTACATGCATGCATGAATGCAACTAATGCAGCTAATGCAATCTTACTCATGGATCTAAATGCTCAATGAAGAAAAATAAATAAAAAATATGCAATGGAGACTTCATGCAATGGAAACTACGCGCTCTAACAAGATATGCAAAAATATACATCCCCCCCAAGCTAAACAACACAGTGTCCTCACTGTGAATAGGCTAATACGAAAATAGCAAAGGAGGAGGAAAGAAAAGCTCACTCGTCAGGCGGCTGAGAGCTGGAACTACCTGGAAACCAACCACCACGGCTAGTCCAGCTCTGTAAGTCATCACGAAAACCTTGGAAAGCCGAGGTCATCGTATCAAAGCTCGCCCGCATACTCTGGTAGTGGCGATCATGCTCAATGGTAGAATCCCTGAGCTGCTGCACATCAGTCCTGAGGTTCGCGAAATCCAACCTCATATAGCCAAAGCCTGCCTGCAAAGCATCCAGCTGCTGCTCTATACTACCAGAAGTGCCCCAACCTGGGCATGCTCAGCAGTAGGGACATCGCCCTCCTCATCCACCTCCATCCTCTCCTCACCTCTGGCATTTGCGGACGGTGGCCAGTCAAAATCTGGTTAAAACACCCAGTTCTCCATGTTATAAATGGGGGTCTTGTCACGTCAGGGAGAATGGCATAAGGAATGCCATTGACCTTCCATATGTACCTGGCGTTAGGACCGTTAGACTCGATCCATGACATGGTAGCATAGGAATGAAGGTAAAGAAGGGTGTCTCCAAGCACAACCTGCAAACCTGTCAGATCAAAACCAAGAGATATAGCAATAAGTGTGATCATCCCCCCCCCCACGGTGATGTCCCCAGTGGGTTTCATGGCTAGGCTCTCGAAGTGGTCCATCATCCAGGCCCCGGGGTTAAGGCGGGTATCTCCCTCGCTCATATGCCACATAAAGTAGAGCTCGCGGGCACTCACATTGCCCAAACTGTCCCGACGAGCAAAGATGCTATGGTTAAGGACACGTTGGAAATGCAAAACCCGGGGCTAACCATAGAAGAGGCCTTGGCCCGGTTTGGATCAAAGGGAGATAGGGAAGTGAGGCGGTGCCAAAATTAGTGACTATTGTGCTTGGAGGACCACTCACTCTTCGGTCCAATCTTACCCCCCCTAGGCCACCCAAAAACATCGTTCAGTTGCCCGATGTTCATAGTGACGGTCCTACCCAAAAGTGTGAAGGTCATGGTCCGTGGGTTCTTCCCCTCCGTTCTACGAACGGAAATGGTGGACAAAAATTCTAGGGTGAGGCGTTTGTAGGTGAGGGCATGTAAATCTAACCATGAAGACCACCCTACTTGGCGAAAAAGTTGGTCGACGTCCCCCTCCACATATAAGGCTCGGGCCGCTCTAACATCATAGAACTTAGTCGGTCTAATTCGACGGCGGCTAAGTCTCATGAAGCGTTGTAAGTGGTCGAGAGAGGTGAAATTGATACCTAATGTATCAATTTGAGGGGGATTCAATGGTGGGGGAGGGGATGGATTCCGTAGTTGACTTGTAGAGGTGTTGCGGTGAGGGTTTCTACGGCCATGGGATGCCATGATTTAGACAAGGGCAAGGACTAGGACAACAAACAAGCCAACACTTTAAATAACCCAAAATGGACACCCAAAAACACCAATCACTAACAAGTCCACCAACAATTCAACCAAAACTCAACTCAAGACACTTCAACCACAAACAAATCACAATATCAACCAACAAAGTCAACAACAATCAAGAAATCATCAACAAGAGTAGTGAAATCAAGAGAAAACACAAAAGTAAGGAAGGTTTATACCAATGGAGTCGTGGGAGTAAATCTCGCAAATGAACCTAGCCAAGTTGATGTGTTGTTGTTGTTGAAGATGTTGAAGTCCCCAAATCAAAGCTAGAAGCTCTCAACAAATTTTCCCTAATTTGATTTGAAGGTTAGGGTTTGGAAAAATTTGTGAAGTATGGAGAATTTGTGTGGAAAGGGAAGAAGTGAGATGTTTAGGTTAGGTAGAAGTGGTAGAAGAATGAATTTTGAGAAGAAAGATGAAGGTTGGAAGGAGTTTTAATGGAGGAAAGGTGAGGATGAGTGAGTTGAAGAGGAGATTTGAGAGGATGAGTGAGTTGAGAGAGAGAAAGGGGAGGTAGGTGAGTGTTTTTTGTGTGGTGAAATTTTGGGCATTGTTCAATTAAAAGGAAGTTGCTTACCGTGCTTCAGGTCACCACGGTCGTGGTGAATTTGCCACGGTCGTGGTGACCTGATTACCCCTAATCAGTTTCTAGACTGCTAACTTTCTGATTCGCCTCTTGCAAGGCACCACAGTCGTGGAGTTTTTGCCACGGTCGTGGTGACTTTTTTTCCTCAAGGCAGTAAGTAAACTGCTGAACTACTGTTTCGCCTCATTCTGGTCACCACGGCCGTGGCGATTTTACCACGACCGTGGGTACCTGCTGTTCCCCTTTTTCACTCTTTTTTTTTATTGTTTTTAAAGCAGTAAACTAAACTAAAAAAAATAAAATAAAATAAAAAAATGAAAGAAAATAAAATCAAACTACCTAGCCCTAAAAGAAATGCTTGGGTTGCCTCCCAAGAAGCGCTTCTTTAAAGTCATTAGCTTGACTAAGAGGACTCACCTCTCAATGATGGTGCTCGGGTGAGCCAAGTATCAAACATCCCACGAAACCAATGACGTGGTTGTCGTGGTAGAGCTTCAAGCGTTGGCCGTTAACCAAGAAGGGCCGCTCATCCCCCGCAATCTCATATGCTCTATAGGGGGTAGTCTTCACTACTTCAAATGGCCCCGACCACTTTGATTTAAGTTTTCCGGGGAAGAGCTTATGCCTCGAGTTAAACAAAAAGACCTTTTCTCCAACCCAAAATTCCCTTTGTTGTATCCTTTGGTCGTGCCATTTTTTTGTTCTCTCCTTGTACAAACGCGAACTCTCATAAGCATCAAAGCGGAGCTCCTCTAGTTCAACCAACTTCTCTTTTCGAGCCTCCCCCTCCAAAGTAAGATCCATGTTGAACTCTTTGATTGCGCACACAGCCCGATGTTCAAGTTCAACGGGAAAGTGATAACCCTTACCATACACAAGACGATAGGGGGTGGTGCCTATAGGGGTTTTGAAAGCGGTGCGAAGAGCCCAAAGTGTATCATCTAGGTTCAAAGACCAATCCTTCCTAGTCTTGTTCACCACTCTCTCAAGCACATTCTTCACCTCACGATTCGAAACCTCAACTTGGCCTTGAGTTTGGGGATGGTATGGAAGTCCCACCTTATGATTCACCCCATATTTCTTCAAAAGAGCTTCCAATTGCTGCTTAGCAAAGTGCGAACCTCCATCATTTATCAACACACGAGGCACCCCAAATCTAGCAAAGATTATCTTCTTCAAGAGCTTCATGACAACCTTGTGATCGTTAGTGGGGGAAGCGATCGCTTCAACCCACTTGGTCACGTAGTCCACCTCTACAAGAATATACATATTCCCCATAGATGGCACTAAGGGTCCCATGAAGTCAACTCCCCACACATCAAAGGGCTCAACCTCAAGAATATTTTGTTGTGGCATCTCGTTCCATTTGGTGATTCCACCGCTTTGTTGACACCTATCACAACTCAAGACAAATCCCGTAGCATCCTTTTGTATGTGAGGCCAAAATAAGCCACTTTAGAGAGCCTTAGCAACAGTTTTGCCCGCTCCACCATGTCCTCCACATGCCAAAGTATGGCAATGATTCAAAACAGAATGAATCTCATGATTGGGCACACACCTCCTAAAAACTGAGTCAGCACATCTCTTGAACAATAGAGGGTAGTCCCAATAATATCTACATACCTCCTTGAAGAACCTCTTCCTTTGCTGAGAAGTAAGACCATGAGGTTCAATCCCACAAGCCAAGTAGTTCACAAAATCCGCGAACCATCGGACCTCATTATTTATGATAGCAAAGAGGTGTTCTTCCTTCAAATCATCATTGATGCGGGCCTCCTTTAGATCCACATCTCTCTCATCAAAGGAGAGGCGAGAGAGATGGTCAACAACCAAATTTTCCGTCCCCTTCTTCTCCTTCATCTCAAAATCAAATTCCTGAAGAAGTAGGACCCACCTAATGAGCCTTGGCTTTGCATCCTTTTTGCTCATCAAGTATCGGACCGCAGAATGGTCCGTGTAGACAATAGCCTTTTTGCAAGTCAAGTAAGAACGGAACTTATCAAATGCAAACACTACGACCAACATCTCCTTTTCCGTAGTGGCATAGTTCCGTTGTGCATCATCCAAAGTCCTACTTACATAGGCTATCACATGGAGCTTTCCTTCCTGTAGTTGCCCAAGTACAACTCCCACTGCAAAGTCACTAGCATCACACATTAGTTCAAAAGGCAAGCTCCAATTAGGAGCTCGCACAATAGGAGCGGAAGTAAGGGCTCTTTTTAAAGTTTGAAAAGCCTCCATGCAAGACTCATCAAATCTAAATTCAACTTCCTTTTGAAGTAGATTCGTCAATGGTTTGGCAATTTTAGAAAAATCCTTGATGAAACGCCGGTAAAAGCCCGCATGTCCAAGGAAAGCACGAACTCCCGTCACTGAATTTGGTGGAGGGAGTTTCTCTATTACCGAAACCTTTGCCGGATCTACCTCAATGCCCTTACTAGACACTTTATGACCAAGCATAATACCATATTCAACCATGAAATGACACTTTTCCCAATTCAATACTAGGTTCGTCTCTTGACACCTTTTCAACACAAGTTCAAGATTAGCAAGACATGTGTCAAAAGAGGAACCACACACACTAAAATCATCCATGAAAACCTCAATAGAGTCCTCCAACATGTCGGAAAAGATCGCCGTCATACACCTTTGAAAAGTAGATGGGGCATTTCACAAACCGAAAGCCATCTTTCGATAAGCGAATGTCCCATATGGACAAGTAAAGGTGGTTTTCTCTTGGTCATCCGGATGAATCAAATTTGAAAGAATCCGGAATAACCATCAAGAAAATAAAAGTGTGAATGACCGGCAAGCCTTTCCAACATTTGGTCAATAAAAGGGAGGGGGAAATGATCTTTTCGGGTGGACTTAATCAATTTCCTGTAATCAATACAAACTCTCCACCCAGTCACAGTTCTAGAAGAAATAGTTTCCCCTTTCTCATTCTCAACAATAGTCATGCCTCCTTTCTTAGGAACCACGTGAATCGGGCTCACCCATTTGCTATCGGAAATAGCATAGATGATTCCCGCGTCACACAATTTCATGATCTCCTTCTTCACCACCTCTTTGAGGTTGGGATTAAGTCTTCTTTGAGGCTCAATAGAGGAGGCATTACTATCGGTGAGATGGATACGATGCATAGCAAGAGAAGGGCTTATCCCTTTAAGGTCATCAACCGAGTACCCAATGACATCCCTATATTTTCTCAATGTCTCAATCAACTTAGATACGGAGTGTCATCAAGTGCCGAATTGACAATAACGGGATAAGCACATTCATCATCAAGGAAAACATATTTAAGGGAGGGGGGAAGGGGTTTGAACTCTACCTTGGGAGGAGGATTAGAACTCTCCTCCTTAGCAACGGAAGTGGCTAGGACCTCAAATCCCGATTCAAGTGTGTCCTCAACGGTGGCACCATCGAGGAGCATAGAGAACTCGTTCACCTCTTCCATATCTAAGCTCGGCTCCTCAGTGATAGATGCATAGAGCTCATCCTCAGTGTGTACTTCCCTCTCAAATCCCTCCATCTCACTCTCCACATGACTAACTCGGCAAACCCTTTCAATCATAGGTTTCCTCAATGTCTTGGAGAACTCAATGACAACCTTCTCATTGGCGACCTCAACAGTGATGGTGTCATTCCTATAATTTATCACGGCGCCCAATGTCTTTAGAGCCTCCCTTCCAAGAATGAGAGGAGTTTCGGGATCCTCCTCCATATCAATGACCACAAAATCACAAGGCACAAACACATGCCCAACTTGGATTGGAACATATTCCAACTCCCCATGCGGGACCCTAACAGTTCGGTCCGCCAATTGAATCATCTTCCTCGAAGGAAGAAGAGGGAAATGAAGGTGCTTGGCTATGGAGAGAGGCATCAAACTCACACTTGCCCCCCAATCGGCCAATGCACCCTTAGGCTCAAAGTCCCCTATCTTCACGGGCAATATAAAACTTCCCGGATCTCTTTGCTTCTTGGGCATAGCACGTTCCACAAGAGCACTCACTTGGTAAGGCAACGTAATGAGCTCATCCTCTAGCTTCCGCTTGTTGGAGAGGATCTCCATCAAGAACTTTGCATAGGCCGGCATTTGAGACATGGCCTCAAGGAACAGGATGTTGATTTGAAGGCTCTTCATGACGTTGAGGAACTTAGTGAACTTGTCGCTCAACTTCCTCTCCACTAACCTTTAAGGATTTGGGACCAGTGGCACATAGGTCTTAGGTGGAGGAGGTGTTGCCAATGGAGCTTTGTCAACATCTTGCTCATGAGTCTCCTTCGTCTCCTTGTCCTCTTCTCTTCTTTCAACTTCAAATTCTCTCTCAAATTCATCCCCTTGAGCATCATTCTCAACCTCCTCAACTTTATTTCTCTCACACTCATCGGGCATCTTGGGGCCCTCATAGTTCGTCCCCGACCTCAAATGGATGGCTTTGGCTTGATGGAGGTTAGGGTTGGGAATGGTTTGAAGTTGGTGTGTGGGGTTGGAAGGGTTCTTCTCGGCCACTTGAGCTAATTGGGTTTCAAGCATTTTGTTGTGAGCTTGCAACTCTTGAAACCTTTGGTCATGGCTTTGAAGAGCTTGGCTTTGTAGAATAAGGGTTTGGGTGATGGTTTGGAGTTGTTGGAGGATTTGGGAGGTAGGGTCGGAGGATGTAGGAGGTTTGGGATTTGGCTTGGGAAATGGTGGGTTTTGAGGGGCCTTTTGAAAGTTGGATCTTTGATGAGGGGCTTGGTAAATGTTAGAGTTTTGAGAGGAAGATCCACCTTGATTGTAGCTTTGAGTAAAACCTTGTTGAGGTTGATTATAGCCTTGTTGAGGTGGATTCCAACCTTGTTAAGTTTGGTTGTAGCTTTGTTGAGGTTGTCTCCATCCTCCTTGTTGATTGCTCCTATAACCTTGGTTACCTTGATACCCCTCTCCTCTACTATTCATTGCCGCCACATGCTCTGACTGCGATCCTCCACAATAAGAGGTATTGTGGTTTGTACCACCACAAATGTCACAAGAGAAAGCATTCACTTGTGAGGGACTAGATGATCCAAGGGTGATATTCGAGAGCTTATTGTCAAGTAGATCCATCTTCGCTTGAATTTGATCCATTGGGTCCAAATCAAACTTTCCACCCTTCTTTGGTTGAGCACCTCTCCTTCTTCCACCCCATGAGTAATTCTTGATTACTTCTTCTATGGTGGCCTCTAATTGGTCTTGCGGGATCTTAGAAAGTTGACCTCCCGCTCCAACATCGAGATTAGCACGTGACATAGGGTCAAGGCCATCATAGAAGAACCTCATCAGTAGGTTTTGATTGAACTCATGGTGAGGGCACGAACGAATCATTTCCCTAAACCTTTCCCAAGCCTCTGCAAGTGTCTCATCACAATCCTGCTCAAAAGTGGAGATTTGCCTCCTAATATCTACGGTCTTTGACTCTGGGAAATACTTCTTCAGGAAAGCCAATATAACCTGCTCCCATGTAGTAAGGGAGTTAGCAGGCAAACTCTTGAGCCAAGACTTTGCCTTTCCGGAAAGAGAAGACCGGAAGAGATGCATCTTGATGTAATCTGGAGAGACATCATTTGTTGTTATCATAGCAAAAATCCCCCGATATCGATCAAGATGGTCAAGGGGATCCTCATCCGACCCTCCACAAAATTGCTCTGCTTTCACCATCCGTGTGAATGCTGAAATTTGTAGTGGTTGTGGGGAGTCGAATTCCACCCTGTAAAACATAGGACCCCGGATTTCCGAAATCCCTGAAAAGTTGTACATTTTCCTCACCCATGTCTGATTCACTTTCACTTGTAGAACTAAAGATTGGTGAAGCTGGCGCAGAACTCAAAGTCAACCGTTCCAAACCTCCCCAAAGCTTTCGCAAGGTGCGATTGATTTCCGGATCTAAAGGTAAGATAGGTGAACCGTGAGCTCTCCTTCTCATGTAACACAACAAAGCTAAGCAGAGGGTTAGAAAATAACAACACAGTCTAAACAATAGGAAAAAAAAATCACTCAAGCAATACTAAACTCAAGTAAACTTCAATCAATAGCACAATTTCCCTGGCAACGGCGCCATTTTGATAAAAGGTTTTTAGTGTGTCGTTAAGGCACTAAGAACCGCTTTGCAAACACAATTTATAAACCTAACGAGCAACTACTAAGCACGTAGTAACGACAAGTAAAGGGTCGAACCACAAGGAAATTGGGATTGAGTTCAGTCCACTAAGTCCAAAACTACCTAAGTGAAGGGTTTTTGGGGGTTTAAGATTGAGTAAGTTACCGACTAATTAACTAGCTAAAGAATACCGACTAATAAACAAATAGGAGGATTAATATGATAAGAAAGACACTAGAGTTCGGGCTACTCATATGAACGTGGGCTAGACAACGCTAATCGACGCTATGGTGATTCACAACGGAGTCAATACAAGGTTAAGTTCCCCTCTAAAGTTCTTGAGTCCTCCCTCGAATGGTCCTCAAGAGTAATCGATTAATCAACCAACCAAATCCTCTTTCGAATGGTCTTTGGTCTGTTGATTAATAAATTCATTAAGTTCGGAAAACCCCTAATTAAAAGATCCCCTTAATTCCTACCCAATCCCTTGGTCTAGAAATCAAGTCGAAACATGGGAATGACAAAAGGGATTAGAGTTCGATTAAGAACAATAAAAGCCTAAGTGCCCTAGTATAAACGTGATCAAGATCTATCCTAGGGTGTCAAAACACCACATTCAATGCATAGACAAACAATTGAATCATAAAAAGCATAGATAATCTACATTAAGCCCTTAATTCATACTTTCTCCCAAACCCTAGATATTGAACTACTCACTAACCATGGATTCTAAGCAATTAAGATTCAATAAATTCAACATCATAAACTAAGCAATAAGATTAAAGGAAAGAGATAGAAGAGAAATTACTTGAATTAATTGATGAATTCGATCTTCAACAATGAAACAAAGGAGTAAACTAGTGTTTGAGAGAGTTTTAGGGCTAAGAGAGAGTTAATTAGAAACTAAGTATGATATAATGTCGAAAACTAAGCTAAGAAACTAATTAATAAGAGTCATTAAAGTTTGACGGACGAAACGAGTCAACGCCCGAAAGCAGGTCACCACGGTCGTGGTGCCTCAAAAACGCCTAGGCAGTAACTTTACAATATAACCACTGATTCTGTGAAGATCAGGCACCACGACCGTGGCAAAATCACCACGACCGTGGTGACCTGATTTCACCGAATCAGTCTTCTTTTCTTCATGTTAATGTTTTGCATGCTACAGGTACCCACGACCGTGGTAAATGTGCCACGGCCGTGGTGGCCTTTTTCCTTCATTTCCTCAAAGCTTGATCCACTTTAGCCGCTCCAAAGTACGAGCCACGCACCTCGAATACACCCCAAGTCCCTAGATCACAAAAGTACTCCAACACGCGCCAATTCTCTTGAAATACATCAAAACAAACCAAACACTTGTGAAGTATAATTGAAATCCAAAGAAGGGAAAAACCATGCAATCCTAACTCTAAATGCTCTAAAGCTACATGCAATGAGACTTAAAATGAGCTATAAGTATGCACTAAAACGGACTGATCAAAACACCTTTCAATTCATTTGTCGTGCTTAATTACCAAATATTTTGGACTCCTTTAATAGGTATTAGATATATTTAAAGCATATTAAGCCCTTGGATCAAATTCAATAAAATCAAAGGGTAAAATCCTCATAGTCTCTTAGGCGATTTGTGGTGTATGAACACCTTTCAAATTATTTGTTGTGCTTAATTACCAACATTTTTGACTCCTTGAATAGGTATTAGATATATTTAACGCATATGAAGCCCTTGGATCAAACTAAATTTTGATCAAAGGGTAAAACCGTCATAGTCTCTTAGACGATTTGTGGTATATGAACACCTTTCAAATCTTTTGTTGTGCAGAATTACCAAATATTTTTAGTCCATTAATAGGAATTAGATATATTTAAAGCATCTGAAGCCCATGGTTCAAACTCAATTCAAATCAAAGGGTAAAATCGTCATAGTCTCATAGGTGATTTATGGTGTATGAACACCTTTCAAATCATTTGTTATACATAATTCACAAATAATTTTGACTCCTTGAATAGGAATTAGATATATTTAAAGCATATGAATCCCTTGGATAAAACTCAATTCAAATCAAAGGGTAAATCCTTCATAGTCTCTTAGGTGATTTGTGGTGTATGAACACCTTTCAAATCATTTGTTGTGCATAATTAAAAAATATTTTTGACTCCTTGAATAGGTATTAGATATATTAAAAGCATATGAAGCCCTTGGATCAAATTCAATTTAAATAAACGGGTAAAGCCGTAATACTCTCTTAGGCGATTTTTGGTGTACGAACACCTTTACAACCATTTGTTGTGCATAATTACCAAATATTTTTTACTCCATGAATAGGAATAACATATATTTAAAGCATAGGAAGTTCTTGGATCAAACTCAATTCAAATCAATGGTTAAAACCAGCATAGTCTCTTAGGCGATTTTTGGTGTATGAACACCTTGCAAATCATTTATTGTGCATAATTACCAAACAATTTTGACTCTGTGAATAGGTATAAAATATATTCAAAGGATATGAAGCCCTAGGATCAAATTCAATTCAAATAAAAGGGTAAAACCATCAAAGTCTCTTAGCCGATTTGGGGTGTATGAACACCTTTCAAATCATTTGTTGTGCTTAATTACAACATATTTTTTCCTCCATTAATAGGAATCAGATATATTTAAAACATATGAAGCCTTTGGATCAAACTCAATTCAAATCGAAGGGTAAAACCTTCATAGTTCTAAGGCGAATTGTGGTGTATAAACACATTTCAAATTATTATTTGTGCATAATTACCAAATATTTTGACTCCTTGAATAGGTATTAGATATATTTAAAGCATATGAAGCCCTTGGATTAAGCTTAATTCAAATCAAAGGGTAAAACCGTCATAGTCTCTGAAGTGATTTGTGGTATATGAGCTCCTTTTATATCATTTTTTGTGCAGAATTACCAAATAATTTGAATCCTTGAATAGGTATTAGATATGTTTAAAATATATGAAGCCCTTGGATCAAACTCAATTCTAATTAAAGGGCAAAATCGTCATGTCTTTTAGGCTATTTATGGTGTATGAACACCTTTAGAACCATTTGTTGTGCATAATTACCAAATGTTTTTGACTCCATGAATAGGAATAACATATATTTAAAGCATATTAATCCCTTGGATCAAACTCAATTCAAATCAAAAGGTAAAACCGTCATAGTCTCTTAGGCGATATGTGGTGTACGAACACCTTTCAAATCATTTGTTGTGCATAATTACCACATATTTTTGACTCCGTGAATAGGAATAACATATATTTAAAGCTTATGAAGCCCTTGGATCAAAATCAATTCAAATTAAGAGGTAAACCCGTCATAGTCTCTTAGACGATATGTGGTGTATGAACACCTTTCAAATCATTTATTGTGCATAATTACCAAAATTGTTTGACTCCTTGAACAGGTAGTAGATATATTTATAGCATATGAAGCCCTTGGATCAAACTCAATTCAAATCAGAAGAGTAATACCGCCATAGTCTCTTAGGCGTTTTGTGGTGGATTAACACCTTTCAAATCATTTGTTGTGCTTTATTACAACATATTTTTTTACTCCATTAATAGGAATTAGATATATTTAAAACATATGAAGCCCTTGGATCCAACTCAATTCAAATCAAAGGGTAAAACTCTCATGTCTCTTAGGCGATTTGTGGTGTATGAACACCTTTCAAAAATAAATTTTTGGGCATAATTACCAAATATTTTTTATTTTGAATAGGTATTAGATATATTTAAAGCATATGAAGCCCTTCGATCAAACTCAATTCAAATCAACGGGTAAAACCATCATAGTCTCTTAGGCGATTTTTGCTGTATGAACACCTTTACAACAATTTGTTGTGCAAAAGTACAAAATATTTTTCATTCCATGAATAGGAATAACATATATTTAAAGCAAAAGAAGTTCTTGGATCAAACTCAATTCAAATCAAAGGGTAAAACCGTCATAGTCTCTTAGGCGATATGTGGTGTATGAACACCTTTTAAATTATTTGGTGTGCTTAATTACCAAATATTTTGGACTCCTTGAATAGGTATTAGATATACTTAAAGCATATGAAACCCTTGGATCAAGCTTAATTCAAATCAAAGGGTAAAACCGTCATAATCTCTCAGGCAATTTGTGGTGTACGAACTCCTTTTAAATAATTTTTTGTGCATAATTACAAAATATTTTTGACTCCTTGAATAGGAATAACATATATTTAAAGCATATGAAGTTCTTGGATCAATGTTAATTCAAATCAAAGGGTAAAACCTTCATAGTCTCTTAGGCGATATGTGGTGTATGAACACCTTTTAAATTATTTGTTGTGCTTAATTACCAAACACTTTTACTCCTTGAATAGGTATTAGGTATATTTAAAGCATATGAAGCCCTTGGATCAAATAAATTTTGATCAAAGGGTAAAACCGTCATAGTCTCTTAGACGATTTGTGGTATATGAACACCTTTCAAATCATTTGTTGTGCATAATTACCAAATCTTTTTTACTCCATTAATAAGAATTAGATATATTTAAAGCATATGAAGCCCATGGTTCAAACTCAATTCAAATCTAAGGGTAAAACCGTCATATTCTCTTAGGTTTGTGGTGTATGAACACCTTTCTAATTATTTGTTGTGCATAATTAACAAATATTTTTGTCTCCTTGAATAGGTATTAGATATGTTTAAAGCATATGAAGCCCTTGGATGAAACAGAATTCAAATCAAAGGGTAAAACCGTCATAGCCTCTTATGCGATTGGTGGTGTATGAACATGTTTCCAATTATTTGTTGTGATTAATTACCAAAAAGTTTTGACTCCTTGAACATGTATTATATTTATTTAAAGAATATGAAGCCCTTGGATCAAACTCAATTCTAATCAAAGGGTGAAACCGTCATAGTCTCTTAGGCGGTTTTTGGTGTATGAACAGCTTTCAAATACTTAGGTGTGCTTAATTACCAAATATTTTATACTCCATGAATAGGGATTAGAGATATTTAAAGTATATGAAGCCCTTGGATCAAACTCAGTTCAAATCATAGGGGAAAACCGTCATAATCTCTTAGGCGATTTGTGGTGTATGAACACCTTTCAAATCATTTGTTGTGATTAATTACCAATTTTTTTTTGAATCCTTGAATAGGTATTAGATATATCTAAAGCATATGAAGGTCTTGGAACAAACTCAATTCAAATAAAAGGGTAAAGCCGTCATAGTCTCTTAGGCGATTTGTGGTGTATGATTACCTGTCGAATATATTTTTTGTGCATAATTACCAAATATTTTTGACTTCTTGAATAGGTATTAGATATATGTAAAGCTTATGAAGACCTTGGATCAAACTCAATTCAAATCAACGGGTAAAACCGTAATAGTCTCTTAGGCTATTTTTTGTGTACGAACACCTTTACCACCATTTGTTGTGCATAATTACCAAACATTTTTGACTCCATGAATATGAATAACATGTATTTAAAGCATATGAAGTTCTTGGATCAAACTCAATTCAAATGAAAGGGTAAAACCATCATAGTCTCTTAGGGGATATATTGTGTATGAACACCTTTCAAATTATTTGTTGTACTTAATTACGAAATATTTTGGACTTCATGAATAGGTATTAGATATATTTAAATTATCTGAAGCCGCTGGATAAAACTCAACTCTAATCAAAGGGTAAAACCGTCATAGTCTCTTAGGCGATTTTTGGTGTATGAACACCTTGCAAATCATTTATTGTGCATAATTACCAAATATATTTGACTCCATGAATATGAATAAGATATATTCAAAGGATATGAATCCCTTGGATCAAATTCAATTCGAATAAAAGGGTAAAACCGTCAAAGTCTCTTAGGCGATTTGTGGTGTATGAACATCTTTCAAATTATTTTTTGTGCTTAATTACAACATATTTTTAAATCCAGTAATAGGAATTAGATATATTTAAAACATATGAAGCCCTTATATCAAACTCAATTCAAATCAAAGGGTAAAACTGTTAAAGTCTCTTAGGCGATTTGTGGTGTATGAACACCTTTCAAATTATTATTTGTGCATAATTACCAAATATTTTGACTCCTTGAATAGGTATTAGATATATTTAAAGCATATGAAGCCCTTGGATCAAGCATAATTCAAATCTAACGGTACAAACGTCATAGTCTCTCAAACGATTTGTGGTGTATGAACGCCATTTATATCATTTTTGGTGCATAATTACCAAATATGTTTGACTCCTTGAATAGGTATTAGATATCTTTAAAGCATATGAAGCCCTTAGATCAAACTCAATTCTAATTAAATGGTAAAACCGTCATAGTCTTTTAGGCTATTTTTGGTGTATGAACACCTCTACAACAATTTTTTGTGCATAATTACCAAATTTTTTCGACTCCATGAATAGGAATAACATATATTTAAAGCATATTAAGCCCTTGGATCAAACTCAATTCAAATCAAAAGGTAATACCGTCATAGTCTCTTAGGCGATATGTGGTGTATGAACACCTTTAAAATCATTTGTTGTGCATAATTACCAAATATTTTTGACCCCATGAATAGGAATAACATATATTTAAAGCATATGAAGCCCTTGGATCAAACTCAATTCAAATCAAAGGGTTAAACCGTCATAGCCTCTTTGTCGATTTTTGGTGTGTGAACACTTCTCAAATCATTTGTTGTGCTTTATTAGAAAATATTTTTGATTCCTTGAATAGGAATTAATTATATTTAAAGCATATGAAGCCCTTTGATCAAACTCAATTTAAATAAAAGGCTAAAACCTTCATAGTCTCTTAGGCGATTTGTGGTGTATGAAGACCTTTCAAATTATTTTTTTTGCATAAATTCCTAATATTTTGGACTCCTTCAATAGGTATTAGATATATTTAAAGCATATGAAGCCCTTGGAGCAAGCTTAATTCAAATCAAAGGGTAAAACCGTAATAGTCGCTTAGGCGATTTGTGGTGTATGAACGCCTTTTAAATCATTTTTTGTGCATAATTACCAAATATTTTTGACTCCTTGAATAGGTATTAGATATATTTAAATCATATGAATTCCTTGGATCAAACTCAATTCAAATCAAAGGGTAAAAACCGTCATAGTCTCTTAGGTGATTTGTGGTGTATGAACACCTTTCAAATCATTTGTTGTGCTTAATTACCTCATATTTTTTTACTCCATTAATTGGAATTAGATATATTTAAAACATATGTAGCCCTTGGATCAAACTCAATTCAAATCAAAGGGTAAAAATGTCATACCTCTTAGGCGATTTGTGGTGTAGGAACACCTTTCAAATCATTTTTTGGGCATAATTACCAAATATTTTTGACTTCGAATAGGTATTAGGTATATTTAACGCATAGGAAGCCCTTAGATCAAGCTCAATTCAAATCACAGGGTAAAACGTCATAGTCACTTAAGCGATTTGTGGTGTATGAACACCTTTCAAATTTATTTTTTTCATAATTACCAAATAATTGTGACTCCTTGAAAAGGTATTAGATATATTTAAACCATATGAAGTCCTTCGATCCAACTCAATTCTAATTAAAGGGTAAAACTGTCATAGTCTCTTAGGCTATTTTTGGTGTATGAACACCTTTACAACCATTTTTTGTGCATAATTACCAAATATTTTTGACTCCATGAATAGGAATAACATATATTTAAAGCATAAGAAGTTCTTGGATCAAACTCAATTCAAATCAAAGGGTACAACCGTCATAGTTTCTTATGCGATATGTGGTGTATGAACACCTTGAAAAATATTTGTTGTGCTTAATTACCAAATATTTAAGACACCTTGAATAGATATTCGATATATTTAAAGCATATGAAGCCCTTGAACGAAACTTAATTCTAATCAAAGGGTAAAACCGTCATAGTCTCTTAAGCGATTTTTGGTGAATGAACACCTTGCAAATCATTTATTGTGCATAATTACCAAATATTTTTGACTCCATGAATAGGAATAAGATATATTCAATGGATATGAAGCCCTTGGATCAAACTCAATTAAATAAAAGGGTTAAAACCGTCAAAGTCTCTTAGGCTATTTGTGGTGTATGAACACCTTTCAAATCATTTGTTTTGCTTAATTACCCCATATTTTTTACATCATCAATAGGAATTAGATATATGTAAAACTTATGAAGCCCTTGGATCAAACTCAATTCAAATCAAATGGTAAAACTGTCAATGTCTCTTAGGCGATATGTGGTGTATGAAGACCTTTCAAATCATTTTTTGTGCATAATTACCAAATATTTTTGACTCCGAATAGGTATTAGATATATTTAAAGCATAGGAAGGCCTTGGATGAAGCACAATTCAAATCAAAGGGTAAAACTGTCATGGTCTCTTAGGCGATATGTGGTGTATGAACACCTTTCAAATTTATTTAATGTGCCTAATTACAAATTATTTTTGACTCCATGAATAGGAATAGATATATTTAAAGCATATGAAGCCCTTGGATCAAACTCAATTCAAATCAAAGGGTAAAATTGTCATGGTCTCTTAGGCGATATGTGGTGTATGAACACCTTTCAAATCATTTAATGTGCATAATTACAAAATATTTTTGACTCCATGAATAGGAATAGATATATTTAAAGCATATGAAGCCCTTGGATCAAACTCAATTCAAATCAAAGGGTAAAACCGTTATAGTCTCATAGTCGATTTTTGGTGTGTGAACACTTTTAAATCATTTGTTGTGCTTAATTACCAAATATTTTTGATTCCTTGAGTAGGATTTAGTTATATTTAAAGCATATGAAGCCCTTGGATCAAACTCAATTCAAATAAATGGGTAAAACCTTCATAGTCTCTTAGGCGATTTGTGGTGAATGAAGACCCTTCAAATTATTTTTTGTGCATAATTTCCTAATATTTTAAACTCCTTGAATAGGTATTAGATATATTTAAAGCATATGAAGCCCTTGGAGCATGCTTAATTCAAATCCAAGGGTAAAACCGTCATAGTCTCTTAGGCGATTTGTGGTGTATGAACGCCTTTTAAATCATTTTTTGAGTATAATTACCAATTTTTTTTGATTCCTTGAATAGGTTTTAGATATATTTAAAGCATATGAATTCCTTGTATCAAACTCAATTCAAATCAAAGGGTAAAAACCGTCATAGTCTCTTAGGCGATTTGTGGTGTATGAACACCTTTCAAATCATTTGTTGTGCTTAATTACCACATATTTTTTTACTCCATTAATAGGAATTATATATATTTAAAACATATGAAGCCCTTGGATTAAACTCAATTCAAATCAAAGGGTAAAAATGTCATGCCTCTTAGGCGATTTGTGGTGTATGAACACCTTTCAAATCATTTTTTAGGCATAATTACCAAATATTTTTTACTTCGAATAGGTATTAGGTATATTTGACGCATAGGAAGCCCTTGGATCCAGCTCAATTCAAATCATAGGGTAAAACCGTCATAGTCACTTAGGCGATTTGTGGTGTATGAACACCTTTCAAATTATTTTTTTTTCATAATTACCAAATAATTCTGACTTCTTGAATAGGTATTAGATACAATTAAAGCATATGAAGTCCTTCGATCCAACTCAATTCTAATTAAAGGGTAAAACTATCATAGTCTCTTAGGGTATTTTTTGTGTATGAACACCTTTACAACCTTTTTTGTGCATAATTACCAAATATTTTTGACTCCCTGAATAGGAATAACATATATTTAAAGCATAGGAAGTTCTTGGATCAACCTTAATTTAAATCAAAGGGTTTAACCGTCATAGTTTCTTAGGCGATATGTGGTGTATGAACACCTTGATAAATATTTGTTGTGCTTAATTACCAAATATTTTAGACCCCTTGAATAGATATTAGATATATTTAAAGAATATAAGCCCTTGGACGAAACTCAATTCTAATCAAAGGGTAAAACCGTCATGGTCTCTTAAGCGATTTTTGGTGAATGAACACCTTGCAAATCATTTATTGTGCATAATTACAAAATATTTTTGACTCCATGAATAGGAATAAGATATATTCAAAGGATATGAAGCCCTTGCATCAAACTCAATTAAATAAAAGGGTTAAAACCGTCAAAGTCTCTTAGGCTATTTGTGGTGTGTGAACACCTTTCAAATCATTTGTTGTGCTTAATTGCCCCATATTTTTTTACAACATCAATAGGAATTAGATATATTTAAAACATATGAAGCCCTTGGATCAAACTCAATTCAAATCAAAGGGTAAAATTGTCAATGTCTCTTAGGCGATATGTGGTGTATGAAGACCTTTCAAATCATTTTTTGTGCACAATTACCAAATATTTTTGACTCCGAATAGGTATTAGATATGTTTAAAGCATAGGAAGCCCTTGGATAAAGCTCAATTCAAATCAAAGGGTAAAACTGTCATGGTCTCTTAGGCGATGTGTGGTGTATGAACACCTTTCAAATCATTTAATGTGCATAATTACAAAATATTTTTGACTCCATGAATAGGAATAGATATATTTAAAGCATATGAAGCCCTTGGATCAAACTCAATTCAAATCAAAGGGTAAAACTGTCATGGTCTCTTAGGCGATATGTGGTGTATGAACACCTTTCAAATCATTTAATGTGCATAATTACAAAATATTTTTGAGTCCATGAATAGGAATATATATATTTATAGCATATGAAGCCCTTGGATCAAACTCAATTCAAATCAAAGGGTAAAACCGTCATAGTCTCTTAGTCGATTTTTGGTGTGTGAACACTTTTCAAATCATTTGTTGTGCTTAATTAGCAAATATTTTTGATTCCTTTAATAGGAATAATTTATATTTAAAGCATATGAAGCCCTTGGATCAAACTCAATTCAAATAAAAGGGTAAAACCGTCATAGTCTCTTAGGAGATATGTGGTGTATGAACACCTTTCAAATCATTTGTGTTGCATAATTACCAAATATTGACTCCATGAATAGGAATAACATATATTGAAAGCATATGAAGCCCTTGGATTAAACTCAAATCAAATCAAACGGTAAAAATGCATGCCTCTTAGGCGATTTGTGGTGTATGAACACCTTTCAAATTATTTTTTGGGCATAATTACCAAATATTTTTGACTTCGAATAAGTATTTGGTATATTTAATGCATAGGAAGCCCTTGGATCAAGCTCAATTCAAATCACAGGGTAAAGCCGTCATAGTCACTTAGGCGATTTGTGGTGTATGAACACCTTTCAAATCATTTGTTGTGCTTAATTACCCCATATTTTTTACATCATCAATAGGAATTAGATATATTTAAAATATATGAAGCCCTTGGATCAAACTCAATTCAAATCAAAAGGTAAAACTGTCAATGTCTCTTAGGCGATATGTGGTGTATGAAGACCTTTTAAATTATTTTTTTGTGCATAATTACCAAATATTTTTGACTCCAAATAGGTATTAGATATATTTAAAGCATAGGAAGCCCTCGGATGAAGCTCAATTCAAATCAAAGGGTAAAACTGTCATGGTCTCTTAGGCGATATGTGGTGTATGAACACCTTTCAAATCATTTAATGTGCCTAATTACAAAATATTTTTGACTCCATGAATAGGAATAGATATATTTAAAGAATATGAAGCCCTTGGATCAAAAAAAATTCAAATCAAAGGGTAAAACTGTCATGGTCCCTTAGGCGATATGTGGTGTATGAACACCTTTCAAACCATTTAATGTGCAAAATTACAAAATATTTTTGACTCCATGAATAGGAATAGATATATTTAAAGCATATGAAGCCCTTGGATCAAACTCAAATCAAATCAAAGGGTAAAACCGTCATAGTCTCTTAGTCGATTTTTGGTGTGTGAACACTTTTCAAATCATTTGTTGTGTTTAATTAGCAAATATTTTTGATTCCTTGAATAGGATTTAGTTATATTTAAAGCATATGAAGCCCTTGGATCAAACTCAATTCAAATAAAAGGGTAAAACCTTTATAGTCTCTTAGGCGATTTGTGGTGTATGAAGACCCTTCAAATTATTTTTTGTGCATAATTTCCTAATATTTTAAACTCCTTGAATAGGTATTAGATATTTTTAAAGCATATGAAGCCCTTGGAGAAAGCTTAATTCAAATCCAAGGGTAAAACCGTCATAGTCTCTTAGGCGATTTGTGGTGTATGAACGCCTTTTAAATCATTTTTTGTGCATAATTACCAAATTTTTTGACTCCTTGAATAGGTATTAGATATATTTAAAGCATATGAATTCCTTGTATCAAACTCAATTCAAATCAAAGGGTAAAAACCGTCATAGTCTCTTAGGCGATTTGTGGTGTATGAACACCTTTCAAATAATTTGTTGTGCTTAATTACCACATATTTTTTTACTCCATTAATAGGAATTATATATATTTAAAACATAGGAAGCCCTTGGATCAAACTCAATTCAAATCAAAGGGTAAACATGTCATGTCTTAGGCGATTTGTGGTGTTTGAACACCTTTCAAATCATTTTTTGGGCATAATTACCAAATATTTTTGACTTCGAATAGGTATTAGGTATATTTGACGCATAGGAAGCCCTTGGATCCAGCTCAATTCAAATCACAGGGTAAAACCGTCATAGTCACTTAGGCGATTTGTGGTGTATGAACACCTTTCAATTTTCTTTTTTCATAATTACCAAATAATTCTGACTCCTTGAATAGGTATTAGATATATTTAAAGCATACGAAGTCCTTCAATGCAACTCAATTCTAATTAAAGGGTAAAACTGTCATAGTCTCTTAGGCTATTTTTGGTGTATGAACACCTTTACAACCATTTTTTGTGCATAATTACCAAATTTTTTTGACTCTGTGAATAGGAATAACATATATTTAAAGCATAGGAAGTTCTTGGATGAACCTCAATTAAAATCAAAGGGTACAACCGTCATAGTTTTTTAGGAGATATGTGGTGTATGAACACCTTGAAAAAGATTTGTTGTGCTTAATTACCAAATATTTTAGACCCCTTGAATAGATATTAGATATATTTAAAGAATATGAAGCCCTTGGACGAAACTCAATTCTAATCAAAGGGTAAAACCGTCATAGTCTTTTAAGCGATTTTTGGTGAATGAACACCTTGCAAATCATTTATTTTGACTCCAAGAATAGGAATAAGAAATATTCAAAGGATATGAAGCCCTTGGATCAATCTCAATTAAATAAAAGGGTTAAAACCGTCAAAGTCTCTTAGGCTATTTGTGGTGTATGAACACTTTTCAAATCATTTGTTGTGCTTAATTGCCCCATATTTTTTACATCATCAATAGGAATTAGATATATTTAAAACATATGAAGCCCTTGGATCAAACTCAATTCAAATCAAAGGGTAAAATTGTCAATGTCTCTTAGCCGATATGTGGTGTATGAAGACCTTTCAAATCATTTTTTTTGCACAATTACCAAATATTTTTGACTCCGAATAGGTATTAGATATATTTAAAGCATAGGAAGCCCTTGGATAAAGCTCAATTCAAATCAAAGGGTAAAACTTTCATGGTCTCTTTGGCGATGTGTGTTGTATGAACACCTTTCAAATCAATTAATGTGCATAATTACAAAATATTTTTGACTCCAGGAATAGGAATAGATATATTTAAAGCATATGTAGCCCTTGGATCAAACTCAAATCAAATCAAAGGGTAAAACTGTCATGGTCTCTTAGGCGATATGTGGTGTATGAACACCTTTCAAACCATTTAAAGTGCCTAATTACAAAATATTTTTGACTCCATGAATAGGAATAGATATATTTATAGCATATGAAGCCCTTGGATCAAACTCAATTCAAATCAAAGGGTAAAACCGTCATAATCTCTTAGTCGATTTTTGGTGTGTGAACACTTTTGAAATCATTAGTTGTGCTTAATTAGCAAATATTTTTGATTCCTTTAATAGGAATAAGTTATATTTAAAGCATATGAAGCCCTTGGATCAAACTCAATTCAAATAAAAGGGTAAAACCTTCGTAGTCTCTTAGGCGATTTCTGGTGTATGAAGACCTTTCAAATTATTTTTTGTGCATAATTTCAGAATATTTTAGACTCCTTGAATAGTTATTAGAAATATTTAAAGCATATGAAGCCCTTGGAGCAAGCTTAATTCAAATCAAAGGGTAAAACCGTCATAATCTCTTAGGCGATATTTTGTGTATGAACACCTTTACAACCATTTGTTGTGCATCATTACCAAATATTTTTGACTCATTGAATAGTAATAAACATATATTTAAAGCATATAAAGTTCTTGGATCAAACTTAATTCAAATCAAAGGGTAAAACCGTCATAGTCTCTTAGGCAATATGTGGTGTATGAACACCTTTTAAATTATTTGTTGTGCTTAATTTCCAAATATTTGGGACTCCTTGAATTGGTATTAGATATATTTAAAGCATATGAATCCCTTGGATCAAGCATAATTCAAATCAAATGGTAAAACCGTCATAGTCTCTCAGGCAATTAGTGGTGTATGAACGCCTTTTAAATCTTTTTTTGTGCATAATTACCAAAATATTTTTGACTCCTTGAATAGGTAGTAGATGTAATTAAAGAATATGAAGCCCTTGGATCAAACTCAATTCTAATTGAAGGGTAAAACCGTCATAGTCTCTTAGGCTATTTTTGGTGTATGAACACCTTTTCAACCATTTGTTCTGCATAATTACCAAATATTTTTGACTCTATGAATAGGAATAACATATATTTAAAGCATATGAAGCCCTTGGATCAAACAGAATTCGAATCAAAAGGTAAAACCGTCATAGTCCCTTAGGAGATATGAGGTGTATACACACCTTTCAAATCATTTGTGTTGCATAATTACCAAATATTGACTCCATGAATAGGAATAACATATATTGAAAGCATATGAAGCCCTTGGATTAAACTCAATTCAAATCAAAGGGTAAAAATGTCATGCCTCTTAGGCGATTTGTGATGTATGAACACCTTTCAAATCATTTTTTGGGCATAATTACCAAATATTTTTGACTTTGAATAGGTATTAGGTATATTTAAAGCATAGGAAGCCCTTGGATCAAGCGCAATTCAAATCACAGGGTAAAACCGTCATAGTCACTTAGGCGATTTGTGGTGTATGAACACCTTTCAAATTTATTTTTTTTCATAATTACCAAATAATTTTGACTCCTTGAATAGGTATTAGATATATTTAAAGCATATGAAGTCCTTCGATCCAACTCAATTCTAATTAAAGGGTAAAACAGTCATAATCTCTTAGGCTATTTTTGGTGTATGAACACATTTACAACCATTTTTTGTGCATAATTACCAAATATTTTTGACTCCATGAATAGGGATAACATATATTTAAAGCATAAGAAGTTCTTGGATCAAACTCAATTCAAATCAAATGGTACAACCGTCATAGTTTCTTAGGCGATATGTGGTGTATGAACACCTTGAAAAATATTTGTTGTGCTTAATTACCAAATATTTAAGACACCTAGAATAGATATTAGATATATTTAAAGAATATGAAGTCCTTGGACGAAACTCAATTCGAATCAAAGGGTAAAAATGTCATAGTCTCTTAAGCGATTTTTGGTGAATGAACACCTTGCAAATCATTTATTGTGCAGAATTACCAAATATTTTTGACCCCATGAATAGGAATAAGATATATTCAAAGGATATGAAGCCCTTGGATCAAACTCAATTAAATAAAAGGGTTAAAATCGTCAAAGTCTCTTAGCTTATTTGTGGTGTATGAACACCTTTCAAATCATTTGTTGTGCTTAATTGCCCCATATTTTTTACATCATCAATAGGAATTAGATATATTTAGAACATATGAAGCCCTTGGATCAAACTCAATTCAAATCAAAGGGTAAAATTGTCGATGTCTCTTAGGCGATATGTGGTGTATGAAGACCTTTCAAATAATTTTTTGTGCACAATTACCAAATATTTTTGACTCCGAATAGGTATTAGATATATTTAAAGAATAGGAAGCCCTTGGATAAAGCTCAATTCAAATCAAAGGGTAAAACTGTCATGGTCTCTTAGGCGATGTGTGGTGTATGAACACCTTTCAAATCAATTAATGTGCATAATTACAAAATATTTTTGACTCCATGAATAGGAATAGATATATTTAAAGCATATGAAGACCTTGGATCAAACTCAAATCAAATCAAAGGGTAAAACTGTCATGGTCTCTTAGGCGATATGTGGTGTATGAACACCTTTCAAACCATTTAATGTGCATAATTACAAAATATTTTAGACTCCATGAATAGGAATAGATATATTTAAAGCATATGAAGCCCTTGGATCAAACTCAATTCAAATCAAAGGGTAAAACCGTCATAGTCTTTTAGTCGATTTTTGGTGTGTGAACACTTTTCAAATCATTTGTTGTGCTTAATTAGCAAATATTTTTGATTCCTTTATTAGGAATAAGTTATATTTAAAGCATATGAAGCCCTTGGATCAAACTCAATTCAAATACAAGGGTAAAACCTTCATAGAGTCTTAGGCGATTTGTGGTGTATGAAGACCTTTCAAATTATTTTTTGTGCATAATTTCATAATATTTTAGACTCCTTGAATAGTTATTAGAAATATTTAAAGCATATGAAGCCCTTGGAGCAAGCTTAATTCAAATCAAAGGGTAAAACCGTCATAATCTCTTAGGCGATTTTTGGTGTATGAACACCTTTACAACCATTTGTTGTGCATAATTACCAAATATTTTTGACTCCTTTAATAGTAATAACATATATTTAAAGCATATAAAGTTCTTGGATCAAACTTAATTCAAATCAAAGGGTAAAACAGTCATAGTCTCTTAGGCAATATGTGGTGTATGAACACCTTTTAAATTATTTGTTATGCTTAATTACCAAATAATTGGGACTCCTTGAATAGGTATTAGATATATTTAAAGCATATGAATCCCTTGGATCAAGCATAATTCAAATCAAAGGGTAAAACCGTCATAGTCTCTCAGGCGATTAGTGGTGTATGAACGCCTTTTAAATCATTTTTTGTGCATAATTACCAAAATATTTTTGACTCCTTGAATAGGTAGTAGATGTAGTTAAAGAATATGAAGCCCTTGGATCAAACTCAATTCTAATTGAAGGGTAAAACCGTCATAGTCTCTTAGGCTATTTTTGGTGTATGAACACCTTTACAACCATTTGTTCTGCATAATTACAAAATATTTTTGACTCTATGAATAGGAATAACATATATTTAAAGCATATGAAGCCCTTGGATCAAAAAAATTCAAATCAAAAGGTAAAACCTTCATAGTCTCTTAGGAGATATGTGGTGTATGAACACCTTTGAAATCATTTGTGTTGCATAATTACCAAATATTGACTCCATGAATAGGAATAACATATATTGAAAGCATATGAAGCCCTTGGATTAAACTCAATTCAAATCAAAAGGTAAAAATGTCATGCCTCTTAGGCGATTTGTGGTGTATGAACACCTTTCAAATCATTTATTTTCATAATTACCAAATAATTCTGACTCCTTGAATAGGTATTAGATATATTTAAAGCATATGAAGTCCTTCGATCCAACTCAATTCTAATTAAAGGGTAAAACAGTCATAATCTCTTAGGCTATTTTTGGTGTATGAACACCTTTACAACCATTTTTTGTGCATAATTACCAAATATTTTTGACTCCATGAATAGGGATAACATATATTTAAAGCATAAGAAGTTCTTGGATCAAACTCAATTCAAATCAAAGGGTACAACCGTCATAGTTTCTTAGGCGATATGTGGTGTATGAACACCTTGAAAAATATTTGTTGTGCTTAATTACCAAATATTTAAGACACCTAGAATAGATATTAGATATATTTCAAGAATATGAAGTCCTTGGACGAAACTCAATTCGAATCAAAGGGTAAAAACGTCATAGTCTCTTAAGCGATTTTTGGTGAATGAACACCTTGCAAATCATTTATTGTGCATAATTACCAAATATTTTTGACCCCATGAATAGGAATAAGATATATTCAAAGGATATGAAGCCCTTGGATCAAACTAAATTAAATAAAAGGGTTAAAACCGTCAAAGTCTCTTAGGCTATTTGTGGTGTATGAACACCTTTCAAATCATTTGTTGTGCTTAATTGCCCCATATTTTTTACAACATCAATAGGAATTAGATATATTTAGAACATATGAAGCCCTTGGATCAAACTCAATTCAAATCAAAGGGTAAAATTGTCGATGTCTCTTAGGCGATATGTGGTGTATGAAGACCTTTCAAATCATTTTTTGTGCACAATTACAAAATATTTTTGACTTTGAATAGGTAAAAGATATATTTAAAGCATAGGAAGCCCTTGGATAAAGCTCAATTCAAATCAAAGGGTAAAAGTGTCATGGTCTCTTAGGCGATGTGTGGTGTATGAACACCTTTCAAATCAATTAATGTGCATAATTACAAAATATTTTTGACTCCATGAATAGGAATAGATATATTTAAAGCATATGAAGACCTTGGATCAAACTCAAATCAAATCAAAGGGTAAAAATGTCATGGTCTCTTAGGCGATATGTGGTGTATGAACACCTTTCAAACCATTTAATGTGCATAATTACAAAATATTTTAGACTCCATGAATAGGAATAGATATATTTAAAGCATATGAAGCCCTTGGATCAAACTCAATTCAAATCAAAGGGTAAAACCGTCATAGTCTTTTAGTCGATTTTTGGTGTGTGAACACTTTTCAAATCATTTGTTGTGCTTAATTAGCAAATATTTTTGATTCCTTTAATAGGAATAAGTTATATTTAAAGCATATGAAGCCCTTGGATCAAACTCAATTCAAATAAAAGGGTAAAACCTTCATAGAGTCTTAGGCGATTTGTGGTGTATGAAGACCTTTCAAATAATTTTTTGTGCATAATTTCATAATATTTTAGACTCCTTGAATAGTTATTAGAAATATTTAAAGCATATGAAGCCCTCGGAGCAAGCTTAATTCAAATCAAAGGGTAAAACCGTCATAATCTCTTAGGCGATTTTTGGTGTATGAACACCTTTACAACCATTTGTTGTGCATAATTACCAAATATTTTTGACTCCTTTAATAGTAATAACATATATTTAAAGCATATAAAGTTCTTGGATCAAACTTAATTCAAATCAAAGGGTAAAACCGTCATAGTCTCTTAGGCAATATGTGGTGTATGAACACCTTTTAAATTATTTGTTATGCTTAATTACAAAATAATTGGGACTCCTTGAATAGGTATTAGATATATTTAAAGCATATGAATCCCTTGGATCAAGCATAATTCAAATCAAAGGGTAAAACCGTCATAGTCTCTCAGGCGATTTGTGGTGTATGAACGCCTTTTAAATCATTTTTTGTGCATAATTACCAAAATATTTTTGACTCCTTGAATAGGTAGTAGATGTAGTTAAAGAATATGAAGCCCTTGGATCAAACTCAATTCTAATTGAAGGGTAAAACCGTCATAGTCTCTTAGGCTATTTTTGGTGTATGAACACCTTTACAACCATTTGTTCTGCATAATTACCAAATATTTTTGACTCTATGAATAGGAATAACATATATTTAAAGCATATGAAGCCCTTGGATCAAAAAAATTCAAATCAAAAGGTAAAACCTTCATAGTCTCTTAGGAGATATGTGGTGTATGAACACCTTTCAAATCATTTGTGTTGCATAATTACCAAATATTGACTCCATGAATAGGAATAACATATATTGAAAGCATATGAAGCCCTTGGATTAAACTCAATTCAAATCAAACGGTAAAAATGTCATGCCTCTTAGGCGATTTGTGGTGTATGAACACCTTTCAAATCATTTTTTTTCATAATTACCAAAT
The DNA here is from genome assembly GCA_947645195.1 of Patellifolia procumbens. Classification (NCBI taxonomy): domain Eukaryota; kingdom Viridiplantae; phylum Streptophyta; class Magnoliopsida; order Caryophyllales; family Amaranthaceae; genus Patellifolia; species Patellifolia procumbens. The sequence goes on from CANSGD010000016.1 coordinate 6,786,490, forward strand.
AATTCTTACTCCTTGAATAGGTATTAGATATATTTAAAGCATATGAAGTCCTTCGATCCAACTCAATTCTAATTAAAGGGTAAAACTGTCATAATCTCTTAGGCTATTTTTGGTGTATGAACACCTTTACAACCGTTTTATTACCAAATATTTTTGACTCCATGAATAGGAATAACATATATTTAAAGCATAAGAAGTTCTTGGATCAAACTCAATTCAAATCAAAGGGTACAACCGTCATTGTTTCTTAGGCGATATGTGGTGTATGAACACCTTGAAAAATATTTGTTGTGCTTAATTACCAAATATTTAAGACACCTAGAATAGATATTAGATATATTTAAAGAATATGAAGCCCTTGGCCGAAACTCAATTCTAATCAAAGGGTAAAAACGTCATAGTCTCTTAAGCGATTTTTGGTGAATGAACACCATGCAAATCATTTATTGTGCATAATTACCAAATATTTTTGACTCCATGAATAGGAATAAGATGTATTCAAAGGATATGAAGCCCTTGGATCAAACTCAATTAAATAATAGGGTTAAAAGCGTCAAAGTCTCTTAGGCTATTTGTGGTGGATGAACACCTTTCAAATCATTTGTTGTGCTTAATTGCCCCATATTTTTTACATCATCAATAGGAATTATATATATTTAAAACATATGAAGCCCTTGGATCAAACTCAATTCAAATCAAAGGGTAAAATTGTCAATGTCTCTTAGGCGATATATGGTGTATGAAGACCTTTCAAATCATTTTTTGTGCACAATTACCAAATATTTTTGACTCCGAATAGGTATTAGATATATTTAAAGCATAGGAAGCCCTTGGATAAAGCTCAATTCAAATCAAAGGGTAAAACTGTCATGGTCTCTTAGGCGATGTGTGGTGTATGAACACCATTCAAATCATTTAATGTGCATAATTACAAAATATTTTTGACTCCATGAATAGGAATAGATATATTTAAAGCATATGAAGCCCTTGGATCAAACTCAATTCAAATCAAAGGGTAAAGCTGTCTTGGTCTCTTAGGCGATATGTGGTGTATGAACACCTTTCAAACAATTTAATGTGCATAATTACAAAATATTTTTGACTCCATGAATAGGAATAGATATATTTATAGCATATGAAGCCCTTGGATCAAACTCAATTCAAATAAAAGGGTAAAACCGTCATAGTCTCTTAGTCGATTTTTGGTGTGTGAACACTTTTCAAATCATTTGTTGGGGTTAATTAGCAAATATTTTTGGTTCCTTTAATAGGAATAAGTTATATTTAAAGCATATGAAGCCCTTGGATCAAACTCAATTCAAATAAAAGGGTAAAACCTTCATAGTCTCTTAGGCGATTTGTGGTGTATGAAGACCTTTCAAATTATTTTTTGTGCATAATTTCATAATATTTTAGACTCGTTGAATAGCTATTAGAAATATTTAAAGCATATGAAGCCCTTGGAGCAAGCTTAATTCAAATCAAAGGGTAAAACCGTCATAATCTCTTAGGCGATTTTTGGTGTATGGACAACTTTACAAGCATTTGTTCAGCATAATTACCAAATATTTTTGACTCCTTGAATAGGAATAACATATATTTAAAGCATATAAAGTTCTTGGATCAAACTTAATTCAAATCAAAGGGTAAAACCGTCATAGTCTCTTAGGCAATATGTGGTGTATGAACACCTTTTAAATTATTTGTTATGCTTAATTACCAAATATTTGGGACTCCTTGAATAGGTATTAGATATATTTAAAGCATATGAATCCCTTGGATCAAGCATAATTCAAATCAAAGGGTAAAACCGTCATAGTCTCTCAGGCGATTGGTGGTGTATGAACGCCTTTTAAATCATTTTTTGTGCATATAATTACCAAAATATTTTTGACTCCTTGAATAGGTAGTAGATGTAGTTAAAGAATATGAAGCCCTTGGATCAAACTCAATTCTAATTGAAGGGTAAAACCGTCATAGTCTCTTAGGCTATTTTTGGTGTATGAACACCTTTACAACCATTTGTTGTGCATAATTACCAAATATTTTTGACTCTATGAATAGGAATAACAAATATTTAAAGCATATGAAGCCCTTGGATCAAACAAATTTCAAATCAAAAGGTAAAACCGTCATAGTCTCTTAGGAGATATGTGGTGTATGAACACCTTTCAAATCATTTGTGTTGCATAATTATCAAATATTGACTCCATGAATAGGAATAACATATATTGAAAGCATATGAAGCCCTTGGATTAAACTCAATTCAAATCAAACGGTAAAAATGTCATGCCTCTTAGGCGATTTGTGGTGTATGAACACCTTTTAAATCCTTTTTTGGGCATAATTACTAAATATTTTTGACTTTGAATAGGTATTAGGTATATTTAAAGCATAGGAAGCCCTTGGATCAAGCGCAATTCAAATCACATGGTAAAACCGTCATAGTCACTTAGGCGATTTGTGGTGTATGAACACCTTTCAAATTTATTTTTTTTCATAATTACCAAATAATTTTGACTCCTTGAATAGGTATTAGATATATTTAAAGCATATGAAGTCCTTCGATCCAACTCAATTCTAATTAAAGGGTAAAACTGTCATAATCTCTTAGGCTATTTTTGGTGTATGAACACCTTTACAACCATTTTTTGTGCATAATTACCAAATATTTTTTACTCCATGAATAGGAATAACATATATTTAAAGCATAAGAAGTTCTTGGATCAAACTCAATTCAAATCAAAGGGTACAACCGTCATAGTTACTTAGGCGATATGTGGTGTATGAACACCTTGAAAAATATTTGTTGTGCTTAGTTACCAAATATTTAAGACACCTTGAATAGATATTAGATATATTTAAGGAACATGAAGCCCTTCGACGAAACTCAATTCTAATCAAAGGGTAAAAACGTCATAGTCTCTTAAGCGATTTTTGGTGAATGAACACCTGGCAAATCATTTATTTTGCATAATTACCAAATATTTTTGACTCCATGAATAGGAATATGATATATTCAAAGGATATGAAGCCCTTGGATCAAACTCAATTAAATAAAAGGGTTAAAACCGTCAAAGTCTCTTAGGCTATTTGTGGTCTATGAACACCTTTCAAATCATTTGTTGTGCTTAATTGCCCCATATCTTTTACATTATCAATAGGAATTAGATATATTTAAAACATATGAAGCCGTTGGATCAAACTCAATTCAAATCAAAGGGTAAAACTGTCAATGTCTCTTAGGCGATATGTGGTGTATGAAGACCTTTCAAATCATTTTTTGTGCATAATTACCAAATATTTTTGACTCCGAATAGGTATTAGATATATTTAAAGCATATGAAGTCCTTGGATGAAGCTCAATTAAAATCAAAGGGTAAAACTGTCATGGTCTCTTAGGCGATATGTGGTGTATGAACACCTTTCAAATCATTTAATGTGTCTAATTACAAAATATTTTTGACTCCATGAATAGGAATAGATATATTTAAAGCATATGAAGCCCTTGGATTAAACTCAAATCAAATCAAACGGTAAAAATGTCAGGCCTCTTATGCGATTTGTGGTGTATGAACACCTTGCAAATCATTTTTTGGGCATAATTACCAAATATTTTTGACTTTGAATAGGTATTAGGTATATTTAAAGCATAGAAAGCCCTTGGATCAAGCGCAATTCAAATCACAGGGTAAAACCGTCATAGTCATTTAGGCGATTTGTGGTGTATGAACACCTTTCAAATTTATTTTTTTTTCATAATTACCAAATAATTCTGACTCCTTGAATAGGTATTTGATAAATTTAAAGATATGAAGTCCTTCGATCCAACTCAATTCTAATTAAAGGGTAAAACTGTCATAATCTCTTAGGCTATTTTTGGTGTATGAACACCTTTACAACCATTTTTTGTGCTTAATTACCAAATATTTTTGACTCCATGAATAGGAATAACATATATTTAAAGCATAAGAAGTTCTTGGATCAAACTCAATTCAAATCAAAGGGTACAACCGTCATAGTTTCTTAGGCGATATGTGGTGTATGAACACCTTGAAAAATATTTGTTGTGCTTAATTACCAAATATTTAAGACACCTTGAATAGATATTAGATATATTTAAAGAATATGAAGCCCTTGGACGAAACTCAATTCTAATCAAAGGGTAAAAACGTCATAGTCTCTTAAGCGATTTTTGGTGAATGAACACCTTGCAAATCATTTATTGTGCATAATTACCAAATATTTTTGACTCCATGAATAGGAATAAGATATATTCAAAGGATATGAAGCCCTTGGATCAAACTCAATTAAATAAAAGGGTTAAAACCGTCAAAGTCTCTTAGGCTATTTGTGGTCTATGAACACCTTTCAAATCATTTGTTGTGCTTAATTACCCCATATCTTTTACATTATCAATAGGAATTAGATATATTTAAAACATATGAAGCCCTTGGATCAAACTCAATTCAAATCAAAGGGTAAAACTGTCAATGTCTCTTAGGCGATATGTGGTGTATGAAGACCTTTCAAATCAATTTTTGTGCATAATTACCAAATATTTTTGACTCCGAATAGGTATTAGATATATTTAAAGCATATGAAGCCCTTGGATGAAGCTCAATTCAAATCAAAGGGTTAAACTGTCATGGTCTCTTAGGCGATATGTGGTGTATGAACACCTTTCAAATCATTTAATGTGCCTAATTATAAAATATTTTTGACTCCATGAATAGGAATAGATATATTTAAAGCATATGAAGCCCTTGGATCAAACTCAATTCAAATCAAACGGTAAAAATGTCATGCCTCTTAGGTGATTTGTGGTGTATGAACACCTTTCAAATCATTTTTTGGGCATAATTACCAAATATTTTTGACTTTGAATAGGTATTAGGTATATTTAAAGCATAGGAAGCCCTTGGATCAAGCGCAATTCAAATCACAGGGTAAAACCGTCATAGTCACTTAGACGATTTGTGGTGTATGAACACCTTTCAAATTATTATTTTTTCATCATTACCAAATAATTCTGACTCCTTGAATAGGTATTTGATATATTTAAAGATATGAAGTCCTTCGATCCAACTCAATTCTAATTAAAGGGTAAAACTGTCATAATCTCTTAGGCTATTTTTGGTGTATGAACACCTTTACAACCATTTTTTGTGAATAATTACCAAATATTTTTGACTCCATGAATAGGAATAACATATATTTAAAGCATATGAAGTTCTTGGATCAAACTCAATTCAAATCAAAGGGTACAACCGTCATTGTTTCTTAGGCGATATGTGGTGTATGAACACCTTGAAAAATATTTGTTGTGCTTAATTACCAAATATTTAAGACACCTAGAATAGATATTAGATATATTTAAAGAATATGAAGCCCTTGGACGAAACTCAATTCTAATCATAGGGTAAAATCGTCATGGTCTCTTAGGCGATGTGTGGTGTATGAACACCTTTCAAATCATTTAATGTGCATAATTACAAAATATTTTTGACTCCGGGAATAGGAATAGATATATTTAAAGCATATGAAGCCCTTTGATCAAACTCATTTCAAATCAAAGGGTAAAACTGTCATGGTCTCTTAGGCGATATGTGGTGTATGAACACCTTTCAAAGCATTTAATTTGCATAATTACAAAATATTTTTGACTCCATGAATAGGAATAGATATATTTATAGCATATGAAGCCCTTGGATCAAACTCAATTCAAATCAAAGGGTAAAACCGTCATAGTCTCTTAGTCGATTTTTGGTGTGTGAACACTTTTCAAATCATTTGTTGTGCTTAATTAGCAAATATTTTTGGTTCCTTTAATAGGAATAAGTTATATTTAAAGCATATGAAGCCCTTGGATAAAACTCAATTCAAATTAAAGGGTAAAACCTTCATAGTCTCTTAGGCGATTTGTGGTGTATGAAGACCTTTACAATTATTTTTTGTGCATAATTTCATAATATTTTAGACTCCTTGAATAGTTATTAGAAATATTTAAAGCATATGAAGCCCTTGGAGCAAGCTTAATTCAAATCAAAGTGTAAAACCGTCATAATCTCTTAGGCGATTTTTGGAGTATGAACACCTTGACAACCATTTGTTGTGCATAATTACCAAGTATTTTTGACTCCTTGAATAGGAATAACATATATTTAAAGCATATAAAGTTCTTGGATCAAACTTAATTCAAATCAAAGGGTAAAACCGTCATAGTCTCTTAGGCAATATGTGGTGTATGAACACCTTTTAAATTATTTGTTATGCTTAATTACCAAATATTTGGGACTCCTTGAATAGGTATTAGATATATTTAAAGCATATGAATCCCTTGGATCAAGCATAATTCAAATCAAAGGGTAAAACCGTCATAGTCTCTCAGGCGATTAGTGGTGTATGAAGGTCTTTTAAATCATTTTTTGTGCATAATTACCAAAATATTTTTGATTCCTTGAATAGGTAGTAGATGTAGTTAAAGAATATGAAGCCCTTGGATCAAACTCAATTCTAATTGAAGGGTAAAACCGTCATAGTCTCTTAGGCTATTTTTGGTGTATGAACACCTGTACAACCATTTGTTGTGTATAATTACCAAATATTTTTGACTCTATGAATAGGAATAACATATATTTAAAGCATATGAAGCCCTTGGATCAAACAAATTCTAATCAAAAGGTAAAACCGTCATAGTCTCTTAGGAGATATGTGGTGTATGAACACCTTTCAAATCATTTGTGTTGCATAATTACCAAATATTGACTCCATGAATAGGAATAACATATATTGAAAGCATATGAAGCCCTCGGATTAAACTCAATTCAAATCAAACGGTAAAAATGTCATGCCTCTTAGGCGATTTGAGGTGTATGAACACCTTTTAAATCATTTTTTGGGCATAATTACCAAATATTTTTGACTTTGAATAGGTTTTAGGTATATTTAAAGCATAGGAAGCCCTTGGATAAAACGCAATTCAAATCAAAGGGTAAAATCGTCATAGTCACTTAGGCGATTTGTGGTGTATGAACGCCTTTTAAATCATTTTTTGTGCATAATTACCAAATTTTTTTGACTCCTTGAATAGGTATTAGATATATTTAAAGCATATGAATTCCTTGTATCAAACTCAATTCAAATCAAAGGGTAAAAACCGTCATATTCTCTTAGGCGATTTGTGGTGTATGAACACCTTTCAAATCATTTGTTGTGCTTAATTACCACATATTTTTTACTCCATTAATAGGAATTATATATATTTAAAGCATATGAAGTCCTTCGATCCAACTCAATTCAAATTAAAGGGTAAAATTGTCATAGTCTCTTAGGCTATTTTTGGTGTATGAACACCTTTACAACAATTTTTTGTGCATAATCACCAAATATTTTTGACTCCGTGAACAGGAATAACATATATTTAAAGCATAGCAAGTTCTTGGATCAACCTCAATTCAAATCAAAGGGTACAACCGTCATAGTTTCTTTGGCGATATGTGGTGTATGAACACCTTGAAAAATATTTGTTGTACTTAATTACCAAATATTTTAGACCCCTTGAATAGATATTAGATATATTTAAAGAATATGAAGCCCTTGGACGAAACACAATTCTAATCAAAGGGTAAAACCGTCATAGTCTCTTAAGCGATTTTTGGTGAATGACCACCTTGCAAATCATTTATTGTGCATAATTACCAAATATTTTTGACTCCATGAATAGGAATAAGATATATTCAAAGGATATGAAGCCCTTGGATCAAACTCAATTAAATAAAAGGGGTAAAACCGTCAAAGTCTCTTAGGCTATTTGTGGTGTATGAACACCTTTCAAATCATTTATGGTGCTTAATTGCCCCATATTTTTTACATCATCAATAGGAATTAGATATATTTAAAACATATGAAGCCCTTGGATCAAACTCAATTCAAATCAAAGGGTAAAATTGTCAATGTCTCTCAGGCGATAAGTGGTGTATGAAGACCTTTCAAATCAATTTTTGTGCACAATTACCAAATATTTTTGACTCCGAATAGGTATTAGATATATTTAAAGCATAGGAAGCCCTTGGATAACGCTCAATTCAAATCAAAGGGTAAAACTGTCATGGTCTCTTAGGCGATGTGTGGTGTATGAACACCTTTCAAATCATTTCATGTGCATAATTACAAAATATTTTTGACTCCATGAATAGGAATAGATATATTTAAAGCATATGAAGCCCTTGGATCAAACTCAATTCAAATTAAAGGGTAAAACTGTCATGGTCTCTTAGGCGATATGTGGTGTATGAACACCTTTCAAATCATTTAATGTGCATAATTACCAAATATTTTTGACTCCATGAATAGGAATAGATATATTTATAGCATATGAAGCCCTTGGATCAAACTCAATTAAAATAAAAGGGTAAAACCGTCATAGTCTCTTAGTCGATTTTTGGTATGTGAACACTTTTCAAATCATTTGTTGTGCTTAATTAGCAAATATTTTTAATTCCTTTAATAGGAATAAGTTATATTTAAAGCATATGAAGCCCTTGGATCAAACTCAATTCAAATAAAAGGGTAAAACCTTCATAGTCTCTTAGGCGATTTGTGGTGTATGAAGACCTTTGAAATTATTATTTGTGCATAATTTCATAATATTTTAGACTCCTTGAATAGGTATTAGAAATATTTAAAGCATATGAAGCCCTTGGAGCAAGCTTAATTCAAATCAAAGGGTAAAACCGTCATAATCTATTAGGCGATTTTTTGGTGTATGAACACCTTGACAACCATTTGTTGTGCATAATTACCAAATATTTTTGAATCCTTGAATAGGAATAACATATATTTATTGCATATAAAGTTCTTGGATCAAACTTAATTCAAATCAAATGGTAAAACCGTCATAGTCTCTTAGGCAATATGTGGTGTATGAACACCTTTTAAATTATTTGTTTTGCTTAATTACAAAATATTTAGGACTCCTTGAATAGGTATTAGATATATTTAAAGCATATGAATCCCTTGTATCAAGCATAATTCAAATCAAAGGGTAAAACAGTCATAGTCTCTCAGGCGATTAGTGGTGTATGAACGCCTTTTAAATCATTTTTTGTGCATAATTACCAAAATATTTTTGACTCCTTGAATAGGTAGTAGATGTAGTTAAAGAATATTAAGCCCTTGGATCAAACTCAATTCTAATTGAAGGGTAAAACCGTCATAGTCTCTTAGGGTATTTTTGGTGTATGAACACCTTTACAACCATTTGTTGTGCATAATTACCAAATATTTTTGACTCTATGAATAGGAATAACATATATTTAAAGCATATGAAGCCCTTGGATCAAACAAAATTCAAATCAAAAGGTAAAACCATCATAGTCTCTTAGGAGATATGTGGTGTATGAGCACCTTTCAAATCATTTGTGTTGCATAATTACCAAATATTGACTCCATGAATAGGAATAACATATATTGAAAGCATATGAAGCCCTTGGATTAAACTCAATTCAAATCAAAGGGTAAAAATGTCATGACTCTTAGGCGATTTGTGGTGTATGAACACCTTTCAAATTATTTTTTGGGCATAATTACCAAATATTTTTGACTTCGAATAGAGTATTAGGTATATTTAAAGCGTAGGAGGCCCTTGGATCAAGCTCAATTCAAATCACAGGGTAAAGCCGTCATAGTCACTTAGGCGATTTGTGGTGTATGAACACCTTTCAAATTTATTTTTTTCATAATTACCAAATAATTCTGACTCCTTGAATAGGTATTAGATATATTTAAAGCATATGAAGTCCTTCGATCCAACTCAATTCTAATTAAAGGGTAAAACTGTCATAATCTCTTAGGCTATTTTTGGTGTATGAACACCTTTACAACCATTTTTTGTGCATAATTACCAAATATTTTTGACTCCATTAATAGGAATAATATATATTTAAAGCATAAGAAGTTCTTGGATCAAACTCAATTCAAATCAAAGGGTACAACCGTCATAGTTTCTTAGGTGATATGTGGTGTATGAACACCTTGAAAAATATTTGTTGTGCTTAATTACCAAATATTTAAGACACCTTGAATAGATATTAGATATATTTAAAGAATATGAAGCCCTTGGACGAAACTCAATTCTAATCAAAGGGTAAAAACGTCATAGTGTCTTAAGCGATTTTTGGTGAATGAACACCTTGCAAATCATTTATTGTGCATAATTACCAAATATTTTTGACTCCATGAATAGGAATAAGATATATTCAAAGGATATGAAGCCCTTGGATCAAACTCAATTAAATAAAAGGGTTAAAACCGTCAAAGTCTCTTAGGCTATTTGTGGTGTATGAACACCTTTGAAATCATTTGTTGTACTTAATTACCCCATATATTTTACTTTATCAGTAGGAATTAGATATATTTAAAACATATGAAGCCCTTGGATCAAACTCAATTCAAATCAAAGGGCAAAACTGACAATGTCTCTATGGCGATATGTGGTGTATGAAGACCTTTCAAATCATTTTTTGTGCATAATTACCAAATATTTTTGACTCCGAATAGGTATTAGATATATTTAAAGCATAGGAAGCCCTTGGATGAAGCTCAATTCAAATCAAAGGGTAAACCTGTCATGGTCTCTTAGGCGATATGTGGTGTATGAACACCTTTCAAATCATTTAATGTGCATAATTACAATATATTTTTGACTCCATGAATAGGAATAGATATATTTAAAGCATATGAAGCCCTTAGATCAAACTCAATTCAAATCAAAGGGTAAAACTATCATGGTCTCTTAGGCGATATGTTGTGTACGAACACCTTTCAAATCATTTAATGTGCATAATTACAAAAAAATTTTGACTCCATGAATAGGAATAGATACATTTAAAGCATATGAAGCCCTTGGATCAATCTCAATTCAAATCAAAGGGTAAAACCGTCATAGTCTCTTAGTCGATTTTTGGTGTGTGAACACTTTTCAAATCATTTGTTGTGCTTAATTAACAAATATTTTTGATTCCTTGAATAGGAATTAGTTATATTTAAAGCATATGAAGCCCTTGGATCAAACTCAATTCAAATAAAAGGGTAAAACCTTCATAGTCTCTTAGGCGATTTGTGGTGTATGAAGGCCTTTCAAATTATTTTTTCTGCATAATTTCCTAATATTTTAGACTCCTTGAATAGGTATTAGATATATTTAAAGCATATAAAGCCCTTGGAGCAAGCTCAATTCAAATCAAAGGGTAAAACCGTCATAATCTCTTAGGCGATTTTTGGTGTATGAACACCTTTACAACCATTTGTTGTGCATAATTACCAAATATTTTTGACTCCTTGAATAGGTATCAGATATATTTAAAGCATATGGAGAACTTGGATCAAACTCAATTCTAATTAATGGGTAAAACCGTCATTATCTCTAAGGAGATTTTTGGTTTATGAACACCTTTACAACCATTTGTTGTGCATAATTACCAAATATTTTTGACTCCTTGAATAGGAATAACATATATTTAAAGCATATAAAGTTCTTGGATCAAACTTAATTCAAATCAAAGGGTAAAACCGTCATAGTCTCTTAGGCAATATGTGGTGTATGAACACCTTTTAAATTATTTGTTGTGCTTAATTACCAAATATTTTGGTTTCCTTGAATAGGTATTAGATATATTTAAAGCATATGAAGCCCTTGGAGCAAGCTTAATTCAAAACAAAGGGTAAAACCGTCATACTCTCTCAGGCGATTAGTGGTGTATGAACGCCTTTTAAATCATTTTTTGTGCATAATTACCAAATATTTTTGACTCCTTGAATAGGTAGTAGATATAGTTAAAGCATATCAAGCCCTTGGATCAAACTCAATTCTAATTAAAGGGTAAAACCGTCATCTTAGGCTATTTTTGGTGTATGAACACCTATACAACCATTTGTTGTGCATAATTACCAAATATTTTTGACTCCATGAATAGTAATAACATATATTTAAAGAATCTGAAGCCCTTGGATCAAACTCAATTCAAATCAAAAGGTAAAACCGTCATAGTCTCTTAGGAGATATGTGGTGTATGAACACCTTTCACATCATTTGTATTGCATAATTACCAAATATTGACTCCATGTATAGGAATAACATATATTGAAATTATATGAAGCCCTTGGATCAAACTCAATTCAAATCAAAGGGTAAAACCGTCATAGTATCTTCTGAGATATATGGTGTATGAACACCTTTCAAATCATTTGTTGTGCATAATTACCAAAGTTTTTGACTCCAAGAACAAGTATTAGATATATTCGAAGCATATTAAGCCCTTAGATCAAACTCCATTCAAATCAAAGGGTAAAATCGTCATAGTGTCTTAGGCGATTTGTGGTATATGAACACATTTCAAATCATTTTTTGGGCATCATTACCAAATATTTTTGACTCCGAATAGGTATTAGATATTTTTAAAGCTTAGGAAGCCCTTGGATCAAGCTCAATTCAAATCAAAGGGTAAAACCATCATAGTCTCTTAGGCGATTTGTGGTGTATGAACACCTTTCAATTTTTTTATTTGCATAATTACCAAATATTTCAGACTCCTTGAATAGGTATTAGATATATTTAAAGCATATGAAGCCCTTGGATCAAACTCAATTCAAATCAACGGGTAAAACACTCATAGTCTCTTAGTCGACTTTTGGTGTATGAACACCTTTACAACCATTTGTTGTGCATAAGTACCAAATATTTTTGACTCCATGAATAGGAATTACTTATATTTAAAGCATATGAAGTTCTTGGATCAAACTCAATTCAAATAAAAGGGTAAAACCGTCATCGTTTCCTAGGCGATATGTGGTGTATGAACACCTTGAAAATTATTTGGTGTGCATATTTACCAAATTTTTGACTCCTTGAACAGGTATTAGATATGTTTAAAGCATATGAATTCCTTGGATCAAACTCAATTCAAATCAAAGGGTAAAAACCGTCATAGTCTCTTAGGCGATTTGTGGTGTATGAACACCTTTCAAATCATTTGTTGTGTTTAATTACCACATATTTTTTTTACTCCATTAATAAGAATTGGATATATTTAAAGCATATGAAGTCCTTGGATCAAACTCAATTCACATCAAAGGGTAAAACCGTCATATTCTGTTAGACGATATGTGGTGTATGAACACCATTCAAATCATTTGGTGTGCATATTTACCAAATTTTTGTCTCTTTGAACAGGTATTAGATATATTTAAAGCATATGAATTCCTTGGATCAAACTCAATTCAAATTAAAGGGTAAAAACCGTCATAGTCTCTTAGGCGATTTGTGGTGTATGAACACCTTTCAAATCACTGGTTGTGCTTAATTACCACATATTTTTTTACTCCATTAATAGGAATTGGATATATTTAAAGCATATGAAGTCTTTGGATCAAACTGAATTCAAATCAAAGGGTAAAACCGTCATAGTCTGTTAGACGATATGTGGTGTATGAACACCTTTCAAATCATTTGGTGTGCATATTTACCAAATTTTTGAATCTTTGAACAGGTATTAAATATATTTCAAGCATATGAAGCCCTTGTATCAAACTCAATTCAAATAAATGGGTAAAACATTCATAGGCTCTTATGCGATTTGTGGTGTGTGAAGACCTTTCAAATTATTTTTTGTGCATAATTTCCGAATATTTTAGACTCCTTGAATAGGTATTAGATATATTTAAAGCATATGAAGCCCTTGGAGCAAGCTTAATTCAAATCAAAGGGTAAAAACCGTCATAGTCTCTTAGGCGATTTGAGGTGTATGAACACCTTTCAAATCATTTGTTGTGCTTAATTACCACATATTTTTTTACTCCATTAATAGGAATTATATATATTTAAAGCATATGAAGTCCTTCGATCCAACTCAATTCTAATTAAAGGGTAAAACTGTCATAGTCTCTTAGGCTATTTTTGGTGTATGAACACCTTTACACCATTTTTTGTGCATAATTACCAAATATTTTTGACTCCGTGAACAGGAATAACATATATTTAAAGCATAGCAAGTTCTTGGATCAACCTCAATTCAAATCAAAGGGTACAACCGTCATAGTTTCTTAGGCGATATGTGGTGTATGAACACCTTGAAAAATATTTGTTGTGCTTAATTACCAAATATTTTAGACCCCTTGAATAGATATTAGATATATTTAAAGAATATGAAGCCCTTGGACGAAACTCAATTCTAATCAAAGGGTAAAACCGTCATAGTCTCTTAAGCGATTTTTGGTGAATGAACACCTTGCAAATCATTTATTGTGCATAATTACCAAATATTTTTGACTCTATGAATAGGAATAAGATATATTCAAAGGATATGAAGCCCTTGGATCAAACTCAATTAAATAAAAGGGGTAAAACCGTCAAAGTCTCTTAGGCTATTTGTGGTGTATGAACACCTTCCAAATCATTTGTTGTGCTTAATTGCCCCATATTTTTTACATCATCAATAGGAATTAGATATATTTAAAACATATGAAGCCCTTGGATCAAACTCAATTCAAATCAAAGGGTAAAATTTTCAATGTCTCTTAGGCGATATGTGGTGTATGAAGACCTTTCAAATCATTTTTTGTGCACAATTACCAAATATTTTTGACTCCGAATAGGTATTAGATATATTTAAAGCATAGGAAGCCCTTGGATAACGCTCAATTCAAATCAAAGGGTAAAACTGTCATGGTCTCTTAGGCGATGTGTTGTGTATGAACACCTTTCAAATCATTTAATGTGCATAATTACAAAATATATTTGACTCCATGAATAGGAATAGATATATTTAAAGCATATGAAGCCCTTGGATCAAACTCAATTCAAATCAAAGGGTAAAACTGTCATGGTCTCTTAGGCGATATGTGGTGTATGAACACCTTTCAAATCATTTAATGTGCATAATTACCAAATATTTTTGACTCCATGAATAGGAATAGATATATTTATAGCATATGAAGCCCTTGGATCAAACTCAATTCAAATAAAAGGGTAAAACCGTCATAGTCTCTTAGTCGATTTTTGGTGTGTGAACACTTTTCAAATCATTTGTTGTGCTTAATTAGCAAATATTTTTGATTCCTTTAATAGGAATAAGTTATATTTAAAGCATATGAAGCCCTTGGATCAAACTCAATTCAAATAAAAGGGTAAAACCTTCATAGTCTCTTAGGCGATTTGTGGTGTATGAAGACCTTTGAAATTATTATTTGTGCATAATTTCATAATATTTTAGACTCCTTGAATAGGTATTAGAAATATTTAAAGCATATGAAGCCCTTGGAGCAAGCTTAATTCAAATCAAAGGGTAAAACCGTCATAATCTATTAGGCGATTTTTTGGTGTATGAACACCTTGACAACCATTTGTTGTGCATAATTACCAAATATTTTTGACTCCTTGAATAGGAATAACATATATTTAAAGCATATAAAGTTCTTGGATCAAACTTAATTCAAATCAAAGGGTAAAACCATCATAGTCTCTGAGGCAATATGTGGTGTATGAACACCTTTTAAATTATTTTTTTTGTTTAATTACCAAATATTTGGGACTCCTTGAATAGGTATTAGATATATTTAAAGCATATGAATCCCTTGGATCAAGCATAATTCAAATCAAAGGGTAAAACCGTCATAGTCTCTCAGGCGATTAGTGGTGTATGAACGCCTTTTAAATCATTTTTTGTGCATAATTACCAAAATATTTTTGACTCCTTGAATAGATAGTAGATGTAGTTAAATAATATGAAGCCCTTGGATCAAACTCAATTCTAATTGAAGGGTAAAACCGTCATAGTCTCTTAGGCTGTTTTTGGTGTATGAACACCTTTACAACCATTTGTTGTGCATAATTACCAAATATTTTTGACTCTATGAATAGGAATAACATATATTTAAAGCATATGAAGCCCTTGGATCAAACAAAATTCAAATCAAAAGGTAAAACCGTCATAGTCTCTTAGGAGATATGTGGTGTATGAACACCTTTCAAATCTTTGTGTTGCATAATTACCAAATATTGACTCCATGAATAGGAATAACATATATTGAAAGCATATGAAGCCCTTGGATTAAACTCAATTCAAATCAAAGGGTAAAAATGTCATGACTCTTAGGCGATTTGTGGTGTATGAACACCTTTCAAATTATTTTTTGGGCATAATTACCAAATATTTTTGACTTAGAATAGGTATTAGGTATCTTTAAAGCGTAGGAAGCCCTTGGATCAAGCTCAATTCAAATCACTGGGTAAAGCCGTCATAGTCACTTAG
Source organism: Patellifolia procumbens (assembly GCA_947645195.1). NCBI lineage: Eukaryota > Viridiplantae > Streptophyta > Magnoliopsida > Caryophyllales > Amaranthaceae > Patellifolia > Patellifolia procumbens. Next base: position 6,802,797 of record CANSGD010000016.1, read on the forward strand.
GCGATTTGTGGTGTATGAACACCTTTCAAATTTATTTTTTTTCATAATTACCAAATAATTCTGACTCCTTGAATAGGTATTAGATATATTTAAAGCATATGAAGTCCTTCGATCCAACTCAATTCTAATTAAAGGGTAAAACTGTCATAATTCTTAGGCTATTTTTGGTGTATGAACACCTTTAAAACCATTTTTTGTGCATAATTACCAAATATTTTTGACTCCATGAATAGGAATAATATATATTTAAAGCATAAGAAGTTGTTGGATCAAACTCAATTCAAATCAAAGGGTACAACCCTCATAGTTTCTTAGGTGATATGTGGTGTATGAACACCTTGAAAAATATTTGTTGTGCTTAATTACCAAATATTTAAGACACCTTGAATAGATATTAGATATATTTAAAGAATATGAAGCGCTTGGACGAAACTCAATTCTAATCAAAGGGTAAAAACGTCATAGTCTCTTAAGCGATTTTTGGTGAATGAACACCTTGCAAATCATTTATTGTGCATAATTACCAAATATTTTTGACTCCATGAATAGGAATAAGATATATTCAAAGGATATCAAGCACTTGGATCAAACTCAATTAAATAAAAGGGTTAAAACTGTCAAAGTCTCTTAGGCTATTTGTGGTCTATGAACACCTTTCAAATCATTTGTTGTACTTAATTACCCCATATCTTTTACTTTATCAATAGGAATTATATATATTTAAAACATATGAAGCCCTTGGATCAAACTCAATTCAAATCAAAGGGTAAAACTGTCAATGTCTCTTAGGCGATATGTGGTGTATGAAGACCTTTCCAATCATTTTTTGTGCATAATTACCAAATATTTTTGAATCCGAATAGGTATTATATATATTTAAAGCATAGGAAGCCCTTGGATGAAGCTCAATTCAAATCAAAGGGTAAAACTGTCATGGTCTCTTAGGCGATATGTGGTGTATGAACACCTTTGAAATCATTTAATGTGCATAATTACAATATATTTTTGACTCCATGAATAGGAATAGATATATTTAAAGCATACGAAACCCTTAGATCAAACTCAATTTAAATCAAAGGGTAAAACTATCATGGTGTCTTAGGTGATATGTGGTGTACGAACACCTTTAAAATCATTTAATGTCCATAATTACAAAATATTTTTGACTCCATGAATAGGAATAGATACATTTAAAGCATATGAAGCCCTTGGATCAATCTCAATTCAAATCAAAGGGTAAAACCGTCATAGTCTCTTAGTCGATTTTTGGTGTGTGAACACTTTTCAAATCATTTGTTGTGCTTAATTAGCAAATATTTTTGATTCCTTGAATAGAAATTAGTTATATTTAAAGCATATGAAGCCCTTGGATCAAACTCAATTCAAATAAAAGGGTAAAACCTTCATAGTCTCTTAGGCGATTTGTGGTGTATGAAGACCTTTCATATTATTTTTTCTGCATAATTTCCTAATATTTTAGACTCCTTGAATAGGTATTAGATATATTTAAAGCATATAAAGCCCTTGGAGCAAGCTCAATTCAAATCAAAGGGTAAAACCGTCATAATCTCTTAGGCGATTTTTGGTGTATGAACACTTTTACAAATCATTTGTTGTGCATAATTACCAAATATTTTTGACTCCTTGAATAGGAATAACATATATTTAAAGCATATAAAGTTCTTGGATCAAACTTAATTCAAATCAAAGGGTAAAACCGTCATAGTCTCTTAGGCAATATGTGGTGTATGAACACCTTTTAAATTATTTGTTGTGCTTAATTACCAAATATTTTGGTTTTCTTGAATAGGTATTAGATATATTTAAAGCATATGAAGCCCTTGGAGCGAGCTTAATTCAAATCAAAGGGTAAAACCGTCATACTCTCTCAGGCGATTAGTGGTGTATGAACGCCTTTTACATCATTTTTTGTGCATAATTACCAAATATTTTTGACTCCTTGAATAGGTAGTAGATATAGTTAAAGCATATCAAGCCCTTGGATCAAACTCAATTCTAATTAAAGGGTAAAACCGTCATCTTAGGCTATTTTTGGTGTATGAACACCTATACAACCATTTGTTGTGCATAATTACCAAATATTTTTGACTCCATGAATAGTAATAACATATATTTAAAGAATCTGAAGCCCTTGGATCAAACTCAATTCAAATCAAAAGGTAAAACCGTCATAGTCTCTTAGGAGATATGTGGTGTATGAACACCTTTCACATCATTTGTATTGCATAATTACCAAATATTGACTCCATGTATAGGAATAACATATATTGAAAGCTTATGAAGCCCTTGGATCAAACTCAATTCAAATCAAAGGGTAAAACCGTCATAGTATCTTCTGAGATATATGGTGTATGAACACCTTTCAAATCATTTTTTGTGCATAATTACCAAAGTTTTTTGACTCCTGGAACAAGTATTAGATATATTTAAAACATATTAAGCCCTTAAATCATACTCCATTCAAATCAAAGGGTAAAATCGTCATAGTCTCTTAGGCGATTTGTGGTATATGAACACATTTCAAATCATTTTTTGGGCATAATTACCAAATATTTTTGACTCCGAATATGTATTAGATATTTTTAAAGCATAGGAAGCCCTTGGATCAAGCTCAATTCAAATCAAAGGGTAAAACCATCATAGTTTCTTAGGCGATTTGTGGTGTATGAACACCTTTCAATTTTTTTATTTGCATAATTACCAAATATTTCAGACTCCTTGAATAGGTATTAGATATATTTAAAGCATATGAAGCCCTTGGATCAAACTCAATTCAAATCAACGGGTAATACTCTCATAGTCTCTTAGTCGACTTTTGGTGTATGAACACCTTTACAACCATTTGTTGTGCATAAGTACCAAATATTTTTGACTCCATGAATAGGAATTACTTATATTTAAAGCAAATGAAGTTCTTGGATCAAACTCAATTCAAATCAAAGGGTAAAACCGTCATCGTTTCTTAGGCGATATGTGGTGTATGAACACCTTGAAAATTATTTGGTGTGCATATTTACCAAATTTTTGACTCCTTGAACAGGTATTAGATATATTTAAAGCATATGAATTCCTTGGATCAAACTCAATTCAAATCAAAGGGTAAAAACCGTCATAGTCTCTTAGGCGATTTGTGGTGTATGAACACCTTTCAAATCATTTGTTGTGCTTAATTACCACATATTTTTTTACTCCATTTATAGGAATTGGATATATTTAAAGCATATGAATTCCTTGGATCAAACTCAATTCAAATCAAAGGGTAAAACCGTCATATTCTGTTAGACGATATGTGGTGGATGAACACCATTCAAATCATTTGGTGTGCATATTTACCAAATTTTTGACTCTTTGAACAGATATTAGATATATTTAAAGCATATGAATTCCTTGGATCAAACTCAATTCAAATTAAAGGGTAAAAACCGTCATAGTCTCTTAGGCGATTTGTGGTGTATGATCACCTTTCAAATCATTTGTTGTGCTTAATTACCACTTATTTTTTTACTCCATTAATAGGAATTGGATATATTTAAAGCATATGAAGTCTTTGGATCAAACTGAATTCAAATCAAAGGGTAAAATCGTCATAGTTTGTTAGACGATATGTGGTGTATGAACACCTTGCAAATCATTTGGTGTGCATATTTACCAAATTTTTGACTCTTTGAATAGGTATTAGATATATTTAAAGCATATGAAGCCCTTGTATCAAACTCAATTCAAATAAATGGGTAAAACATTCATAGGCACTTATGCGATTTGTGGTGTGTGAAGACCTTTCAAATTATTTTTTGTGCATAATTTCGGAATATTTTAGACTCCTTGAATAGGTATTAGATATATTTAAAGCATATGAAGCCCTTGGAGCATGCTTAATTCAAATCAAAGGGTAAAAACCGTCATAGTCTCTTAGGCGATTTGTGGTGTATGAACACCTTTCAAATCATTTGTTGTGCTTAAATACCACATATTTTTTTACTCCATTAATAGGAATTATATATATTTAAAGCATATGAAGTCCTTCGATCCAACTCAATTCTAATTAAAGGGTAAAACTGTCATAGTCTCTTAGGCTATTTTTGGTGTATGAACACCTTTACAACCATTTTTTGTGCATAATTACCAAATATTTTTGATTCCTTGAATAGGAATAACATATATTTAAAACATATAAATTTCTTGGAACAAACTTAATTCAAATCAAAGGGTAAAACTGTCATAGTCTCTTAGGCAATATGTGGTGTATGAACACCTTTTAAATTATTTATTGTGCTTAATTACCAAATATTTTGGACCCCTCGAATAAGTATTAGATATATTTAAAGCATATGAATCCCTTGGATCCAGCTTAATTCAAATCAAAGGGTAAAACCGTCATAGTCTCTTAGGCAATATATTGTGTATGAACACCTTTTAAATTATTTGTTGTGCTTAATTACCAAATATTTTGGACTCCTTGAATAGGTATTAGATATATTTAAAGCATATGAAGCCCTTGGAGCAAGCTTAATTCAAATCAAAGGGTAAAACCGTCATAGTCTCTCAGGCGATTAGTGATGTATGAACGCCTTAAATCATTTTTTGTGCATAATTACCAAATATTTTTGTTTCCTTCAATAGTTAGTAGATATAGTTAAAGCATATGAAGCCCTTGGATCAAACTCAATTCTAATTAAAGGGTAAAACCGTCATAGTCTCTTAGGCTATTTTTGGTGTATGAACACCTTTACAACCATTTTTTGTGCATAATTACCAAATATTTTTGACTCCATGTGTAGGAATAACATATATTTAAAGCATATGAAGCCCTTGGATCAAACTCAATTCAAATCAAAAGGTAAAACTGTCATAGTCTCTTAGGAGATATGTGGTGTATGAACACCTTTCGAATCATTTGTATTGCCTAATTACCAAATATTGACTTCATGAATAGGAATAACATATATTGAAAGCATATGAAGCCCTTGGATCAAACTCAATTCAAATCAAAGGGTAAAACCGTCATAGTCTCTTCTGAGATATGTGGTGTATGAACACCTTTCAAATCATTTGTGGTGCATAATGACCAAAGTTTTTAGACTCCTTGAACAGGTATTAGATATATTTAAAGCATATTAAGCCCTTGGATCAAACTCCATTCAAATCAAAGGGTAAAATCGTCATAGTCTCATAGGCGATTTGTGGTATATGAACACTTTTCAAATCATTTTTTGGGCATAATCACCAAATATTTTTGACTCCGAATAGGTATTAGATATTTTTAAAGCATAGGAAGCCCTTGGATCAAGCTCAATTCAAATCAACGGGTAAAACAGTCATAGTCTCTTAGTCGATTTTTGGTGTATGAACACTTTTACAACCATTTGTTGTGCATAAGTACCAAATATTTTTGACTCCATGAATAGGAATACCATATGTTTAAAGCATATGAAGTTCTTGGATCAAACTCAATTCAAAGCAAAGGGTAAAACCGTCATAGTTTCTTAGGCGATATGTGGTGTTTGAAAACCTTGAAAATTATTTGTTGTGCTTACTTACCAAATATTTTGGATTCCTTGAATAGATATTAGATATTTTTAAAGCATATGAAGCCCTTGGATGAAACTCAATTATAATTAAAGGGTAAAACCGTCATAGTCTCTTAGGTGATTTTTGGTGAATGAATGACAGGTTCTAGTCGTATCACCTATTCAAAAGTAAACCTACGGTCCTCTAACTAAGGTAGTCAGTGGAAGCAGGGTCGAATCCACAGGGAGACAGAGTTTCTAAATCAATATTCAACTAATTCAGCTACTCCAGAATAAATCAGGGAGGAATCAATTAAACTAATGATTAAGCTAAGAAAGACGAATTAAACAAAGGATTTAACTATGGAATAAAAACCTAGGGTATTAGGTCGGTCCACCATGCTTATACCAATCAAATAGGTCAACAACTATCAAAACCTAAGTCAAGAGTCGGGGGAATAGAGCCTATGTTGAGCTATGGTTAAGACTCAACGCTCATAGTTCAACATACGCCGCATGTTCACTAACGTAATCAGAACTACTGACGTGTCCTAGGCCTCTAGTCGTAAGACGGATCTGTGCAAACAACTATTAACCACAAGCAAACAAAGAAACTGTGCAATAACGTTAATTACTCAATAAAGAACAAACCACATCATAATCACCCTAATCAAGCCCTAGAAATCAATAGGAGTCTAAATCACAATCAGGGTATAAACATAGTTTTCCTATCTAACACCCTAGAAAGAGAACTACTCACTCATAATCGAATTAACAACGACAAAACTAATTGAAAACCCTAACAATTGCATCATGAACGATTAAATAAATAAACTAAGCAATCAAGAATAACAAAAGAGATTAGGGTAAGAAAGAATACCAATTGACGGAAAGCAGGAACTTTTATTGAAATCGAAATAGGTTTGATCACCTCTAAATTAATCTAAAGTGTTTGAATTAAACTAAGAACAATGAAGAATAAAACTAGTCTAAAGCTAATGAAAGATGAAATAAAAGATGTCTCTAAAAATGATAAAAAGGGTATTTATATTGCCCCTCAAGTCTAAACAAAATACGAAATAAACGACAAATTTCGCGACGGAAGACGCCAGACCCGATCGGGCCCGAGCACAATACCCGATCGGGTCAAATACAAATACGCCCTTCTTGTGTGTTTCTTGACCTGTACGCACTCAGCAGCAAAAACGAGCAATGGGCCTCCACCCGATCACCGGCCCGATCGGGTGGTGGATCGGGTGCAATGACGAAGCGTTCAGCAGCAGGCCCAGCATCATCCTTAGCATAGTGACAGCAATAGCTCAAGGCGAGGCCCACCCGATCGGGCCTTGGACAGCCACCCGATCGGGCCTGGGACCAAAATGGCCCAGGAAATTCGTCTTTTCAGCAGCTTTAAGATAAGACCAATGAGCAACTGACCCGATCGGGTCGGGCAAGATACACCCGATCGGGCCTGGGCACATGTGTGCTCGCCCGATGGGATCGGGCACGCCTTGCCCGATCGGGTCCGCAACTTCTATACCCGATCAATGTATTTTCGCCCGATCGGGCCATTTCTGCCCGATCAGTGCACGGAAACCTCCTTTTTGACTCTTTGGCTCTCTAATCTTCACGTTTAGGGGTCTTGGGACCTCCTAAACTATCCGTAAAGCTCGTGAGCCATCCTACGTGCCTCGTAACTTCTCGTAAAGCCGTGGTTGCTTCCAAATGGCTCGGGAATAAGGAGAAAACTCCATAAAACCTGCAATTCAACACTAAAACACGAAACCACAACTATATACGAAAGTTAGCACAAAATAGCTCCCAAGAGCTCCATTGACGCACAAATTAGCTTGTAAATAAGGGAGAAAACTCTATATAAATACGTGATATCAAACTTCCCCAAGCTAAACCTTTGCTTGTCCTCAAGCAAACAGCACATGAACATGGAATAGATTACCTCACCCCAAAGATAAAAACAAATCAAAGCTCAAAACATTTTCAAGACTAAGAATCGTTCAAGCAGGCATAATTCAAGTTTGGCTAATCAAATCCATCCAACCACCAATCATTCAAGCAATTTATCAAATCAAGCATCCACAAGGCATACAAGTCCTGAAAAGGTTCTCACATGGGTGTCACTCCTCTTAATTTTTGTGGCAGGCAAAGAATATGCCCGAACACTCACCAACCCGACCATAAATACCCTTCCCACTCACTCTCTCATGTGTTTAAGAAGGTTCAATGACGCTCATCCTAGTCAAGTCGACTCAATTAGCAGACATACTCTTTAACTTTGACAAACTGACTCAAAATCAATCAAATGAACACTGCAGACACGAGCTCAAGAGGACTTTAGAGGGTTGTAATGGGGCTTAGGTGAGAGGTAGGGAATACTTTTGGGTAATGTGGTGGAAAAAACCAAGAAAGGGGGAGCATAAATCATTCAAATAAGGCCTAAGATGGCCTACACAACTCCCAACAGCACCATAAAACCACGTAAAGTAACCCAACTCTCATAGATCAATGAAAAGCTCATAACAAACCCAATTTTTTAGCAATGAAGCGAATATTCCTTTATGAACGTACGTGAATGAAAGAACTTGAATTCTTTTGAATTTTCATTTCATTCTTCTTTCATTTTTCTGAACTCCATTCACGCAACTCTAAACTTGCTTTTTCTTTTCTTTTTCTCACTCTCAAACCACAGCAAATACACTTTTAAATTCCTCAAAAACCAAAGTAAACCAACAAACCAATCTCAGACTCAACCCATACAAAAGCTCCCCCAAGCTAGGCTTGGAATAATATCAAGTGAAGGCTTTGGGCTCATAATAGGGGTTTAAGTAACACGAAAAAAAGTCATTAGGCTCAGGGGGGCTAAGGAGGATAAAAGTATATCAAAAATTCACTCTGAAGCTCAAGAATAAGACAAAGGAACGCCTCTATCACATCAAATGCTACAAGTCATCGAAAGTCAGACAAGCACGAAGTCAAAGTCAAGATCAATCCACTAAAGAGGAACTAACACACAAGAATAGACTGGATAATGATATGAATCCAATAGGCTACAAAGAGGCCTCACAGTCTAACCAATTCAGGTATGCAGCATAAAGTGGTCTAATATAATCCAAAAATGCTCGAAATCAAAGCAATCAAACACCAAATTATAGCCTCAAGATCACAAATGCCCAGTTATCCAGAAAACAAAGTCAAATCATTTTCAAATAGAGCACAACAAGGGGCGCAGGGAGGCAACTAAACCAGTCATGAGAACCATATTTTTTTTGATTTTTTCAGTATTTTTCGAAAGCAGTAAATCTATCCTAGAAAGCAGTAAAAGTGAAAGAGAATACAAACATAACTCCTCCCCCAAGCTGAACTTGGCGGTGTCCTCAATGCCAAAAGGTGACAAGGACTATGCTAAGAGGAAAAACAATGTTAGTACCCTCACTGTCGCTCACAAAAAGAAAAGAAAAATAAAAATAAAAGGAAAAAGGGAAAGAAAAATACGAGTTGCCTCTCGCACAGCGCTGGTTTATAAAGGTCTCGCACGACCCTAGTCCTCCATCTCTCAAATAGGAGGGGCTTGGCAATGAGTGCCACCCTCATCAAATATCTTTCTTCTCCAAATGTTCTTGACTATGCCTCCAGACGGTGAGGCAACCTTAGGTGGAATTGGAACCTTCTCCACCCCTACTTCATCTAAAACCTTATCCCTGCAAAAATATTGTTCAAGCATAGGTGCCTTAACAGCATTGGTTAGTTTAGACATCACTTTGTCATCACCAACACTAAGAGTTAAAGACCCAGACTTAACATCAATTATAGCACTAGCAGTACACAAAAATGGCCTACCTAAGATAATAGGAATCTGGGCATCCTCATCCATATCTAACACCACAAAGTCAACAGGGATATAGAATTTCCCGACCCTAACAGGAACGTCCTCTAAAACACCTAGAGGGTATTTTATAGAACGATCCGTCATCTGTAGAGTGATTTGTGTGCATTTAAGTGCTCCCATGTTCAGTTTCTCAAAATACGATAATGGCATAACCGAAACAGAAGCACCTAAATCACACAAAGCCTTGTCAATAAAAATAGGTGCAAGATGGCAAGGTGTAGAAAAACTACCAGGATCTTTTAACTTTGGTGGGGCTTTATTTTGGATAAAAGCACTACACTCTTCAGTAAGAGCGACATGTTCTACCCCACCAAAGTCTCTTTTCTTAATGATCATGTCTTTCAGAAATTTGGCATAAATAGGCACTTGGGTAATTAAGTCTGTAAATGGAATCGTTACCTCAAGGTTCTTGACCATAGCCAAGAACTTACCACAAACTGCTGATCGACCTTGGACTGTTGCATCCTGTGAGGAAAAGGTAGCCTTGGTGTAAAAGGCGTTTCAGGAACCTTCTCCTTTTTCTTCCCTGTTTGTTCAGCTTCTGCAGACAAATCGACTTCAGACGTCGAATTCTTCCTTTTCCCTTCCTCTACCACTTTCTTCTTCCCTGTAGTCGGGGTAACCTCATCAATGGGCACTGGAGGGGCATCATATGCAATGCCACTACGAAGAGTGAAGGCATTGACATGTTCCCTCTGAACGGGTTGCCCTGGCAATTGTCCCTGCTGTCTCTGTGCATTAGTTTCTGCCAACTGAGCAACTTGAGCCTCGAGAAGTTTGATTTGCTTCTCTTGGTTCCTCCGTGCTTCCTCTTGGGCCCTCCGTGCTTCCTCATTTGCCTTTTGCATAGACAATATCAATTTCATCAGTTCAGAATTGCTAGGCTCTTGTGGGTTGTTGTTTTGTGGAGGTGGGGGTGTGGAAATTTTGTGGAGTTTGGAAGTTATTGGGATGATGGAAGTTTTGTGGTGGTGGCCTTTGGAAATTTTGTGGGGTTTGATGGTATGAGGGTTTAGGATAGTTTTGTGGAGGTGGAGGTTGATAGTTTTGTGGATTTTGGTAGTTATGTGAAGGGGGGAAAGTTTGTGGCCTTTGTTGAAAGGCATTTGCCTGCTCCATCTGAAATTGACTGAACTGACAGTCATGCCCAAAGTGACCCTGAACACCACATACCTCGCAGTAAGATGAGGTAATGGGTGCTACTGCAGACATAGCATTGATACTCAAAGGCGGAGGTGTCGAACTAGAAGACTTCATTAGTTGCTGAGTTAGTTGTGCAATCTGAGATGTAAGCAATGAAATAGCGTCAACTTCAAGTACCTTCTTAGTTAAACTCCTAGATGATGAATGGTCATTGGCTGCAAGATTTTATAGGAATTCATAACCCTCATCAACTGCCTTGTCTAAAAACACTCCTCCTGCAGACGAATCAATAATACACTTCGTCTGAGGCTGCAGACCATTGTAGAATGTCTGCGTCAAGAACCATTTGTCCATATTGTGGTGTGGACACTCTCTCTGTAGATCTCTAAACCTAGCCCCACGCTTCCCTTAATGTTTCATCAGGCTCTTGGAAAAACGTGGCCAGTTTATTTCTGATTTCTGCTGTTTTAGTGGGTGGGTAATACTCTCTCAGAAATGCAGCAGAAATCTCACTCCATTCGGTTTCCTTCACATCGTTCAACCATTTTTTGGGCTCTATCTCTCAGTGAAAACTCGAACAACATGACTTTGAGTTGATCTGGAGTGACGCCGACATGTTTAATGGTTCGACAAAGTTGTTGAAAACGTTGCAAATGATTTGCCGGATCTTCAGTAGGATGCCCACCAAACTGATTTTGCTGGACCATGCTGATGAGTCCAGGCTTAATCTCAAAATTTGCCGCGGCAATGGTGGGCATGGTAGGTCCAGTGGAGAGACCATCTGGGTTGGGCACCCCATATAACTTCAGTGATTTTGACATGACTGAACTCAAGGCGTCTGTTCCAGAGATGTTCAGCTGAACAGACTGCTTTTCTTTCTGCTTTATCTTTCGGATCCGCCAGATTGTCCTAGTAAGATCGGGGTCCGCTGGAATTGGGGAACCGTTTCTTTGGGACCTGAGCATACAAAAGAAACAAAAAGCAGCAGTAAAACGTACCTCGATTGAAACAATGAAGTTCCAATGAGGTACAGAGAAGTAGACCAAATAATCAAATAAAAAACTTAGAAAACTAGCCGTCTCCCCCGGCAACGGCGCCAAAATTTGACAGGTTCTAGTCGTATCACCTATTCAAAAGTAAACCTACAGTCCTCTAACTAAGGTAGTCAGTGGAAGCAGGGTCGAATCCACAAGGAGACAGAGTTTCTAAATCAATATTCAACTAATTCAGCTACTCCAGAATAAATCAGGGAGGAATTAATTAAACTAATGATTAAGCTAAGAAAGACGAATTAAACAAAGGATTTAACTATGGAATAAAAACCTAGGGTATTAGGTCGGTCCACCATGCTTATACTAATCAAACAAGGTCAACAAAAATCAAAACCTAAGTCAAGAGTCGGGGGATTAGAGCCTATGTTGAGCTATGGTTAAGACTCAACGCTCATAGTTCAACATACGCCGCATGTTCACTAACGTAATCAGAACTACTGACGTGTCCTAGGCCTCTAGTCGTAAGACGGATCTGTGCAAACAACTATTAACCACAAGCAACCAAAGAAACTGCGCAATAACGTTAATTACTCAATAAAGAACAAACCACATCATAATCACCCTAATCAAGCCCTAGAAATCAATAGGAGTCTAAATCACAATCATGGTATAAACATGGCTTTCCTATCTAACACCCTAGAAAGAGAACTACTAACTCATAATCGAATTAACAACGACAAAACTAATTGATAACCCTAACAATTGCATCATGAACGATTAAATAAATAAACTAAGCAATCAAGAATAACAAAAGAGATTAGGGTAAGAAAGAATACCAATTGACGGAAAGCAGGAACTTTTATTGAAATCGAAATAGGTTTGATCACCTCTAAATTAATCTAAAGTGTTTGAATTAAACTAAGAACAATGAAGAATAAAACTAGTCTAAAGCTAATGAAAGATGAAATAAAAGATGTCTCTAAAAATGAGAAAAAAGGTATTTATATTGCCCCTCAAGTCTAAACAAAATACGAAATAAACGACAAATTTCGCAACGGAAGACGCCAGACCCGATCGGGCCCGAGCACAATACCGGATCGGGTCAAATACAAATACGCCCTTCTTGTGTGTTTCTTGACCTGTACGCACTCAGCAGCAAAAACGAGCAATGGGCCTCCACCCGATCACCGGCCCGATCGGGTGGTGGATCGGGTGCAATGACGAAGCGTTCAGCAGCAGGCCCATCATCATCCTTAGCATAGTGACAGCAATAGCTCAAGGCGAGGCCCACCCGATCGGGCCTTGGACAGCCACCCGATCGGGCCTGGGACCAAAATGGCCAAGTAAATTTGTCTCTTCAGCAGCTTTAAGATAAGACCAATGAGCAACTGACCTGATCGGGTCGGGCAAGATACACCCGATCGGGCCTGGGCACATGTGTGCTCGCCCGATGGGATCGGGCACGCCTTGCCCGATCGGGTCCACAACTTCTATACCCGATCAATGTATTTTCGCCTGATCGGGCCATTTCTGCCCGATCAGTGCACGGAAACCTCCTTTTTGACTCTTTGGCTCTCTAATCTTCACGTTTAGGGGTCTTGGGACCTCCTAAACTATCCGTAAAAATCATGAGCCATCCTACGTGCCTCGTAACATCTCGTAAAGCCGTGGTTGCTTCCAAATGGTTCGGGAATAAGGAGAAAACTCCATAAAACCTACAATTCAACACTAAAACACGAAACCACAACTTTATACAAAAGTTAGCACAAAATAGCTCCCAAGAGCTCCATTGACGCAAAAATTAGATTGTAAATAAGGGAGAAAACTCTATATAAGTACGTGATATCAATGAACACCTTGCAAATCTTTTATTGTGCATAATTACAAAATATTTTTGACTCCATGAATAGGAATAAGATATATTTAAAGGATATGAAGCCCTTGGATCAAACTCAATTCAAATAAAAGGGTAAAAACCGTCAAAGTCTCTTAGGCGATTTGTGGTGTATGGACACCTTTCAAATCATTTGTTGTGCTTAATTACAACATATTTTGTACTCCATCAAATAGGAGTTAGATATATTTAAGACATATGACGCTCTTGGATCAAACTCAATTCAAATCAAAGGGTAAAACTGTCATAGTCTCTTAGGGGATATGTGGTGTATGAAGACCTTTCAAATTATTTTTTGTGCATAATTACCAAATATTTTTGGCTTCGAATAGGTATTAGACATATTTAAAGCATAGGAAGGCCTTGGATCAAGCTCAATTCAAATCAAAGGGTAAAACCGTCATGGTCTCTTAGGCGATATGTGGTGTATGAACACCTTTCAAATCATTTAATGTGCATAATTACCAAATATTTTTGAATCTATGAATAGGAATAAGATATATTTAAAGAATATGAAGCCCTTGGATCAAACTCAATTCAAATCAAAGGGTAAAGTCGTCAATGTCTCTTAGTCCATTTTTGGTGTATGAACAGCTTGCAAATCATTTGTTATGCTTAATTAGCAAATATTTTTGATTCCTTGAATAGGAATTAGTTATATATAAAGCATATGAAGCCCTTGGATCAAACTCAATTCAAATCAAAGGGTACAACCGTCATAGTTTCTTAGGCGATATGTGGAGTATGAACACGTTGAAAAATATTTATTGTGCTTAATTACCAAATATTTTAGACACCTTGAATAGATATTAGATATATTTAAAGCATATAAAGCCCTTGTACGAAACTCAATTCTAATCAAAGGGTAAAACCGTCATAGTCTCTTAAGCGATTTTTGGTGAATGAACACCTTGCAAATATTTTATTGTGCATAACTACCAAATATTTTTGACTCCATGAATAGGAATATGATATATTCAAAGGATATGAAGCCCTTGGATCAAACTCAATTAAATAAAAGGGTTAAAACCTGTCAAAGTCTCTTAGGCTATTTGTGGTGTATGAAAACCTTTCAAATCATTTGTTATGCTTAATTACCCCATAGTTTTTACTCCATTAATAGGAATTAGATATATTTAAAACATATGTAGCTTTGGATCAAATTTAATTCAAATCAAAGGATAAAACTGTCAATGTCTCTTAGGCGATATGTGGTGTATGAAGACCTATCATTTTTTTTTTCATAATTACCAAATATTTTTGACTACGAATAGGTATTAGATATATTTAAAGCATAGGAAGCCCTTGGATGAAGCTCAATTCAAAAAAAAGGGTAAAACTGTCATGGTCTCTTAGGCGATATGCGGTGTATGAACACCTTTCAAATCATTTAATGTGCATAATTAGAAAATATTTTTGACTCCATGTATAGGAATAAATATATTTAAAGTATATGAAGCCCTTGGATCAAACTCAATTCAAATCAAAGGGTAAAACCGTCATAGTCTCTTAGTCGATTTTTGGTGTGTGAACACTTTTCAAATCATTTGTTGTGCTTAATTAGCAAATATTTTTGATTCCTTGAATAGGAATTAGTTATATTTAAAGCATATGAAGCCCGTGGATCAAACTCAATTCAAATAAAAGGGTAAAACCTTCATAGTCTCTTAGGCGATTTGTGGTGTATGAAGACCTTTCAAATTATTTTTTGCGCATAATTTCCTAATATTTTAGACTCCTTGAATAGGTATTAGATATATTTAAAG
The DNA here is from genome assembly GCA_947645195.1 of Patellifolia procumbens. Taxonomy (NCBI): domain Eukaryota; kingdom Viridiplantae; phylum Streptophyta; class Magnoliopsida; order Caryophyllales; family Amaranthaceae; genus Patellifolia; species Patellifolia procumbens. The sequence continues at coordinate 6,818,024 of CANSGD010000016.1, forward strand.
CATATGAAGCCCTTGGAGCAAGCTTAATTCAAATCAAAGGGTAAAACCGTCATAGTGTCTTAGGCGATTTTTGGTGTATGAACGCCTTTTAAATCATTTTTTGTGCATAATTACCAAATATTTTTGACTCCTTGAATAAGTATTAGATATATTTAAAGCATATGAAGAACTTGGATCAAACTCAATTCTAATTAATGGGTAAAACCGTCATTATCTCTTAGGCGATTTTTGGTGTATGAACACCTTTACAACCATTTCTTGTGCATAATTTCCAAATATTTTTGACTCCTTGAATAGGAATAACATATATTTAAAGCATATAAAGTTCTTGGATCAAATTTAATTCAAATCAAAGGGTAAAACCGTCATAGTCTCTTAGGCAATATGTGAAGTATGAACCTTTTGAATTATTTGTTGTGCTTAATTACCAAATATTTTGGACTCCTTGAATAGGTATTAGATATATTTAAAGGATATGAATCCCTTGGATCAAGTTTAATTCAAATCAAAGGGTAAAACCGACCGTCATAGTCTCTCAGGCGATTAGTGGTGTATGAAAGCCTTTTAAATCATTTTTGTGCATAATTACCAAATATTTTTGACTCCTTGAATAGGTAGTAGATATAGTTAAAGCATATGAAGCCCTTGGATCAAACTCAATTCTAATTAAAGGGTAAAACCGTCATAGTCTCTTAGGCTATTTTTGGTGTATGAACACCTATACAACCATTTGTTGTGCATAATTACCAAATATTTTTGACTCCATGAATAGGAATAACTTTTATTTAAAGCATAAGAAGCCCTTGGATCAAACTCAATTCAGATCAAAAGGTAAAACCGTCATAGTCTCTTAGGAGATATGTGGTATATGAACACCTTTCACATCATTTGTATTGCATAATTACAAAATATTGACTCTATGAATAGGAATAACATATATTGAAAGCATATGAAGCCCTTGGATCAAACTCAATTCAAATCAAAGGGTAAAACCGTCATAGTCTCTTCTGAGATATGTGGTGTATGAACACTTTTCAAATCATTTGTTCTGCATAATTACCAAAGTTTTTCTGACTCCTTGAACAGGTATTGGATATATTTAAAGCATATTAAGCCCTTAGATCAAACTCTATTCAAATCAAAGGGTAAAATTGTCATAGTCTCCTAGGCGATTTGTGGTATATGAATACATTTCAAATTAATTTTTGGGCATAATTACCAAATATTTTTGACTCCGAATAGGTATTAGATATTTTAAAAGTATAGGAAGCCCTTGGATCATGCTCAATTCAAATCAAAGGGTAAAACCATCATAGTCTCTTAGGCGATTTGTGGTGTATGAACACCTTTACAACCATTTGTTGTGCATAAGTACCAAATAATTTTGAGTCCATGAATAGGAATAACATATATTTAAAGCATATGAAGTTCTTGGATCAAACTCAATTCAAATCAAAGGGTAAAACCGTCATAGTTTCTTAAGCTATATGTGGTGTATGAACACCTTGAAAATTATTTAGTGTGCATATTTACCAAATTTTTGACTCCTTGAACAGGCATTAGATATATTTAAAGCATATGAATTCCTTGGATCAAACTCAATTCAAATCAAAGGCTAAAAACCGTCATAGTCTCTTAGGCGATTTGTGGTGTATGAACACCTTTCGAATCATTTGTTGTGCTTAATTACCACATATATTTTTACTCCATTAATAGGAATTGGATATATTTAAAGCATATGAAGTCCTTGGATCAAACTCAATTCAAATCAAAGGGTAAAACGGTCATAGTCTGTTAGACGATATGTGGTGTATGGACACCTTTCAAATCATTTGGTGTGCCTATTTACCAAATTTTGACTGCTTGAACAGGTATTAGATATATTTAAAGCATATGAATTCCTTGGATCAAACTCAATTCAAATCAAAGGGTAAAAACAGTCATAGTCTCTTAGGCGATTTGTGGAGTATGAACACCTTTCAAATCATTTGTTGTGCTTAATTACAACATATTTTTTTACTCCATTAATAGGAATTAGATATATTTAAAACATATGAAGCCCTTGGATCAAACTCAATTCAAATAAAAGGGTAAAAACAGTCAAAGTCTCTTAGGCGATTTGAGGTGTATGGACACCTTTCAAATCAATTGTTGTGCTTAATTACAACATATTTTGTACTCCATAAAATAGGAGTTAGATATATTTAAGACATACGACGCTCTTGGATCAAACTCAATTCAAATCAAAGGGTAAAACTTCATAGCCTCTTAGGCGATATGTGGTGTATGAAGACCTTTCAAATTATTTTTTGTGCATAATTACCAAATATTTTTGGCTCCGAATAGGTATTAGATATATTTAAAGCATAGGAAGGCCTTGGATCAAGATTAATTCAAATCAAAGGGTAAAACCGTCATGGTCTCTTAGACGATATGTGGTGTATGAACACCTTTCAAATCATTTAATGTGCATAATTACCAAATATTATTGAATCTATGAATAGGAATAAGATATATTTAAAGAATATGAAGCCCTTGGATCAAACTCAATTCAAATCAAAGGGTAAAGTCGTCAATGTCTCTTAGTCCATTTTTGGTGTGTGAACACCTTTCAAATCATTTGTTGTGCTTAATTAGCAAATATTTTTGATTCCTTGAATAGGAATTAGTTATATTTAAAGCATATGAAGCCCTTCGATCAAGCTCAATTCAAATCAAAGGGTACAACCGTCATAGTTTCTTAGGCGATATGTGGTGTATGAACACGTTTAAAAATATTTATTGTGCTTAATTACCAAATATTTTAGACACCTTGAATAGATATTAGATATATTTAAAGCATATGAAGCCCTTGTACGAAACTCAATTCTAATCAAAGGGTAAAACCGTCATAGTCTCTTAAGCGATTTTTGGTGAATGAACACCTTGCAAATATTTTATTGTGCATAACTACCAAATATTTTTGAATCCATGAATAGGAATATGATATATTCAAAGGATATGAAGCCCTTGGATCAAACTCAATTAAATAAAAGGGTTAAAACCGTCAAAGTCTCTTAGGCCATTTGTGGTGTATGAACACCTTTCAAATCATTTGTTGTGCTTAATTACCCCATAGTTTTTACTCCATTAATAGGAATTAGATATATTTAAAACATATGTAGCTTTGGATCAAATTTAATTCAAATCAAAGGATAAAACTGTCAATGTCTCTTAGGCGAAATGTGGTGTATGAAGACCTTTCAAATCATTTTTTTTCATAATTACCAAATATTTTTGACTCCGAATAGGTATTAGATATATTTAAAGCATAGGAAGCCCTTGGATGAAGCTCAATTCAAATCAAAGGGTAAAACAGTCATGGTCTCTTAGGCGATATGTGGTGTATGAACACCTTTCAAATCATTTAATGTGCATAATTACAAAATATTTTTGACTCCATGAATAGGAATAAATATATTTAAATCATATGAAGCCCTTGGATCAAACTCAATTCAAATCAAAAGGTAAAACCGTCATAGTCTCTTAGTCGATTTTTGGTGTGTGAACACTTTTCAAATCATTTGTTGTGCTTAATTAGCAAATATTTTTGATTCCTTGAATAGGAATTAGTTATATTTAAAGCATATGAAGCCCGTGGATCAAACTCAATTCAAATAAAAGGGTAAAACCTTCATAGTCTCTTAGGCGATTTGTGGTGTATGAAGACCTTTCAAATTATTTTTTGTGCATAATTTCCTAATATTTTAGACTCCTTGAATAGGTATTAGATATATTTAAAGCATATGAAACCCTTGGAGCAAGCTTAATTCAAATCAAAGGGTAAAACCGTCATAGTGTCTTAGGCGATTTTTGGTGTATGAACGCCTTTTAAATCATTTTTTGTGCATAATTACCAAATATTTTTGACTCCTTGAATAGGTATTAGATATATTTAAAGCATATGAAGAACTTGGATCAAACTCAATTCTAATTAATGGGTAAAACCGTCATTATCTCTTAGGCTATTTTTGGTGTATGAACACCTTTATGACCATTTCTTGTGCATAATTACCAAATATTTTTGACTCCTTGAATAGGAATAACATATATTTAAAGCATATAAAGTTCTTGGATCAAATTTAATTCAAATCAAAGGGTAAAACCGTCATAGTCTCTTAGGCAATATGTGAAGTATGAACACCTTTTGAATTATTTGTTGTGCTTAATTACCAAATATTTTGGACTCCTTGAATAGGTATTAGATATATTTAAAGGATATGAATCCCTTGGATCAAGCTTAATTCAAATCAAAGGGTAAAACCGACCGTCATAGTCTCGGGCGATTAGTGGTGTATGAAAGCCTTTTAAATCATTTTTTGTGCCTAATTACCAAATATTTTTGACTCCTTGAATAGGTAGTAGATATAGTTAAAGCATATGAAGCCCTTGGATCAAACTCAATTCTAATTAAAGGGTAAACCCGTCATAGTCTCTTAGGCTATTTTTTGTGTATGAACACCTATACAACCATTTGTTGTGCATAATTACCAAATATTTTTTACTCCATGAATAGGAATAACATATATTTAAAGCATATGAAGCCCTTGGATCAAACTCAATTCAAATCAAAAGGTAAAACCGTCATAGTCTCTTAGGAGATATGTGGTATATGAATACCTTTCACATCATTTGTATTGCATAATTACAAAATATTGACTCTATGAATAGGAATAACATATATTGAAAGCATATGAAGCCCTTGGATCAAACTCAATTCAAATCAAAGGGTAAAACCGTCATAGTCTCTTCTGAGATATGTGGTGTATGAACACTTTTCAAATCATTTGTTCTGCATAATTACCAAAGTTTTTTTGACTCCTTGAACAGGTATTAGATATATTTGAAGCATATTAAGCCCTTAGATCAAACTCTATTCAAATCAAAGGGTAAAGTTGTCATAGTCTCTTAGGCGATTTATGGTACATGAATACATTTCAAATCATTTTTTGGGCATAATTACCAAATATTTTTGACTCCGATTAGGTATTAGATATTTTTAAAGCATAGGAAGCCCTTGGATCAAGCTCAATTCAAATCAAAGGGTAAAACCATCATAGTCTCTTAGGCGATTTGTGGTGTATGAACACCTTTACAAACATTTGTTGTGCATAAGTACCAAATAATTTTGAGTCCATGAATAGGAATAACATATATTTAAAGCATATGAAGTTCTTGGATCAAACTCAATTCAAATCAAAGGGTAAAACCGTCATAGTTTCTTAAGCTATATGTGGTGTATGAACACCTTGAAAATTATTTGGTGTGCATATTTACCAAATTTTTGACTCCTTGAACAAGTATTAGATATATTTAAAGCATATGAATTCCTTGGATCAAACTCAATTCAAATCAAAGGGTAAAAACCGTCATAGTCTCTTAGGCGATTTGTGGTGTATGAACACCTTTCAAATCATTTGTTGTGCTTAATTACCACATATTTTTTTACTCCATTAATAGGAATTGGATATATTTAAAGCATATGAAGTCCTTGGATCAAACTCAATTCAAATCAAAGGGTAAAACCGTCATAGTCTGTTAGACGATATGTGGTGTATGAACACCTTTCAAATCATTTGGTGTGCATATTTACCAAATTTTTGACTCCTTGAACAGGTATTAAATATATTTAAAGCATATGAATTCCTTGGATCAAACTCAATTCAAATCAAAGGGTAAAAACCGTCATAGTCTCTTAGGCGATTTGTGGTGTATGAACACCTTTCAAATCATCTGTTGTGCTTAATTACCACATATTTTTTTACTCCATTAATAGGAATTAGATATATTTAAAACATATGAACCCCTTGGATCAAACTCAATTCAAATCAAAAGGTAAAACCGTCATAGTCTCTTAGGAGATATGTGGTGTATGAACAGCTTTCAAATCATTTGTATTGCCTAATTACCAAATATTGACTCCATGAATAGGAATAACATATATTGAAAGCATATGAAGCCCTTGGATCAAACTCAATTCAAATCAAAGGGTAAAACCGTCATAGTCTCTTCTGAGATATGTGGTGTATAAACACCTTTCAAATCATTTGTTGTGCATAATTACCAAAGTTTTTTGACTCCTTGAACAGGTATTAGATATATTTAAAGCATATTAAGCCCTTGGATCAAACTCATTTCAAATCAAAGGGTAAAATCGTCATAGTCTCATAGGCGATTTGTGCTATATGAACACCTTTCAAATCATTTTTTGGGCATAATCACCAAATATTTTTGACTCCGAATAGGTATTAGATATTTTTAAAGCATAGGAAGCCCTTGGATCAAGCTCAATTCAAATCAAAGAGTAAAACCATCATAGTCTCTTAGGCGATTTGTGGTGTATGAACACCTTTCAATTTTTTTTTTTGCATAATTACCAAATATTTCTGACTCCTTGAATACGTATTAGATATATTTAAAGCATATGAAGCCGTTGGATCAAACTCAATTCAAATCAACGGGTAAAACAGTCATAGTCTCTTAGTCAATTTTTGGCGCATGAACACCTTTACAACCATTTGTTGTGCATAAGTACCAAATATTTTTGACTCCATGAATAGGAATAACATATATTTAAAGAATATGAAGTTATTGGATCAAACTCAATTCAAATCAAAGGGTAAAACCGTCATAGTTTCTTAGGCGATATGTGGTCTATGAAAACCTTGGAAATTATTTGTTGTGCTCACTTACCAAATATTTTGGATTACTTCAATAGATATTAGATATTTTTAAAGCATATGAAGCCCTTGGATGAAACTCAATTATAATCAAAGGGTAAAACCGTCATAGTCTCTTATTTGATTTTTGGTGAATGAACACATTGCAAATCTTTTATTGTGCATAATTACAAAATATTTTTGACTCCATGAATAGGAATAAGATATATTCAAAGGATATGAAGCCCTTGGATCAAACTCAATTCAAATAAAAGGGTAAAAACCGTCAAAGTCTCTTAGGCGATTGGTGGTGTATGAACATCTTTCAAATCATTTCTTGTGCTTAATTACCACATATTTTTTACTCCATCAAATAGGACTTAGATATATTTAAAACATATGACGCTCTTGGATCAAACTCAATTCAAATCAAAGGGTAAAACTGTCATAGTCTCTTAGGCGATATGTGGTGTATGAAGACCTTTCAAATTATTTTTTGTGCATAATTACAAAATATTTTTGGCTTCAAATATGTATTCGATATATTTAAAGCATAGGAAGGCCTTGGATCAAGCTCAATTCAAATCAAATGGTAAAACCATCATGGTCTGTTAGGCGATTTGTGGTGTATGAACACCTTTCAAATCATTTAATGTGCATAATTACCAAATATTTTTGAATCCATGAATAGGAATAAGATATATTTAAAGAATATGAAGCCCTTGGATCAAACTCAATTCAAATTATAGGGTAAAGTCGTCATAGTCTCTTAGTCGATTTTTGGTGTATGAACACCTTTCAAATCATTTGTTGTGCTTAATTAGCAAATTTTTTTGACTTCTTGAATAGGTATTAGATTTATTTAAAGCATATGAAGCCCTTGGATCAAACTCAATTGAAATAAAAGGGTAAAACCTTCATAGTCTCTTAGGCGATTTGTGGTGTATGAACACCTTTCAAAATATTTTTTGTGCATAATTACCAAATATTTTTGACTCCTTGAATAGCTATTAGATATATTAAAGCATATGAAGCTCTTGGATCAAGCTTACTTCAAATCAAAGGGTAAAACCGTTAGAGTCTTATAGGCGATTTGTGGTGTATGAACGCCTTTTAAATCATTTCTTATGCATAATTACCAAATATTTTTGACTCCTTGAATAGGTATTAGATATATTTAAAGCATTTAAAGACCTTGGATCAAACTCAATTCTAATTAATGGGTAAAACCGTCATAATCTCTTAGGCGATTTTTGGTGTATGAACTCGTTTACAACTATTTGTTGTGCATAATTACCAAATATTTTTGACTCCTTGAATAGGAATAACATTTATTTAAAGCATATGAAGTTCCTTGATCAAACTTAATTCAAATCAAAGGGTAAAACCGTCATAATCTCTTAGGCGATATGTGGTGTATGAAAACCTTATTAATTATATGTTGTGCTTAATTACCAAATATTTTGGACTCCTTGAATAAGTATTAGATATATTTAAAGCATATGAATACCTTGGATCAAACTCAATTCTAATCAAAGGGTAAAACCGTCATAGTCCCTTAGGCGATTTGTGGTGTATGAATGCCTTTTAAATAATTTTTTGTGCATAATTACCAAATATTTTTGACTCCTTGAATAGGTATTAGATATATTTAAAGCATATGGTTACCTTGGATGAAACTCAATTTTAATTAAAAGGTAAAACCGTCATTATCTATTCGGCGATTTTTGGTGTATGAACACCTTTACAACCATTTTTTGTGCATAATTACCAAATATTTTTTACTCCATGAATAGGAATAACATATATTTAAAGCATATGAAGCCCTTGGGTCAAATTCAATTCAAATCAAAAGGTAAAACCCTCATAGTCTCTTAGGTGATTTGTGGTGTATGAACACCTTTCAAATCATTTCTATTGCATAATTACCAAATATTTTTGACTCCATTAATAGGAATAACATATATTTAAATCATATGAAGCACTTGGATCAAAGTCAATCCAAATCAAAGGGTAAAACCGTCATAGTCTCTTATGAGATATGTGGTGTATGAACACCTTTCAAATCATTTGTTGTACATAATAACCAAAGTTTTTTGACTCCTTGAACAGGTATTAGAGATATTTAAAGCATATTAAGCCATTTGATCAAACTGAATTCCAATCAAAGGGTAAAATCGTCATAGTCTCTTAGGCGGTTTGTGGTGAATGAACACCTTTCAAATAATTTTTTGGGCATAATTACCAAATATTTTTGACTCCGAATAGGCATTAGATATATTTAAAGCATAGGAAGCCCTTGGATCAAGCTCAATTCAAATCAAAGGGTAAAACCGTCATAGTCTCTTATGCGATTTGTGGTGTATGAACACCTTTCAAAATTAATTTTTTTTGCATAATTACCAAATATTTCTGACTCCTTGAATAGGTATTTGATATATTTAAAGCATATGAAGCTCTTGGATCAAACTCATTTCAAATCAACGGGTAAAACCGTTATAGTCTCTTTGGGGATTTTTGGTGTATGAAAACCTTTACAACCATTTGTTGTGCATAAGTACCAAATATTTTGGACTCCATGAATCGAAATAACATATATTTAAAGCATCTGAAGTTCTTGGATCAAACTCAATTCAAATCAATGGGTAAAGCTGTCATAGTTTCTTAGACGATATGTGGTGTATGAACACCTTTCAAATCATTTGTTGTGCTTAATTACCACATATTTTTTACTCCGTCAATAGGACTTAGATATATTTAAAACATATGAAGCCCTTGGATCAAACTCAATTCAAATCAAAGGGTAAAACTGTCATAGTCTCTTAGGCGATATGTGGTGTATGAAGACCTTTCAAATCATATAATGTGCATAATTACCAAATATTTTTTACTCCTTGTATAGGAATTAGATATATTTAAAGCATATGAAGCCCTTGGATCAAACTCAATTCAAATCAAAGGGTAAAGTCGTCATAGTCTCTTAGTCGATTTTTGGTGTATGAACACCTTTCAAATCATTTGTTGTGCTTAATTAGCAAATATTTTTATTCCTTGATTAGGAATTAGATATATTTAAATCATATGAAGCCCTTGAATAAAACTCAATTCAAATAAAAGGGGAAAACCTCCATAGTCTCTTAGGCGATTTGTGGTGTTTGAAGACCTTTCAAATTGTTTTTTGTGCATAATTTCCTGATATTTTAGACTCCTTGAATAGGTATTAGATATATTTAACGCATATGAAGCCCTTGGATCAAGCTTAATTCAAATCAAAGGGTAAAAACGTTAGAGTCTCTTAGGCGATTTGTGGTGTATGAACGCTTTTTAAATCATTTTTTTTGCATAATTACCAAATATTTTTGACTACTTCAGTAGGTATTAGATATATTTAAAGCATATAAAGACCTTGGATCAAACCCAATTCTAATTAAAGGGTAAAACCTTCATAATCTCTTAGGCGATTTTTGGTGTATGAACAATGGACATAAGTTATGGACATAGTGGGTTGTGGACATAAGTTATGGACATAATGGGTTGTGGAAATAATTTATTGTCTTGCCTTAGTTTATTATAAATAGGCGCCTAAACCTTGAAATTAAATGTGTCTGACTTAGCCAAATATTTTTAGTGTCTTAAAGAGTCAGTGTCGTTCCTCAGAGAATTCATACTTACTTTATTCGAGTTTATACTCTTCCATTGTTTATTATTGTATTTTTGGGTAAGGGTTTGAGTGAACTCTTGTAAGTGTGAGAACCTTTGAGTGAAGCGTTAGAAAGAGAAAGAAAGGAACTTCGAGGGAAGTTCGAGAAGAACAACAGTTGTGGGAACTGTTGTTGGGAACTTGAGTTCAGGAACTCAAGTTGTGGCCCGAGAGAAAAGCAATAGGTTTGTAAATAGAGTCATTTGGCCTATTATATTGGAAAGTTTGGAGTCAAAATCCCTTGTGGTCGAGGTCGTTTCTTCCTATTGGGCCCAGAAAGTTTTTCCTCGCTAAAATATCTCGTGTTCCCTTTTCGTGTTCCCTAGCTAGCTTTTATTTCCGCAAAAAGTACAGCATATTTTGTCACTATAATTCATCCCCCTCTTATAGTGCTCATATTATATAACAATAGTCAATGGATCGAGTTGTGCAACTAAACCATGTCTTTAATTTAGAAGACGTATAATGGGCGCGACTCCGTAATCCCCATGATCAACAATATCGAGGTACTAATTTAAAAGAAATAGGACACGTGAGTATCCCCCGAGGGGGTTTGAAGGGTAACGTTCCTTTCCCTTTCTATAAAGTTGGTAAGGTTAAGCAGTTTAATCGCATTTCTCATCAGCATGTCAGGGATTGATTACCAGTCAATCCCCGACGGAACCTACATTGGTTTCTAAGAACAGGTAGGTCGAACCTACCCGAAGCCTGGTGTAAGCGCTCCCGAGATCAACCCGACCCAAAAAAATCCATGGGATACCACCATGTACTCCAACACATACTTGTCTAAAACTTCAGACGTGCACAAGTCTAAAGTTATTGCTATTCACTTTTACTTTAGGAAAAATTGTCGAAAATAAGTCAAACTTTCGCAGTCTTCTTTTAATAAGTTAAATTTTCAATAATCCTGGAATAAGCCATATTTGTTATCACTTAAATTGCGAACAGATTAGTTGAATTTGTGACATGCTAGTTTAGGTTACTTCCGGTTACTTCAAATTATATTCCATTTTTTCAGTTTTTCCCCTTATTACTCTTCCCTTTCTTCACTTTTCATTTTTCCATTTTTCTTTCTTCTCCTTATCTGTTTCTCTTCTTCCTCTTACATTTCATTCTTTTGCAAGAATATCACCAGCACTTCTACTAGTTGAATCTTCAACTTTATCAACACAACTGGAAGAAAATGAAGGATAGAGATTCAGAATCTCATTACCCAAATTGTCCACTTTGGAACACATCGAAATAAATGTCAGTTTTAGGCACCAATCTATTGCCAAATTTGAAAGACATGGTAGTAGTGGTTGTTTTGGGCTAAATTCATCCCTCACGTGACGAGTGGATGGCCCATTTTTTTCATTAAAATAACGGGCATACTGGCACGCCTATAGCACGTGACCCAAGACGTGTGAGAATGGAAGACCAAGTCCAAGCACGGATGAGATTGGACGCCTAGTTTTTAAGAGTTAGTTTGTTTAATTCGTAGCCGTTTAGGGATTATTTGTTAGGTTAACATAACGGCTACAAGGTGTATGTAAAAGGGTATAAATACCTAGCTGAGTTCATTGTATTCTTTATGGCATTTTTGCTATTATTCATTCACTGCTGTTATACTCGACTGTATTCATTTATTATTTCATTGTTAATCAAATCGAGGTTATTGAATTGTCGGCCTTACAATCTCACTCTGACGAATTGTCCGTCCATACTAAATTCGTCCAAAACAATATGACGCCCACAGTGGGGCCTACGATTCTGAAATAGCCTCAAATAAATCACATAATCACTACTTTCACAAAACAAACTCCCATGGAAAATCAAGCTACCAGTCTCGCTGAAATCAATCAGAGGTTCGACATGATGGCCGGACGACTGGCCGAGATGGACGCTCTGAAAGCTCGCGTCTCTGAAATGGACTCTCTGAAAGAAAAGATGTCGATCCTGCAACGCGAGAACGACGCCCTGCGCTCTCAATTCCAATCTGTGGCGTCCATTGCCTCGAATTCCAAATCTGTCGATTGGCGCGACACTAGTGAAGTGTCTCGTCGCCTCAGCCTCGAGGAACGCGTTCCATCACCCCAACCTCATCATCTGGTTACAACTATCCCCGACGACTACGGACGCCTGCTATCAGCCGGTTCACCCATACTGGAATAGGTCGTTGACTTACCACCTCTTCGACCAAATGTTACTAGGGCTGATCAGACGCCCCTCATGACCCCTGCTGTCACCTTTGAGGTTTCAGACGTGGTGACGACCACCCCAATCAGATCATCACTGGTATTTCATCCAGCAACGACTCCTCCTTCAGCACCAAGAAGACTCAATTCCAATAGAGACATGCTAGTCAGCAACACGCCTTGACGTTCCGTCACTTTCAGGACGCCCAATCAAAGTGTCCCTGCGAACCTTTCGCAGGCGACGTCTTCCGTCCCAAAGGCGTACCATCATCTAGAGCAGAAGGTCCAGATGTTGCAATCCCTCACCAACAAAACTCCAGGCGTCCTAACCCCAATGAAAGAAGCCTTGCCCAACAGCTACGCAGATTCACCATATTCAGAATGCATCGACGTTGTGGATATCCCCAAAAGATTCTCCACTCCTAATATGAAGTTGTATGATGGGACGACGGATCCAGATGAGCACAGCGCTCAGTACAAACAAAGAATGATGACCAATCCCGTCCCGGGAGAAATGAGAGAAGCTTGTCTCTGCAAAGGCTTTGGGTCCACTCTGTCTGGCCCCGCTCTACAATGGCTAATCACCCTTCCTAACGGGAGCATCTTCAGTTTCGCTGAGCTCGTCAATATGTTCAATCAACAATTCGCCAGCAGTCGCAGCCTGGAGAAACAGACCAGCGACTTATACCGAGTCGTCCAGAAGCAGAACGACACGCTCAGAGAGTACCTAAACAGGTTCAACAGGGAGAAGGTGTCTATCCCGCGATGTGACATAGCCACTGCCATAGAAGCATTCCGACAAGGACTATTCGGCGACAGCGACCTTTATAGAGACCTAACAAAATATCCTTGTTCTACTTTTGAAGATGTGCAGGAAAAAACTCTAGCTCAAATCAGATTAGAGGAAGACCTCGACTCGAGGAAGGAATTCTCAAGCTATGACAGATCAAACCGAAAGGCCGCCTTCAACAAACGGCCCGACACCAGATACAAGCCATATGGACAAGCCAATGACGAAGCACAGGTGGCCCTGGTCGATGGCGAGAGCGACAACTGGAAGGAAAGCCCAAACTTGCCACCCAAGATCCAGGAATACAACTTTTGCGTCGACACCTCTGGTCTAGTCAAATACCTGATGAACATGGGAGAAGCCGTCAGGTGGCCCGGGAAATCCAGTAAACTAGGAGATAAGAAAGATCCGACGAAATGGTGTGACTACCTTCAAGACATCGGCCACCTGACCGACGAGTGCGTCGCCCTGAGGAGAGAAGTAGCCTACCTGCTACGCACAGGACATCTCAAAGACGTCATGTCTGACAAAGCCAAGAGCACTATGATGAAAGAACAAAACTCTTCTAAACTCAAACCTCCTCCCCCTCCTTTTCCTATTAAAACTGTTAATGTGATAACTGGTGGGTCTGATGTTTGTGGTTTAACATACTCTGCAGCGAAACGACACGCCAAGGAATGCAGCATGGAAAAGCCAACCCTCAGGCCAAGAAAGGCGACATACGACGACCAGCCAATCACGTTCGATGAATCAGATGCAGACGACGTTTCAGACGTCCACCACGACGGATTGGTGATCTCGCTGACCATAGGAAACTGTTGCTCAAAAGGATTCTCGTCGACAACGGGAGCTCCGCCAACATCATCACCCTGGACGCCTTAACAGAGATGGGTCTAGGCCTGGACGACATCACGAAAAAGTCCACAGTCCTTGTAGGATTCTGTGGAGAGTGAAGGAGTACAATTGGCGAAATTGCCTTGCCCACATACGCTCAAGGAGTTAATCTCCAGGTAAGATTTATCGTAAATGATTGTAAATCATCCTATAACGTGATCTTGGGCAGGCCTTGGATACACGACATGCGAGCTGTTCCCTCAACCTACCACCAGACGATCAAATTCCCGACCAAATGGGGGATCCAAGAAATCAAAGGCGACAAAAAGATAGCTAAGGAATGTTACAAAGCGACGATGGATCCGTCTAAGTTAGACGGACAGGTTGCATAGCAATTACAGGATGGCCAACGAGATGACGGTTACAAAGAACCAGAGCCTGAAAGATTAGACGAAGTCGTCTTGGACCCGGCCAAACCTGAACAAGTGGTTCACATCGGAGCTGACATACCAGAGCACGTCAGTAAAGAGTTGATAGATTTCCTAAGGGAAAACGCAGACTGTTTCGCGTGGACACACTACGATATGCCAGGTATTTCTCCAGAAGTCATTACGCATAAATTAAATGTTGACCCTACTTGCAAACCTGTCAAACAGAAACGTCGGAAATTCGCTCCCGAATGGAACAAAATAATCGACGACGAAGTTCAAAAGCTTCTCGAGACAGTAAAGATACGTGAAGTCCAGTACCCCGATTGGCTAGCCAACGTCGTGGTAGTAAGCAAGAAGAACGGTTAGTGGCGTGTCTGCATTAATTTTACTGACCTTAACAGGGCATGCCCCAAAGATCCATTCTCTCTGCCCCACATCGAGGCGATGGTGGACGCAACGGCCGGACATGAGATGTTTTCGTTTATGGACGCTTTCAGTGGTTACAATCAAATACTTATGCATCCACAAGACCAGGAGAAAACGGCCTTCGTCACTAGTCGAGGTATTTCTGGTTATAAAGTTATGCCTTTCGGACTAAAAAATGCAAGGGCAACGTACCAGAGGTTGGTCAACAAGATGTTCGAGAAGCAACTGGGCAAAACGATGGAAGTCTACATAGAGAAGCACAACATGAGGTTAAGTCGACTAAAGTCGCGGATCACATCGAGCACCTCAGGCAATCCTTCGACGTATTGAGGAAGCACAACATGAAGCTTAACCCTTCCAAATGCTCCTTTGGAGTGTCCTCCGGAAAATTCCTAGGCCACGTCTTGACGCAAAGAGGAATCGAGGCAAGTCCAGACCAGATCAAAGCCATCGTCAACCTCTAGTCCCCGAGATGCGTCAAAGACGTTCAAAAGCTAACAGGACGAGTTGTCGCGCTCAACAGATTCATCTCCCAGTCGTCGGACATATGTAAGTTGTTTTATGACATTCTACGCAAAAATAAACGTTTTGAATGGACAGATAAGAACGAGGACGCATTGGAGAAACTGAAGCAGTACCTGACACAACCTCCTCTGTTAGTCAAACCTGTCGTCGGCGAACCTCTATACCTTTATCTAGCCGTCACAGACACAACATTTAGCGCCGTCTTAGCCAGAGAAGAAGACGGAACGCAACACCCCGTTTACTATGTAAGCAAATCATTACTCAATGCCGAAACAAGGTACTCTCAACTCGAAAAACTAGTCCTAGCACTAATAGTAGCTTCAACTAAATTACGTCCTTATTTCGAGTGTCATAGCATAGTTGTGCGCACTAACTATCCCATGAGAACCATCATGAGGAAACCTGACCTCGCAGGGAGGATGACCAAATGGTTCATGCAACTAAGTGGCTACGACATAACTTACGAACCAAGGACCGCCTTCAAGTCTCAGGCCCTGGCCGATTTCGTCGTACACTTCTGCCCACAGTTGGAACTGGACGCGATCAACGAAGTAAGAAAGCTAGATTGCACATTGACAGACGGAAAGTGGACCCTGTTCACCGACGGCGCGTCTAACATGCGAGGAACGGGCCTGGGTGTCGTCCTAACATCTCCCAATCGGTTAGATGTGAGTTCCAGGCGACTAACAACGAAGCAGAATACGAGGCGTTGATCATGGGACTGACGACGGCCAAGGACATGGGAATAAAAGACCTCGAGGTAAATAGTGACCCTTTATTGATAATCTGCCAAATTAACGGTTCTTATGCAGCCAATGATCCAAAGATGACGGCCTACTTAGAAGTCGTCCAACGACTGACGAAGTACTTCGACAAGTGCCAATTCCAACAAGTACCTCGTGAACAGAACTCACACGCCGACGCCTTAGCCGGATTGGGGGCAGTGATCAAAGATCCAGGCATCGCCAGCATACCCATCATCCATCTACTACATCCAGCCATAGAGAAGAGTGTCTTCCCCATAGACGAGCCACCATCCGACGGCAACCTTCCTAGTAGTTGGACTAAGCCTTACAAGGACTGGCTATTACATGACATCCTGCCAGCCGACAAGAAAGAGGCAAAAGCCTTCAAGGTAAAGGCATCTCGCTTTTTTATAATTGACGATGTTTTATTTAAAGTGTCTGTCTCAGGACTATACTTGCGCTGCCTCGAACCAAGCGAAGCCCGACAAGTGCTAAAAGATATACACGATGGCGTATGCGGAAATCATTCTGGGGAAGAAGCCTGTCTCTCAAAGCTCGACGCCTCGGCTACTACTGGCCGACGATGAAGCAAGAATCGACGGAATACACCAAACGATGCAAAGCATGCCAAATACACGCCGCCATTATACATCAGCCATCAGAAGTGTTACATCATGTACTTTCGCCATGGCCATTCATGAAGTGGGGGATGGATATAGTAGGCAAGCTACCCCAAGCACCAGGACAACGAGTCTTCATGCTGGCCATGACCGATTACTTCTCCAAATAGGTCGAAGCGGAGCCATTCAGAACTGTCAATGACAGGGAGGTAATTTCTTTTTATCAAACGTAACATTCTGTGCAGGTTTGGAATCCCAAGCGAAATCATATGCGACAACAGGTCCCAGTTCATAAGTAAGAAGACGCAAAGGTTCTGCGACCAGTGGAACATCAAGCTATACAAGTCGAGTCTTAGGTACCCCCAATCAAACGGACAGGTAGAGTCGAATAACAAGATTGTCATCAACAACCTGAAGAAACGACTAAAAAAAGCAAAAGGAAAGTGGGCTGAACAACTCCCCCTAATCCTATGGTCAGATAGGAAAACAACCAAAAATGCCACTGGACAGACTCCCTTTTGTCTAGTATACGGTTGCGAGGCCGTCATACCCCCTGAGGTAAGTATCCCAACAGCTCGATATGGTTAATGACGTCTGACTGTAATGACCTGGCACTCAGCCACGATCTAGACACCGTCGACGAAATACGCGACGTAGCCAAGATAAGGATGGCTGCCTATCAGCAAAGAGTAGCAAGAAGCTATAATCAAAACGTCAGGATAAGAACGTTCCAGCTGGGAGATTGGGTCTTGCGCAAAGTATTGCCTAACACCAAAGACCCAAATGACGGGAAACTCGCACCAAAGTGGGAAGGGCCATACCAGATCAGCAAGGTAGTAGGCCAGGGGGCATATGCACTCATAGACGAGCAAGGTAGTCCTATTCCACGAAGTTGGAACGCCCACAACCTCAAATTGTACCATTTCTGAACACCCTCTCTTTGTTTAAACCTTTTCTTAATTAGCATACATTGTTTTTCTTTTAGTTTTGTCTTTTCTTCTGTTATTTTTCCTTCAACACATACTGACTTGAGCGTCGGAGGGCCGTTGGTCGAAACACCAACGGTCAGCCCGTCTATCATGACGGCAAGACAGGGACGAACAGGCTACCGACGAAACATTGTTGTACGACCGATGACGTTGACGTAAGTAAAATTAAGCCCCAGGTATGTTAACTCAACCCTAACAAAAATTGTGCTTACATTTCTTACAAACACCTACTGACTTGAGCGTCGGAGGGTCGTTGGTCGAAAACCCAACGGCGAGCTCGTTATCAAAATGACTAACTTTGCAGGATCCAATAACATGGACGACTAACTAACTACGACGTCAAAGCGGTCAATCCATCGACTCACTCCTTGGTATGCCTTCTATATCCTTTGTGCATTACTTTTCATGAAACGACAGTTACTGAGTTGGGCGTCGGAGAGCCATTGGCTTGTCCAACGGCTTAGTCCCCCATTTTTTTTTTAATTTTTTTTTTTTGAAAAATACTGTTAACACAGGAACATCAAGACAAACGACGACTGCTACGACGCAGTACAAAACATACAAACAACAACCCTCTTCCCCCAGCAGGGAGAGGAAACAAACGAACTACAACAGAGATGCGCTGCACATACTAACGCACGAACGACATACATACATAATACTCATAACGTGCAAAAGTACGAAATACGCAAAAGTCATGGCTACACACAGCATACATAATCTACCTAAACACCAAAGATTACCAACATCACAAAAACTAGCCAGAGAAAACAGAAACCATTATCCAAAAACCTAAACACAAAGCATTATCCAAATTCCAAACATTATCCAAAGAAACTGAGCGGACGCAACCGCAAAAAGCTTTACTTAAATTCAGGACAAACCAGATGAAATGCCTAATTCTCAACAGTCTTTTCCAGGACCCCTGTTGCTGCTTCCTCAACGTGCTCGGCCGCCGGTACTTCTGTCGCCGGAGCTGAGTGGACAGCCCCCTCGTCGACCAAGACTTCCTCGTCGTCCATCCCCTGAGCATCACCAGCGAAATCCTTCTCAAACGTCGCTATGTCTTCATCAGGCTTCTATTCGACGTGTCGCCCCTCCTTAAATTCTCTCATCAATTCTTCCCTTGTCTTCCACGTGTGATACCCCGCTGCGTCCTCCACCTCTATCTTCAGCTTTTCCACCTCATGCTCTAAGTCTTTCGACTTGGCACGCTTGAACTGCATCTATTCCGTGGAAATTTGAAGCCGCATCTTGAGAGACTTCTCCACATCTATCAGACGTTTAGCTTCCACCTCTAGACGAGCAACCTTCTGGATGCCCGCCAAATTGGCCTGAAGACCTGTTACACGAGGAAACATCATTAAAACAAACACACACATGATAAACGACAGACAATTAGAACGTCACATACCCTGAACAGACAGACGGCCTCGTCAGCCAGGACGTCCAACAGTGAGACAGCGTCCCATCCTGCTTGAGCAGCGGGAAACAGAAGCTTCTGGACGTCAGGAAGCGTCGCCTTCTTCGACGGCGATCCGAACTCAGCAGGAAGTTCCATTGAGTATTTCCTCTTGCCCGTCGCAGACAAGGACGGAGTCGACGGTACAGATGGAGGAATGTTAGACGATCGGGGCGGAGGTACCACAGAAGGACTTCCTCCTACGGGGTTGCGAGAACGACGGCGAGCAAGAAGCTCTTGGGCTGACAAGTTAGCCACAACGGATCTGGTGGTCCTAGTGGCCCCTGTAACCAAGAATCATCCCATCAAAATATACGACCAACATGTAATGACAGAAAGACAAATGGAAGCCAAAGCTTACCGCTAGACATTGGCGATTCCGGTACGGATTCGGTTTTCTTGACTTCGACAGACGGCATAGCGGCAGCAGAAGGAGGCACCAAGATTTGGATGTCGTCCTCCTCGTCGTCTTCTTCTATATTGATGGGGAAAGTTCTCTCTGCTTCAGGCAACTGCAAAAGCCTTTCAGTTACGTCTTGTGATTCCGGGCGACAAATAACTTCGATTCGAAATCTGCAGATTCACAAGAGTGAGAATGTCAACAAAATAAGAAAACCAAAAAATTGCACAAAAGATCAGTAAATACCTTTTACTATCCATTCAGATCTAAAAAATTTTCATTCTTCGCCCAAACTTTTTCTCTCTACGAAGAAAAATCTCTCCATCCAACCCCTATTGTTAGCATCTATTTTGATGACAAGAGCGGTACGACCCTTCCTCAACCTCAAATTTATCCTACCCTTACCCACCGTTTTGACAGAGTAGGAATAAGCCAGATCTTGCACTGAGAAATCGATCTCAGTTTTCATTACTAAAATCTCTAAAGACCTCAAAATTCGACAAACTTGTGGCATCATTTGACAAACAGCCACCGCCACCGCCTCAAGAAAAGAACGAACTAAAGAAGAGAAAGGAAACATGTACCCTAGGTTAAACGGATACTCGTAAAGAGTGAACCACCCCTTACAGAAGAAATCCGGCCGATGTTCAGGTTGGGGCAGACGCATATTCACAGTAGGGGGGAAAACATTATTCTTCGCTAGATGAAGCAGATCTATGTTGCTCATACTGCAGGGTCTTGAATTTTTCTCTTGCAGAATCCCTGGAGGGGCAAACTCTGGCTCGTCGGCATCCGACGAGGAATATACCGTCGATTTGCTTGATTCAGGGCCGCTCATTTTGTATCTAACCCTTCTGGCAGCCAGTTTTCAGGTGGTTTTAGAGGGAAGAAGGAATGCGAACAGACGAAAAAAGCAAAGGAAAAGCAAAGAGAAGAGGAGAGAGAAAATACCTGGTTCAGCGGGTGGAGACGAAGATGAATGACGTGATGTTTCTTTAGTTTCTCCCATTTAACACTCTAACCTCTGATATTGATATGGTGCGATTCCCCATGCTTTGAATTTCCCTCCTCTTTTTGTTTTCTCAACTGTTACCAAGAGAGGGAAATTGGGGGCAATTGTTGTGGGCTAAATTCAGCTCTCACGTGACGAGTTGATGGCCCATTTTCTTAATTAAAATAACGGGCATACTGGCACGCCTACTGCACGTGACCCAAGACGTGTGAGAATGGAAGACCAAGTCCAAGCACGGATGAGATTGGACGCCTAGTTTTTAGGAGTTAGTTTGTTTAATTCTTAGCCGTTTAGGGATTATTTGTTAGGTTAACATAACGGCTACAAGGTGTATGTAAAAGGGTATAAATATCTAGCTCAGTTCATTGTATTCTTTACGACATTTTTGCTATTATTCATTCACTGCTATTATAATCGACTGTATTCATTTATTATTTCATTGTTAATCAAATCGAGGTTATTGAATTGTCGGCCTTATAATCTCACTCCGACAAATTGCCCGTCCACACTAAATTCGTCCAAAACAGTGGTTGTTGCAGTCATGGCTTACTTGCTATTGGTATAGCGTAGAAGGAGATGGTGGTGTTGAGTAGCTTGGCGGGGATTGAAGTGGGGCGTGTGGCGATTGTGGAGGAAGGTTTGATTTTTTGAGAAATGAAGCGTGAGTTAGTGGCATTGGAGACTGATGTATCACATTTATATATAGTTTCTAGATGCATTTAGATTGCATTTAGAACTCCTTTTTGAGCACTTAGGTGCATAATGGCATGAATTAAATAAGTTGTGCTCTACTACTCCCCGTTTGTGTGTTTCGATGATTTTCAGGTTATTTTGATACAAAGTGATCATGAGTACCAAGGATGTAGCCTATTAATCATTGAAGATGAAGGTAGCTTGCGCAAGGATCACAATGCATCCGTTTGGGACAATTTTGAGTTGCAATGAAGCAAAGAGCTAGTGAAAGAAGTGCTAAAACTAACACACCTTTACTATTTTTATAATAACTTTTGATATAAAATTGATAATCCAGAAATTCTAGTCTTCAAGAGCTTTCCAATGATAGGTCACACGCCCCAATCGGACGTCTGGTTCGAGAGATACGGCCTTCGCAAGTTGATGCAGAATTGCAGTTTACCCATCCGATCGGGCGGGAGTTGACCCGATCGGGCCTGAAGCACGGACAGCTCTTTTCCGAAATTCTATCTTTTTTTAATGAGACTTTGGGCTATTATAAATAGCTATTCTTCATTATGTTTTAGAGACATCTTTTCATTCTAGTTTTTCCATAGTTCTTAGTTTAGCTTTATTTTAGTCTAAACACTTTAGATTAGATTAAAGGTGATTGAACCTGTTCGATTTCAATAAAAGTTTCTGCTTTCTGTAAATTGGTATTCTTCTCTACTCTTTATCTCTTTAATTACTTTGATTGCTTAGTTTAATTATTTAATCATTCCTGATGCAATTATTAGGGTTTCAAATTAGTTTTATTATTGTCAATTCAATTATGAGTGAGTAGTTTAATTTATAGGGATTTAGATAGGGAAGCCATGCTTATACCATGATTATTTGAATTGCTATTAGTTTCTAGGGTTTGATGAGATAGATTATGGTGTGATTTGTTCTTATTGAGTAATTAACGTTATTGTGCAGTTTCTTTGATTACTTGAGGTTAATAATTGTTTGCACATATTCGTCTTACTTTTAGAGGCCTAGTACACACCAGCAATTTTGATTATGTTTGTGAACATGCTGCATATGTTGAATTATAGACGTTGAGACTTAACCATAGCTTGACATTGTTCTAATCTATCAATTCTCGACCTAGGTTATGATAGTTGTTTGATCCTTTGATTGGTATAAGCATGGTGGACCGAAGTAATTCCCTAGACCTTTATTTCATAGAGTAAAATTCCACTTTATATTGTTTTCTAGTAGTTAATTATTAGTTCAGTTGTTTCTATCTGATCTTGTCTGAAGTAGCTTTTTAGCTGAATATTAACTTAGAACTCCATCTCTCTGTGGATTCGAACCTACTTCCTTTTACTACCATTGTTAGAGGACTGTAGGAATTGTCTTTGAATAGGTGATACGACTTTAGCCTATCAAATTTTGGCGCCGTTACCGGGGAGACGGCTAGTTTCTAAGTTTTTGTTTGGTTATTTGGTCTACTTCTCTGTGCCTCATTGGAACTTCATTGTTCTAATTGAGGTACGCTTTTTTTTTCATTTTTTTTTTTTTGTAAATTCTTTCTTTCTTCCTCTCTTACTCATGAGTTTATATGGAGTGGCCGGCTTATAATTCGTATGGGGAAGGTTATCCTAATTCTCAGGGGCAATATAATAACTATAATGGATATTCCAATTTTCAAGGGCCATATGACAATAATAATGGATATTCCAATTATCAGGGGCAAGACTATAATAATGGGTATTCTAATTTGCAAGAGCAATATAATTTTGATAACGGGTATTACAATAGTTATGTGTCTGATGCATATTCTTATTGTCAATATCCAAATAATTTGTGCATGAATTCCCATGATATTAACCATTTCCCTAACGAGTCTTATGCAACTGATTATACCTATTCTAACCCACATGGAGTCCATAATTATCCACAATATGAATCTTCAGAGAGTCTAGATCTACTTAAGCAAATGATTGAGTCTTTTGATGAACAAATTGAAAAATCTAATCAAGACTTGATGTGTTACATCACACATGTCTCAAATTATGAAAAGTCGCTTGCTATGCAACTTGATAGTCAACGAGCGATTTATGATGATAATGATTATGATGATGATTGTGTCGAGAATGCCATATTAGAGGTGAATGATAATAATCTGACTCCCGATATTGAAAAGAATGATCATATTGAGGGGAGTGTGGATGTAATGAATGTTTTGATAGAGGAGGAACTCTTGGTTGAGAGCCCTTGTGTTGACGAGCCCATTGTTGAGGATGGTGAAATTGTGAGTAAAACCGTCAAGGTTGAGCCTATTATTCCCTATCCCTATATTCCATCTTCACATAGACTTGATCTTGTCCCTTCTCTCCCTATTCGCCATGCCCCATATTTTCTCACAGTTGCGGTTGCTCCTATTCTCTCCTTGACATACTCACCACCTACGCCACCAAAGGGAAGTTGTTCATTGTCCTTCTTTTCTCCCTTTTATTTTGATTTTACTTATCTTCACAAATCATTCGTTTTCTCTGATATTATTTATGTGAAGATAGATGCGCTTGTCATCAAGCCATATCTAGTGCTCAATGACATGTTTGCAGGCGCATTTGATAAGTTACTCAACGCATTGGACTCTTCCAATGAGATGGAGGATTATGGTCGTGCGGGACCTTTATAAACCAGCGATGTGCGAGAGGCAACTCGTATTTTTCTTTCCCTTTTCCTTTTCTTTTTATTTTTCTTCCTTTTTGTGAGCGAGAGTGAGGGTACTAACATTGTTTTTCCTCTTAGCATAGTCCTTATCACCTTTTGGCATTGAGGACACTGCCAAGTTTAGCTTGGGGGAGGAGTTCGGTTTGTACTCTCTATCTCTTTTACTGCTTTCTAGGATAGATTTACTGCTTTCGAAAAATTCTGAAAAAATCAAAAAAATATGGTTCCATGACTGGTTTAGTTGCCTCCCTGTGCCCCTTGTTGTGCCCTATTTGAAAATGATTTGACTTTGTTTTCTGGATAGCTGGGCATTTGTGATCTTGAGGCTATAATTTGATGTTTGATTGCTATGATTTCGAGCATTTTTGGATTATATTAGACCACTTTGTGCTGCATACCTGAATCGGTTAGACTGTGAGGCCTCTTTGTAGCCTTTTGGATTCATATCATTATCCAGTCTATTCTTGTGTGTTAGTTCCTCTTTAGTGGATTGATCTTGACTTTGACTTCGTACTTGTCTGATTTTCGATGACTTGTAGCATATGTTGTGATAGAGGCGTTCTTTTGTCTTATTCTTGAGCTTCAGAGTGAATTTTTATATACTTTTATCCTCCCTAGCCCCGCTGAGCCTAATGACTTGTTTCATGTTACTTAAACCCTTATTATGAGCCCATGGCCTTCATTTCATACTTATTCCAAGCCTAGCTTGGGGGAGCTTTTGTATGGGTTGAGTTTGAGATTGGTTTCTTGGTTTAGTTTGGTTGTTGAAGAATTTAAAAGTGTATTTGTTGCGGTTTGAGAGTGAGGAAAAGAAAAGAAAAAGCAATTTTAGAGTTGCGTGAATGAAGTTCAGAAAAATGAAAGAAAAATGAAATAAAATGAAAAAGAATTCGAAGTTCTTTCATTCACGTACGTTCTTAAAGGAATATTCGCTTCATTGCTTGAAAATTGGGTTTGTTATGAGTTTTTCATTGATTTATGAGATTTGGGTTACTTTGTGTGGTTTTATGGTGTTGTTGGGAGTTGTGTAGGCCATATGAGGCCTTGTTTGAATGATTCATGCTCCCCTTTTCTCGATTTTTCCACCACATTACCCAAAAGTATCCCCTACCTCTTACCTAAGCCCCATTACAACCCTCTAAAGTCCTCTTGAGCTCGTGTCTGCAGTGTTCATTTGATTGATTTCGAGTCAGTTTGTCAAAGTTAAAGATTATGTCTGCTAATTGAGTCGACTTGACTAGGATGAGCGTCATTGAACCTTCTTAAACACATGAGAGTGTGAGTGGGAAGGGTATTTATGGTCGGGTTGGTGATTGTTCTGGCATATTCTTTGCCTGCCACAAAGTAGAGAGGAGTGACACCCTTGTGAGAAGCCTTTTCAGGACTTGTATGCCTTGTGGATGCTTGAATTTGATAAATTGCTTGGATGATTGGTGGTTGGATGGATTTGATTAGCTGAACTTGAATTTTTCCTCCTTGAACGATTCTTAGTCTTGAAAACATTTTGAGCTTTGATTGTTTTTTATCTATGGGGTGAGGCAATTTATTCCATGTTCATGTTTTATTTGCTTGAGGACAAGCAAAGGTTTAGCTTGGGGGAGTTTGATGTATCACATTTATATATAGTTTCTAGATGCATTTAGATTGCATTTAGAACTCCTTTTTGAGCACTTAGGTGCATAATGGCATGAATTAAACAAGTTGTGCTCTACTACTCCCCGTTTGTGTGTTTCGATGATTTTCAGGTTATTTTGATACAAAGTGATCATGAGTACCAAGGATGTAGCCTATTAATCATTGAAAATGAATGTAGCTTGCGCAAGGATCACAATGCATCCGTTTGGGACAATTTTGAGTTGGAATGAAGCAAAGAGCTAGTGAAAGAAGTGCTAAAACTGACACACCTTCACTATTTTTATTATAACTTTTGATAGAAAATTGATAATCCATAAATTATAATTGGATTGGATTCGAAACTTCAAGAGCTTTCCAATGATAGGTCACACGCCCCAATCGGACGTCTGGTTTGAGAGATACGGCCTTCGCAAGTTGATGCAGAATTGCAGTTTACCCACCCGATCGGGCGGGAGTTGACCCGATCGGGCCTGAAGCACGGACAGCTCTTTTCCGAAATTCTATCTTTTTTTAATGAGACTTTGGGCTATTATAAATAGCTATTCTTCATTATTTTTTAGAGACATCTTTTCATTCTAGTTTTTCCATAGTTCTTAGTTTAGATTTATTTTAGTCTAAACACTTTAGATTAGATTAAAGGTGATTGAACCTGTTCGATTTCAATAAAAGTTCCTGCTTTCCATCAATTGGTACTCTTTCCTACCCTAATCTCTTTTGTTATTCTTGATTGCTTAATTTATTTATTTAATCGTTCATGATGCAATTGTTAGGGTTTCATATTAGTTTTGTCGTTGTTAATTCGATCATGTTTGAGTAGTCTCTTTCTAGGGTGTTAGATAGGAAAGCCATGTTTATACCATGATTGTGATTTAGATTTCTATCAATTTCTAGGGCTTGATTAGGGTGATTGTGATGTGGTTTGTTCTTTATTGAGTAATTAATGTTATTGCGCAATTTCATTGGTTGCTTGTGGTTAATAGTTGTTTGCACATATCCGTCTTACGACTAGAGGCCTAGGACACATCAGTAGTTCTGATTACGTTAGTGACCATGCGGCGTATGTTGAACTATGAGCGTTGATCTTAACCATAGCTCAACATAGGCTCTAATCCCCCGACTCTTGACTTAGGTTTTGGTAGTCGTTGACCCTATTTGATTGGTATAAGCATGGTGGACCGACCTAATACCCTAGGTTTTTAGTCCATAGTCAATTCCTCGATTTATCCCGTCTTCTGTAGTTTATTTATTACTTTAATTAATTCTTCCCTGATTTCATCTGGAGTAGCTGAATTGGTTGAATATTGATTTAGAAACTCTGTCTCCCTGTGGATTCGACCCTGCTTCCACTGACTACCTAGTTAGAGGTCTGTAGGTTTATTTTTTATTAGGTGATACGACTAAACCCTATCAAATTTTGGCTCCGTTGCCGGGGATAAGAGAGATACTTATTCTAGTAAGAGAGCTTCTGGTCCTAGTTTTGGTAGTTTAGTCTATAAGAGAGTTAAGCGGTCTTTGTCGTCGTCGGTTCGAGTTGAGAAATCCGAGTTGCTTAGTAATGGTGGTAATGGAGTGATTCAGGTGGATATAGTGATAATGTTGTGGTTAAATTGTTGCAATTGGGTGGGGAGTGTGTTAAGAATATAGGGTTTTTGGTTGCTGAAATTGGGATTCCTCCTCTTACCTTGCTTTTGTTGAATTTGCAGGTACCACGATCAAAGCCAGTGCAAGGGTAGTAATTTTATAAAGAGAGGGAGTATAGAAGATGAAGTGATGAAGATGGTAATAAGAGAGATGAAGTAGTGAGATAGAAATTGCATCACATGAAATTTTGGGAATGAAATGTCGTTGTAAAAAGGTCAAAAAGGGTTTTTAAAAAATAACAAGTTCAACAGATCACCGGTAAACTAACTTGTTAGAATTTAAGTTATAACAAAGATGGCTTATTTCATAATTTTTAAAAGTTTAACTTGTTAAAAGAAGATCGCGAAAAGAATGACTTATTCCAGATAAATTTTCCTTTACTTTAAGTATTAATATCTTATTCGATGTTAGACTCTAACAAAGACAACCAACAAATAACTTGGATATATCTTAAGATTTAACATCGTGGTCAAACAAATCCAATTGACCAAGAATTAATCGTCAATTTATTTGTTAACTAAAATCAACAACAATGTCCGAAGACAAAGGTACAACTTACCCTTTAAAGCCTTTGGTCTTTGCAATGTAATAATAATAATACTAATTCCAACTTACCCACAAAGTTTTCGGCCTTTGTGAAGTAATAAAATAATCCTATAGATAACAATACAAAAAAACCATGATATAACATTAAATATATTTATGAGAAATTCCAAATGGTACCATTGAAGAATTGGAAATTCTATT
The DNA here is from genome assembly GCA_947645195.1 of Patellifolia procumbens. Classification (NCBI taxonomy): domain Eukaryota; kingdom Viridiplantae; phylum Streptophyta; class Magnoliopsida; order Caryophyllales; family Amaranthaceae; genus Patellifolia; species Patellifolia procumbens. Next base: position 6,846,253 of record CANSGD010000016.1, read on the forward strand.
AGGTACCTAAAAAATAAGTTTGTTCCAAATGGTACCACTAAATTTTAGAATAAGTCTAAACCGTGACATTCTGTTAACTTTTCCGTTAAAAAGGTTGCCTAACCTTATTCTAAGCCTAATCTAACCTTAAATAAATCTTAATTAAACCATTAAACCTTAACTAAACCTTAATTAAAATACCAAAAAACTATCCAAAAACACACCCATAAAAAAATACAAATAAAAAATTAAGAAAATCTGGAATGGTTAGGGGAGGGCAGCTGCGCGGTTTGGGGGGGGGGGGGCCGGCGGCTGTGGCGGGGATGGGGTGGGGGTGGGTCGTGTGGGTCGGATTGGGTTGGGGGGCGTCGTTGGAGGTGGGGTGGGGGTAGGGGGTCCGACGGGGTAGGGGGACTTTGGGGGTGGAGGTTCGGTGGTGGTGGAATTCGGGGGTGGGGGAGTTCGGTGGTGGTGGAATTCGTGAGTGGGGCGCGACGTGGGTGGGGGAATTCGGGGGTGGTGCGTCTGGCAGGTTGGGCGCGAAGGGGGGTGGGCTGGGGAATTTTTAAAATTTTTATTTGATTTTTTTTGTAAGTTTTGGGTATTTTTGATAATTAATCATAATTAACAAACTACTTATATAATTTACAGTATATTATATTAATAATGAAGGTTAAGAAACTTTATTAACGGAAAAGTTAACGGAATGTCATGGTTTGGACTTGTACAAAAGTTTAGTGGTACCGTTTGGAACAAACTAATTTTTGGGTACCAAATGGAATTTCTAATTCTTCAAGGGTACCATTTGGAATTACCCTATATTTATTAATCCCTCATATGAATTAATAAATAAGCTTCACTTCCCAAACATGTTTGAATCAAAGCATTCATTCAATCATGTAGTAAATAAACACGTAATTCCATATTCCAAAGCCACGTATGAACCATAAAAAGGCTCCCTATACATGATATTAATAAAAATTCTAACCTTACGACATGATATTAGTCTAACACATAATGACATGTACGAACTTTGTGTAGACATAATGAGAAACCACTTTAGGAACTCTAGAAATCACTTAAGGCAAATTCTTCACCCACTGTAACACCCCTGAAATTCCTCTACTTCCAAAATTTAATACTACCAATGTATAATATTAATCTAAGAAAATTCCAAAAGTGCTACTCGCATGATTAATAATAATCACCGCACGGCTAAAAGGTTCTAACTGAAGTAAATAGTCAAAGAGTTTTAAATAATTAAACTAATTAGATACTGAGTAATTATTACAGATTGTAAAAAAAATCTAAAGTCAAATGAATACAACGGAAGTCTTATTAAACCTACTAACGCATAAATTAATCCATCACCCAACCTTGAGCTAACCACCTTCAAGTCACTACACATTGAACACTATAGTATGAGCCAAAAGGCTAAATAAGATTTCATACTATAATACTTCCTCCGTTTTTTACTAGGTGATTGTGTTCCTTTTCATTTCATGGACTCCTAGGCAATTTTGAGAAGAAAGAGATAGAGAGAAAGAAAGAAGGGGACCCATGTGAGAGCAGAGAGATAGAGAAAATTTTGGCCAAAAATAAAGTATCACAACCAATTCCAAACTTCACAAATGGGAAAGTGTCACAATTAAAAAAAAAAACTGAGGAAGTAAACAAAACTATCCAATGTGCAATAAGATATATAGGAAGATCTTACATATCCATTTCAAAGTTGTACAGATTAAATATATAAAATAAAATAACTTTCCAGCAATCTCAACTTTCAATCTTTCTTCCTTTCTGAAATAATTCTGCAAATACCTTGAAAATATAACTGTTTTGAAACATGTGAGTAGGAAGTATCGAAGTCCAATGAGCTAGCTAGGCTCACGAGACAAGGTAAACACCAAAGCTCCTAGTATGCATACTTCTAACTTGATAACAAACTAAGAATGAAGACAATTGCAAGTGTATTGCTCAACATACACCAAACTATTAAATAAATGGTTGAGACATTTTTAACTCAACCTACTACCAAACTCAAGAAATATCGCTTACCGACTGTGATGCTCGGACTCAGGTACGAGGGTCCGACACGAGTCTGAATCCGAGTGTCGGATCCTTAATTTCTAAAAATTGGGAACTCGGGGACACGTTTTGAAGGGTCCAAATATTAACATTTGGACTCAAGGACACGACAATTAATAAAAATAAGATTATTTGATACAAATTATAACAAAATAAAAAGTAATGTTATTATTTTTATTTCAATATTTTATTATGAAAATAGTATTTAATTTTTATTTAAAATAAATGAGTATAAACCTTTGCAATTAGTCTTTAACTCTTTAGTAATACTTGTAAAAGTAGACACATAAGAGCTAAGAAGTTATAAACTTATAAGAGAGAGAAGAGGAGAACATGTTAAAAACATAATAGTGCTGGTGCCAGCTACCAGGCTGTCCTCCACTAATTATTTTACCTCTCTTTTCACCACGTGACTCTCAGCCCAGCCCAATAGTTTCTTTTTTATTTCCTTTCACATCCTTTTTAGCCATTAACGAAAAGGGAGAAGAAGAAAAGATTTCGGCAGCCCTAAAAGAAGCAGCCGTCACCGGAGAAGGTTGCTGGAGTAGAGGAGTTGCTTGAAAATGTGTATGAATCCGGTTGTCATGAAAAACTAAAGAGAAGCCCTAATGTCTTGTTTGAAATAATGGTGTATCGAAACACTAAGTTTAGATGTAGGGTTCGAAATCGTCGAGTCCGTTTTCTCCCTCCCATGTCCGACCCGTATTCAGTGTCGGCACTCGTGTTGTGTCGACACCGATGCAACTAGGTCAATTGACGAGTCCGAGCATCACAACTTACCGGCAACCCCACACAATATTCTTATAAAACATGATTAGTCATAATTAAGTAAATATAGAAACTTTCTAGTTTAATTCAAAACCTGTAATGTTGAGAAACTTTCTCATTTTAAATCTCAACTTGGCATATGAGAAACTTCCTCCTTTTAAATGTTAACCTGACATTTGAGGAACTTCCTCCTTTCCAACGTAAATCTTATAAACTCTTTCAATATAAAATCATCAAAAAGATTTAAATGTCAATATGTAAACACCGTAAAACCTTTTTAAATCTCAATATACAAATAACGTAATACCTTTTTAAATCTCAATATCAATTTCAAACCAATATAAACTATTTTGCAAAATAATATGTACATGTCTTAGTAAGAAATCTTACCTTTTTAGCAACTACAATCAACCAAACTCAATCTTAAGTCAATAAGATTCTTCTACAAACCCGTGATCTAAAATATAATATAGTACACATAATTCACATACAAATAACCTTACCTAGTTAAAGAGCTTTGACTAATTTAAAAAACGACTCAGTTAACCCAGATTACACAAAAGCCAAGAAAAGTCAAACTGGTCAAGTTTGGTCAACAAAAGTCAAATTGATTTTAACTCTAAAAGCATCGATATTTTCCCCCCAACTAACTCCTTCACCATATAGTAACAACAACCATAATTTGCACTAACAATCTGTTAATAACTCAACCTTAGAAGCTACAAGAACCCAAAATTAAAATTTGAACGTAATAAGGGGACGTTTGGATTGGGGGTTTCAACAAAGAGAAAGGGAAACAAAACCCAAGGTTACCCTTACATGGTATTTGGTTGATGTTTTTTTCCTTTCCCTTTACCCCTTTCTCAGTTTAAATAACTCTTACCTGATTCCCCACCCACCCCAAGGTTTTCGATTCCCCTCTTTTCCTCTACACTACAACCACCATTGACCAACCTTAACCACCATTTTACAGCCACCAATGCTCCACCATCACTCCAAATCCACTAGTAACCAGCCCAGCCACCACCAACCCTCGCCGGAAAGCACCTACGTTCGCTGGAAACCACCAGCCCTACCTCGAAAACCACCTAGACCCGTCGAAACTACCACCCCTCCCTCAAACATCGCCTAGACCCCGCCGAAACTACCTCCCCTCCATCAAAAACCGCCCAAACCCCGCCAAAACTACCACCCCTCCCTAAAAAACCACCCAAACCGCGCCGAAACTACCATTCAGACCGCGCTGGAACCACCACCACTCCCTCAAAAACCACCCAAAGCCCAGCCGATAACCACCAAAGCTCCAGATCTGCGTCGAGTTCTACTCGTAATATTCAAGAAAGATGTGCGCCGGAGTTAGAGGAGGAATGCTCGCCGGAGAGAGGTAGAGGAGGAGATGCGCGTCGGAGAGAGAGATGGGCCGCGCCGGAGAGATATCGCCGGAGATGAGCAAAGGAGATAAGGGGCAATGTTTAACCCTTTCCTTAGTTTATTTTACCAAACACTTGTTTTAATTTGGGGGTTTGGGTTTCCATTCCACTCCTATCCCTTTCTTGATTCCTTTCCCTTTCCCCATCCTAACCAAACGCCGCCTAAATTTTCCAATCTAGATTCGAAAACATGCTAACCAACTTAAATTAAACATCAAGCAATAACCAATTGTACAAATTTCACATGATAAAAAATTTCCCCAAATTGATTTTCTCAAGAACCCTAATTTAACAAAACCCCCAATTTGAAATCTAAGCCAAAAACTGAAATTAAAATATGGGGAAGAACCTTACTGGAATTGAGTAATTGAAATATAGAAGAGTGTAAACGGATCCTTATTTTGGATTAAAATATGGGAAAGAATCTTACTGAAACTAAAATCCGTTTAATAGGATTTGGATCTTCATCTTTTGGATCCGGATCCTTGTTTTGCAAACAGATCTGCATCTGAAACTTGCACTTGAGATCCAAATCCGGACCGCAGATCCGTTTTGAAATTTTTTTAAAAAAATATATAATGATAAATAGCATGCAAATAAGATAATAATGTAATAATCTTATCGTGTAATGTATAAATTTGAGAATAAATATTAAATGGTCCACTAAACAATAAATAGATAACAATTATAGTAAAGTCGTTACTCCCAGACATTCACATAACGATTAAAAATATGGGAATGTTTTGCTTTACCCCCACTAAAATTATGTATTTGTATTAATCGTGTAAAAAGTACAAATAATTATCTAAATAGTATACATTAACTTTTTTTAAATAATAAAAGAGAGGATCCATTCAAGATATGTGGACCTATTAGCTCCGCGGATCTGGGTCTTTATTTTCGAGAACTAACAGGAAAACGGATCCGAATCCAACAGGATCTGGTCCAAATCCGCCCCATTGTCATCTCTACCTCCAATCAGTTTAGCTTCATTATTCATTTAACCATTTTGTTAAATATTATTATTATTATTGTTGGTCTAATTTATTTTACTAATTACTCTTTTTATTATTGTTGTTGTTATATTAATATTATTAATATTGTTATTATTGTTATATATTATTTTGTTTATTATATCTTTACTAATCATTATTACTATTATTATTAGGGAGGAACATGGTTTAGGTTGGTGCGGTTTGCGGTCTAACCATATTTTATCTCAATACGAGGATTCTAATTTGCAATTGTTGTTTTATCTTAATTACCGACTAGATATCTACTATTACATCATATAAATAATCTATAACAAGCATGATATTGAAAAAATTACAATGATGTTAATAAATTACTATTTGAGGTACAAAATCGTCGTTACGTTGAATACTAAAGATACTATGACGGTTTGTTGTGTTGTTAGGTTTATAAATATTATAGACCAACACAAAACCGTAAACCGTGGTTTGGTCAAAAGTACAAATCAACCCACATTGTTTAGCATAAAACAAAAAAATCGCGTCAAAATAGTTTGTATTGCAATTTTTGGCAGACTGACGAAATTATTATTTTTAGGGCATGTTCTCTTCGTCTAATGGTAGCTGAATTGAATTGAACTGAAATTATTGGAGTTGAAGTGAACTGAACTGAACTTATTGGAGCTAAACTGAACTGAACTAAATTGAACTTATTAGAGCTGAACGGAACAAAAAATAAGCTGAACAGAACTGACCCTTATTAATTATACTATTAAATCTGAATATTAAAATAGTTTTATTAATTTACTTCTAAGATATTGTAGTTATTATATAATCATCATCAAGTATTAAGATATTAATACAAATAGTAGAAATTAATTATTATTAACTATCATCATCAAGTATTAATATATTAATACAAATAGTAGATATTGGAGTATTATTATTACTATTTATGTATAACAATCATTTAATAATATCAAAATACTATTATCATTATCCTTTAATTATTAATTATTACTCCCTCTGTTTTTTTAATATGTATGTTTTACCATTTTGGGATATTTTTTTTAATATGTACCTTTCTACCTTTTCCCATAAATAGAAGGTTGGCCAACCTAATTATTATACTTCTCTCCTACTTTTTCTTTCCTTCTCTCTACCTTTTTCACTTTTTCCTTACTTTTCCTAACCTTCTCTCTTACTTTTGCACTTTTTCCTTGGTCCGCGTGCAAAAGCAAACATACATATTAAAAAAAAGGAGGTAGTATTACTTATCATTTATAATTATTATTGTTCAAATATTATTTATATATCTATTACATTAAATTCAATTCAGTTCAGCTCCAATCAGTTCAGTTCAGATCCAATCAGTTTAGTTCAGTTTAGTCCAGCTAGATTTATGCGAAGAGAACATGCCCTGCTTCTAAGATAAAGTCAAAGTGTGGAATAAAAATAATACAATAAAAAGTTAATTTAAAAATTATCATAAAATAATTTAATTATAATTTAATTATAATATATAAAAATATGAGGGTGTTACACCTCTCAAATACCAAAATATTCATGAATAAATATTCTAATTAATTCACAGTAATAATTTTTTAAAACGCTCTTAAACTCGTTGTAGAATCTTTTTAACACTATAGTTTTCTACCTTTAACATGCTTTAATATATTACTATAAAAGTAGTTTTGGAAAATCTTAACAGTCCATCCTTTAAAATTTCACTATCACTCTAAATATTAATTATTAAATTAAAATTATTGCTTAAAATTAGAAAAATTAGAAATTTATTAATTAAAATAATAAAGTCATTAACTTTAAAAATCAAAGCATTAATTAATGAAACTAATTAATGAATATTTTAGAGGAAAAAAGGATGATAAATAATTGGAATGAAAGCAAGAAAACCGGAAAACATAGAGGAGGAAGACGCAGCAAGGGCGATGCATGTGCTAGCTAGTGGTGCGTTGTTGGTGCACGAAGGTGAGAAGAAGAGAAAGAGTGATGTGGTGTTGTTGTTGCACGACAATTAAGAGGAGAAGGATGTGTCTGGTGGTCATGGTTCGCTGGAAAACACGAGGGGTGTGGTGTGGGTGGTGGCGGGTGGCCGCCAGAATTCAAGAGGGAGAGAGAGAGGAGGGTATTGTCCTGTGATAGGAAGAAAAAGAGAGAAACTAAAATATTAATGTAAGGGTGAGGGTTTTTGGGTTTAATGAAGTATTTATAAGTTTGTCTTAAAACCTAGTACAAGTGGATCAGGTTTTAATTGGGCTTTTAAGTTGATTCAAGGTGTTTTGGGCTCCTCAACCATATTAAAGCTAATTAAACTTGACCCAAAATTCAAGTACACATTTAATAAATTTCAAAGTCCAATCCAATAAAATATAAATGATTATTTTAAATGTTTAAATAATTGTTTGACTTTTAAAATAGTCAACTATTAAATAATTTAATTAATTAAATACAAAAATTATTTATAAATATATTTTGAATATATTTATAAAATTCATAAAATTCCGGGGGATTATATTGTATCTTAAAAAAACATGGGGAAAGGTACCTTGTAGCTTACTAGTAGAGGTGCTCTAACACGGTGGGTGGGAGAGGCCTGGGGATTTTTATGATTTTTTTGTTTTTCTTCTCTTTTTTTTTTTAAAGTTTTTTAAGAGAATCTCTATTATATAAGCGAAGAGGAGGGGAAACTAATAATTAACATTTCTTTATTTATTTTTCCATACTAAAGTGTTTTACAATTTTTTTCGAAAAAATAAACACAGCCTAAACTAACTAATCGTACAGCGTGTGCATTCAAATCTAGTCAATTATTGTGCGAAACGTGTTCCATTTTACCTCTTGTACACATTTTATCAGGTTTTGGCTTACTCTATGAAATTTGTATAGACGCTTTATTATTCAGGAATGATACAAAAATAGCTTATTTTATGCTAAACGCTAAAAGATTATATAAATCAAATTTTCCTATCATATACTACATCCGTCCTAATTTATATGCTACATTCACTTTTTCACAGTTTTCAATATATGATTTCAGAAGCTAATATCTCTAATTTGGTAAGGGAAAAATTACAAAATTATATATTAGGAAAATACACATAGAGTCGAATCAAACAAGATCCGACATGAGTACGTTTTCTGTTATGTATACGTATATAAACTCAAAGACAGTCAAAGTAGCAAAATAAGTAGTGCTCAAAATCAATATGCAGCAAATATATTAAAACGGAGGAATTAAATTTTTTATTGTCTTTGCTCTAATTTCTATTTGTTTACGGCTTCAGAGCTTTTTTTTAATGGTTTTCCACTTCATTTTCCCATAGTTATCCTCCTCCATGAATGTCGATCGATAAAGGTTCAACTGCACCTGTAATTACTACTTCTACTTCAATATGCTAACTGCCAACTTTGCTATGGCTTCTATTGTGTGTCGGTGGGAAATTTATAAACCTGCACAACTGCATGTAAGCAAAGTCAACCAAATCCCCCTCATTTCATTCTAATGGTGACACATATCCTTCCTAAATTGCTATGTGTCACAAGGCAATTTCTATCATTGTGTGTCACCATATATAGGTCTTCAATCTATATTATAACTTCTTCCCAACAAAAATCATATTTTAATTTGGCAAAAGAAAAAGTGCCTGCACGATGTTCTCTGCAAGACTAGTAGTTCAACTAGCATGTTTATGCTTATCTTTGCAAGTTTCTATCATATATTGCTCTTTATCATCCCATAAGAAAGGGGTTGATGGATATAGAGATGCAACTTGTACAAATTGTACTATAATATGTCAATACCCATGTCACGCACCACCAACTCCGAGGCTGCCGCCACCACCTCCACCGCCAGTGCCACCTCCACCGGCACCGCCTTCGGGGTTTCAAGGGGTTAACTGTCCTCCGGGGAGTGTGCCATGTTGTGAATACCCGAATGGTCCTCCAATGAGTACAGTGCCTTATGTAGGAGATCAAGGACAATACGTTCCTCCTAGTCCTTATACATATGTACCCTATAACAACTTTTCTGCTTCCCCCACAACTTACTTCTTTGTGAACCCTCTTTTGTCTGCTATGTTCTTCGTGTACTTCTTCTGTTTCGTCTGATTTGGAGAACCCGTGGGAATGTATTGTATTTGGATTTAAGTATATAAATCACTAATGTAAGAACATGGCTTTGTTTACTTGTTTCCAATTAATGCACATGAAAATTGTAAATGTTTAAGCATTAATTTATTTATGTTTAACGTTTAGCTTAACTAGTTATAAGTGCACCGTAAATTATACTCCCTCCGTTTGTTTTTAATTGTCACACTTTCTTTTTAGAACGTTTCTTTGTAATTGTTACACTTTCACTTTTAGTATTTTTGGTTACTTTCATATCTATATATTCCATTTTTCATACTTTTGGGCCCATTTGTCCTTTTATTTGATATAAAACACCCAACCACCCCACACTATAACATTATCTCTTATACTTTATCTATTACCTAAACAACTTTATCTATTTTCCAAATAATCATACATAGATTTCACAAATTTTCTTGGTTATCCCCCAAAGTAAATTGTAACAATTAAAAACAAATGGAGGAAGTAATATTCAAGATACTATTGTTTTGTTTTATAATAGTTCATCCATAAAATATGTTGGATATATTGAATATAAGTTGGTGTTTGATTATCAATTTAAATGTTGTTTATATAAAAAGGTAAATACGACGCAATACCACATGATGTAGTAATCAAATAAGATAGGAATAAAATCAGGTGAAAATTGTTTTCACAGTGAAAAAACTAAAGGGGTACATGTTAACATAAAGGGGGGTACGCATGCATCCATTAATGGCATTTTTGTAAATAATGGCAACTTTAATGTTAGAAGTGCGCGTACCCTATAATCGTAATATGTACCCTTCTAAATCTTATATGTACCCTTTTTTCAATCAAGACTGTTAGTTTTCAGTTTTTAGCAAAGTATAGGTTTTTAGGAGAACCCGATTATATATATTAGGAAATAAGAAACTTTTGCACAAGTAGGGGGATGGGGATCTCACTTTTGCAAGGGGTAAGAATCGATCCCCTGTCACAGGAAGAAGAGAGAGGGCCTCAAACCACAGACCAATCGATGATCCTCATATGAAGCTTTATATGGTTAGAATGAAAAAAGATGAATATTAAAACATAATCTAATATATGTATATATCTTTTTTACATAATAAGTACATATGAAAACAAAAGAATCATGATAAAGAAAAAGACTGTTATTTATCTTAATTTCATATTTACAGGACTTTATTTAATCTTTATCTTTTTAGATACTAAATCTTCTAGTTTGTAATTTTCAGAAAAATTAGATGAGATATTTAACCTAACATTTATGTATATATTTGTTAGCCTTGTTTTTTTTCAAATTATTTTTAGTCCTTATTAGAAAAAGTAAACTCATATAAGTTCAAAAAAGTACTCATAAGGTCAAATAAGTTATAATACAGACTAATAAGGTTTGACCCGTCTCACAAATAAGGGTTGAATAAGTTCTCATACGTAAGGGTTCGTTAAATAAGTTTTAATAAGTTTTAATGAGGTATGATATGTTTAGACAAAAAGCTAATAAGTTCTAGTAAGTTTAGATAAGTTAAAATAAGTTCAGATAAGTGATATTAGTTGAAAAGAACGGATCTGTATTAACAAATGCTCATATTTCATCTCCCCTAAGTGTGAGACTTGAGTTATCGACTCATATAATAAGAGCTCATTCTTTCGGCTGAAAACAACAAAATTAAATTGAATTCAACTGGACTGGATATAACTGAAGTTGACTGAACTGAAACGAACATTGAAATGTAAAAGTAAAAGTATTGTGTAGAGCTGAAATGAATGGGGAGAAAGTCCTAATTTTTTTAAAAAAATATCAGATATGAGTTAGGGTATGTTCTCTTCATCTAAAAACAACTAAACTGAACTTTTGAAAAAAGCTGAATTGCATTGAACTAAAAGGATGAGTGAAATGTGCAAGTAAAATTATTGTGAACTCAAAAAAAATTAACTAAACTGAAAATAACTGGGGAGAACATACCCTTATTGAACATGTTAGATTTTTGGCATTTATCTCCAGATTTGGAACCTTATTTTTTACGCCGAGTCATGAGTCTATTTTAACTACTCGTCATATATTATAGTTAGTAATGAGTGCTCCTATATAATCATAAGACAAGTATATCAAAATGAGTCTTATTATAGAGTATATATCGAGTTGAGTACAAACGTATAAAAATTATAAATTTTGAGTTGTATAGCTAAAGTTATGACAGGTTTATCCATATAATATTTTTCATATTTTATTGAGACTCGAACTCTATTTATTATTCTTCAAAAAGTCTTATTTTATTTTTTAAAATATAAGAATATACTATTAAAAATATTTTGTGAGATGCCAATCTATGTGGCACGCCGAATGCTCACGAAAAAAGCTTCTTTTATATATATACAGATAGATTTTTTCAATTTTGTTAACTCAATTGTTTTCAATTTAATATAGTAAATCTCTCTTGATTTTAGTATCAAATGTCTCGTTGGTTTAAAAACAACTGAACTGAATTGAATTGTAGAAACAACATAACTGGATTGAACTAATTAAAAGGAACAGTGAAAATGTCTAAGTAAATGTACTGTGAATTAAAATTAAAAATAGCCAGGGGAGAATACACCCTTATTTAACATGTTAGATTTTTGGCATGTATGTCTCAGTTGGTACCTAATTTTTTACGTGGAGTCATGAATCTATTTTTAACTACTCGTCAAATAGGATATTTAGTAATGAGTGATCCTACTTAATCATAAATTAATAAGTATCAAAATGGTCTTATTTTAGAGTATATGTCAAGCTGAGTACAAATGTTTAGAATTTAATATTAAGAGTTGTATAACTTAAGTTATGACTGGTTTATACCTTATATAATATTTGTAGTAAAAACCAAAAAGAGTTTAAAAGATTAAAAAAGGTCCGTTGAGCGCCGCCCGTCTATGTCATAATAGATCCAAACACTTGCCCTGGATCGACTTCCAGATCATAATTGCTCTAGTAAATAACTAAAAAAAGAGGTAGTTTATTGAGACTTAGACTTTATCTATTATTTATCAAAAAACTCAATTTATCTTTTTGAAAATGTGAACAAAAAAAATTTTTATGACATGACAATCTTATGTGCCCGCATAGATATATATATATATATATAGGAAGAGAATCTGGTGAAAATTATTTTCACCGTGAAAACAAAGTAAAAGGAGTGCATGTTAACATAAAGGGGGTACACGTGCATTCGTTAATGACATTTTTATAAATACTGACAACTTTAATGTTAGCAACACAACTTTGATGTTAGAAGCACGCATACCCTCTAATTGTAATATATACCCTTCCAAATCTTATAATTATCTCCTTTTTTCCAATCAGGACTGTCAGTTTTCAGTTTTCAGCAAAGTATAAGTTTTTAGCAGAACCCGACTCTTATATATATATATATATATATATATATATAAAGGGTGGGATCTAGTGAGAACACCCCTTAGGTGAAAACACCAACTTATATGAGAACACTTCAAAATTTAGGACATAACTACATTATTTTGAAGTAGTGAGTTTGAGTGTGAGAATCAGTTTGAGAGACAAATGTGTTTAGGTTTCATTATAAAAAGAAATGAATTACTTAGTTCTGTTATAACAGACTTGGTATTTATATGTAAGTTGGTTATAACCAACTGAACAAGCTTATAAGAGAAAACTTGTAAGTAATTGTGCTTAAGTCAGCTTATTATAATCATTTAAAGGAGATATAAACTCATATCCCCCTTCAAGATGGACTTGGGAAGAATGCAAAAGACTAAGCTTGGAACATATTTGTTGATGAATAGGTCCTGAGAGAGGCTTTGTTAGAATGTTTGCAAGCTGTAGAGAACTTGGAACATGAGTAGTTTTGATGAAACCGGAAATCACTTGTTCACGAACATATTGACAATCTCTGTCAAGATGCTTTGTCCTCTCGTGAAATACCGAATTTTGTGCAATATGTTCAGCAGCAGAGTTATCATAAAATATATTAATAGGTAAATCAACATGCTGATCCAAATCATGCAGTAAACCTTCAATCCAAACCATCTCAGATGCAGCACTACTCATACTCCTATATATATTCAGCTTCTGCACTAGATTTACTTACTATTTTTTGCTTCTTTGTCTTCCATGAGATCAAGGGCGATCCCATGAACATACAAAAAGAGCTTAAGAATTTACAACTAAACACATAAGAACTCCAGTCAGCATCTGAGTAGGCTTGCAAATGTAGATCACTAGTAGCAGAATAGAAAAGTCCTAGATCCAAAGTAGATCTCAGATATTTCACCACATACATAGCTGCTTGTAAATGTGGCTTCCTTGGACAGCTAAGAAATTGACTCAGATGTTTTGTGGCATAGCACAAGTATGGCCTGATTATATTCAAATATAACAATCTCCCCACAAGCTGTCTATAAACTTCAGGTTGCTCAAGTATATCTCCATCATCAATAGATAAACCACAACCCTTAGGTGAACGTGCAGCAACAGGTTTGGAATTTGATAAGTTAAAATCTTTGATGATATCAAAAATATATTTCTTTTGATTAAGAAAAATACCAGTTCGACTTTTGTGTACTTCAACACCCAAAAAATACTTCATTTCACCCAAGTCTTTGAAAGTATAAGCAGAATCAAGAACAAATTTCATTTGATCAATTTGAGCTTGAGAAGTTCCAGTTAAGACCATATCATGTACATATACCAAAATCACAACAAATTCTCCATATTACTGTCTAGTGAAAAGGGAGTAATCTTGTGTAGATTGGATTCAGAAGGAATTTACATAACTCCTTATTCCACTGTTTGGAAGCTTGTTTTAGGCCATATAAAGATCTTTTTAGTTTACAAACTTCCCCAGCTTTAGCCTTTTTGTAGCCTAATGGTGGTTTCATAAATACTTCTTCATCTACGAAACCATGTAGGAAGGTATTATTGCTATCAAGTTGACACAAAGGCCAACCTTTTGCAGTTGCCAAGGAAATGAGAATTCTAACAGTAGCTATTTTAGCTACACGAGAAAAAGTATGACTGTAATCAGTCCCCTCTACTTGTTGATATCCAACAACCACTAAGCTGGCTTTATATCTTTCAACATTCCCATCTGAAGATATTTTACCTTGAAAACCCATTTGCATGATATCGCCCTTTTTCCAACAGGTAAAGAGGTCAAACACCAGGTGTCATTTTTTCTCAAGAGCACTAATTTCCTTATTCATTGCATCTTTTCATTCGGGAATTACAGAGGCTTGAGCAGAGGGCAAAGGCTCAGAAATAGGAGAAGAAGATTTAACAGAGAAGGAAAGAGTTTTAGAAATAGGTTGTAACACCCCGATAATTCTCTCTTTATAAAACATATATTTTTCCCAACTAAAACAGAAAATTCTCAAGGCATTATCGCCCGTGTGATGAAAATGTATCGGCTTACTCAGAGTATTGCTGCGGAAAAACATTAAATAAAACTTTATTAAATACTTAAAACATAATAATTGCCAAACCATTATCCAAACCTCGAAAGAAATGAAAAACCAACTTAAAACATTTAAAATAAATAATCCATAGATCAACTTAATTAAAAGAAATATAAGGTAAGAAGTAGTAGAAGTAATAAAACAATCTCTCAACAACGCTTCCCAAGTCCCAAATGAGTAATTGAGACGATGCATCATGCGGCAAATACTCAATTGAAAATTGCTCGCCAATAAAGGGTCATCACAGGATCAATAGGCACAACCATGATCGACACACAGAAAAGCACATAATCAGCAAAACTGAGTACATACATAAATATAATAAACACGAAACCTAATCATGATACTACTAAGCAATTGAACATGATCAATAAAAATACATCAAGACCTCATCTCGTAAAATAAGACTTAACTACGCAAGACATACAACATGGTAAATATTAGTAAATTGAATAGACAATGGATCGAGTTGTCCAACCAAAACAAGTCTTCAAAATAAAAAGACCGAGTTACGGGCTCGACTCCGTAACCCCTTGACCAACGATATCGAGGAACCTTTACAAATAAAAATAGGGTACTGTAACACCCCTGAAATTTCGCTAATTCAAAAATATAATATAATAAATAATTTACGGAAATTCCAAAGGTGCTACGCCGCGATAATTAATAATAATCACCGCAAGGCAAAAGGTTCTAACTGAAATAAATAGTCAATAAGGTTTAAATAATTAAACTAACTAGAATCTATATAATAATTACAGACTGAAATAAAATTCTAAAGTCAAATGAATAACAACGAAAGTCTTATTAAACGTAGTAAAGCATAAATAAATCCATCGCACTCTTTAACCCAACCTTGAGCTAACCTCCTTCAAGTCCCTGCACATTGAACACCTATCTATTATTTCATATTGTAATAAAACAAAACTATCCAATGTGCAGGTAAGATATATAGGAATATCTTAAAAATTCATTTCAAACCTGTACAGATTAAATATATAAAATAAAATAACTTTACAACAATCTCAACTTTCAACTTTCTTTCTTTCTAAAACAATTCTGTAAATACATTTAAGATGTAACTGTTTTGAAACCTGTAAGTAGGAAATATTAAAGTCCAATGAGCTAGCTAGGCTCACGAGACAGGTAAACACCAAAGCCCCTAGTATGCATACCCCTAACTTGATAACGAACCAAGAAGGAAGATAAATGGCAAGTGTATTGATCAACATACACCCAACTACTAAATAATGGTTGAGACAAAACTCAACCTATTTCCATACACGAGGAATACCGCTTACCGGCAACCCCACAAAAAACATTCTTATAAATCATGATAAATCATAATTAAATAAACATAGAAACATTCTAGTTACTCAAAACCTGTGGCAATGAGGAATATCCTCCCTTTAAAACTCAACTTGGCATATGAGGAACTTCCTCCCTTTTGAATCTCATAAATAATCTCATAATTTTCTTTCACAATAAATTTCGTCAAAATAATTTAAATCTCATTATATAAACAATGTGAAACCTTTTAAATCTCAATGTACAAATAACGTAAAACTCTTTTTTTTTCAAATCTCAATATATAACCACATAAACCCTTTTTAAATCTCAATATAAACTTTAAACCAATATCATTCATTTCCCAAAATAATCTGTACAAGTATTAGTAAGAAATCTTACCTTTTCAGCAACCACAATCAACCAAACTCTATCTCAAGTCAATAAGGTTCTTCTACGAACCCACAATCTACAATATAATAAAGTATAGTATAAGTCATTTGACTATACTTCATATAATTCACATATAAGTCACGTAACCTAGTTAATGAGCTTGACTAATTTTGAAACCGAATCAACGTACTTAGAACATAAAAGTCAACAAAAGTCAAACTGGTCAATTTTGGTCAACAAAAGTCAAAATGGTCAAGTTTGGTCAATAAAAGTCAAACTGATTTTGACTCTACTATCCTCCATATTATATTCCCACCAACTAACTCCTTCTCCTTGACCCTATACTAACAACAATGCCATACAATAAGCTCATCAAATATACAATCAGTCCACTATAATTCAACTTATTATTTAAAACTAACAATTAATCCATTATACTCAAGAAGTTCAAAATAACATTTAAACTCATAATAACTATAATAATCTAAACTGAAATTTAACTAATAACTCAACATAAGAAACTAACCATCAATCTAATACAACAAGAGTTCATAGTAATTTCAAAAGTATTAATTTTTGCAAACTAAACTCATAGATATGCTAATTAACTCGAATTAATCATAAAACATAAGCCAATTAAACAAATTGAGTATAGTATAAATTTTTCCCAAATCAATTTTCTCAAGAACCTTAATTTAACAAAAAACCCAATATTAAAATCAACACATAAACTGAAATTAGAACATGGGAATAAATCTTACTTGGTTAATAGAATAATTGGGATATAGAAGAGGGTAAAAAGACCAGAAATTCGCCTCCTTTGACCCAAAGACGCACCCACAAAAATCCCTCTTTTTTTTCTTTTCGAATTGCCCAATAACTGAATAATGAAGTTGGCAAGATGATGATGGATGTTGGCAAGATGATGATTAATGATGATGATGGATGATGGATGATGGATGGTGGAAGAATTAGGATGGATAAATTAGAAGGGTTAAAGAAAACTAATAAAACAGGGAGTTGGGACTTGGAAGGCAGCGTGGATGCATCCCCTGCGTGAGGTAAGTTCATCTGCTTTTTTTGTTTTTCTTTTTCTTTTATAATTTAGATTTAACTAAACCTAATGAGTTATGGGTATTTAACCTATTCAACCTAGGAATACGTTTTGGGCTATTTCTAAAACAAAGTCAAAGTAGGGAAGAAATATAATTTAATAAAAGGTTAATTTAAATTATTTTCATAAAATAATTTAATATAAAAAAATTTACTAACAACATATAAAAATACGAGGTGTTACAATCTACCCCCATTAAGATAAGTTTCGTCCCGAAACTTAAAATATAAATCACACAGTCAAACATACAAACTTAGACTCTTATTTTTCAAAAGAGCTCATTAACTCTATAGGTTACACAACTACTAGACATTTTAAATATAACACTTCAAGTAGGGAATTAAACACATATCAAAATTAACAGCCAAACTTGTATTATAATAACTTTCGACACTAAAAGCATGAAATAAGTATGCATTCTACCCCCTTAAATGGGAGTTACGTCCTTGTAACTAGGAGTTTACCTCGGTGAAGAGATGGGGATATTTAAGACGCATGGCATCCTCGGCTTCCCAAGTACCCTCCTCCGAATTGTAATTTGACCACAACACCTTCACGATCTTTGTCTCACCTTTGCGAGTTTTCCGAACCTTTTGATCTAGAATTTGAACTGGAAAATCCTCATAAGTCATGTTATCATCTAATTATAGAGACTTGGGCTGTAGCACAAGCGAAGGGTCACTAATGTATCGACGTAACTGAGAAATATGAAATATGTTATGTGCACGTTCCACGCCTGGTGGCAACGCCAATCTATAAGCAACCTCTCCTATACTCTCCAAAATCTCATAAGGACCAATGAACTTAGGGCTCAGCTTGCCCTTCTTCCCAAATCGCATCACTCCCTTCATAGGAGAAACTCTAAGCAACACCTTTTCTCCTACCTCAAACTCCTCATGACGACGATGCTTATCTCCATAGCTCTTCTGTCTATCTTGTGCCTCCTTCATTTTTAGCTGGATGAGCTTTACTTGCTCAACCGTCTCCTGAATCATCTCTGGTCCAATCACAATAATCTCACCAATATCACTCCAACACAAAGGAGTATGACATCGATGACCATACAAAGCTTCATATGGAGCCATCTGAATAGTAGACTGATAACTATTATTGCACGTGAACTCTATCAAATCAAGCTTATCCTCCCAAGAACCCTGAAACTCTAAGGCACAAGCTCTCAACATATCCTCCAAGGATTGAATAGTGCCCTGTGTCTGACCATCTGTAGCAGGGCGAAAAGTTGTACTCATCTTCAACTTAGTCCTTAGAGCTTCTTAAAGCTCCTGGCAAAAGTTAGACAAAAATCTACGATCCCTATCTGAAACAATATCACTCAGAACACTATGAAGTCTAATCACGTGCTCTCTATAAGCAGCAGCTAATCGCTCATGCTTCCAAGTATCCTTCATGGGAACAAAATGAGCAGACTTGGTAATACGATCCACAATCACCCAAATCATATTATTCCCCTTCGGTGTCCTTGGAAGTCCACAAACGAAGTCCATAGAGATCGAATCCTATTTCCTCTGTGGAACCTCTAGAGGATGAATCATTCCCTGAGGCCTCTTATGCTCACTCTTGACCTTCTGACAAGTCAGGCATCTCGAGAAGTACTTAGCGGCGTCTATCTTCATATGAGGCCACCAAAAAGTCCGCTTGAGATCCTTGTACATCTTATCCCCTCAAAGGTGTACAAAGTACTGTGCTGTATGAGCTTCCTCCAAAATCCTCTCCTTCAACTCAGGAACATTAGGAACACACCATCTCCCTTTGAACCTCACACTACCATCCTCGGCCAGTGTGAAATTGATAGGCTCATTAGCTTGCTTGTCCTTCAAAAACTGATCATTTACTTGTGCTTCCTTGATCTCGTCAAACAAAATCGACTGAATAGTTAGAGCATTTAGCTGAGCTCCTATTTGCACTATCTCCACATCGAGACGCTAAAACTCCTCTTTAAGACGATTTGTAGAAAGCAAAGGTCTGCAAATAATGAGAAGTATTTCTACTAAGTGCATCTGCAACAACATTAGCCTTACCCTCATGGTACTGAATCTCCATATCATAATCTTTTATCAGTTCTAACCACCTCCTCTACCTCATGTTCAACTCTCTCTGAGTGAAGATGCATTTTGGACTCTTGTGGTCCGAAAATATTTTAAATGATGTGCCAAGAAGATAATGACGCTAAATCTTAAGTGAAAAAACAAAGCTGCCAACTCTAGATCATGCATCGGATGATTCACCTCATGGTTCTTCAATTGCCTAGAAGCATAGGCAATAACCTTTCTATTTTGCATAAGCACACAACCAAGGCCATTCTTCGAAGCATATGTGAACACTTCGTACTCTAGATTGTCATGAGGCAGTGTCAACACAGAAATTGTAGTGAGACGCTCCTTCAAAATCTGGAACGCCTTCTCACAATCACCATCCCAATGATAATTAGTATCCTTCCTCATTAGTGCAGTCAAAGGCCGAGCTATCTTTGAGAAGTCTTTCACGAACCTCCTATAATAACCCGCCAAACCAAGAAAACGGCGAATCTCAGTCACACTCTTTAGAGTAGGCCACTTGACACAGCTTGGATCTTTGAAGGATCAACTGAAACGCCTTCTTTATAAATAATATGGCTAAGAAATGCAACTTTCTCTAACCAGAATTCGCACTTGGCAAACTTAGCGTACAACTTATTCTCCCTTAGAACTTGCAAAATAGTGCGAAGATGCTATTCATGTTCACTAGCATCCTTAGAATAAATAAGAATATCATCAATGAACATAACTACGAACTTATCAAGATACGGCCTGAAAACCCGATTCATTAAGTCCATGAACACTACTAGAGCATTAGTCAACCCAAAGGGCATAACAGTAAACTCACAGTGCCCATAGCGAGTTCGGAAAGCTGTTTTAGGAATATCATTCTCTCAAATACGAAGCTGATGGTAGCCAGATCTCAAATCAATCTTAGATAAAACTCCAGCTCCCGTCAACTGATCGAACAAGTCATCTATTCTCGGCAAGGGGTACTTATTCTTCACAGTGACATTGTGGAGCTCCCTATAATCTATACACAGTCGAAGACTCCCATCCTCTTTCTTCACAAACAGAACAGGAGCACCCCATGGAGACACACTAGGACGAATATAGCCCTTATCAAGAAATTCCTCTAACTGAGCCTTAAGCTCTTTCATCTCAGCAGGAGCCATTCTATAAGGCGGTTTAAAAATAGGTCCATTTCCAGGCTTCAAGTCAACGCTGAACTCAACATCACGCCTAGGAGGCATGCCAGGAATATCATTCGGAAAGACATCTAAGAACTCATTGGCAATTCGTACATCCTCAACTCGTGGCTCCTCTTTACTAGTATCATGAACATGGAATAGGTACATAGGACATCCCTTCGTCATGAAGGATTTCAAAGTCAAGGCAGAAATAATTTTCAAAGAAGTTCCTCTACAAAACTCATGGACTCCACTAGGACCAACTATAGATACTTTTTATTTCTCACAATCTATCTTGGCTTTATGCTTACTAAGCCAATCCATCCCTAGAATTACATCAAAATCATGTAAAGGAAAAGAAATAAAATCAGCTACTAAGGTGGTACTACCGCACATAATAGGGACTTCTACATACAAACTATTACAAGGTATAACCACACCAGAAGGCGTAGAGATGTCTGCCTCACAAGCTTTAGAGTTCCTAGGCCTAACTTTTTCACAAGATATTCAGATATGAAAGAGTGAGAAACACCGAAATCAAATAACACATAAGTAGGCATCGCATGGATAGAAAAAGTACCAGTCAGCACGTTGCCCATAGTGTTTGCCTCAGTCTGGTTCATCACATGAACATGGCAAGTGTTTCTCCTTGCATCGCCTCTGTGTGCCTGAGCAGCATTAGAAGTACCTCCATTACAATTAGGTGGCGCATTCCCTGAAGTAGAATGTGTAGGACGAGCATTGTTTGCATTCTGAGGTCTTCCACCTGGCTGTTGCCTATTTCTCGAACTCATCTCAGGCCTGAAGTTTCTAGACTTTGGGTTTGTGAAGCATTCATAAGCACGATGCCCCTTCTTACCACAATGGTTACACTCCACCAAGTTACCATCACAATCTTTGCCAGGGTGGTTTGAACTAAAACGTTTGCAATAGTAAACCAGATCAGTCCTCTGGTTCTGTCCTGAGAGCTGACTACGGCTATGAGTGGAACTCTAATTCTCCTTAGAATACTGCTGACTAGAATCACGATTCCCAAAGTTCTTGTGTCTATTAAAACCCCCTTTACCTTTGTTGTCACTCTTATGTGTCACCTGAGTCGACCCAACTGAGGTGGCTTTCATCTTTTTTGCTGCTTGTTTCTTCTCCAGAATCATCTTAGCATTACAAGCATGGGAGTACACCTCCTTCATTGTAGCATAATCCCCAGCTCCCATCTTAGAATGAAGTTTAGGGTTCAGTTTCTCTTTAGATTTCTCTGCCCTCTCCTGCTGATCGGGAACTAGCCCCTTAGCAAAGCGAGCCAACTCCTGAAACTTCACATAAAACACATGGACAATCATATCTCCCTACTGGAGATCAATGAACTCTTCCCTCTTTCTCTTCCTCATATGGGATGAGAAGAACTCCTCACTAATCGCCTTCTTAAACTCAGTACAGCCAAACACTCTCTCCTCCATAAAATCTTCCCCCTCCTCATTTACAATCACCTTAGTAGTCAGATCAAACTTATTGTGGGTCCACCAAATATCAGCATCCTCAACCAGGTAGTATGCAACATAATCAACTCTCATTTGGTCTGGGACTTGGAGAGTAGTAAAGATCTTGTCAAACTCTTGAATCCAGTTCTCCATCTTGGTAAGATCATACTTACCATCAAACGTAGACGGTTTCTTCTGGCCAATCCCTTTCGAAATCACAGCATGAGAACTAGCATTACAAGAAATAGGAGCAACGGGAGTAGCAAGAGCAGCGTCCTGGGCCGCGACAAGCTTCTTCATAGCTTCAGTCAAGGCTCGGTTGGATTGCGCCATCTCGCGTATCATACAACTCGGACCTGAGCTTCTACTACGCACGCGTCGATTCATCGTTCTAGCATCGCTATAAAAACAAAGATAAGCCAATGTTGATTCACCCTTTCTAATCAATAATTAACAACAGAGTCTTATTAAACCTACTAAAGCATAAATAAATGGAAATTTTATTAAAAAATACCTTATAAATTGCAAATTTTGTGAAAAAACACCTTTTATAATTCTGTTTGTGAGAAAACACCTTATAAGATATTATCTATCAAATTACACACCTTGTTGTCATATTTTGGCAAAAAAAAGGTGATCTTTTGGGTCATTGACTCTCTTATTTTCCCTACCTTTTTGCGCATTAGATTTTTGTATGAAAATTTAGGTTGATATGGTGACTTTCACACACAAAAAGGGACAAAAAAACGTACGCAAATATTCACTTTTTGACCTAAGAATGATAATAAGGTGTTTGATTTGATAGATAATAACATAGTTTTCTCACAAAAAATATTTTAAAAGGTGTTTTTTCACAAAATTTGTAACTTATAAGGTGTTTTTTCACAAAATTTCCTAAATAAATCCATCGCACTCTTTAACCCAACCTTGAACTAACCTCCTTCAAGTCCCTACACATTGAACACTATAGTATCAGCCAAAAGGCTGAGCAAGATTTCATACTGTAATAAAACAAAACTATCCAATGTGCAGGTAAGATATATAGGAATATCTTACAAATTCATTTCAAACTTGTACAGATTACAACAATAACATAACAACAACTAAGCCTTATTCCCAAAGTGATTTGGGATCGGCTAACATGAATCGTCAACTGAAACCGTTGCCAAAGGAGATGGCATCGACAAGAGTGTTAAAAAGTTTTTAAAAGGGTTTAAATTTTAAGAATTTTTAAATTTTTTTTGAAAATAAGGTTTACACCAAAAAGTTTTAAAAGAGGTTTTATTAAGGTTTTAAATACCAACACAATTGAGAAAAATAAATAAATGCAGTAATCACACCCCTTCCTCCACATGGATACTGCCACTCCACCCAATTCTATCCAACGCCATGCTCTCCTCAATCTTAAGTAGCCTCATATCACTTTCAATTACCTTCATCCAAGTCATCTTAGGTCTTCCCCTACCCCTTACAATTTGATTACTCCTCCACTCTTCAATTCTTCTCACCGGTGCATCACCTGGTCTCCTTTTCACATGACCAAACCATCTTAACCGATTCTCCCTCATCTTTTCTTCAATTGATGCAACTCCAACTTTTTCCTGAATCACTTCATTTCTTAATCGGTCCTTCCTTGTGTGGCCACACATCCACCGCAACATACACATCTCCGTGATAGGTTTTAGTCGTGTCACCTAATCAAAAATAAACCTACGGACCTCTAACTAGGTAGTAAGTGGAAGCAGGGTCGAATCCACAGGGAGACAGAGTTTCTAAATCAATAATCAACCAATTCAGCTACTCTAGATGAAATCAGGAAGGAATTAATTAAACTAAGGAATAGACTACGGAAGACTGAATAAATCGAGGATTAAACTATGGAATAAAAGTCTAGGGTATTAGGTCGGTCCACCATGCTTATACCAATCAAATAGGGTCAACTACTATTAAAACCTAAGTCAAGAGTCGGGGGATTAGAGTCTATGTTGAGCTATGGTTAAGACTCAACGCTCATAGTTCAACATACGCCGCATGTTCACTAACGTAATCAGAACTACTGATGTGTCCTAGGCCTCTAGTCGTAAGACGGATCTGTGCAAACAACTATTAACCACAAGCAATCAATGAAATTGTACACTGACGTTAATTACTCAATAAGAACAAACCACATCACAATCACCCTATTCAAGCCCTAGAAATTGATAGAAATCTAAATCACAATCATGGTATAAAAATGGCTTTCCTATCTAACACCCTAGAAAGAGAACTACTCACTCATAATCGAATCGGCAACAACAAAACTAATATGAAACCCTAAGAATTGCATCATGAACAATTAAATAATTAAACTAAGAAATCAAAGTGATTAAAGAGATAAAGAGTAGAGTAGAGTACCAATTGACGGAAAGCAGGAACTTTTATTGAAATCGAAATAGGTTTGATCACCTTTAATCTAATCTAAAGTGTTTGAATTAAACTAATGACAATGAAGAATAAAACTAGTCTAAAACCTAATGAAATATGAATAAAAGATGAATGAAAAAATGAGGAAAAAGGTATTTATAATACCCCTCAAGTCTAATTAGAAATCGGAAACAAAACTCGAAATCCGCGTCATTAAGCGCCAGACCCGATCGGGCCCGAGCACAGTAACCGATCGGGTCAAATACAACTTCGCATTTTCTCGTCTTCGGCTGTGATGTAGCAGCAGCGCAGCAGCATTAGATGGACTTGATGCCCACCCGATCGGGCCTTGGTCAGCCACCCGATCGGGCCAGGCAACAAAATGTCCTAGTGAAAACGTCTCTTCAGCAGCTCTCTAACAAGACCTATGAGCAGCCCACCCGATCGGGTCGGGCGATGAACACCCGATCGGGTCTGGGTACATGATGTTCGCCCGATGACTTCGGGCAATGCTTGCCCGATCGGGTCCGCAACTTTCATACCCGATCATATATTTTTCGCCCGATCGGGCCATTTCTGCCCGATCAGTGCACGGAAACCTCCTTTGACTCCTTGGCTCTCTAATCTTCATGTTTAGGGGTCTTGGGACCTCCTAAACTATCCATAAAGCTCGCGAGCCATCCTACGTGCCTTGTAACATCTCGTAAAGCCGTGGTTGCTTCCAAATGATTCGGGAATAGGGAGAAAACTCCCTAAAACCTGCAATTCAACACTAAAACACAAAACCACAACTATATACGATAGTTAGCATAAAATAGCTCCCAAGAGCTCCAATGACGCACAAATTAGCTTGTAAATAAGGGAGAAAAGACTATATAAATACGTGATATCACTCCGCCACGTTCATCTTATGAATGTGGCATTGTTTCACCGCCCAACATTCGGTGCCATATAACAAAGCATGCCTAATTGTTGTACGGTAGAACTTTCCCTTCAATCTTTGGGGGATGCCAGAATCACAAAGGAACCCTGTGGCGCTTTTCCATTTTAACCAACCCCGTTAATTCTATGAGCCAAGTCTCCATCTAGTTCTCCATCCTTTTGGAGAATGGATCCAAGGTAAAGGAAGTCGTTCGATCCTTGAACCACTTTGTTATCCAAAGTGACCACCCCTGCCTCGTTGCTTGTAACCCCACTGAACTTGCACTCCATATACTCCATCTTACTTCTGCTCAATCTAAAACCACGGGCTTCTAATGTATCCCTCCACAATTCCAACTTACTCTCAACACCTTCCTTTGTCTCATCAATCAACACAATATCATCCGCAAACATCATACACCACGGTATATCATCTTGAATTGACCTCGTTAGTTCGTCCATCACTAAAGCAAATAGAAAGGGGCTAAGTGCAGAACCTTGGTGCACTCTGATCGTAATAGGGAACTCTGTTGTCCTCCCCACCGTAGTCCGCACACTCATAGTTGCCCCCTCATACATATCCTTGATGATATCTATATATTTTTGTGGAACACCTTTCTTTGCCAACGCCCACCAAAGTATTTCTCTTTGTACTCTATCATATGCCTTCTCCAAATCAATGAAAACCATATGTAGGTCCTTCTTCCTATCACGGTAATGTTCCATTGTCTGTCTCATGAGGTGGATAGCCTCTATAGTCGATCTTTCTGGCATAAATCCAAATTGGTTCTCCGATATCTTCACATGTTTCCTAAGTCTTTGCTCAATCACTCGTTCCCAAAGTTTCATCGTATGACTCATTAGTTTGATTCCTCGGTAGTTGGTACAATCTTGTACATCGCCTTTGTTCTTATACAAAGGAATCAAAGTACTCTTCCTCCACTCTAATGGCATTTTGTTGTGTCTCCAAATCATGTTGTAGAATGTTGTCAGCCATTCGATTCCTCTCCCCCTTAAAAACCTCCAAACTTCGATAGGTATGCCTTCTGGCCCCGTAGCTTTCTTCAATCCCATCTTTTTTAATGCTGCAATGACTTCTCCCTTTTGAATCCTCCTCATAAACTCTCGATTTAACATACTTTGCAGGATGTGTTGATATATTGATTTCTTATAGAGTTTTTCCCTTTCTTTACAAGGTAAATTGTGCGATATTGACGCTCTTAGGAGCCATTTATGCCAACTATTTCGATATAGTTGTGCTTTGTGTGTTCCATATCATTTCGCAGGTTTTTAGGGAAAAACTCCATATTTACTTAATGTTTTGAGCACCACGTTTTAGCGGAAGGTTATGAGGCATCTTGGCGGTCTCGAGATGGTATTCGGACCCCGTTGTGAAGAAGAAATGTGCAAAAGACTTGGCGTCTAAAGCCAAGTAGAAGCAAGGAAGAAAAGAGTCTCGCCCGATAGGGTCGGGCAACCAACGCCCGATCGGGTACGAGTAAAATGGCCCATTGTTCAGATCTTCCACCCGATCGGGCGGACTTGCTCGATCCCGTCGGGTGGACTTTCACTTAGCCAAACTTGCTGATTTCTGAGAGCATTGAAGAAGACATCCACCCGATGGCATCGGGTGGACTTGCCCGATCGGGTGCTAGGGTTGCGGCCTCGATCGGGTGGAAGCTGCCCGATCCCATCGGGTGACGCCTAAGTTGCTGCTGTTAGAAGCTTGTTCCAAGACCCGATCGGATGGACCTTTGCCCGATCGGTTGGACGACACGGGGATGGGATTTTTCGTTATTTCCCCACTCTATCTTATTGTTTTCTTAGGGACTATAAATACTTTTTAGGTTGTTTTTAATTGTATCTTTTATTCTATTGAACATTTAGAGAGCTCCTAGCCTAGTTTTTCATTGTTTTCCATTGTAGAAGCGATTCAAGTACTATTTCAATTCAATTAAAGTTTCCGCTTTCCGTCAATTTGGTAATCGTCTTTCTTATTGTTTTATTCTTATCTCTCAATTGCTTTAGTTGAATTACTTATTATTCAATTAGTTCATGATGCAATTCTTAGGGTTTTCAATTAGTTTTGTTATTGTTAATTCAATCTTGTCTGAGTAGTTCTCTTTCTAGGGTATTAGTTAGGGAAGCC
Organism: Patellifolia procumbens; assembly: GCA_947645195.1. NCBI lineage: Eukaryota > Viridiplantae > Streptophyta > Magnoliopsida > Caryophyllales > Amaranthaceae > Patellifolia > Patellifolia procumbens. The sequence continues at coordinate 6,874,063 of CANSGD010000016.1, forward strand.
ATGTTTATACCATGATTGTTATTTAGACTTCTATTGATTTCTAGGGCTTGATTAGAGTGATTGTGGTGTGGTTTATTCTTAATTAGAGATTAATGTTAGTGGCCAATTTCATTGATTGCTTGTGGTTAATAGTTGTTTGCACAGATCCGTCTTACGACTAGAGGCCTAGGACACATCAGTAGTTTTGATTACGTTAGTGAACATGCGGCGTATGTTGAACTATGAGCGTTGAGTCTTAACCATAGCTCAACACATGCTCTAATCCCTCGACTCTTAACCTAGGTTTTGATAGTAGTTGATCTTGTTTGATTGGTATAAGCATGGTGGACCGACCTAATAACCTAGGCTTTTATTCCATAGTTAAATTCTTGATTTAATTCGTATTCCTTAGCTTATTCATTAGTTTAATTAATTCTCCCTATTTTCATCTGAAGTAGTTAGTTAATTGAATATTAATATAGAAACTCTGTCTCCCTGCGGATTCGACCCTGCTTCCACTGACTACCTTAGTTAGAGGACCGTAGGTTTATCTTTGAATAGGTGATACGACTAAAACCTATCAAATTTTGGCGCCGCACGGGGAGACGACTAGTTTTCTAGTTTTTATTCGATTAATTAGCGTACTTCTCTTTGCCTCATTGGAACCTCCCGTTCCAATTGAGGCCGTTCTTACGGTTATCTTGTCGTTTTCTCTTATATGTCCAGGTATCAAAAGAAAACTCATATTATTCCAGGAGATCCTGACACAGAAGCAATACTTCGGGATCTTAGAGGAGAACTTGATCAAGAGAAGCCAGATTCAGAGATTTCTACATTACCAATGACGAAGTCACTGAAATCTTATGGGGTGCCTAATCCTGAAGGCATACCCACAGGTCCATCGATGCCCACTATTGCTGCGAATAATTTTGAAATCAAACCTGCACTAATTAATATGGTGCAGTAGAATCAGTTTAGTGGGCATCCTTCTGAAGGTCCGGCCAACCATCTGCAGAGATTCCAACTACTCTGCAGGACTGTTAAACATCAAGGAGTCACACCTGAGCAGCTGAAAGTTATGTAATTTTAGTTCTCACTCAGGGACAAGGCTCAGAGGTGGTTCAGCGATATCACTGAGACAGAATGGCCGGCGATTTCTGCTGCATTTCTACATGAGTATTACCCTCCCACAAGAACAGCAGAAATCATGAACAAGTTGGCCACGTTTTCCCAAGAGCCAGATGAGACATTGAGGGAAGCGTGGACTAGATTCAGAGACCTACAAAGGGAATGTCCACATCATAATATGGACAAGTGGTTTCTGACGCAGACTTTTTATAATGGTCTGCAGCCTCAGACGAAGAGTACTGTTGATTCGTCTACAGGAGGAGTCTTTTTAGACAAGTCAGTTGATGAGGGTTATGACTTCCTAGAAAATCTTGCAGCCAATGACCATTCATCATCTAGGAGTTTGACTAAGAAGGTACTTGAAGTTGACGCTATTTCATTGCTTACATCTCAGATGGCGCAACTCACTCATCAGCTAATGAAGTCCTCTAGTTCAACACCTCCGCCTATGAGCATCAACGCTATGTCAGCAGTTGCACCCATCACCTCATCTTACTGCGAGGTGTGTGGTATCCAGGGTCACTTCGGCCATGATTGTCAGTTCAGTCAGAATCAGATGGAGCAGGCTAATGCTTTTCAATAAAGACAACCCAATAACCCCTACTCCAACACATTCAATCCTGGTTGGAAAGACAACCCACTTCTTTCCTATAGAAGTAACAACGTTCAGAACCCGTAGCCGCAAAATTCCTACCATCCCCCACAAAATTCCTATCAACCTCCACATAACAACCCAAAACCCAACTACTACCACAACCAAGGGAATTCTCACAATCCCCCTGGTTTCCAAAGACCTGCCCATCAAAATTATCAGCCAGCAGCCACAAAATGCAACCTCACAAGAGCCTAGCACTTCTGAACTGATGAAACTAGTATTGTCTATGCAAAAGACAAATGAGGAGGCACAGAAAACTCAAGAGAGACAATTGTTGCCTATGCAGGCTATGCAGAAAGCCAATGAGGATGCTCACAGGGCTCAAGAGAAACACATAAAACTTCTTGAGACCCAGATTGCTCAATTGGCAGAAACTAATGCACAGAGGCAGCAGGGACAATTGCCAGGGCAACCTACACATAGGGAGCAAGCAAATGCCGTTACTCTTCGTAGTGGCACTGCTTATGCTACTCCTCCTATGCCCATAGACGATGATACTGTCCCTAGCAAGGAGAAGGAGGTAGTAGAGAAGGGATTGGAGAAGAATTCGACGTCTGATGTCAAAGTATCTGAAACAGCTGAACAGGCAGAAAAGAAGAAGGAGAAGGAGAAGGTTGTTGATACACCTTTTACACAAAGGTTGCCTTTTCCTCATCGAATGCAAAAGTCCAAGGTGGATCAACAACTTGGTAAGTTCTTGGCTATGGTCAAGAACCTTGAGGTAACGGTTCCTTTCACTGAACTTATTTCTCAAGTGCCTGTCTATGCTAAGTTTTTGAAGGAGATGATCACAAAAAAGAGAGATTTTGGTGGGGTAGATAGAGTCGCACTCACAGAAGAGTGTAGTGTCGTTTTGCAAAATAAATCTCCACCTAAATTGAAAGATCCGGGTAGCTTTTCCATCCCTTGTCATGTAGGTGCACTTTTTATTGATAAAGCATTATGTGATTTAGGTGCATCTGTGTCTGTCATGCCTTTGTCTGTCTGTAATAAACTGAATATGGGGGCACTTAAGTGCACTCAAATTACTTTGCAGATAGCTGACCGTTCTATAAAATACCCTCTAGGTGTTTTAGAAGACGTCCCTGTTAGGGTGGGAAAGTTTTACATTCCTGTGGATTTTGTTGTGTTGGATATGGAAGAGGACTCCCAAATTCCTATTATTTTGGGCAGACCAGTTTTATGCACTGCAGGTGCTGTTATTGATGTCAAGTCAGGATCTTTGACTTTGGGTGTTGGTGATGATACTGTCACTTTTAAACTAACCAATGCTATGAAGTCTCCTATGCTTGAAGAATCTTGTTGCAGGATAGATGTGGTAGACAAAGCTGTGATGTCTGCATTTCAGCAGATACGTGATGCTGACCCATTGGAGGTAGCATTGACTGAGAGTGACTCCTTAGGCATCGATACTGATGTTAATGCCTATCTTGCTGATTTAGAGGGTCATGGAGCTGAACAGAAACATGAAACTGTGGTACTTGAAAGTGTATGCTCCAGTTCTACTCCTCAGGTAACTAAGGTGGAACTCAAACCACTTCCCTCTCATTTGAAGTATGCATTTTTAGATGATAAGGAAGAGTGTCCTGTGATTGTTAGTACTAAACTCACAGATAGCCAATTGAAAAGCTTGCTTGCTGTGCTTCGTATACACAAGAAGGCTATTGGGTATAGTATTGATGATCTAAAGGGCATTAGCCCTGATTTTTGTATGCATCGTATTATTATTGAAGAGGATCACCGCCCTTACATTCAACCTCAGAGACGTTTGAATCCTAATATGCAAGAGGTGGTGAAGAAAGAAATTATGAAACTGTTAGATGCAGGGATCATTTATCCCATTGCTGATTCGAAGTGGGTCAGTCCTGTGCAAGTGGTTCCCAAGAAGGGGGGGACCACTGTTGTTGAAAATGAGAAAGGTGATTTGATTCCCACTAGGACTGTGACAGGGTGGCGTATGTGCATTGATTATCGTAGACTTAATAATGCCACTCTGAAGGACCATTTCCCCCTCCCCTTTATTGATCAGATGTTGGAAAGGCTAGCCAAACATAGTTATTTCTGTTATCTGGATGGATATTCTAGTTTTTTCCAAATCCCCATCCATCCAGATGATCAGGAAAAGACTACGTTTACATGTCCTTATGGCACTTTTGCATATCGCAGGATATCATTTGGATTGTGTAACGCTCCCGCTACTTTCCAACGCTGCATGATGGCCATATTCTCTGATTTTATTGAAAATATTATGGAAGTGTTTATGGATGATTTCAGTGTTTATGGTTATGATTTTGATGTTTGCCTGCACAATTTGTCCAAAGTGCTTAAAAGATGTGTTGAGGCAAACCTCATGCTTAATTGGGAAAAATGTCACTTCATGGTGAATGAAGGTGTCGTTTTAGGTCACTTGATTTCTGAGCGTGGCATCTAAGTGGATAGAGCAAAGATTGAGGTGATTGAGAAACTTCCCCCTCCAATGGATGTCAAAGGAGTGAGGAGTTTTCTTGGTCATGCGCGGTTTTATCGCAGGTTTATCAAAGATTTTTCGAAAATTGCGAAACCCCTCACTCAATTATTGCTAAAGGGTGCCACGTTCGATTTTACTAATGATTGTTTGGAGTCTTTTGACAGGATAAAGACAGCTTTGATCACTGCCCCTATTATACAACCTCCAGATTGGAATCTTCCTTTCGAGATCATGTGTGATGCTAGTGATTATGTGATAGGGGCAGTACTTGGTCAGCGGAAGGATAAGCTACTCCATGTGATTCACTATGCTAGCAAAAACTTGGATCCAGTCCAGGTTAATTATGCTACGACAGAGAAGGAGTTGCTAGCCATAGTCTATTCATTGGATAAATTTCGAACCTATCTGATAGGTTCGAAAGTTATAGTACACACCGATCATGCTGCTTTGAAGTACTTGATGGCCAAGAAGGAGGCCAAACCTAGACTCATCAGATAGATTCTTTTGCTGCAAGAGTTCGACTTGGAAATCAACGATAAGAAGGGTAATGAGAATGTGGTCGCCGACCACCTTTCTCGGTTGAGGTTTGGATCCCCTTCTGACCCTCGTATAGATGACTTTTTCCTGATGATCATTTGTTTTCTGTGTCCTCTAAAACTCCTTGGTATGCTGATTTTGCTAACTTCTGTGTTAGTGGTTCTCATCCTCCCAATCTTACATATCAGCAGCGCAAAAAGTTTTATCATGACGCTAGAATGTATTTTTGGGAGGATCCTTTCCTATATAAGAAGTGCTCCGACGGGATGTTTCGTCGTTGCAATCCTGATTGGAAAATAGAGGGTGTTTTGTTACATTGTCATAGTATGCCTTCTAGTGGTCATCTAGGCTCCCAAGCGACTGGTTTTAGAGTCCTACATAGTGGTTTCTATTGGCCTTCAATTTTCAAAGATGCTCGTGCCTTTTGTTTGTCTTGTGATGCTTGTCAAAGGACGGGTAATGTTTCAAAAAGGCAAGAGATGCCACAGAGTGGGATTGTAGAGGTCGAACCTTTTGATGTGTGGGGGATTGATTTCATGGGACCTTTTCCTACCTCTTGTGGGAATAGGTATATTTTAGTAGCCGTCGACTATGTGACTAAATGGGTGGAAGCTATGGCATCACCAACCAATGATTCCAAGGTTGTGATGAAGATGTTTAAAAAGATAATCTTTCCCCGTTTTGGTGTCCCCGTGTTGTAATTAGTGATGGAGGCTCTCACTTTCATAAGAGCACCTTCAAGGCCCTATTGACAAAACATGGAGTCACCCACAAAGTCGGTCTTGCCTATCACCCTAAGACTAGTGGCTAAGTAGAAGTGTCTAATAGGCAAATTAAGAGGATCCTTGAGAAAGTTGTCACTAAAGCTAGAAAAGATTGGTCATTGAAACTTGATGATACTCTTTAGGCGCTCCGCACTTCTTTTAAGACTCCTTTGGCTACCACGCCCTATCGATTGGTTTATGGCAAAGCTTGTCATCTACCAGTTGAGATGGAGTATCTTTCCGCGTGGGCGGTCAAAGAAATTAACCTTGATTTGACAGCTGCAGGTGAAGCACGACTTCTTCAACTCAATGAGTTGGATGAGCTCCGTTTGGATGCTTATGAGAATCACAGGCTCTATAAAGAGCAAACGGAGAAGTTGCATGATAACATGATAGGAAAAAGAGAGTTCAAGGTTGGCGACAAGGTTTTATTGTTCAATTCCAGGTTGAGACTGTTTCCTGGAAAGCTCAAATCTCGATGGTCTGGACCATTCGAGGTGACAGAAGTAAAGGCACATGGTGCCATCGAGGTTGCCAACCAAAAAGGAGAGAAGTTTAAGGCAAATGGACAGCGTCTGAAGCTGTACCATGAGGGTGCCTTTGTTGGTTGTGTGGAGGAAATCCGCTTCGATTCCTCCCCACTTGATTCATCTTCCTAGAGAGATAATATGGTCGTGCGGGACCTTCATAAACCAGCGCTTTGCGGGAGGCAACCCGTATCCCTTAGTTAATTTTTCTTTTCCTTTGTTTCGTAGTTTGTAGCATGTGAGAGAGCGTGAGGGTACTAATGTGTTCCTAGATCTTGAGTGGTTTGATGTGCAGATATGCTATTTGAGATAAAACTGAGCTTTGCTTGCCCCATACTTGCAAAAAAGGCGAGCTACTTACTGAACAGTAGCTCGCCCGATGGGATCGGGCTGATCCTGCGGATCGGGCGAGCGTAAAACTTTGCTGAAGAAAGAAAAAAGGAGCACCCGATCACATCGGGCAAGGTGTGCCCGATCGGGTTCGCAACCCTAGTACCCGATCAAAAATACCTTGCCCGATCGGGTGGTCTATCGGGTGAATGAGCAAAAGTCAACAAGTCAAATCTACCAAAAAGGTCGCCCACCCGATGGAATCGGGCAACCGTCGCCCGATCGGGCCCGCGACCTCAGCACCCGATCAAAAATAGGATGCCCGATCAGGCAGTCGATCAGGCGAAGTGTTTTTTTTCCAGCCACAGAAAAAATGAATTCCACCCGATCGGGCGGCCTGATGCCCGATCGGGCCTACGCACAAAAACCGTCCCAACAAACAGATTTAACCCCCTTTTTCCTCTTCTCACCCTTCATTCCTTATCTCTTTTTCCACTCCACTCTCTCTCTCTCTTCACTCATCTTCAACCCCAAACCCCAATCTCCATTAAAACTCCATTTCTCTACCTCAAATTCTCATCCTTTCTCCTCCAAACTTCATAAAATCCCTTCCTTTTCTCCTTTCACCCTCCATCTCACAAATTTCCATTCACGAAAATCATCTTCCTTCTCCTTTCTCTTCTCACACTCACCAAAAGCCACATCCTTTGTGTTAGGCAAGGTTACAAGGTTCCAATTCACCATGGCAAGCAAGCTAAGAAGGCTCGTTAGAGGTGAAACCTCGCGATCTAGGCGAGAAGCAACACCACCACCACCACCACCAGCACAGGTTCCACGGGATCCCAAGAACCCGGAAATTATTTTCCGGGATGATGAACATCGCGAGAAGTTCTTGCGATTTAAAAACGTGAGGTACTTCCTACCCGTTTTTTAGATCTTGAGCTTTTGTCTAAATTGGGTTTAACTGATGATTTTAAGGAATTTATGAAAGTTTTGGGCATGGAGTCACTTTATAATGTGCATGTTAACACCTATCCTCCATTAGTCTATGAATTTTTTATCAGTTTCAGTCTGACTAAGTCCCGGGCCGGTCCCGTCACCCACGTCCATTTCAGACTGCTAAACCAAGACCACACCCTCACCCTTAAGGAATTTGCGAGGGTTCTTCGGTTACAGGTACGGGGTGACTACTACCCACCGGACCACTTCAAAAGGGCCGATACTTATTTTATGCTAACAGGGGACACTACGCCTTTTGACATCCAGCATTGTCATTGGGCGATTTTCCATCACCCAATTTTTAGCATTTGGATACGGTTCATGGCCCAGACTCTTTTAGGGCGGTTTGAGGGTCACTTGGTCCGGGGGGCCGAGTTAGTTGCTATAGCTAGCTACATTGCCAAAGGCTCTAGGGAGCAATTTCAGTACAACTTGGCCCACCATGTAGCTATTCAGTGTGAGCGTATCTCAAACTCGCTCCCTAGGCCAAGGGAAGACGGTAGTTGGACCTCTAGGAGGCTAGTCAACGGGGGGTTGATCACATTATTTACCAAGCAAATTGTTGGCTTTGACGAGACTCAGCGTACCCTCGTCCTTGCCCCAACCCTCATTGACCTCACATACCTCAACACCCTTAAAGTCCAAAACCGCCTGCCTGACCATAAATTTCAGTGGGTGATTAAATCAAAAAAATCCATCATTCTGCCCGACCCTAGAGCCCGGTTGTGGCCTCCTCAGACGAACTACCTACTCCCCATAGAGGGAGTTGACCTTGTTGTCTCTGACCCCGAGCCCCCTCGTCGTTCCTACCATAGGCCGCATACGCCGATCTTAGACGAGGGCGCCTCCACTTCTGCTCCTCCCCCTCCTCCCCCTCACACGGACACATTTGATTTCACTTTTATGATGTCGACCCTAGGCCGCATGGAGACGGGGATGGGAAGGATGGAAGGGCTGATCAACGTGAACACCGCCACCCTAGCGGGATATGGCACTCGCATCGATCAGCTCTACACCCGTGTAGATCAGATGGGGGGACGGATGGATACCTTAGCCAACGACCAGCACTACGCCCTTTATCCTCTCTATGACGACTATTGTAGGCGTGGCATTATTGAGCAGACTGCTCAACACCCTTCGTGGTACCATTGGAACCCGAGTTATGGCCAGCCTGCCGGTCAGAGTGATGACATGGGAGAGGATGAGGAGGAGGAGCCTGCTCGTCAGTCCGTCTCTTTAGGAGACTTTGGTCTTGGGCCTAGTGGTTTTGGCGGTGGTTTTGATGCAGGTACTAGCGGCTTTGGTGGAGGGATTAGTGGTTTTTAAGGTGATCCCTCAGGTGGTGGTTACACAGATGGTGGTGGTACTTCTAGTGGTGGTTTATTTGGTGCCCCCACTGATGATGATATGGGCGGATGATGCCCTTTTTCTCTCCTCTCCCTCGTTGCAATGAAGACATTGCCTCGTTCAGCTTGGGGGAGGATCTCTCACTGTGAGTACTCTCTCTATTCCTTTCTAGTATAGTTTATTGCTTTTTAGTGTAGTTTAAAGCTTTGATAGAATAGTTTACAGCTTTGAAAAATTGAAAAAATGAAAAAAAAATATGATTGATCATGACTGGTTTGATTGCCTCCCTGTGCCCATTGTTGTGCTGTTATTGAAAATGATTTGACTCTGCTTTCTGGATAGCTGGGCATTTGTGATTCTGAGGTTTTGATTTGATGTTCGACTACTTTGATTTCGAGCGATTTCTGACTATGATTTACTAGTTTGTGCTGCATACCTGATTTGGTTAGACTGTGAGGCCTTTTTTCTAGCCTATTGGATTCATACTATTATCCAGTCTATATTTTTGGTGTGTTAGTTCCCCTCTAGCGGATTGATCTTGACTTTGACTTCATACTCATCTGATGTTTGGTGACTTGTTACATTTGCTATGATAGAGGCGTTCTTTTGACTTATTCTTGAGCCTCAGAGTTAGTTTTTGATACATTTTTATCCTCCTTAGCCACGCTGAGCCTAATAACCTTGTTTCATGTTACTTAAACCCTTATTATGAGCCCATGGCCTTTGTTACGATATTATTTCCAAGCCTAGCTTGGGGGAGCTTTTGTATGGGTTGAGTTTGAAGTTGGTTTCATAGTTTGGTTTGGTTGTTGAGGAATCAAAAGTTGTATTTGTTGTGGCTTGATTGTGAGAAAAAGAAAAGAAAAAGCAAAATTAGAGTTGCGTGAATGAAGTTCAGAAGAATGAAAGAAAAATGAAATAAAAGTTCAAAAGAATTCAAAGTTCTTTCATTCATGTACGTTCATAAAGAAAAATTTGCTTCATTGCCTAAAAATTGGGTTTGTTGTGAGTGTTCATTGAATTATAAGAGTTGGGTTATTTTTCGTGGTTATATGGTGTTGATTGGGAGTTGTTTAGGCCATCTTAGGCCTTGTTTGAGTGTTCATGCTCCCCCATTCTTGGTTCTTCCACCACATTACCCAAAAGTATCCCCTACCTCTTACCTAAGCCCCATTACAACCCGGAAAAGTCCTCTTGAGCTTGTGCCTACAATGTCTATTGGATTGATTTTGAGTCAGTTTGTCAAAGTTACAGAGTACATCTGCTAGTTGAGTCGACTTGATTAGGATGAGCGACATTTTACCCTCTTAAACACATGAGAGTGTGAGTGGGAAGGGACATTTATGGTCGGGTCGGTGAGTGTTCGAGCATATTCTTTGCCTGCCACAAAATTGAGAGGACTGACACCCTTTGTGAGCACCTTTTCAGGATTTGTATGCCTAGTAGTCACTTGAACTTGATGAATTGCTTGGATGATTGGTGGTTGGATGGATTTGATTTGCCGAATTTGAATTAGGCCTTCTTGAACGATTCTTAGTCTTGAAATTTTTTTTTTGAGCTTGAATTGTTTTATCTATGGGGTGAGGCAATCTATTCCACGATCATGTTCTATTTGCTTGAGGACAAGCAAAGGTTTAGCTTGGGGGAATTTGATATATTGATTTCTTATAGAGTTTTTCCCTTTCTTTACAAGCTAAATTGTGCGATATTGACGCTCTTAGGAGCCATTTATGCTAACTATTTTCGATATAATTGTGGTTTGTGTGTTCCATATCATTTCGCAGGTTTTTAGGGAAAAACTCCCTATTTACTTGATGTTTTGAGCACCACGCTGTAGCGGAAGGTTATGAGGCATCTTGGCGGTCTCGAGATGGTATTCGGACCCCGTTGTGTAGAAGAAATGTGCAAAAGACTTGGCGTCTGAAGCCAAGTAGAAGCAAGGAAGAAAAGAGTCTCGCCCGATCGGGTCGGGCAACCACCGCCCGATCGGGTACGAGTAAAATGGCCAATTGTTCAGATTTTCCACCCGATCGGGCAGACTTGCCCGATCCCGTCGGGTGGACTTTCACTTAGCCAAACTTGCTGATTTCTGAGAGCATTGAAGAAGACATCCACCCGATGGCATCGGGTGGACTTGCCCGATCGGGTGCTAGGGTTGAGCCCCCGATCGGGTGGAAGCTGCCCGATCCCATCGGGTGACGCCTAAGTTGCTGCTGTTAGAAGCTTGTTCCCAGACCCGATCGGGCCTGACTATAAATACTTTTTAGGATGTTTTTAATTATATCCTTTATTCTATTGAACATTTAGAGAGCTCCTAGCCTAGTTTTTCATTGTTTTCCATTGTAGAAGCGATTCAAGTACTATTTCAATTCAATTAAAGTTTCCGCTTTCCGTCAATTTGGTAATCGTCTTTCTTATTGTTTTATTCTTATCTCTCAATTGCTTTAGTTTAATTGCTTATTATTCAATTAGTTCATGATGCAATTCTTAGGGTTTTCAATTAGTTTTGTTATTGTTAATTCAATCATGTCTGAGTAGTTCTCTTTCTAGGGTATTAGTTAGGGAAGCCATGTTTATACCATGATTGTTATTGAGACTTCTATTGATTTCTAGGGCTTGATTAGAGTGATTGTGGTGCGTTTTATTCTTAATTAGTGATTAATGTTAGTGGCCAATTTCATTGATTGCTTGTGGTTAATAGTTGTTTGCATAGATCCGTCTTACGACTAGAGGCCTAGGACACATCAGTAGTTCTGATTACGTTAGTGAACATGCGGCGTATGTTGAACTATGAGCGTTGAGTCTTAACCATAGCTCAACACATGCTCTAATCCCTCGACTCTTGACCTAGGTTTTGATAGTAGTTGATCTTGTTTGATTGGTATAAGCATGGTGGACCGACCTAATACCCTAGGCTTTTATTCCATAGTTAAATTCTTGATTTAATTCGTATTCCTTAGTTATTCATTAGTTTAATTAATTTTCCCTATTTTCATCTGAAGTAGTTAGTTAATTGAATATTAATATAGAAACTTTGTCTCCCTGCGGATTCGACCCTGCTTCCACTGACTACCTTTGTAACATCCCGTCCGAAACAAAGAGCAAAAGAGACAATAATAAAGTAAATAAAGTACTAGTGGTAGCGGAAATACCACTAAGACGGAGATGCCACTCTAAGGAGTGAAAATAAACTATGAAATTAAGCATAAATCCTCCAAATAAAACCGTTAGTTTCCAAAGATCATATATAAAAGGGAATGAGGTCCCATACCCTCATTCCAACCAAAGTTCCAACGTACTTCAAAAGATAATCCCAAAGACAACTAGAAATCCGAGGTCCAAAACATAGGATAAAACGTTAACGGAAACTACTTAAGGCCTACTATGAAACTAGTCCGAATTCCCGACTCATAGTGCTCATCTACTATGACAAGCACCACTTTCTTGCTCACAAGACCAAAATGCACTTTCCCGGTCCAAACCGTAATAACCCTAAACAACATCGTCATCTGCAAAAAAAACAACAACTTCCATAATCAGTGGGGAGTAACTAGCAGCTCTCCCAGTACAAACAGGAATAAATAATAAACTTAAGAAATTAGAAACACACAAGACATACATCACAAGTAACTAAAACATATAAATCATGCTACTACAAAACATTAACACTAAAACATGCGTAAAGAGACAACCAAGTACTCAAACCAAATCATCACACACACTAATCCAATTCGCATCAATTTCAAAGACAACAGACCATACCGCCTGTGAGTAGACTCATTGGACCATACCGCCCAAGGCCTACTATGCATATTCGAGGACCATACCGCCCTGCCGAATAGCAATGCACATTCGAGGACCATACAGCCCTACCGAATGGCATACTCAACGATCCATACCGCTCGTGAGTGAACCAATGGACCATACCGCCCATGGTTAAGTAACCAAATCCTAGGACCATACCACCCTCAGGATACAAACAAATTCCTAGGACCATACCGCCCTCAGGAAACAAACAAAACAACGTATACTCGTCAAGGCATACAAGATACTTCAAATACTCAACACACGTATACACGCCTAGGTATACAAATCAACCCAAATAACTAACATACGTATACACGTCAAGGTATACATGCATAACTCAATCCCTATAACAATATAACAAACATGTTGGGGCGTACAACACAAAAACGTTATCTGAGTTTGGGTACGAAGTCAATTATGACCGAATCACAATATTCCCCGTACATAACTCTTGGCGAAGAGATGCTAAGGACAATATTATCCTCACCTAAGCATTTCGACGTCGACAACTCAAAGTGTAGACCCACAACACTCAAAAAACCGTAAACTAGCAAGACTACCCAACTAACTAGGGCATGTTCCTTAAAGAAAAATAACATCAACACAACTTAACATGCTCAACGTACTTACATAAGGCCAATAGCATACATGAGAACATGCTGTAAACCAAAAGGAGAATTAACACAAAAACGTACACAAGCACGGCAGCAGCAGGTCGCGACCAGCGACGACGGTCGCGAGTCGCGAGCAGTCACTGCTCGTGGCTTGCGGCAGCTCTCGTCGTCTCTTGCCTCGTCCCCTTTGGTGCACTACTTGACTCCAAACCACAACTAAACACACAAGCACGTCCATACGCAACCCAAGCACATCCTAGCATGCTACTATACATCAATAACATCTCAAACTCAATTCCCAATCAAAAACCAATAATACTCCACACCACAAATCAACGTGAACATCATAACCGACTACACCCATCATTCAAACCAACAACGGAAACACAACAACATGCTCCATACGTATAAAGTACCATAAAGACAACATCCTAAACATGATACTACGCTATACTACAAGCATACAATCAATCGAATTCCACCTATCATGATTCTAAGTTCCTCTAACGCGAATCTAACAACCTAAGTTCAAGAATCTACTCCTATCGAACTAGAAAAACGCTAGTTACCTTGATCTTCGCGTGGGAATTAGTAGGGTGCTCGATTGTAGTCTAAACACCTTGTGAATGGTCACCTCCTTCGTCTCCTACGATCACAACCAAAAGAACTCAACCAAAGCTTGAAAACGGTACGAAAATGGCTTAAAACCAAGTAGGAAAAACTGATTTTATGTGAGACAATGGTGAAGGAAGAACAAGAGAACTCTTTCTCTCTTTTTTTCTTGAATGGGCGTGTGAAATAAAGGATGTAAGGGAGTGCAAAAATGCTGATTTAAGTACAACAAATAAGAGTGAGGAGAGGGTGTTAAATGGGGGTTTAATGGTGGTTTTATGGCCATCATTAGGAAGCATAATGAGGGTGAGTGAAGAGGCAAACTCTTGCATGGTTTAACGTTACAAAAGAGCTGTCCAAAACTCTTCGTAAACTCAAGTAAATCAGAGTTTCGGACTCGTAAGCTCGATAGCAAAAACGTGCGCAAACACTAGTACCATGCACGTGTTATAAAATGAAGTTCAACATTTAAAATAAATATTATAAATAAAAAATTTTATAAATAAAAATTATAGTATTTACCAACGTAATATATATATACATTTACTAAGCTATCACATTATATGATTCGCACATAAACGAGCGCCACATTGCCCGTTAAAGAATTGGACGCAAAATACAAGCATTGCTCGTATACTTCACAATGCCATAGTTAAATTCACAAATAAAATATATAATTATTTTTAAAATAAAATGTAGACATATAACATAAGCTTTTAACAGAAAATATATTTACAAATCATAATTTACCGTCTAACATAGTAATAATAAACGCGCGAAATTTTCATGAAAATTCGGGGTGTTACTACCTTAGTTAGAGGACCGTAGGTTTATCTTTGAATAGGTGATACGACTAAAACCTATCATGTGTACATCCCCGATGTCTTGTGCATCATCACCATTGAACAAGGTATCAAAGTACGTCCTCCATCTATCCTTTATCTCCTCATCCTCCACAAGCACTCTTTGGTCCACACCCTTCACGCATTTCACCTTTCTTATGTCTCTTGTCTTCCTGTCCCTCATACGCACAATTCTATAGATATCTTTTTCCCCTTCTTTCGTATCCAATGCATAAAGCTCTCGGTTTAACTTTCCTTTAGCTTCCCGTACTGGCTTCTTGGCTTCTCTTCGAGCCTCTTTGTACTTCTCATAGTTCACATCGCTTCTATCTTTTCCCAAAGTTTATAACCTTCTCGTTTGTTTTTAATCACTTGTCTCACCTCCTCGTTCCACCAGGATGTGTCCTTACTCGATGGTACAGTTCCTTTAGATTCTCCAAGGATCTCTTTCGCCACTTCCTTTATATCAAGTTCAATCTTTGTCCATGTCGAATCTATGTCCATTTCCGTGTTACAAGACCAAATATCTTAGCTAGGAAGTTCTCTTTGTGCTCCCCTTGGAGCTTCCACCACTTGATTCGCGGCTCCACATTGGGTCTTCGCTTTCTTAAAGACTCCCTACCCCGAAAATCAAGTACGACTAGTCTATGTTGGGTGGCTGCGCTCTCATCCGGTATCACCTTGCAGTTTGTGTAACTCTTCCGCCAAACATTCCTTACTAAAAAGAGGTCAATCTGACTCACGCTACTTCCACTCCTATACGTCACAAGGTGAGATTCTCTTTTGTCAAACCAAGTGTTCATAATACTAAGGCCATATGCTAGTGCGAAATCCAAGATACCACTTCCAGCTTCATTTCTCTCCCGATACCCAAAACCTCCATGAATGCTCCAACTCGACTAGTGCCCACATGTCCATTAAGATCCCCACCAATGATCAACTTTTCTCTAATAGGCACTCGTTGCACAACCTCCTCTAAATCATCCCAAAATTATTGTTTAATAGATGCTTCCAATCCCACTTGCGGCGCATATGCGCTTATGATAATCACTGCCTCCCTCCCTAATACTAGTCTGATACTCATAATGCGGTCTCTCTTCCTCGAAACTTCCACCACATCATCAATATATTCCTTATCAATAATGATGCCTACTCCATTCCTACTCTTATCCTTTCCGGAGTACCAAAGCTTATAACCCCATGGGGCTATTTCTCTTGCTTTTCCACCAAGCCAATTGGTCTCTTGAAGGCACATTATGTGAATCTTTCGCCTCCTCATAACCTCCACCACCTCCACCGATCTTCCCGTCAATGAGCCATTGTTTCATGTTCCAAAGTGCATCCTACTACCCCTACCACTACCCTGGACTAGCTTCTTTACCCGCACCGTCCCTGATGCGGGAACCCTTGCATATTTGACACCACCTCCGGGCGCAGGGATGGCGACGCCGCTTCCGGGCGACGACCTAGCAACCCTTGCATACTTATCACTACACCCGGGTCTATGAAGTGCAGCGCGTCGCTGAGTAGGGAAAGCCCCCACGTTTTTCATTTGTCGATTTATGTCATGATATGGGGCTATGTTTTACGCTGGCTGCCCCAAACCTACCGTAACTCTCCTCATTTATCCGGGCTTGAGACTGGCAGTGAATATCACACAGACACTCACATGCGGAGTTCAAACTTGTACAGATTAAATATATAAAATAAAATAACTTTCCAACAATCTCAACTTTCAACTTTCTATCTTTCTAAAACAATTCTGTAAATACGTTTAAAATGTAACTGTTTTGAAACCTGTGAGTAGGAAATATTAAAGTCCAATGAGCTAGCTAGGCTCACGAGACAGGTAAACACCAAAGCCTTTAGTATGCATATCACTAACTTGATAACGAACCAAGAAGAAAGACAAATGGCAAGTGTATTCATCAACATATACCCAACTACTAAATAATGATCGAGACAAAACTCAACCTACTTCCAAACCCGAGGAATACCGCTTATCGACAACCCCACAAAAACATTCTTATAAAACGTGATAATCATAATTAAGTAAACATAGAAACATTCTAGTTTACTCAAAACCTGTGGCAATGAGGAACATCCTCCTTTTAATACTCAACTTGGCATATAGGAACTTCCTCCCTTTTAAATCTCATAAATAATCCCATAATTTTCTTTCACAATAATTATCGTCAAAACGAATTAAATCTGATTGTACAAACAATGTAAAACCTTTAAAATCTCAATATACAAATAACGTAAAACTCTTTTTTTTTTCAAATCTCAATATATAACCACACAAAACCTTTTTAAATCTCAATATAAACTTTAAACCAATATCATTGATTTCCCAAAATAATCTGTACAAGTCTTAGTAAGAAATCTTACCTTTTCAGCAAACACAATCAACCAAACTCTATCTCAAGTCAATAAGGTTTCTTCTACGAACCCACAATCTGCAATATAATAAAGTATAGTATAAGTCACTTGACTATACTTCACATAATTCACACATAAGTCATGTAACCTTGTTAATGAGCTTTACTAATTTTAAACACGACTCAACGTCCTTAGAACATAAAAGTCAACGAAAGTCAAACTGGTCAAGTTTGGTCAACAAAAGTCAAACTGATTTTGACTCTACTACCATCCATATTATATTCCAACCAACTAACTCATTCTCCTTAACCATATACTAACAAAAATGCCATGCAATAAGCTCATCAAATATACAATCAGTTGACTATAATTCAACTTATGATTTAAAACTAACCTCTAATCCAATATACTCAAGAATTTCAAAATAACATTTAAATTCATAATAATTATAATCTAAACTGAAATTCAACTAATAACTCAACATAAGAAACTAACCATCAATCTAATATAACAAGAATTCATAGTGATTTCAAAAGTATCAATCTTTGCAAAGTAAACGCATAGATATGCTAATTAACTCGAATTAATCATAAAACATAAGCCAATTAAACAAATTGAGTATAGTATAAATTTCCCCCAAATCAATTTTCTCAAGAACCCTAAGTTAACAAAAAAAGACCGAAAATTCGCCTCCTTTGACCCGAAGACGCACCCACAAAAATCCCTCCTTTATTTTCTTTTCGAATTGCCCAATAACTGAATAATGAAGTCGGCAAGATGATGATGGATGTTGGCAAGATGATGATTAATGATGATGATAGATGATGGATGATGGATGGTGGAAGAATTAGGATGGATGAATTAGAAGGCTTAAAGAAAACTAAGGAAATAGGGAGTTAGGACTTGGAAGGCCAGCGTGGATGCATCCCCTGGGTGTAATACCCTAAATTTTTTACTATTTTTCTAGTATATTTTATTGACAAGTCTTATATTATACTCATTTTAATTTCGAAATTATTTTACAAGAAGAAAATAAAATCTGAAATTCCATTTTATTTGCGAAATTATTTTAACAAGAAGGAAGATAAAATCTGAAAACTAATTTTCAGATAAATCTTCACAAACTTTATCATATTTTCGGATTAAAATTTTTTAAAAAAATTGATTTTTCGGATTTCAAAAAAAAGTAACTAATTTTCTTTAAAAAAAAAAAACTGATTTTCGGATTTTCAAAGCTTGGAATCTAAAATCAGATTAGCTAGCCTAAATCAGTTACTAAATCTTTGAATTTGAGTTTAAATTTCAAAATAAGATTAAGTTAGTTAGGGTTATAAACCCTAAAATCCTCTCTATATAAACCCCTCTCAAACCACTCGAAAATCAGTATTCATCTCTCCAAATATTATCCTTCTTTTTCAACCTTACTCCATTTCACCATTAAAGAGGTGAGAAAAAAAAAAACTCAAGCTCTTACCTTTCTTTTATTTCTCTGATTTTCGGAAAGCAAATGATAAGAAGAATAAAAAAACCGAAGTAGGCAGCCATTGTTCTTTTCTTTCCTTCTTTCTCTTCCTTTTTTCTCTGACCTGCGTATGAAGCAGGGTTCTTAATGTTTTGTTGCTTCCTTCCTTTTTACTTTACTAACTTTGTTTTTATTCCATTTTTGTTTTGTCCTTTCTCTTTAACTTATTTAATTAATTTTTTTTCTTTTTGTTTTGTCCTTTCCATCAATTTTCCCTTTTCTTTTTCTTTTTCTTTTAATTTTCTCTATTTGCTAGTATCGTTTTACGTAAATCTTGCTATATGTTTTCCCTTTTGTTACATTTTTACTTCCTTTGTTGAACAACTTTTTATTTTGTTTTTGTTTTATCTACTCTTATTTTTATTCCCACTTTAAATATTCTATTATTAATTCTAAAAATTAAAGCTATGTTTTTTACTTCTACTTTTTATTGACAGGCTAAACTCGTATCACCTAGTCAAAGATAAATCCTAAGTCCTCTAATAATGATAGTCAAGGGAAGTAGGGTTGAATCCACAGAGAGACGGAGTTCTAAGTTAATATCCAGCTAAACATCTACTTCAGACAAAATCAGGGAAGAATCAGCTGAACTACTAATTAAACACTAGAAAGCAATATAAAGACGAGATTTAATCTATGAAATAAAGGTCTAGGAAATTAGTTCGGTCCACCATGCTTATACCAATCAAGGGATCAAATAACTATCAGAATCTAGGTCAAGAATCGATAGATTAGAGCAGTGTCAAGCTATGGTTAAGTCTCAATGCCCATAATTCAACATATGCAGCATGTTCACAAACATAATCAGAATTACTGATGTGTACTAGGCCTCTAAAAGTAAGACGGGTCTGTGCAAACAATTATTAACTTCAAGCAATTAATAAAACTGCGCAATAACATAAATTACTCAATAAGAACAAATCACACTAGAAACTAATAGCAATTCAAATATGAATCAAACCCTAGAAACTAATAGCAATTCAAATATGAATCATGGTATAAACATAGTTTTCCTCCCTAAAACCCTAGAAATAAGACTACTCACTCATAATTGAATCAACAATAATAAATCTAATATAAAACCCTATCAATTGCATCATGAATGAATAAATAATTAAACTAAGCAATCAAGAAAAATTAAAGAGATTAAGAGAGAAGAATAGTACCAATTGACGGAAAGTAATAAGCTTTATTGAAGATGATCTAAGGTTAAATCACCTTTCGAATTAATCTAAGAGTTTTACAAAGAAAGCAAATTAAAATCGTAAAACTAATTGAATGGAAATAATCACAAATAAAATCCACTAATGCTAACTACAACTAATTTAATGAATGAATGCTAAAATAAATCCCACTCTCCACTATTTATACCCCAGGCTCCTCATGCGGTGAATAACGGAACCCAATGAAGGCCTACACGCATGTGAGCCTAACTTTAAAACGCAAATCAGGATTTATAATCTGGGCCGCATACGCACGCCCGATCAGGCAGCATTCACCCTATGGCATCGGGCCAACAGTAGTCAGGCCAGCAGCTTCCCTTTCAGCGTAACAACATCAGCGACGGAATCTGGGCTTCGCCCGATGCCTTCAAGCGCATTTCACCTGATCGGAACGCGGTAATTCTTGGCCCAATCTTCGTCCCTTGGTTCATTGCAGCAGCAGCATCAAGCTTCAAAATTTGAATAAGGCTTGCCCGATCACACCCACCTGATCAGGCCTTGTGTGCCCGATTGGGTTGGGCTTAAATTGCCTACCATATTTTCTTTGTTTTTCCACCCGATTGGGTCGGATGATGTCCGCCCGATCGGGTGCGAAACTTTACCACGTGATCAATAAATCTTCGCCCAATCGGGCCATTTTCTGCCCGACCAGAGTACGGGAAGCTCCTTTTGACTCTTTGACTCTCAATTTTTCACGTTTTGAGGTCTTAGGACCTCCTAAACTATCCATAAAGCTCGTGCTCATTCCTATGGCCTCGTAACAACTCGCAAAGTCGTGGTTGCTTCTAAATAGCTTGGAAATAAGGAGAAAACTCCCTAAAACCTACAATTCAACACTGAAACACATATCCACAACTATATACGATAATTAGTATAAAATAGCTCCGAAGAGCTCAGACGGCCCACGAATTAGCTCATAAATAGGGGAGAAAACACTATATAAATACGTGATATCAAACTCCCCCAAGCTAAAACTTTGTTTGTCCTCAAGCAAATAGAACATGAACATGGAATACATTGCCTCACCCCATAGATAAAAATCAATCAAAGCTCAAAACATTTTCAGGACGAAGAATCGTTCAAGCAGGCAAAATTCAATTTCGGCTAATCAAATCCATTCAACTACCAATCATCCAAGCAATTAAACAAATTCAAGCATCCACAAGGCATACAAATCCTAAAAAGGCTCTCACAAAGGTGTCACTCCTCTCAATTTTGTGGCAGGTAAAGAATATGCCCGAACACTCACCAACCCGACCATCAATGCCCTTCCCACTCACACTCTCATGTGTTTAAGAAGGTTAAATGACACTCATCCTAGCCAAGTCGACTCAATTAGCAGACATACTCTTTAACTTTGACAAACTGACTCAAAATCAATCTAATAAACAATGCAGATACGAGCTCAAGAGGACTTTAAAGGGTTGTAATGGGGCTTAGGTAAGAGCTAGGGGATATATTTAGGAAAAGTGCTGGAAAAACCGAGAAAGGGGGAGCATAATTCACTCGAAACAAGGCTTGAGATGGGCGAAACAACTCCCAACAACACCATAAATCCACAAAATACACTCAAACTCTTACGAATCAATGAAAACTCACAACAAACCCAATTTTCAAGCAAAGTAGCATATTTTTATTTATAAACATACGTGAATTAAGGAACTTTGAATTCTTTTGAACTTTTCTTTCATTTTTGAAGTTCATTCACGCAACTCTAACTTTGCTTTTTCGTTTCTTTTTCTCACACTCAAACCACAACAAATACACTTTAATTCATTAAAAAACAAACCAAACCATAGAACCAATCTCAAACTCAACCTATACAAAAGCTCCCCCAAGCTAGGCTTGGAAATAGTATCGAAATAAAGGCCATGGGCTCAAAATTAGGTTTTAGTAACACAAAATAGGTCATTAGGCTCAGCGGGGCTAAGGAGGATAAAAGTATATCAATAATTCACTCTAAGGCTCAAGAATCAGACAAAAGAACGCCTCTATCACAACAATGCTACAAGTCATCGAATATCAGACAAGTACGAAGTCAAAGTCAAGATCAACCCACTAAAGAGGAACAAACACACAAAAACAGACTGGATAATCATATGAATCCAAAAGGCTACAAAGAGGCCTCATAGTCTAACCAATTCAGGTATGCAACACAAAGTAGTGTATAATAATCAAAATTCGCCTCAAAGTCATAGCAATCAAACATCAAATCATAGCCTCAAGATCACAAATGCCCAGCTATCCAGAAAACAAAGTCAAATCATTTTCTACAAGAGCACAACAAGGGGCACAGGGAGGCAACTAAACCAGTCATGGGAACCATATTTTTTTGATTTTTTCAGTATTTTTTGAAAGCAGTAAATCTATCCTAGAAAGCAGTAAAAGAGATAGAGAATACAAACAGGAAATCCTCCACCAAGCTGAACTTGGCAGTGTCCTCAATGTTAAAGGTAACAAAGGACGATGCTAAGAGGAAAAACAATGTTAATACCCTCACTCTCGCTCACTAAAAAAAATAGGAAAAATAATAAGAAAAGGAAAAAGGGGAAAAATATGAGTTGCCACTCGCACAGCGCTGGTTTATAAAGGTCCCGCACGACCATAATACCTCCATCTCTCAAATAGGAGGGGCTAAGCAACGAGTACCACCCTCATCAAACATTTTCCTTCTCCAAAGGTTCTTTATAATACCTCCAGACTGTGAGGTAACCTTAGGTGTATTTTGAACTTCTCTACACCTACCTCATCCAATACCTCAACCCTGCAACAAGATTGTTTCAGCATAGGTGCCTTAACAACATTGGTTAGTTTAAAAATCACTTTATCATCACCCACATTAAGAGTTAAAGACCTAGACTTAACATCAATAACAGCACCAGCAGTACACAAGAACGGTCTACCCAGAATAATGGGGATCTGGGCATCCTCATCCATATCTAACACCACAAAATCAACAGGAATATAGAATTTCCCGGCCCTAACAGGAACGTCCTCTAAAACACCTAGGGGATATTTTGTAGAACGATCAACCATCTATAAAGTGATTTGTGTGCATTTAAGTGCTCCCATATTCAGTTTCTTATAAACATATAAAGGCATAACATAAACAGAAGCCCGTAAATCACACAAAGCTTTATAAATAAAAATAGGTCCAAAATGGCAGGGATTGGAAAAAGGAAAAATTGCCTAAAATAATCAACCTTTTGACGATTCGCAAATAATAATGCAACCTTTTGATTATTCTGGAATAATGCAACCTTTATACCCCATTTATTTTAAATGAGACAAAACCGGATAAAATCAGTTATCACCTGAAGAATAAGTTTAACGGGACACGTGTTGGCTCATAACTGGTTCTAATAAAGTAATTTATAAAAAATAAAAAAAGAAGATAAAACAAATAATTACCCCCAAACTAGCTCCATTTCTCCCTCCTCTTCAAGCTTCCATTAATGGTCAAACCTTCAAAATCACACTCAATCGCACCACTTCTCCCAGTCACTTTCTCCTTCCACCGCTCACTTTCACCTCCTCGTCAATCTTCTCACTCAATGGCTAATAATATTCTCAGCCCCATATCTTAGCACCCCAAAACAACCTTTTAGGTTCTCCACTCTATCCCTTATTCCCACTTCAGATTGCCACTCCATTCTTTCACCTCCTCTCCTTTCCAATTCTTCCTTGAGCTCTTCCATGTCCGCGTTCGATCTTTGAAACTCGTATAATAGAACCCCACTTCCTCCATTGATTTAATTGATCTGAGCTGCCATCCTTCATACAACCTTTATATCCTCCCCTCAAAGTTGGACTATGGCCAACTCGCAGCAAATAATTCACATTTCTCACCCAACTCGAAGACCACCATCTTCCTCCTTGATTTAAACCAAAGCCATCGCCTTCATCAACGCTAATTTGCCACGCCTCCTTCCTCTGTTTTGAACCAGAACCGACCCAAATAAATAAAAAATTAATTAAAACTTACCTTGGCCGTCGAACGCAGGCTGGCGACGGCCATCAGGCCGCTCGTCGGAGCCCAGCCCCCACCGCCTCCCCTCTTCCTCTTTCTTTTCCTCCTCTGTTTTTTCTTTTTCCTTCATAAACTGATTCACTGCCTTTGTTTCTATTTTGTTTCTTTTCCTTTAGTTTATTTTATTTTTTTAAGTTTATTTAATATATTAATTAGAATTAAAGTTTTAATTAAAAAATTACCTTTTCTCCAGGTCATCGGTAATTTGTCTCATTTAAAATAAATAGGGCATAAAGGTTGCATTATTCTAGAATAATCAAAAGGTTGCATTATTATTTGCGAATCGTCAAAAGGTTGCATTATTCTAGGCAATTTTTCCAATGGAAAAACTACCAGGATCTTTTAACTTAGGTGGGGTTTTATTCTGAATAAAAGCAATGCACTCTTCAGTAAGTGCGGCATATTTTACCCCACCAAAGTCTCTTTTCTTGGTGATCATGACTTTCAGAAATTTGGCATACACAGGGACTTGGGTAATTAAATCTGTGAATGGAATCGTTACCTCGAGGTTCTTGACCATAGCCAAGAACTTACCAAACTGCTGATCGACCTTTGATTGATGTATCCTGCAAGGAAAAGGTAGCCTTGGTGTAAAAGGCGCTTCGGAAACCTTCTCTTTTTTCTTCTCTGTCTGTTCAGATTCCTCAGATAAGTCAACTTCAGACGTCGAACTCTTCCCTTTTCCTTCCTCTACCACCTTCTTTTTCCTTGTAGTCAGGGCGCCCTCATCAATGGGCAATGGAGGAGCATCATAAGCAGCGCCCCTACGAAGAGTAATGGCGTTTACATGCTCCCTCTGAATGGGCTGCCCTGGCGATTGTCCCTGCTGTCTTTGAGCATTGTTGTCTGCCAAATGTGCAATCTGAGTCTCGAGAAGTCTGATGTTCTTCTCTTGAGCTCTTTGTGCCTCCGCTTGAGCCTACATATGCTTTTGTGTTTCCTCATTGGTCTTTTTCATGGCCAACATTAGCTTCATCAATTCAGACATAGAAGGCTCTTGTGGGTTTATGTTTTGTGGAGGTGGGGTTTGAAAATTTTATGGGGCTTGGAAGTTATGAGGTGATGGAAATTTTGTGATGAAGGTCACTGAAAATCGGGAGAGGTTTGGTAATATGAGTGTTTAGGATGATTTTGTGGTGTAGGTTGAAAATTTTGTGGATTTTGGTAGTTATGTAGAGGGGGAAAGTTTGGTTGTCTCTGTTGGAAGGCGTTTGCCTGCTCCATCTGATGTTGACTGAACTGACATTCATGCCCAAAGTGACCTTACACACCACATACCTCGCAGTAAGATGAGGTAATGGGTGCTATGGCAGACATAGCGTTAATACTCAAGGGAGGGGGTGTCGAGGTAGAGGATCTCAAGGCGTCCATCTTTTGGCTTAGCTTCGCTATTTGTGAATTCAGTAATGCAATGGCGTATACCTCCAATACTTTCTTTGTGAGGCTGCGGGAAGTGGAATGATCATTGGCTGCAAGGTTGGACATAAAATCATAGCCTACATCCACTTCCTTATCAAGAAAAACTCCTCCCGCAGACAAGTCAACAATACTCTTCGTCTGAGGCTGCTGACCATTGTAAAATGTCTGCGTCAAGAACCATTTGTCCATGTTGTGATGTGGACACTCTCTCTGCAAATCTCTGAACCTAGCCCACGCTTCCCGAAGTGTTTCATCAGCCTCTTGGGAAAACGTGGCTAGTTTGTTTATGAATTCTGCTATTTTTGTAGGTGGATAATATTCTCTCCGGAATGCAGCAGAATTCTCACTCCATTCAGTTTCTTTCACGTCGTTCAACCACTTCTAGGCTCTATCTCTCAATGAGAACTCGAACAACATGACCTTTAGTTGATCTAGAGTGACGCAGGCATGTTTGACAGTTCGACAAAGCTGTTGAAATCGCTGCAGATGATTTGCCGGGTCGTCAGTAGGATGCCCACCAAACTAATTTTGCTGAACCATGCTGATGAGACCAGGCTTAATCTCGAAGTTTACTACGGCAATGGTGGGCATAATAGGTCCAGTGGAGAGACCATCTGGGTTGGGCACCCCATATGACTTCAGTGATTTGGACATAACTGAACTTAAGTGTCTGATCGAGAGTTGTTCAGCTGAACAGACTGCTTTTCTCTCCAAAATTTTTTTCGAATCTGCCTGGTTGTCCTTGTAAAATTGGCATCTGCTGGGATGGGGGAACCGTTTCTTTGAGACCTAGGCATACAAAAGAAACAAAAAGAAGCAGTAAAACGTACCTTAATTGGAACAATGAGGTTCTAATGAGGCATAGAGAAGTAGACCAAATAACTAAACAAAAACATAGAAAACTAGCCGTCTCCCCAGCAACGGCTCCAATTTTAACAGACTAAAGTCGTATCACCTAGTCAAAGATAAATCCTAAACCCTCTAATAATGATAGTCAAGGGAAGTAGGGTCGAATCCACAGAGAGACGGAGTTCCCAGTTAATATCCAGCTAAACAGCTACTTCAGACAAAATCAGGGAAGAATTAGCTGAACTACTAATTAAACACTAGAAAGCAATATAAAGACGAGATCTAATCTATGAAATTAAGGCGCAGGGAATTAGTTCATTCCACCATGCTTATACCAATCAAGAGATCAAACAACTATCCAAACCTAGGTCAAGAATCGATAGATTAGAGCAGTGTCAAACTATGGTTAAGTCTCAACGCCCATAATTCAACATATGCAGCATGTTCACAAACATATTCGTAATTACTGATGTGTACTAGGCCTCTAAAAGTAAGACGGGTCTGTGCAAACAATTATTAACCTCAAGCAATCAATGAAACTGTGCAATAACATTAATTACTCAATAAGAACAAATCACATCATAACCAATCTAATCAAACCCTAGAAACTAATAGCAATTCAAATATGAATCATGGTATAAACATGGTTTTCCTCCCTAAAACCCTAGAAATAAGACTACTCACTCATAATTGAATCAACAATAATAAATCTAATAAAAAACCCTAACAATTGCATCATGAATGAATAAATAATTAAACTAAGCAATCAAGAAATAATTAAAGAGATTAAGAGACAAGAATAGTACCAATTGACGGAAAGTAATAAGCTTTATTGAAGATGATCTAAGGTTCAATCACCTTTCGAATTAATCTAAGAGTTTTACTAAGAAAGCAAATTAAAATCCTAAAACTAATTGAGTGTAAATAATCACAAATAAAATCCACTAATGCTAACTACAATTAATTTAATGAATGAATGCTAAAATAAATCCCACTCCCCACTATTTATACCCCAGGCTCCTCATACGCTGAATAACGGAACCCAATGAAGGCCTGCACGCATGTGAGCCTAGCTTTAAAACGCAAATCAGGATTTAAAACCTGGGCCACATACGAACGCCCGATCTGGCAGCATTCACCCTATGGCATCGAGCCAACAGTAGTCAGGCCAGCAGCTTCCCTTTCAGCGTAACAACATCAGCGACATAATATGGGCTTCGCCCGATGCCTTCGGGCGCGTTTCACCCGATCGGGACACGGTAATTCTTGGCCCAATCTTCGTACCTTGGTTCATTACAGCAGCAGCAACAAGCTTCAAAGTTGAAATAAGGCTTGCCCGATCACCCACCCGATCAGGCCTTGTGTGCCCGATCGGGTTGGGCTTAAATTGCCTACCATATTTTCTTTGTTTTTCCACCCGATTGGGTCGGGTGATGTCCGCCCGATCGGGTGCGAAACTTTACCACCTGATCAATAAATCTTCGCCCGATCGGGCCATTTTCTGCCCGATCAGAGTACGGGAAGCTCCTTTTGACTCTTTGACTCTCAATTTTTCATGTTTTGAGGTCTTGGGACCTCCTAAACTATCCATAAAGCTCGTGGTCATTCCTATGTGCCTCGTAACAACTCGTAAAGCTGTGGTTGCTTCCAATTAGCTCGGAAATAAGGAGAAAACTCCCTAAAACCTATAATTCAACACTAAAACACAATACCACAACTATATACAATAATTAGTATATAAAATAGCTCCGAAGATCTCAAATGGCGCACGAATTAGCTCATAAATAGGGGATAAAACTCTATATAAATACGTGATATCATTTATTCATTTCTAACTAATCTGACTTAAGTAATGTTTATAATTGTTTAAGTTGCGAGTTAAGGAGTTACGTAATTTAACTGACTAAAGTTATTTTATTTTATTTTAGACGAAGGCTTCGTAGGGGACTATATAGAGAACCAGTAATTTTTAAGGGTGCGCTTATCAAGGTAATTCGCAATGTCTATCTACTATAGTATTCAATGTGTATAAGAGTGAAGATTTCTGAGGCCCTAGAATCACTTCTAGGAAAAGGAGTTCTATGATGTTTAGCATAAACGCAATTTTCACAAAAGAAATCATTAATATGTGAACACACAGAAGGATCAATATGCTTCATTCTATATAAGGAAGAATGACCGAGTTTAGCATGTAAGAGTTCAAGGGAAATTTTAGAATCATTTGTAGTCTTTGAAAGATTTGGATTAGCCTTAGAATTCTGAGCGGCAGCATGCATATTAAGGTAATATAGACCTCCAATCTTAGTGCCTTGAACAACTTCCTCACCATATGAATCAACAAACACACATTTGGACAAAGAAAATTTCACCTCAACATTACTGTTAACAGCCAATTGACCAACAGATAACAAGTTGTGCTAGAAAGCAGGAACCAAAAACACATTCTATAAAGTGAGATTTGCACAGATAATCACATCACCTATCTCAGTCACATGAGTACATCTACCATCAGGCAACCCTACATCTATTGCCTTTTTAAGTTTTCTTTATTAGAAAACAAACTCTTATCAAAAGCCATGTCATCAGTGGTACCAGAATCAACTATCCAAGAATGAATAGAGTAATAACAGCAAAATGTGCATGAGAAATATGAGGTTGACGAGTGGAAATTCTCCAAAGGTTTGTTTTCCTTGCACAGAAATTAAGAATTCTTGAAACATGGACTAAAGCATATTGGTATCAACATGGTTGGCAGCTATATTTGAACCAGTAGAAGGTCCCGCTCCCATATATTCAAGAGGTGTGTCTTCATAAGAAGTGTCGGCAGCTACATGTGCAACCAGCTTGCTAGAATTGTTGTTATGTGGCGATTTCTTATGATACTAGTCAGGAAAATCGATGAGTTTGAAGCATTGATCCTTGGTATGACCTTTACCCTTACAGTAATCACATCTCAGATTGAGTTTTTCATGTTTTTCTTTCCTCCAATCTTTCTTCACACCAGAATGTCGTTGAACAGCCAAGGCACTCACTTCAGGAGTTGAAAACTGATTAGCAGAAATATGTTTTTGCATCCCAATTTGCTGAGCTAAAGAAAATGCACGATTTAACGAAGGCAAAGGATCCATAGAGAGTATGTTAGTGATGACATTATCATAGACATCATTAAGATCAAGCAAGAACTCTATAAGTTTTTCTTCAGCCTGAAAATCTGCAATTTTCTTCAAGAAATTGCAAGTACATTTAGCTACAATCACAACTACGGTCAGGAAAGTTCCTGAGATTCTATAGTTCATCCGATAAACGCTTCATTCTTCCAATATATGCAATAATAGACATATTTTCTTGTTGTGTTGGCACATATTATTATTATTTTTGTGCCTACACTTGTTTCAACTTCTCTAGATACTTCTTTAGCTGATAAATTTCTGGTCCATTGGACTGTCCATTAATATCTTTCATAAACTTCATTCCACAGTTGAGAAGAACTCTCCACAAAAGTAAAATCCTCACCAATTTCAGGCTCCATTGAATTAACTAGCCAACAGGTAACTAGATAATCACATCTAATCCACCGATTAAACTCCTTATCACCAGATTGAGGTTTTGCAATTGAACCATCCAGAAAACCTAATTTATTTTTCGCTGTTAAAGCTCTCTTAATATTCCTCTTCCAACTAACAAAATTCGTAGCATTCAAGCTAATTGCTACCAATTTATTCATTGTTTGATCAGAATTTAAAATATACAAAGGATCATTGTAAAAATTACTCACATTGTTATCACCACTAGAGTTCGAATCTCCAAATGTTGCTGCCATTGAAAAAGATTCAAGTAATCGTTGAAGAAATGTTCAGATTTTGCAAGAGATTTAAATGAATATCCCTTAAAACGAGTAATAAATCTTTGTACGAAAATCTGTTCGAAGAACCTCTGTGCCAAGAATCTCTGTGCGAAAATCTAACCAGACGTTCAAGAGGAAGACTAAAATCAACGACCTAAACAAATGATAAGCTCTTATCAAGAATTCGCGAAATTAATTCATAACAGGACTTGCCCGCTCTGATACAATGAGAATCAGTTTAGAGAGAAATGTGTTTAGGTTTCATTATAGAAAGAAATGAATTACTTAGTTCTGTTATTACAGACTTTGTATTTATATATAAGTTGGTTATAACCAACTAAACAAGCTTAAAAGAAAACTTGTAACTAATTGTGCATATGTCAGCTTATTATAATTATTTAAAGGAGATATAAACTCATAGAGTGCTAGCTCCATATATTCATCTTGATTTCTCAATTGAACATATATAATCGTGAATCAATTAGATTAAAATAAGTGATTCAACACTGACTGTGCTAACGAGTGCTATGAAAAATCTATTAAATGGGTTTCAGTGCTTGACTACAACCCTAGAGTGATGAATTCATGAACATGTGGAGTTGGAACATCTATAATCAAAAAATCAAGTCGCCTGATTCTTGATTTGTTGATTATAGTGCTAAACGCAAAGCTCTGCTAAATGTTCACCCTAGAGTATCAAGAATCAGTTAGATCGAAAAACGAGTGTTGTGCGAAATAGGTTAGTGAAGAGAACAAGAAATGTCGTGGAGCTGGAAAGAGCGAGGGAGATTTAAAATATTACTATTGCTGACAAAAAATTCAAACCTTAAATATTAAATATATAATGGTAGTATTTATTCTCACATAAGTGAGTGTTCTCATATAAGAGGGGTATTCTTACAGAGTCTAGTCCTATATATAGAGAGAGAGAGAGTCGGCATCCGCTAAAACATAAACTTTGCTGAAAACTGAAAACTAACGGTACTGATTGGAAAAAAAGAGATACATATAAAATTTAGAAGGTTACATATTACTATTAGAGGGTATGCGTGCTTATAACATCAAACTTGTGCTGCTTACATCAAAGTTGTCAATATTTACAAAAAATGTCATCAACGAATGCACGCGTACCCCCTTTATGTTAACATGTACGTCCTTTACTTGGTTTTCACAATGAAAACAGTTTTCACTTGTTCATATTTGTATATATAATATATAATATAGGTTGTTTCAATGAGTCAGCATTAATCGGTGTGACTTATATATAATAATGGTTGTTTCAATGACTCATCATTAATCGATGTGACTTATGTTTAGCCAAAGAACGTAGGACTTCACTGAATAGTCGAGGATCGTGACTTTGAGGTAGCGCCTTTTTTATTAGAATTGCATTTGAATTGGAAGTCTACTTGAGGTTGGAATTATATTTGAATCGAAAGTGTATTTTGATTAGAATTATATTTGATTCGAAAGTCAACTTGAGTTCGATTTTATTTGAATTGGAAGGCTATTTGTGTAAGGAAGTTCACAAATAATTAAAAGAGCCAATCTAACTTAACATGAAATTAGACCAATATAATAAACCCCTTTTTTTAGGATTTTTATTGCGAACAATCTTATAAATGTCTGTTTTTGTGAAAAAAACATTATATAATTATTTTTTGGCAAGAAACAACATTATATATAAAAAAAAATTATAAGATGAAACCTTAAATGATTTTCCGGCCATTAACTGAAAAACTCTGAGGTTGACTTGCATCCATTTGGTACGTGACTTAGTAAAACCCCCATGTTCATAGTTATTAATTAAACTACTGCTAGTAAATTAACTAATAAAAAAGTAAACTTTTCAAAAAATAATATCTTGGTTTGAAAACTACGCTAGCGGCCACCTGGAAGGACCACCACCAACACCATGCGCAACTAGTAGTAGTGCTAGAGCTCCTCGACGGCCACTAGAGATGTCAACGAGTGGGATTTTGTTCGGGTGAGCCATCACCCTCATTCATCACCCGGGTTAGGATGATCCATCCATCCGTCACCCGCTTTACCCATCACCCAAAATCCATCCATCCATTACAACCGGGTGATTCGGGTGGATCAGGTGATTAACGGGTGAAAAATCTAGATATCCAATTTAGATTATATCTATTAAAAAAAATAATCTACCCAATTTCCACCTACACGTTCCGAAATCATAAATAAATACGCCGATGTTTTTAGCATAAAAAAAGGTGACGTCGCATCATACATGTTTCTGGAAGTCATCTTCACAACAATGAAGTCTCGACGACAATACTTCAACAATACAAGTTTCAATAATACTTCAACAGTACAAGTTTCAACAATATTTCACTAATAAAAATTAAACATTTATAATACTTCAACAAGAAGTGTTATGTAATATGTTGGCAGTAACTTAAACATGACAGCAGTAACTTAAACACGACAGCAACTAGTAGCACGACAGCAGCCAGCAGCACAACACGATAGGAGCCAGCAGCACGGCATGACAACAGCCAGCAGCACGACACGATAGCAGCCAGCAGCCAGCAGCATAGCACTGCAGCAGCACAGGACAACAACAGCAAGCAGCACAACACAGCATGGCAGCAGCACAACGCGGCAGCAGCAACACAGCATGACACCAACAACACAGCAGATTTCGTAAAAAACAGCAGCAACACGAAGACAACAATAGCAAGAAGTCGTCTTGGTGTCACCAAAGTCACATCAAATCCATCTCATCTTCGTCACCCTATCAAGAAAGTTTGAAAAAAAAAAGGAACAAAGTATAATCATAAAAGTTGTAGTAAACAAATTTAATTGTCAAAAATATTACCGAATCTAAACAACAACTTCACCCCCAAAATTATTCCCCACATTAGTCTCAACATCCACTATATCACGATCTTCTAAGATTATAGCACAAGCTTCACTATTATCAATCGAAGCCCCTACAATCAAAGTAATAAAAAACAAGTTATCAATCAATCACAATCAAATAAGTTTATGAACGGAAAGAAAATATATAAAAAATACTTTCACCTGAATAATCCCCTAAAATCCAATATAAACGGAGTTGTTCGAGGGATTGAAGACCCATATCCAGATTCATCATCTGTGTCCATAATGAATTTTCTACAATATTGAAGCAAATAAATAACAAAGACAAACAAAGATGATTATTAGTAAAATAATGGCATTAATAGAACATCAGCAGTAAGAGAATTTTCATAATGAAATACATACAACATGACACATTCATCAATCCAATTCATGAAACTAATCATACATAGATAACACAAATGTATACCCTACATTAAGTGAGCTATCTAATAAAAGTTATCACCATAATACAAATGCAAGCTCTATTTGACAATTGCAAGCTCATTGTAATACATTATACACACACCAACCAATTCCATCACTATACACCAACCAACCAATTCCATCACTGTAATATAATTTAACAGGTAGTACAATTATAAAACACCATTGTTACATTCACATAGTGGAAAAAATAGCTATTGTTGCGCCCCATTAGCGGCGGGCTATGTGAACAGCCCGTAGATAATGTTTATTAACTGCGGGCCTCTTAAGGAGCCCGTAGCTAAATTCAATTTTTAGGCGGGCTTTGGTTGAGACCCGCAGCTAAATTATCAACATTTAGTAGCTAAGTTCTTTTGACGCGGGCTTCCTCGAAGGCTCGTAGCTAAGTGCCTAAAACATTTAGTTCAATAGGCCCAGGCCCAGCCAATCTCTAAAACATTTCGTTCAATAGTTCCATTCCTCTGAGGCGAAGTGTGTCCTCTCAGGCGAAGCTTCAGGCGAATCATTTCAGGCGAATACGATGATTGGAGACAATGATGAAGAGGATGGTGAAGACGATGTCCAAGCCGATGCTGACAGAGAAGATGACTTTGAGGTTGCTTTTCTCTCTCTTTTCTTATTTTCTAGGGTTTTATACATATATTGATCTAGATCCACCGTAATTTGGTCCTTTTCGTAGGTTTGAGTTAGGGTTTCTTCCGGATTTCATTGTAATTAGCAGATAGGTTAGGAGTTTTGATTTTTTTTCTATTTTCTCATAAGTTTTATTGAACTTTTTGATCTTATTTTGGTATAGATCTCTTCTCTATCTCTCTCGATTGTGGATCTTGCTTTGTTTTAAGCGATTTTCGATTATTTTTGTTATGATTGTGGTGTGTGTTTAACCTAAGTCGATAATACTATTATGTTAACTCCTGTTGTATTTGTAATATAAGATTTGAATATGCGTTTAATATTCAATGATGTAATATAATTATATGTTTGTTTGCTATGAGGATATTATGGTTTTAGTGTTGTTGATTGTTGTTATTGGAGCTTCTTTATTCTGGAATTGTTATTCAGCCCCGCTTTTTCTTTTTCTTTCTCTGTTTAGTGGCAATGAAAATGGCGTTGGATTAGGAGGAGAAGATACCAGAATACGAGAGTAGGAGGTTGGAAAACATAAAGCGTAAGCAGAGTGTAGAATATTAACCAAATCCACGAATGTATATTGAAATTAGTGGAATGAATTACTAACCAGAGTGTAGGAAGACTGGAAGTATGTAGGAATGTTTGCGAATGTTTGGGAGTGTTTGGGGTTTTGGCCTTTGGGAGGCTGGAAGTCTATAGGAATGTTTGGGGTTTAGGGTTTTTAGATTTTATATTTAGTATTTTAATTCAAATTTATTATAATAAAAAATTAAACGGATGGATAATGGATCGGGTGGTGGATCGGGTGCTTAACCGGGTTGTGGATCGGGTGATAGGTGAGAAATGGTCACCCGCATCCTACCCGAATCCGTCACCCGGTATTCATCCGTTTATTCCGGTTTTTCACCCATTTATTTGAATAGGATGGAGCGGGTTACTGGATATCCACTGGATATTACCATCTCTAATGGCCACCAACAACTAGTCATAAAGTTGCCAGAAAATCGAGGGAAGAGGCGCACCAAAGAACAAAAGAAAAAGGAAAGAAAAAGGGAGAAGAAATTAAACGCATTGCTTTTACTTTGGTACTTGATTGATTATCCTAAAACGATCAATAATAAAACTAGCTTAAAACTTGAATATATGGAGAAATACAAAGAAGAAGAATTAGCATTTGAGAGATAAAATATAAAAACGCATCTTACGTTCTTTTTAATAAACTGGCTAGCAAATGAAGGAGAAAATCCTAACTTCCTTTTTATATTTATATTAACAATTTGAAATAATAGAAAGAGTAGTCTTTTTGGTTAAAGGAACAATATAGCCTTAATGCTGAAATTACCAAAATACCCTTTTTGCTGAAAATACTAAAATACTCTTTTTGGTTAATATAACAAATACCCTGTTAGTGAAAA
The DNA here is from genome assembly GCA_947645195.1 of Patellifolia procumbens. Taxonomy (NCBI): domain Eukaryota; kingdom Viridiplantae; phylum Streptophyta; class Magnoliopsida; order Caryophyllales; family Amaranthaceae; genus Patellifolia; species Patellifolia procumbens. The sequence continues at coordinate 6,909,318 of CANSGD010000016.1, forward strand.
GACCAAATACCCTTTGCTGAAAAGACAAAAATACCATTTGCTCTCAAGTAATACATATGAATAGCTTTAATACTTATAAAAATATTTAATTAAATAGCTCAAAAATATGTGGGATTACAATCCAATAAAAAAGAAATCAATGCTTGTTTCTTGACAAGTACATCTATATCTATCATCAAAGCAACTCAACTTGTTGGGACGAGGGTGATCTCTAACAACAAAATGCAACTTATGAATCAAATAAGATGATATTGTATTATTAGTGCAAGAACCACTAGCAATGATCACATTACAAGTATCTTCACCGACTTTGCAATGTTTATGAAACATATTTTTCATTATTTGTTCCTTGTTAATTAGGCAGACAATCAACATGCAAACCCCTCCTAACAACACTAAGTGGTTGTTTGGTTAACATGAGAAAGCATGGGAAATAGAAATTCCTAGGAATTAGAAAATAAGTTAGTTGTTTGGTTAACAATCAAATGACAAAATGGAGGAATTAGAAATTCCTAGGAATTTCAACTTCCCACAAAATGGAGGAATTTATTAACCTAGGTCCCCCTAGGTAAATAGAATTCCCATGGGAATTTAATTCCCCCAATGTCAACCAAACACTTTAACCAAATTCCCATGAATTTCATTATGGGATTCATTTCCTATGAATTGCAATTTCATGTGAATTTTGATTGCCCACGTAAACCAAACGATCACTAAGTAGTTTCGAATCATCCTCATGAAAAGCATATTTTCGTCTTCTTCCTCATGTTCTTGTGGGACAAATTCATACAATTCTTCCTACCTTCTCGTGCTCTATATTGTCTCATGGTAAGAGCTTTCCTAAAAGTACAACTTCTAGCTATGCGCCCTCTACCTAGCACTTCAAACATTTTTCTTCGTCTTGTTTTCCTCAGGTTCTAAATCACAGCCCTTTTGAAACAAAACGCTCGATTTAAATGAAGGAGATGCACAGAGTGAACATAAAAAACATTTAAATGAATATCAGTTAAATTTAAAAAAGAAAATGCCTCTACCAATCTTAACATGTTATTTTATCTTACGTTATTGTTCATTCACTACAAGAAAAACTGGTTTGGGCAACCAAAAAATCGTTGCACAAACCCTATATTTCGTCGCACAAATGAATGGGCGACAAATCATATTTCGTCGTGAAGGCGTTGCACAAAGGGTTTTGTGCGACGAAAATAGTTTTCGTCGCCCAAAGTTTGTAATACTAAAATACTACCTCTTAGTGCAACGATATTTTCGTCGGCCAAACATATAAAGGGCAACTAAAATTGTTTCGTCGCCCAAATATCTAATGGTGGTGCATCCAAATCTTTCGTCGCCCAAAACTTGTTTGTGCAACAAATGTTCTACATTTTGTCGCACAAAAGGTTTATATAAAAGCATGCTGATATATTTTGGGCGTAGATAATTTGGTTGCCCAAAAGTCCATTAGGCTTCTAATACTATTTTTGTTGCCCAAATAATGGTTGACTTTAGTCAAACACATCACCAAAAGAGGGTAATATTTATAAATAAATACTAAACTATAGAAGATGATAACATAGAAGAGAACTTATGTAATAAAGATTAAAAGGGCTTGACAATCTAAGTTATACTATGTGCTAATATAAAAAACCGTAGTCTAATCGTTAAATCTGTTAATCAACATTGCAAAGAAAACAAATCACACACTAAAGTATCTTAATTCACAGTCAAATCGAAAAAAACATCACTAAACTGTTGATATCACGTATTTATATAGAGTTTTATCCCCTATTTATGAGCTAATTTGTGCGTCATTGGAGCTCTTCGGAGCTATTTTATGCTAACTATCGTATATAGTTGTGGTTTTGTGTTTTAGTGTTCAATTGCAGGTTTTAGGGAGTTTTCTCCTCATTTCCGAGCTATTTGGAAGCAACCACGGCTTTACGAGATATTACGAGGTACTCAAGAGGTTTATGGATGGTTTAGGAGGTCCCAAGACCTCTAAACGTAAATAATTGAGAGTCAAAGAGTCAAAAGGAGCTTCCCGTACTCTGATCGGGCAAGAAATGGCCCGATCGGGCAAGAAATGGCCTGATCTGGCAAGAAATGGCCTGATCAGGCAAGAAATGGCCCGATCGGGCGATGATTTATTGATCGGGCGATAAAGTTTTGTACCCGATCTGGAGGACATCACCCGATCCTATCGGGTGGAAAAACGAAGAAAATATGGTTAGCATTTTTAAGCGCAACCCGATCAGGCAAACAAGACCCAATCGGGTGGGTGATCGGGCGGACTCAATTAACATTTTATTGTTGCTGGTTGCGTTAATCAAGTCTAAGAAGCAAGCTGGGCCTCAATGCCCCAGGCCCGATCGGGCAAAGTCATCCCACCCGATCGGGTGGAGGCCCAGACAAACAATTAATTTATGCTGCTGCTCGCCGGCACTGTTGGGTGAAAAGGGGACAAGGTGGCCCACTTATGTTGCTTTGCTGCTATGTGAATGAATTGTTGTTGTTGTGCGCTGAATAAGACAAAAGGTGGGCTAGGCCCACTAATTCATTATTGCTGCTATCAGTCACTCAAGGAAGTGTTGGACTTTCTCACTATGAACCCGATCGGGTGGCCCAAATCTTGTTTTTGAGCTGCTTTTTATGCGTGGAATCTAGAATTGAGTTGGTGAATATTTTTTGTGTAGACCCGATCGGGCGGCCCTTTGCCCGATTGGGTCCCGCACTCCATTTCGCGGAAAGTATATCTTTATTTCCGTTTTTAATTAGACTTTTGGGGGTATTATAAATACCTTTTCCTCAAATTTTTTAGAGACATCTTTTTATTCTGTTTTTATTTCCATAGTTCTTAGCTTAGTTTTATTTTAGTTTAAACACATTAGATTAGATTAAAGCTGATTGAACCTCAGATTTGATTTCAATTAAAGTTCTTTCTTTCCGTCAATTGGTATTCTTCTCTACTTTAATCTCTTTAATTTGTTTTGATTGCTTAGTTTAATTATTCAATTTATTCATGATGTTGAAATTAGGGTTTCTTATTAGAATTGTTATTATTGATTTAATTATGTCTGAGTAGTTTAATTTCTAGGGATTTAGAGAGGGAAGCCATGTTTATACCATGATTATTTGAATTGCTATTAGTTTCTAGGGTTTGATGAGATAGGTTATGGTGTGATTTGTTCTTATTGAGTAATTAACGTTATTGCGTAGTTTCTTTGACTACTTGAGGTTAATAATCGTTTGCACAGATCCGTCTTACTTTTAGAATCCTAGTACACACCAGTAATTCTGATTATGTTTGTGAACGTGCTGCATATGTTGAATTATGGGCGTTGAGACTTAACCATAGCTTGACACTGCTCTAATCTATCGATTCTCGACCTAGGTTCTGGTAGTTGTTTGATCCTTTGAATTGTATAAGCATGGTGGACCGAACTAATTCCCTAGACCTTTATTTCATAGAGTAAAAATCCTTTTCATATTGCTTTCTAGTGTCTAATTATTAGTTCAGCTGATTTCCATCTGATCTTGTCTGAAGTAGCTTTTTGGCTGAATATTAACTTAGAACTCCGTATCTCTATGGATTCGACCCTACTTCCATTGATTACCATTGTTAGAGGAATGTAGGGATTATCTTTGAATAGGTGATATGACTTTAGCCTATCAAATTTCGGCGCCGTTGCCGGGCAGACGGCTAGTTTTCTAAGTTTTTGTTTGGTTATTTGGTCTACTTCTCTGTGCCTCATTGGAACTTCATTCTTCTAATTGAGGTACGTTTTACTGCTTCTTTTTGTTTCTTTTGTTTGCCCAGCTCTCAAAGAAACGGTCCCCCCATCCCAGCGGATCCCGATCTTACTAGGACAATCAGGCAGATTCGAAAGAAAATTCAGAGAGAAAAGCAGTTTGTTCAGCTAAACACTTCTGGATCAGACACCTCGAGTTCAGTTATGTCTAAATCACTGAAGTCGTATGGGGTGCCCAACCCAGATGGTCTTTTCACTAGACCACCAATGCCCACCATCGCCGCTAACAATTTCAAGATTAAGCCTGGACTCATCAGCATGGTTCAGCAAAATCAATTTGGTGGGCATCCTACTGAAGATCCGGCCAATCATTTGCAGAGATTTCAACAACTCTGCCGAACTGTAAAGCATCAAGGGGTCACACCTGAGCAATTGAAGGTCATGCTCTTCGAGTTTTCACTCCGAGACAGAGCTCAGAAGTGGTTCAATGACATCAAAGTGTCTGAATGGTCGGAGATTTCTGCTGCATTCCTGAGAGAGTACTATCCACCCACAAAGACAGCAGAAATCAGAAATAAACTAGCCACGTTTTCCCAAGAGCCTGATGAAACACTTCAGGAAGCGTGGGCTAGGTTCAGAGATTTGCAGAGGGAGTGTCCACATCACAACATGGACAAATGGTTCTTGATGCAGACATTTTACAATTGTCTGCAGCCTCAGACGAAGAGTATTATTGATTCGTCTGTAGGAGGAGTTTTCTGGATAAGGAAGTGGATGTAGGCTATGAGTTTCTTTCAAACCTCGCAGCCAATGATCATTCCACTTCCCGAAGTCTCACAAGGAAGGTGTTGGAGGTAGATGCCATTGCATTATTGACTTCGGAGATAGCGAAGCTGAGCCAACAGATTGACACCTTCAAATCCTCTTCCTCGACAGCACCTCCCTTGAGTATTAATGTTATGACTGCCATGGCATCCATTACCTCATCTTACTTGCGAGGTATGCGGTGTGCAAGGTCATTTTGGGCATGACTGTCAATTCGGTCAACATCATATGGAGCAGGCAAACGCTTTCCAACAGAGACAACCAAACTTCCCCCCTCCACATAACTACCAAAATCCACAAAACCATCAACCTCCACCTCTACAAAACCATCCTAAACCCTCATACTACCAAACCCCACAAAATTTCCAGAGACCTCCACCTCAGAATTTCCATAACCCTAATTACTTCAAAGCCCCATAAAATTTTCACACCCCACCTCCACAAAACTCAAACCCACAAGAGCCTTCCATGTCTGATTTGCTGAAATTGATGTTGGATATGCAAAAGACCAATAAGGAAACACAAAAGCATATACAAGCTCAAGGGGAGGCACAAAGAACTCAAGAGAAGAACATCAAACACCTGGAGACTCAAATTGCACAATTAGCAAGCAATAGTGTTCAGAGGCGTCAAGGGGAATTGCCAGGGCAACCCATTCAGAGAGAGCATGTGAATGCCATCACTCTTCGTAGTGGCATTGCTTATGATGCCCCTCCAATGCCCATTAATGATGTTGCCCCAACTACGGGGGAAGAAGAGGGTGGTAGAGGAAGGAAAAAGGAAGAGTTCGACGTCTGAAGTCGACTTATCTGAGGAAGCAGAAGAGACATGGAAGAAAAAGGAGAAGATTTCTGAAACGTCTTTTACACCAAGGCTACCTTTTCCTCACAGGATGCAACAATCAAAGGTCGACCAGCAGTTTGGTAAGTTCTTGGCTATGGTCAAGAACCTTGAGGTAACGACTCCATTCACAGATTTGATTACCCAAGTCCTTGTTTATGCCAAATTTCTGAAAGACATGATCACCAAGAAAAGAGACTTTGGTGGGGTAGAACGTGTTGCACTTACTGAAGAGTGCAGTGCTTTTATTCAGAATAAAACCCCACCTAAGTTAAAAGATCCTGGTAGTTTTTCTATACCCTGCCATCTCGGACCTATTTTTATTGATAAAGCTTTGTGTGATTTAGGAGCTTCTGTTTCTATTATGCCATTATATGCTTATAAGAAACTGAATATGGGAGCACTTAAATGCACACAAATCACTTTACAGATGGTTGATCGTTCTATAAAATACCCTCTAGGTATTTTAGAGGACGTTCCTGTTAGGGTCGGGAAATTCTACATTCCTGTTGATTTTGTGGTGTTAGATATGGATAAGGAAGCTCAGATTCCCATTATTCTGGGTAGACCTTTTCTGTGTACTGCTGGTGCTATTATTGATGTTAAGTCTGGGTCTTTAGCTCTGAGTGTTGGTGATGATAAAGTGATTTTTAAACTGATCAATGTTGTTAAGGCACCTGTGCTTGAACAATCTTGTTGCAGGGCTGAGGTTTTGGATGAGGTAGGTGTGGAGAAGATTCCAATTTCACCTAAGGTTGTCTCATCGTCTGGAGGTATCATAAAGAACAGTTGGAGAAGGAAAGTGTTTGATGAGGGTGGCTCTCACTACTGCTTAGCCAGCGTTGTGCGAGTGGCAACTCGTATTTTTCCCCTTTTTCCTTTTCTTTTTGTTTTTCTTCTTTTTAGTGAGCGAGAGTGAGGGTACTAACGTTGTTTTTCCTCTTAGCATCGTCCTTTATTACCTTTTGGCATTGAGGACATTGTCAAGTTCAGCTTGGGGGAGGATTTCTGTTTGTATTCTCTATGTCTTTTACTGCTTTATAGGATAGATTTATTGCTTTCGAAAAATACTAAAAAAATTCAAAAAAAATGTGGTTCCCATGACTGGTTTTTTTGCCTCCCTGTGCCCCTTGTTGTGCTCTTATTGAAAATGATTTGACTCTGTTTTTTGGATAGCTGGGCAATTGTGATCTTGAGGCTTTGATTTGATGTTTGATTGCTATGATTTCGAGCGAGTTTTGATTATATTAGACTACATTGTGCTACATGCCTGAATTGGTTAGACTGTGAGGCCTCTTTGTAAGCTTATTGGATTTATATCATTATACAGTCTGTCTTTGTGTGTTAGTTCCTCTTTAATGGATTGATCTTGACTTTGACTTCGTACTTGTCTGCTTTTCGATGACTTGTAGCATTTGCTGTGATAGAGGCGTTCTTTTGTTTGATTCTTGAGCCTCAGAGTGAATTTTTGATATATTTTTATCCTCCTTAGCCCCACTGAGCCTAATGACTTGTTTCGTGTTACTTAAACCCTTATTATGAGCCCATGGCCTTCATTCCGATATTATTTCCAAGCCTAGCTTGGGGGAGCTTTTGTATGGGTTAAGTTTGAGATTGGTTTCATGGTTTGGTTTGGTTGTTGAGGAATTAAAAGTATATTTGTTGTGGTTTGAGTGTGAGAAAAAGAAAAGAAAAAGCAAAATTAGAGTTGAGTGAATGAAGTTCAGAAAAATGAAAGAAAAATGAAATAAAAGTTCAAAAGAATTCAAAGTCCTTCATTCACGTATGTTCATAAAGAAAAAATTTGCTTCATTGCTTGAAAATTGCGTTTGTTGTGAGTTTCATTGATTTATGAGAGTTGGGTTATTTTTCGTGGTTATAATGTGTTGTAGGGAGTTGTTTAGGCCATCTTAGGCCTTGTTTGAGTGATTCATGCTCCCCCTTTCTTTGTTTTTCCACCACATTACCTAAACGTATCCCGTACCTCTTACCTAATCCCCATTACAACCCTATAAAGTCCTCTTGAGCTCGTGTCTGTATTGTTTATTGGATTGATTTCGAGTTAGTTTGTCAAAGTTAAAGAGTATGTCTGCAAATTGAGCCGACTTGGCTAGGATGAGCGTCATTTAACCTTCTTAAACACGTGAGAGTATGAGTGGGAAGGGCATTTATGGTAGGGTTGGTGAGTGTTCGGTCATATTCTTTGCCTGCCACAAAATTGAGAGGAGTGGCACCTTGTGAGAGCCTTTTCAGGATTTGTATGCCTTGTGGATGCTTGGAATTTATGAACTGCTTGGATGATTGGTGGTTGGATAGATTTGATTAGCCAAACTTGAATTTTGCCTGCTTGAACGATTCTTAGTCTTGAAAACGTTTTGAGCTTTGATTGATTTTTGTCTATGGAGTGAGGCAATCTATTCCATGTTCATGTTCTGTTTGCTTGAGGACAAGAAAAGGTTTATCTTGGGGGAGTTTGATATCACGTATTTATATAGAGTTTTCTCCCCTATTTATGAGCTTATATGTGCGTCATTGGAGCTCTTCGGAGCTATTTTATGCTAACTATCGTATATAGTTGTGGTTTTGTATTTTAGTGTTGAATTGCAGGTTTTACGGAGTTTTCTCCTCATTTCCGAGCTATTTGGAAGCAACCACGGCTTTACGAGATATTACGAGGCATGTAGGATGACTCAAGAGCTTTATGGATAGTTTAGGAGGTCCCAAGACCTCTAAACGTGAAGAATTGAGAGTCAAAGAGTCAAAAGGATCTTCCCGTACTCTGATCGGGCAAGAAATGGCCCGATCGGGCAATGATTTATTGATCGGCGGTAAAGTTTCGTACCCGATCGGGTGGACATCACCCGATCCCATCGGATGGAAAAACGAAGAAAATATGGTTGGCACTTTTAAGCCCAACCCGATCGGGCAAACAAGAGCCAATCGGGTGGGTGATCGGGCGGACTCAATTCACTTTTTATTGCAGCTGGCTGCGTTAATCAAGTCTAAGAAGCAAGTTGGGCCTTAATGCCCGAGGCCCGATCGGGCAAAGTCATCCCACCCGATCGGGTGGAGGCCCAGACCAACAATTAATTTATGCTGCTGCTCGCTGGCGCTGTTGGGTGAAAAGGGGACAAGGTGGCCCACTTATGTTGCTTTGCTGCTATGTGAATGAATTGTTGCTGTTGTGCGCTGAATAAGACAAAGGGTGGGCGAGGCCCACTAATTCATTATTGCTGCTATCAGTCACGCAAGGAAGTGTTGGACTTTCTCACTATGGACCCGATCGGGTACTGGTGGCCTGATCCCATCGGGTGGCCTAAATCTTCTTTTTGAGCTGCATTTTATGCGTGCAATCCAGTCTTGAGTTGGTGAATATATTTTTGTGTGGACCCGATCGGGTCCCACACTCCATTTCGCGGAAATTATATCTTTATTTTCATTTTTAATTAGACTTTTGGGCGTATTATAAATACCTTTTCCTCATAGTTTTTAGAGACATCTTTTTATTCTATTTTTATTTCCATAGTTCTTAGCTTAGTTTTATTTTAGTTTAAACACTTTAGATTAGATTAAAGGTGATTGAACCTCGGATTTGATTTCAATTAAAGTTCTTTCTTTCCGTCAATTGGTATTCTTCTCTACTTTAGTCTCTTTAATTTATTTTGATTGCTTAGTTTAATTATTCAATTTATTCATGATGTTGAAAAATGGGTTTCTTATTAGAATTGTTATTATTGATTTAATTATGTCTGAGTAGTTTAATTTCTAGGGATTTAGAGAGGGAAGCCATGTTTATACCATGATTATTTGTATTGCTATTAGTTTCTAGGGTTTGATGAGATAGGTTATGGTGTGATTTGTTCTTATTGATTAATTAACGTTATTGCGCAGTTTCTTTGATTACTTGAGGTTAATAATCGTTTGCACAGATTCGTCTTACTTTTAGAGGCCTAGTACACACCAGTAATTCTGATTATGTTTGTGAACGTGCTGCATATTTTGAATTATGGGCGTTGAGACTTCACCATAGCTTGATACTGCTCTAATCTATCGATTCTCGACCTAGGTTCTGATAGTTGTTTGATCCTTTGATTGGTATAAGCATGGTGGACCGAACTAATTCCCTAGACCTTTATTTCATAGAGTAAAAATCCTTTTCATATTGCTTTCTAGTGTCTAATTATTAGTTCAGCTGATTTCTATCTGATCTTGTCTGAAGTAGCTTTTTGGCTGAATATTAACTTAGAACTCCGTCTCTCTTTGGATTCGACCCTACTTCCATTGACTACCATTGTTAGAGGACTGTAGGAATTATCTTTGAATAGGTGATACGACTTTAGCCTATCAACTGTTTAAATAAAAAACCATAGTCTAATCATTAAATCTGTTAATTAACATTGGAAAGAAAACAAATCACAGACTAAAGTATCTTAATTCACAATCAACATCGAAAAAAAATCACTAAAGTGTCTAAAATCATTTTCATCGTAACAACCTCCATCATTGCCAATCCCTTTCCATTAGCCTAATTTCCTGTTTGAATTAAAAGAAAAACATAAGAAATGTGGAACAACAAAGTATTGATTACAAAATAAAAAATCATCTGCAATGTTGTTGAAACAGGAACTCATGAGGAAATAATTGATGTAATTGTTGCCCAAAACAGGAACCATCCGACTTCATTCCTCATAATCGTAGCAATATATCAAAGGGGAAAAATAAATCAATATGCTAAAGCTATAAATTTAGTCAACACAAAAGGGAGACTAATATACTACCTGCAAGCATCATCCTTCTAACTCTTGTTGTGAGGTTTTCGCCCATGATGCTAAAGAAGTAACGCTGGATCAAGTATGCAACAACCGCGTAGATTCCCGCTCCTATGTAAATGAAGACATATTCCTTGGTCTTCTTTTCCATAGTAGCATAATTCCGATAGTAGAAAACCTCAATCATGTTGCTCATCACGATAGCAAAAGTTGGACCAATGAAACCGGAGAGTGTTGAACCTAGAACACCCATTATTGAGTAAGGCCACTCAAGGGCATTAAGTTTCATAAGCCGACTGAAATAGCCTCGTGGGGCAGGATTCTTCCTCTCTGATTCAGCACTAGAAACCATCTCAATTCGACCATCAAGACCCGTGCTGTATGAATAGCTCAAGTTCCTCAAACTTCCAGAACAAAGGCTCAGGGATTTTGTGGAGAGAGAATGACTTAATCTTGATGAGCAAGTACGGCGCGTGGAAGGGTTTGAGAAGTGCCTATTTCCAACCATTTCTTGAATCGGATCAATGATGCATAAGCACCGGCTTTAGAAATTAGTTCCTCATGAATTCCTGTTTCAAAAACTTGTCCTTACTGAATTACAATGATTGTGTCAACATTTCGGATGGTGGAAAGGCGGTGGCAACAACCACAGTATCGAAGAAATAGGAATTTGGGTTCTGAATGGAAGAACCAACAGTTGTGCTGCTACTATATGTTGTGTATGTTGTGTGTGTTGTTGGCAGTGTATGATGTTGGCGGTTTGTTGTCTGACGTCATTGACGTGGCTCGGCTAGGATACCTTAGAGGTAGGGGCAGACAATGTATGGGCAGATGATGCAGGGGCAGACAAACAGAGGCAGACGATGTAGGGGCAGCTACTAATGCAGATGGACTACACTATAGTCGGACATAGTGGGGAGACTGCTATGGGGCACACATAAGATGAAGACGATACCAGAAAAACAGGGGAACAAAAGGGAGTAATTTCAAGAAAAATGGTGCAACCAATTTGAACAAGTAGATAGAAGACAATAGATGAAAACAAAAAACAGAAAAAACACAATACCTCATTTTTTCAAACATCATCAGCATCTCTTCTCGTAGCTTCTTTTCGCGTTGGATACCCTCAACGTTCACTCTAGAAACAGACGCTCTAAGCTCATAATTTGAAGCTCTAAGCTCCTCATTTGATATCCTGAGGTCATCATTAGATGCCTTAAGCATGTCAATTTGACTAACCAGTGAAACCTCTCATTCGGCTGCAGCATCCTTCAACTGTTGAATTTCTTCGGAGAGCTGCAGTCTTACTTCACTGTTGTATTATGTTATTCTTTGGTGGTCATGCTCCGTAACCAAGTCCTCTTACATATCCGGATTTGGGTTTCAAATCCTCAAGGTAGGCAGCTTTCACACTTAGTGTATCTAACACCATGCTTCTCTATTTCAGATATATGGAGCTTTTTCAGTTCTTCGTAATTCTTCTCGGCTTCGGGTTGCCAACCAGTGGTTTTATGCCTAATATATAAAATCATACACAATATTAGGACTGATATGAATATGGCAATATGAAAGCAATATTCAAGTGTACTCCAATGCAAAGGAACGTAGATAATTAAAAGTCCGAATTATGATGTGTTTTGTGTCTAAAGTTTGTGTTTTTATGTGTTTATGGGATATGGAAATTAAATCAATCACTCCTGAAAGATTTAATTAACTTTCAATCTCACTTAAACCACTCCTGGAATTAAGTAGATTAATCACTCAATAATTATCACTCCTGAAAATTATTAAATGGCACGAATTTAATTGACAAACAATTAAGCTCGAAATATCTGACTTAAACTCTCAAAATTTCACTGAATAAAATCGACTACATAGTCCCCTATTTATACTAGTACACCTCTAGTATGATAAGGAACCCTAACTCTATCTAAAAAGCAAGATAAAACTAAATCCCTAAAATGAAGGGAAATATAGAGATAAGCAAGGATAAGCATCTAAGGAAAATGATAGGTATTCGGCCTTATCATATCCATTCCACACGCCTAAGGTTATCATTTTCTCTCCAACATCAATCCTAATCACAATAGGATTTGGAAACCTACTAGAACTTACATAGATAACCGAAATAACCATATTTTCGGCCCCTATGGTAGTTTTTATTACATGAATAAAAATGACTCAACAAAAGCAAATAGAATACTCTAGAAGACTACATATGGACGCCCCATATTAGCCATTTCAAGCTAGTTCTTCCTCCCAAGCTAACATAGTCACAAAAGATCCATTGGCCTTGAGCTTGAATACAAAGGTCTCAAGAACCAAGCAAATAGGCTCATCTCCAATGGTTGACTTTGGCTCTTGACCCATGTCATTCTCCCCCTCTTCAAAAGAATTTGTCCTCAAATTTTCATCATCATAGTAAGGACTAAGATCTCCAACATTGAAGGTAGCATTCACACCTCCATACTGACTTGGAAGATCAATCTTGTAGGCACTATCTCCAATCACCTCAAGCACCTTAAAGGGACCATCAGCCCTAGGCATGAGCTTATTCTTCCTCTTGCTTGGGAACCTCTCCTTTCTCAAATGAATCCACACAAGATGGCCACTTTTGAACCTTGGTTGCCTTCTATGCTTGTTTGCTCTCTCCTTGTATTGAGTGTTCATCTTTTCTATTCTTGCTTTGACTTGCTCACATGTTTTCTTGAAGGTTTCGAACCTCTTCTTTTCATCAACATGAATTTCAGATTTGGTTAGTACAATAAAATCAATAGGAAGGAAAGGATTGATACCATAGACCACCTCAAATGGAGATTGAGAGGTAGTGGTTGAATGAGCTCGATTATAAGCAAATTCAGTATGGGCTAGTTTCATATCCCAATCCTTTTGTGTTTTACTCACCAAACCACGCAATAAAGCTCCAAGAGTTCTATTAGTTACTTCAGTTTGGCCATCAGTTTGAGGATGATGACTAGTACTGAAAAGTAACTTGGTTCCAACCATCTTCCACAAGCTCCTCCAAAAGTGACTTAGGAACTTGGAATCACGATCACTAACAATACTTCTAGGGATGCCATGTAGGCGAATGATCTCCCTAAAGTACAAATCAGCAACATGTAAAGCATCATCAGTTTTATGCATAGGTACGAAATGAGCCATCTTAGAGAAAAGATCTACCACCACCATGATAGCATCTTTTCCCCTTTGAGTTCTAGGCAACCCTACTATGAAATCCATACTCACACTATCCCAAGGAGCATTGGGGACTGGTAATGGAGTGTATAGGCCTTTATGGAAGGTACTCTTGGCCCTTTGACAACTAGCACACCTACTAACCACCATATGAACATCTTTCACCATGTTAGGCCAATAGAAACTCTCACTCAATGTATCTAGGGTCTTTTGAATGCCAAAATGGCCAGCCACGCCACCACTATGGACTTCCCTCACCAACAACTCCCTCACGCCACTCTTAGGAACACAAAGCCTGTTCCCCTTAAACAGAAATCCTTCTTGCACTACATACATGCCATTAGGGTTAGTAAAATAATTACAAAAGTCATCATCTTTTACATACAATTCTTTCAAATGATCAAACCCTAAAATACGAGCATCAACCATGGTTAAGAGATAGGAACGCCTAGAAAGAGCATCAGCAACAACATTACTCTTTCCTTCTTTATACTTAGAAGAAAAAGTAAAAGATTGTAGGAATTCAACCCACTTGGCGTGCCTATAATTGATCTTTTGTTGCCCATGGATGTGTTTGAGTGCCTCATGATCTGAATGAAGTATAAAAGGCTTTGGCCTTAAATAATGAGACCAATGATCCAAGGCCCTTACAATAGCATAAAACTCACGATCATAATTAGAGTAATTGAGCTTGGCGCCACTCAATTTCTCACTAAAGAATGCAATAGGCCTCTTCTCTTGGATCAAAACAGCACCTACGCCAATCCAACTTGCATCACACTCTACCTCGAACAACTTGTGAAAATCTGGCAAGGCTAGGATAGGGGCGTTGCAAAGGAGCCTCTTCACCTCTTCAAATGATCTTTGAGCTTGAGAGTTCCAAGAAAACTCTCCCTTCTTCATCAACTCTGTGATTGGAGCCATAACTGTTGAGAAGTTTCGAATGAACCTCCTATAGAAGGAAGCTAGGCCATGAAAAATTCTACACTCATGAGCATTGCTTGGCGCCAACCATGTGGAAATAGCTTTGACTTTCTCTGGATCAACATGTACTCCCTCCCTAGAAACAATATAGCCAAGAAAAGCAATACTAGGTACAAGAAAGTCACACTTTTCCATCTTTCCATACAGTTTTTGTTCTCTCAATTTTTCAAACAAAAGTCTTAAATGAGCCAAATGAGATTCAATACTAGTACTATACACAAGAATATCATCTAGATAGACAACAATAAACTTGTTAAGAAAGGGACGTAGTACCTCATTCATAAGCCTCATAAAAGAACTAGGAGCATTGCAAAGACCAAAGGCATCACCATCCACTCATATAGACCTTGTTTGGTCTTAAAAGTGGTTTTCCACTCATCTCCTTCCCTAATTCTCATTTGGTGATATCCACTCTTTAGGTCTATCTTTGAAAACACCAAAGCTCCATGTAACTCATCAAGCATGTCCTCCAATCTAGGCATAGGAAAACGATACTTGATGGTGATGTTGTTGACGGCCCTACTATCAATGCACATCCTCCATGTACCATCCTTCTTAGGGACAAGAAGGGCAGGAACGGCGCATGGACTCATGCTTTCTTTCACATAGCCTCGTTCAATCAACTCTTCAATCTGTTTGTAGCTCCTTAGAAGCCATAGGATCGCATCTATATACTGGTTTGTTAGGCAAAGGTGCGCCTGGCACTAGATCAATAGCATGCTCAATCCCTCTCAAAGATGGTAACCCTTGAGGCAACTCTTTGGGAAAGACATCCCCAAACTCCTCTAGCAAAGCTGTAAGGTTAGGATCCTTCATAGAAACATCATTAGTTAAAGTACATTTAACAAATAAAGCATAACCATGACCTTCTATTTCAACCTCCTTTTCGAACTCTTTGGGTGAAAGGAACAAACTTTGCTTGCTTTCATCCCTCTTCTTTGGCGTAATAGTGTTAGGAGACAAGGGCATAAGTCGAATCCTTTTGGATCCCATCAAAACAGAATACACATTGGTCTCCCCCTCATGAATAACCTTTCGATCAAATTGCCAAGGTCTACCAAGAAGAATATGACAAGCACTCATAGGAAGAACATCACCCCATAACTCATCTTTGTAGCTACCAATCGAAAAAGAAACAAGGGCTTGTTTCTTAACCATCAAACCAGTCTTATCATCTAACCAACTCAACTTATAAGGACAAGGATGATCTCTAACCAACAAATTCAACTTAGAGACCACATTAGATGCCACCACATTAGTGCAAGATCCACTATCAATAATCACATTGCAAGAGAAATCACCAACTCTACATCTAGTATGAAAAAGATTTTCTCTTTGCTCATGATTAGGTGAATGATCAACATGTAAAGTCCTCCTAATAACTCCAATCATCCTAGAGTCATCTTCAGCATAGGCATCTTCATCCTCATTCTCCTCACTCTCATGGTCTCTCTCCACCACATAGTCATACATCCTCTCTTCCTCCTCCATGGTCATGTATTATCTCATGGTTAGGGCTTTTCTAGTGGGACAATTTGCAGCAATATGACCCCTCCCTTGACACTTAAAACACTTCCTACTATCATCATACTTCTCTCTAGAAACCACCAATTTAGGGCGCTCCCCCTTTTGTTCCCCCTTAGAAGGAATTTCATTTTTTTCAAAGGTTTTGCAAGAAGATGGATAATTAGGGTTAGCGTTAAAGCTTTTGAAAGTGGTGTTTTTCCCCCCATAGGTTCTCTTATCCTCAAGGTCATGTCTTTCAAACTTCAAAGCCAATTGACACACATCATCAAAGGTACTATAGTTGGCAATATCAATCTTTCTAGCAATAGATTTATGAAGACCTCCAATAAACCTAGCAATTTTTTCTTGCTCAACCTCTTCATTACCACATAGCAAGCATAATTTATCAAATTCCAAAGTATAATCATTCACACTCATAGAATCTTGAGTTAAATCACGCTTTTTCATGTATTGCCTTTGAATGAAATCACTTGGAATAAATCTCTCTTTCAACTTCTTTTTAAGCTTCTCCCAACTTTTAAGCTTAGGTTTTCCAAGTTTTGCCCTTTTTGCTTTTAGACTTTCTAACCAAATTCCAGCATATTTAGTTTGTCTAATAGTGGCAATTTTAAACTTTTTATCATCATCAAATCCCCTATAGTCACACACCTTCTCAAGTTGCCTAATCCACTCAAGCAAATCTTCAGGATTTGCATTACCATCAAAATCATCCAATTTTATTCCCCTATCAACATCATAAGTGGATTTAACATTTTGGACAACCTCATGATCAGATTCATAATCAACATGATTAGGGTCGTTTCTCCTTTTAAACATATCATGCAAGGTTAAATGGGCGGTTTCCAACCTCCTAGCCCTAGCTCTGTCCTCCTCAACACCAATAAGTAAATCATGCATCATTTTTTCAAGTTTCTCCACACTAGACATGATTTAAACTTAAAACAATCAACAAATAAGCCACACAAATACACAAAGTCACGCCAACAAGAGTAGTAGCCAACCAACCACACAAGCCCAAACAATGATCAATAACTAGAATTAACTAGTTTAGAATGCTTACCAAGAAAGTCGGACACTTTCTTTCCTCACCCTCCTGGAAAACTGATACCAATTGATATGAATATGGCTCTATCAAAGCAATATTCAAGTGTACTCCAATGCAAAAGAACCTAGATAATTAAAAGTCCGAATTTTTATGTGTTTTGTGTCTAAAGTTTGTGTTTTTATGTGTTTATGGGATATGGAAATTAAATCAATCACTCCTGAAAGATTTAATTAACTTTCAATCTCACTTAAACCACTCCTGGAATTAAGTAGATTAATCACTCAATAATTATCACTCCTGAAAATTATTAAATGGCACGAATTTAATTGACAAACAATTAAGCTCGAAATATATGACTTAAACTCTCAAAATTTCACTGAATAAAATCGACTACATAGTCCCCTATTTATACTAGTACACCTCTAGTATGATAAGGAACCCTAACTCTATCTAAAAAGCAAGACAAAAATAAATCCCTAAAATGAAGGGAAAGATAGAGATAGAGATAAGCAAGGATAAGCATCTAAGGAAAATGATAGGTATTCGGCCTTATCATATCCATTCCAGACGCCTAAGCTTGTCATTTTCTCTCCAACATCAATCCTAATCACAATAGGATTTGGAAACCTACTAGAACTTACATAGATAACCGAAATAACCATATTTTCGGCCCCTATGGTAGTTTTTATTACATGAATAAAAATGACTCAACAAAAGCAAATAGAATACTCTAGAAGACTACATATGGACGCCCCATATTAGCCATTTCAAGCTAGTTCTTCCTCCCAAGCTAACATAGTCACAAAAGATCCATTGGCCTTGAGCTTGAATCCAAAGGTCTCAAGAACCAAGCAAAGAGGCTCATCTCCAATGGTTGACTTTGGCTCTTGACTTATGTCAAGGACCATAAAGTAATTTATAAACTAGTTACTAAATCTACTTGCACTTAGGAAATTACTTTTTAGTCTTCCCGTATAATTTGATGTATAAGAAATCTTGTTGGTCTTCATGAGTTTCTGGTGATCCTTCAACATCTTAAGACAGTTGCACTGGTGTCTCATTCATCTTGCATGAAAGAAAAGGTCATTGCAAGTCCAAATCTCAAAAGGGAAGAAGGCGAGAAAACATAGGCACTAATTAAGAATAAAAAAATCAATCACCAAGTGATAGAAAATTCTGGCCGTTGATCGTGAACCATTCGCTGTCGTTTCAGTTTGGGCGAGCCTATTGGATGCATTGACTTAGCTAATATACTACATCACATATTATAAAGTTTTGTAAGTATTAAAATCTAATAGCATTTTACTCCTAATAAGCAGAGAAAATATAATGAAAAGTGCATATACCTGCTGCTTTAAACCACCCCAGTGCTCAGCAATCAGCCATGCCCATTGGTCTTTATCAATAGTCAGCCTATTGTTTAGTGCTTGTGCTATCGATTTGTCTTTAAAGTGTACATCTTTGAGCCTAGATCGTCAATTTTTGTACAGACTACTACATTGGACACTCAATGCTTTAGTCACATCAACACCGCCAGCTTTTTCGGGTAAATCGTATTTTGCCTGCCAAACAATGCAACACATTTGAATTCACTTTTAGTATGTACATAAGCTGTCATATAAGATAGAATAAGATCTACCTGAAATTGAAGTGTAGCGTGTGAGTGAGAGGTGAGTGAAAGCAGAATAGGAAAATTCAGAATAGATTATAGAAACAGAAGAAACAAGTTTTAGGGCATAACTGTTTGAAAAACAAACTAAGCTCGCTTAAAGGCACTAAGACCCTTTCGTCTAATACACCTTGAAAAGACAGTGTTAGCAAATCTTGCATGAAAACATGAAAATCGTGAGATTTCATTCCCAAAATATTCCCATCTTGCAAAGAAGCACACCTTGAAATATTAGAGGAGTATCCATCCAAAAAAGACAACTTTGATATAAAGGTGACTATTTTCCTCCTTTCATTCAATGTCAAGTTGTAAGGTGCTTTTGGAAACACTAACTTCGGTCTCAGTTCATCATGCATTTTCATTGCTTCTAAGTCCCATCGAGCATTTAAGGTGTCCTTGTTCTTTCCAGGTAAGTGATAGGATTTAGTCATATCACCTAATCAAAGATAAACCTACAGTCCTCTAACTATGGTAGTCAATGGAAGCAGGGTCGAATCCACAGGGAGACATAGTTTCTAAATTATTATTCAATCAATTAGCTACTTCAGATGAAATCAGAGAAGAATTAACTGAACGAATGATTAAGCTAAAGAAGATGGATTAAACCGAGGATTTAACTATGGACTCAAACCCTAGGGTATTAGGTCGGTCCATCATGCTTATACCAATCAAATAAGGTCAACTACTATCAAAACCTAAGTCATGAGTCAAGTGATTAGAACACGTGTTGAGCTATGGTTAAGACTCAAAGCTCATAGTTCAACATACGCCGCATGTTCACTAACGTAATCAGAACTACTGATGTGTCTTAGGCCTCTAGTCGTAAGACAGATCTGTGCAAACAAGTATTAACCACAAGCAATCAATGAAATTGTACACTAACATTAATCACTAATTAATAACAAACCACATCACAATCACCCTAATCAAGCCCTAGCAATTGATAGAAATCTAAATAACAATCATGGTATAAACATGGCTTTCCTATCTAACACCCTAGAAAGAGAACTACTCACTCATAATTGAATTGACAATAACAAACCTAATTAGAAACCCTAATAATTGCATTATGAATGAATAAATAATTAAGCTAAGCAATTAAGAATAATAAAAGAGATTAGAGTAAAGAAGAATACCAATTGACAGAAAGCGAGAACTTTTATTGAAATCGAACAGGTTCAATCACCTTTAATCTAATCTAAAGCTAGAGTTTAAAGATGTAAAAAGATGTCTCCAAAATAATGAGGAAAAGGTCTTTATAATACCCCTCAAAGTCAAACTAAATGCAGAAACAAAAGTGGAAAAATCGCGTACGCGGGCACGAGACCCGATCGGGCCAAAGGCCACCCGATCGGGCCCACACACAAATCAGCACCAACTTTGTCCATCGTTCAACGCAGCAATAGCAGCAAGTAAATAGACGATTGGGCTCCACCCGATCCAGCACCCGATCGGGTCTGGGATCGGGTCCTCAGCAAAATGGCCCAGCACGCTCTCCTCTCACGCAACAGCACAACCAGATCTAGGAGCATCCGACCCGATCGGGTCGGGCGGAGAATGCCCGATCGGGTCTGGGCACATGTCTTCTCGCCCGATCTGATCGGGTAATGCTTGCCCGATCGGGTCCGCAACTTTTGTACCCGATCATAATATCTTTGCCCAATCGGGCCATTTTTGCCCGATCAGAGTATGGAAAACTCCTTTTTGACTCTTTGGCTCTCAATTCTTCACGTTTAGAGGTCTTGGGACCTCCTAAACTATCCATAAAGCTCATGAGCCATCCTACGTGCCTCGTAACATCTCGTAAAGCCGTGGTTGCTTCCAAATAGCTCGAAATTAAGGAGAAAACTCCCTAAAACCTGCAATTCAACACTAAAACACAAAACCACAGCTATATACGATAGTTAGCATAAAATAGCTCCAATGACACACAAATTAGCTTGTAAATAAGGGAGAAAGTCTATATAAATACGTGATATCAGTAAGTCAAGCAATGTGCCTAATATGCTTTCGCATACATTTTTCTCCACGTGCATTACATCCAAGTTGTGTCTTATTAAAAGATGTTTCCAATAAGGTAATTGGACCATATATCGGTCTCCTTTCTTAGGTTTTCCGGTGTTCCCTTTTCCAAACTCCACATCTGGGTATCCACTTAGTTGCTCCAAAATATCATATCCCGAAAGTGGAATTGGAGGAGGACCCCTTTCCACCTTCCTACCAAACGAACTCCTATTTAGTCTCCATTTGTACTCAGGTTGTAGAAACCTTCGATGACCCATGTAGCACCATTTGTGACCATGACGCAACTTGTCAGATTGTGTGTCTTTATGACAATTAGGACATGCAAGGAACCCTTTATTGCTCCACCCAGACAAATTGGTGTATGCGGGAAAGTCATTGATTGTCCATAACACACCTGCTCTCATATTAAAGTCTCCTTGGCGTGGGAATCAAAAGTCACTACCCCAACCTCCCATAATTCCCTAAGTTCATCTATCAAGGGTTGCAAAAATACATCAATAGCATTGCCAGGAGATTTAGGTCCAGAAACTAATAAAGACAACATCATGTTGTCACTCTTCATGCACATCCAAGGTGGTAAATTGTAAGGGACCAACATTACCGGCCATATACTGTATCTACTACTCATGTTAGCCCCTGGATTAAACCCGTCACTAGCTAAACCTAATCGGACATTACGTGCATCGATAGCAAAGTCAGCATCAAAATCATCCAAAGTTTTCCATGCTTGTGAATCTCGTGGATGTTTCATAATCCTAACATCTTTTTCGGGGACTTCCTTCTTATGTCATAGCATATGACAAGCTAATTTTGAAGATATAAACATCCTTTGGAGCCTTGGAATTAATGGAAAATGACTCAAGTTTAATTGAGGTATCCGTGTTTTCTTCTTTCCATCTCCATCATCATCATCTGAAGAATCATCACCTTGATTAACTTTTTCCTTCCATCTAGGGGTCAAACATTTAGGACATTTAACTTCATTTGCATACTCTTTTCGAAATAAAACACAACGGTTGACACACGCATCAATCTTAACATAGTCCAATCCCAACGCCTTTCTATATTTCTTTGCTTCATAGGAACTTGAAGGAAAACTTTTGTCATAATTAAATGCCCTATGTAATGTGTTCAATAACATCGAAAAAGACTTGTCGCTCCACTTGTTGATAACTTTAATGTGCAACAAACTGATAAGAAACTCTAATCTTTTGAATGTTTACACCCTGGATACAACTTTGCTTCTATATCTTCCATCAATTTTAGGAATTCTATAGGAGTCTCATCATTAACCTTGTTTGATCCAAACTCGTTGGATATCTCATTTCCACAGGCTAATGGATTAGTGTTGGAATTCCATAGATTAGTCGCGTCAAAAACTAATGGAGCGAAGTCATCAAATGGCATATCATCATCATCATCATCACTATTTGAAACCTGGGTTGTATATCCTTCTTCGTCAACAATATCATTTATCTCCTCACATTCTCCCTGAATAACCCATGGATTATTACTACGTTCTATGCCATATACTAGTAAGTGACATTGCATACTTTTACGATCTTGGGACAAAAACCAATCTACAATTCAAACAAGGACATTTCAACGGTGTATCATCCGTCTTTTCTGTAATCGCAAACACTAGAAACTCATTAACACCAGCGATATACTCCGGTTTATGTCTATCCTTTAACCCATTGTGAGCCATCCAACTTCGATCTCTATTCATACTTAATATCGAAATAAATGAAAATAATTAACAAATGGGACATTTAGAAAAAATAGTTTGCAAGGAACTATTGGTATAATATAAACCGAAGGTGGTATAATCAAAGCAAAAGTATGAAACAAAGAGTGCATATAATTTTCATAAATAGAATGAGAAGGTAGAATAATCAAAGACCTTTGTTACATAAAATCAATCCCTATAGACATGCTTCGCAAAAACCGTTAAAGGCTCGACAAGTAGACACATAATATAATAAAAAGAACACTTAGATAACACGATTATCATGAAGCTTATAATTTATTGGTTGTAATGATCAAAATAGCAATAGAAAATATAGTAAGCATATCTTTCTCTACATTGTCACTCTCCCTTAAGATTTTTTCAATATAGATTTTAGAACTAAGAGGAATGTTAAGGAAGATGTAGTTAAGCTTAAAAGTTATAAGTACGAAGATCATGAATAAATTATTAAGAGATTTAGATATCTCTCGTGTTCACATTGACCTAAGCATAAAACGAAGAAAAAAACAATAGATAATAAGCAATGGAATATGATAGATAAAATTTCATGAAGATACATGTGAAAAATAACACTTTGCTCTACCTTCAAGCTAGTCCGTATATGAAATTCTATATAGACCTACAACCATCGAAAAACAAGTTATTATAGAAAAAATAATAAGCCAACTAAGTTATTATAAAGGAAACATGCAACATTATATATACAAGAATACCAACACGACAAACATGATGACATTAATTCAGGGGGAATAAAACCCTAAGTTGTGTCCTAAATTGTGGGAGAGTGATAGAGAAAATGACGTTAACAACCATGTTCATGCCTATTATGAAGTGCATAACATGCTATCTACCATTTTCATAAGATCAATCATGAACATCATATGACCACTTTCATCATCTCAAATCAAAATTCTCCTTTTTGTAGGATTAGGAAGTGCAGAAATTAAGCAACCTCCGATTTCCGATCTCACTAGATGAGCTATAGCGATAAAACTCTATCCTAAGTTAAATTAAGTCTACCGTAAGGTTGGAAATTCTATCTAAAGTTAAATGATATATTTACTCAAATCAGTTCAATGGACGTGTATTTTTAACCCTGCAGCTTGAAACTTCAATGCAAGTAAAAAAAAAATTTCAATCACATAGACTGCCAAAGTGCCACTCCATGCAACGGGGAGATGTATAGCTATGATAAGATCCTAGTGATGGCATATGATGGAACACTCAGGATACAGTAACAACAACCAATGCTCTGTTAATGGTGTTGGCTGGCAAGCTATTGGAAAAGGTAATTGGTTCTCCACTTAAAGTCTTAATCTCATATCTTTGTTTAATGAATCAAATTTTCAATTGTTTGGATTAAGATTTTTTTATAGTCCAACTTCCATAGCACAAAACATTACCAGATGCAGAACACTGCAACTAGTACTCAAAGTGTCCAACAGGCAGTAAGATAATACCATTCAACCACAAAAACGAGAAATTGCCCATGATCACAAGATAAAAATTAAGCAACACAACATGACGCTTTTAAAAAGTTCTACTGCTTTCTCATAAGAGTAAGGTAACCCCCTCCGTCCATATTTAACTTCCTAGTTTATTTTTTCAGATTTCGCAAAACCAACTTCCCATTTTGTTTCAAAGTAAAAGTTAATTTCTCGACCACACCAACCACTAATTTTTTCTCGATTCCAAAAACGAACCATTTATCGAAAACGAACCAATCAATCATCGACATTGGTATTAAGGCCGCTAATAGTATAATACAATCAAGTGATCAACTCACTTATGTATGCTGAATAAACAAAACAATCACCAACATGGGTATTAAACCTTAATTCAATAAACTCACCCTATACCATCAATCAATCAACTAAACAATTAATCATCAAAAATGGGTATTGCATTCATTTGAATAAAAATCATTCTTCTTAATAAGAGATTTCATAGAATCATAACAAACATTAGGGTTAATTGTCTCATAATCTGAGTCCAAAGACTACACCAAAAAAAACTGAGTCCAAAGTTTGAGGCTTTGAGATATATAAACACAACCAGCCATTCCCACCACTCCTTGTAATTCTAAAGTTAAGCTATTAATTGTTCCATTCTATTAATACTAATTCAGGACTCCATGCCCCTTATAAGTCTGAGCATAAGCCATTTCAATTGGAGTATTTCAGCAACAGAATGTGATATGTGAAGAAGACAACCCCAATTCAGAGATTGGTGAGGAAAATAATAAACCAATAAAAATTCGATTTAGAGAATTGACAAGAAACCAATATACTAGATGAGAAGAATACCAAAGCTACAAATTTCGTTGCCGGAAGAGTAAACGGGATTGAGGGAGATGACTCTGGCGAGAAGAAGGGGATCATTTCACCAATCTTGCAAGAAAGGTCGCCGCCAGCAAGATATGAGGTTGCGGTTGCGGCAGAGATTTCGTCGCCGGCAGAGAAAACGGGATTGAGGGAGATGAATCCAGCGAGAAGACGTAGTGAGGAGTTGAGGGAGAGTGGTGATCAGTTCCTAAATTGTGGAGGTTGAGTTGTGTGAAGAACCGAAGAAGTGGGGGTATTTGTTTTGGTGGGATAATTTTTCCGCCAAATTTTCGGGATAAGGGCAACGCTTTTTTGTCTTCCTAGCCCATTGACATTTGACTTGGGCAACCAACCACAATTACGTGGCCCAAATATAAAAATACCGAAGCACATTTAGATTTATGGGCTACCAGACTGTAACTCGTCGCCCAACACAACTTTTCTGCAACGAAATTCAACTAGTTGCTATAAATATCTATATTGGGCAACGAATTTAATTTTTGTCGCACAAACAAAGAGTACCCGTCGCACAAAGTCGTTTCTCTTGTAGTGATTCACAATATTTTAAGATGTTTATTTACGAATATCCAATGTATATTATAAAAAATTAATTTTTTCTAAAAAAATGTGTTCCTATAAACTTTGACATATGTTCTTTTACCTAGTGTTAATGTTCATTTATGTTATCTAAGATATTCAATTATTTATACCAAATGTACATCGCAAAATCAACTCAAATTCAAGATGTTCAACAAATATTATACTTTTGAACTTTGTTTAAAAGCAGGTTAAAAGTATAATTTATTTTCAGCAATTGTAAACAATATTGATATTCCTTTAATATCACTATTATGTATGTTTTTCAATTTATAATGTATAGTTCATCTTCAAAATTTGGTGTTTGTCGTGTGGGAAATTGATTTTTTTCGAGAAATTTACAATTATCACTTGATTAGAAAAATATATAATAGAAAAATGTACATTTTGTTTTATTTTCAGGATTTCAAAGTTATCAAAAGTAAAAATATCGAGTATAAATTACTCTTTATTTTTCAAAAAAATATTAGATGCATATCTGGATAAATTTGGTTACTTTTGCATATAATTTGTATTTATTTTCATTTGAGTTTGGTTTGGTTTGGTTTGGTTTTCCTTTGAATTGATGTTCATTGGAATTTGGATTAATGTTCATGTGAATGTTGAATTTGGATGGATTTAAATGCTTATAATGTTCATTCTATGTTTATTAGGGTTATATTTTTTGGAAATGTTTTTTGAATATATTAATTACGTTCTTGTTCAATTTGGAATGATATTCTCTTATATATGTTTTTGCATTAAGGTTGATTTTAGATTTATGTTAATTTGAATGTTTAATTAGGATTGTATTTGAATTGATGTTCATTCAAATTTGGATTGGTGTTAATATGAATGTTGAATGTTAAATATTGAATTGGGACTAATGTTCATTTGAATATTTGTAATGTTCATTCCGTGTATATTAGAATAATATTTTTTTTTTGAACAATCATCTTTTTTTAAAAGAGAAATTTCATTAATTCCAAACGACATTTACAATAGGTGTCAAAGAAAAACATAATACAATCATATAAGACTAAATCAAACTCGTCCTCGATAAAACTATTATAAACCAGATCGATCATAGTAGCACAAGCCTTGAATTTGTTGAACCTTGCATCTATTACTAGACCCATTTATCATTAGGACATAGTTTGGAGAAAAAAATTCTTGATTTAACACGGTTGACCGTGTTGTATTCGTTATTTTGATGATGACAAATAAGTAGTTTTTAACTTAGTTTTCATTAGTTTTTATTTATGGAGTTATTTACATAGTATTATTAATTATTTATTTTATTAGACCTAAAATAAACTTATGGAGAATTGGTTTCATGATAACCAAAATTAAGTTGTTTAGGAAAATAGAATATTTAGTTATATTATTTTGTGTAGGATTAATATTCTAATATTATGGAATATTGGATTCCATACTATTAGTTGAGTTTGTTAGTGGTTTACAGGAAAATAAGACGTTGAAGAGTTGGCGACTTTGTGTGGCTAAATTGATGGGTTGAGGTCCTAGATTCTAGGGGCCATGATCTCAGCTAACAAACCGCGCATCTAATATAATTCCTAAACTGCCAAAGACCAAGTCAAGAATTGTTGAGAAGATTATGGAAGACTCGAAGACTCGCTCAAACTGGGCAAACACACGATTATGGATCGTGGGATTAACATGATCTATAACGGCTATGAAGATGGAAGATAATGCCTAAAAACTTGCGTCCACTACAAGGAAGCTGAAGAAGACCGTTGCAGATTTATCACAGCTATATAAACTGAGAAGAACTCAATTTTTGTTCTTAAGACTTTCTACATTAACTGTGTAAATCTTTAGAAAGTTGTTTTCGGTTTTATTCTCTTCAACAATTTATTGTATTCCATTAATCTGAGTTGGGGTGAGTGAAATTTTGTGAGAAATTTCTACATGCAAGAGAGAAAGAGAAGAAAGAGAAAAAGAAGACTTCGAGTGAAGTCTAGAAGAAAGTCACGTGTTTAGGGGGAACAAGGTGACTGGGAACAAGTTCCTAGAGGAACAGAGTGAGTTGCTGTTTATAATAGGGTGTAAGTTACTATTATAAATAAAAGGGCAAGATTTATTCCTAGAGAATATATGAATAAGATCTTGTTTAAAAGCAGTTCTAGCGTTCTTTGTTTTAACTTATCTTTAATTCTTTTTAACTTATTAATTCCGCAAAAATAGCCCCTAATAGTCTTTACTACAATTCACCCCTCCCCCTCTTGTAGTAAACTTAGAGTTATATAGGACCAACAATTGGTATCAGAGCTTGTTCCTCCTTAAACAGTTAACACTGGGGAGGCTGATCCTAGAGAACATGAATACAACTGGAGAAAAGCTAGATGAGGGATACTCTACTCAACGTCCTCCAATGTTCAATGGTAAACACTATCCCTATTGGAAGAATAGGATGGAAATATTCATTAAGGCAGAAAACTATCAAGTCTGGAGAGTTATTGAGATAGGTGACTTTGAAGTCACAGAAAAGAATGAAGAAGGCGAGCTAATTTCAAAACCTCTCTCAAAATATGACAAAGAAGACTTTGAGAAAATGGAGATGAACAACATGGCCAAGAAGATTCTGCATTGTGGTCTTGGTCCTCATGAACACAATTGAGTCATGGGATCCAAGAGTGCAAAGCAGATGTGGGAACTCCTTCAAGTTACACATGAAGGAACAAGCGAGGTCAAGAGATCAAAGATAGACGTGCTCATGCATAGATATGAGTTATTTCAAATGAAACCTAAAGAGCCAGTTCATGATATGCTTACAAGATTCTCTAATATCATAAATGAACTTGACTCTCTAGGAAAATCTATTTCTCCTGAGGAATAAGTACGCAAAGTATTGAGAAGTCTTCCACAAGACGAGAAGTGGATGGCTAAGGTGACAGCTCTACAAGAAACCAAGGATTTCACCAAGTTTAATATAGAACAACTTGCTGGATCCTTGATGACACATGAGTTGCACTTAGGAACTCATGAACCTGACTCCAGCAGATCAAAATCCCTGGCTCTCAAGACAGAAGAGCAAGATGATTCAGAAACTGATGAAGGGGAAGCTGTCTTGATAGTGAAGAAATTCAAAAAGTTCTTCAACAAGAAATATAAAGGGAAGAGCACAAGGAAAACCTCAAAGCTAAGCTGCTATAAATGCGGAAGTCCAGATCACTTCATAAAGGAATGTCCCTTGTGGGAAAACGAGAAAGGAAAAAGCAGATTCAAGAGCAAAGAACAACAAAAACCTTTCTCTAAAACTGAAATTAGAAAGGCTATGGTACCTGCCTGGGGTGAATCAGATTCTAATGAGGAACAGGAACAGCATGAGGATGAAACTGCTCAGCTGTGTCTAATGGAAAAATCAGATAGTGAAGAGGACGTATCCAATAAATAGGTAAACTTTAATGTTGTTGAAGAAGAATTATCAAAATTAAATAAGAACCAACTCACTGAATTACTTTTAGAAATCCTTGATAATTACAAGGCAATCTGCATAAGAGAAGTGAATATGGAGAGGGCCTTGAAAGTTACCAAGGAACACACAAATTGGTTTAAAATATTATTCAGATATTGAGGAACGGTTCTTTGAGATTTTTGATAAATACCGTGGATTTCAAGAAGCCTATGAAAAACTGAAAAATGATAACTACTTCTTGAATATTGCTTTGGCAGAATTGAAACTAGTTGTTCCTGAAGGAACCAGTTCCTCTGACAGTACCAGTAAAGAACTTGAAAATTTGAAAATTGAGCATGAATTAATGTTAAATGAAAATATGGTACTGAAGAGGAAATTGGAATCTTCAATAGTCAAGCTTCCTGATCCAGTAAGTTGGATACAAAAATATAAAAATGAAGGAAGGAATTGACTAGGATTCAATTATAAGAAAAGGAACAAACATAAAAAATATGTTGACCTGCCAAGCAACAGAATCTGTTCCTACTGTGGGAATAGTGGACACTTAGTGTCTGACTGCTCCACCAAAGAGGAACATATCGAAATGAACACTCGCTTAGTGAAGCAAGAGTGGAAAATTAAGAGGAACGCACACTCAACAGAGGAACCCAAGTCTAACTGGGTTCCTACCACTGACTAATTACTGTAGGTGCAGACTATAGAGAGGGGGAACAACATGTGGTACCTCGATAGCGGTTGTTCCAAGCACATGACAGGAGATAAAACCAAATTTCTCTCACTTTCAGTCTACGAAGGAGGAACTGTGACCTTTGGAGACAACCTGACAGGTAACATAGTAGGTATAGGTAAAGTTGGGAAATCTCAGTCACATTCCATAAATAATGTATTTTTAGTCGAGGGTTTGAAACATAATTTACTTAGCATCTCTCAATTCTGTGACAAAGGAAACAATGTGAAATTTACTAATGAATGTTGTGTGGTTAGTGACACCATTACAGGAACCAAGATACAAGAAGGAACAAGAAAGGGAAACACTTATGTTGTTGACCTAAACCTTGTTCCTAGGAAGAATCTAACTTGTCTTAGTGTACTAGAAGATGACCAAGACCTTTGGCATAAGAGGTGTGGTCATGCAAGCTTTACACTGCTTCATAAACTAAGTGGTAAAGACTTGGTAGTTGGTTTGCCAACTATAAAAGGAACAAGTCATGGAGTTTGTGGAGCTTGTGTAAAAGGGAAGCAAGTCAGATCCTCGTTCAAATCCAAGAAAATGGTAAGCACTCAAAGTCCACTTGAGCTGATCCACATGGATCTTTGTGGCCCGGTGAGAATCCAAAGCAGATCAGGTAAAAGATATGTATTAGTTATTGTTGATGGTTTTTCTAGATTTACATGGGTAATCTTCCTTCATAGCAAGGATGAAACGTTTGAAGAATTTATAACATTTGCTAAGAAAGTTCAAAGGATAAGTGGTTTCAAATTGAAACACCTAAGATCTGACCATGGTACGGAGTTTGAAAACTCCAAGTTTGATGAATTTTGCAGTAATGAAGGATTAGATCACAACTTCTCTGCTCCAAGGACACCACAATAAAATGGTGTAGTTGAAAGAAAGAACCGGACTCTGGAAAAAATGGCTAGAACAATGCTTATATCAAGCAATCTTCCAAAATAAATTTGGGTTGAAGCTGTGAACACTGCATGTTACATCATCGACAGGGTCATGCTAAGACCCATCTCCAAGAAAACTCCTTATGAACTGTTCAAAGGAAGAAAACCAAATCTCTTACTTTAGAGTCTTTGGATGTAGATGTTTTGTACACAACAATGGTAAAAACATTTTAGGTAAATTTGATGCTAGAAGTGATGAAGTTGTTTTTATAGGATATGCTTTAAATAGTAAAGCATACAGAGTTTATAATAAGAGAACAATGTACGTAGAAGAAAGTGGCCATATTATCTTTGATGAAACTAACTCACTGCAGGAACCATGTTATGAAAATGATTTTGAATTTGGGTTAACTCGTTCTCAAGAGACTGAAAATCTTGAGGAGGAACTGACTCATGCAGGAACAGGTAAGAAACATATTTCTGAACTAACGGTTCCTGAGCCTGTTCTTTACGATGAACAGGTAAATGAAGGAACAATAGGTGCAGGAATACAGGCAGAAGAAACTCACACAGAGAATGAACTATAACAAACTGAAGAATCTCAAGCTGAAGGAACAGGAACAAGAAGATTTGAACCAAAATCTTGGAGGCACCAAAAGTCACATCCCATAGAGCTGATTATCAGCGACATTGAGAAAGGAACTCAAACAAGATCTCAACTTAGAAACTTTTGTGCCTTTCAAGCATTCCTATCTATGATAGAACCTCGAGACCACAATGAAGCAATGCTAGAGTCTGATTGGATAAATGCCATGCAAGAGGAACTAAATGAATTTCAGAGGAACAATGTATGGCACTTGGAGCCCAAACCCAAGAATCAGAAGGTAATTGGGTTAAAGTGGGTCTTCAGGAACAAGCTAGATGAACATGGCACCGTGATCAGAAACAAGGCTAGACTCGTAGCAAAAGGCTACAACCAACAAGAAGGTATTGACTTTGATGAAACCTTTGCTCCAGTAGCTAGAATAGAAGCAATAAGAATTTTAATATCATTTGCAGCTTTTATGGGATTTAGGTTGTACCAGATGGACGTTAAATGTGCATTTTTCAATGGATATCTATTGGAAGACGTCTATGTGAAACAACCTCCAGGATTTGAAAATCCTGATCTCCCAAACCAGGTCTATAAGCTAGAAAAAGCCTTATATGGGCTGAAACAAGCTCCTAGATCTTGGTATGAAAGACTTTCTAAATTCTTACTTGCTCATAATTTTGTTAGAGGCAAAGTTGATAGAACCTTGTTCCTTCAATCAAAAGGAACAGACATTAGAGTAGTACACATTTACGTTGATGATATTATTTTTGATGCTACTAATGATTCTCTGTGCAAGGGTTTTGCTGACTTAATGAGCAGTGAATTTGAAATGAGCATGATGGGAGAGTTGTACTTCTTTCTTGGTTTGCAAATCAAGCAAACTGAAAGAGGAACAATGATCTATCAGCAAAAATACGTTAAGAAACTGCTAAAGAAATATGGACTTGAACAAGCTAAAACCAACCACGCTCCTATAGGAACAGGAAGAAGATTGGATGAAGATCAAAATGGTAAATCAATAGATCAGAAATTATCCAGAGGTATGATTGGATCTCTTCTTTATTTAACTGCAAGTACGCCTGATATTTCCTTCAGCGTTGGTCTATGTGCTAGGTTTCAATCAAATCCAAAGGAATCCCACTTGATAGATGTCAAGAGGATCCTTAGGTATTTGAAAGGAAGTGACGATCTCTGTTTGTTCCATCCTCGTAGTGATACATTTGACCTAGTTAGCTACTCTGATGCTACTATGCTGGAGATTTGGTATATCGAAAAAGTACCTCAGGAATTGCCCAGTTCCTAGGAACAAGCTTAGTTTCTTGGGGATCCAAGAAATAACATACAGTTGCCTTGTCAACTGCTGAAGCTGAATATGTGGCTGCTGCTGCATGTTGTTCCCAAGTCTTATGGATCAAGCAACAGGTACGTGATTTTGGTATTAAGTTTAAATATGTTCCAATATTTTGTGCTAATACCAGTGCCATATGCATATCCAAGGATCCAGTTCACCACTGAAGGGTCAAGCACATTCACATCAGACACCACTTCTTGAAAGACTATGTTGAAAAGGGCTTAGTCAAAGTTGAATTTTGCCCTACACAAAATCAAATTGCTGACATTTTTACCAAACCATTATCTAGGGACAGATTTGAAAAGATTCGCTTGGAACTAGGAATGATCAGAATTGTATAAAATGGCCTATAAAATTTGAACCCTATGTACTAGTCATTTCTAAGAGTGTCATGCAATCTTCATGAATTAAATTTCATACACCTAGGGTCATGTCTAAGGACTCACATTTGTCTTTAAATATTATCCTTATAATCCATGCACATATATAGAGTACGTAAATTAAATTGCTTGTATAGTTTAAAAAGGATCCGTGTACACGAGTAAATTTTTTTCTTCCACATTTTTATTCTCTCTCTCTCCTCCTATCATTATTATCTCTCTGATTCATTGTATCAACCAATTTATTTACTCAAAATTAAATTCAGTTTATCTAGTTTAAAGAGGGGAAACATTCAATGAAACACATTTACCCAAGCCTTACCCAGTCAAATCACACCTCTTCACGTTCAACTCAATACGCCTCATCATTACAATAAAAACCCAACACTTCACTTCACTGACAACTTTTACTACCCACTCCATTTTCTACTGTTCATCTTCTCTCTTCTTCATCTCTCTTCATTCTTCATTCTCTCTCTCTCTCCCATGGCGCCCAAAAAGGCAACCTCTGAACTTCAAGAAAATTACCCAACGGAAAAAACACCCTCCATGGACGAGCAGAGTGACCAAGAATCTTCTAATCCAAAAGACGATTCCACACATTCTCAAGAACCCATTTCTGACACTAAAGCGGCATCTCCCAAGCCTGAGGACGATGACGAGGATCAAGAAAGCAGACAGGAAAGATATCTTCAGATTCCCACAAAAAGGGTAAGAAATCAAAATCCTCTCAAATTATTGTCGGATTCTGTGTTGATCTTGCATGGTGCAAGAAAGTAAAATGGAATGAGTTTCTGAGTTTGTTAAAGTTTCAAAAATGGATGAATTTAGTCTATGTATATGAGGGATTATATGAGGAAGAGATGAGTTCCTTCTATGAGAACTTCAATAAAACAGAGGGAGTGTGTGTAAGCTTAGTGAATGGGTGTGTGGTCACATTTACGGAAAAGAAATTGAGTGAATGGTTTGAAATACCTTCAGATGGGTACCAGGAGTATGTTAAAGGGAAGGGAAAATTAAACATCAATGGCGTCTCAAATGAAAAAATTCTTCAGTTTTTTCAAGGAAACTCTAACTCTATGTCCATTGACCAAAAAGATCTCTCTTCCTTTCACAAAATTTTGTTTCAGTTTGTTTGGCGTTTTGTTTTACCCCGATCTTCCAAGAGAACTCAAGCTAATCTAACGGACCAATCTATCATGTACTGTTTAGCAAAGAATATCAAGATAAACTTTCCCGCTCTTATGCTCTCTCACCTTTCCTACTGCATATCCCATAATACCAAGGTGGGATATGGCAATCTGATCACCATAATTCTAAAGAAAAATAAAGTCAAATTGTCTGACAGCCCTTCTTTCACCCTTGAACCTGAAAATTATTTGACCAAGCAGACGCTGACTAGACTTAGCTTGAGGGTGGTTGGTGGGAAATTGGAATTTGAGGGAGAGGCTACAGTGACTAAGCTTGAGGCAGGGACAAAGAGAAAATTATTTGAGGAAGCTGTTGGGGGATCTATTAGGAAGAGCCAGAGACTGGCTGGGGGTAAGTCTCTTAAGGACCAGGATCCGGGTCATGCTGAAACGATCAATCTGGATGAGGAACAAGTTCCTTCAACTGCTGTGGATTTTCCTCTTATATCTACCACTGGACTTCATGGAATTCTGAGGGAAATCAGGGAGTCTCTGACACTCATACACACAAGGATCAATGTCCTGGAGAAGTCAGTTTCCACCCTTGATACACAGCAGCAGGAGACTCTAGCCGCCATCAAGCAGGCAGACACGGGGATCAGGAACAAGGTGGATGCTGTGATCTCCAAGATTGACTCTGTTGTCTCCACCATCTTCAAACGCCCCAAACCATAACTTTCCCCCTCTCTTTAAACAATGATTTACTGGATATTTTTTTTGGTTTGTAATATTTGGTTGAACATTTTTTTTGTGTCTTCTTTTGACACAGATCTTTCTGAACTTTTCCTTCCTTGCTCTTGTGATATGCTTAATCTGACTTTTTTTTGCTTACACATGCTTTTTCTTTTCGTACTTGCTTGTGTTTGGATGGCTAATATTATGAGATGATTGTTTGAGCTACTTCAATTGATGCCTACACTGTTGACTCTTTAGTGCTGCAGGGACATAGCTTAGGTTTGATGATAACAAAAGGGGGAAAAGACTTATTGGCTATCTAAATACATTTTCTGGTCTGACTTAATTCCTAGATCCTTTCTAATTGTCTCTGTTTCTAGAGGACCCAGTTCCTAGTCCAAATTGAGTTTAGACTTAGACTTAGACTTTTTAAGATTTATGCTTAGACTTAGGTTAGAAAAAAAATTTTGCCAACTTATTTGCCATCATCAAAAAGGGGGAATATTGTTGTATTCGTTATTTTGATGATGACAAATAAGTAGTTTTTAACTTAGTTTTCATTAGTTTTTATTTATGGAGTTATTTACATAGTATTATTAATTATTTATTTTATTAGACCTAAAATAAACTTATGGAGAATTGGTTTCATGATAACCAAAATTAAGTTGTTTAGGAAAATAGAATATTTAGTTATATTATTTTGTGTAGGATTAATATTCTAATATTATGGAATATTGGATTCCATACTATTAGTTGAGTTTGTTAGTGGTTTACAGGAAAATAAGACGTTGAAGAGCTGGCGACTTTGCGTGGCTAAATTGATGGGTTGAGGTCCTAGATTCTAGGGGCCATGATCTCAGCTAACAAACCGCGCATCTAATATAATTCCTAAACTGCCAAAGACCAAGTCAAGAGTTGTTGAGAAGATTATAAAAGACTCGAAGACTCGCTCAAAACTGGGCAAACACACGATTATGGATCGTGGGATTAACATGATCTATAACGGCTATGAAGATGGAAGATAATGCCTAAAAACTTGCGTCCAATACAAGGAAGCTGAAGAAGACCGTTGCAGATTTATCACAGCTATATAAAGTGAGAAGAACTCAATTTTAGTTCTTAAGACTTTCTACATTAACTGTGTAAATCTTTAAAAAGTTGTTTTCATTTTTATTCTCTTCAACAATTTATTGTATTCCATTAATCTGAGTTGGGGTGAGTGAAATTTTGTGAGAAAATTTCTACATTCAAGAGAGAAAGAGAAGAAAGAGAAAGAGAAGACTTCGAGTGAAGTCTAGAGAGAAAGTCACGTGTTCAGGGGGAACAAGGTGACTGGGAACAAGTTCCTAGAGGAACAGAGTGAGTTGCTGTTTATAATAGGGTGTAAGTTACTATTATAAATAAAAGGGCAAGATTTATTCCTAGAGAATATAGGAATAAGATCTTGTTTAAAAGCAGTTCTAGCGTTCTTTGTTTTAACTAGTTAATTCCGCAAAAATAGCCCCTAATAGTCTTTACTACAATTCACCCTCCCCTCTTGTAGTAAACTTAGAAGTTCTATAGGACCAACAGACCGTGTTGTAACATATTTAAAGAGGACACGTGGCCCAGTCAGGGATCGCCACGTGGCCCAATGAATCGGTGACACGTGGCTCACCCCCTCATCCACACGTGGCAGCATGTTATGGGGAGCTAATGATATCATCAATTCTACAAACAAGAGGCCCAACTATTCCCTAAAAGAGGGAATAATCAGCCCAAATTCCCTAAAAAGGAAGAAGGTGATTGGATAAAAGGCTCAGGACAATCAGACCATGACAAGTGTCGCTCTCCCATTGCCTAACCAATCACATTCCTTCATCCTAGGGTGCTCTTTTCTATACATAGATACTGTAAATAGTCCCTCATAATCAGGTAAAAGGTACACAACAACTCTCTCTAAAACTTACTCTGTCAAAATTCATACCCAGCTATTATCTATTGAACACTGACTTAAGCATCGGAGAGGGAATCAAACCCAAACCTCCGGTTTGGTTTTCCCCTTTTGCAGGTTCGGGAACAAAGCAACATCTCAGCACAAGCCTCCCAATATCAACCCTACACCTGTCCATCATCAGGACAAATACAGTATTCTTCAAGTTTACATAAAACATTTGGCGCCGTCTGTGGGGAGGCGCGGAGATGACTGATTGCAATTCGTCCAACCGAGGACAAAGGATGAGTCCTTATGTTCAAGTTAATGATACCGTTGATGATGAACGTCCGCCTAGGGGACGTGACGGACAGCGACAGAATGATCCCATTGGGGCAGTCTTGGAGCCCAACCTTGCTCTCCCGGTCACGGCTGCTCATTTGGAAAATGCCCTAAATGAGTTTCAAGCCAGGATGGCCCAAGTTGTCCAAGACCAGATCAAGAACAATATGTTATTCTTCCGAGTAGGATCCCAGCCGGATTCTAGGCCTGCTCCTAGGAGAGGAGCTTCTCAGGAGAATATGGCTGGACCAAGCGGGGCTAGACGACCAGGAGAAGCTAGAAGAACGTCTAGAGGAAGGCATCCTGTTCGTAGTGAGCAACCACGTCGTTTAGACTGGAATCTGGTGGTCACCAACCCAGTGAACAGACCAGTGGATGGTCGAAGGATGGAGACAGACGCTCGGGAATACCTGCATGCTAAGAGGGTAGCGGCTCAACAGAGGTCGGCTACCGGATCAACGCCGTACTTGCAAGACCCCAGTCTGAGGATTCGGAGTCACACTCTGGAGCATGGAAGGACTCCGTCTATTTATGAGCCTCGTCAGGATCGAACGGTGGTTCAGCCTAATGTTTACAGAAGGACGTCTCAGCAGAATATGTATAGGCGAGGGTCCCAAGAGGTCAGTTCATCGAACCCAGTCTTAAGGGAATGTCGGATAAATACAGCCCCAGTTGATGAACGTTTTAGGGAGTTGCGCATAGATTGGCCGACGCCTTTCTCAGCCAGAATAATGCAAACTCCTCCATGTGCTAAGGTTAAATTACCAACCATTGATTCGTTCGATGGCACTACTGATCCAGATGATCATCTTTCTGCTTACAAACATCAAATGTACGTCCAGGCAGT
The DNA here is from genome assembly GCA_947645195.1 of Patellifolia procumbens. Lineage (NCBI taxonomy): Eukaryota > Viridiplantae > Streptophyta > Magnoliopsida > Caryophyllales > Amaranthaceae > Patellifolia > Patellifolia procumbens. Next base: position 6,946,935 of record CANSGD010000016.1, read on the forward strand.
AGACGACGCTACATGGTGTAAGAACTTCCCAGCTACTATGAAAGGAGTCGCTCAGAAGTGGTTTAACAACCTACCGGCTAATTCTATCAACAACTTCACCGAGTTAAGTTATTCATTCACTAGCCACTTTGTCGCCAATAGGCAGGAACAGAAGACTAGTATTCATTTGGGGAAGATCATCCAAGCCCCAAAGGAATCCCTGAGAAGTTTTGTAAAGAGGTTCAATCTTGAAGCCCTTCAAATCCATGACTTAAATGCTGGTGTAGCCTTCGATGCATTTATTCGAGGACAGCGTCCAGGAAGTTTCAAGTTTGATTTAGTCAAGAAGAAAGTGAGTACCTTGGCTGAAGCTTTAAGGGAAGCCGAGGCTTTTATACATGCGACGGAGGTGTGTGCTGAAGCCAAGCACTCAGAGTCCAAGAAGCCCGAGGAACCTGTTCAAAAGACTAAGAACAATCCTAAGAAGGCTGAGACCTGGGTAGTGTCTTCAAGCACGGCCCCGTCGAGAAGAGAGAAGAGAAAAGAAAGGGCTGTCTCGGCTGAACCCATTGAGTTCAATAAGGATCAGTATTCAATCCTTATGGAAATCAAGGATCAGCATGAACTCAAGGTTCCGGCCGAAATGAAAACACCTTACAAGAACAGAGATAAGAGTAAGTACTGCCACTTCCACAAGGATTGTGGACATGAGACAAATGAATGCAAACACCTGAAGAGAGCTTTGGAAAACCTGGCAAAGCAAGGAAAGATGAATCAATACGTCTCCCGTGAAGGCCGTTTTCAGAAGAAGGATTATCGGCAGAAAAAGAAAGAAAGCTCCAGTACAGACGAAGACGTGGTTTTGGTGATATCCGACGGGTTTGCAGCCGGAGGACCAACCTTGAGAGGTCACAAAAATTATGTGAGAGAGCTTGGTCAAGTGTTGCTGACGGGGAAATCCAAGGTAGACCCGTTCCCCATGGTGACGGTGAGCGAAGGAGACCGTGGGCAGATAAGGACTCCCCATGATGACCCCTTGGTCGTAGAGATGAAGATTGCTAATCTAAGAGTGCGAAGGATCCTTATCGACACTGGCAGCTCGACTGACATTATTAGCGTTGATTGTCTGTCAAGATTGAAGTTTGATGAGAAAGATCTTCTTCCAGTCCATCATCCTATTATAGGATTTGGAGGTGGAATCATACATCCGGTCGGCACGGTGTCGTTGCCCGTCCGAGTCGGAGAGAAGGAAAAGAGCAGAACTATGTTCATAAAGTTTTTGGTGGTCAAGGATTTGACAGCTTACAACGTCATTTTGGGACGTCCTACCCTTAATAATATTAAGGCTGTCATCGTCACCCATCTCATGCTGATGAAGTTCGAGTGTGATGATGGCCAAGTAAGCACAATTTATGGAGATCAGAGGGCCGCTAGGGAATGTTATCTTACAACCCTAAAACCTTCATCCTGGAAATTGAGTGAAGTCGAGCCTATGGATTTAGATGAACCCAAAGAGATGGGGGCAGAGATGGTAGGACCGGCCAGAGTGCAAGAAGAGAAGTTTCAAACCAACGCTGCTTCCGCAAGGAAGCCAGCTAGAGAAAGAGGTGAACTACATGTTACCCCTGAAGGGAAAACGGCAAGAGATTTGCCCAGCAAGAAGAGAAAATTCACTCAAGTAAAAGAAGAGCCAAGGCCTTCAGCCGAGCTGATGACGATCGCAATTTTGACATTGGATCGTCCAAAGCCTGCTGAGGCCCCTTTAAGCATTTGCTTAGATGAGTCTCGTCCGGAAAGGACTTTGCAGATTGGGGCAGGTTTGAAGCCCGAGTTACAAGAAGCTATCATAGCACTGTTAAAATAGTTTCAAGATATTTTTGCCTATGGGGCAAAAGAGATGCCGGGTATTGATCCCAAAGTGGCCGTTCATCAGCTAAATGTTGATCCAGCCAGAAAACCGGTCAGGCAGAAGAAGAGGCATTTGGGACCTATCAGGAATCAGGCTGTAGACGAAGAGGTCAAGAAACTACTAGAAGCCGGCTTCATCAGGGAGACTCACTACCCAGATTGGGTGTCAAACGTGGTCATGGTCCCCAAGCCAAATGGGACTTGGAGGATGTGTGTCGATTATACGGACCTGAACCAGGCTTGCCCCAAAGACAGTTTTCCTCTTCCTAAGCTGGATCGACTGGTAGATTCGACAGCTGGTCATGCCTTACTGAGCTTCATGGACGCGTACTCTGGGTTCCATCAGATTCCCATGATGCCGGAGGACCAGGACAAGACTTCGTTCATAACAGAAAAAGGATTGTATGGATGGTTGATGATGCCATTTGGTCTGAGGAACGCCCCGGCAACTTTCCAGAGGCTTATTATTGAGATCTTTTCGCCTCAGTTGGGACGAAATTTAGAAGCATACATTGACGACATGATCGTCAAAAGCCAAGAAGAAACAGATCATGTCGGAGACTTGCGCGAAACTTTTGAGACATTGCGCAAGTATAAACTAAGGTTCAATCCAAAGAAGTGCGTCTTTGGAGTTTCCGCTGGCAAGTTCCTTGGATTCCTGGTAGATCAACGAGGGATAGAAGCAAATCCAGAAAAAATCCAAGCCATACTCGACATGAAGCCTCCGACCAAGGTGAAGGAAGTTCAACGGCTGACTGGTTGCTTAGCGGCAGTAGGACGATTTTTGTCCAAATCAGGTGATAAATGCCATCATTTTTTTGCAACGATAAAGAAGTCCGCAAATTTTCAGTGGACCCCTGAAGCAGATGAAGCCTTAGTTGAGATCAAAAAGCATTTACAACAGCTCCCCCGTCTGATAAGTCCGGTGCTTGGGGAGAAGTTGTATGTTTACCTGGCTGTTTCTCCTGAAGCAGTCAGTGCAGTGCTGCTAGCCGAGAGAGATACTATACAAACACCCATTTACTTTGTGAGTCAAGTACTCAAGGATGCTGAAACTAGATACACAGTTGTAGAGAAATTTGGCCTGGCTTTAGTAGTTGCTAGCCGGAAGCTAAGGCCCTATTTCCTGGCTCACAGTATAGTGGTGTACACTGATCAGCCGCTTAAGCAAGTTTTACAGAAGCTAGAGGCGGCAGGAAGGATGTTGAAGTGGGCGAATGAACTGAAAATGTTCGACATCACGTTCGAACCAAGAAAGGCGATTAAGGGACAAGCTTTGGCAGATTTCATTGCTGAACTAACCCGTCCATTGTTGGATCCGGTGGAAGACCTCTCTGAGGGCAGTCAGTATTGGAAATTAATGGTAGATGGCTCGTCCACCACCCAAGGAAGTGGGGCAGGCCTGGTTTGTCGGTCTCCTGAGGGAGACAAGTACGAATATGCTGTACGTTTTAAATTTCCGGCGTCCAATAATGAGGCTTAATATGAGGCCTTACTGGCCGGGATCCGTATTTGCCGAGCAGCAGGAGCTAGAAAATTAGAGGCAAAGTCAGATTCTCTTCTGGTAGTCAGCCAGGTTAATGGAGAGTATGAATGCAAAGAGGCCTCCATGATTAAGTATGTCCAACTGGTCAAAGAAGAAATCAAGCAATTAGATGGATTCACCTTGGTACAAATACCTAGGTCTGAGAATCATCAGGCTGATGCTTTGTCTAAACTTGCAAGTTCTGCTTTGGGCGACACCCCAAGAACTGTTTTCTGGGAGGTTCAAGAAAAGAAAAGTATTGATCAGGAAGAGGTGATGTTTTTAAGCCGAGGAAACAACTGGATGGAGCCTATTCTTCATTACAAAAAGACTGGCCAATTACCAGAAGACCCGGCAGAAGCAAAATATGTTAAGGCTCGTGACAAATGGTTCGAAGTTTAGGACGAGACATTGTACAAGAAATCGTATGATCGTCCTTTGTTGAAATGTATTACCAGGGAAGATGGTCTTGAGGTATTGAAGGATTTGCACGAGGGGATTTGTGCATCACACATTGGCGGCCAGGCCTTGGCTGAAAAGGCACGAAGAACTGGCTATTTCTGGCCAACGTTGAATGCTGATGCCGTGGCTTATGCAAAAAAATGTGATAGCTGTCAGAAGCATGGTCATCTCTTTAAAAGGCCATCAAATTTTCTAACACCAATTCTAACTCCTTTGCCATTCGCCAAGTGGGGGATGGACATCCTAGGCCCTTTTCCCATGGTGGCCGGACAGAGGAAATTTGTTATTGTGGCTGTGGACTATTTTTCCAAGTGGGTAGAGGCTGAGGCCGTTAGGAGTATAAAGACGAATGATGTAAAAAGGTTCATCTGGAAGAACGTCATAACACGATTTGGGATGCCCCAGTCGATTGTGTTCGACAACGGCCCATAGTTTGAGACTCTTAAACTGAAAGATTGGCTATCAGAAAGGGAGATTAAGTCCCACTTTGCTTCTGTTGCACAGCCACAAGCAAACGGCCAGGTAGAAGCTTTCAATAAGATTATTTCGGAAGGTATAAAGAAGAAGTTAGAAAACGCCAAAGGCTTTTGGGTGGAAGAACTCCAACTGGTCCTTTGGTCCATCAGAACCACAGCCAAGAATTCAACAGGGGAGACGCCTTTCATGCTGGTCTATGGAACAGAAGCTGTCCTACCCATTGAGATTGAAGAACCCACCCTCCGCGTCATGTTATACTCAGAAGAGACTAATTGGGCGGCGATGCGCTTGGCATTGGACAAATTGCCTGAAGTCCGAGGTAATGCTCTTCTGAGGATGGAATTGTACAAGCTACGCATGGCTAGGGAATTCAACAAACGGGTAACTAGACGACCTCTCAAAATAGGGGATCTAGTTCTTCGTAAGATGGAGGCAGTTGGACGTGCAAAGGAACTCGGTAAGCTAACCCCGAACTGGGAAGGTCCGTATTTGGTGGTTGAAGAGGTTCGCAGCGGCACTTTTAAGCTTCAAGACTTAGATGGACGACCCATACCAAGAACTTGGAATTCCGATAATCAGAAAAAATACTATGTCTAAGGAAGTTTGTAGGTTTTTACATTTTACAAACGAAGTGCTACGGCACAGAAAAATCATTTAGCAATGTATTCTATGTATCTTAGCTTAGGCTAAGCAAACTTCACATTAATACATTCTAAATTCTGGTCTATAGTTTGAACTGCTCCTTTATGTATGGCTTATTTGATTAGTTAGTAACGTCCAGTCACATCGTCATTAAGGGGCATTTTATTATCCACAGCCATCTTGGGGCATTTTTCCATAGATGGACGAAAGATGGTTACTAGATAATAAACCATAAAGGTCCATTATGCAAGACAGATATTACTTCCTAAAGGAAGACGTCTGCAAAAATCATCATAATCTGTTCAAGATATAACTGATGAACAAAGACTTCTTGATTAAAAGTTCTTTAACCAGAAGCAATCGTTTAAAACCAAGTTCATAGAAACTTGAAAGATAGACGAACACCGCTTCCTAAAGGAAGCCGGCTAGAGAGACGTCTTCCCTTAGTAAAGGAAAGCTCCGTCGTAATACCTAATATTACACAAAGGTATTATTTCTTAAAGAAACCGGCCCAAAATGAGACGTCTTAGTAAAGAAGGTCTCGTTACTTACACAAAGGATGGACTAGACTTCCTTCCTACGATGTCTTCGTCTAGGAATAGACCAAGAGGCATCCTATGAAGGGGGGCATACAGTACCTCGTCCAGCAAGGAAAGAACAATCCTCGGACGTCTTTAAATCTTACAAGGATGCAAAACAAGGTTAGTTCAAAAAGGAATACGTCATTGATTAATCCTCGAACATAACTTGGATTTTAACCAATAGTTGGTTCGTGAAGGAAAACGTCCAAGACGTCTGGACCCCTGGACGTCTTCCCTTGAACATAATTTCTTTTTTAACCAATTGATTCGTAAAGGAAAACGTCCAAGATGTCTGTCTCCTTAGACGTCTTTCCTTGAACGTAATCTGGTTTTACCCAATCATTGGTTCGTGAAGGAAAACGTCCAAGACGTCTGGATCCTTGGACGTCTTCCCTTGAACATGACTTGGTATTTAACCAATATTTGGTTACTGAATACCATTCTTGGATGTCTTCCTCATCATGTTGACAATATTCCTGATTCATTAACTTGGTCATTCTTTAACTAAGCAGTAAGAAATTAGAGAAGGGACCAGAAAAGAGAGTTATAAACCATTGTATATTAACTACTTCTGGACGAGTTTGGACTGCAAAATTACAAAGCAGGTTTACAGGTTTATCAACCAAGTCTAGAACAAAAAGAAACTACTTCTGGACGAGTTAGGACTGCAAAAGTACAAAGCAGGTTTACAGGTTTATCAATCAAGTATAGAACTAACAAGCTGCTTCTGGACGAGCTTGGACTGCTAAAGCTCAAAAAGTTTACAAGATCGTCATCCCGGTCTAAAACCAAGTATGGCTGATCTACAAAAATACTAAGACAATTACAAAGCAACAATTGACAGCAAGAGGAGCATCCTGATCTGGTTGTGGGCCAAGACTCTAATGACAGTTGCATACTTCTTCAACTTGTCAAGGTGAGCCTGAATATCTTTCCTGCCCTCTTCACTGTCATACTTCTTAGAGTACTTGGTGAAAGCCTTCTTCTTAGGCTTGCACCAGTTACTCGTCAGGAGTACCTTCCATATCTTTCTCTGTGTCCGCAGGCATTTCCAAGTTTGCATCAGCTGTGGCATTAGGTTCTATGTATTCCTCCCCGTCAGAATCAATAAATACTGGGGGTTTCTCATTGAGCAGCCGAGCCTTGGAGCATTCCTCCTGGAACAGAAGTCTTCTCTCAAATCGGGGCACCTCTTCGGAGTCAGCTAGCATGTCGAAGGCTTTGAGGGCCCATTCCTTAGCCTGGTTTTCGGCGTCAGAAAAGCTTTTGACGGCCTCCTCAAAGTCACGTTCCCTCAAGAGCTTTTGACGAGCCACCTCAGCTGTAAGCCCCACAATGACCTGATGGAACAGGGCTGCGGTAATGAGAGCAGACCTCTTTTCCTCCTCGATGGGCTGAGTTGCTGAGTCAAGCCGACTTCTCAGCCGATCCACCTCGGCTTGCAAGCTACCCAGGCTCATCATCAGGCGCTTATTCATATTATCCATATCAGCCGCCTGTTTTTCCATGGCTCTTACAGTTTGAGCATGCTCCAAGTTCAGGGTTGCCAGCTCCAAAATGGACTTGTCCCCGGCATCAGTTACCTGACGGACGAGCCTCCTATTCTCTTTACGGAGGTCCCTGATATAATCCTCGGCCATCAGAGAACGGGCAAAAGCCTAAAAAAGTGAAAAGTTAGATGGTGGGATAATAAACAAGATATGTTAAGTATATAAAAAAAGATAGTAGGTGGCACTCACCTCAGCAGTCAGCTGGGTTATGTAACCCACATGGCCGGCAGCAGCTCCTCTCAAGCCCTTGAGATAAGGTTCAGGGAAAGCGTCAAAAACTTCACGCTTTACCTGTTCCCTTTCCATTTTTAAGTACTTGGCAAAGGAGGGGAAAGGCTCATCAGGATAATCCTCGTCCTCAGGACCCTCAGCCATTGGCCCTTTTCCCTTATCTGTAACGAGTGGAGGATTAGACATACGGATAGGAAGAATAAGTGTTTGTGGGTTGGACGGGCTCTGTGATCGTCCCCCAATTCTCAGTGTTCTGACCACGTTTGGAGAATAAGACTCACCAGAAGACAAAGACCTACCACGGTAGGCCGGGGGCATTTGACTTTCCAGCCGAGCTGCAGCTCCACTGTAAGCCGAGACTTGGGGGGTTGCCGCGTCCGGGTCCCCCACTTCAACAACGTCAAGCATATCAGCCGCGTCCGGCTGAATGGATAAATCAGCCAAGGGGAGAATTTCCCCCTCGTTTGAAACAAAAGGGGTGGAGGAGACTTCCACTCCCTTAACCTTACCTCCGTCAGAAGGACGAGGTACTCTGGTAACTAGCTGGCTAACAGGAACAGCTTTCAAAGCCTGCGACATACTAGAAGTTGTACTTTTCTTCTTGAAAGTACTCTTGCTCTTCTTTGCCGGAGATTTCTCTTCGGCAGGAGTGGATGCAGCTCTTTTCCTGGCTGCGGGCACCGTACTGGCAGGCTTAGACAAAGCTTTGTCTGCAGCCTTGGCAGTGGGGGCTTTTGACTATTAAAAAAAAACAAAAAAAAACAAAAATTTATTAGTACACATTGCTTGCAGAAGGAAACCGTCCGAAATATTATTGAATGACTTATGTATTCAGATTCCTTAAGACCCAGTGATTCATCAAGGAAGACGTCCTAGGCTAGAAAGCTTGGACATTCTCCTGATTATTGAACAACGGGCACAAAGAGATCCAAACTGATCCATAAAGGAACACGTCCAAGAATTTACTACTTGGATGCCTTCCTTCTCATAAGAGTTAGTTGAACAATTTCTTCAAAGAAGGAAAACGTCCTAGGATTTACTACCTGGACGCCTTCCTTCTCATAAGAATTAATTAATGAACAACTTCTTCAAAGAAGGAAAACGTCCAAGGATTTACTACCTGGACGCCTTCCTTCTCATAAGAGTTGACGAACAATTTCTTCAAAGAAGGAAAACGTCCAAGGATTTACTACCTGGACGCCTTCCTTCTCATACGAGTTAATTGATGTACAATTTCTTCAAAGGAAAACGTCCAAGGATTTACTACCTGGACGCCTTCCTTCTCATAGTTGATAAACAATTTCTTCAAAGGAAATCGTCTAAGGAGTGAAATCCTAGACGCCTTCCTTCCAATATCAAATAGTTCAAACGCAATTTGTTCACTGAAGGAAAACGTCCAAGGATTTCCTACCTGGACGCCTTCCCATTCAGATCAAATAGTTCAAACACAATTTGTTCACTTAAGGAAAACGTCTATAGATTGAATAACTGGACGCCTTCCTTTTCAGAACAATTTGTCTTTAGACAATTTGTTCAATAAAGAAAAAACGTCCAATGATTGAATACCCGGACGCCCTCTTTTTACAAGTAATATTGGGTTGAAAGTTTGAAAAGAATTAGAAGTGGCTGTCTTACCAGGGTGGTGCCCCGTTTCTCGGCAGGCTTCTTGGCCGCCTCCATGCGCAGCTTATGGGCAAAGCGAGCTGGATCCATTTCGCCTCTCTGAGAGCGAGTCAACAATGATCTGGCTTCCTCTGGAAAACAAACAATAAAAACAAAGTGAGACAAGGACATAATGATGGAGCAGAGGAGAATTATAAAAATTGGATTACCTTTATCCTCGCCTAACCAAAGTCCAGCGGCCACTAAAAATTTGTTACTATAAAATCTCCTTGAAGGGTATCCAGCCGGCAGGGCCTTTGATGGTTGGACGATCCTCCTTTTTATACTCCACCACTTTGAAGTGGTCAACCACCATGTCGTCAAATTTATTCTCCAGGCCCAGGAGGGGAGCTCCACGTCCAGTATGGGTAACCGCACGACTACGGTACCTATAACGTTTGGCTGTTTCCTCGTCGGGGGCCCGGAGATAAAGGAAGTGAGACTTCCAGCCATGCATCTTTGACGACTTACCCCAAGCCGTCATAAAGCCAGTCCGATTACATATACTAAACCAAGAGCCATCCACCGTCTTAGGAATCTTGGATAAATAGTGCATGTGAGTGAAGGCGGCTAAAGAAAGGGGATAACCTTTAAGCTCACAGGTAGCTATAAAGGTCAGGACGTTGTGCCATACATTGGGAGCCAGTTGACTTTGGCCGAGGTTATAATGACGCAGTATCTCCTCTATGAAAGGGTGAAGGGGAAACCTAAAACCACAATCTAAGGCCAGTTTATAAACAGGAAATTGGCCGTATTTGGCGTCAAGAACGGTTTGCCCCTTAGAAGGAATGACAAACTCATAGTCTGTTATGGGAATAGCTGCCCATAAATGATAGGGATCAGTTCCAAGCTTCTTTAGCCAAGCCCTATCTATCTTTATGGTCCCAGGGTCTGCTAAGTCTCCTAGGGTTCTGCGAATTTCAGATGGAGTGGGTGAAGCACTTCCCTCGTCCTCACTATCTCCCTCGTCCTCCTCCTCAGCTTCCTCTGCATCATCCCCTTGGCCTTCGTCATCAACCTCCACCTCATCAACAAGCTCCTCATCTATAAAAGAGGGTTCTTTTCCTGAAGCCCAGACGGCCCTGCCACGGACGGTTCTGGGTCAGAATAGGGTCGACTTTGTTCACCTAGCTGTATATCATCCCCATAGGGAGATCGTTCTGGAATCTCAGTAGGGCCCCTTTGTGGGCCTCGACCAGTTGATTCCTCCATTTCTGAGCTAGAGGTTGGAAGGATTAGCTGGCATCTTAAACGAGCAGTTTGCTTGACGCGCGCCAGAATACCCTGCACAGGCAGAGACTGGGACGTCGGACAAGGTTGATGGGCATAAAAATACACAAAGGGACCGCCTAAAAAAGGTCCAACTCTAGAAGAACTCGAGGATGTTTGGAGTTTATTTCTAGGGCCTAGACACTCTCTCGGACGGCCAAGGGTGTTGGACGAGGATGAGGATTCCATTTATTTATAAAGAATAAATGAATAAATAAAAGAATGGAAGGAGGAAAGATACCTGACGAGCTTTGACAGGTGGGCTGAAGACAGATGAACGTTGAACAAAAGCGGCTCTTCGGACGATCTGTGCTTCTCTCTAAAAATATCTCTCTCTCTAGAATGCTCTCAAAACTCTGAAAACAGAAAGTGAGGAAATGAAGAGGAGAGGGGATATTTATAGGAGGGTAAAAAGACCTCTCTCCTCCCACAGTAATTTTACACGTGTCACCTTGTGAGAGGGGCACGTCAGCATCCCACATCATTTGATTGGCCCTTTCTTTCGGTACAATTGGACTTACTTTAGTAAAACTAGAATTATTACTACTGATAAAAGGAAATATATCAGTATTGGATTCAGATACCTTCCCTTTTAGGGGCAAATGTTGTAACATATTTAAAGAGGACACGTGGCCCAGTCAGGGATCGCCACGTGGCCCAATGAATCGGTGACACGTGGCTCACCCCCTCATCCACACGTGGCAGCATGTTATGGGGAGCTAATGATATCATCAATTCTACAAACAAGAGGCCCAACTATTCCCTAAAAGAGGGAATAATCAGCCCAAATTCCCTAAAAAGGAAGAAGGTGATTGGATAAAAGGCTCAGGACAATCAGACCATGACAAGTGTCGCTCTCCCATTGCCTAACCAATCACATTCTTTCATCCTAGGGTGCTCTTTTCTATACATAGATACTATAAATAGTCCCTCATAATCAGGTAAAAGGTACACAACAACTCTCTCTAAAACTTACTCTGTCAAAATTCATACCCAGCTATTATCTATTGAACACTGACTTAAGCATCGGAGAGGGAATCAAACCCAAACCTCCGGTTTGGTTTTCCCCTTTTGCAGGTTCGGGAACAAAGCAACATCTCAGCACAAGCCTCCCAATATCAACCCTACACCTGTCCATCATTAGGACAAATACCGTATTCTTCAAGTTTACATAAAACAGACCGCGTTAGAGATTTCAATACCTTCATGTTGATAGTGTTGAACTTCAGTCAATAAGAACAATTTCTCTTACGTACAAACAAACACTCACAATTCCCACAGGGGGGCAGCCTTCCACGAAAAAAGACAAAAATCTCATGGAAGGGCTTGAGAAACTCTCATAAAGAAAGACTAATTTATTCGACAAAATAAGAAAATTAACTAGAAACTAAAAACAAAGAAGGAAAAGGGGTTTACCATGGACGAGAACTTCCATGGCAGCCCCTCGCACATGAAGAAGGGAAAAGGAGAAAAGGGGCGACTGAAGAATCTTCATTTTATTGAATTAAATGATGGAGATGAACTATACTCCCTGAGTTTCAATTTGATGTTCCCATTTTCCTTTTTGCGATGTTCTAAAAAGTTCTTCCCATTTGAATCTTTTCCATTTTAAGAATATTTATTTCGTCATCTTACTCTTTAACAACCAATTATTTTATACACTTTTTTTTTACTTTTTGTCTTACACATGACCCACTTTAAAATATTTTGTTTTCCAATCACTCATTTTTCTTTCTCTCTCTTACTTTTTTAAAAGCAAAAAGGTACCAAAGTACACTTTATACAATATAAAATTAAAAAGATTCTCATCCACCTCAATTTGCATTGGTTTTCTTCCATATTCCAAATGGGAACATCAAATTGAAACGGGGGGAGTATATTATAAGTTGAAAACTATAAATAATGTGATGTTAAAGGAATATCAATATTGTTTACAATTGCTGAAAAATCAAATATACTTTTAACCTTTAAACCAAGTTCAAAAGCATATTTAATATCCATAATTGGACATCTTGAATTTGAATTTGAGCTAATTTTGCGATGTACATTTGATATCAATAATTGAACATCCTGAATAACATAAATGAACATTAACATTAGGTAGATGAACATTTGTCAAAGTTTATAGGAACAATTATTTTTTTAAATTAAGTTAATTTTAAAATGTACATTTGATATTCGTAAATAAATATTTTAAATGTCGTGAATGAATAATAACGTAAGATAAAATAACACATGTTAAGGTTGGTAGGGACAATTATTCTTTGAATTTGAACTGATGTTTAATGAAATCCTGCTAAAGTTCATTCTGTGCACCTCCTTCATTCAAATCGCGTGTATTGTTTGAAAGGGTTACATTTTTGAGCGTGAGCACTGTGCTCCATCTACTTTGACCAAAATAAGACATGGGATGGGGCAGATGTTGAGCGTGGGATTAAGATGTTGTAAGAAATTGACCCTATCTATCCTTAATGAAAACAAAAGAGGTGGAGAGGTAGTAAGGGTAGTTAAGTTAAATCATTATTTGATACCAATTTATTCTCTAGTCATACCAAACAAGGAATAAATACGGAGTATTGTATCCTTATTCCACCCCCAATCCCCATCCTATATCCCATCCTCTGTTCCCCGAACTCCGAACCCATTCCAAATCCCACATGCCAAACACCTCGCCATTGCTTTCAAGTTTTCGAAGCATATGTCCACTAGTAGGGGTGTTCATTGGTCTTGGAATGGAGCTCATGGAAAATGGATACCTAAGACCGAAACGAATAAAATACCTGTCTTAAGACCGGACTGGATGAAAATAATTGCGATCGGACCGAAATCGGTTCGGTTAGACCGAAAATTCAATTAGTTGTTTCTTTCCTGTAATAATTATAAACTTCCATAAATGTTTCAAAATTCACAATTAATTTAAATAAAAAATTATTTAATAGTTTTCAAGTTTGACAGTATGGAAGTATGTGAGAAGACCTAAAATATCAAAATTATTTAATAGTCAGTTTGACCGATGCAGGCCATTTTTCCGCTCTATGTCAAAAGTTGAACACCCTCACCTACGATATAGAAAAATAGTCTTATATGCACACAATGTGTGCAAAAATTATTGGGTAAGTGGGTGAGTGGGTGGTGGGTAGTTATTTTTTGTGATGTAGACATGTAGTGGGATTGTGGGATGATTATAGGTGGTTTATTTATGCAATTTTTCTCATTAATTTTTTATTTATTTTTTATGGTAATTTTTTTTTCTGTAAATTATTAATTAAACAACAAAGGGTAAATTAGACAATACATTAAGTTTGGTGTCACTCCCTTCTTCCCGTATATAGAAAATTATAAATACCAAACAAACTTTAGAAGGCAGGAAAGTGGGGTATACAAATGACTCAAATTTCAGACGTGGCGCTTTAAGATTGGGTGTTGTGACAACTACGGTTGAAACTGAAACCGCGATTTCCAATGACGCGGTTCTGGTCAGAGAACTGAGGATTGAGAATTCAGTCGTTGCCCTCGTTGGTTTTGATTCAGAGATCTGTGGCCTCGACAACACAACAAATAATCTTCCTATTTCAAAACCAAAACCAAAACCAGCTTTCTTCTCAAATGCTCAACAAATGTATAATGACCGACTATCTTCTGTTAATAATAATAATAACATCTATGGTGGCGAGATAGATAGATAGATAGATAGAGGTTTCTGAAATTGTGCAAAAATGGCGTGGTCTTTATTGAACGGTGAGAGAGCCGTGGTTATAGTCGTCCTGATTCGCATCTTATACTCAACCCCTTTCTCTCTCCTCTTCCATGAGTCTCTCGCTCTCTCTCTCCTCGCTTCTGCCGCTTTCTATACCGAGCTCTCCTTCGAAAACTCCACCACCAATTTTACTGCCAGGTAACTTTTTTATTCTTCGGATTTAGGTTTCATTTTTACGCTTTCATGACATTTTTAGAGTATTCGCGTATCTTAATTTTGTCCATATTTTTACAAATACATGATTGGACATATTAATGTTCTTTGCATTGATATGCGTGGAAACTACGAGTGTAACATTTAATTTAGCAGGCCAGGTGCGTCATCGGGAATACTGCTGGGAGCAGTTACATTGCCTGCTCTGCTATTTTCTAAGCTCATACAGCTATCAAGGGGATTTCTTATGTCACAAGTTTCACTTCAAGGTATTCTCTTCAATCTGCATTCAACTCTCAGAATAGCATCATAAAACATTTAAATACTTTATACTTCTACATGATGTTGATCAAGAGCTGCAATTTTAAATTATGCTGATATGATCATTTATCAATATGGTGAGTAAGTATTTAGAGGACAAAGATTACTTTGGGCTGTTTGTGGGTTGATTATATTACTACTTGGTGTCTAAGCTGAATCCAGGTTATGATTAGGTAACACTCATTTGTTAAACTGCTATCATTAGTATCCTACAAATTTGTGGGTAGCTAAATTATAAGTCTCTTTAATTTCTTAAGCTAGATACGCAATCGACATTTTGAATGTTTCATTTGGTTGAGGAGATATGTAAAGAAGATTTATTCCATAATAGGAAAATGCAAATGAATCAATACATATACTCTTGATTTCTTTTGTTTTGGTGAACTTTGACGAGCATAATTTATGATTAGCCAAATGAGTAGTTTGATTTTTTCTACTGATGCTTAAGGAAAAGAAGCATGCATAAGCTTAATTTTGATTTTTTTTCCTTGATATTGTTCATTTGCAAGGAATCCTCCCTATATACCATTATTTTGAAACTTATTCCTTCGATACTGTCCATGTCATCGTCCCCTTTTTTTGTTTTTGTTTTCGCAACAATCTCGCTAAACTAAGTAGCAAAGTATTCAGAAGGAGTTCATTGAGTCAACCAGTGCAATTTCAAACAAGCTCACCCAAATTTTGGTGAAGTTTGCTATACCAATTAGTGAACTTGTACTGTCTTCTATTCTATTCAAGCTCAGCACCTTGTTCTAATTTTCTCCCTCATCCCATTTGAACTATTTTCTCAGTGTAATTTGAGTTCAAAGGATGGATGATGACTAAGCGCATAAAGAAGTAATTTGGATTCTTATTTAGTTCTCTTTTGCAGATTAATTTGCATTTGTATCTAATGGTTACAAAAACTAATTAAAATAAATTGGTAAGACACACTTGACATAATATTGGAAATTGGTAAGAACTTCTTTATGTGCTTGATCATCATCCATCCTTTGAACCCAAATTACTTTGTAAAAGGGCAAACTTGCATGGAAGTGGCACTTTTTAAAATTTTGTTAAAGAATGCAAAAGAAGAGGTGGCTTCTGGACTGTGGAGGCGGCTACCGGCGGCTTCTGGGGAGATGGCTGGTGGCGGCAGCATGTTCTTGCGGGGTGTGTGGGGGTGGGCTGGCAGGGGCTGACAGAAGAGGGAGAGGAGTGTTGAGGAAGGTTTTTTTTCGAAAGTGTGAAATGAGGTTGGAGGGATATCAGCAGCAAAGGTATTGAGTGAGTCAGTGAACTCTTTAATGATTCCTTATTTCGATAGCTAGATATTTTCAAAGTGAGTTAGTGAGAAGCTTTCGTAATTCATTATTTCATTTCTTAATTCTGTCGGCGAAGAATTAAAAAAAAGGGCGCGTTGACTATGCTGATACAGGGACTTACTTTGAAATTAGCGGTATGGGAGGATTTTTCTCGGCAAGTCAACAATATTTAAGGAAAAGTTCCTTAAGTTTCCACGAGGAAGTGTCGCAAAGCTTTTTACTTGTTTTTTTATATTTATTTATTTATTAGCTATGAACTGTGATCCTTCTATTTTATCCATCTTCTCAGTTTCATAGTGAAACACTAATGTTTTTCGTTCAAGTGAATGAAGTGATTTATATGTTTGTATATTCATTTTTTTGTGTATACTAAATATTCTCATGGTGTGCAGAAATTCAGTATCAGAAATTGTTATATTGGACTACATATATTAGCTGCTTCAGTGTGCTTTTGCTCCTTGGTTTGAGCATTCCGCGTTCAAGTAGCATCAGAATTGTATTGAAGTGTGGCTTCACATGTTTAATGTCGGGTGCAATAGTGTACTTGACTCTCCCACTTGGTGGTTCTAACGATGGTATGTCGTGGATATGTGCAACATTTGGTCTTTTCTTGGCTATGTGACCATCGATGGTTAGTGACGGATCTAGAAAAATTATTTAGTGGATCTAGGAAAACAATGGTCACATGTTCAAAGCGTAATTATTAAACTCTATCAGGTTCAAAGGTCAATTTTCTAAGTAAATGTTCAAAATTTTAATTATGTATAGGGAAACATCATAATTTTACCAATTCAAGTGAGGTAAAGTGACCCGACTTTTTGTATAGTGGATCTGTCTATGATGGTTAATGTTGTGATCTCTTTCTTATATTTTGTCATTGTTGTGTTCCATGTTGTGAAAGTATGACTTGTTTTGATTTATATTATTAAGGGATGCACTTCGCATTGGTATCCTTGTGGATGTTGGGTCATGGAATAGCTGCAGTGAAGTTACTTCAGCACATTCTTTGCACTTTCCCATCTTGTGCCTCCATAGGTATGTGCCTATCTGATTTTTGTTTTGATCTTTCCTCGATTTTGTTTGGATTTAATATAAAGGTACTAATCTGCACAAGATGGTCGGGTCATTTCGGGTCGGATCAAGCCTTGTTTTTTGAAGGACCTAGCTTTTTGATGGTTTATTCATAAAAACATAGATTCTTTTTACTCTGTGGGCCTATGTTTTTTTAAAGGACCAGGCTTTGTTTGCGTACACCGTACAGGATTCATGGGAGCATTATTTGCACAAATCTCGCTAGATCAATAGCATCGTGTGTAGGATCATGATTCCTCATGGTCACATATAATCCTGCACCATTTCTGTTGGAAAGTCTACTAAATTTGGACCATTTGTTCATTTCTGGATCACAGGACTAGGATTGCATAGTCCAACTATCTGAATTGCAATGTTAATAAAAGTGTATCTAGTCGATTTGGCCAAATGGCCAATCATCTGACGGAATTGATATCATTACACTCAGGAAAGATGCCATAGAGTTCCACAAGCAACCCTCCTTTTATGATGATGCACATTTTAGGTGACCCTCTATATGACATCATTACCAATCCACACTACCCCGGTGCTTCTCTTGAGGCTTTGTGGGACTCCCATAAGAAATTATTGTTAACTCTATGGAGGATTGTCTAATCGAGGATCTTAAACTTCCACAACCTTAAAGCAGTGACATTTAGATCTGGTATTGTCAAGCTTCCTTGGGCTGAGGTTGAGGATATAGGCTATTTGCTAGAGTATTAGTGTTTCTTTTATCTATTCCATGGTTGGTGACGTATGATTTTTTTTTTTTGTGTGTTTCTTTTTTTTTTTGCGGGGGGGGGGTTATTATTCAATTGAAGATAGGTACAAGGGATTTCTTTTTTTGATAGATACAGAAGCGATGGTAGCTTTCATGTCAATTGTCGAAAATAAATTAGCATAACTTTGTATGAATATATATTTTGATCTCTATTACTTGATATATAGAAAAAAATCTTTATGTTGGATCCTGTAAAATGTACTTGACGCGTTAATATCATGCTGATTATTAGATGCCCCAATGAAAATCATTGATCAAGAGACAAATCAAGGCAGCAGAGTGGGTTGTAAGGTTGTAGTGCATAAAGAACCACGAACAGGAACTCATAACAGACAATGAGACTGCAGTTATATGCTAAGAATAGATACAGGTGCCTGCATCTTGGCCAACCTCATGGTTAACGGTGGAATTATAGGCTTGTGGTGTTGGGTGGGGTGGGGAGAGGGGGGTGGGGGACCCTCCTAAGCCACCTATTTAGTTCAGGAGTTAATTGGGCGCGACAACACAAACTATAACTTGGGTGCAAGCTACAACACAACCTTGTTCGGGTTCACAGCACACCTTGAACTTAAAGTGTGGGTGCATACCCAACATAAATGATGATCGGTGACTCTTTCCATCTCTCCATTAGCATCCTTTTCATGAACAATCTTTCCATTACAGACCTCCTTATGTCTTCCAACATAACCCTTATTGGATTTGACCTATCTTTTATAATGCAACCATTAAATATCTCAGTCACCGATCATCATTTATGTTGTGGTATGCACCCACACTTTAAGTTCATGTTGTGCTGTGAACCCGAACAAGGTCATGTTCTAGCTTGCACCCAAGCTATAGTTTGTGTTTTTGTGCCCAACTTTGCCTTAGTTCAGTGAATGTACTTACTTATTCAGAAATTGGATTTCGAAAAATACAACCAATTTGGTACAAACATCATATTATGTCCTCGAAAATTTTCACCTTTCTTTTGAGAATATCCCTTACGGGAAATTTACCCACAATTTTCAGATGATTAAGAAATTGGCATCATCATTTGAAGTTTTGGATGTCATCACATATCAATTCAAAGTTTACATCTTCAACCTAGTTTAGCGGCGTTAAAATCAGGTTGAGTTCGGCATAATGTATTCGATCATACTTGGGCTTGGGCGATTGAAATCTTTGGTCTGATTTCAATTTGGTGTCTTTGTTCCAGTCATTTTCACGTTTGTTGTCAACTTGCTTTTGTGAAAATTGAATTCATATTAGTTTGTAATAGTTGGCTGGCTTTTTATAGGTCAATTCCTATTGGGGTCAACATCGGGCTTTCTTGTGTAGGATAATGTTTTGTCTAATTAGTAGTTCAAATTAATTAATAAGTTGGGTGTGCCACAGTTCTGTCCGATTTAAAGTCCTCACAATGACAAATATTTTTACTTTGGATTTTAGCGGCACTCCATATGTTCAAGATTATTGTTGTTGTATGAACTCTAAGATGCCGACTTTTTTTACTTGCTGCTGCAACAATTACTACTTCTAATTTCTTTGTGACCAGAAGATTAATTTCTAATCTTTCTGCTTAGGGTATGCCTATAATTATGCATACTACTCTTCCCTTTTACATATTATTTGTTGTTTATTCTATGCTGTAGGAGAAGCGCTATTGATTACTGGTGGTCTTACTACATACTTTGGAGACATGCTTAGATCTACTCTTGTCAAGGTTTCTACTAAACTTTTTAAGTACTGTAAAGCATTCTGCTTCGTTTATTTGTAGTAAAAGCAGTACCCTACTTTGATTAGATCGTACAATGCGTGGGATCATCAAAAGTTGTTGCGCTGTTTAGCATTAAAAGAAGTGAGATTAGCACCATTATTCAGGTAAATTGTGCTCTTGGTTTTCTTTTTTTAAAGTCTTAGTTGGTATGTGGTTTAGATTGATGAGAAGACAATCCTGTGGTATTGATGTAATTTTGTTTTTTTCATTTATCGCAGGGCTATTTGCTTGGCTTCCTCCTGTTTCCTTTACTCTTTAAATTTTTTGCTCAAGTTGTTGGTCAATTCATCAGTCCAAGCTCTTACATTGCAAGGATCTGGAACGAGAGTGGGCGATCTATTTTGTTCTTCACTTTGCTGGCTGTCAGTTCAGCTGCCATTATTCCACAATGGCTGCAGTTTGTTCAGGATTTTCAAGTGCATCCTCTATGGTGGTATTAATGCGGTTTCCATCTCGTATATGTGTATGCCTGGTGTACTACATTTACCTGCAATTTCTATTTCTACAAATGCACATTAATCTAGGGTTAGATATTGGTCGATAACTTTAGCTCAGGGGGGTTATAGTAGTTTTATCCACGCCTAGAAGCTTATTTGCATTAACATAGAGAAGGGGAGGGAGGAGAGAAAGTTCAATATTGTCCCATTTAGTGAGTAGCCTGCTGAATTATGAAGAGATAGAATGCTTTGTGTATGGTTGCTTACTTGCTTTCTTCTAACTGCTCATCCATTCTGTTTCATTACTTCTACGCTGTCTCCCTCAGACTTTCTTTTTGCTTGCCTTTCTTACTCCTTTTCTTTTTCTCCCTTATTTTAATTTATGGTGGAGGGGGGGATTGTTTGGCGCATACTTATTGGGTATCAGGGAAGTAGGACTCTGAAGTTCTGAACTGTACAAAATAGGATTAAAATTATTTTTTTTTCTAAGGAAGACCCAAGGAACACTATTTTTAATTAATTAAAGCCATACGACATCTATAATCAAGTTTCAATAATAACAAATTTTGAGGCATAGCTATGATACCAAAATCTTAATTTGACAATCTGGCACATTAATCGAATGTTGACCCAACCCAACTTCATGCGAGAGGATTATTCGCTCAATCTTAGATTGTAAAGGAAATTATTGTACCGACATTAAAAATGGACACAAATGTCTAACACCATTGTAGATTCGCATAACAAACCATTAGTGCACCAGTAATACCCACCCTTGGAAACATCAGAAAGATTATGAACTCCTATAAGAAAAGAGAAAACCAACCAACTCATGGGATTAAAAGTTTCCCATAGAGATAGAGAAACTTGCATAATTTATGAGACACTTGTATTGCATCATTTATTAGACACTTGTAAATCAAGAAATTGGGTCTTTCCATCACCAAATCACCAAATTTTGGGGATGGTGTCTCCTAATCGAACAATAAGGTTAAGGGTTATTTGAGGGAGAGATAAGAGATAGAGAAAGGTGAGGTGTTTCCAGGATTAAATCCTTCTTAAATTCTCAAATAAGGTAAGGAACCTAAAAAAGTAATCTATTTAATTTTCTTTGACCCCTCAGCTAAATTGAGTTTCTGCCTTCCAGATCATTTTAATTTAAATAGTGATTGCCTGTAGGCCGTGGTGATACCCTTTATTTTCACTGTCCTGATTGGGAACTTCTTCGATCATAAGAGGATGTTTTAAATTCCATCAGTATCTTCTCTATGGCTACTACTAGCATTTGTGTTCAGGATACTTACCTTGTAGATGTCTAAGATAATTTGTTGGTCATATATTAAAATCAACCTATTAGCTATCTGGAAGCAATAATGTGGTTCTTTTCGCATTACAATGTCCGGCCGAGAGGTTGATGTTTGGATTGGCATAAATTGTGGAATCTGTTAGCTAACTGAAGCAGCTGCAGGCTGCATAATTCTGTTTTGCTAAGATTGCAATATAACCTCAAATATACCTTGAACAGGGTGCTTGAATCTGTGTTCTGAGCTTTTTCTTTCTCTTGAATGTTCAGGACACTTATCTTGCAGATGTCTATGATAATGTGTTGGTCATATATTAAGATTAACATATTAGCTATCAGGAAACAATAATGTGGTTCTTTTCGCATTATAATGTTTGGCCCAGAGTGGAATCAGATATTTTACTGAAGCAGCTGCAGGCTGCATGATTCTGTTTTGCTAAGAATGCAACATAACCTCAAATATGCCTTGAACAGGGTGCTTGAATTTGTGTTCTCTGAACCACTTAAGAGGTTATCCTTGTGCATCTACTGGGTGGGTGTCATATGTGTCTCAGTGCATCGGTTCTACAACATTTCAAAGAGTAGTAAGGTGGAAAGAATCCTCCTGCGGAAGTATTATCATCTCATGGCCGTGTCTATGTTTGTTCCTGCTCTCGTCCTTCAGGTTGATTCTCTTCTGTGATTGCTAATTTGTTAAGTTCTGTTTCGTCTCTTCTTACACGTTTGCTGCTATTTGTGCTCTCTTTGCAGCCAAATTTTCTTAATCTTGCTTTTGGTGTAGCTTTGGCAGCTTTCTTAGTCTTGGAAATTATTCGAGTAAGTTAACCGTGCAAATTTATCATGTATTTTTATTCATTCCATGTCTCTTTGGAGGTTGCATTGTTCTTCATATTTGTCAATGTATGATCTGATCTCCATACATTTATAAGCCACAAAAGCAATATTGGTTGTTTGGTACAAGCTTTGTGATTTATCTCGAAGAAAGAACGTGCATCAGTTGCTACAGAATATATTCAAGACTACCTTGAAACCTGCTCACCCAAGTTATGTGGGGCGAGAGCGAGGATTGATGAGTAAACAATAAACAACACTACCATCGTGTTCAACATGAGGCTAATTGACAGAATTCACAGATAGAAAATAAAGAAAAAATATACTCTTTTAAGGCAAGACAAAATTAAGACAACGAAGTCTTGCTTTCCTTTGCAACTATCGCTCTTCACCAAAAGCACATCAAAGGCACATACATTTGAGCACAACCTTTAGCCCAAAATATGTAGCTTTGTCCTCAGGAAATGGCTCATTGCTAGCTCTTTACATGTTCACCATTGATGCAACTACGTCACCATCTCTGTTGTTGTAAGCAACCTCATAGCCCACAATGCAGTCATATCTACAAAGCCGTTTAACAATTAATTCTAATATAACTTCTTTTGACTTCTCATCTATCTTCTTCTGTGCAATAACCCTGTCATTTTGAGCTTTTAGATAAAACATCGAAGTAGCTCAAAGGCCGTAATAACATCCCTATACTGCTTTCAATATCTGGAAATAGATTTTCATTCCAATAATCTCAAGTCCCTACAAAACGTTTAACTTTTTACTTTGAGCAAGAAAAGATACAGCAGCCAGTAGCCATTGTCCTGTGAGGACAGCCTTAGGAGGAACATTAAGCGATCCTGTACCTTACAGAAGAGGTGATAGCTACCTCAAGACAATGTTGGGGGTGTATTTTTAGAATTTCACTTTTATAATGTACTGCTGTTTCTGTATGGTGGAACTCTAGGCAGTATAAGAAACTAGAAAGACGACTTATTTCTTTGTAGGCTGTAGGTGTAGAACAGGTACTAACGGGCATGCTAATTCAATCTTTATGATCTAGAGAATGGATAATTAGCCGTAATAAGTTTCTGTGTCAAAATTTCCCCATCTGTTTGCTTATATCTGGAGATTGGGATTAAGGTTATCCGGGAGGGTGGTGTAAGTTGGTAGAGTTTGGGATGATGGAATTGAGTGGGCACATTGAGCCAAAGAGTACTTAGTATTCTGGGTAGATTTAATGTGCAATCAGTTTGGCATGTTATAATTATAAATGTGCTAGGAATCAGCTAGTATCTCACAATAATACCAAACAAAAATGGAAAATAAGAATGAAGCAAAAGGTATTTGTATTGATAATCAGAGTAATCAGCAATACAAGCTAGAAAAGAGAGGAATGAGAAAATAAAAAGAGATAAATGAAGAGATCAGATTTAAGATGATTTCAGCTTGCCCTCTCCTTATTCTCAATATATTCATGTAATCTCCTCTAACGAAATCTGCCCACTCAGCTCTCTAACTAACTCATGACAAGTGACTCATTTACCCTTTAAGCCATATTCACTGCATTTGGCGCCTTCTTCTTACGAGCATAAGTAAAGAGCACTGGGTTGGATGGAAACCCTTCCAAAATGAACTCTTTTGAGTTCGCTGCACCTTGTCCGACCAATTTTTTCACTGAGCTCTGGATGGTCAATGCATCTTGTGGTAGCTAGCATAACAAGCTTAACATGCAACCTTTTATTTTCCTTTCGGGTATTTCGAGAGTTTCGAGATCTTGTCAAAGTAACCTAAGGTCTTGTTAAAAAGATCTTTTTGGTCCATTGGCCGACATCTCCCAGTTCTGCTGTACTTATCGTTCAGCCCCCTTATAAAACTTCTATTATTGAATTCTCCCGTTGTAGTGATGATTTTTTTTATCGCTAGAGATAATATCATATGATATGAATATTTAATCTACAAGCATTCTCAGTCACCTGATTTGATTTGTGATAATCATCTGTTACTTCTCTAATCACGATTGGTATAGGCAGATATGGAGAATTCGGCCTTTAGGGGAGATGATCAATCATTTCATGAATGCTTTTACTGATCATCGTGACTCTGATCTTCTTATTGTGAGGTATGTACCTTTGTGGCGTATGATCATTGTAGCATATGCATATAAAGCAATCTGTAATAACTTCAGCTTTTTTTGTTCTTTATTCTCTTTAGCCACTTTTCTCTCTTATTGGGATGTGCCTTGCCTATCTGGATTTCTTCTGGATTTAATGATCGTCCACTTGCACCCTTTGCTGGCATTTTGAGCCTTGGAATCGGAGATACAATGGTGAGATTCTGCCGCTTATGGGAAGCATCTTTCATGTTTCTGAGTTGTTACAGTGTTTATTATTGATCCTGGAAAATCTCGTGAAGGAAAGTGAGCAAACTGGTATTGTTTGATGAATAAGGTTAATTTGGTAATAAGCGTATCGGGAAGCTCTTTCTAATCTTAAGCTACATATTGAATTGAGAAGGAAAACTGTTTTTAAGATACAATGCAAACATAGATTTTCCTATTTTTGTCTAGATCAGATCTGGTAACAGTTAGGGCCCATAGAAACTTATGTCAGCTTTTGGCCAAGGCTTACCTCTTCTGCCAACCCTGTGGTCGTTATTGTGATTGCGACTGCAACTTTGAAGAGTTATATGAAGTCTTAATTCATAAGGCTTGATGCTAGAAACAAAAGCTGCAACTGCAGCCATCTAAGACTTGATGTTTTACAGTTCACAACAGATAAACAAAGGATTACGGGTCCGTTTGTTTTAATGGAAAACAATTTTCATGGAAAATCACTTTTCAAGGAAAACAATATTCAATGGAAAATATGATTTTAGAAAAAGTTTTCCTTTGTTTGTTTGAATAGAGGAAAACTTAGGAGAAAAGGTAAATGAAGCAAAAGAGAAGGAAAGATGAGAAGGAGAGAATCAAGAGGAGTAATAAGTGGAGAGGAAAATATGGCATACCTTGTTTACAAAATGAAATTGGTTTTCCTCTTCTAAGAACATTTTCCACCTTTAGGAAAATTATTCCATCCCTTACCAAAACAAACACAGGAAAATGAAAGATGGAGGAAAATCATTTTCCAAGAAAATGGTTTTCCACCAAAACAAACGGAGCCTACATGTCTTAATAGCTGTAATGCCATGATACCTACTCAGAATTCAGATACATGACCATTATTCTTTGTTCTAGGCCTCAATGGTTGGCCACAAATATGGTGTCCTAAGGTGGAGCAAGACTGGCAGTAAGTTGCTATGCACAGTGCTGTCTATTCGTTGGTCTGCCTTTTTTTTGGGCGATTGTTTGATGTCCTAACTGTTCTGCTGCTTTGCCTCTCTAGAGAAAACTATTGAAGGGACTGCTGCTGGTATAACTTCTGTCATGGCAGCATGCTCTTTCCTCCTTCCACTTCTTGCATCTACCGGATATATACAGGTTATTATTGTTCACATGCTTGCAAAATAAAGTATCCCATTTTTTATCTGCTCAATGTTTAAATTATTCAATTGATGATTACCACCCTTAGTTGTGGAAGCTAGTATTGTTCACATATGGATCTACAGTGACTGTTCTATATTGTGCAGAATTGGAGCTCACTTCTCTTGGCAGTGATAGCAAGTGGTTTGCTTGAGGCTTATACAGCTCAACTCGACAATGCATTCATTCCTTTGGTCTTCTATTCTCTCTCGTGTCTGTAATATGACGTTAATGCTAAGTCAGCATGGAAGACTTTTGGGCATTCCTTTGAACCATCAACAACACGCAGTGGTAGCACCTTTCCTGTATATGTAGGCTAAGCTTCAGGCTACTCTATATTGGCCTTTGTTTTCAAGTTGGGCTGTCGTATTGGTATAAGGTGAGCCTTTCATGTATGTATGTATAGAAGAAAACAATTCCATTAGTTATAGAATCCAATATTGCATTATGTATAAAGAATAACCAGTAAATTGATTAGTTATTGAATCCATGTGTTTGTTCGTCATTTTTTACATTAAGTTCACCATTGAAAATTTCCAGTTCTGACATATTGGCCATGTTGACCAAGTAGTACTTGGTTTAGTGGTAAGGAGAGCATCGTTTCAACCTTAAGGTTGGGGGGATCAATTCCCATTAGTGACACTTTGAGGGTAGGAATTCCCTTTATCATTCCTCCATACTCTCAAGTGTCTGGCCCATTAGGACCCGAGCGAGGTTCAGGCCACTTCTTCTTACCAACAACAACAACAACAAAGCCTTATTCCAAAGTGATTTGAGGTCGGCTAACATGAATCGTCAACTAAAACGCGCTGCCAAGAGTGATAAAAAGTTTTTAAAAGGGTTTAAGTTTTAAGAATTTTTTTAAAAAGTTTTTGAAAACAAGGTTTACACCAAAAAGTTTTAAAAGAGGTTTTCAAAAGGTTTTATATACCAACACAATTGAGAAAAACAAATAAATACAGTAATCACACCCCTTCCTCCACATGGATACTGCCCCTCCACCCACTTCTATTCAACGTCATGCTCTCCTCAATCCCACGTAGCCTCATATCACTTTCAATTACTTTCATCCAAGTCATCTTAGGTATTCCCCTACCCCTTACAATTTGGCTACTCCTCCACTCTTCAATTTTTCTCACTGGTGCATCACCTGAACTCCTTTTCACATAACCAAACCATCTTAACCGATTCTCCCTCATCTTTTCTTCAATGGATGCAACTCCAACTTTTTCCCGAATCACCTTATTTCTTAAACGGTCCTTCCTTGTATGGCCACACATCCACCGCAACATACGCATCGCCGCCACGTTCATCTTATGAACGTGGCATTGTTTCACCGCCCAACATTTGGTGCCATATAACAAAGCAGGTCTAATTGCCGTACGGTAGAACTTTCCCTTCAATCTTTGGGGAATGCCAGAATCACAAAGGAATCCGGTGGCGCTTTTCCACTTTTACCAACCCGCGCTAATTCTAGGGTTGGTTAAAAAAAATGTTGGCCCTGTTGCACTATCGACCACCCTCTCCTTTGTGCCTGTATGAATGAAAGTTTGAAGGAAACTTCATATTTGCTAACATTGCTATCTCTGTTGATCTTTTTGGAAAAATTTAATCTCAAAATGCGTGTTTGTTAGTCTTGAGTCATTTAACTACGTGATATTGACATTGTGAAAATAGAAGAAAGAGGTAATGGCATCGCTACTCTCAGTGAATGTACCATTTGCGTGTTTTTCAATTTAATTATCACTCTATTTTGCAATACTCGCAATAAAAGGAATTGCACAAAAACTGAGGAAGAGGAAAAGAGTGTGAAATTACGCTGAGGTGATCCTACCACCGCACCCTCTTATGCCACAACCGACCTACACACACTTTACCCATTGTAATGATGGGCTTAGTCAATCCCAACATTGCTCCCCCGTTAGGTATTATCAGCTCCGTCATTAGGTCCTACCAGCCTAACCTTAGGCAACCCTACCACCCTACCAACTGACGACCCATGTCCCTTCTTCTCCCTCAATTTCTCTTTCTTCAATTTCAATTGCATATTTAGGATTTGCGATGGTGGTGTGAGGACTCAAGTAAAGGCGGGAAGAGAAACGATAAAAAGGAGGAGGCAGAGGCGAGAAAAGGGGATACGTGCGATGGATTTTCCAGTAGTAGAGGGGAGGTCAAAGTGCTCATATGGTTGAAACAGTGGGGTGTAAATGCAGATTGGAGGATGGGTGTTTAAACTACGGAATTGGGGGGGGGGTAGGAGAGAAGGGTGAGGTAGGGTTGATTTAATGGAAGGGAAGGTGGTTGAGGAGAAAGATGGAGTGAGGTGGTGGTGTTTCCATGGACGGGAGTGGGTGAGGAGTTGGAGAATAGGGGTGGGGTGGGGGTGGGGTGAGGGTGAGCTACTTAACGACGATGAAGTGAGGCAGGAGAGTATGAAGGGTTATAGACAAGATTGACGGATTTTCGGGAAAAAAAATCTCTTTATCCTAACCTAGGAAAACCATATTGGTAATGAATACTTACGGAGAATAAAAGATCATATCCAGTGTCGACTAATTGTACAAACTTTTCAATGTCTTCAAGTGATAGTCCTCTCTACCGAAGTCATTATGAACAAATTAAATATATCCTTTTGACTGCTAGGTCAAGAACTGGATTATTCATATTTTAGGAAGGGAGGTTTAGTTTTTGAGGAGGAAAGAAAAAAAAACTTATCAAACTGAGAGAGGGGGTGAAGGGCGTACAAGCGGTAAGTCTTGATCTTTCCCTTTAAATGGTTTTTACTCTTTTTTCCTAATCCAATTGAAATTCTTATTTGTTTTAGAATTTCTAAACTATAATTTCTATTGCTCAATCGTTGATGTTATGTTTGACCCAATAGGCTTAAGGGATTAAAGATATTAACATGATGTGATACTATATTACATTATCATAGTTAGTTTTTAACAAAACTCTACGACCACCTAAAATCATTTTAAGTTATAGTTCATTTAATATTTATTAAAATAACAATTAAAGTTATCGTTTAAGTAATTGCAAACTTGATCGAGCAAGTATGCAAGAGAATGCCTTTTATCTCTTTATGCCATATTTGATCATAAGGTAAGTAACCTGTCATCATGCTTTATCAAATATGTTCCTCAGTTAGGGAAAATTGTCAAAAACAAATGATCAGCAATAATTTATTTGAGCACGACCATGCATTTTCATCCTCACTCATGGAGTAGCCACTAGGCACCAAGCCCATTAAATGGGAGGATAATTCTTTCTTATCTAACCATTACACGATGTAGGAATCATAGCAACTTGAGATCTGTAGCCTCCTTTCACGACACGACATTTGACAAATTCAAGAATTGATAATCCTTGCATAAGTATAACTGTTAATTTTTATTTAAAAGAATCTAAGTTATACTCCCTCCATTTCCTATAGTTCTCACTTTGACCTTGCACGTTTGCTAAAGCAATTCTTTGACCATCATTATCTTACATTTCATATTTGTAAAAATTATAACGATTGAATAATAATAAAGTACTCGTTGAGATGAATCAAACAAGACCTCATATGACTATATTTTGTCTTATATATATTAAAGAATTTCGAGGATTCCCTCTAATTGTGATTAGTAACTGATAGGATTTAGTCGTATCACCTATTCAAAGATAAACCTACAGTCCTCTAACTAAGGTAGTCAGTGGAAGCAGGGTCGAATCCGCAGGGAGACAGAGTTTCTAAATTTATATTCAATCAACTAACTACTTCAGATGAAAACAGGGAAGATTTAACTAAACTAATGATTAAACTAAGGAAGATGAATTAAATAGAGGAATTAACTATGGAATAAAAGCCTAGGGCATTAGGTCGGTCCACCATGCTTATACCAATCAAACAAGGTCAACTACTATCAAAACCTAGGTCAAGAGTCGAGGGATTAGAGCATGTGTTGAGCTATGGTTAAAGACTCAACGCTCATAGTTCAACATACGCCGCATGTTCACTAACGTAATCAGAACTACTGATGTGTCCTAGGCCTCTAGTCGTAAGACGGATCTGTGCAAACAACTATTAACCACAAGCAATCAATGAAATTGGCCACTAACATTAATCACTAATTAAGAACAAACCACACCACAATCACTCTAATCAAACCCTAGGAATCAATAGAAGTCTAAATAACAATCATGGTATAAACATGGTTTCCCTATCTAACACCCTAGAAAGAGAACTACTCAGACATGATTGAATTAACAATAACAAATCTAATTGAAAACCCTAAGAATTGCATCACAAACTAATTGAATAATAAGCAATTAAACTAAAGCAATTGAGAGATAAGAATAAAGCAATAAGAAAGATGATTACCAAATTGACGGAAAGCGGGAACTTTAATTGAATTGAAATAGTACTTGAATCTCTTCTACAATGGAAAACTATAAGAAACTAGGCTAGGAGCTCTCTAGATGTTCAATAAATAAAAGATACAAATAAAAACAACCTAAAAAGTATTTATAGTCTCTAAGAAAACAATAAGATAGAGTGGGGAAATAACGAAAAATCGCGTCCCCGTGTCTTCCACCCGATCGGGCAAAGGGCCGCCCGATCGGGTCTGGGAACAAATTTCCAGCAGAGCAATTTAGGCTTCACCCGATGGGATCGGGCAGCTTCCACCCGATCGGGGCCGCAACCCTAGCACCCGATCGGGCAAGTCCACCCGATGCCATCGGGTGGAAGTCTTCTTCAGTGCTCTCAAAAATCAGCAATTTGGCTAAGTGTAAGTCCGCCCGACGGGATCGGGCAAGTCCACCCGATCGGGGTGAAAATCTGAACATCTGGCCTATTTTACTCGTACCCGATCGGGCCGGGCAAGCGAGACTTCTTTCTTCCTTGCTTCTACTTGGCTTCAGACGCCAAGTCTTTTGCACATTTCTTCTTCACAACGGGGTCCGAATACCATCTCGAGACCGCCAAGATGCCTCATAACCTTCCGCTACAGCGTAGTGCTCAAAACATCAAGCAAATAGGGAGCTTTTCCCTAAAAACCTGCAAAATGATATGGAACACACAAACCACAACTATATCGAAATGGTTAGCATAAATAGCTCCTAAGAGCGTCAATGTCGCACAATTTAGCTTGTAAAGAAAGGGAAAAACTCTATAAGAAATCAATATATCAAATTCCCCCAAGCTAAACCTTTGCTTGTCCTCAAGCAAATAGAACATGATCGTGGAATAGATTGCCTCACCCCATAGATAAAACATTTCAAGCTCAAAAAATATTTTCAAGACTAAGAATCGTTCAAGCAGGCATAATTCAAGTTCGGCAAATCAAATCCATCCAACCACCAATCATCCAAGCAATTCATCAAGTTCAAGTGACTACTAGGCATACAAATCCTGAAAAGGTGCTCACAAAGGGTGTCACTCCTCTCAATTTTGTGGCAGGCAAAGAATATGCCCGAACACTCACCGACCCGACCATAAATGTCCCTTCCCACTCACACTCTCATGTGTTTAAGAAGGTAAAATGTCGCTCATCCTAATCAAGTCGACTCAACTAGCAGACATACTCTTTAACTTTGACAAACTGACTCAACATCAATCCAATAGACATTGTAGGCACAAGCTCAAGAGGGCTTTTCCAGGTTGTAATGGGGCTTAGGTAAGGGTAGGGAATACTTTGGGTAATGTGGTGGAGAAACCAAGAAAGGGGGAGCATGCTTCACTCAAACAAGGCCTAAGATGGCCTAAATAACTCCCAATCAACACCATATAACCACGAAAAATAAACCAACTCTTATAATTCAATGAACACTCACAACAAACCCAATTTTTAGGCAATGAAGCGAATTTTTTTTCTTTATGAACGTACGTGAATGAAAGAACTTTGAATTCTTTTGAACTTTTATTTCATTTTTATTTCATTTTTCTGAACTTCATTCACGCAACTCTAATTTTTGCCTTTTCTTTTCTTTTTCTCACAATCAAGCCACAACAAATACAATTTCAATTCCTCAACAACCAAACCAAATCATGAAACCAATCTCAAACTCAACCCATACAAAAGCTCCCCCAAGCTAGGCTTGGAAATAATATCGAAACAAAGGCCATGGGCTCATAATAAGGGTTTAAGTAACATGAAACAAGGTCATTAGGCTCAGAGGGGCTAAGGAGGATAAAAATGTATCAAAAAAAACTCACTCTGAGGCTCAAGAATAAGTCAAAAGAACGCCTCTATCATAGCAAATGTAACAAGTCACCAAACATCAGATGAGTACGAAGTCAAAGTCAAGATCAATCCGCTAGAGAGGAATTAATACACCAAAAATATAAACTGATAATAGTATGAATCCAATAGGCTAGAAAAGGCCTCACAGTCTAACCAAATCAGGTATGCAGCACAAAGTAGTATATCATAGTCAGAAATCGCTCGAAATCAAAGTAGTCGAACATCAAATCAAAGCCTCAGAATCACAAATGCCGAGCTATCCAGAAAACAGAGTCAAATCATTTTCAATAACAGCACAACAAGGGGCACAGGGAGGCAATCAAACCAGTCATGATCAATCATTTTTTTTTTCATTTTTTCAATTTTTCAAAGCTGTAAACTACACTAAAAAGCAATAAACTATACTAGAAAGCAATAAAGAGAGTACTCACAGTGAGAGATCCTCCCCCAAGCTGAACGAGGCAATGTCCTCATTGCAACGAGGGAGAGGAGAGAACAAGGGCATCAGCCGCCCATATCATCATCAGTGGGGGCACCAAATAAACCACCACTAGAAGTACCACCACCATATGTGTAACCACCACCTGAGGGATCACCTGAAAAACCACTCATCCCACCACCAAAGCCGCTAGTACCTGCATCAAAACCACCGCCAAAACCACTAGGCCCAAGACCAAAGTCTCCTAAAGAGACGGACTGACGAGCAGGCTCCTCCTCCTCATCCTCTGCCATGTCATCACTCTGACCGGCAGGTTGGCCATAACTCGGGTTCCAATGGTACCACGAGGGGTGCTGAGTAGTCTGCTAAACAATGCCATGCCTATAATAGTCGTCATAGAGAGGATAAAGGGCGTAGTGCTGGTCGTTAGCTAAGGTATCCATCCGTCCCCCCATCTGCTCGACACGGGTGTAGAGCTGATCAATGCGAGTGCCATATCCCGCTAGGGTGGCGGTGTTCGCGTTGATCAGCCCTTCCATCCGTCCCATCCCCATCTCCATGCGACCTAGGGTCGACATCATAGAAGTGAAATCAAATGTGTCCGTGTGAGGGGGAGGAGGGGGAGGAGCAGAAGTGGAGGCGCCCTCGTCTAAGATTGGCGTATGCTGCCTATGGTAAGAACGGCGAGGGGGCTCTGGGTCAGGGACAACGAGGTCGACTCCCTCTAAAAGGAGTAGGTAGTTCGCCTGACGAGGCCGCAACCGGGCTCTAGGGTCGGGTAGGATGATGGATTTTTTTGATTTTATCACCCACTGAAATTTTGGTCAGGCAAGCGGTTGAGGACTTTAAGGGTGTTGAGGTATGTGAGGTCAATGAGGGTAGGGCCAAGGACGGGGGTACGCTGAGTCTTGTCAAAGCCAGCAATTTGCCGGGCAAACAATGTGATCAACCCCCCTAGAGGTCCAACTACCATCTTTCCTACGCCTAGGGAGCGAGTTCGAGATACGCTCGAACTGAATAGCTACATGGTGGGCCAAGTTGTACTGAAATGTCTCTCTAGAGCCTTTGGCAATGTAGCTAGCTATGGCAACTAACTCGGCCCCCCGGACCAAGTGACCCTCATACCGCCCTAAAAGAGTCTAGGCCATGAACCTAAGCCAAATGCTAATAATTGGGTGATGGAAATTCGCCCAATGACAATGCTGGATGTCAAAAGGCGTAGTGTCCCCTGTCAGCATAAAATAAGTATCGGCCATTTTGAAGTGGTCTGGTGGGTAATAGTCACCCCGTACCTGTAACTGAAGAACCCCCGCAAATTCCCTAAGGGTGAGGGAGTGGTCTTGGTTTAGTAGTCTGAAATGAACATGGGTGACCGGACCGGCCCTGGGCTTAGTCAGACTTAAACTGCTAAAAATTCATAGACTAATGGAGGATATGTATTAACATGCACATTATAAAGTGACTCCATGCCCAAAACTTTCATAAATTCCTTAAAATCATCAGTTAATCCCAATTTAGACAAAAGCTCAAGATCTAAAAAACGGGTAGGAAGTACCTCACGTTTTTTAAATCGCAGAAACTTCTCGCGATGTTCATCATCCCGGAAAATGATTTTCGGGTACTGAGGATCTCGTGGAACCTGTGGTGGTGGTGGTGGTGGTGGTGTTGCTTCTCGCCTAGATCGCGAGCTTTCACCTCTAACGAGCCTTCTCAACTTGCTTGCCATGGTGAACTTGAACCTTGTAACCTTTCTTTGAACACAAAGGATGGGGTTTTGGCTGAGTGTGAGAAGATAATGGAGAAAGGAGGATGATTTTTTGTGAATGGAAATTTGTGAGATGGAGGGTGAAAAGAGAAAAGGAAGGGATTTTATGAAGTTTGGAGAAGAAAGGATGGAGATTTGAGGTAGAAAAATGGAGTTTTAATGGAGGTTGAAGATGAGTGAAGAGAGAGAGAGAGTTGAGTGGAAAAAAGAGATAAGGAATGAATGGTGAGTGAAGGAAAAGGGGGGTGAAATCCGTGGTTTTGAACGGCTTGTGTGCGCAGGCCCGATCGGGCAATGGGCCGCCCGATCGGGTGAAAATCAAATTTTTGTGGCTGGGGAAAATGTGCGTCGCCCGATCGACCGCCCGATCGGGCAGTTGATTTTTGATCGGGTGCACAGGTCGCGGGCCCGATCGGGCGATTACTGCCCGATGCCATCGGGTGGAATACCCTTTTCAGCAGATTTGACTTTTTGACTTTTGCTCATATACCCGATCAAGCACCGATCGGGCAAGGTATTTTTGATCGGGTGCTAGGGTTGCGCACCCGATCGGGCACACCTTGCCCGATGGGATCGGGTGCTCCTTAAATTCTTTCTTCAGCACAATTTTACGCCCGCCCGATCGGGCATCAGCCACCCGATCTTATCGGGCGAGCTACTGTTCAGTAAGTAGCTCGCCTTTTTGCAAGTATGGGGCAAGTGTGGCTCAACTTTTCTCCTCAAAGAGCATATCTGCACATCAAAACACACAAGATCTAGGAACACATTAGTACCCTCACGCTCTCTCACATGCTACAAACTATGAAACAAAAAAAAAGAGAAACTAACTAAGTGATACGGGTTGCCTCCCGCAAAGCACTGGTTTATGAAGGTCCCGCACGACCATATTACCTCTCTAGACAGATGAATCAAGTGGGGAGGAATCAAAGCGGATTTCCTCGACACAACCAACAAAGGCACCCTCATGGTACAGCTTCAGACGCTGTCCATTTGCCTTAAACTTCTCTCCTTTTTGGTTGGCAACCTCGATGGCACCATGTGCCTTTACTTCTGTCACCTCAAATGGTCCAGACCATCGAGATTTGAGCTTTCCAGGAAACAGTCTCAACCTGGAATTGAACAATAAGACCTTGTCGCCAACCTTGAACTCTCTTTTTCCTATCATCTTATCATGCAACTTCTTCGTTTGCTCTTTATAGAGCCTGTGATTCTCATAAGCATCCAAACGGAGCTCATCCAACTCATTGAGTTGAAGAAGTCGTGCTTCACCTGCAGCTGTCAAATCAAGGTTAATCTCTTTGACCGCCCACGCAGAAAGATACTCCATCTCAACTGGTAGATGACAAGCTTTGCCATAAACCAATCGATAGGGTGTGGTACCCAAAGGAGTCTTAAAAGCAATGCGGAGCGCCCAAAGAGTATCATCAAGTTTCAATGACCAATCTTTTCTAGCTTTAGTGACAACTTTCTCAAGGATCCTCTTAATTTGCCTATTAGACACTTCTACTTGGCCACTAGTCTGAGGGTGATAGGCAAGACCGACTTTGTGGGTGACTCCATGTTTTGTCAATAGGGCCTTGAAGGTGCTCTTATGAAAGTGAGAACCTCCATCACTAATTACAACATGGGGGACACCAAAACGGGGAAAGATTATTTTCTTGAACATCTTCATCACAACCTTGGAATCATTGGTTGGTGATGCTATAGCTTCCACCCATTTAGTCACATAGTCAACAGCCACTAAAATATACATATTTCCGCAAGAGGTAGGAAAGGGTCCCATAAAATCAATCCCCCACACATCAAAAGGTTTGACCTCTAAAATCCCACTCTGTGGCATCTCTTGACTTTTTGAAATATTACCCGTCCTTTGACAAGCATCACAAGACAAACAAAAGGCACAGGCATCTTTAAAAATTGAAGGCCAATAGAAACCACTATGTAGGACTCTAAAACCGGTCGCTTGGGAACCTAGATGACCACTAGAAGGCATACTATGACAATGTAGCAAAACACCCTCTATTTCCCAATCAGGAATGTAACGACGAAACATCCCGTCGGAGCACTTCTTATATAGGAAAGGATCCTCCCAAAAATACATTCTAGCGTCATGATAAATCTTTTTGCTCTGCTGATATGTAAGATTGGGAGGATAAGAACCACTAACACAGAAGTTAGCAAAATTAGCATACCAAGGAGTTTTAGAGGACACAGAAAACAAATGATCATCAGGAAAAGAGTCATCTATAGGAGGGTCAGAAGGGGATCCAAACCTCAACCTAGAAAGGTGGTCGGCGACCACATTCTCAGCACCCTTCTTATCTTTGATTTCCAAGTCGAATTCTTGCAGCAAAAGAATCCATCTGATGAGTCTAGGTTTGGCCTCCTTCTTGGCCATCAAGTACTTCAACGCAGCATGATCAGTGTGTACGATAAATTTCGAACCTATCAGATAGGTTCGAAATTTATCCAATGCATAGACTATGGCTAGCAACTCCTTCTCTGTCGTAGCATAATTAACCTGGGCTGGATCCAAGGTTTTGCTAGCATAGTGAATCACATGGAGTAGCTAATCCTTCCGTTGACCAAGTATTTCCCCTATCGCATAATCACTAGCATCACATATGATCTCGAAAGGGAGATTCCAATCTGGAGGTTGTACAATAGGGGCAATGATCAAAGCTGTCTTTATCCAGTCAAAAGACTCCAAACAATCATTAGTAAAATCGAACGTGGCACCCTTTAGCAATAATTGAGTGAGGGGTTTCGCAATTTTTGAAAAATCTTTGATAAATCTGCGATAAAACCCTGCGTGACCAAGGAAACTCCTCACCCCTTTGACATTCATTGGAGGGGGAAGTTTCTCGATCACCTCAATCTTTGCTCTATCCACTTGGATGCCACGCTCAGAAATCAAGTGACCTAAAACGACACCTTCATTCACCATGAAATGACATTTTTCCCAATTAAGCACGAGGTTTGCCTCAACACATCTTTTAACCACTTTGGACAAATTATGCAGGAAAACATCAAAGTCAGAACCATAAACACTGAAATCATCCATAAACACTTCCATGATATTTTCAATAAAATAAGAGAATATGGCCATCATGCAACGTTGGAAAGTAGCGGGAGCGTTACACAATCCAAATGGCATCCGACGATATGTGAAGGTGCCATAGGGACATGTAAATGTAGTCTTTTCCTGATCATCTGGATGGATGGGAATTTGGAAAAAACCAGAATATCCATCCAGATAACAGAAATAGCTATGTTTGGCTAGCCTTTCCAACATCTGATCAATAAAAGGGAGGGGGAAATGGTCCTTCAGAGTGGGCATTATTAAGTCTACGATAATCAATGCACATACGCCACCCTGTGACAGTCCTAGTGGGAATCAAGTCACCTTTCTCATTTTCAACAACAGTGGTTCCCCCCTTCTTGGGAACCACTTGCACAGGACTGACCCACTTCGAATCAGCAATGGGATAAATGATCCCTGCATCTAACAGTTTCATAATTTCTTTCTTCACCACCTCTTGCATATTAGGATTCAAACGTCTCTGAGGTTGATTGTAAGGGCGGTGATCCTCTTCAAGATTAATACGATGCATACAAAAATCAGGGCTAATGCCCTTTAGATCATCAATACTATATCCAATAGCCTTCTTGTGTATACGAAGCACAGCAAGCAAGCTTTTTAATTGGCTATCTGTGAGTTTAGTACTGACAATCACAGGACATTCTTCCTTATCATCTAAAAATGCATACTTCAAATGAGAGGGAAGTGGTTTGAGTTCCACCTTAGTTACCTGAGGAGTAGAACTGGAGCATAAACTTTCAAGTACCACAGTTTCCTATTTCTGTTCAGCTCCATGACCCTCTAAATCAGCAAGACAGGCATCAACATCAGTATCGATGCCTAAGGAGTCACTCTCAGTCAATGCTACCTCCAATGGTTCAGCATCACGTATCTGCTGAAATACAGACATCACAACTTTGTCTACCACATCTATCCTGCAACAAGATTCTTCAAGCATAGGAGACTTCATAGCATTGGTTAGTTTAAAAGTGACATTATCATCACCAACACTCAAAGTCAAAGATCCTGACTTGACATCAATAACAGCACCTGCAGTGCACAAAAATGGTCTGCCCAAAATAATAGGAATTTGGGAATCCTCTTCCATATCCAACACAACAAAATCCACAGGAATGTAAAACTTTCCCACCCTAACAGGGACGTCTTCTAAAACACCCAGAGGGTATTTTGTAGAATGGTCAGCCATCTGCAAAGTAATTTGAGTGCACTTAAGTGCCCCCATATTCATTTTATTACAGACAGACAAAGGCATGACAGACACAGATGCACCAAAATCACATAATGCTTTATCAATAAAAAGTTCACCTACATGACAAGGGATGGAAAAGCTACCCGGATCTTTCAATTTTGGTGGGGATTTATTTTGCAAAATGGCACTACACTCTTCAGTGAGTGCGACTATATCTACCCCACCAAAATCTCTCTTTTTTGTGATCATCTCTTTCAAAAACTTAGCATAGACAAGCACTTGAGAAATAAGTTCTGTGAAAGGAACCGTTACCTCAAGGTTCTTGACCATAGCCAAGAACTTACCAAGTTGTTGATCCACCTTGGACTTTTGCATTCGATGAGGAAAAGGCAACCTTGGTGTCAAAGATGTATCAGAAACCTTCTCCTTCTCCTTCTTCTTTTCTGCCTGTTCAGCTGTTTCAGATACTTCGACATCAGACGTCGAATTCTTCTCCAATTCCTTCTCTACTACCTCCTTCTCCTTGCTAGGGACAATATCATCATCAATGAGCATAGGAGGAGCAGCATAAGCAGTGCCACTACGAAGAGTAACGTCGTTTTCTTGCTCCCTATGTGTAGGTTGCCCTGGCAATTGTCCCTGCTGCCTCTGTGCATTAGTTTGTGCCAATTGAGCAATCTGAGTCTTGAGGAGTTTTATGTGCTTCTCTTGGGCCTTTTGTGCTTCCTCATGGGCCTTTTGTGCTTCCTCATTTGTCTTTGCATAGACAATATTAGTTTCATCAGTTCAGAATTGCTAGGCTCTTGTGAGGTTGCATTTTGTGGTGCTGGCTGATAATTCTGATGAGCAGGTCTTTGGAAACCTAGGGGATTATGAGAATTTCCTTGGTTTTTGTAGTAGTTGGGTTTTGGGTTGTGATGTGGAGGTTGATAGGAATTTTGTGGGGGATGGTAGGAATTTTGTGGCTGTGGGTTTTGAACATTGTTGCTTCTATAGGAAAGAAGTGGGTTGTCTTTCCAACCAGGATTGAATGTGTTGGAGTAGGGGTTATTTGGTTGTCTGTGCTGAAAAGCATTTGCCTGCTCCATCTGATTCTGACTGAACTGACAATCATGGCCGAAGTGACCCTGAATACCACACACCTCGCAGTAAGATGAGGTGATGGGTGCAACTGCTAACATAGCGTTGATGCTCATAGGGGGAGGTGTTGAACTAGAGGACTTCATTAGTTGCTGAGTTAGTTGCGCCATCTGAGATGTAAGCAATGAAATAGCGTCAACCTCAAGTACCTTCTTAGTCAAACTCCTAGATGATGAATGGTCATTGGCTGCAAGATTGGCTAGGAAGTTATAACCCTCATCAATGGCCTTGTCAAAAAAGACTCCTCCTGCAGACGAATCAACAGTACTCTTCGTCTGAGGTTGCAGACCATTATAAAAAGTCTGCGTCAGAAACCACTTGTCCATATTATGATGTGGACATTCCCTCTGTAGGTCTCTGAATCTAGTCCACGCTTCCCTCAATGTCTCATCTGGCTCTTGGGAAAACGTGGCCAACTTGTTCCTGATTTCTGCAGTTTTTGTGGGAGGGTAATACTCATGTACAAATGCAGCAGAAATCGCCGGCCATTCTGTCTCAGTGATATCGTTGAACCACCTCTGAGCCTTGTCTCTGAGTGAGAACTCAAATAACATAACTTTCAGCTGCTCAGGTGTGACTCCTTAATGTTTAACAGTTCTGCAGAGTTGTTGGAATCTCTGCAGATGGTTGGCCAGATCTTCAGAAGGATGCTCACTAAACTGATTCTGCTGCACTATATTAATCAGTGCAGGTTTGATTTCAAAATTGTTCGCAGCAATAGTGGGCATCTGTGGACCTATGGGTATGCCTTCAGGATTAGGCACCCCATATGATTTCAGTGACTTCGCCATTGGTGATGTAGAAATCTCTGAATCTGGTTTCTCTTGATCAAATTCTGCTTTAAGATCCCGAAGTATTGCTTCTGTGTCGGGATCTCCAGGAATAATATGAGTTTTCTTTTGATACCTGGACATATAAGAGAAAACGACAAGATAACCGTGAGAACGGCCTCAATTGGAACGGGAGGTTCCAATGAGGCAAAAAAAAAGTACGCTAATTAATCGAATAAAAACTAGAAAACTAGCCGTCTCCCCGGCAACGGCGCCAAAATTTGATAGGATTTAGTCGTATCACATATTCAAAGATAAACCTACGGTCCTCTAACTAAGGTAGTCAGTGGAAGCAGGGTCGAATCCGCAGGGAGACAGAGTTTATAAATTTATATTCAATCAACTAACTACTTCAGATGAAAACAGGAAAGAGTTAACTAAACTAATGATTAAACTAAGGAAGACGAATTAAACAGAGGAATTAACTATGGAATAAAAGCCTAGGGTATTAGGTCGGTCCACCATGCTTATACCAATCAAACAAGGTCAACTACTATCAAAACCTAGGTCAAGAGTCGAGGGATTAGAGCATGTGTTGAGTTATGGTTAAGACTCAACGCTCATAGTTCAACATACGCCGCATGTTCACTAACGTAATCAGAACTACTGATGTGTCCTAGGCCTCTAGTCGTAAGACGGATCTGTGCAAACAACTATTAACCACAACCAATCAATGAAATTGGCCACTAACATTAATCACTAATTAAGAACAAACCACACCACAATCACTCTAATCAAACCCTAGGAATCAATAGAAGTCTAAATAACAATCATGGTATAAACATGGTTTCGCTATCTAACACCCTAGAAAGAGAACTACTCAGACATGATTGAATTGACAATAACAAATCTAATTGAAAACCCTAAGAATTGCATCACAAACTAATTGAATAATAAGCAATTAAACTAAAGCAATTGAGAGATAAGAATAAAGCAATAAGAAAGATGATTACAAAATTGAGGGAAAGCGGGAACTTTAATTGAATTGAAATAGTACTTGAATCTCTTCTACAATGGAAAACTATAAGAAACTAGGCTAGGAGCTCTCTAAATGTTCAATAAAATAAAAGATACAAATAAAAACAACCTAAAAAGTATTTATAGTCTCTAAGAAAACAATAAGATAGAGTGGGGAAATAACGAAAAATCGTGTCCCCGTGTCTTCCACCCGATCGGGCAAAGGGCCGCCCGATCGGGTCTGGGAACAAATTTCCAGCAGAGCAATTTAGGCTTCACCCGATGGGATCGGGCAGCTTCCACCCGATCGGGGCTGCAACCCTAGCACCCGATCGGGCAAGTCCACCCGATGCCATCGGGTGGAAGTCTTCTTCAGTGCTCTCAAAAATCAGCAATTTGGCTAAGTGTAAGTCCGCCCGACGGGATCGGGCAAGTCCACCCGATCGGGCGGAAAATCTGAACATCTGGCCTATTTTACTCGTACCCGATCGGGCGGTTGTTGCCCAACCCGATCGGGCGAGACTTCTTTCTTCCTTGATTCTACTTGGCTTCAGACACCAAGTCTTTTGCACATTTCTTCTTCACAACGGGGTCCGAATACCATCTCGAGACCGCCAAGATGTCTCATAACCTTCCGCTACAGCGTAGTGCTCAAAACATCAAGTAAATAGGGAGCTTTTCCCTAGAAACCTGCAAAATGATATGGAACACACAAACCACAACTATATCGAAATGGTTAGCATAAATAGCTCCTAAGAGCGTCAATGTCGCACAATTTAGCTTGTAAAGAAAGGGAAAAACTCTATAAGAAATCAATATATCAGTAACAAGATTCCAAATGGGAACAACAAATGGGAACGGAGAGAGTACTATTTAGGAATTGCCCCATGACTACTTAGCTAACTCTCCACAGGTGTGTCTGCCGAATATATTGATTAGACATCCTATGTCCCTATAAGTAATGAAACATGAACATCAACCAACGTACATACTAGTTACTTTAAAGAATCATTATTGTTTATATTGATAAACTTTTCTTTTAACTCCAGTTCATTCAATGAGGTCTTACCCAATGTAGTCTCATATTTTTTTATTTTTTTTTAAACATGTACAAGGAAAGACTAAGGTCTTCCTATCTCAGGAATAGACCAATAGTCACAAGCTAAATACAATAAACTAAAAACAACGAAAAGGAAAAACTTAAACTTAAACTAAAACTAAAAGAGAAAACTAATACTAAAAATAAAAATAGAAGAATAACTAAAACTGAAACAAAAATACAGAGCTACTCAAGGAAGTTAAGGCAAAGATTCACAAGGAAGCGGGCTGAAGTCGCTGTAGTTTTCGACTTGGGCGGTGGCGTTGCACCACATGCAACCAGTGAAAAGGGCGGTAGGAGGCGGACTTCTTGAAACAAATTCCGGCAGCAAGCGGGGCAGAGGCGGTGGATAGGCCGACTACCCAACGACTTGGGTCGGAAGGACGAGACTAACTTCGTCACCGGCAGGATGAGATTTCTCCTAGCTTCGATGACCGGACTCGTCGAGGCATAGGGCGGCGGACGACCACCGTTTGGGCAGAAAGTTGTACAACCTCATCTAGGCTGTTACAACATAAGAGCCTTCGGTGAGTCAAAACCCATAAGCACAAAACGAAATCAGTACAAAGAGAGAAAGCGGTGGTTTGCAACCACCGATTGGTGGTGTAGGAGCTTGAATAACTTGATTGTGGCGGTATAGGATCTTGATTGGGGCAGTGGGAGGGGCAGATGAAAAGGGCGGTGGAAGGGGACAGTGATTTCTAGAGAGAAGGGCTCTCCCTCCAATGTAGTCTTCTATAGTAACTCATATGGAAATAAAATAATTTAGGAACTTTATTCAACCACGATTAAATAAATATTTGGAATATAAATTCAAATAGATAGATGCAGACAATGGTTTACAAGATAATATCTACACTAGCCATTCTCCAATGAGCCTAAGTCTTATAATAGTTGTATGTTTCACATGCTTTCGTTATGGCAGGGGTTTGGTTAACGGATCTACCTCATTGTCATATAGTTGTATGTTGCTGCTTTTCAAATCTGAATATCTCCTGTATGATGATCTCATGTGATATACTTTATAATATGCTTAGATCTCTTATGGGACCTTGGACTTCCTTTGCTTGTGTTACAACACCATTATTCTCACAATAGAGTTTGTGGCAGAAGGGACCACAGTAGTTTAACAAAGAACTTCCTAATTACCTTCAGTTTAGCTCTACAATCTACAATAAGATACAGTGCTATGTTTGAATCGCTTCCAACTCACTACTTCTCCATTCAAACTACGACTCAAGATTGTGATTTGCAATCATCTCAATTTTTGTACAAGTTAGCATTTATGTAACCAATTACCTTCCATTCATCTTCTTCTCCATAAACCAAGAACTTATTCTTAGTACCCTTAAAAAAAAAGTTTTAATCTCACCTTCCCCGTAACACTTCACTTCCCATTCGACTTCTTTGAAAATCTTTAATTTCTTATTTTCATG
The DNA here is from genome assembly GCA_947645195.1 of Patellifolia procumbens. Lineage (NCBI taxonomy): Eukaryota > Viridiplantae > Streptophyta > Magnoliopsida > Caryophyllales > Amaranthaceae > Patellifolia > Patellifolia procumbens. The sequence continues at coordinate 6,990,631 of CANSGD010000016.1, forward strand.
ATTCAGTTTCAACTTCCTTTTTCTCTCTATTAAATCCTTTCATGTATTTAGTTCATAATCTGCACTGTTGCATAACAATTTGTTCTTCTGTGTAGCTCATGGGGCCACACGATTATAATATAGCAAAATTTATTCCTAGTTTTTTTTAAATATAATGCCATTTATAAGTATGAGATTACATTAACGTAATAAAAATTAATAATCCTCTGGGCTGTCTTTGCATAGGACTCCCACCCAAAAGCCCATTACAAGCCATAAACCCCCAATTCCCTCCTCCCCCAAATTTCAAGTAAATACTTGGGGTAAGAATTGATCCCTAGACCAAGTTAGGGAATAAAGGAAGGTTCACCACTTGAGCCAACCCCAATCCTTAGCCAAATTTATTCTTATGTGTAGCACACAATTATATAACTACAAAATAGACAGCATCCAAAATTATAGCAAGTATTTTTTCTTTTTTGCCAACGTTCTTTATTATCATAAAAGGTCGGAACTTTTTTTTTCGGCAAGAAAAAGTGGTCCCGTACCCCGCTCAGGTCCTAATGGGCCAGTTAATTTGAAAAAGGGAGAATGATAGGAAATCATATACCCAAAGTGCCCCTAGTGAAAATTAAATCAACCAACCTCAAGGTTGAAAAGCTCTTTCTTTGAATTAGACCGAACCCCCCAAACGTTCTTTATTATCATAAAAGGTCATAACTTTTTTTTGGCAAGATAAAATGCTCCCGCGTCCCCGCTCAGGTCCTAATGAGCCAGTTACTTGAAAAAAGGAGAATAATAAGGAAATCCTATACTCAAAATGCCCCTAATGAAAATTGAACCCTCCAACTTCACTGCTTGCCTCCCTCGGGAAACATGGCCCAATTTCTCTTCTTTCTTTTTGATTTCGGGTTTCTTTATTGCCCAGAACGCTAAAAGGTGAGGAAGAAGCTAGCCGAACCCGGGCACATAAGAAATTATCGGCGTCGAGAGATCGTAAGTAACTTAGTGAATGCTCTCCAAGAAGGGCTTGGTTTGGAAGAAGGAAATGAAATATGAACAACCGCTCTGGTCGTAAGGTTGAAGAACTCTTTCTTTCAACTAGACCATATCTTACACAAAGTGCTCCTTTTAGAGATTAAACCCTAACCTCAAGGTTAAAAAGCTCTTTCCTTTCACCAAATGAAACCTTACGTAGAAAGGTCAGAACTTGAAATAGGCAGACCTAATCCTTTAGCTCTTGGGATAAAAATACAATTCAGTTACCTAACCCTATCCCAATAGGAGAATTGGTTAGGTATTATTCTCATTCCGTAACATTCTACGGACACTTTCAATCAAATACAACTTGACTTCAGAACAACATCCTGTACGCGACAAGTGTGAAGTCTCGACTCACTTTCCAGGTATTTAAAAGACACTTCTTTGACAAAATAAACATTCATTCATTACTCACACCTTCAGGTGTTTAAAAGGCAAGGGAGCCAACGGACATGCCAAAACTTCCCAAATCTCAAGGAAAAAAATCAGAACTGATATAATAGGATAAGTAATAAACATGAAATTAAAGCTTAAATAGGAAGATATGGAAGTAATATAGAATCTCGAATGATCTGGTTTACAAGGCAATACTCTCATTAGTCTACGACTAAGATTGTTTTGTAGGGTTTTCACAGAGAAAACGGAAAACAAAAACAAAAAATTCACCTCAACTCCGGCACAGTAATATGCTCAACTTGTAGGTTTGAGACGATCAAGTCTACAACCAAACCCTTCATGGCTCTGCTGCAAATTTCTAATAAAACATCAGAAAGGAGCTTAGCTCATTGAGGCGCAACCAAAAGTCAAGGTGTATGCATAGGTACTAATAAAAACGTCATCTATCCAACACCCATCGTAATCCTCAGCTTTAATTTAATTACCTAATCCAGCTTTCCTCTTAAGATGCTCCTTAAAAGCAATAATATCACCTTCCCAACGACTGACAGTTTGATTTTCACACACCCATATCTCATGGGCAACCTGGTTTATGAGCCTGAAATCGTGGCTGACAAGAACCATACCACCATCCCACTCATTTAGTGCCTCAGCCAAGGAATCAATGGTCTCGATATCCAAGTGATTAGTGGGTTCATCTAGCAAAAGCATTTGAGGCTGCCGGTATGCCAGCCAGGCAAAAATAACTCTGCTGCGCTGCCCATCAGACAAATTTTTCATCGGCATAACCTGTGCTTTACCAGATAGCCCAAACCTTCCTATTGCTGACCGCATTTTCTCTTCTTCAGTTCCTGGATATTCTCGCATCATGTACAATAGAGCAGGCATCTCTAAGTCAAGCTTTTCTGCCAGATGCTGATGGTACTGGGCAATCCTTAAGTGATTGTGTCGCCGCACCATCCCTTCAAGAGGAACTAAATCCCCTGTCATCAGCTTCAGGAGCGTACTCTTCCCAGCACCATTTGGGCCCACCAAGGCAATTCTAGAGTCCAGGTCCACACCAAAATCAAGGTTTCTGTAGAGAATATTCTCTGGGGTATACCCGAACGACACATCCACAAACTGCAAAACTGGAGGGGGAAGTTTCCCAACATCCGTGAAACGAAAAACAAGAACTTTATCTCTGCAAACCTTCTCTGTCAGCCCTCCTCTTTCCATCTTTGCAAGTGTTTTCTCCTTACTTTGTGCTTGACGAGCTAACTTGGCTGACCCGTGACCAAAACGAGCAATATACTCTTTCATGTTAGAGATTTGTTCCTGTTCCCATTTGTACTGTTTCATCTGATTTTCTTCAAGTTCAGAACGGGTCTGAACATACTGGTCATAGTTACCAGAATAAATCTTCAACTTCTTACTTTGCATGTGTATAATGTTTGTGCAGACACCATTCAGGAAATCTTGAGAGTGTGAAACCACAACCAAAATGCGATTAAAATTCTTCAGATTCTCCTCCAGCCAAACACAAGCTTCAAGGTCTGTCATCATGGAGAATAGGCATGGTGAGCAACATAACATACACAATTCAAGCACCTGACTCATAGCAAAGAAGCATACATCCATAAGAATACAATTTTCATCACACCAACACTATACTGATTACTGTCATAGACAAAAGAAGAGACCATTCACGAAGCCACGACAAGCTAATTAATTAAAATTCACTCCAATTGAGTGCATAAAAGCATATAATATCTTGGCAGATGAATAGTGACATTTTCACAACTTCTGGAGTTTCAACACATCTTTGCCAAGTTGTGGATACATGGATGCAATAGTCAGACGAGCTTTAGCAATAATAAAGGACACGATTACTCAAGAAGAAAAAAGAAGTGGTTAAACTTGCCAAGATGATTTGTGGGTTCATCCAACAATAAGATAGTTGGATTCATGAACAACGATCGTGCCAACGCAATCCTCATTCTCCAACCACCAGAAAAATCTCTTGTCTTCTTTTCCTGCATCATCTTGTCAAAGCCAAGACCATGCAAAATTTCAGCAGCACGCTTCTCAGCGGTAGCTACATCGAGAGCTTCCAGACGCTCATATATTCGTTCGAGTCTCTCCCCACCTCCATCGTCCTACATCAAAGATAATGTGATAATGTATACAAGCTGATGATAAACAAACTGTCAGGCGAACACTTAACATATGCAGACCACACACCTGCGCTAACAATACTTCAACTTCTTCTTCTAACTTCAGCCTTTCCTCATCACAGCTTATTACAGCCTGAAGGGCAGACATGTCAGATGCTTCAATCTCTCTAGAAAGATGATAGATATCCATATGTTCAGGAATAGGAAGCTCACGGCATCCTATTGCAGTGAGGAGGGTAGATTTCCCACAACCATTTAAACCCAGCAAACCATAACGCCTGCATATAAAATTCACATAGGCATCATGCACAAGTCATTGTAACATAAGTTCAATAAAACAATCAAAAGGTAATCTTAAATACAGCTTTGTGATAGCAACAAACCTTCCATAATTCAGCTCGAGTACCGAGTCAACTATCAGATCATGTCCATGGAAAGTAACTGATAAAGATTCAATCTGCAAGGTAGAAATATCTATCACAACACAATAGAGGAAAATGTAAAAATTAGAACCTGCCACATGCTTAGATGACCAAAGCATGTTATACATAACATTATCTTCCAGGTAAGGGATGAGTTTTCAGACAGATCACAAAAATCATTAGTTCATCCAATAAATAATATAAATAAAAGAACACCCAGCTGACAGACAATCTGCTCGCCTATGCTTTGGACTAAAGTTTACATAGCTAACAAGAATAAACTAGAAGACCTTACCCTCATAAAACTCGTGCTACATGTGCATAAAATTGATATAGAGGGAAGACTCAGATGACTACCATCTACATGTATATTTAACAGAGAGGCCAAGGTCTGGACCTTTATTCTATGGAACAGAAAATTACTGGCTTCTTAAGGTAAACCAATCGTGGGAAAACCCCATCTCATGATCATAGTTGGAGGGTTTTCAAATAGAATTAAATTGTAGTTGATGTAATGAGAATAAATACTGTTCAAACACAAAGTACTGTTAACATAAGCTCACCTGACTATGCATACGGCACAGCAGAACAGACAAATTGAACTATTGAAGACAATTGAGGATCACAAGTCACTTGTAACAGAACATTATTGAACTCCATTTGAAACAAGAAATAATTCTAATGAACTCCACCAGTTAAACTGTATTGCCCACACTATGCTTCATAACATCAGTAATATCTAAAGCCCATTGACATTAACCCATTACGCATACTGGCTTAACAAGGAATATAACCAGAAACAAATAGCAAACAACACTATAGCACACAGGCCATTCTAATTAGATCTGGACCCTAGGTTCCTACTTGATGTACAATAAAGATGATTGGCAATGTACACAAGGTTCTAGGGAAATAAAGATGTTGAAAAAGAAAGTGATATACAGCAGAGGTGGCTACAGGCATCAACAAAGTGATGTACAGCAGCGCTGAAACTACCTTTGGAGCATTCAACATGTTATCATAAAACCATATACTGACATTTGAGTCCAAAGCATGTGCACAAAATACGATAAAAGAAACATGTAGAGTTCCAGAGGAAATAAATCATTAAACAAGCACAACAGTGGAACATGTGGGAGCTAGTCCCTTGGTAGAGTATACTTGGAATTTGAAAGTTTTAAAGGAGAAGATAGCATCGTTGTTCTTAGGTTGAACTTGTCTTCCTTAAGTGGTAGAGGAGGTCATGATAGATCTATAGGGCAAGGAATATAGTGCCTGTCTTCTTCTTTGAGAGGGGGGGGATGCTTGTATGATTCTGGGAGGCTTTTCCCTTTTTTGTCTTAACCCCTTCTTTTGTTTACGTTTGAGATCCCTTGGTGTTCCCGTAAAGGCATTAGTTCTTTATCAACCGTTATAAAGAATGGAAAAGAACCGAAAAGTAGACGACACGTACTGTGTGTAAGATCCGACAAAAACAAACTTTATAACTCAATAACTTGGAAAGCAGAAAGTAGACTTCATGCTATGAACAACCTGAATTAGAGGAAAAACGAGGATCAACATGTATGCATACACCAATGCACAAGCTAAATTAAACAAGCATCCCAAGGAAAATCACAACACCAATACTGAAACATATGTATCTTTGTAAATATGTAAATTTCCGCAGTAGGACCCAAATTGATACTACAACTCCTCCAACCACTAGAAGCTATCAAGTGGAATTCTCTCTCTCTCCCTCTATTTAAGTGTGTAACATCTCAAACAGAATATCAAGGAACAAATATATATCACTAGCGATAATTTATGTATATATAACCAAATTTTGATTTACAGAAACCAGGTCCAGTCAATAAGGGTTTTGCCAACGATGCATTAGAAGCATCACCATGCAAACAGATTATTTTCTAGTTAGCAATTAGCAAGCAAGTTCCGCAATATCCAATTAGACAAAATTGCAAACGCCATACTAAATGTAACGGCTCCACGATGCAAACAAAACAGAAATCAGTTACAGAATCCCTACAGCACCAACAGAAGATCAAATACTTCAAAATAGAATACAAGGAAAATACATCAACATCATTTTGGAACATTACATATAAGAGGAAGATGTACACCAAAAAAAGAGAAAAATTCAGAAAATTGAATTTTTAACCGCTTCCACACGCATCGCATGGATTTGAAGCTCAGCAGTGGCTTCCCACAACACCACCGGCCGTTTTAAATCACAAACGGAGTTCTGGGACGAAGGAAATCCCGGGCGAAAACAAATTCACAAATCTAAAAACAGTGAAGTCCCAAAATTTCCTATTTTACCCCAAATTCTTCTAACTACATCAATAAAAAAACGAATTCCACATATAATAAACTACGAAACGTGTTTTCCACAACAACAAAAAAAAGGATCGAAAGATTACCCTAACATCACGGGACATAGGATGAGAGCAAAGAACAGCAGTACAATTACGATCAGAAATCTGAATATCGGAAACTCCATCAGAGAGCTTATCAACACTTTGAGCTGCTGGTGCCGCCGCTTTCGATGTGGCGGGCGCTTTTCCTCCCCTCTTCGCTGCTGCTGCTGCCTTTTTCTGAGCAGCCTTCTTCTTGCTTGCGTCAGACACCATTTTCAAACTGCATATATTCAACAAAAACATTCATCACAAACCTTAGAATCAAAAACAAAGATGCAGAGAGAATCAAACAGAAAGAGATTACAGACCGATGAGGGTATGGAGGATTAAGGCGAATGAAATTGGGGGCGAATTTAGCCGCCTTATTGTGGGAACAAAAAAAAGATAGAAAGAGCGATCTAGGGTTAGGGTTTCCGACGGGGGTGGGAGGAAACCTTAGAATCGGACGGAAGAGGGAGAAAGGTAGACTCCCAGGTGCGAGGATTATACTTTAAAGAGGGTTTGAGAAGGAGTGATTGTGCAAATATATATATGTACCCAACGTGTCGTGACCGACTTTGTTGTTCATTTTATTCTTACTTTTCTATTTCCTTTTTTTACTACTAATACTATTTATTGCTTTCGTTTTTTAATATGTGACATATATTATATTTTCACGTTTGTCAATGTATAATTTTAAATATTAATATTTATAAGGAAGATAGGAATAATCTTATCTTTGGCCGGTCTTCCACCACTGGTACCACCTTCAATTAATCCAGTAATAATCCCATATTTGATCCCCATCTTCCTTATTGGTATGGGTGACCTATAACTTCTTTGATCGGTATAAAATTACCATTGACTTCTTTTTTTAAAAAATAAGTTAAAAAAGCCCTCCCCTTCCCTTCCCCCATTGCTGCCACCCCTCCCCTCCCCTCCCCCCACTGTTGTCACCCATACCTGACCGCACAACCACCCCTCTCCCTCCCCTCCCCGACCGCTGCCGCCTCTACCTCACCGCACAACCCCCTTGCCAACACAACCACCGTTGAAAAACATCAGTACAACCCTAACCCACTACCTTCGAAAACCCACCACAGCCTAACCCACCACCTTCGAAAACCCCAACCCCCCACCTTCAAAACCCACCAAATCACAACCGCCTATGAGGGGAGGGGGATGGAAACTTGCCAGTGCACCACTACCGGCGAGGGGAGGGGAGGGAGAGGGTGGCACCTCAAAAAACCCGCCGACAAGAGTGCACGGTATTAGGGGGCGAGTGGAACGAATTTGCTGCTGAGGGGAGGGGGAATGTGCCGGCGAGAGTGCTTCGAGGGGAGGGGGTGGCAGTTGGCTGGAAGGGGGAGTGGTTTCGAGGGAGGAGTGGTGTTAGGGTGGCGAAGGTGGGGGTTTCGGTGGTGGGGGGAGGGGTGGCAGAGGTGTGGCAGCAGGGGAAGGGGTGGCAAAGGTGTGGCAGCAGTGGGGGAAGGGGAGGGAGGGTTTTTTATTTTTAACGTTATTTTTTTATATATATAAATTTGAATTAAGACTTTAATTATGAATTTAAGTTTAAAATATACTTAATGAGCTGTTAATTACGTGATTAGGAAAGATTACCCATAATTATATGTCACCAACAGGTGATGCCCTATAGGAGAAGATGGGGGTCAAAGGTGGGATTATTGCTGAATTAATTGAAGGTGGTACCAGTGGTGGAAGACCGGCCAAAGGTGGGAATATTCTTGTCAATTTTTCTTATCTATAATTATCAATGAGTAAAAAATTATAAAAATTGATATTAAAAAATTCACATTGAGATGATCTAACAAGATCCCGCATGACTATGTTTTTCCTAATATGTAAATCACCAAAACTAATTAAAGTTGAAACTGTGAATAGTAAACACTATGCAAATGTGTCACTTATTTAGAAATGAAAGCAGTATAATATAAGTCGTGCGACGCACATATAGTTGTTAAATGCTGATTCAAATAGTAGTGTTGTAACATGAAAAAAGAGGGCACGTGGCCCAGTTAAAGACTGCCACGTGGCCCAATAAAGTGGTGACACATGGATCATTCTCCCAATGACACTTGGCTGCATTAAAGAGGATGACTTGTGACCTCACCAAACTGAATAAGGAGGCCCATTTATTCCTTAAAAGAGGGAATAATCAGCCCAAACTCCCATAAGAGGAAGAGAATGATTGGTTAAGAGGCTCAAGGCAATGAAACTATGACTAGTGTCGCCTTTTCATTGCCCTACCAATCACATCCTACTATTTTAGGGTGCTCCTTTTATTTCACAAACACTATAGATAGTTCCTCAAAATTAGGTAAAAGGGGATCTCACCTACTCTTAAACTTACTCTGTTAAAATACATACTCAGATTTTATCTCCCTAAAATACTAACTTAAGCATCGGAGAGGGAATCAAAACCCAAACCTCTGGGTTGATTTCCCTTTTTGCAGGTTCGGGGACGGAGCTATATCTCTACACAAGCCTCCCAAATTCATCAACCCTACATTTGTCCATCATTAGGAGACACTTCGTTTACGAAAAGTTTGTAAACAACATTTGGCGACGTATGTGGGGAGGCGTAGAGATGACCGATTGCCACTCGTCCAACCGAGGACAAAGGTTGAGTCCTTATGTGCAAGTCAATGACACAGTCCATGATGAACGTCCACCAAGAGGACGAGACGGACCTCGTTAAAACGATCCAGTTGGGGCAGTTTTAGAGCCCAATCCTGCTCTTCCAGTCACTGCGGCTCATCTGGAGAACGCGCTAAACGAGTTCCAAGCCAAAATGGCTTAAGTCGTCTAGGATCAGATAACGAACAATATGTTGTTCTTCAGGGTAGGACCTCAGCCTGATTCCAGGCCTACACCTAGAAGAGGAGCCTCCCAGGAGAATGTAGCAGGACCCAGTGGAGTTCGACGACCAGAGGAAGCCAGAAGGATGTCTAAGGGAAAGCAGCCTTCTTGTAGTGAACAACCTCGTAGCCTAGACTAGAATTTGGTGGTTACCAACCCGGTGAACCGACTAGTGGATGGTCGTCGGATGGAAACTGACGCTCGTGAGTACTTGCAGGCGAAAAGGGTAGCGGCCCAACAAAGGTCGGCTACTGGATCGATGCCTTACCTGCAGGATCCTACTGTGAGAATTAGGAGTCGCACCATGGAGCAAGGAAGAACCCCGTCCATTCATGAGCCTCGTCAAGAGAGGACGGTGATTTAGCCCAATGTCTACAGAAGAACCTCTCAGCAAAATGTTTATAGGCGAGGGTCTCAAGAGGTCAGCTCGTCCAACCCAGTTCTCAGAGAATGCAGGAGGAATGAAGTACCAGTTGACACACGTTTCAGGGAGCTCCGCATAGATTGGCCAACGCCTTTCTCGGCCAGAATCATGGAAGCCCCTCCTTACCCTAAAGTTAAGCTGCCCACCATTGATCCGTTTGACGGCACAACCGATCCAGATGATCATCTTTCAGCATACAAACATCAGATGTACGTCCAGGCTGTGGACGATGCTTCCTGGTGTAAGAACTTCCCAGCTACCTTGAAAGGGGTTGCTCAGAAGTGGTTTAACAATTTACCAGCAAATTCCATTAACAATTTTACTGAATTAAGTTACTTATTTACTAGTCATTTTGTAGCCAATCGGCAGGAACAGAAAACTAGTATTCATTTGGGGAAGATTGTCCAAGCCCCAAAAGAGTCTTTGAGAAGTTTTGTGAAGAGATTTAACCTTGAAGCTCTCTAGATCCACGATCTGAATGCTGGCGTAGCATTTGATGCATTCATTCGCGGACTTCGTCCAGGAAGCTTTAAGTTCGACCTAGTCAAGAAAAAGGTAAGCACCTTAGCCGAAGCTCTCAGAGAGGCCGAAGCCTTCATACATGCTGCGGAGGTTTGTGCTGAAGTTAAACACTCAGAGTCTAAGAAGCTTGAGGAGCCTGTTTAAAAACCCAAGAACAATCCTAAGAAGGCTCAGACCTGGGTAGTATCTTCGGGCACGACCCCGTCAAGAAGAGAGAAAAGAAAGGAAAGGGCTGTGTCAGCCGAGCCAATTGAGTTTAATAAGGATCAGTACTCTATCCTTATGGAAATCAAGGATCAGCATGAACTTAAAGCCCCAGCAGAGATGAAGACGCCTTACAACAATCGAGATAGAATCAAGTATTGTCACTTCCACAAGGATTATGGACATGAGACCAATGAGTGTAAATATTTGAAAAGAGTATTGGAGCATCTTGCAAAGCAGGGAAAGATGAACCAATATGTATCTCACGAAGGACGTTTTTAAAAGAAAGATTTTCAACAAAGTAAGAAGAAGGAAAGTGCCAGCACAGATGAAGATGTAGTCTTGGTTATATCCGGCGGTTTTGCAGCCGGGGGACCAACTTTGAGAGGACATAAGAATTATGTTAGAGAGCTCGGCCAGGTGTTGCTAACAGGAAAAACTAAGGTGGACCCATTCCCCTTGGTGACAGTGAGTGAGGGTGATCGTGGTAAGATCAGAACCCCTCATGATGATCCTCTCGTCGTAGAAATGAAGATAGCAAACTTGAAAGTACGAAGAATCCTTATAGACACCGGCAGCTCGACTGACATTATTAGTGGTGATTGCTTGTCATGACTCAAATTTGATGAAAGAGACCTCCTTCCAGTCCATCATCCAATCATAGGATTTGGAGAAGGAATAATTCATTCAGTAGGGACGGTGTCGTTGCCCGTCAGAGTTGGAGAGAAGGATCGAAGTAGATCAATGTTCATAAAATTCTTGGTTGTCAAAGATCTGGCTGCGTATAATGTAATTCTGGGACGTCCCACTCTCAACAATATTAAGGCAGTCATTGTCACTCATCTGATGTTGATGAAGTTTGAGTGCAATGATGGTCAGGTTAGTACCATCTCTGAAGATCAGCGGGCTGCCAGAGAGTGCTACCTTACTACCTTAAAGCCCTCGTCTTGGAAGATGAATGATGCCGAGCCCGGGGAAGTAGACGCAAAGAGGCTGGGGCAGAGAAAGTGGGAACGTCCAGGATGAAAGAAGAGAAATTTCAGACGCACGTTGCTTCCGCAAGGAAGCCGTCAGAGGATAAAGATGAGCTGTATGTTACTTCCGAAAGGAAAACAGCAAGAGATCTACCCAGTAAGAAAAGGAAGTTCGCTTAGGTCAAGGAAGAACCAAGGTCTTCAGCTGAGGTTATGGCGATCGCAAGCCTGACTCTCCATCGTCCTAAGCCTGCTGAAGCTCCCTTAAGTATTTGTTTAGATGATTCTCGTCCAGAAAGGACTTTACAAATAGGAACGGCTTTAAAGCCTGAGTTACAGGAAGCTATTATCTCATTGTTGAAAGAGTATCAAGATGTCTTTGCCTATGGGGCAGATGAAATGCCAAAGATTGACCCAGAAGTGGATGTTCATCGGCTGAACGTTGATCCAGCTAGAAAGCCTATCAGGCAGAAAAAAGAGACATTTAGGACCTGTCAGGAATCAAGTTGTTGATGAAGAAGTCAGAAAACTGCTAGAGGCAGGGTTTATCAAGGAAACACATTATCCAGACTGGGTTGCAAATGTGGTGATGTTTCCTAAGCCGAATGGAACCTGGAGGATGTGTATTGACTACACTGATTTGAACCAAGCTTGCCCAAAGGATAGTTTCCCTCTGCCCAAGTTAGATCGTCTGGTAGACTCAACGGTTGGGCATGCATTGCTGAGCTTTATGGACGCTTACTCAGGGTTTTATTAAATCCCTATGCTGCCTGTGGATCAGGATATGACCTCTTTTATTACTGAAAAGGGATTGTATGGCTGGCTTATGATGCCTTACAGCTTGAGAAATGCCCCAGCAACTTTTCAGAGGCTCATCAACCAAATTTTTTCACCTCAGCTGGGTCGCAATCTAAAAGCTTACATTGATTATATGATTGTCAAGAGTCAAGAGGACAAGGATCATGTTGAAGATCTACGTGAAACTTTTGAAACCTTGCGCAAATATAAACTAAGGCTTAACCCAAAGAAGTGTGTTTTTGGGGTCTCGGCTGGCAAGTTTCTGGGTTTTTTGGTAGATCAACGTGGGATAGAGGCAAATCCTGAAAAGATTCAAGCTATACTTGATACGAAACCTCCAACAAAGATAAAGGAAGTACAGCGGCTTACCGGCTATCTAGCGGCTGTGGGACGATTTTTGTCCAAGTAGGTTGACACGTGTCATCATTTCTTTGCAACTATAAAGAAGAAGGCAAATTTTCAATGGACACCTGAAGCGGACGAGGCTTTACATGAAATTAAGAAGCATTTACAACAGCTCCCTCGTCTGATAAGTCCAGTGGTTGGAGAAAAATTGTATGTCTATCTAGCTGTTTCTCCTAAAGCAGTCAGTGCAGTGCTGTTAGTCGAGAGGGATGCCATACAAATCCCTGTATACTTTGTGAGTCAAGTACTCAAAGATGCCGAAGGCAGATATACTACAATTGAGAAGTTTGGTCTGGCCTTAGTGGTGGCTAGCCGAAAGTTAAGGCCTTATTTCCTGGCTCATAGTATTGTCGTATATACTGACCTGCCGCTAAAGCAAGTCTTATAGAAGCTGGAAGCGGCTGGGAGGATGCTCAAATGGGCCAATGAATTGAAAATGTTCGACATCACTTTTGAGCCAAGGAAAGCGATTAAGGGGCAGGCGTTGGCAGATTTTATAGCAGAACTAACCCGACCAGTACTTGAACCAGTAAAAGACCCTTCCGAGGGCAGTCAAAGTTGGAAGCTGATGGTTGATGGCTCATCTACTGCCCAGGGTAGTGGGGCAGGCCTTGTATGTCAGTCACCTGAAGGTGACAGGTATGAATACGCCTTGCGTTTTAAATTCCCAGCCTCCAATAACGAAGCCAAATATGAAGCCTTATTGGCTGGAATTCGGATATGCCGAGAAGCTAGAGCTAGGGAATTGGAGGCAAGATCAGACTCCCTCCTGGTAGTCAGCCAGGTTAACGGGGACTATGAGTGCAAGGAAGCCTCCATGGCCAAGTATGTTCAGCTGGTGAAAGAAGAGATCAAGCAGCTAGACCGGTTACCTTGGTACAAGTGTCTAGGTCTGAGAATCATCAAGCTGATGCTCTATCAAAACTAGCTAGTTCAGCTTTAGGCGACGCTCCAAGAACTGTATTCTGGGAAGTACAAGAGAAGAAGAGCATTGACCAGGAAGAAGTGATGTTTTTGAGTCGAGAAAACAATTGGATGGATCCTATACTTCACTATAAAAAGACCGGCCAATTACCAGAAGACCCGGCAGAGGCAAAATATGTTAAAGCTCGTGATAAGTGGTTCGAAGTTTGGGATGAAACATTGTATAAGAAATCATACGATCGTCCGTTGTTGAAGTGTATTACCAGGGAAGATGGCCTGGAGGTACTTAAGGAGTTACATGAGGGCTCTTGTGCCTCACATATTGGTGGCCACGCACTGGCTAAGAAGGCGCTCAGGACTGGTTATTTCTGGCCGACACTAAATGCGGACGCCATGGACTATGCAAGAAAATGTGACAGCTGCCAGAAGCATGGCCATCTCTTCAAGAGACCGTCCAACTTTCTGACCCCTGTCCTGACCCCCTTGCCATTTGCTAAATGGGGAATGGATATTCTAGGTCCTTTCCCTATGGTGGCTGGCCAGAAAAAATTCGTGATAGTGGTTGTGGATTACTTCTCGAAGTGGGTTGAAGCCGAAGCAGTTAGGGGCATAAAGACAAATGATGTAAAAAGGTTTGTTTGGGCCCTTTCCAGTTATGGCCCACCTAACCGGTGAAATGACTAAAATACCTTTAGGGGGTAAAATTACCATTTTACCCCTAAGTATCTTTCAAACTAGAAAGTACAGGCCTTCAGTCAGGCCCACTGACAAAAAGGCTTTCATGACATCACCATCTTCACCAGATGACGTCACTTCCGTACTACCTATAAATAGTACTCTCATCTGATCATTCAGGTACGTTTTTACACACATTCCAAAGCATTTACTTGTACTACTCTCTAACTTCTGATATCAGATCTGACTTAAGCATCGGAGAGCCGATCCCGGGAACATCCCCGGGGTAGTTCACGGCGCTCGGTTTTGCAGGTACCAGAAATTCGAAGACCTTGGACTTGTTACTGGTTACTACCCTAGCTGGATTTGGACTCCCCCGAACTACAAATTTACTGTGTTTCTTGTACCTGAAACAATTGGCGCCGTCTATGGGGATCTAATATAACAGTTGCATTTTCGAACACCATGACACGAGGACTAGGTAACCGCGGTACTACTGCTCGCAGGACTACCTCTGAGAATGCACAGACTACTCTGTTGAATCAAGGAGGTGCTATTGTGGAGGACGAAACTGACGTCGCCATTACTAGAAGCTAGGCTGACACAGCCATCGAAGCACCACCACCAGCAGTGACTTACTCAGACCTTCGGCAACTCGAACTCCGAATGGAAAGGCATATGACTACTGTCATGCAACAGCTCGTTTCAGTCATGAAGACTCAACAGACTACTCCCCCTGACCGAGGGACAGTCCTAGATCAGCCGCAGGCTTATCGAAGGTAAGCACAACCAAAATGTGCCCTAACATATGAGGGGTAAGAACTTCGACGCCCGGGAGATCATCGAAAAGATAAGAGAGCAGTCCCAAGGATGGAATTCAAAATACTCAGTAGCCACACGAACCACATGACAGTCTCACCCCATGACTAACCGTCACACACTGAGAATAGGGAACCAGCAACACATCGAGGATCCCGAAGAGGTAGCTGAATCAAGTTTTCGAGTTGGTTCAGCAGTGGCACATAAATCACCCTTCAGCTAACACATCATGGAGACCCTTAACCCGGGCAAAGTCAAAATCCCTTCGATAGAGCATTACTCGGGCACTACCGATCCTGCTGACCATCTAGCAGCATGTAAAGCTCAAATGAGCGTGCAGACGTTTTGTGAGGCCACGTGGTGTAGGTACTTCCCGACCACCCTCAAAGGGTTGGCCCTCAATTGGTTCACTAGTCTGCCTACTGGCATCATCACCAGCTTCTCGGCTCTCGAAGCCCTTTTCTCTCAGCACTTCATAGCGGCTAAACGCCACAAAATGACTAGTGTAAACTTGATGTCAGTTTCTCAACAGAAAGGGGAAAGCCTGAGCTGCTACATCAAGCGATTTAACGAAGAGTCCCTCAAGGTCTCCGACCTCCAAGATGGAGTCGCTGTTACGGCCTTAATGAATGGCCTCCATCCTAGACGATTCAAATTCGAACTCACCATGAGGGAAACTCTTACTTTGGCAGATGCCATGAGACAGGCGCAGAAGTATATCCAAGCGTCGAACATCTGCAAAAAGAAGAAGCGAGCCGTCGAATCAGAAGGATATGGCAGATAGGCTAAAGAGACATCGACCCTCCGACGGAGGCCATGACCCTCGTTTCAACGTCAATCGCAGGGAAATATACTTAGACATAAAAGAGAAATTTATGTTACCTCGACCTAATCCCATCAAAACGTCGAGTTATCGCATGGACAAGAAGCTATGGTGTGAATACCATAAGGATTGTGGTCACACGACCAAGGACTGTAGAGAGTTGAAGAAAGCACTCGACAAATTGGCTGATGAGGGAAAATTGAACAGGTACCTTAAGGAACTCCAGGGTGATCGAAGAAGGGATAAAGGAAAAGAGAAACAAGCAAAGAGCGATAAAGCCGAAGGCTATGTAGGGGTCATAGCAAGGGGCTTCGCTTCTGGAGGCCTAACCGGCAATTCAAGGAAGAATCACCTATACCACTTGAAAAGTGGTGAGAGAATGAAGAAGTCGGACACCCCCACAATGGTGTTCGGAGAGAGCTCGAAGGAAATACAGACCCCCCATGATGAGCCTCTTGTTATCGAACTTAAAGTAGCCAATCACAGGGTCGGTCGAGTTTTGATAGATAGTGGGAGTTCAGCAGACATCATCACCAGGGAATGTATGCAGAAGCTCAAGTACGATAGGAAGCACATCAAAGCCATCGACCAACCTTTGGTTGGATTCGGAGGCCAATCTGTTCAACCCCTTGGAGTCATCAATTTACCTGGCCGGTTTGGTGACAAGGGAAAAGGACGATGCCTTCCCATCAACTTCCTTGTTGTTGACATCAACCTCACATACAACATCATCATAGGGAGGCCCTCTGAACATAATAAAGACAGCAATCTCGACCTACCAGCTCCTGCTACAGTTCAAAGCAGATGATGGGACGGTCGGAAGGCTACATGGGGATCAAAAGTCTGCTTGAGAATGTTATTTCAATAGTTTGAGAAGGAGCAGGCCGGTCGAGTCAAGCTCAGAGAAGAGAAAAATAGAAGAAAAGGAAATTGACAAAAGTTCGCCTCCTCCATTGGGTTTGTTCTACAACGAGAACCCAATCAACCACAATCGACCTCAGCCGGTCGACGAAGATGAAGAAATATAACTCGGACCTGATCCTAACCGGATAGTTCAAATTGGAAAGGACCTTAATCAGGTCGTTCGAAAGGAAATAGTGGAACTCCTTCAAGAATATCAGGAGGTGTTCGCATTTTCGGCTGATGAGATGCTAGGGATAGATCCCTCGGTCACTAAACATCAGCTGAATATCAAGTCGGAATTCAAGCACATCAAACAGAATTTAAGACATCAGGGCGCTGAAAGAAACAAAGCAGCAGCTGAAGAGGTAAAGAAGCTGCTAAGTGCTGGGATGATAAGAGAGTGCCAATACACAGAATGGCTGTCGAACATAGTACTGGTTCGAAAGCCCAACGGATCATGGTGCATGTGCGTTGATTTTACTGATCTTAATAAGGCATGCCCCAAAGATGAATTCCCCCTCCCCAAAATCGACAAGTTGATCGATTCCACAGCAGGACATGCACTTTTTAGCTTCATGGATGCAAATGCTGGTTACCACCAAATTCCCCTTACCGAGGAAGATCAGGTGCATATCGCATTTATTACAAGTTCCGGGATTTATTGTTTCGTAGTCATGCCGTTCGGACTTAAGAACGCAGGGGCTACATACCAAAGACTGGTCAATAAAATGTTCGAAAAACACTTGGGGCGCAATGTCGAAGTCTACGTTGATGATATGATAGTCAAGAGCAGGCTGGTCGAAGATCATGTCCAAGATCTGCGAGAAACTTTGTCCACCCTCCGCTTGTATAACATGAAATTGAATCCTAAGAAATGTGTCTTTGGCGTTCGAGGAGGAAAATGCTTGGGGTTCTTGGTAGATGAGAAGGGTATTAAAGCCAACCCAGATAAAATACAAGCCATCATCAACATGAAATCCCCTCGAATTGTCAAGGAGGTTCAAAGACTTACTAGGTGTATGGCTGCATTAGGAAGATTTTTATCAAGATCAGCTGACAAGAGCTTACACTTCTTCAATACCTTGAAGAAGCCGTGCTTCAAATGGGATTGTGAAGCAGAAAATGCCTTCCAACAGCTGAAAACACACTTAGCTTCATTGCCAAAGCTTGTTTCAACCTTGCCGGGAGAAACATTGTTCGTGTACCTCGCAGTGTCCAAGACCGCGCTAAGTGCCATGCCTTCCGAGGTGCTGAAAGTAGATACCCCCCATCAGAGAAAATGATTTATGCCTTGGTAATGGCCAGTCGAAAATTGAAGCCGTATTTCCAAGCTCACCCAATCAAGGTACTCACTAGTCAGCCACTCAGAAAGCTCATCGAAAATAGAAATGGCTCTAGTCGAGTTATCGAGTGGGTAATAAATTATCAGACTTCGGTTTAGAGTTCGAACCCAGAAGAGCAATAAAAGCACAGGCCTTAGCTGATTTTATTGCTGAATGCCCGACAGAGGTCAAGACTGCCACCCTAACCAGGACATGGCAACTTTTTGTAGATGGCTCTTCGTCGAAGGCAGGGTGCGGAGTAGGTCTATTAATAATAGACCCTCTCGAAAATAAAATGGAATATGCAATAAAATGTGACTTTGCTGCTTCAAACAACGAAGCTGAGTACGAAGCCCTTTTGCTGGGATTAAAACTATGCCTCTTGAATGGGGCTAATGAAATAACCGTCAAGACATATTCACGGCTGGTCATGGGTCATGTAAAAGGGGAATTCGAAGCAAAGGAGGACATTATGAGAATGTACTTAGGCAAAGTAAAGGAGCAACAGCAAAAATTCACCAAGTTTTCAATACAACACATCCCACGGTCCGAAAACCAGCAGGCAAATGCTTTATCTCGAATGGCTAGCTCAGCATCTACACTGGAACCTCGAACCATCTTGTGGAAAGTATTGTACAGACCAAGTATCAACAGCCAACTCCTCATCTGCAATATAGACCGTTCAAACAATTGAATGAAAAACATTCGTTCATACCTCGAAGAGGAAAACTTTTTAATTTAATTAATTTATGTAATTCGAGCTGACCATAATATCTTAGAAGATTTTCTAAAAGATATTATCTCATTTAAATTTTTATCATCAATTAGTTAACTCTCCTAAATTATAGCTAATATATATATATCACGTTTAAAGTAATTGACATACTAACATATAAGCTTTTCACACTATTTGGTCTTTAGGTAAGTTCCTAAGACTTGTTCCTTAGACTCGTTCCTATAACAGACGTGTTCCTTTGGACCTGTTCCTATGACATACGTGACACTGAACACTGAACATGAGAATAAATATTGCGTAATCTTAAAATCATATTTTATTATTTTATTATATCTTTATTAATTATTTAAGACTCCTAACTAAGTTAGAATCTTATCTAAATATATCTAAGGGCATGCTTGGATTAAGGGCAATATATTAAGGGGGTAATAAAATTTAGATCTAGGAAAAATAAGACATTTAGAGGTGATGATAAAGGGGGATAGAGTGGTGATGGAGCAATAAGTATATGGTGCACACGCTTGCACCATGCTCTTGGTGCGCTCAAATGAACCTTCAGTTCTTTCTAATGAACACGGAAAATCAGTTTTGTTTTTTAAAAATAACCAAACCTTCAGTTCATATGTAATGAACCGAAATGAACCTTCAGTTCGTTTGTAATGAACCTTCAGTTCATTTGTAATGAACCTTCAGTTCATTTCTGATGAACACGAAAAACGCACCTTATTCTCTATCCTCTGTCAGTTTTTTTAAATTAATCAAAACTTTTTCACCTTCTCAATAAACCTCATCTCTTTCATTATTTCCCTTCTCACTTAAAACTGACTTTCTCTCTACGCCTTCAATCTCTCTCCTTCTATTTTCTCTCTCTCTCTAAAAGCTCCTCACCTTCATCCCATTTTCTCCTAACCTTTAAACACCATTTTTTCTCACCTTCAAACACCATTTTCTCATCCTTCAATTCACCATTTTTTCGGCATTTCACCTCACAATTACACCATTTTGGTTGCATTTTTGCTTCAATTTTTTATTTTAACATTTTTTGTTAAATTAAGTGTTGATTTATGTTTATTTTCTTCGAAAATAGGAAATGAAGGGATGAAGAAGATCCTCCATTGGTAAAGATGATGAAGAAGTCAAAACACATGCAATTGAAAGAGATGAAGGCTCCAAGTAAGTTTTTTAATAAAGATTATTGTATTTTTGTTCATTTATAAACATTTTTAGGATGAACTTTGGGATGAACCGAGTTCATTTTTGGGATGAACCTTTTAAATTTTATTTTGGATGAACCTTTTATTTTTATACGATGAACCTCTAACTATTTTACGATAAAACTTTGTCAGTTTTAGGATGAACCTATATTAGTTTTTTGAAAATAAACTTTCCTTTTTAGGGAATATTGTATATTATTCATTGCTTTTATATATATTATTCATTGTTCATTATGTTAATTATTGGTTCATTGTCATTGTGTTGATTTTTGGTTCATTGTCCATTGTGTTAATGTTTGTTTCATTATTCATTGTTAGTTTTTGTTCATTGTTCACTGTGTTAATTGTTGGTCCATTTCAATTTTTTTGGCTCATTTTTGTTTTGGTAATTTTTGTTTACTTTCTAGGAGAAAAGAATTTTTTGTTAATTTTCTTTTGGATGAACCTCTTTTATTATTTTATTTTTTAAAAATTGTCGCTTTTTTGGTATTTTTGTTGGTAATTTGGGGTTTTATTTTTTTGAAGAATAAAGATTAGTTTTATGAACTTTTAATAGTTTATTTTGGTAATTTTTTTAGAATTGATGAACCTTCTTTTATTTTTTAGGATGAACCTTATTATTTTTAGGATGAACCTCTTTCGGTTTGTTTGCTTTTTAATAAAATCGACTAGTATTTCTTTTTCCGATGAACCTTCTTATTTTTAGGATGAACCTTATTTTTTTCCGGATGAACCTCTTTTATTTGTTTAATTTTCTTAAAAATCATTTTTTTTTGGCATTTTTGTTGGTAATTTGTTTTTTTTTAGAAGAAACAAAGGTCATTTTTTTGGCAATTTTTTTGAAAATTTTGAACCTTTGACATTTTTGTTTTGGTATTTTTATTTTTATTTTTTAGGATAAACCATATTTTTATAAGGATGAACCTCTTTTAGTTTGTTTCATTTCTAAAATTGATAAACCTCTGTTTTTTAAAGGTAATTTTAGGTAATTTCAAGTAATTTTAGGTAATTTTTTTGGTATTTTTTTAAAAATTAATAAACCTATGTTAGTTTTAGGATTAACCCCTTTTAATTTTTTAGGATTAGCCTTTTAGTTTTTTAGGATGACCCTACATCTGATTTAGGATGAACCTATTTTAGTTGTTGGATGAACCTATATTAGTTTTTTGGTAATTCATTAATTTTTTTAAGGATGAACCTATGATAATTTTTTCGCTGAACCTTCTAATTGGTCTGTTCTTAATGAACCTCTTCCATTGTTTTTTATTTTTACTAATTTTTTTCCTGTTAAACTAAGTATTTTTATGTAATTCATTAATTTATGTTTATTTTTCTTGAAAAATAGGAAACAAAATAATGAAGAAGAAGCGTCATTGGTTGATGATGAAGAATGGCCGAAGAGAAACAAAGTGATGAAGAAGAAGAATCATTCTTGAAAAATAGAAAACTAAGTGTTTTTATGTAATTCATTAAATTATATTATTTTATTATTAATTTTTTATGTCATTTAATTATTATTTTTGATTAATTTTTTTTATGTAATTCTCTATCCCTTCTTTTAAAAATAGATATGATCATTGAACTATTGTTCATAATTTTATTACCCTATGTTCATTTTATATCCTAACTTGTTCATTTACCTAAAACAAGATGTTCATTAAATTTGCCTAAAACAGAGAGAATATTTTGGGCAAATGATTTCAAAATGTAATTAACCATATGTTCATTTATTGGCATAACACAGTTCATTTTGGGCCAACTAGTTGTTCATTCAAAAGTTACCTCATATCCCTTGTTTATATTGTATAATGAACATTTGATGTAAATAAAGGGACAACTTCAAAAACCATAATGAACATATAAGTATTACGTTTAAAAAGACATGTTCAAATGAAATGGTTTCAAAATGTAAGTAACCATATGTTCATTTTTTGTCATAACACAGTTCAGTGTGGCCAACCAGATGTTCATTTTAAAGTTATCTCATTTCCTTTGTTAATTATATTGTACAATGAACATTGGATGTAAATAAAGGAACAACTTGAGAACCCATGCCATAATGAACATTACTTTTGTATTTTAAAAAAAATGTGTACGTTAATTGGGAAGCATTATTTGTTAACGTTATTTTTTCAATGAACATTGTTTGTGGATAAATGAACATCTACCATACCATAATAAAGATGGGGATTATGTTTAAAAAAGACATGTTTAAATGAAATGTAATTAATATTTTTTTTAGGTTGATTACAATGAACATTGGTTATCAAAAACTGAACATCTGGTTCAAACAAATGAACATTGGGATTATTTACAAAAAATTGTTTAAACATTGCATATCACTTATTCGAAAATAAGTTGATTTTACAAAATACATATTACTTTTTTAACTTTTAATTGAAATTTTATTTGATTTTACAATGAACGTTTGATATGAATAAATGAACATCTTGAACATATAAAATGAACATTTTTTTAAGGAGAAAATAGATGGTTGAGAAAAGAAGCGGAAAAATGTTGGGCAAATGAATTCAAAATATTGAGGAGAGAGAAAAAATCTTGGGCCATTTGTCGATGTTCATTGTATATAAAATGATGTTCATTGATGAGGATTACAAAGAAAAAAAAGCTCCAGTTCTCTGGTGTTCATTGCAAATGAACTAAAGGTTCATTTGAGCGCACCATGCGCATGGTGGTGGCGTGTGTATAATGGAATTTGCGGTGATGGAGATGATAGAGTGGTGTTGGTTGGAAGAAAATGGAAGAAAGAGGGGAGCTATTGCCCTTTACATGAGGGTAATAGGGTGTTGGTGGGTAATTATGACTCTAATTTGAAGGTTAATTGTTCCCCTTTTTCTTCCATATTCTTCCTACCAACACCAACCTAGGGGTGTTGTAGGGGAACTATTACCCTTTAAATGAAAGTTCAAGTTAGAGTAGTAAACTCTTGTATGCATTATGTTGTTTGATGTTTTATCTGAAATTAAAACAATGATTGGTTTTTAAAACTAAATTAGTTAAAGCCAAGTATTTTACCATTTACGAAATATACATGTTATGTTGTAGCTTTTGATTTAACCGATGGATAGAGGTAGTTGCCTTGCTATGGTTCGTAAAAAGGTAACATTTCTTACTTGAATGTTTTACAAGGTTGCAAGCAAAGTTTAAAAGATAAGATTTCTTGCTAAACTTTTATAGTTTCGAGAAGAGTTTTGAAAATGTATGTATCTCATTTTTGTTGAAAGTGGTTTGAAAGAGAGGATGTTCCTCCATTAGTAGGAATTTTAGCTGAAAAAGGAGGATGTTCCTCCTGACACGGTCGTTGCACGTGCCAAATTAGATACGTAACTTAACCAATATAGGGTAAGAAAGGGTCGAATCCACGAGGAAACAAAGATTAAGCGAGGTTTGAATGCGATTAAGTAAGCTAAATCTACTTTTGGTGTGCTTTGGATATTAACGATTGACTAAGAAAATTACGAACTAATTAACTAGCAAATAAACTAAGTGATTGGATTTAGACTATATAAATGAGGCACTAGGGGTAGGGAATCACAAGCTAACCAAGTATTAACAATGGTTTTCCCCAGATTCCAAATGGGAACATCAAATGGGAACAGAGGGAGTTGTTGTTTAGCCTATATATATATATATATATATATATATATATATATATATATATATATATATATAATAGCTTTGATAGCTTGAATAAATTTGATTTAAATATATGAGATTTTTGTTAGTACACAAAATATATACAATCGTGCATCGAATCGTATTATCATATTTATAATGTAAAATCGTAAGATTCTACTTGTTGTTTACAAGCTTTTCGTAAACGAAGTGTCTCCTGATGATGGACAAATGTAGGGTTGATGAATTTGGGAGGCTTGTGTAGAGATGTAGCTCCGTCCCTGAACCTGCAAAAAGGGAAACCAACCCAGAGGTTTGGGTTTTGATTCCCTCTCCGATGCTTAAGTCAGTATTCTAGAGAGATAAAATCTGAGTATGTATTTTAACAGAGTAAGTTTAAGAGTAGGTGAGATCCCCCTTTTACCTGATTTTGAGGAACTATTTATAGTGTTTGTGAAATAATAGGAGCACCCTAAAATAGTAGGATGTGATTGGTAGGGCAATGAAAAGGCGACACTAGTCATAGTTTCATTGCCTTGAGCCTCTTAACCAATCATTCTCTTCCTCTTATGGGAGTTTGGGCTGATTATTCCCTCTTTTAAGGAATAAATGGGCCTCCTTATTCAGTTTGGTGAGGTCACAAGTCATCCTCTTTAATGCCGCCAAGTGTCATTGGGAGAATGATCCATGTGTCACCACTTTATTGGGACACGTGGTAGTCTTTAACTGGGCCACGTGTCCTCTTTTGTCATGTTACAACATTTGTCCCTGAAAGGGGTTTGACTGGTTCTTGCCTGATTAAAGCCCTTTTACTGAGAGTAACTTCTGATATTTATCGTACTGTTTAGGAGTTTAACTGACTTTTCCTCTAATCAGAAGAAAGTGAAGTGACGTGCACACCATACGATGCTGACACGTGTAATGACAATGTTTGGGGAGAGGGAAGGTTTTTACTCCCCTATAAATACCCCTCCCCCACTTCATTTTTTCACTTCCATTTTGTGAAATTTCTAGAGAGAGAAACTTTTAGAGAGATAAGCTCTGAGTAAAAAAGAGCATTCCTTTCTTTATTTGGTGGAGAAAGTTGACTTTGGGGATTTTGACCTTGACCATTGCTGAGAGCGGCGTGACTTGTAGAAAAGGCGAAGAGAGTCTTTCTCATCTCTGTCCAGATCTTTAGTCAGGTGTTTCCCCTTTCTCCTTTAACTTTTCTCCTTTTATTCTTTGATTCTTTTTTGAAATAAAATGGTATCTTTTACCTCATCCAATAACCTCGGCCAACCCATGGAGGATGCTAACCCTAGAGCGGACTCTTTTTCATCCTCAGCTGTCTCTAGAGTTGGGCCCATCTCGGCTGAATACTTCTTTTATTTAATAAGAATGTACGACCTGTTTCCGACGACCCAGTCTCTGCCTGTGCAGGGTAATCAGGCGTGCATCAAGCAAACGGCGCGTCTGAGACGTTCACTAATTCTCCCTTCCTCCAGTTCTGAGATGGAAGAATCAACTGGGAGAGTTCTTGAGAGAGAGGAAAGTGATAGAATGGAAGAAATCCAACCATTAGAGATTGACCTTTTAGCGGAGTATGACTTTGAGGCTTCTGACGACCTAGGTAAAGCCGGACCGTCTGGAAGGGTCTCAGACGATGAGGATGATGAGGACAAGGAAGAAGGATCAGAGCCTTCTGCTATCTCTGCTGAACTTCGGGAACGTCTGGGTCCTCTTTCTTACCCAGCATATGTATGTGTGGATGTTGACTAGTTGGAAAAGTATGGGCCGAACGGGAGTCGTCTAGATAGGGAGATGCCTATGATTGGCTTCAGATTCGTCCTTCCTATAAAGAAAGACACAATTTTTCATGCGGCCCCCAACCAATTTGCTGTATATAAGTTGGCCTTAGATGCTGGACTTAGATTTCCCTTTCACCCCTTCATCCATGAAATCCTTAGACACTATAGCATAGGTCACAATTAGCTGCCCCCAATGCTTGGCTGAACATTTTAACTTTCATTGCCACCTGTGAGCTGTGTGGCTTGATCTTGTCCCTTAACACCTTTACCCACATACATTATGTCTGTCAACTTCAAAAGACAATAGAGGGGACCTGGTACATCGTCTGTAATAGAGCCGGGTCCTTGACTGTTTTTGGGAAAACGTCAAAGATGCATAACTGGAAATCAGAGTTTGTGTTTGTCCAAGCACCAGACGTAGAGACAGCCGAACCCTATAAGTACTACAACCGAGCTGTAACCAATATAGGACGAGGTGCCCCAATACTAGAATTAGAGAATAAGTATGATGATGCCGTGGTAACTCATTTTACGGCCACGGAGTACATTCACCCTGGGCATGGGGAAGCAGGACGCCCAAAGCCAAAAAAGATATCTTTGAAGGGACCGACTGGTTGGGTTCCCTTCAAAGAGATGTTTTTTAATGAAAGATTTTTGGTTGCCGCTGGACTGAAGGAGGGCGAAGACCCAGGTAATGTCTTGGTCTTGCCCCAACTATCTGTCAATGTATTTTAGATTCTGAACTTAACCAAATAATTTCTTTGTGTAGAGCCGACATGAAGAAAGATTCCAGCCTCTTGGAAAGGAGAAGTAAATATGAGTAAGTTCGGTGGCGACTTGTAGGCGGAGCATTCAAAGGATCCACATAAGAAACAAGAGGAAACGATGGTAAGTTTTTTTTTTTTTTTTAAGACGAACCTCTTTCTAAATCATCTCCGTCTGTTCAACCATAAAACCAAGGCCTCTTCGTGAAAGAAGACGTCAGGATAAAGGACGAATGTCCAAGACGGGCTTCCTCTGGGGGGAGCCTTGGGTTTGTGTTCGTCTTGGCCTTTGTCCCATTTCTGACCGAAGGTGGTTCCTTGAAGGAAAACGTCAGGCTACAGACGGTTTCCTTTACCGAACAACCTTTGGTCTGTTTATACCTTCGTCCTTGACATGTTTCTGACCGAAGGTGGTTCCTTGAAGGAAAACGTCGGGCCATAGACAGTTTCCTTTACTGAAAATCCTTTGGGTAATCCTAGATGATCCTTCTGGACGAAGGCTTATTCTGGCCGGTTTCCTTCTTGGAACCATCTTCGGTTTTCGATACTGATCTGAGTTTTTTAGACCTGACTTGGTTATTATTCTCTTATGCAGAAAAATTCACCGTCGGCAAGGGCGGCTATTGCCAAGCCGACTTCGTCGAAGAAACGACCAACTACTTCAGGGGAACAAGCTTCACCCCTCAAAAAACCAAAGTCCTTTGCTCCGGCAAAGAGGGTTGGGCAGACGAGTTCGTCTGTCTGTAAGGCACCTATCCCCTCAACTTCATTATTATTACCTTCTCTTTTTTATAACATAGCTTTCTAACTTGGTAAATTTTTCTCGTTTGTTCAGGCATTCGCCCGGAGCATGGCCTTGGAGGGGTATGTGAGTGGTCTTCGCAAGGAGAACTTTGCCTGTATTCAAAAGGTAACTAAGGTCGGAGACCAGGCCATAGTTACTTATGAGGAGCTGAATGTCTATCACAGGCAGAGGCTAGAGGCCTTGGAGAAGCGGTCGGTTGATCTGGAGTCAACCAACAAGCTCCATCTGCTGAAGATCACTGCCCTGCTGAAGGAGAAGAAAGAGTGGCTCCTGGCTCGGGATGTTCTCTTGGACCACCTGAAGAAGGAGAAGGATGTTGCTGCTTCTACCTCGGCTGAGCTTAAGGCCAAAATTTCTGAACTCACCGCAGAAGTTGCTCAGCTGAAGGATCAAGCTCAGTAGGACTTTCAGGAGGCCATCAAAGCCTTCTCTGACTCCTTGGAAACGGCCAAAGGTTGGGGGGATTAAAGCCATGGAGATGATGGCTGATCCTAACCAAGTGAGCCGGTTTCAACGCCGGCTTGAATTCCAGGAGGAGTGTCACAAGGCCGGAGTTCGTAACGAAGATCCTCCTGTTTTCGAGGAGACAGACGAAGAAGAGGAGTTGAAGGACGAAGAGCCTCAAGATGATGCCGCCATGGAGGAGGATGTTCCTATTCCTCCTCCCAACGCCTAAATCAACCGTCCTCCTGCTTCCTTCTCTAATCATTTGGGCTACTCATCTGAGTGAGGAAGTTAGGAGGCGGTTCTATAAGAACTGGTGCAAGTCTAAGAAAGGCTTGCACCAAGTACTCAGCAAAGAGGGCAGGAAAGATATCCAGGCTCAGCTTGACAAGTTGAAGAAGTATGCAACTTTTATCAAGTCTTGGCCCACAACCAGATCTGGACGCTCCTCTTGCTGTGATTTTGGCTAAGTATTTTTGTTGTACTTCATGGATATTTTGATTAAATCCTAATGCTTTGTAATCACATTAGGAGATATTTTTTTTTGTTTGGTTTTGTTGTAGTAGCAAAGAAACTCAGTAGTGTTGTGTTTTTGTGGATTTTTGCACCAACTTTCGTTCATTTGAATGAGTAGCCCAAATGAGTAGCTTTCTTTCATCTTGCTTGTCCAATGTTTATTCCAGTAATTTTCCTTAAAAGTAGTCCCATGTGATTGCATGTTTCCACCTTGCTCATCTTGAAACACTTATTGGACTAAAATATTCTAGACAAACATGCAAAGAATTTTTCCTTATACTCTTTCTTCGTCTAAGAAGGGATCAAAGATCAACCTAAGTCGTCTTTGATCAGGTCTTTTGGACGACAAACATACTGTTTGGACGAGAAAGCACCAAGCATGCCATTTTTTGCTAAGTAATCAACTTACTCGTCCAAAAGGAATCAATGACCAGCTTAACTCGTCTTGTGTTAGCTTTACTCGTCTTGGTTCACATCCATTGAACGGATAACATATACTTTGGACGAGGACGCTTCAACATGCAATTTTTGCTAAGTAACCAACTTTCCCGTCCAACAGGTCAAAGATACTCGTCCTGCCTTGACAAAAATTTTTTTAAATGACCGTTGCCCCATGAAGGAATGCGGCTACAACAAACCGTGGTCGAGTCTTTTCCTTACTCTTGGAAATGACACTCGTCCTGCCTTCTCTTGGCAATGACACTCGTCCTGCCTTCTCTTGGCAATGACATTCGTCCTACCTTCTCTTGGCAATGATACTCGTCCTGCCTTTTCTTGGCAATGATACTCGTCCTGCCTTCTCTTGGCCCCTTATGAACGATCGTTGCCCCATGAAGTAAGGCGGCCAATACACGAACCACTGGACGATTCTGTTCTTTGCTGTATCTAGACGACTTTCATTTTATGAACATCTTCTGACGGCTTCCTTGAGGAAGCAATGTTCGTTTTATGGCAATCACAGCTTCTCAGACGGACATTCTGTAAAGAAGTTGTAGTCTAATTTCTGGACGAATAATGTTTAAAGGAAGGCGTCTAAGGATTATTCTTTGGATGTTTTCCTTGTTGAACTATTGGTTAAATACCAAAGGTTCAAAGGAAGACGTCTAAGGATTATTCTTTGGACGTTTTCCTTCTTGAACTAACTATTGGTTAAATACCAAAGTAAGGTTCAAAGGAAGACGTCTAAGGATTATTCTTTGGACGTTTTCCTTATTGAACTAACTATAGGTCAAATACCAACATAAGGTTCAAAGGAAGACGTCTAAGGATTATTCTTTGGACGTCTTCCTTCTTGAACTAACTATTGGTTAAATACCAAAGTAAGGTTCAAAGGAAGACGTCTAAGGATTATTCTTTGGACGTTTTCCTTCTTGAACTAACTATTGGTTAAATACCAAAGTAAGGTTCAAAGAAGGGCGTCTAAGGATTATTCTTTGGACGTTTTCCTTCTTGAACTAACTATGGTTAAGTACCAATGTAATGTTGAAGGCGTCTAAGGATTATTCTTTCCCTGTCGGACTGGTACTATATGCCCTCCTTCTTAGGATGACTGTTTGTCTATACTTAGACGAAGGCATCGTATGAAGGTGAGTGTCTAGTCCACGCCTTTTATGATTAATGAGACTTTCTTTACTAAGGCGTCTCATTTTGGCCGGTTTCCTTTAGGATTTAACACCTTTGATTAACTTTGAGTGTTATGACGGGGATTTCCTTTACTAAGGAAATACGTCTCTCTGGCCGGCCTCCTTTAGGAAGCAGTGCTCGCCTATTTTTCAAAGTTTTTAGTGAAGTTGGATTTAGACGATCTACTAGTTGCTTCTTGTTAAAGTAAGGACCTTTAATCAAGGAGTCTTTATTCATCATTTATGTTTTGGACGAATTTTGTGATGGTTTTTGCAGACGTTTTCCTTTAGGAAGCAATATTTGTCTTACATAATAGTCCTCTATGGTTTATTATCTAATAACCATCTTTCGTCCATCAATGGTAAAATGCCCCAAGATGGCTTTGGATAATAAAATGTCCCTTGCTGAGCGTTTGGTAGAATGAGTCATAGGCCAACAGTTATCCCATCTATAATCTAGCAAGTTGAACCATAGACCAGAATTTAGAATATGTATTGATATGAAGTTTGCTTAGCCTAGGTTAAGGTACATGTAATACATTTCTAAAAGATTTTTTTGTGCCGTAGCACTTCATTTACAACTTGTAAAAAAAACTTTGTACTTGATTAAACATAGTACTTCTTCAGGTTGTCAGAGTTCCAGGTTCGTGGTATTGGGCATCCATCCAAATCTTGTAGCTTAAACGTACCGCTACGAACTTTTTCGATCACCAGATAAGGTGCCTCCCAATTCGGGGTTAGTTTGCCAAGATCCTATGCTCGTCCGACAGCCTCCATCTTTCGGAGAACCAAATCCCCTATTTTGAGAGGTCGTCTGGTTACCCGTTTGTTGAATTCCCTAGCCATCCGTAACTTATACAACTCCATCCTTAAAAGAGCATTACCTCGGACCTCTGACAGTTGGTCTAAAGCCAGACGCATAGCTGCCCAGTTGGTCTCTTCTGAATACAAACATGACGCGGAGGGTAGGTTCTTCAATTTCGATGGGAGGACAGCCTCTGTTCCATAAACTAGCATGAAGGGTGTTTCCCCTGTTGAATTCTTGGCAGTTGTCTTGATGGACTAGGAGACCAGTTGAAGCTCTTCCACCCAGAACCCCTTGGCATTCTCTAACTTCATCTTGGTGCCTTCTGATATGATCTTGTTGAAAGCCTCTACCTGGCCATTCGCCTGTGGATGGGCAACTGAAGCAAAGTGAGATTTAATATCCCTCTCTGTGAGCCAATCTTTCAGCTTAGGGGTCTCAAATTGGGGTCTATTGTTAAACATTATCGACTGGGGCATCCCAAATCTTGTTATGATGTTTTTCCAGATGAACCTTGTTTCGGGTACAAGAAACACAGTAAATTTGTAGTTCGGGGGAGTCCAAATCCAGCTAGGGTAGTAACCAGTAACAAGTCTAAGGTCTTCAAATTTCCGGTACCTGCAAAACTGAGCACCGTGAACTACCCCGGGGATGTTCCCGGGATCGGCTCTCCGATGCTTAAGTCAGATTTGATCTCAGAAGTCAGAGAGTAGCACAGGTAAATGCTTTGGAATGTGTGTAAAAACGTACCTGAATGATCAGATGAGAGTACTATTTATAGGTATTACTGAAGTGACGTCATCTGGTGAAGATGGTGATGTCATGAAAGCCTTTTTGTCAGTGGGCCTGACTGAAGGCCAGTACTTTCTAGTCTGAAAGATCCTTAGGGGTAAAATGGTAACTTTACCCCCTAAGGGTATTTTATTCATTTCACCGGTTAGGTGGACCATGACTGGAAGGGGCCCAGACATTAGCCCCACGCTCTGTGTTGTAGTGTCACATCATGATTGTAACAACCCGGATCTACGACCACCCTAATTAAGAACTAAACATAGCGAAAATCCTAATCCGGGCTATTACCATCACACTCACCACGAGTGTGGACTTCAAACCTTTAACTTATTATGACTTTTAGACTGTAATGACTATTTTAAAACCTTTAACTATAATAAACTATATTAAGTGATCCTAAAACACTTTAAACAACTAGATTTGTTCTTAAAACTCTATAGAAAATTCGGCAGAGTTCCGTTTGTAATACGCACCGCCTAAAACTTAATTTAGGACTCGCGTCCGATTCATAATCCTGTGTCCTCAAAATCCAGCAACCAAAACAAGTCTAAACTTTATAACCTCAAACCCTTTTAATTTAATTACAAATTAACTATTAACTATATTATTACAAAGTCCATCGTCCTTGCCGCGATACAAATAAAATGAATAACACATTCACATTTTCTTCAACAATACTACCTTCATGTACCTGCATATACCGGCACGTAGTATCAGCCAAACTGGCTGAGCAAGATTTCATACTGAAAAGCCAAACATATATGCAGGTAGGATATATTTAAAATATATCCTACAAATCAGTTTCTTTCAAAACCAAACAATAAGTAACTTTATAAAACCTTTTCCGTATTTCTTTTTATAAAACAAAACCGTTCTTTTATGTTTCTAAATCAAATCATTTCTATTACTTTTCTTTGAATCAAATCCTTTCTTTTTTCTCTTTTTCAAATCTTTCCTTTTTCCTTTTCATAACCAATCCTTTCTTTCCTTTTTCTTTCACGAAGAAAGATTCATAAATCTAGGGAATGGAACGAACTTTTCTTTGCTTTTAGGCTAGCTAGGCCCTCCGGATAACTATAGACAAAGACCTTTAGTGTGCACACCCTACATACGGCCAAACCGCAGCAGAAGATCAAAGTCTTGAGGTACTGATCAACGTACCCCCACAACTATTCTATTCTGTATCTGTAAAGCCGAGACCAACTCGACGAAGTTCCAATTCCTAGAGATACCACTTAGGTAATCCCAACAACTTTGAAAACATAAAACTATTCCCATGAGATACCACATAGGCAATCCCATCAACTTTTAAAACATAAAACTATTCAAAATATCTTTCTATAATCTTTTCTTCAATTGTGGTTCGGAAACCAAACTATCTATATTTGAAGGAATATCCTCCAATTCAATCCGTTCTCAACAAAACTGAGATAAAAAAAAACCTTTATGAAACTCTTCTCATAACTATAAAAGTTTTAATAAGAAATCTTACCGTTTAAACTTTACTTGTAAACTTACAAAACATTTAAACAAGAAATCTTACCTTTTAAACTTTTCACGCAAACTATTAAAAGTTCGAGTAGGAATCTTACCTTTTACGAATCATATCAAAACAACTACCTCGGTCTAAACGACTCCTCAGTGAAACCGAAAGCTACAATATAAATGTGTGTACTTCGTAAGTAATAAAAGACTTGAATACAACTAACTTTAATTCACAAAGCAATCATCCTTCCCTAATTTCACATAAAACATCAAACAAACATATCATGTTCTTTTACCATATAAATGATTTTCATGTTCTAACGTCTAACTAAAATCGTCTAATTAAAACCTTTACCAAATTATTTAGAATCATCTTACTTTATATGAAATCAGCATTTAAGAATCATGTATACATTTGGATACTCAAAAGTTCATTATGAAGCAATTATACAACAATGTGGAGTTTTAAATTCGACTATAGAAAATATGAATTTTGGGCAGAAACTTAAAATGAGCATAACTTCCTCCTACGAAGTCCAAATCAAGCGTTTCTTGAGCCTATCTTGAGTAAAATTTCAATACGAACAACTTTTGTGAAAAAGCATTTTTGCTAAAAATTCTCAGAAACTGTCGAAAAACGCAATTTAGAAAACTGACCTGTTTTGCTTACGAATTTCAGCACTCTATTTGTTCTACATAGCATTAAAATACAAACCTTCCATTAAATCAAACCTCAAGCCATCCCAAACTCACACTAACAAGTTTAATTATCATTTTAACAATCTAAACTAACTATTCTACTCAATCAATTCATACACAAACCCTTTAAAACAAAAACCCCCAATTCAATTTCAAACTCAAAACCCTAACTTTATAAACTTAAAGAAAAATTGAAATTAAGTAAAGAATTCAACTTACCCACTACAATAAAAGATTAGGGATGAAGAGGGATTCAAAAATCGCTTCTAAAACATGCCCTAACCCCAAAAACGAACCATAGAAATGACCTCCTTGCTCGTTCTCTTCCTCACGTTGCTACTTGAGCACCACCACCTGTGGTGGTTTCGCGGCCGTCGCTCGACAAGAACAAGTCGGGCTTTGTCGTCCCTTCAATGTTTTCTTCTTCCTCCATCTCTTTCTTTCTTCCTCCCTCCCTTTCTTTCTTTCTTTCCAACCAGTTTGCATACTTCTTCAACTTGTCAAGCTGAGCCTAAATATCTTTCCTGCCCTCTTTGCTGAGTACTTGGTGCAAGCCTTTCTTAGACTTGCACCAGTTCTTATAGAACCGCCTCCTGACTTCCTCACTCAGATGAGTAGCCCAAATGATTAGAGAAGGAAGCAGGAGGACGGTTGATTTAGGCGTTGGGAGGAGGAATAGGAACATCCTCCTCCATGGCGGCATCATCTTGAGGCTCTTCGTCCTCCAACTCCTCTTCTTCGTCTGTCTCCTCGAAAACAGGAGGATCTTCGTTACTAACTCCAGCCTTGTGACACTCCTCCTGGAATTCAAGCCGGCGTTGAAACCGGCTCACTTGGTCAGGATCAACCATCATCTCCATGGCTTTAATCCCCCCAACCTTTGGCCGTTTCCAAGGAGTCAGAGAAGGCTTTGAGGGCCTCCTGAAAGTCCTACTGAGCTTGATCCTTCAGCTGAACAACTTCTGCGGTGATTTCAGAAATTTTGGCCTTAAGCTCAGCCGAGGTAGAAGCAGCAGCATCCTTCTCCATCTTCAGGTCGTCCAAGAGAACATCCCGAGCCAGGAGCCATTCTTCCTTCTCCTTCAGTAGGGCAGTGATCTTCAGCAGATGAAGCTTGTTGGTTGACTCCAGATCAGCCGACCGCTTCTCCAAGGCCTCCAGCCTCTGCCTGTGATAGACATTCAGCTCCTCACAAGTAACTATGGCCTGGTCTCCGGCCTTAGTTACCTTTTGAACACAGGCAAAGTTCTCCTTGCGAAGACCACTCACATACCCCTCCAAGGCCATTCTCCGGGCGAATGCCTGAACAAACGAGAAAAATTTACCAAGTTAGAAAGCTATGTTATAAAAAAGAGAAGGTAATAATAATGAAGTTGAGACTAAGAGGAGGAGGCACCTCGGCCAGGAGTTTAGACAAGTAGCCCACGTGTCCAGCCGTGGCTCCCCTCAGACTGTCGACGTACTCATGAGGGAAGGCGTCATAGACGTCTTTCTTTATTTTCTTCCTCTCGACCAAGGAGTACTTGGCAAATGAGGGGATGGCCTCGTCGGGCTAAGAAGCCGACTCATCCACGGCTGGAGCCTTTCCCTTATCTGAAAAAGATGAAGCATCAATTCGGCGAATAGGGATGACCACTGCAAGCTTGTTGGACGGACTCATCGATGGAAGGGTCGTCCAACCAAAATAAAAAATTGAAGCAAAAATGCAACCAAAATGGTGTTATTGTGAGATGAAATGCCGAAAAAATGGTGAATTGAAGGATGAGAAAATGGTGTTTGAAGGTGAGAAAAAACGGTGTTTAAAGGTGAGGAGAAAATGGGATGAAGGTGAGGAGCTTTTAGAGAGAGAAAGAGAAAATAGAAGGAGATAGATTGAAGGAGGAGAGAGAAAGTCAGTTTTGAGTGAGAAGGGAAATAATGAAAGAGATGAGGTTTATTGGGAAGGTGAAATTTTTTTGATTATTTAAAAAAAACTAACAGAGGATAGAGAGTAAGGTGCGTTTTTCGTGTTCATCAGAAATGAACTGAAGGTTCATTTCGGTTCATTACATATGAACTGAAGGTTTGGTTATTTTTAAAAAACAAAACTGATTTTCCGTGTTCATTAGAAAGAACTGAAGGTTCATTTGAGCGCACCAAGAGCATGGTGCAAGCGTGTGCACCATATACTTATTGCTCATCACCACTCTATCCCCCTTTATCATCACCTCTAAATGTCTTAGTTTTCCTAGATCTAAATTTATTACCCCCTTAATATATTGCCCTCAATCCAAGCATGCCCTTAGATATATTTAGATAAGATTCTAACTTAGTTAGGAGTCTTAAATAATTAATAAAGATAAAATAAAATAATAAAATATGATTTTAAGATTACGCAATATTCATTCTCATGTTCAGTGTTCAGTGTCACGTATGTCATAGGAACAGGTCCAAAGGAACACGGCTGTTATAGGAACGAGTCTAAGCAACAAGTCTTAGGAACTTACCTAAAGACCAAATAGTGTGAAAAGCTTATATGTTAGTATGTCAATTACTTTAAACGTGATATATATATTAGCTATAATTTAGGAGAGTTAACTAATTGATGATAAAAATTTAAATGAAATAATATCTTTTAGAAAATCTTCTAAGATATTTGATTGAGATTTATTTGAACAAAAAAGGCTTTTTAATTTAATTAATTTATTTAAATCCTTAATCTTACTAAACCACTTTCATTACTTCTTTATGTTGAATATAAGATTAGTAGAAGTAGTGGAACTTGCTCCCCAAGGAAATGAACTAAGTGGGTTTAGTGGATTAAAGCTAAGGTATAATTGAGTCAAAATCTAATTTGGATACTATATGTGCAAATGATAACTATAAATGGTTTGTTCCAACTAATTAAGTTCTAAGTGTGTCTGATAAAATGATAATTAATTTACAAAGGTATTAATTTAAATGTCACGTTTATTGAGTCAGTTTCGCCAAAGTTTAATGTTTCAAGTTCCAATATCATATTAGCTCATTGCTCCATTAGTATTTAGTATCATTTTACTATTATGTATTTCGAATTGAGAAAATAGTTGAGTGGAACTCTTATAGTTTGAGTTTCGGTAAGGGTTTAAAGTGAACTCCTGTTAAGTGTGAGGCTTTGCGTGATATTAGAGAAAGAGAAAGGAACATCAATTGAAGTTCGAGAGAAACAACAGTTTGAGGGAACTGTTGTTGGGACTTGAGTTTGTGGAGGAATTCAAGGAGAGGCCCGAGAATTAATAGGTTTGTAACAAATGTTCTTGGTCTATTATAGTGAAAAAGTTTGAGTCAAAACCCCTTTTAGAGTCGAGATCGTTTCTTCCTATTGGGCCTTTGAAGTTTTTCCTCGTAAAAATCTCTTGTGACTTTCTCTTGTTCCTTCTATCATTTTATAATTCCACAAAAAATACATTCACTTCCCATACATACAATTCACCCCTTCTGTTAGTGTTCCTACAGAAATAAATAAATAAATAAATAACAATGATAGTAGTAGTAATAATAATAATAATAATGATAATAACAATAATCTCTGGTAGTGCTGTTGCCCATATTTTCACTAGAATAGGGTTTGCTATAACTAGAGAAATGGGTGCCTAGATTGTATCTCGGCTGTCCACTAATTTCTTGTAGGTTGTATGATTTTTGTCCGGTTTAATAAGTAGTAGTAGTAGTAGTAGTAATAATAATAATAATAATAATGATAATAATAATAAACATTACATATAATTACTTTAAGTTCTTTTTGAAAATATTCTTAGCGTTAAAAACTAATTAGAAAAAATAAATCTTACTAAAGTTTCAAATTAGCACGTATTTAAGCTAATAATATAATTTATTACTAGTAATTTTTAAAACAGGTGGGGTGTTACAATGATTAAACCTCTATCAAAGTTATTAGTTGTTATAGACCAACTAAGACACAAATTAAGGTACAATCTCCCAAGAGAGGATGACTTTACCTCAATCTTTAGGAGACACAACAACTTAGGCTTATGAGTATTAATGAACAATCAAACCTCACGCCACTTTTTAAATTTGTTCAATCCCCTCGCATTCCAACAAACAAGGGTATCCATTAGATGTAGAGGGATCCCATCTCTCATCTTTGTCCTGCAAATCATTATTCACTTCATTCTCATGTTGTTTTAACACCGTCAAAACTTCAAATGCATTATGATTTACAGTAGGGGAGCCTGTCAAAACATGCATCTTCTTTTTTTGTAAACTTCCATATAATCTAGTATCCATCCTCATCCTTGTTTGGTTTCTTCTTATTAACCATTTGTTGAGGCTTAGTGCACCTCTTGCATTCTGCAACTCCTTAAAATCAAGGAAATGTTGTTGAATTTTCACCTCCACCAAAACTCGAGTATACATTAGTTTATCTCTCTTCAATTTAACTTGGTCTAGTTTACATTATTTTCCAACAACACTCAAAACCTTCTATAAACTTTTCCCCCCTTCCCACAAATATTTGAGATCTGGTTTTGGAAGTTGAAAAGGCACTGAAGTCACATCTTCCATTGCTAGATCCACAATAGCACCTTATGGTTTAGTAATGAAAGTTTTTTTTGTCAAAAAATTGATGTCCCTTGTAAAGGAATTTAATTAGGATTTCAATTGAATTATAACACACAATAATCATTCCTCTCCCAATCACATCACATTTATCAATCCTAAATTGCTTCGGATGTGATCACTGAAACCTTCTATAACATGGAGAGGTGGATTAGAACCAATAATAAATACAAATCACAACATTATCCTAATATTCAATCTCACCTTTGATATCCTCAAGCTCAATTATAATCTTAGGAGCATACAAGACATCTACATTTTAATCTTGAAATAAGACTCATCTCCTTCCTCTGCCTCATTAAACAATATTGAGTTTAAAAGTCATTTGATAAACACGACCAAAATCCTAGGCTTTAGACATCTAAAACTCAAACCTTAGTACATGAACTGAAAAGAAAGCAAATAACACTCAAAATAAAAGTGGGATTAACACAAATAAGACATTTTTTTTATCTTCCTTGCATGTCTTTCAAAGCCTGGCATGCATTTCAAGACACTTCGCAGCAACATTATATAACTTCTTAGAATTTTTGAGTCAATACTTGTCAAAATTAAGTGTTTGACCACCTTTTCCTTAAGTTCAAAAAGTGAAATTATTAATGGACTTGTCAATGACCAAATTCGGAGTTAAACACACTAAATTATTGTCATTTTCAAATCAAGTGCCGAAACAACATAATCAGATTTTTCTGAAACCCAAGGGTTTATTTGTTGCCCTTGCACTTGTTTCATTTTAAACTTGGGCTTGAATTGTTAGATAATTCAAATCCATTAATTGCAAAGATATTCTAATTTTAATATTTTGGGTAGCCTTATCGCATCTGTATCATTCTCTCTTTCTTTGAAAAGATTCGACCATGAAATTGGCAGCTTCTCAAAAGCAAAATTTGATCGACAGGAATGAGGACCTTAATAAATAATGTATGCTGCAAAATGAACCCAAAAACATGTCAAAAGAGATTCATAAGAATTATTTTGAACCTTGACTAGTCAATCATAGTGATGATCAATAATGCTTTCTTTAACCCCAAAAGTGTGAATTAACCAATTATGAGGGGGTTCGAAAATGATATCAAAATAATTGTAAGGTGTAACACTAGAATCGTGGAAGACTCTAACCAACATTAACCATTAAAGAAGGAACTACCATTTTATCCTTAATCACCTCCTTTTCATTTGTCTCTTGAGTGTGCTAACCAACATTATCTTCCATAGTATATGGGCCATAACATCAAGAACAATCTCAATTTCATGTGTGGTAGTTGTTTGAGGAAAGCATCGAGAACTAGTTCATGACAGAGTTTCACTGCTTCTTTTATCTCATGAAAACTAGATTGAATATTCAGACTATCTTTCTTTAGAAGTCTCATCATTTTTATGGACATTCAGCTTTAATTCTAGTTGCTTGCAAAGCTATATCAGCCATTGCATCCTTTCTAGCATCTTGTTCTTTTTTATGTTCCTCCACACCCTTCTTTTGTTTTTTCTCTCCATACTCTCTACTATATATGTGATAATTTGTAACATCTTAGCAAGCTGCTCACTAGCCATGATTTGCACTATACTTTCTACACTACTACAATTACAAGAGTTAAACTGAAGAAACTTAAGCAATTGAACGAAAATGATAACTTCCTTGAGACTCACAAAAGATTACAACTTCTTAAAATTTGATGGGCTAAACTCGTATCCGGAAGCAAGATCGAGTCCACAGGGAGACAGAGTTTCTATGTTAATATTCAACCAAATAACTACTTCAGGTGAAATCAGATATGATAAACTGAACTAATAATTAAACTAGAGTAAGACATGAATTAAATTGAGATTTAACTATGGAATAAAAGTCTATAGTATTAGTTTAGTCCACCATTCTTATACCAATCAAAAGGGTTCAACTACTACTAAAATCCAGGTCAAGAGTCGAGGGATTAGAGCATGTGCTGAGCTATGGTTAAGTCTCAACGCTCATCGTTCAACATACGCCGCTTGTTCACTAACGTAATCAGATTTACTGGTGTGTCCTAGGCCTCTAAGCGTACGAATAATTATTAACCACAAGCAATCAATGAAATTGGCCACTAACATTAATTACTAATCAAGAACAACCACACCACAATCACTCTAATCAAGCCCTAGAAAGCAATAACAGTTAATCAACAATCATGGTATAAACATGGCTTCCCTCTCTAATACCCTAGAAAGGGATCTACTTAGACATGATTGAACTAACAATAACGATTCTAATATGAAACCCTAACAATTGCATCATGAAATATTCGAAGAACTAATCTAGAACAAATAAGAAATAATAAAAAAGCAATAAATGAGAGAAGAATACCAATCGACAATAACTTCAATTGAAACGAACCGAGGTTTGATATCCTCTACAATGGAAAACTAATGAAAAAACTCTAAAAGCTCTCTAAAAGTGTTGAAGATAATAAAAGATAACTGTCAAAATAAACTAAAAAGTATTTATATTAACCTAAGAAAGAAATAAAATAGGATGGAAAGAACTAAAATCGCCCTCTCCGTGTCTTCTGCCCGATCGGGCAAAAGGTCACCCGATCGGGTCTGGGGAATCAACTTCAGCAACGCAAAACATTACGTCCACCCGATCGGGGCCGAAACCCTGACACCCGATCGGGCAACGCTGCCCGATGCCATTGGGCCAATGTTCCTCTTGGAGTGCCTTTAAAACCACGAAAATGACCAAGTATTTTTCCACCCGATGGGATCGGGTAATGTTGCCCGATTGGGTGAAAATCAGAAGTTTTTGGCTGAGAAGATCGACGCTCGATAGGGCGATGGCTGCCCAATGGGATCGGGTCAAGCCATTCCTGGGCAGCTCCAATACTTGGCTTCAGACGCCAAGTTCCTCAATAACTCTTCGTCTTAAGGGGCTCAAATATGATCTTGAGGCCTCCTACATGCCTCATAACTTCTCCGCTACAGTGTGGTGGTCAATATGACAGAAAATAGGGAGTTTTTTTTCCTAAAACCTGTAAAACATCACAAAACAACCAAACCACAACTATATCGAAATAGTTAGCATAAATGGCTCCTAAGAGCGTCAATAACGCACATTTTAGCTTGTAAATAAAGGAAAAAACACTATATGAAATCATTATATCAAAATTCTGGAAAAAATCCAACTTGAGCAGATGAAACTCCTCAAAAACTTTTTTCGAACGAGGGAAAAAACTCTAATTCAAAATCAACGTGCTGAAGTTACTCTATTTTTTGCACGATTGTGGAAAACCTGCCCAGTTTAATATTCCAAAAATCTATTTTTTTGAGTGAATATATCACAAAATTCAGGCAAAATAAATAAAATTCACGCGATTCGGATTAGAAAAATTAATATATGACCCTTTAAAGGTAACCTAGAAAATTGTCTAAATACGTTTTTTTTGTTGTGGCATCAAAAACCCGACTTTTTCTTCAAGATCTTCACTCCTTGCTTTGATACAAAATAATGTTAGTGTAAACATAGCCTCCCACATAGAGGATGATGGATTTAAACTCAAGAGAACAAGATTACTAACGAATACTTTAGGATCTGATGCAAATGTAATATACCTTCCCAAAGGTAGGATGATTTATTTAAACTAATGGAATTTAGATTACTCACGGATCACTCCACAAACTTGAAGAAAAGAATAATTTGCCAAAATCCAAGAATTTACACTAAGTTTTGGGTTTTTAGGACAGAGACAAGACTCACTCAATCCCTCCTAAACTTATTATTCAAGAACATACTCAAAGTAATAAGAGAACACTTGAAATTGATATATGCTCAAAGTTTATGGGCGAAAACATACGTTTCTTTAATCTCTCAAAACTGATTTTGGCCTTGTTATTAGCTTATATCATAGAGAATACAAGCCATGAAAGGAATAAGTGGTCCAAGTATATAACAGTTTAACAACAATCACTCCTTTGTTCACGTCACTAAGCACTCCTTGAAAGGGTTCATTAATGAACCATTTTTGTGCAACAATTTGAAAGCTAAACCACTCTTATCACACACCTACTTTAATTTAGAGACAAACCCTAGATCTATCAAATTATTAAAACTAAAATTAAAACACAGTTAAGAAATTTAAAAGACGCCTAAACAGATTTTGGGTTTACAAATGCACTAAAACACGCCAAGACAACAACAACTTCACGTCCAAATGCAACCATATAACACCATTGGGCTTCAAGCATACTCCCACGTCATGCACGTCACATACTCGTGTGTATTTAAATCAAACAAAGAGAACCCAAGATATTTTAAGATTAAGGCTACTAGTTCATGAGCCAAAGATCCTTTAAGGGGACTAATTATAATGACTTGATTTTGGATCATTTGCATCAATAACATCAACACACAATAACAACTAACA
This sequence comes from Patellifolia procumbens, assembly GCA_947645195.1. NCBI lineage: Eukaryota > Viridiplantae > Streptophyta > Magnoliopsida > Caryophyllales > Amaranthaceae > Patellifolia > Patellifolia procumbens. The sequence goes on from CANSGD010000016.1 coordinate 7,032,992, forward strand.
ACACTCTCTTAGAATCTTAGTCTTTCTCTTAGTGTAGTTTAGCTTAGCTTAGTGAACATTCAACATGTTCTAGAATCTCGAATAGCATTTCATTTCAATAAGTGCAAGAACAATGAAGGTAATCATCATCTCCTTCTTCCTCGATGAAGCTTGATTATGTTACTTTTTATTTCATGAAAGTTAGTGTAAAAAGTTAAGTTGTTGCATAGATCAAATTAAACAAAATTTTAAGAGTCGTTGTATCGCATTCAATATTACTACTATTTATATTCTCTTTGGCGCTGCTACTTCGTCGTTTATAGTTTGTGCTTACATAAGCGAGGATTCCTTAATTCTAACGACTTGTAACCCCTTCAAGGTAGTCTGGACCACAGACGAGGTATCAATTGCTTGTTGAAAACTTTGTTCCAATAATTATCATTAATGTCTCATCTAGTTAAATGAAATTAATTCAATCTCAAGCAGAAAATTGCATGTAGAAGATAATTAACAAGTTGATATGATAAAGGGTAACTAGTAAGGTGTGGGTTCAAGACAAAAGAAAATTTAGATCACGTAAAATGGATGGCTTTTACGGATATATATGTCCTGAAGAACGATCGACAATGCTCAGAGTGCATTTACAAGGCACGACCAATGGGACAAATTGTGGGAAAACCTAAATTGAAGAGTATATTTAAATCAAATCAACCATTTGTTTTTTTTGAAGCAAATATATTTAACCACCTCGAACATATATATATATATATATATATATATATAGTCTTGTTGCAACATCAATATATCTATCAATTGTGTGAAAGAAAGGAAACACAAACTACCACGGTTTTCATCAGAACAAGTTACACGCATAATGAAAACTTCAGCTGCACACCTTACTGCTTTGCAAGAATATAGTATTCATAATGCATACTTCCTTATTTCTGAAATGTAACACGGGGAGACTTTTTTTAGGAAAGAAAAGACCATAAAAATAAAATGAGAGACCCATGTGGTAAAGAGAGATATAAATATTTCAATCCAAAATAGAGAAATAATTTTTTGGAAGCATTCTAATACCATAATTATTTTAGAATGGACGAAATACAAAACCACTGGATAGCAAAGAAGGTGGGAAGGGAAGGGTAGGAAAGAGAAATAGAGGGAAAGGTGTGGTACATTTTCCCTCCAAATCTTTCCAATTTTGAAAGAATACGGTTTATTAAAGAAGTGGGAAAATGGATCCATCCCCCTCCTTCTCTTTTCCTCCCCCAAACCATTTATCCAAACAAGTTAAATTGCCCTCTTCCTCTTCTTTTCTCTTCCTTTCCTTTTATCCAAACAATTTGTAAAGCAGATCGGGCTACTTATACCCAGGGACAAGGATCAGGACAAGTGTCGAGGAAAGAGATGTTATCTATTTGAACTTTAGAATTGTATATGACACCAGGCTTCCAATTTGCTGGTAGAACGACATTGGTGTGGAGGTATTGCGCATCATAGCCCGAGTAGATAATGAATCTGAACATCAAATTCCCTCTTGGAGCTTTGTTCGTGTCCCACACAGCCCCATAGTTCCGGCTCATGGATATCCAGCTTGGATTATCAACCTTTTATGTGAACCATGAAAATATAGCCCAATAAAGGAAACATTAGTTAAACTCTATACTATAAAGAAAGAGGGGAGACAGACACCAAAAATAAAAATGAAGAAAATAAAATAAAATAAATCAAGCAAATTAAAGATGCTATAATTAATGAAGGTAAGTTTTTAGTTTTCCTTTTTTTTTAAAAAAAATGTCAATCTTTCAGCCATATATTTTCATTTCTCCAAAATTCTTATATGTTACTATTTGGCATGTGTTGCATATAAGACTAGTACATTAAATATGGCATCACCCTCATTTACTTGGGAAATACTCCATCCGTTCCCAAAAGTTGTTCCCACTTTGACTTTGCACGTTTGCCAAAGCGTTCTTTAGACTATCAATATCTTCAATTGCATATTTGTAAAAATTCTAATGATTGAATATTAATAAAGTACTCATTGAAATGAATCAAACAAGATCCCACATGACTATATTTTTTCTTATATATTGTGAATAATTTAGAAGATTCTCTCTACTTGTAAAAAATCAAAGATTCTAAATGGGAACAACTTTTGGGAATGAAGGGAGTAACTACTTTGCTCTATTAGAATTAGTTACCACATCGTAAGGTAATTTTGAATTACGATGTGAGATCATGTCTTAGATGAAGAAAGAATTTGTTAAGAGTTTTTTTTTCTCAAAATATGGTTCCACATCAGCAAGTCAATACAAATAATTTTATTTTGATTTTTCCAGCATTACAAAACCGTTAATTTAAGTTACTGCTTTGTAAGGGAAGCCGCTAATTTAATCAAAGGTTTCGTGGAACAAACCCTCTAATTTATATTAGAGGTCCTAGTTACAAACCCTCAAATTGAATTGGAGGTTCATCTTCCCAAGCTCTAATTAGATTGTCGGCTTGGGGGAAAGCTCCACCTGCTTCAAAGCCGAATGGAGTTCGACTTTCTTCACTGCTCACAATTAGATTGGTCGGCTTGAGAGGAAAATGGTTGTCATATGAATTTTGAATGGGTGTTTCGGGGAGAGGGGAGGAATAAATTAGAAGGTGACCCATCAATTTAATTAGAGATTTGACTTTAAATAAGCAGTTATTTCACTTAGGGCCTGTTCATTTCAGTTTAAGTTCAGTTCAGTTCAATTCAGTTCAATTCAGTTCAGCTCCATTCTTTTATAACCATTTTGTTAAATATTATTATGTTGGTCTAATTTATTTTACTAATTGATTTTATTATTATTATTATTATTATTATTTATTTTTATATCATTATTATTAAGTATTATTATTATTATTTGTATACAATATTTTTATTATAGCTTTATTCATTATTATTACTAGTATAATTATGGAGGAACATGGTTTAGGTTAAAAACACAAATAAACCCGCGTTTTCAGCCCATAATCCAATTAAATCACGTTAAAACGATTTATGATGTAATTTTGCACGGTCCGACCTAATTATTATTTTATTACTAAATATTAATATATAATTAAATCTAATAATTAAAATAGTAATATTAATTTAATTATAAGATATTATTGTTATTATATAATCATCATCAGGTATTAATATATTAATACAAAGACTATAAAATAATTTTTATTAATTATCATTATAATCATTAATCATTATTATTATTAATTTATGATTATTAATATTATTTATTTATAACTATCATTTAAAAATATCCAAAATACAATTATTATTATTCATTAATAATTATTCATTATTATTACCCATCATCATAATTATTATTTAATATTCATATTATTATTGTTTAAATATTATATACTATATATTTATTAAATTCAATTTAATTCAGTTCAGTTCAGTTCAGTTCAGTTCAGCACCAATCAGTTCAGTTCAGCACCATTCAGTTCAGTTCAGTTGTTTTTAGTAAATCTAAACAGACCCTTAGTGGTTTATTTTAGAGAAAACCTCTAATATGATTATCTGCTTTAACTTATTGACATAGGTGGTAGTTTGCGATTTTTTTTTAATAAAACGGTAAATAAGAAATTATTTTGATAGATAACCTTATCTTGGGAAAAAAAATTCAAATATCTTTAAGGGAAATTTGCCAAAAAGGACCTTCAAAAAAAACATTTTGTGAGAAGGGACCTTAAAAAAAAACTTGGCTTTTAAATGCCAAAAACAAAAAAAGTTTGTGAGGAGGGACCTTATTTGCTAATTAACACCTAATTATACACTAATTATATATTAAATATAATTAAACAAAATTAAACCTAATAAAATCTTTCTCTCTCCTCTACCATACCCACCACCAGCAGACTATCACCCCCATCTCTCTCCTCTTTCCACTACCACCGCCGCCCTAGCCACTAAATCCCATCCCTTGTTCGAACCCCATGGCCCACCGCAACCACTAAACCCCTCCCCACCGCAGCCACTAAACCCCCCAACTACCCCATTCGAACCCTTGTTCGCACCCCATGCCCCACCACAGCCACTAAACCCCACGCCCCACCGCTTCGAACGCACAACCGCTTGATTATGCTTGGTTTATGAAGGCTGAATTGCTCGGTGTTTTGCGGTTTTGTAGGGTGGTGTTTGTGGTGGCTGCTTAGTGGCTTGATGGGGGTTGAATCGTGGCTGTTGGTGGCAGATTTTGTGGGCCATGGGGTTCGAATAGGGGGGTGGCTAGGGCGGCGGTGGTAGTGGAAAGAGGAGAGACATGGGGGTGATGGTCTGCTGGTGGTGGGTATGGTAGAGGAGAGAGGGGGAAAAAATTTATTAGGTATAATTTTATTAGGTATAATTTTATTTAATATATAATTAGTGTTTAATTAGGTGTTAATTAGCAAATAAGGTCCCTCCTCACAAACTTTTTTTTTGTTTTTGGCCTTTAAAAGCCAATTTTTTTTTAAGGTCCCTTCTCACAAAATGTTTTTTTTAAGGCATTTTTTGGCAAATTTCTCTATCTTTAATAATGAAAGTTGAAACGCAAAGATATTACTCACCGAGGCTACTTCAACTCCAACAATAGTTGTCAGACCACCTTGATAGAGAATTTTAATTGCCAGATGGTTTGGATATTGGCTGAATTTTTCCAGTTGGAGAGTCAAATTTAGACGTTTGTAAACACAAGGCGTCCTAGCATATATGCAGCAGATTATGTTAGAAATTTGCCCTATTTTGTCCTATAGAGGTTAGAAAAATGATTGAACCAAAAAAGTGAACATCAAAATATCATTCCCTTCATTTAAAAATGATAGCCAACTTTTTAACTTTAATGGGCAAACATCAACTCACAACTTTATTTTTGGGTGCTTATCAACTTACCGATTTATAAAAAAATCCATAATATACATTAACTTATGTTTTTTTTTTTAGCATTACTAGAAGCTCCAAGTAAATTAATCTATACGTAATACACTAAGCTCTAGATTTTTCCTAATTTGAGGCCATAAATAATTTTTAAAATTTCATTATTTTCTTGGCAAAATGTAGACATAATTTTAGAGCATTCTTGAATCTTGATATGTCATGAACCAAAATCATTGAAACACCAAGTTATTTTAGGCTGTTAATTTGGGCCACACCCAACACGTTATAAACATAATATGATAAAGTTTGAGTATAAATGAAATTTAACTGAAGAGCTAGCTACTTATATTGTACGAGTATTGAGAATAATAGATTAAAAGATCTATAATAGATTAAAAGATCGAATTACCTCGTGTATTCAACATCCGTAATCCCAAGCTGCAAGAGTTGTTTGTCCTTGCCAGGTAAAGCCATTGCCCTATACGCTCTGCTGCTTAGCACAAAATCTATGGTGTTCCCTTTGTCATTGTGAAGATCAGTCAGCACTATCGTGGTTCCTTTTTTACTGCAGAGATTACTATTCTTGCATCTTATCTGCTTGCCATAATTAATGAAATTGCCAAAGTAATCAACAACAAAAACAAGAATAACAGTGGTAATGCTATTCTGGTAATAATAATAATAATCTCTATACTACAAAGGAAGAGGAGGGGGTGGACACCAAAAATAAGAAAAGAAAAAAGAAAAGAACATCCTAATTGCTTTCCTATTTTGACCATTAACCGTTTTAGAAATTAAATTTTTAAGGGCTCTTGCACGCATCGCGTGCATTTTACTCTAGTAAATAATAATAGGCAAACGCTAACGGATGCTCTGGGACGTTAGATAAGGTAACGAAAAGTGAAATATTAAATAAACATAAACAATAATTACACCACCAATCCGTGATTTTAGCACATATTCCCAAATCGATACCATTTAGGAAGTATATTGAATGTTGATAGACGCCCCGGAGCATTCGTTAGCAAGATTCATACTAGTAACAATAATAATAATATGGAAAAATTGGCAATAAATACCTAGTTTTAACCTCTTTTTAAAAATAAATACCTAGGTTATTTTTTATTTTAAATAAATACCTAATTTGCTACAAATTATTTGAAATCACTATCAACTAACGGATTTGACCTAAAACTTGACGAAATTGACCAAATCCTAATGGAGATTCCTAGTTGGGTTTTTAGTGGGTCCCACAATATTAACCATATACCCACTACTCTGTTTCATTTGCCCCATTTCCAAGTTCAATAAAGACAATAATCCTTCTTCCTAATTTCAGAGCTCAAATATCAACTGGAAGAGAAAAAATTGGTTCGAAAATTGAAGAACAAAAGGTAAATCTTCTTTATTTGTGGGGTTCGTTCATCATTTTGCTTTTATTAAGGTTTATTTATTTGTGGTTTAGGGTTTTGACAAATTATTTAATTAGGGTAGATTTGCTAAAAGGTTACATTTCGTTGTGAAATTTGAAGTATGTAGGGTTCATCATTGCTGTAATTAAATTTCAATTACATTTGAAGTGATTAAAGTTTGTCAATTTAATTTGTATAGAATAGTTGTAAAATGCAAATATTGCATTCCAGCCAAATTGCTCAAGTCTGCCATAATTAATAACTCGAGAAAGAGGTTTTGTTGTTGCAAATTTTCAGATGTTCACAGCTATAAGGAAGGATGTGGCTTTTTCAGATGGTTTGATGAAAATCAAAAGGAGTGGCAGAGGGTGATCATCAACGAGAAGAGTTTGGAGAATAAGGTGATGTTGGAAGATTACAAAAATTGGGGTAATTGATGAAGGAGAGAGAAGTCTGATGTTGGAAGATGAAGGGGCAAGAAAGTTATTTTACGTTTGGAGGGAAAATGATATTGTGGGACCCATTAAAAACCCAACTAGGAATCTTTGTTGAGATTTGGTCAATTCCGTCAAATTTTAGGTCAAATATCTTAGTCGGTAGTGATTTCAAAAAAATTGTAGTAAATTAGGTATTTATTTAAAATAAAAAAAACCTAGGTATTTATTTTAAAAAAAGAGGTTAAAGCAAGATATATATTGCCAATTTTTTCTAATCATATTTTGAGTAAAGGCCCGACAGTAACTCCATATACATCCTACATTATTCTTAAATAGATGTCTTTATTTACTTTGATACATTTGAAATAAATTTATGTTACCTCTCCCTCTTTTATGCTTTTTAACGCACAAATCATACATTGGTTAAAACCTCCCAAAATCAAAAGTAACAAATAAATATAGAAAAAGGCAAGTATGGAAAAGTAGGAGAGAGAATATAAAGGGAACTCATGAATGTGGGTACTAATTTTAATATGGAAAGGGTAAATAAAAAAGTTAGTGGAAAGGGATATGGAAGAATAAGGTGAGGAGAGAGAAAATAAGGGGAACCCATAATTGTGCATGCTGTAAAGAATTATGCTTATAGAGGAGACATATTATAGTGTACTCGGTTTTCGCTCTTTTGTATGTACAAGATATTAGTAATAAGTTATTATAACCATGTCGTCTCATGGCCTCATTATTTGGTTTTTCAGCAGTGTGTTAAAGAGCAACTTAGCACACTTATTGGTGATGGCCTGATGGGCCTGATGGCCTCATTATTTTGTATTTTGTTTAAGAAGTGGTCCAAATTTCAATCGAGTCCTAATGAACAGATACTTAAAAGTAGGGTTTGTAAATGAACGGGAGTATTGAAAGAGAAATACAATACCTGAAAACAACCACCACACCCTTCACCGCTTTTATAGAGTGTATCACGAGCAGCAGCAACGTGTCCACCATGGAACTTTAGAGCGAAAGGACCATACCCACAAGCTCCAGCTGCATTAGTTAAAACATCAATCATACTGAAACTTCACCACTTATTATTTGGAGCGGTAGGCTCTATTCTTTTGGAATGAATGGAGGTAAATTAAACTGAAATAAACTGAAATTGTAAGATAAAAGAAGCTAGACTAAATCGAACTAAAATTAATTACAATTAATCTAATCTAAAAGAACAGCTAATCATCTAATATGATAACCTTTTTTTTTATGGTATTGATATGATAATCTTTAATCAAAGATCTTATCATTCAGCTCAGGTTCAAATCCAAATCAAAAAAGTATATGAAATCTTACATGTAAGACCAGAAGATCCAGCAAAGTAAGCAGCCTTTGAATGCTTGGTGCAATTGTAGCAAGCACCAGAAGCAGATGAGAAAAACAAAAAGATGAACAAAACTAAAGGACCCATATTTGTTTGATTTGTTTTTGCTTAGTTCAGTATTTTGTGATGTTGTTTCATAGATATATATAGAAAAAAGAGTATCATAGTGGAGATCATACTCCAATTAATAATTATAAATCATTTAATTACGATAATTAGAGCACGTGCAGGGTGTAGGGTGCAGGGGACAAAACTAGTGATTTTAATGTTGAGTCACTTAGTTTATTGATACTCTCATAATGTGAACTTAGGAAAGTGAAGAACTAATTTATAATGATACTAAACAAGGAGAAAAAAGAATCGCAATTTCTAGCCAAAGATCTAATTTCAACACTATTTTACATAAGATCTTATGTTTTGGTCAGAACGAAGCTTCGTCCATGTTCGTAAAGCATGTGACGGTAATGAATCATTTTACATACACGAGGACATTAAGTAGACTATTTTATACTGACAATGTACTTTATTAGTTTTCAAATCCATTTTAGTCATATTTTTCTTATTTTATTCTTTTTAATTTATTAAAGCTTAATATAACATCAGTCCAATAGACCCAACACAAATTATTAAAAGTGGTAGTTTAATTCTAACATAAAATTAGATCAACTAAACCCCACATTTTATTAACAAATCCATTGTATCTCTATTATATTAAGCAACAGGTGGGGGACACCAAAAATACTACTAATATTATAATTGACTTAAAATTATATCAAAATATAATTAAAATGAAATAACTAATATATGAAGATGTGACTAAAAATTCTGAGTGGGTATTTTTTTTTTTGAGGGTGAGTGGGTGGTTATTGCATTGTATTAGAATTTCTTAATTATCGTTTTTCTATCAAAATTATGATTAAAATAGTGAACATGTGTCAGTTTCGGCACTTCTTTCACTAACACTTTGCTTCATTCTTACTTAAAATCGTCCCTAACGAAAGCATTACAGAGTTATGAAGCAATTGGAGAAGATGTTGATAGTTCAGTTTGAGTAAGCTTCGTACAGTCTCTGGAACTTTTTAAAACTAACTTAATAATAGGGGTGTGATTGTTGTAGTTGACTCAAGTTGCTGCTTTCAAAAGTTGCTGATTCAAGTAGCGGCTTCACCAATTAAGGACTTTGGTTGCATCTCGCTATTTCAATTAGCGGGACGATAGACTATGAATTTTTTTGTTGAATCACGGTACATTGGGAAAAAAAATTCTACAATTTGGTACTACATACATGTTAATTAATTTATATGATGCTATCTATGGTTTACCAATTTAAATGTTCAATCAAAAAATGTTTATTTGTATTGAACTCTAAATTCTGATGTAAGAAATTATAGGCTTACTTAATTATGTAAACATGTAATGTGAATGTCCTTAACTTATAATGCTAAGAGAAATTGCCACAATGGAACGAAGCAAATACGTTTGTATACTCATATTAGGAAATGCAGCAGCACCAAATCACTACCCGAATGGTGGCTTCATTCCAAGAAAACATTAGTTCTTATATTTTGGAAAACATTATTTCTTAGATAAGCCCCCTTTTTTAGGGAACTAAAGAGACCTTTCAAAGGTATGAGTTTTCAAGAAAATATTGGAGTTTGGTTAGGTTATTAAATTTTCAGTTCATGTATAAAATTATTTTTTTTTAACTATCGCTATTATATTTTTTTTAAATTGAACTATCTCTATTATATAAGGGAAAAGGTGGGAATGGACACCAAAAAAAATATCTTAAACGCTTTATTAATTAGATAACTAATCTCTTAAGTTTTTTACCGTTGCGCGCATCGCGTGCATATATCTCTATTGGGGGTGGACACCAAAAATCAATATCTTAAACGCTTTATTAGTTAGATAATTATTCACCTTATTAAATATTTTTTGACCGTTGTGCGCATTGCGTGCATATATATCTCTATTATATAAGGGAAGGTGAGGGGTGAACACCAAAATTCAATAAAAAATAAATCTTAAATGCTTCATTAATTAAATAATCAATCACTTTACTAATTAAATTTTTAACCGTTTGATATCACGTATTTATATAGAGTTTTCTCCCTTATTTACAAGCTAATTTGTGCGTCATTGGAGCTCTTGGGAGCTATTTTGTGCTAACTATCGTATGTAGTTGTGGTTTCGTGTTTTAGTATTGAATTGCAGGTTTTATGGAGTTTTCTCCTTATTCCCGAGCCTTTTGGAAGCAACCACGGCTTTACGAGAGGTTACGAGGCACGTAGGATGGCTCACGAGCTTTATGAGTAGTTTAGGAGGTCTCAAGACCCCTAAACGTGAAGATTAGAAAGCCAAAGAGTCAAAAAGGAGGTTTCCGTGCACTGATCGGGCAGAAATGGCCCGATCGGGCGAAGAAATATTGATCGGGTATAGATGTTGCGGACCCGATCGGGCGAGGGTTGCCCGATCCGATCGGGCGAGGAAGCATGTCCCCAGACCCGATCGGGTGCCCACCGCCCGACCCGATCGGGTGGACGATCCAACTTCAGCTGCTGCTTCCCACGCCAAGAGGGTGTACTTGGGCCATTTTGCTGTTGACCCGATCACAGACCCGATCGGGTGCTGGATCGGGTCAACCCCTTTTCTCACTTTGAAGCTGCGCTGCTGCCACCAGAAGCCAAGGAGAAGAATGTGATGATTGGTGTGTGGGCCCGATCGGGTGGAGGCCTCGGGCCCGATCGGGTCCCATGCATTTATTCGCGGATTTTGGTTTTTGTTTCCGATTTTAATTAGACTTGGGGGGTATTATAAATACCTTCTCCCCCTCATATTTTAGAGACATCTTTTATTCATCTTTCATTAGCTTTAGACTAGTTTTATTCTTCATTGTTCTTAGTCTAGTTTAAACACTTTAGATTAATCTAGAGGTGATCAAACCTATTTCGATTTCAATAAAAGTTCCTGCTTTCCGTCAATTGGTACTCTTTCCTATCCTAATCTCTTTTGTTATTCTTGATTGCTTAATTTATTTATTTAATCGTTCATGATGCAATTGTTAGGATTCATATTAGTTTCGTCGTTGTTAATTCGATCATGAGTGAGTAGTCTCTTTCTAGGGTGTTAGATAGGAAAGCCATGTTTATACCATGACTGTGATTTAGACTCTTATCGATTTCTAGGGCTTGATTAGGGTGATTGTGATGTGATTTGTTCTTTATTGAGTAATTAACGTTATTGCGCAGTTTCGTTGGTTGCTTGTGGTTAATATTTGTTTGCACAGATCCGTCTTACGACTAGAGGCCTAGGACACGTCAGTAGTTCTGATTACGTTAGTGAACATGCGGCGTATGTTGAACTATGAGCGTTGAGTCTTAACCATAGCTCAACTTAGGCTCTAATCCCCCGACTCTTGACTTAGGTTTTGATAGTTGTTGACCTTGTTTGATTGGTATAAGCATGGTGGACCGACCTAATACCCTAGGCTTTTATTCCATAGTTAAATCCTTTGTTTAATTCGTCTTTCTTAGCTTAATCATTAGTTTAATTAATTCCTTCCTGATTTACTCTGGAGTAGCTGAATTGGTTGAATATTGATTTAGAAACTGTCTCCCTGTGGATTCGACCCTACTTCCACTGACTACCTTAGTTAGAGGACCGTAGGTTTATTTTTGATTAGGTGATACGACTAAAACCTATCAAATTTTGGCGCCGTTGCCGGGGAGACGGCTAGTTTTCTAAGTTTTTATTTGATTATTTGGTCTACGTCTCTGTACCTCGTTGGAACTTCATTGTTCCAATTGAGGTACGTTTTACTGCTTCTTTTTGTTTCTTTTGTATGCCCAGGTCTCAAAGAAACGGTTCCCCCATTCCAGCGGATCCCGATCTTACTAGGACAATCAGGCGGATCCGAAAGAAAAATCAGAACGAAAGGCAGCCTGTTCAGCTGAACACCTCTGGAACAGACACCTTAAGTTCAGTCATGTCAAAGTCACTGAAATCTTATGGGGTGCCCAACCCGGATGGTCTTTCTACTGGACCACCAATGCCCACCATCGCCGCTAACAATTTTGATATTAAGCCTGGACTCATCAGCATGGTCCAGCAAAATGAGTTTGGTGGGCATCCTACTGAAGATCCGGCAAATCATCTGCAACGGTTTCAACAACTTTGTCGAACCGTTAAACATGCCGGCGTCACTTCAGATCAGTTAAAAGTCATGTTGTTCGAGTTTTCTTTGAGAGATAGAGCCCAGAAGTGGTTGAACGATGTGCAGGAAACTGAATGGAGTGAGATTTCTGCTGTATTTCTGAGAGAGTATTACCCACCTACTAAAACAGCAGAAATCAGAAATAAACTAGCCACGTTTTCCCAAGAGCCTGATGAAACATTAAGGGAAGCGTGGGCTAGGTTTAGAGATCTACAGAGAGAGTGTCCACACCACAATATGGACAAATGGTTCTTGACGCAGACATTCTACAATGGTCTGCAGCCTCAGACGAAGTGTATTGTTGATTCGTCTGCAGGAGGAGTGTTTTTAGACAAGGCAGTTGATGAGGGTTATGAATTCATATCAAATCTTGCAGCCAATGACCATTCATCATCTAGGAGTTTGACTAAGAAGGTACTTGAAGTTGACGCTATTTCATTGCTTACATCTCAGATGGCGCAACTGACTCAGCAACTAATGAAGTCTTCTAGTTCGACACCTCCGCCTATGAGCATCAATGCTATGTCTGCCGTAGCACCCATTACCTCATCTTACTGCGAGGTATGTGGTGTACAGGGTCACTTTGGGCATGACTGTCAGTTCAGTCAATTTCAGATGGAGCAGGCAAACGCCTTTCAACAAAGGCCACAAACATTCCCCCCTCCACATAACTACAAAAATCCACAAAACTATCAACCTCCACCTCCACAAAACTATCCTAAACCCTCATACCATCAAACCCCACAAAATTTCAATAGACCACCACCACAAAACTTCCATCACCACAACAACTTCCAAACTCCACAAAATTTTCCCACCCCACCTCCACAAAACAATAACCCGCAAAAGCCTAGCAATTCTGAACTGATGAAACTGATATTGTCTATGCAAAAGGCACATGAGGAAGCACGGAGGAACCAAGAGAAGCATATCAAACTTCTCGAGGCTCAAGTTGCCCAGTTGGCAGAAACTAATGCACAGAGGCAGCAGGGACAATTGCCAGGGCAACCAGTTCAGAGAGAACATGTGAATGCCATCACTCTTCGTAGTGGCATTGCATATGATGCCCCTCCAGTGCCCATTGATGAGGTTACCCCAACTGCAGGGAAGAAGAGGGTGGTAGAGGAAGGAAAAAGGAAGAATTCGACGTCTGAAGTCGACTTGTCTGCAGAAGCTGAACAGACAGGGAAGAAAAAGGAGAAGGTTCCTGAAACGCCTTTTACACCAAGGCTACCTTTTCCTCACAGGATGCAACAGTCCAAGGTCGATCAGCAGTTTGGTAAGTTCTTGGCTATGGTCAAGAACCTTGAGGTAACAATTCCATTCACAGATTTAATTACCCAAGTGCCTGTTTACGCCAAATTTCTGAAAGACATGATCACTAAGAAAAGAGACTTTGGTGGGGTAGAACGTGTCACTCTTACTGAAGAGTGTAGTGCTTTTATTCAGAATAAAGCCCCACCAAAGTTAAAAGATCCTGGTAGTTTTTCTATACCCTGCCATCTTGGACCTATTTTTATTGATAAGGCTTTGTGTGATTTAGGTGCTTCTGTTTCTGTTATGCCATTGTCTGTTTATAAGAAACTGAACATGGGAGCCCTTAAATGCACACAAATCACTTTACAGATGGCAGATCGTTCTCTAAAATACCCTCTAGGTGTTTTAGAGGACGTTCCTGTTAGGGTTGGGAAATTCTATATCCCTGTTGATTTTATGGTATTAGATATGGATGAGGATGCCCAGATTCCTATTATCTTGGGTAGGCCATTTTTGTGTACTGCTGGTGCTGTAATTGATGTTAAATCTGGGTCTTTAACTCTTAGTGTTGGTGATGATAAAGTGATTTTTAAACTAACCAATGCTGTTAAGGCACCTATGCTTGAACAATCTTGTTGCAGGGATGAGGTTTTGGATGAAGTAGGTGTGGAGAAGACTCCAATTCCACCTAAGGTTGCCTCGCCGTCTGGAGGCATTATCAAGAACATTTGGAGGAGAAAGATGTTTGATGAGGGTGGCACTCATTGCCAAGCCCCACCTATTTGAGAGAGGGAGGATTATGGTCGTGCGGGACCTTTATAAACCAGCGCTGTGCGAGAGGCAACTCGTATTCTTTCCCTTTTTCCTTTTCTTTTCATTTTTTTTTATTTTTTTATTTTTCTTCTTTCTGTGAGCGAGAGTGAGGGTACTAACATTGTTTTTCCCTCTTAGCATAGTCCTTATCACCTTTTGACATTGAGGACACTGCCAAGTTCAGCTTGGGGGAGGAGTTCTGTTTGTATTCTCTCTCTCTTTTACTGCTTTCTAGGATAGATTTACTGCTTTCGAAAAATACTGAAAAAATCAAAAAAAATATGATTCCCATGAATGGTTTAGTTGCCTCCCTGTGCCCCTTGCTGTGCTCTATTTGCAAATGATTTGACTTTGTTTTCTGGATAGCTGGGCATTTGTGATCTTGAGGCTATGATTTGATGTTTGATTGCTATGATTTCGAGCATTTTTGGATTATATTAGACCACTTTGTGCTGCATACCTGAATTGGTTAGACTGTGAGGCCTCTTTGTAGCCTATTGGATTCATATTATTTTCCAGTCTATTCTTGTGTGTTAGTTCCTCTTTAGTGGATTGATCTTGACTTTGACTTCGTACTTGTCTGATTTTAGATGACTTGTAGCATTTGCTGTGATAGAGGCGTTCTTTTGTCTTATTCTTGAGCTTCAGAGTGAATTTTTGATATAATTTTATCCTCCTTAGCCCCGCTGAGCCTAATGACTTGTTTCGTGTTACTTAAACCCCTATTATGAGCCCAAAGCCTTCACTTGATATTATTCCAAGCCTAGCTTGGGGGAGCTTTTGTATGGGTTGAGTTTGAGATTGGTTTGTTGGTTTAGTCTGGTTTTTGAGGAATTTAAAAGTGTATTTGCTGTGGTTTGAGAGTGAGAAAAAGAAAAGAAAAAGCAAGTTTAGAGTTGCGTGAATGAAGTTCAGAAAAATGAAAGAAAAATGAAATCAAAATTCAAAAGAATTCTATTTCTTTCATTCACGTACGTTCATAAAGGAATATTCGCTCCGTTGCTAGAAAATTGGGTTTGTTATGAGCTTTTCATTGATTTATGAGAGTTGGGTTACTTTACATGGTTTTATGGTGATTGTTGGGAGTTGTGTAGGCCATCTTAGGCCTTGTTTGAATGATTTATGCTCCCCCTTTCTTGGTGTTTCCACCACATTACCCAAAAGTATCCCCTACCTCTCACCTAAGCCCCATTACAACCCTTTAAAGTCCTATTGAGCTTGCGTCTGCATTGTTCATTTGTTTGATTTCGAGTCAGTTTGTCAAAGTTAAAGAGTATTTCTGCTAATTGAGTCGACTTGACTAGGATGAGCGTCATTGAGCCTTCTTAAACACATGAGAGTGTGAGTGGGAAGGGTACTTATGGTCGGGTTGGTGAGTGTTCGGGCATATTCTTGCCTGCCACAAAATAGAGAGGAGTGACACCCTTGTGAGAGCCTTTTCAGGACTTGTATGCCTTGTGGATGCTTGAGTTTGATAAATTGCTTGGATAATTGGTGGTTGGATGGATTTGATTAGCCAAACTTGAATTATGCCTGCTTGAACGATTCTTAGTCTTGAAAATGTTTTGAGCTTTGATTTGTTTTTATCTATGGGGTGAGGCAATCTATTCCATATTCATGTTCTGTTTGCTTGAGGACAAGCAAAGGTTTAGCTTGGGGGAGTTTGATATCACGTATTTATATAGAGTTTTCTCCCTTATTTACAAGCTAATTTGTGCGTCATTGGAGCTCTTGGGAGCTATTTTGTGCTAACTATCGTATGTAGTTGTGGTTTCGTGTTTTAGTATTGAATTGCAGGTTTTATGGAGTTTTCTCCTTATTCCCGAGCCTTTTGGAAGCAACCACGGCTTTACGAGAGGTTACGAGGCACGTAGGATGGCTCACGAGCTTTATGGGTAGTTTAGGAGGTCCCAAGACCCCTAAACGTGAAGATTAGAAAGCCAAAGAGTCAAAAAGGAGGTTTCCGTGCACTGATCGGGCAGAAATGGCCCGATCGGGCGAAGAAATATTGATCGGGTATAGATGTTGCGGACCCGATCGGGCGAGGGTTGCCCGATCCGATCGGGCGAGGAAGCATGTCCCCAGACCCGATCGGGTGCCCACCGCCCGACCCGATCGGGTGGACGATCCAACTTCAGCTGCTGCTTCCCACGCCAAGAGGGTGTACTTGGGCCATTTTGCTGTTGACCCGATCACAGACCCGATCGGGTGCTGGATCGGGTCAGCCCCTTTTCTCACTTTGAAGCTGCGCTGCTGCCACCAGAAGCCAAGGAGAAGAATGTGATGATTGGTGTGTGGGCCCGATCGGGTGGAGGCCTCGGGCCCGATCGGGTCCCATGCATTTATTCGCGGATTTTGGTTTTTGTTTCCGATTTTAATTAGACTTGGGGGGTATTATAGATACCTTCTCCCCCTCATATTTTAGAGACATCTTTTATTCATCTTTCATTAGCTTTAGACTAGTTTTATTCTTCATTGTTCTTAGTCTAGTTTAAACACTTTAGATTAATCTAGAGGTGATCAAACCTATTTCGATTTCAATAAAAGTTCCTGCTTTCCGTCAATTGGTACTCTTTCCTATCCTAATCTCTTTTGTTATTCTTGATTGCTTAATTTATTTATTTAATCGTTCATGATGCAATTGTTAGGGTTTCATATTAGTTTCGTCGTTGTTAATTCGATCATGAGTGAGTAGTCTCTTTCTAGGGTGTTAGATAGGAAAGCCATGTTTATACCATGACTTTGATTTAGACTCTTATCGATTTCTAGGGCTTGATTAGGGTGATTGTGATGTGATTTGTTCTTTATTGAGTAATTAACGTTATTGCGCAGTTTCGTTGGTTGCTTGTGGTTAATAGTTGTTTGCACAGATCCGTCTTACGACTAGAGGCCTAGGACACGTCAGTAGTTCTGATTACGATTGTGAACATGCGGCGTATGTTGAACTATGAGCGTTGAGTCTTAACCATAGCTCAACATAGGCTCTAATCCCCTGACTCTTGACTTAGGTTTTGATAGTTGTTTGCCTTGTTTGATTGGTATAAGCATGGTGGACCGACCTAATACCCTAGGCTTTTATTCCATAGTTAAATCCTTTGTTTAATTCGTCTTTCTTAGCTTAATCATTAGTTTAATTAATTCCTTCCTGATTTACTCTGGAGTAGCTGAATTGGTTGAATATTGATTTAGAAACTCTGTCTCCCTGTGGATTCGACCCTACTTCCACTGACTACCTTAGTTAGAGGACCGTAGGTTTATTTTTGATTAGGTGATACGACTAAAACCTATCACCGTTGCGCGCATCGCGTGCACATAAAACTAGTCTTACTTTAACCCAATACTATTCCTAGGCATTTAGCAAACTCTACTTATTCATTCTCTTTTCGTTTTCATATTTCAATTTTAGTCCCGAATTATAACAAGCGATTTCTAAAAAAAAATACTTCCTCCGTTTTTATTTAAATGTGACACTTTTAGATTCACGGACTCCTAGGCAATAATTGGGAAGGAAAGATATAGAGAGAAAAAAAATAAGGGGACCCATGTGAGAGGAGAGAGATAGAGAGAGTTTATTGACCAAAAAAGAAAGTGTCACATTTAATTGAAAAATTCCTAAAATAGAAAGTGTCACATTTAAAAAAAAAACGGATGAAGTATATGACTTACCGAATGAATTAAACTAGTCACTAAATGGATTAAACTAGTCACTAAATAAATTTAGCACTGAGTATTAAATAAAATAAGCAGGTCACAAAATGAATTAAATAGGTCACAAAATGGATTAAACTGATCCTTATTTTCAGATGATGGTTTGTTGATTTTCTCTTCTTATTATTGGGCCTATTGGGCCGTTACCTAATTTTATTTTAAAAGTAGACAGTCTCTTACAAGACCAACTGTAGACCCAATACTTTGTGCATTATCACCTTCAAAGGCTTCAACTTCAACTTCCAAATACTGAAACTTTAGAGTTCAAACAAATTTCTGCCACAAATAGAATACTTTGCTCTCAACAAACGAAAGTCGATGAATTCTTGAATTCTTCCATACTCCATCAATGGCGGCGACTCGCAATTCAGAGAACTGTAAATTTTCGAACAAACAAACCGCAACCACCAGAATTCAAGCTTAGATTGTAGATCTATGGTGTTGTTCCGCCTTCTACAAGAATCATAGCCGGAGAAACCGGATTCCTTCATCAATGGCGGTGAATTCCTGAATTCTTCCATATTCCATCAATGGTAGTTTTTCGGAGCAGGAGAAGGGGGTGAAGGGGACACTGATGGGGATGATGGAGGATGTGGGAGAGGTGATGCGGCGGGGTGAAGAAGTGCGGTGGTGAGTGGTGAGAAATCTTCGATTGGGCAGCAAAAGGGGTGGCGGGTGGGTGGAGGAAGGTGATCTGCGATGGTGGTAGTTGCTCACGCCATTGATGTCCATTATGGATCTAGTTTCAAAAGTTGAAGTTTTAGATTTAAAAGTTAAATTTTTTGACCCATTTATTAATATCAGAACCCGTTTTCAATTTATTATAGTTAGTGTTTTAGGGTGAAAAGTTAATTATTTTTGCTTATAAGTTAAGGTTTTTTATCGAATAGTTAAGATTTATTATGTATTATATATGTATATTCCAAAATCAAAAGTTGATGTTGGATTTGAAAGTTAACTTTCAAGGTTTAAAATTTGATAGTTTAAGTCTATTTGTTAAACAAAATAACTTATGTTAATATTTTAAAAGTTAATGGTTTTAGGTTCAAATGTTAAGTTTTTAAGTTTAAAAGTTACGAAATTTAGCCTACTTGTTAATATCGATTCCACATATGGTATTAGTTATGGATTTTTATGCAAAGGTTAAGGTTTTAGGTTGAAAAGTTAAAAAAAAAGCAAAAGTTAAGGTTTTATGTCGAAAAGTTAAAAAATCAATTTGTCTGGGCTGCTCAGCGTGTGACGCGCGTAATTGGGCTAGTCTGATGTTAGGAATTAACCTAGCACCGTCCTACAGTAAACCTACTCTTTTATTTTATAATTTTGTAAGCTTTAAATGTCCTTATTGTTGGAAATATAGTACCCGCTGAATCCATGAATTATAGAGCAAAAGAATGATAGAAATTACTCTCTAGGAGTATCAAACGCGAACAAACTGCGCTGTGGAAGAATCACTGCCTTAGAAGGAAATTTCGCAACCACCGGTGAATGTCTACACAGTTACGTTGCTCCCCAAGGTTAACACAATTATCTCCAAACAAGTGAATGAACGAATGGTTTAGGAAAAGTATATTAAGGGACGGAGAAAACCGCCCAAATAAACCCCGTAAATAAAAGAAAAGGATCGTGATATGATTGCTACTCCAAGAGTCTCAATCAATAAAATCCAAGTCAAGGAATTTAGGTTTAATTTGCCTAAATCCGAAAACAAGGAACAAAGTAACCGGATATGATAATTAAAACTAACGCTCCTGAAAGTTTTAATTAACTCTTAATCTCACTTAAACCACTCTTGGAATTAAGTATATTAAACACTCAATAATAATCACTCCTGAAAATTACTAAATGGTCGAATATGATTGTGCAAAACAATTAAACTCTTAAACTAAAGTTTTTAACTCAAAAATAATCTCTACCTTTATTAATGAAAACAGGCGCCTATATATACTAGACTACTTCTAGTATGATCAGGAAACCAAGAATCTATCTAGAAAGCATTTAAATCTTAATCTCTAGAATTTAGGAAAAGATAAAGATAAAAATAAGGAAGATAATCTAATAAGATATGATAGGGATTTCGACCCTTTCTATCTTATTTACACGTCTATCTCTTCCTTATCCCTTAGCTAAATCAATTCTTATCTAAAAGGAATTACAACTCAACTAGGACTCCTAAATAGAACCGAAAATCAGTAGAAAATTTGGCCCTTTATTTTGCTGAAAATAAATGACTTAATTAAAATAACTAACTATGACCTTATTAACTATAAAGTAATAAATATAGATTAGAGAAGGACTATGCATGATTAAATCCGCATCAGATCGTAAAACAGACGCCGTAAAACCCACAAAGAAAGGCTCCAGGGGCGTGGGACAAACCTCACAGTCGTGGGTACCTGATTCTCGAGAATCAAGAAGTTCTTGATTCCCGAAAAATTAACCTCCATGGTAGTGTAATTATACCCACGACCGTGTATCCCTTACACCCACGTCCTCTTGCATATAACATCCAACAGTTAGGAGTTACTGTAAATTCAGTGTTTACTGGAAATTCGTAATATCTCACAATTGATCTTCTTTAAGGGGTAAAGATTAAGGAATGAAAGTTGACTGTAATTACATCTTGGATTCCATGACCAACATAATTAGAGCTAAATATAGTGATTAATCTAACTCGAAGTATTACTATCACATTCACTAGACTAAAAGAGTGTGTAACCCTATAATGCTGAACTTTAAAAACTTTGAATTAATTATTAGTAACTAAACCTTAAATGAATACATTTGTGGCCTATTTAGTAACACGTATTTTATTTAGAAATCTAGCACTGTGGTCAATTCACTTGTTTAGCAATGACTTAGAATTAGAATTGAAATTGACCCAAATTCCACTCAATTGTCAAATAGCCAAAACTCACCATTTACAAATTCTATCTTACACCACGTCATTATCAAATTCCAAAAACTCACCCCTCAATTCGATTCTCTTTCCTCGACGGTTGACACCTCTCAGGCTCTCACCCTACTGAAGCCCTAATTTTCCACCATTGGTGAAGCTTCGATCGCGTCCCGCTCTCAAGCCATAGTCTTCTCTCACACCATTGATTAAGCTTCACTTCCTACCACTCATCGCTCTGATCAGTTTAGGGCTCGAATCTGCAAACCGGAAATCTCTGTTATTATAATCTCTCTTTCGATCTTTCTCCTCAAAATCACAGCTTCCTCTACCACAAAGCACGATCAATTTTTCACTTCATTCTATCTCAGAAACTTCCGCTCAATTTCTGAATTCTGCTCGATCAATTTTCATTTTGTTGTAACTAATGACGGATTGTTTCAAAGCTATGAGAAACTTGTTAATTTCTTCCAATTTTGATTTGTCTCATTTCCGGATGTATTGATGATTCTGTGTTTGTGTATGTAGGCTTCAAATGAATTTGATCTTGACGCAGGAGAGCAAACACTTTCAAATGGAGGTCATCCTACTAAGAATTACTCGCTTTTTTTTTATTGCTGATTGTAGTTAGGATCTGTTATGATTATCACCAAAAAATTAGTGGTGGTAGGGTTCGTTGTGAGGGGATAAATGTTGCAAGAGATGTTTATTTAGCCTCTATCAATGGTGGAACTCCAAATGCAATAAAAACCGATATTAACAGCCATCAATTTCCTGTATGTTTATTTATGAATTTCAGGTTTTGGAATTATGATGTTTTCAAACAGTTATTAGAATTCTGGAATCGAAAATTTCAATGCTTGACAAACAAGGAATTTGGATTTGAAATGAATAATTTAGAATTCCGAATTTGAATTCCGTGATTTGAAATGAAACAAACACTACCTTGATTCATTTCAAAAGAGATAATTAGTCACTAACGTTTTATAGAATTTTTGAAAAAGTCCCAATCATAATACGGAATGCCCGAGACTTAAAAAGCTCGTGTCCGATTTTTAATTTTGTTCCAAACATCCAGTTTTTCAATTTCATCTATTCCCTAATATTCCATCTAGCTCAACCTTTTGTTACTTCAATCCAACTCCTAAAATACAAGATTTATATTCAACTTCTAACTTAAATTACCAAACCATGATTACATTTTGACAAAACGCTGAACTTCAAAAAATTACAATTTAGTTAACTATTAAAGAATAAATCTGGCATCAAAAGCTTCCATAAACATAGATTCGTTGTATTAACCTGGAACTAATAAGATCCTGCCATCCACGAAGTGATACGCCATAGAGATAAAAAAATATTTGTACAAACATCAGCAACACTGAGTACTCAACCCGTAATACAAGTAAAGCATGCTTTGGTGTTCTTTGGTTGAAATCGACTAACCATATAAACTGACCTCAACACATATACTCATTATATACTCTATGTCGTTTATTCAAACAACTCTTAAAAATTTATATGTGTTTCCATATCGAAATGATAGGTCATAATAAAGTTCTAGTTTTATAGATGAATTATGTGCTTTGAAATTAGATTCTAATTGAATAATTCAATTCCACAATATTTAAATATCTTAAGAGAAACATTCACTACTTTTAGTTTTTCCGGTGTGAATGTGAGTAGAGAGGGTACCTAGTACAAATCTCTCTCCCAACTACCGAGGTCGTCACCTCGCACCTTTTACTATTCTGCTTGCAAGACTTAATTTAGACATGTAAAGTTCACTCTAGGAATTACCCATACTGATTGGGAACACCCTGGGAATTACCCATCCTGATTGGGATCTAAATCAGGGACTAGCCACCTAATCGGATGCACGTTAACACCTCATTTCATAACCATTATGTAATAACCCTATTTTCAATAACATTTTATCTAGTTATAATTGTGATTAGTGGTTTGATTATGAAATAAAAAATCTTCGTGTATATTTTATTTGGGATGTGAATTCAATTTAATTTAGGAAAAATTGATAAGAATAATCCGACCTTTGGCCGGTCTTCCATCAGTGGTACCACCTTCATTTAATCCAGGTATAATCCCACCTTTGACATCAATATTCTCTGAATGGTTCATAAAACCTACAACCTGTTCAATAGGTAAAAAAAAACCCAGCCAGTTACTTTCCCCCCAAAATGAGTTTGTCCTTTCAACTTCACCCCAACCACTGAACACCCTCTTCTCCCCAAAAAACGCGAAACCTCCATTGTTGCCAAGGTTTTCTTCACTAAAAACCGCGCAACCTCCATTGTTGGCAAGCTCCATTGTTGAAGTTCGTGGAATTCTAAGTACCCAGAAAAACCGATAGCAGCCACATCTCAGTGAGGTAAGTAAAATTCCCAATTTATGTTAAATTTTGCATCTTTTAATATTGGGTTGCCCCTAGGATTTGTTGAAAAGTGTTTGAATATGCCCTAATTGCATGTATGTTTTCTGTTGATTTTGTTTCCATTAAAATAGGTTCTGGGTTCTGGGTTTGAATTTTTTGCATGCTCTTCCTGTTCTGCTATGGAATCAACACTTGGTACACTTAGATTTTGGCATGGGGGTTTGTTTAAGAAAACTAGTAAAGGGACTGTGTATTTAGGAGCAGAAGGTAGAACCTTTCCTATAGATTCAGATGAGTTATGCTGGTTTTGGTTAGAGGAGTTAGCAAAGGAATGTGGGGGTTATAAGAAGATTGATGCTGTGTATTATTTGATATCTGGTACAACTCTTGATGATGGGTTGAGGCAGACTTTTAGTGACAATGAGGTTAGAGATCTAATTGCTCTTGTTTTGAAGCATAAATGTATTGATATGTATGTGTTACATGGTGTAGATGAACCTGAAACTTTGGCTAACATTCCACTACCATTAGAAGGTCCATCAATTGAGAGTGAAAACCCAACCAAACAAGATGAAACCCCACCTTCACAAACTGAAAACCCACTTTCCCAAACTGAAAACCCAACTTCACAAACTGAAAACCCACCATCAATTGAGAGTGAAAACCCATCTTCACAAATTGAAAACCCAATTTCACAACCTGAGATTCATCTAGAAGAAACTGATACCCTTCTTAAGTCAAGTCAAACACCAAAAAAGTCAAGGCCCAAGTTAGCTGTGAGGAGGGGTCCACCTAGAAGGAGTCCACGTGGAGTTAATGTTAAAGTATTAACTGATGCATCAGTTTGGCAGAGAGAGTATAGCTTATCAAAAGATTTTTCCACATCATCACCTCTTAAAGCACAAATACCTCCCCTAGTTGAAACCTTTATCTCAACCCCCCCACATCAACCTATACCCACCCCATCCCAACCAACACAACAATCAGAAAACCCAAAAAACCCAAAAAAACCTGTGCAACAAACTGAAACAACAGACAACCCTAAATCTGCCCCTTCTCAGTCAACACCAAAATCCACTTTCATAACAAGCAAAGTCCCAGATGACTATGAGTGGTTAGATCCTAGGAGTGATGAAAATCTCAATTGGGATGAATTCTTTGCTGAACAAGGGCTTTCAGATTTAGAGGAAGATGGTGAAGATGAGTATGAACCATCAGAGGGTGAGGGTAGTGATGAAGATTTAAATGAAAAAGAAATAGAGAAGGATACAGAGGTTGCATTGGATGAAGAAGGAGAAGGTGACTTTGAATTTGAAACTGTAGATGATGAAAACAGTGATGAGGAATACACTGAGGCTCTGAACAAAGTTAGGGGAACTAATTCTAAGTTAGAGCAGATTGCTAAACAGTTACAGGAAGAGGCTGCAGAGGGGAGGTTAGGTTGCAGTAGTGAGGCAGTAAGGGGAGGTGAAGACATGGAGGTTGGTAGTGATGCTGAAGGTACAGATGATGACATCCATACACCACCAGGAAGTGGTGATGAAAGAACTGAGGATGAGAGGAGAACTGCTAGGGGTATGTTGGTTAGTGAAGATGCTGATTTTTCCAAATTCAGTTGGAAAGTAGGGCAAAGATTTCCTAATAGGGGTGCATTTAGGAAAGCTGTTTCAAAGTATGGTATACTTCAAGGGAGAAATTTAAGGTATATCTCAAGTAACAAAAATAGGCTAGAAAGACTTGGAGTGGTTTGTGTAGAGGGGTGTCCATTTAAGCTATATGCTTCTTGGGATACTAGGAGAGCTACATACTTGGTAAAAATGGTTAAGAATGAGCATAGTTGTAATAGGACAATGGAGAGAAATCACCAACTTAAGTCAAGTTGGTTGGCACAACAGTTTATAGAGGTGTTCAAGAGTAGACCACATTGGCCTGCTAAGGAGATTGTTAAAACTGTGAGGAGGGCATATAGGATTGTGATTAAAAGAGATGTTGCATACAAGGTGAAGTACCTTGCACATAAGCTACTTCATGGCTCTATGCAAGAGCATTATCTGAAGATTGGGAGGTATTTAGAAGCTGTGAAAGCTTCTAGTCCAGGAACTCATTTGGAGTTGTACACTGATCCAAGTTTGGAGAAACAACCTCCTGTTTTTCAGAGGTTATATGTGTGTTTTGAGGGTCTGCAAAAGGGATGGAAGGAAGGATGTAGGAAGATATTCTGTGTTGATGCATGTTTTTTGAAGACTTTTCTTGGGGGCCAACTGATGTCAGCTGTTGGAAGGGATGGAAATGATCAAATGTATCCAATAGCTTGGGCTATTGTAAAAGGTGAAAACAACCTTAGCTGGGAGTGGTTCTTCAAACAGCTGCAAAGAAGTTTGGCACTTGGAGATGGTGATGGCTTATCAATTGTCAGTGATGAGCATCAGGTATGCCCTAATCTCTGTTTTTTACTTACTGTCATAGTAGATCAGTAGATTAGTATGTTATGATTTATGTTTATGTTTTCTTGGCATGTTTATTAGTCTAGCATCAACATGTAATCAATAATGAATGATGGATTTGATTTATGTTTTCTGTTTTTTTTTGGCATGTTTAATTATCAGTGCATCATAAATGGTGTTGCATTAGTGTTCCCCAAAGCTGAACATAGGCATTGTGCTAGGCATATTTTTGCTCTGTGGCATAAGAGTTATAGGGGGGATGAGATGAAATTGTTGTTTTGGAGTATAGTAAAGGCATACAATGAGGCAGATTTTGATGATGCATTAGATAATCTAGCCAAAGTGAGTGATGAAGCTGCATAGAGTTTCAAAGCATACAATCCAAGAGTGTTTTGTAGGGCATTTATGAGCACTAGCACTAAAGCTGACATAGTTACTAGCAATCTAGCAGAAACTTTCAATGGTTGGATCATAAATGCTAGGACAAAACATGTCATCTATATGCTAGAGGATATTAGGGCATCTTTGATGCAAAGATTGGTTAAAAAAAGCAAGAAATGGAGAAGTCTGCTTCCCTCATTTGCCATAGGATCAAAACAAAGCTTGAAAAGGAAAAAATCAAGGCTGCTTTTTGTGATGTGCTACCATCTACTGACACACTATTCCAAGTGAACCACCAACTGGACAGTTTAACAGTTGATTTAGAGGCTAGAACATGCACATGTAGGAGATGGGATATGTGTGGTTACCCTTGCTGTCATGTTGTTGCTGCTATTTTTTTCTGTCATAAAGAAGCAGAGGATTTTGTCCATGAATGCTATAAAAGAGATGTGTATTTGAAGGCCTATGCAGGGTCCATTCCACCATGTGAGGGTGAGAGACATTGGCCAAGGGTTTCACTTCCACTAGACCCTCCCCTATAAAAATTGGACCTGGTAGGCCTAGGAAAAACAGAATAAAGGACCCATTTGAAGATCCTAAATACTCTGGGAAGATGAGTAGGCATGGTATTGAGATGACATGTACCATATGTAAAACTAAGGGCCATAATAAAAGGAGGTGTCCAAATAGAGATTCTGCTGTCAGTGAGGGTGCAAGTCAGAGCAAGAGACCAAGGGGAAGGCCTAGGGTTGATTCTCAACAACAACAAACAACCACTGAACAAGCACAAGCCAGCCACTTCACAGCATCTGCACAACCCACCACACTTGGAAGGGGTGGCAGAATGATCAGAGGAGGTAGAGGATTAAGGGGTGGCAGAGGTAGAGGAGGTGGTGGTAGGGGTGCTGCTGCTGGTGGTAGGGGTGTTGCTGCTGGTGGTAGGGGTGCTGCTGCTTGTGATAGGGGTGCTGCTGGTGGTGGTGCTGAAGGTGTTGCCAGTGCTGCTGCTGCAATGGGTCGAGGTCGAGGTCGAAGTCGAGGTCGAGGAAGAGGAAGAGGAAGGAACAATTTAAGTTTTTTTTACTTGTTATGGTTTGGTTTCAATTTTTTAACGAACATTGATTTACGATTGTTTTCCTTCTTAACAGATTCCAACTGGATTTGGTGTCTTGATAATGAATGATGGATCAACCATCACCAATGTTATGTTATTACGAAATTTTTTTGCCTCCTAATTAACATTATGTTAAACTTCAATATACTAACTTATCCATTATATTGGCTTAACAGAAACCCGGTTCACGTGGTCCGCGAATTATTTCAAGTCAAGCATCAACATCGACTACTTCCGTGGCAAATCAGAATTTCTCTATGTAACAACGAATTTTAGAGTAGTACTTTGTGTAGGATCTCATCAAACAATTTGGCCGTTTTTAATAAGATTATGGTTTGTGTTATATTGTTGAACATTGGATCAATGTTTTGTAATAGATTATGGTTCTTATGCGTGTTGAACAACTTGGTGCCTTTTGTAAACCGTTGAACACAATACAATGGTGTTCGTTTTGTATTATGTGTAGGAAATTGTCAACTTCAAACATTTGTGCGTTGCATTTCCCAATTGTTGTTAACATTATTTCTTAATAGCAATTTTATTTAGATCATCGAACCCGAACACGTTCATACATTAGTACTTTCAAATAATATAATTCATAAAAAACCGTATAGTACATTCCAAACTATAAAATAGCACCTACATCAATTCACTTCAACATGTAGATAATAATACCAAACAAAATCCAAGACATAACCATAGCCATTTGAAAAGCTTTCTCCCTATTATTATCTAACATCGGTCGAACACGTAATAGACGAATGTTGGATGATAATCTTTTGTTTCCCACTTCAAGCTCATGTTTTTCCTTCTTCATTTTGATTAGTTTATCTTCCAAAAACTTCTTCTCAACTTCAAGCTCAATAATGGTTGTGTCTCTGTCCAAGATTTTGAATTGCAAATCCCTTATCTCACTGGAAATATCCTCCTCCTCAACCATATCACGAACCCACTTGAAAAAATGGCAATCTTTCTCCCCCTAAATAACAGAGAAAAAAAATTGGAGGTTAAACTAACAAAAATCAGGAAATTAAAGCAGGAAATGGAAGTTTAACAATAATCATGAAATTAATTTCTCAATATGTAACACTACTTACATTCCATTCCGAGCATCGATAAAATTTCCTCCCAAAATTTGGACCTTGCTTCTTACAAGTAAGTACAATAGCACTTGCTCCATGATTACACAATACTATTTTTTTGCGTGAAGATTGAGAGGATGAACCACTCATTGAACCTCCTGCCATGGCTACAAGAAAAGAGGAAGAAGAGATTTAAAGAAAAAAAAATGGAAAAAGCGTGAGAAGCAGAGTGTGAGGAAGAGAGAGGATGAAGGAGGAAGAGGGTGAAAGAGATGAGTGAGTGGCAGTTAATAAGGAGGGAGAAGATTAAAAAAATTAAAGCTAAAATAAAAAACAGCTAACGGCTACAAAGTAACCTGTTGCAACAGGTTACCAACAGGTAACGTACCATTCAGAGAATATTGATGTCAAAGGTGGGATTATACCTGGATTAAATGAAGGTGGTACCACTGATGGAAGACCGGCCAAAGGTCGGATTATTCTTATCAATTTTTCCTTTAATTTATTCAGGTAACTATATTATTATGTATTAATGGAATTATTTTGGAAGACATTAAATTTGATTCAACATATTTTAAAGGGTTTGAATTATTATTCGCTATAAAATTCCCTTCGTACTTAAATTATATTTTGAAAGTTATGCAGATGGATTGATACCAAATATAATTAGATAGGAAAGTGGACTACAGTTAAAAAATAAGCGGAAAAAAAAGAAAAGAAAGAGATTTACTTAGTCCCTGTTTCACGAAGGGAAGGAAAAGAAAAGAGAAACAGAGAGAAGAATGAAGAGAGGTCGAGCAAGAGAGAAGGAAGGGTGGTGCGACCCTACGACGAGTCTCAGGCAACAACGAGCATGCAAGGAAAAGGCAACAGAGAGTAAGAGGCGGCGCAACCATAACAAGGAGGAATGCAGGCGGCACAAATTTGTCGAGTCTCGGCCACAGTCAGGCGATCTCCGGTGGTTTTTCCGGTGTGTAATGGGGGGAGAAAGACATTAGAGCTCTCAATTCACAAAAACCCCAACCCAATTCGAGAATTAGCCCCAAAGAGTTAGGTTTTGAGGAAGAAAGGGAGAAAGAGAAGTGCGATGGTGCGTGAGGTGCGGTTGAGCGGGCGCCACCACCACGATCACCACCCTTCCACCCACTCAACCACCCTAAATCATATTTTTGAAGGTACTAAATCAGTTTATTTTTCAATTGGAAAATACAACCTAGATTCTTATAAAATGGCCGCTTGAATATTTCTGATTAGTTGGTATATGAACATCTATGCTTCAGTTTTGATTTAGATATGAGTTGGAGTTGATTGCTTGTGTAGTTGAATTATATAAGTTGTGTATTTGTGTTTTAAGTTTGAAGTTAGAACTCGAAATGAATTATGATTTTGATTATGATATCCTTTCTGAAAATGGAACTCAAATTAGAGTTTCAATCTCTATGTGATATTGCTGAAAAACCTGAACTATGAAAATCAACAGATTATTGATCTCGAGTTATGAATTTTGTTAATGTTGAAGGTAATGGTTCAAATTGGAGATTGCTAGCGTTGGTTGGAATATTATGGAATAGGTGTAACTCTTGGAAATGGAAGAGGAGTGATAAATTTCGTCAAACTAGTTAGGGAGAGTAACTTCTTTCAATAAAAGTGAATTGAGTTAAATAAAAGTTCGTAGGAGCACTAGATAAGAACCAGACATTGGTGTGGGAGTCTTCACTAAATTAGAAATAGGGTAACATGTATAACTTTATGATTCAATGGTTGTTAATAGGTTAACATGTATACCTATATTACGAAATAGATCGCAAAAGCTAAGAATCAATTATGTAATTATACAAAAAAAGGGATAATTCAAAGGTCAACATTTTGGATATTGGACCGAGGCAATTATCTTGTAGTATCTATTAGTTTGGGTGGTTTAATTTGGTTGGTGAAGGTAAACCCAGTAAGTCTCAAAGATGAAAGGTTGAGAATTATTGATTTTGAAATATGATTGTTGAGCTAACGATATATGGACTGAAATATGAACTAGCATAGGGGTCTTCTAGTATGGGAATGTTAACTTAGACTAATAAGAAGTTTTGAGGTAAGTGTGTGAGTGTGTAAATGAAAAGTCTATATAAACAGAAATGAGTAAGAATGATTCTGTGAAGATTAGGGGTGTTCAAAAATACCCGACCCACACTACTCGACCCGGTGACCCGCTAACCCGGGAACAAAAAACCGGGTAATTTTGTAAATTTTCTATTTTTGACGGGCCGGGTACCCGACCCGGGAAATTGGAAATTAAATGGGCTGGGTCATGGGCCGGGTCATGGGCCGCAAAGTCAAATCTAGCGGGTACCCGATTACCCATTGACCCGCTTTATTTGATTTTTTTAATTACTCTTAGCTCTCTAGTATCTCTCTAAGTACAAATAAATGCAAAACTTTATATGAGCAGTAAGAAACTTTGTGTTTCACTGCTTGGCCGCAGATAGCATGTAAGTCTTATCACCATACTTAAAATAGAGGCTTAGAGGAGTTAGAGCCATCAGCATCACAGAGTATATCACCATAACTACAGTTAATCTTGCAAGCCTAATGAATAAGTAGAATATGACTTTGCAAACTACTCTCCATTTAGTTGTAATGGCACATTCATATGTTAGCTTGAAAAACTTGCAGCAGCTACAGACATTTACTTTTCCTGATATTTTGTTCCTTCAATCATAGTAGCGGGTACCCGTGACCCGACCCGAAAAATTCGGGTACCTGCTAAACGAGTACCCGGTTTTTTTGGGCCGGGTCATGGGCCATCGAATTAACTACCCGGAAAAGCGGGTACGCGAAAAGCCGGGTACCCGGTTTTGAACACCCCTAGTGAAGATATTCCTTTCAATCAGTATAATGAGGTGATTAATTACCTTGAATGGATGTGGGTTGAGCGAAGTATCACAAATAAACTAGCTTATGCTCTTAAGTAGATCAGCTAATGGATGTCGGTCAACGAAGTAAATGGGGTTATACACTTATTGTTGGAGGTCGAATTTGTGGATGGAATCTTGTCAATAAAAACCTCTAAATGTTTTTATCACCATTGAGACAGAAGTAAGAGAATCACTTTGAGTTACTTTACCTAATGAGTTAATGAACTAGTTAGAGCTTTAAGTAACTAATTTAACAATGATAAACCTTGGTGATTGAAGTGGGAAACCCTAGAATGTAAACCAGTACTAGGGAGTAAATCAACTAAGTCCAGGGTAAATGAACCTAGTCCCACTATACGGGGAATTGTGGTTATGATCTTGAATAAGTGAAGGTCATTAGCTAATGTCAGAACTTCTGTAATTGTGCTTGGATACTAACTAAGTATTAATAAGAAACTCATGAGGTCTGACACACGACTTTACATTTGTGACAGAATAGGAGTTACTTATGTTGTTGTACCCCTTTCAATAAGAACTGATCTTGTGGTATGCTTACCTGATACGTTAATATATGACGTGTCTTTCATGAGGCTTAAGGTCATTGCTTAAAGAGATGCACGAGAACGATTATCACATTTATAGAAAATGTAAGAATGATTGTTGTTACAATCAAGTAAGAAATATAGGTTTTAGAAATAAATCTACAAAAGTACTAGTTATATTGGTGATCCAATCAACTGGTTTCTTTTCACGTATTATGAGGAATCTCCCATTTATGTCAAAAGTACCGAGGTTTGGTCGGGATAACTTGTGGGGGTTAAGTAACTAATTCATAAGATGATTTCTATTAGTCAATGAGATAGCTTGAGGTAAGTGTTTATAGTCTCTCCATATGAACCTTCGAGGTTGGTTCAGATGGTTTGGATGATGAATAATTGTGGATTATATGAATCGTGTTATACCTATACTAGATAATAGAGACTATATTGGTATCTTTAGGTTACAAAAATGGATTTGAGAATTATGAATTGGTATGAACTGAAATATATGGAATGAACGGTGACACTTGGAAATGAATGTTGGCTTTTATCATTGTGAAAAACATGAGAATATTTATTTGAATTGTTTGTGTACTGGGAAGATTATCGATGTTGGATCGTTGAGGAAGAATGATTGAATTTTGTTATCAAATGCAAAAGTGTTATTGAATTATGAAAATTGTGAACAATGGAAAGTAGAATCTATGAGTAAATCTTAGATATGTGGATTGAATTGCTGTTTTGTCTTCGCCGGATTTGGGAAGGCATAAGAATGATGTCGCCGTATGTGGCAAGATTTCAAACCGTCCTCGCTTTAGTGTGGCCGGCCGGGACTCCCGGTTCATATAAAAAGCTAAAGTTGAGGGGTGTGCACACTATAGGTTATTGGTCAATTAGATTTAGTTAACAGACCGGTCGGGACTCCCGAGTCTATCGTTGTTTGTGGGTCGGACGGGACTCCCGGATCCACTTTGTATGTGTAAACGATACAAATATGAACTCTCTTTCGTGTTCTGTGAACTGACATATCATAATGGAATTTAATGAGTTCATCAACGAGTTACTTTCTGTAACTTATATGTGAAAACCTTTATGTAGAGTGAATGTGAAATGTTGGTTAGATTTGTTGGTTGTGAAACGAGGTTGGCATTACCTTGACCTGAACTATTTCAATGTCCAAAGAACGATATATTTAATGGTTTGGATTCATAGTAAGGAACAATGCATGTGTGTGTGTGTGTGTGTGTTATGATTATATGATTATGTGAGAGTCGTTTTAATTAAACCACCAAAGCATGTTTTACTTGTTTTACGAGTTTAGTACTTAGCGTGTTGCTGATGTGTCAAATGTTTGTTTTGTCATTTTTGTGGCCTGTCACTTGGTGGGTGGCAATACCGTACTATTCCAGGTTAAAGAAGAAGCTTGATGATGGAAGTTTACGTGTTATTCATGATTGTTGTTTCACGGCGAGGACGACTTCAATGTAATTCTATTTAGATAATTGGTTATTCATTTGTAAACCATTTTTCCGTTGGTTGTAAAAGCTAATTAAAACTTAGATTTCAAATTTAAGGTTGGTTTGTATTTTGTTGGATTGTTGGAGTAAATGATTCAGATGGAGTGGTTGGAGCGATATGAACTTTGGGTTGCTGGTTTTGGATGGAAACAGGTTATGTTTCGAACACGAGTCTTGAATCAAATTTTAGGCAGTCCGTATTGCAAATGGAACTTTGCTAAATTTTCTATAGAATCATAATGATTCATTTGGATTTATATAAGTTTTAATCATAAAGAGTTCAAAAAGTTTTTAAACTTAGTGAATTTGGGGTTCCACACTCTTCGAATAGCTTCGATAAGTGTGATGGTAATAGTTCGGATTAAGTTTTTCGCTGGGCTTAGCTGTAATTAAACTAGTGTGAGAATTCAGGCTGTTACACATTATTTCATTTTGATATGTTATGTAGGTGAATCATTCACCATATTTCATCATCATACTCCATTTTCTGTAAACCCTTTTTCATGAACAATACACACTTTAGTTTTTACAAAATCATGTTTAGTATTATGCAATAGACTTTAAATATTATATACCGAAATAATATACAGTTAACTTACATGCACGCACACACATATATATATAAGGTAGAAAAAAATTGGGATTTTGTGTGGATCTTGACTCTCTCTATATATAATATACGATTTACAGGGTTACATATTACAATTAAAGGGGTACGTGTGCTTCTAACATCAAAATTCTTAGTATTTACAAAAATGTCATTAATGAATTATGAGTACCCTTTTATGACTCATATGTACCCCTGTTATTTGGTTTTCACGGTGAAAGAAAACAATTTTCTCCCGGTCCTATCTCCATTTCGCTAATCACTATTCATCTACTGATCTTATGTCATATTTTTTCACAATTGTATAAGAAAAAATATAGTCAACTGGGGTCTTATTTGATTCGTCTTAATGCATACTAGGATATCAACTTTTTAATTTTTTTACTTATCAACAATTAGAGATATTAGGGTTCAAAGTATTGCATTGGATAGTGTGCAAACAAGAAAAGTTGCGATACATATACAAATATGCTCATAAAATATCTCAAAGAAAGTGGTATGCAAATCAATACAAACTTTGTTCTAGTTTGCACACGCACTAAACAATTAGGAAGACAAGGGTAGAAAGGATTATCCAGTAACTTGATTTCTTGCTCATAGAATCTCCATTAATGCATATCTTTTTCAATAACCCTCTTTTATTTTTTTGGCACATAAAACGATTTATATATATTAACAACCCAAAAATTATTTAAGTTTCTTCACATCACCAACACCAAACAAATCAAAACCACTAACTCCTACTTAAGGCTATTCAACACAACATCAGCATGTATTAGGACCCAACTTCTAGGAAAGGTTGCACTAGAGCACTCTTCATATGCTAATGACGTAGGAATAGGGATAACTCACATCGAAAGAGCCTTGGCATCTTCATCTTTACATATACCAAAAACCTTGAACACTAGTATCTCATTGACACATTGCTCTAAGTTCATTAATCTTTTTTCAAAAACATTACGATTTCATCGAATCAAAATATTCTATAAATTTTTAGTGAGAAATATCATATACAGTCTAACTGCACCAGTTTCCTTCTACTTGTCTTAAGACCAAGAGTAGCTTCAATCTGGAAGTTAGGAGCTCTGTCCTTTTTCAAAAATAAGCAATAATTCTTATCCAAACATTCATAGAGAAAGGGAATTCAAAGAACATATAATGTACTAATCTAACACCGATAGTTTTGCAACAATCCACAACAGGCTTCAGTAGTAATATTCCAAGAGCTTAGTATGTCTCTAGTTGGCAACCTAATTTTTTTTATTGTGATAAAGATTCTTTTTGGAGCAACTAAATTATTACATATGAGCCTTCTTCAAGGAACCAAGGGAATATCACTTAACAATTTTGTTATAAGAAAGGAAAACTTTTGGTGATGAGCTACATTGTCCCATCCTTCACACTCCATTAAAGTATTTCTTGTAACCATGATTTTCCTCACCATCCAAGATCATTGATATAAAATATTCATGCTCAAGAGGTCTTTATTCTTAACGTAGTATGCATGAACCCACTAAACCCAACAGTTCTGTTTTGAAAGGTAATAGCGCAGAAATTCCTCAACAAAGTTGTTTTGTTCAAAGTAACCATACAACTAATATTCAACCCATCATCTATGAGGAAATCAACAATTGCTCCAAGCAACAACATCCTTTCTAGACTCCCCCACACTACCAGTCTAAAGGAATCGCCTACAAACTACCTTCGCTACTCTTATAATCTTCTTAGGTAAAAGAAAGATCAAGGCCAAATAATTGTGCATACTACTCAATATACATTTATTGAGGTGCACTCTCCCTACATAAATAACAAATGATCCACCCAACCTTAAGCTCTGGAAGTTATCTTTTCAACAGGTTTACATTGCATATAGGAAAAATTCTAGTTGAGAGAAGAATCGTAATTATTTCAATGGAAGACTACCAATGGGAATCTCAACCACATCACTCAGAGCTTCTTTTACAATCTCATTAACACCGAACAAAAAAAAGGTACTCAAGATTAGCAACAAGACCAGAAACATAAGAAAATCCCAAGAAAGCAATAAAGAGCAACTGAACTGATTAAGGTTTTTCTCTTGAAAATAATAATTGATCATTAGAAAACATAAGGTGAGTGAGATTCATCTAACATATTTAGGGTGAAACTTGAAATTATGATCATTTTTTAGGTTAAGAAAGCATCTACTTAGTTACTCCATGCTTCTCAAACCGTTATGTGGATGGAAAGGCTTCGAAGGAATGCCATTAATCAAAATAATGGAGTAAGAAACATAAGTAACACACACCATAACCCACCCAATAAACCTCTAAGAAAACTCTAATTCATCTCAAACACTCTCTAAGAAGCTTCATTCAACTGAATCATTAGACTTCCACCTTCCTTATCTCTACTTTACTGATAATCCTGGAGACATATTAGATCTAGGGTAAAATTTTATTAGCTTAGTAGCTAATAAAAAGATTGTAAGAGTTTTGTATCTCAAGAATAAACAAGAAGTGTCATGCCTTTTTAAATAAAAAAGCATTATAACCATCCACTCCCGGAGCTTTAGAATCATCAATGCTAAAAGCAATTTAGTCAAGCTCGACAATAAAAACAAGTCTGGTGAACAACCACTCACAAGCTTCTCATCCCTAACAGTAATAAGATCAATCCCAGACAAGGATGAATCATAGGACCCCCAAAACTATTGTTATAAAAATCCATTATTACCTTTGACATTGCAACTTCATGATAAATCAACTCCTAATTCTTTGTGGTTGAAGAAGACATTCTATTCTTAGCAAACTTATCCTTCATTGAAGCACGAAAAATTTATGTATTTTTGAAGCTCAAAGCTTAATCTAGTTGATTCTAGAGTTCTCCCTTGGAATGCTTTAATGAACCTTACTCCATTGTTTAATTAGCTCGGATCACCCAATAATTGATGTTCCTTAACTTATAAAGAGATAACACTAGCTAAATCATCCTTGCTCTAAACCTCACATAATTACTCTCTACCTAAGTCAATTTTGCACTATATATCACTGAATTCCCTTTTATGAATAAGCTTAACTTCTTTTTAAAGCTTATTTAGATTATCCCATTGATGCTTTATATAACAACCTTCTTGAAAAGGAGCCTAGTAATGGCTCAAAAAGTTTAAAGTCTTTGTGCTCAGTTAAGACATTAAAGATTTTAAAAGGCCTTGCTTCTTCAATGGACTTATGCTTAAGCCACAACACAAAAGGTGAATAAACTAAGATGCTAGGTTAGAGGTGGCAAATGGGTGGGCCGGGCTGGGTTGGGCTGGGTTTGTGGCGGGCTGGGTTGTGCATATATGACCCGGTGCGGGCTGGGGAATTAGGCGGGCTGGGTGGGCTGGGTGGTTTGGGTTGGGCTGGGTAATGGGTTGGGTGGGCTGGGTGGTTTGGGTTGGGCTGGTTAATGGGTTGGGTGGGCTGGGTGGTTTGGGTTGGGCTGGTTAATGGGTTGGGTGGGCCGGGTGGTTTGGGTTGGGCTGGTTAATGGGCTGGGTGGGCTGGGTGGTTTGGATTGGGCTGGTTAATGGGCTGGGTGGGCTTAGTGGGTGGATTGTATTGGATGTGTTGAAAACTTGAAATAATATTAATTAGTAAGTTTGATTTAATATGAATTATATGTTTATGAATATGAATTTGCATTTGTAATTTTGTATAAGACAATTAGATATAATTTTGAAATACGTTGGTTGCAAATATAAAATATTTGGTTTTATAAATTTCATTTTGTTAGTAATACGAATAATGATTAATTTTTATAATTTCGTAATGACGTAATTATTTAATATCATCTCTTTCCTAGTAATGTCGTTTATTTATAATCTTAATATAGCAATTAAAATAAGATTATAATGAGTATTGAATATTGACCAATGTATTCTTAAATAATTTTGAGTAATGATTAATTT
Organism: Patellifolia procumbens; assembly: GCA_947645195.1. Classification (NCBI taxonomy): domain Eukaryota; kingdom Viridiplantae; phylum Streptophyta; class Magnoliopsida; order Caryophyllales; family Amaranthaceae; genus Patellifolia; species Patellifolia procumbens. Next base: position 7,070,889 of record CANSGD010000016.1, read on the forward strand.
TATATTATCGTAATTATTTATTATTATCTATTTTTCATTATCGTCGTTTTTAAACTATTGTATGTTAACAAAAGCAATCATAATTAGGGAAGACATAATTAAGATCTATGAAAGCAATAATTAAAATAATGAAAAGTAATGGAAGAAGAATTACCAGATTTATGTGAAATGAATCAACTTTAATACTTTATTGAAAGCAGACGATGTTCGAACCAAATAAGCGTTCTGGTGGGCTGGGGGTGGGTCTGGGTGGTGCGGGCTGGTTGTGCGGTCTGGGTGGGCTGGGTGGTGGGTTGGGTGGGCTGGGTGGTGGGTTGGGTGGGTTGGGTCGTGGGTTAGGTGGGCTGGGTGGTCCTGGGTGGGGGGTGGGCTGGGCAATTGGGCTGGGCTGGGTGGGTTTGCGAATGGTCACGGGTGGGCTGGGTGGGCGGTTCCACCCGAGCTGGGTTGTGGTTTCCGAGCCCGGTGCGGGTTTTTAAGTTTGGCGGGTTGAGCCGGGTTAGGTGCGGGTTTGAGCTGGCCTGACCTGCGAAGCCCCCGAGACGGGCTGGGCTGGGCGGGCTGGGCTGGCCCGGCCCAGATGCCATCTCTATGCTAGGTAGACATTATTGAAAATTAACTTCAAGACACCTAAGGTGCCAATCAAGATTATCGAGCGCTTTATCAAGTCTACTAATGATTCTTTCTCTATTGTGACCATTGTGACTCCATGATAAGAACAAGTCAGTATTATGAAGCTCCTCCATCCTAGAATGCCCAATGAACTCATTAAAATCCCTAGTTTCAACATCATTAATTGATAGCACTATCTTTTCTCTATAACATTGTGAGTAACTGCATTCAAATCTCCAATTGATACTCACTTAAGGCCTTTGACATTGGCCACCAAAAGCCTAAAAACATTTTCGTAAGCTTCTTCTATTTCTCTAGAGTGTGCAAGCCCTATGCTAAAAAACAAAAGGAATGAGTCCTTGCAGTGTCTTCAACATTCATGTGAATAGCTTACTTATGAATATCTTCACAATATCTAAACTAAGGCTGCCAACTAATCCAAATCCCTCCTTTGACATAATAGTTATAATTATGTATTCATTTCCAATCTTTGCTAAATTTTCTAAAAATCTTACCAACATACCCCATGTCATTGTAGTCTCAAAAAGACTAACAAGTACCATACTTTCATACGAGCAAAGGAAGTCTTTTTCACATCACCCACCTTAATAGGATCATTAAGACCCTCGACATTCCCTAAGGACACTATCTTAATACATATAAGTATTCGTCACTTAGCACCTCCAGTCACTCCTAGGATAAGATCATCTTCTTCTACAATGAGTGAAACCTTGTTATGATTTCTCACAGGTTGAAATATCATTGCTTCCCTTGTCTTTCGATTTCCTACTCACCACTTTAAAAAACCTTCATCACCAAATTGCTACTGAAGAGTGTTCCTAATTGGAGTAAACATTTCTATATAAAGGCTAGAAAAGTAGACTAAATGCTCTTATCATTGTGAACTTCAATCGGATGCTCAACCTTAGTTGAACCTTGAGTAATTTTATCAACAATTGAGTGCCGACAATTCTTTGAAATCATTTTTTGAGCCATTAAAGAATAAGATTTAGGCTTATCTTTACCTTCATGGTTGTATCCAACAATGTCACATGTTTTTGCAAAAAAAATGGTAATCATTCATGAACCACTTTTTCGTACAAAACATTTCCATTAAGATTTTCTATTTGCACCTATGTAGAAAACTCTTTAGTAACATCAAGTATAACGAGAACCCTCAAAAAAGACATTCTCAAGTGTCCACTGGTACATTCGTCAGCCTAATTAAGAATCCAAAAAAAAAAAATACTAATCCTATTAAGAAAATCAACAAACTTTAACAGCTCAAAGGAAGATTTGGGAACCTAACCTAAATAGGAACAAGTATTAGGATTTCAAAATAAAAATCAAATTTGATAATAAAAGGTTTTCCACTAATAAGCCAGAGGAAAAAAATTCGGCTTTATCCTTCCTAGACTAAAGTTTAAGGACATAATATCCATCTTCATGTTTGTATCTAACTAGCATGTTTACTTGGCTCCACTAAGTCTCAAAAAATGAAAAATATAAGACAAAGAATGATTCTAGCCTATAACATAGAATTTGATAATAGTTTTCCAAGTTTTTGTCATGGTATCAACCTCATATTTGTCCAATATAGCAAGAGATTGGCCATCTTTCATAAGATAGAAATAAATGCTCAAACCTATACCTTTTAGCATCAAATCCCTTCCACGACTAAGCTGTAGTTACCGAATTCGGGGTTGTGAAATGCAATAATTCAAATTCTTCATTAGTCTTCGTGCTAAGGAAGTTGTGTCTAAAACCCTAGAAATTGTTCAATTAGTTATTCGACTCTTTATTGAGCCAGGATCACATTTTGAGCACCCTTAGAACTAGTAGCTGAAGTTGGATATTTTTTAGACATTTATTGAGCCGTCCATCTCTTTTTCATCCCAATTAATGGAGTTCAGTGCATAATAGAACTTTAACCTTATCGTGCGTCTCAAGAGCATTTGAGGAGAGCTAATCTCATGATCCAAATTTTAGAATTACTCGTAAAAGTAACACTCTTCTTTAACTAGATGTCAAGATACGTGCTTGATCAATTCCTTATCTTCAAATCCGTCCAAAGCTGGTAGGGAATATAATTGTTGACTTTATTTTTTACTCACTTACTACAAACCGCAGATTCCTTAAACTAGATACTAACTAGGAAAAATTGTCAAGAATAAGTCAACCTTTACGTTGACCGCTTTTAACAAGTCTACCTTAATTTATTCCATTAACAAGTAAACATTGTACATACTTTTGCTTTTAACAAGTTTTTTTACCTATGACCTGATAAACCTGTAAACCCACTTCTTAATCCCCCACTTTTCTTTGACTTCTTGACTTTTGAAGAAAACTCTTAATTCTAATTTATATATTGAATAAAGTTAAGATTTAAAAATAAACTAAATTAAACTCACCCCACCCCACACCCACTGCCACCCCTACTCCATATCTGCCTCCTTTCTCTCTCTCTTCAATATAATTAGATTCAACATCTAATTAGTCACAGACCAAGAAATTAAAAATTCACGGACTAAGAAAGATTACATGTAAGCTAACTACATTGGTCAAGTGGTGAACGTTGCCATTTTAATCTAACAGTGAAACGCCTAATTAGTGAATTATAGTAAGAACAATGATCAAACCACAACAACTCCTTGATAACTGAATTGAGGTCAAAACGTATGAAATAACAATCAAAAATCAAAGAAAAAGAAGAGTAAAGCAATCATTGAACAATCCTAAATGAAACAAAGTTCATAACAAATCATCATCTTCTAACCCTAACACTGCTTCTACTTCTAATACTACTATTACCACTACAACTGCTCGTTTAATTACTATTCTAACTTTCACATTTGCATCCCTAACCTTAATTCTCACCTTCTTCTACCTCAAAAACTGACCAATTTTCCACATCAGAGAATCTTCTCTTTGCCCTAATTGTCACCGCCGTTGTACTCTTTCACCTTGGGAAGAATCGACTTGTTGCAACGGTTAAAATCCGTGGTAAAAAACTTGTATAAACATCATCGATATCATCATTATAATCATCATCATCGGTCGAAATCGATCCAGTGGTATATCGGGGAGGAATCGGGGTCGGGGTCAGGTTCACCACAAGATGGAGAGAGGAAGAAGATGATGATGGTGAAAGAAGGTGTGGAATTGTATAGTAATGGTGGCGGCAGTGGGAGAGGGGAGAGAGAGAAAAGTGGTGGATCCGTGGAGGAGATAGAGGTTGAGAAGGAGGGGGGGTTTTTGTATCTTGTTATTTTTTTAAAATGAATTTAAAATCAAAAATATCAAATGAAAAAGTGACATGTGTCACTTTAACCTGTTAAACAGGTTAATAAGAGGTGACAGCCGGTAAAAACTTGTTAAAAACAAAAGTATGTACAAGGTTTACTTGTTAATGGAATAAATTAAAGTAGACTTGTTAAAAGCGGTCAACGCAAAGGTTGACTTATTCTTGACAATTTTTCCTACTAACTAATTCATTCTTGGAGATAATTATAAAGTCCCCCTCGTAGCTCACTCCAAAGCATTCACTAAAAAATTGATATAATTCCATAACAAAGGATTTAGGAGCATCCACGTCTACTTCAAATCGAAGTCAATTATCATTCACTATAATTTTGATGATAGCTAACTATTGAGGACCCAAAAGTGAATTAGCAAAACCGCACCTTTTGCCTGTGCTTTAATTTTGTAATAGCATAATCCAACTAACAAACAAGATCTTATAGTATTAATTAGCTCCTCCTCTTTCCCTTCACCATCATAACTATGAACTCACAATCTCAAGCCCCAATATATATCCATAAACCTTCTCTAAACATTTGTTGATCATAACAACCTAAGGAAAAATGTAACTTCCATAACAACCCTAGCATGAAAAGCAACATTATCAACCTTTAACGCCCCAAAATTAGGGTCCTTAATGAAACATGATAAGCCTTAAATAACTCATAATTGAACCTTAAGCATGTGTATTATGTCCCACTATGAATACAATATCCTTAAGATAGTTTGTCTTTACGACAATAATGACCTCATAAATGCTCCTAATAGCCTTCGTCAATGCTTCGTGAAATCCACCTCAACGACTTCCTTTCCATAGGTTGATACTGAGCCTCTTTCTTAACATGAGTTTCGTTTAGAAGAAATAAATATAGAGAAACAAGAGAAGATAGAAAAACATTCCAAATTGAGTGGAGAACACGAACTTTACTCCATCCCGTAAAAACGATTTTAGTTCAAAAATGTTTTTCACACACAGGCGCATATCAAATAACTTTGGAAATTGTTCAGAAATACTTTTTAGAGTTCATTAAAATTTCGACCATCTCAGTCCATTCATAGGGACAATACATTGTCAAGGACCATTCTCGTGGCAAGAGCCATTCACATGAGGTCATTAACTTTTCAGAGGTCATTAACTTTGAACATTCTCATGGTAAGGACCATTCACATGAGCTCAAATTGTTGGCAAGTACGGGCTTTGAAGGGGACAAAACATAACTTTCATCATCTTTCGTTAACATTCGACCATCTCGATCCATTCATAGGGCAAACACATTTCCTCCACCCGTAACTTGCCCATTCACCAGTTCAGTTAATAATTCCAATCCAGGAAGACCGTTCTCTCCATTTTTCATTATAGTATCTTAACTATAAAATTTTGGATTACTTATATTTCCAAACAACACCCATCATTAAGGTAATCGTATATATCATTTAACATACATAAAATCATCAGGGTACATATCCATGATCATATCACATCTGTATTTAACACAATTCTTCATACTTCAACTAAATTCATGTAACGTCACATTTTCTTATACACATTCACGAGTAGGCATATAGAGTTGGTCATGAAAGTTACAGATGGCATATACGGGCATACACATAATATTGGACATAGTAGTTACACATAACACATACGACACACTCGTGGAAACACCATAGGATTCTGTCATTATCATTTTCATATACAGATATCTTTTATATTGGTATCTTGGCATATACAACAGAAGGGACGTCTGTCGAAACATATCATCATCATAATAATAAATAGAAGGCAGCCACTCGAGGATAATTGCGCGTGCCCTCACAACAGAAGTTGGAGTGCCTAGATGCGAGGCCACTTGAGAGCATACGCTCCCTCAAACAGAATGTGGCGAACCACCAGAAGTACGTGCACGACCTAGACATAACATAACGGGATATTGACAAGAACCATCTTCTACTTTTATTTATCATGTTTTGCATCTTTTAGTGTTGTTCTTTAAACATCTTAAGAATCGTCAACGGGATCATAACATAATCATACTTTTCACATGGTCATATATCATTCGTCCTTTCGTGACATTATTAACTCGTAAACACTTCATATTCTGTAATTCATATAAGGATAACAGTAGCATAACTTTACTCATAACTCATGTTATAAATTAGCATCACACAATCATAGATTCATGAACTTATTATTTTAATGATCATCATTCATATAAACATATATAATCGTATAAACACGTAACATGAACCATAGCTCATAAACAATCATATTTTACTTAAACATGAATTCATTTAGATTGTAATTAGAGAAAAACATAGAACATTGTAACATTTCAAAAGGACTTTAATAATTATCAATAGAACAATTCAACTTAATTCCATAATTCTCATAAGAGTAATTATAAAAGGTTACTTCGATACTCATATAATTCATTTAATAGCAAAATCGTATGGAACATATGTATATGTAAACATGAAATCATAGTACAAATTACCATACTTCACCTAAATACGAATTAATCACGAGATATTATTTAACTCGTGAAATTCATCATATAATAATCTATTATTCATAAAACATCACACATTACTTTAAAGCAATAGTTTAAACATGAAACAATATATAAATAAGTAATTAATTTTCATAACTTGTATTATAAAATAAATCAATAAGCTTTAGCGATATCATGTCATAACATATTAAAACATGAATTCATAACAATTTCAAAATTCATATAATAGCATTCATATAATCACATTTCATTTCATAAAATCATATTCTCAAATATGGGCATGCACACAATGTTGGACATAAAGGTTACCTTAAACGCTCAATCCAAACATCACATTACTCTGAAAATGCCATCTTTACTCTTTCCTTCACCTTATCGGTTATCAGTCCATAAATAATCCAACAAGGATAAATAATTAGACTTCGCTGGATTCTCAACTAACTATAATAGTTTAGTCCTAACAATGACTTTGAACAGAAAACATGATTTTCTTAAAATTCATTAAACTTATATAAAATCTTAAAACACTATTTTCATAAGGTTATTAAACATAAACATATTCTCAATTACTCAAAAGATGCTTAATAAATCAATTGAAGTATACATAAAAAAATTCTAAGTCATCAACATCAAAATAATTAAAATATTTTATTGTTAAAACAAAATGAGTTAAAAAACAGGAAGAAATAATTAATTCATTTGAATTAGTTTAACTCAAAGAAAGATAAAGGAAGAACAGAGAATAGGGAAATAGGACTAGAGAGAGGAGGAAGGAGGGAGGCTGGGCGGTTCTGGCGGCCATGGTGAACAGATTCAGACGACAATGGTGGGCTTGGTTGGCTGCGGTGTGGATTCAGGTGGAGGAAGAGGAGAGACGCAGCAGGTCAAGGAGGTAAAAAGGTGGTGCGAAAACAAAGGGAGAGGTGGGTGGTCGTTTTTGAGGTGCTGCTGCGGTGGTGCTGCAAAGAGAGCAGGGGCTGCGGGTGGGCTACGTTGGTGGTTTTAAATTTTTAAGGGCGGTTTTGGTTGTGTTTGTGGTTTCTTTCGGCGAGAAAGAAGGTCAGAACTTAGAAGCAAGAAGAACAGAGGAAGAAGAGATTGAAGTGCGGTTGATTTGGGCTCAAGAGAGGGCCATTTATAGCCATGGAGTTAAAGAAGAAATTCAACGATGAGGAGGTTGGAAGGTAGGAGTTGAGTGATTTTCTGAAGATATGGAGTAATGGAGAAGGGGAAAGGGAAATGTGGTTTTGGGGAGTCAAAATTAAAGTGGTTTTGTATTTCTGGTTTATGGGAGTCAAAAGGGAGGAAGGAAGATGATGAATAAAAATGTGGAATCAGGAAAATTTGAAAGAATTACATAGAAATTGCAAAATTGTAAAGAATTTCCTGCTATGCTCTACTTTTGAAAGTATCTACCTAGATATTGTCCACCTCACCTCTTCTACTATATTTAAACCCTTAAACTTTGGTTTATTGCTTTTTAGTCCCGATTACACTAAATCTATTATTATTTGGTTAATATATACCAAATTGAATATATTAGTAATAGAACATACCATATAACACAGACAGGAAATAATATCAGCATGCAGTTACCTCAATTAATTATTACGTTTAATTATCTCTTAATGACTTTCAATGGTACTAGTTACCACAGTTCTACTACTTGAATCTTGGATAAATTACTTGCTATGTTTACAAGCCCACCATGCTCCGTAATAAACTAGATAGAGAATTTTGACCGATACCTGAACTTAGTTGGCACTGGATCCTCCGGCGTTCTCAGCTTCGGGCTTTACCAAGGTGGCTAACCTCAACCAAACCTCCCTTATATCAGGCACATCACAGATCTGTTTCGTTTCCTACCTCAGACCATAGTCTCTAATTCGATCATGTTTGATAATGGGATTTTAAACAAGAAAATAGTTTATTTGAGACACAATGTTTGAATGGGTAACGCTCCCTTGAAAGAAAAACTTTTATTAACGTAGAAAGATTACAAAACACACAAACATCTTACAAATATTTAGACACTCATGAATCTTACTAGAGTTGCTTTGCTTTAGAGTGATGGAGTTACCAATTTCTCTCTTTGAGCAATGTTGCTTCCCTAGTGAGTTTTTCTCTCCAAAAACTCTGCCTTACCCTTACACCTTAGTGCTCTTTATATGGTGGAGGGCTCATACACATAGGATACCCTACATCCGAAGAGATGCTAAGGGCATCTTTCTTGTACGAAAGCAAACCGATCAAACAAATAGAAAAGATAAAGCTGACTCAGATCCGCCTAAAAAGAAGCGTGGGTTAATATTTCAGCCACATGTTCATGCTGACTTGGTGGGACCACTCCATCATTATGTTGTCCATGCCCTCATCTCCAACAGTGGATTCCAAATTCTGGTTATCATCAAGGAGACTGTTATAATAGGAAACTGTATAATCATCATCCCAAGTGAGAAAAATATCTAATAGATATTATTGCCCTTCTAGTGATAGGAACTTGCCAGCCTCTACTTGTTCTAAATATTTGTGGACTGATTCATTATGGTTAATGGCTTCTTCAAAATATTATTTCATCTCGTCGTGGATGGCCACCGTAATTCTTCCTCTATGCGGGATAATTATATCTGGTATTTTTAAAAGCTGATTGATGATCTGTGAAATGTAAGAGAATCCTATTGTCCTTGCTTCTACTGGGTTTTTTATCCTTTTTTGTTTACGACAGATTGGATCCTTAGCTCTATATCTGGCTTCTCCAAATATCATTAGAAAATGCGGGACCTTTACTTTTCCTTCGAACACTTAGATGCAAGCACTATGGATTTCATGGTCGTAATTTTATGTTTTGTTTTTCCCTTATAAGCCAACAAGCTACAAAACTAAAATACCTAAAAGACTACTTGTTTGGAAAATTTCTACTGTCGTGTGAAACACCATATTTCCCACAAGCTCTACAGGTTCATAGACTATTTCTTTGGCAGACTTCAAGCGCTTCGAACTTCTAGCAGAACCTTTGTTAAGACATTGATTTTGAGGTAGATATTCACATCTACTTCATTTGATCCAACCAAAACTGGTATATCAGCTTCTTTGATCACCTATTTAGAAGTTCCAATGTCAGGATTGTTCTTTTTTAACATTTCTTCCTCAAATAAAGATAAAGTCTTAATAAAATTAGACAAATCATCCAATGGTTAATAAAGTTACAAAAACAGTTATTCTCACCACAGTTCTAGAAGTAATTCTTAACAGCCCACCATAAATAAATCTTTGAAATAAGGAGGATTCCAAAGATGCTTAATTGTAAACATGTGTGCAAACCATTCATGATCTTGCAAATCAAGCTCTTCCATAAAACAATTCCAACCTTGATTAAAATCATAGGGATCAATCTCCCTGTCCCACACAACTGCACTAAGTTTCTTCAAGAAGTCAGTTTTATTACAGAACTAAGTACCAACTTTATCAGACACTTTCCACATAATGTGCCACATCCATAATCCATGTTTGGTTTTGGTAAAAACTATCTCTATTGCATCGCAATACCCATTTTTGGACCTTGGTCAGTAATGAGGCAAGAAGGCTCCTTCCCATACACTTCAAAAACGTCTAAAAAAGCTAAACAAAAGATTCTACGTCTTCTTTAGACAGCAAGGTTGCACAAAATGTGATACATCGTTTATGATGGTCAACACCGGTAATAGGACAAATAATTAAGGAGTATTTGTTTGTGTCATACGTAAAATAAAGAAATGGAATCCCTATATAAATAATAGTCTCTTCTACCAATAGGGTCAGCCCAAAAAACTCTTGTTAGATGCCTATTTGCATCAACACAATAATCAAAATAGTAACCCCCATTACTAATTTTCACTTTTTGTTCAAGATTCTGCACAAACATCGCCCCATCAGCATCAGATACGTACACTGTCAAGTTGCTATAAATTATTTTGAAATCATTTTTACTGCCCCTAACATGTTTTTATTCCCATAAATTTCTTTCGTTATCCTGTAAGACATCACAACACTTATATTCAACTTAGAGTTATCAAAAATAAATTTCTTATGAGCAAAATTCAAACCAATTTCATGTCTCTTGAGCTGCGTGGTAATAGGTGTTTGATAGTCTAAAGTCGTATCACCTATTCAAAAATAAACCTACGGTCCTCTAACTATGGTAGTCAGTGGAAGCAGGGTCGAAACCACAGGGAGACAGAGTTTCTAAATTAATATTCAATCAATCAGCTAGTCCAGATGAAATCAGGGAAGAATTAACTGAACTAAAGATTAAACTAAAGAAGACAAATTAAATCAAGGAATTAACTATGGACTAAAAACCTAGGGTATTAGGTCGGTCCACCATGCTTATACCAATCAAATATGGTCAACTACTATCAAAACCTAAGTCAAGAGTCGGGGGATTAGAGCATGAGTTGAGCTATGGTTAAGATCAACGCTCATAGTTCAACATACGCCGCATGGTCACTAACGTAATCAGAACTACTGATGTGTCCTAGGCCTCTATTCGTAAGACGGATCTGTGCAAACAACTATTAACCACAAGCAATCAATGAAATTGTACACTGACATTAATTACTCAATAAGAACAAACCACACCACAATCACCCTAATCAAACCCTAGAAATCAATAGAAATCTAAATCACAATCATGGTATAAACATGGCTTCCCTATCTAACACCCTAGAAAGAGACTACTCACTCATAATCGAATTAACAACAACAAAACTGACATAAAACCCTAACAATTGCATCATGAATGATTAAATAAATAAACTAAGCAATCAAGAATAACAAAAGAGATTAGGGTAGGAAAGAGTACCAATTGACGGAAAGCAGGAACTTTTATTGAAATCGAAATAGGTTTGATCACCTCTAAACCTAATGAAAAGATGATAAAAGATGTCCCTAAATAATGAGGAAAAAGGTATTTATAATACCCCCTCAAGTTAACTAAAAACGGAAACAAAAAGCCGAAATCCGCGAATAGGTGCGCCAGACCCGATCGGGCCCGAGGCACCCACCCGATCGGGTCAAATACCAAAAGCCTCCTTTTTGTTCCTCGTGGTCCATGCTGCAGCCCAGCAATAAGTGAACTGGGCCTCCACCCGATCACACACCCGATCGGGTCGTGGATCGGGCGCCCAACAGATTAGCATTTTGGCGCTTGTGGCGTAGCAGCAGCAGAGGATCAATTGAATATTACGGCCCACCCGATCGGGCCGTGGGCATCCACCCTATCGGGCCAAGCGACAAAACGAGCCCATCAGCTTCTTAGCATCCGCAGCTTCACAATGGGACCTAGCAGCACCCCACCCGATCGGGTCGGGCACACTATGCCCGATCGGGTCTTGTGCATTGATGCTCGCCCGATCTGATCGGGTACACCTTGCCCGTTCGGGTCCGCCACTTTCATACCCGATCATAAATACTTCGCCCGATCGGTGCACGAAAACCTCCTTTTTGACTCTTTGGCTCTCTAATCTTCACGTTTAGGGGTCTTGGGACCTCCTAAACTACCCATAAAACTAGTGAGCCTTCCTGCGTGCCCCGTAACATCTCGTGAAGTCGTGGTTGCTTCCAATTGGCTCGGGAATAAGGAGAAAACTCCCTAAAACCTGCAATTCAACACTAAAACACGAAGCCACAACTATATACGATAGTTAGCACAAAATAGCTCCCAAGAGCTCCAATGACGCACAAATTAGCTTGTAAATAAGGGAGAAAAGTCTATATAAATACGTGATACCAAACTCCCCCAAGCTAAACCTTTGCTTGTCCTCAAGCAAACAGAACATGAACATGGAATAGACTGCCTCACCCCATAGATAAAAATCAATCAAGCTCAAAACATTTTCAAGACTAAGAATCGTTCAAGCAGGCATAATTCAAGTTTGGCTAATCAAATCCATCCAACCACCAATCATCCAAGCAATTTATCAAATTCAAGCATCCACAAAGCATACAAGTCCTGAAAAGGCTCTCACAAGGGTGTCACTCCTCTCTATTTTGTGGCAGGCAAAGAATATGCCCGAACACTCACCAACCCGACCATAAGTACCCTTCCCACTCACACTCTCATGTGTTTAAGAAGGTTCAATGACACTCATCCTAGTCAAGTCGACTCAATTAGCAGAAATACTCTTTAACTTTGACAAACTGACTCGAACTCAATCAAATGAACAATGCAGACACAAGCTCAAGAGGACCTTATAGGGTTGTAATGGGGCTTAGGTAAGAGGTGGAGGATACTTTTGGGTAATGTGGTGGAAAGACCAAGAAAGGGGGAGCATGAAACATTCAAACAAGGCCTAAGATGGCCTACATGACTCCCAACAATCACCATAAAACCATGTAAAGTAATCCAACTCTCATAAATCAATGAAAAGCTCATAACAAACCCAATTTTCTAGCAATGGAGCGAAAATTCCTTAATGAACGTACGTGAATGAAAGAACTAGAATTCTTTTGAATTTTCATTTCATTTTTCTTTCATTTTTTTGAACTTCATTCACACAACTCTAAACTTGCTTTTTCTTTTCTCTTTCTCACTCTCAAACCACAGCAAATACACTTTTAAATTCCTCAAAAACCAAACTAAACCAACAAACCAATCTCAAACTCAACCCATACAAAAGCTCCCCCAAGCTAGGCTTGGAATAATATCAAGTGAAGGCTTTCGGCTCATAATAGGGGTTTAAGTAACACGAAACAAGTCATTAGGCTCAGCGGCGCTAAGGAGGATAAAAGTATATCAAAAACTCACTCTGAAGCACAAGAATAAGACAAAAGAACGCCTCTATCACAGCAAATGCTACAAGTCATCGAAAATCAGACAAGTACGAAGTCAAAGTCAAGATCAATCCACTAAAGAGGAACTAACACACAAGGATAGACTGGATAATAATATGAATCCAATAGGCTACAAAGAGGCCTCACAGTCTAACCAATTCAGGTATGCAGTACAAAGTGGTCTAATATAATCCAAAAATGCTCGAAATCATAGCAATCAAACATCAAATCATAGCCTCAAGATCACAAATGGCCAGCTATCCAGAAAACAAAGTCAAAACATTTTCAAATAGAGCACAGCAAGGGGCACAGGGAGGCAACTAAACAAGTCATGGGAACCATATCTTTTTGATTTTTTCAGTATTTTTCGAAAGCAGTAAAACTATCCTAGAAAGCAGTAAAAAAGATAGAGAATACAAACAGAACTCCTCCCCCAAGCTGAACTTGGCAATGTCCTCAATGCCAAAAGGTGATAAGGACTATGCTAAGAGGAAAAACAATGTTAGTACCCTCACTCTCGCTCACAGAAAGAAGAAAAAAATAAAAATAAAAAAAATGAAAAGAAAAGAAAAAAGGGAAAGAATACGAGTTGCTTCTCGCACAACGCTGGTTTATAAAGGTCCCGCACGACCATAATCCTCCATCTCTCAAATAGGAGGGGCTTGGCAATGAGTGCCACCCTCATCAAATATCTTTCTTCTCCAAATGTTCTTGACTATGCCTCCAGACGGTGAGGCAACCTTAGGTGGAATTGGAACCTTTTCCACACCTACTTCATCCAAAACCTCATCCCTGCAACAAGATTGTTCAAGCATAGGTGCCTTAACAACATTAGTTAGTTTAAACATCACTTTATCATCACCAACACTAAGAGTTAAAGACCCAGACTTAACATCAATTACAGCACCAGTAGTACACAAAAATGGCCTACCCAAGATAATAGGAATCTGGGCATCCTCATCCATATCTAACACCACAAAGTCAACAGGGATATAGAATTTCCCAACCCTAACAGGAACGTCCTCTAAAACACCTAGAGGGTATCTTATAGAACGATCCGCCATCTGTAGAGTGATTTGTGTGTATTTAAGTGCTCCCATGTTCAATTTCTCAAAAACAGATAATGGCATAACAGAAACTGAAGCACCTAAATCACACAAAGCCTTGTCAATAAAAATAGGTCCTAGATGGCAGGGCATAGAAAAACTACCAGGATCTTTTAACTTTGGTGTAGCTTTATTCTGAATAAAAGCACTACACTCTTTAGTAAGAGCGACACGTTATTCCCCACCAAAGTCACTTTTCTTAGTGATCATGTCTTTCAAAAATTTGGCATAAACAGGCACTTGGGTAATTAAATCTGTAAATGAAATCGTTACCTCAAGGTTCTTGACCATAGCCAAGAACTTACCAAACTGCTGATCGACCTTGGACTGTTGCATCCTTTGAGGAAAAGGTAGCCTTGGTGTAAAAGGAGTTTCGGAAACCTTCTCCTTTTTCTTCCCTGTCTGTTCAGCTTCTGCAGACAAATCGACTTCAGACGTCGAATTCTTCCTTTTTCCTTCCTTTACCACCCTCTTCTTCCCTGCAGTTGGGGTAACCTCATCAACGGGCACTGGAGGGGCATCATATGCAATGCCACTACGAAGAGTGATGACATTCACATGTTCTCTCTGAACAGGTTGCCCTGGCAATTGTCCTGCTGCCTCTGTGCATTAGTTTCTGCCAACTGAGCAACTTGAGCCTCGAGAAGTTTGCTATGATTCTCTTGGTTCCTCTGTGCTTCCTCTTGGGCCCTCCGTGCTTCCTCATTTGCCTTTTGCATAGACAATATCAGTTTTATTAGTTCAGAATTGCTAGGCTCATGTGGGTTGTTGTTTTGTGGAGGTGGGGTGTGGAAATTTTGTGGAGTTTGGAAGTTATTGGGATGAGGGAAGTTTTGTGCTAGTGGTCTTTGGAAATTTTGTGGGGTTTGATGGTATGAGGGTTTAGGATAGTTTGGTGGAGGTGGAGGTTGATAATTTTGTGGGTTTTGGTAGTTATGTGAAGGGGGGAAAGTTTGTGGCCTTTGTTGAAAGGCATTTGCCTGCTCCATCTGAAATTGACTGAACTGACAGTCATGCCCAAAGTGACCCTGAACACCACAAACTCGCAGTAATATGAGGTAATGGGTGCTACGGCAGACATAGCATTGATGCTCATAGGCGGAGGTGTCGAACTAGAAGACTTCATTAGCTGCTGAGTTAGTTGCGCCATCTGAGATGTAAGCAATGAAATAGCGTCAACTTCAAGTATCTTCTTAGTCAAACTCCTAGATGATGAATGGTCATTGGCTGCAAGATTTGATAGGAATTCATAACCCTCATCAACTGCCTTGTCTAAAAACACACCTCCTGCAGACGAATCAACAATACACTTCATCTGAGGCTGCAGACCATTGTAGAATGTCTGTGTCAAGAACCATTTGTCCATATTGTGGTGTGGACACTCTCTCTGTAGATCTCTAAACCTAGCCCACGCTTCCCGCAATGTTTCATCAGGCTCTTGGGAAAACGTGGCCAGTTTATTTCTGATTTCTGCTGTTTTAGTGGGTGGGTAATACTCTCTCAGAAATGCAGCAGAATTCTCACTCCATTGGGTTTCCTTCACATCATTCAACCATTTCTGGGCTCTATCTCTCAGTGAAAACTCGAACAACATGACTTTGAGTTGATCTGGAGTGACGCCGTCATGTTTAACGGTTCGACAAAGTTGTTGAAACTGTTGCAGATGATTTGCCGGATCTTCAATAGGATGCCCACCAAACTGATTTTGCTGGACCATGCTGATGAGTCCAGGCTTAATCTCAAAATTTGCCGCGGCAATGGTGGGCATGGTAGGTCCAGTGGAGAGACCATCTGGGTTGGGCACCCCATACGACTTCAGTGATTTTGATATAACTGAACTCAAGGTTTCTGTTCCAGAGATGTTCAGCTGAACAGACTGCTTTTCTTTCTGCTTTATCTTTCGGATCCGCCTGACTGTCCTAGTAAGATCGGGGTCCGCTGGAATGGGGGAACCGTTTCTTTGAGACCTGGGCATACAAAAGAAACAAAAAGCAGCAGTAAAACGTACCTCAATTGGAACAATGAAGGTCCAACGAGGTACAGAGAAGTAGACCAAATAATCAAATAAAAACTTAGAAAACTAGCCGTCTCCCCGGCAACGGCGCCAAAATTTGATAGGGTTTTAGTCGTGTCACCTAATCAAAAATAAACCTACGGTCCTCTAACTATGGTAGTCAATGGAAGCAGGGTCGAATCCACAGGGAGACAGAAGTTCTAAATTAATATTCAACCAATTCAGCTACTTCAGAAGAAATCAGAGATGAATTAACTGAACTAATGATTAAACTAAAGAAGACGAAATTAAATCGAGGAATTGACTATGGACTAAAAACCTAGGGTATTAGGTCGGTCCACCATGCTTATACCAATCAAACAAGGGCAACTACTATCAAAACCTAAATCAAGAGTCGGGGGATTAGAGCCTATGTTGAGCTATGGTTAAGACTCAACGCTCATAGTTCAACATACGCTGCATGTTCACTAACGTAATCAGAACTACTGACGTGTCCTAGGCCTCTAGTCGTAAGACGGATCTGTGCAAACAACTATTAACCACAAGCAACCAATGAAATTGTACAATGACATTAATTACTCAATAAGAACAAACCACATCACAATCACCCTAATCAAGCCCTAGAAATTGATAGAAATCTAAATCACAATCATGGTATAAACATGGCTTTCCTTCTAACACCCTAGAAAGAGAGTACTCATTCATAATCGAATTAACAACGACAAAACTAATATGAAACCCTAACAATTGCATCATGAACGATTAAATAAATAAACTAAGCAATCAAGAATAACAAAAGAGATTAGGGTAAGAAAGAATACCAATTGACGGAAAGCAGGAAATTTTATTGAAATCGAAATAGGTTTGATCACCTCTAAATTAATCTAAAGTGTTTGAATTAAACTAAGAACAATGTAAAATAAAACTAGTCTAAAGCAGTAAAAAGATGAATAAAAGATGTCTCTCAATAATGAGGGAAAAAGTATTTATAGTCCCCCTCAAATCTAACTAAAACGGAAATTAAAGGTCGAAGTCCGCGTCATTAAGCGCCAGACCCGATCGGGCCCGAGCACAGTACCCGATCGGGCCGACGTACAAAACGTCTCAGCTTGCGTTTCTTGGTCAGCTTATCAACAGCGCAGCTTCAATTGGCTTTTACGGCCCACCCGATCGGGCCAGGCGACAAACTGGGCCAGCAAACTCCTCTCACAAGCAGCATCACAACCAGAGCTATGAGAAGCCCACCCGATCGGGTCGGGCGGTGAACACCCGATCGGGCCTAGGCACATGGTGTTCGCCCGATCCAGTCGGGCAATGCTTTCTCGATCGGGTCCGTAACTTCTATACCCGATCAATGTATTTTCGCCCGATCGGGCCATTTTTGCCCGATCAGAGTACGGAAACCTCCTTTTTGACTCTTTGGCTCTCTAATCTTCACGTTTAGGGGTCTTGGGACCTCCTAAACTACCCATAAAGCTCGTGAGCCATCCTACGTACCTCGTAACACCTCGTAAAGCCGTGGTTGCTTCTAAATGGCTCGGGAATAAGGAGAAAACTCCCTAAAACCTGCAATTCAACACTAAAACACAAAACCACAACTATATACGATAGTTAGCATAAAATAGCTCCCAAGAGCTCCAATGACGCACAAATTAGCTTGTAAATAAGGGAGAAAAGTCTATATAAATACGTGATACCAAACTCCCCCAAGCTAAACCTTTGCTTGTCCTCAAGCAAACAGAACATGAACATGGAATAGACTGCCTCACCCCATAGGTAAAAATCAATCAAGCTCAAAACATTTTCAAGACTAAGAATCGTTCAAGCAGGCATAATTCAAGTTTGGCTAATCAAATCCATCCAACCACCAATCATCCAAGAAATTTATCAAATTCAAGCATCCACAAAGCATACAAGTCCTGAAAAGGCTCTCACAAGGGTGTCACTCCTCTCTATTTTGTGGCAGGCAAAGAATATGCCCGAACGCTCACCAACCCGACCATAAGTACCCTTCCCACTCACACTCTCATGTGTTTAAGAAGGTTCAATGACGCTCATCCTAGTCAAGTCGACTCAATTAGCAGAAATACTCTTTAACTTTGACAAACTGACTCGAAATCAATCAAATGAACAATGCAGACACAAGCTCAAGAGGACCTTATAGGGTTGTAATGGGGCTTAGGTAAGAGGTGGAGGATACTTTTGGGTAATGTGGTGGAAAGACCAAGAAAGGGGGAGCATGAAACATTCAAACAAGGCCTAAGATGGCCTACATGACTCCCAACAATCACCATAAAACCATGTAAAGTAATCCAACTCTCATAAATCAATGAAAAGCTCATAACAAACCCAATTTTCTAGCAATGGAGCGAAAATTCCTTAATGAACGTACGTGAATGAAAGAACTAGAATTCTTTTGAATTTTCATTTCATTTTTCTTTCATTTTTTTGAACTTCATTCACGCAACTCTAAACTTGCTTTTTCTTTTCTCTTTCTCACTCTCAAACCACAGCAAATACACTTTTAAATTCCTCAAAAACCAAACTAAACCAACAAACCAATCTCAAACTCAACCCATACAAAAGCTCCCCCAAGCTAGGCTTGGAATAATATCAAGTGAAGGCTTTGGGCTCATAATAAGGGTTTAAGTAACACGAAACAAGTCATTAGGCTCAGCGGGGCTAGGGAGGATAAAAGTATATCAAAAATTCACTCTGAAGCTCAAGAACAAGACAAAAGAACGCCTCTATCACAGCAAATGCTACAAGTCATCTAAAATCAGACAAGTACGAAGTCAAAGTAAAGATCAATCCACTAAAGAGGAACTAACACACAAGAATAGACTGGATAATAATATGAATCCAATAGGCTACAAAGAGGCCTCACAGTCTAACCAATTCAGGTATGCAGCACAAAGTGGTCCAATATAATCCAAAAATGCTCGAAATCATAGCAATCAAACATCAAATCATAGCCTCAAGATCACAAATGCCCAGCTATCCAGAAAACAATGTCAAATCATTTTCAAATAGAGCACAGCAAGGGGCACAGGGAGGCAACTTAACCAGTCATGGGAACCATATTTTTTTGATATTTTCAGTATTTTTCGAAAGCAGTAAAACTATTCTAGAAAGCAGTAAGAGAGATAGGGAATACAAACGGAACTCCTCCCCCAAGCTGAACTTGGCAGTGTCCTCAATGCCAAAAGGTGATAAGGACTATGCTAAGAGGAAAAACAATGTTAGTACCCTCACGCTCGCTCAGAAAAAGAAGAAAAATAAAAAGAAAAGAAAAAAGGGAAAGAAAAATACGAGTTGCCTCTCGCACAGCGCTGGTTTATAAAGGTCCCGCACGACCATAATCCGCCCTCTCTCAAATAGGAGGGGCGTGGCAGTGAGTGCCACCCTCATCAAATATCTTTCTCCTCCAAATGTTCTTGACAATGCCTCCAGACGGTGAGGCAACCTGAGGTGGAATTGGAGCCTTTTCCACAACTACTTCATCCAAAACCTCATCCTTGCAACAAGATTGTTCAAGCATAGGTGCCTTAACATCATTGGTTAGTTTAAACATCACTTGATCATCACCAACACTAAGAGTTAAAGACCTAGACTTGACATCAATTACAACACCAGCAGTACACAAAAATGGCCTACCCAAGATAATAGGAATCTGGGCATCCTCATCCATATCTAACACCACAAAATCAACAGGGATATAAAATTTCCCAACCCTAACAGGAACGTCCTCTAAAACACCTAGAGGGTATTTTATAGAACGATCCGCCATCTGCAAAGTGATTTGTGTGCATTTAAGTGCTCCCATATTCAGTTTCTCAAAAACAGATAATGGCATAACAGAAACAGAAGCACCTAAATCACATAAAGCCTTGTCAATAAAAATAGGTCCAAGATGGCAGGGTATAGAGAAACTACCAGGATCCTTTAACTTTGGTGGGGTTTTATTTTGGATAAAAGCACTACACTCTATAGTAAGAGCGACACGTTCTACCCCACAAAAGTCTCTTTTCTTAATGATCATGTCTTTCAGAAATTTGGCATAAACAGGCACTTGGGTAATTAAATCTATGAATGGAATTGTTACCTCAAGGTTCTTGACCATAGCTAAGAACTTACCAAACTGCTGATCGACCTTGGATTGTTGCATCCTGTGAGGAAAAGGTAGCCTTGGTGTAAAAGGCGTTTCGGAAACCTTCTCCTTTTTCTTCCCTGTCTGTTCGGCTTCTGCAGACAAATCGACTTCAGACGTCGAATTCTTCCTTTTCCCTTCCTCTACTACCCTCTTCTTCCCTGCAGTTGGGATAACCTCATCAACAGGCACTAAAGGGGCATCATATGCAATGCCACTACGAAGAGTGATGGCATTCACATGTTCTCTCTGAACGGGTTGCCTTGGCAATTCCCCCTGCCGCCTCTGAGCATTAGAGCTTGCTAATTGTGCAACTTGAGCCTCGAGAAGTTTGATGCTTTTCTCTTGGGCTCTTTGTGCTTCCTCATTAGATCTTTGCATGGCTAGCATCTGTCGCTCTTGGGCTCTTTGTGCCTCCTCATTTGCCTTTTGCATGCTTAACATCAGTTTCATCACTTCAGATATGGGAGGCCCTTGTGGGTTGTTGTTTTGTGGAGGTGGGGTGGGAAAATTTTGTGGGGTTTGGAAATTATTATGGTTGTGGAAGTTTTGTGATGGGGGTCTTTGAAAATTTTGGGGGGCTTGGTAGTAAGAGGGCTTGGGATGGTATTGTGGAGGTGGAGGGTGGTGGTTTTGTGGGTTTTGGTAGCTATATGGAGGTTGGAAATTTTGTGGTCTCTGCTGGAAGGCATTTGCTTGCTCCATCTGAAGTTGACTGAACTGACAGTCATGCCCAAAGTGACCCTGAACACCACATACCTCGCAGTAAGATGAGGTAATGGGTGCTACGACAGACATAGCATTGATACTCAAAGGAGGTGCTGCTGAGGAAGAGGAGTTGAAGGTGTTAATCTGTTGACTCAGCTTCGCTATCTGCGAAGTCAATAATGCAATGGCATCTACCTCCAGTACCTGAAGTGGAATGATCATTGGATGCGAGGTTTCATAGAAACTCGTAGCCTACATCCACTTCCTTATCCAGAAAAACTCCTCCTGCAGACGAATCAACAATACTCTTCGTCTGAGGCTGCAGACCATTGTAGAATATCTGCGTCAAGAACCATTTGTCCATGTTGTGGTGTGGACACTCTCTCTGTAGATCTCTAAACCTAGCACACGCTTCCCGTAATGTTTCATCAGGCTCTTGGGAAAACTTGGCCAGTTTATTTCTGATTTCTGCTGTTTTAGTGGGTGGGTAATACTCTCTCAGAAATGCAGCAGAAATCTCACTCCATTCGGTTTCCTTCACATCATTCAACCATTTCTAGGCTTTATCTCTCAGTGAAAACTCGAACAACATGACTTTGAGTTGATCTGGAGTGACGCCGGCATGTTTAACGGTTCGATAAAGTTGTTGAAAGCGTTGCAGATGATTTGCCGGATCTTCAGTAGGATGCCCACCAAACTGATTTTGCTGGACCATGCTGATGAGTCCAGGCTTAATCTCAAAATTTGCCGCGGCAATGGTGGGCATGGTAGGTCCAGTGGAGAGACCATCTGGGTTGGGCACCCCATACGACTTCAGTGATTTTGACATAACTGAACTCAAGGTGTCTGTTCCAGAGATGTTCAGCTGAACAGACTGCTTTTCTTTCTGCTTTATCTTTCGGATCCGCCTGACTGTCCTAGTAAGATCGGGGTCCGCTGGAATGGGGGAACCGTTTCTTTGAGACCTGGGCATACAAAAGAAACAAAAAGCAGCAGTAAAACGTACCTCAATTGGAACAATGAAGTTCCAACGAGGTACAGAGAAGTAGACCAAATAATCAAATAAAAACTTAGAAAACTAGCCGTCTCCCCGGCAACGGCGCCAAAATTTGATAGGGTTTTAGTCGTGTCACCTAATCAAAAATAAACCTACGGTCCTCTAACTATGGTAGTCAATGGATGCAGGGTCGAATCCACAAGGAGACAGAAGTTCTAAATTAATATTCAACCAATTCAGCTACTTCAGAAGAAATCAGAGATGAATTAACTGAACTAATGATTAAACTAAAGAAGACGAAATTAAATCGAGGAATTGACTATGGACTAAAAACCTAGGGTATTAGGTCGGTCCACCATGCTTATACCAATCAAACAAGGGCAACTACTATCAAAACCTAAATTAAGAGTCGGGGGATTAGAGCCTATGTTGAGCTATGGTTAAGACTCAACGCTTATAGTTCAACATACGCTGCATGTTCACTAACGTAATCAGAACTACTGACGTGTCCTAAGCCTCTAGTCGTAAGACGGATCTGTGCAAACAATTATTAACCACAAGCAACCAATGAAATTGTACACTGACATTAATTACTCAATAAGAACAAACCACATCACAATCACCCTAATCAAGCCCTAGAAATTGATAGAAATCTAAATCACAATCATGGTATAAACATGGCTTTCCTATCTAACACCCTAGTAAAAGACTACTCACTCATAATCGAATTAACAACGACAAAACTAATATGAAACCCTAACAATTGCATCATGAACGATTAAATAAATAAACTAAGCAATCAAGAATAACAAAAGAGATTAGGGTAAGAAAGAATACCAATTGACGGAAAGCAGGAAATTTTATTGAAATCGAAATAGGTTTGATCACCTCTAAATTAATCTAAAGTGTTTGAATTAAACTAAGAACAATGTAAAATAAAACTAGTCTAAAGCAGTAAAAAGATGAATAAAAGATGTCTCTCAATAATGAGGGAAAAAGTATTTATAGTCCCCCTCAAATCTAACTAAAACGGAAATTAAAGGTCGAAGTCCGCGTCATTAAGCGCCAGACCCGATCGGGCCCGAGCACAGTACCCGATCGGGCCGACGTACAAAACGTCTCAGCTTGCGTTTCTTGGTCAGCTTATCAACAGCGCAGCTTCAATTGGCTTTTACGGCCCACCCGATCGGGCCGTGGGCAGCCACCCTATCGGGCCAGGCGACAAACTGGGCCAGCAAACTCCTCTCACAAGCAGCATCACAACAAGAGCTATGAGCAGCCCACCCGATCGGGTCGGGCGGTGAACACCTGATCGGGCCTGGGCACATGGTGTTCGCCCGATCCAGTCTGGAAATGCTTGCCGATCGGGTCCGTAACTTCTATACCAGATCAATGTATTTTCGCCCGATCGGGCCATTTTTGCCCGATCAGAGTACGGAAACCTTCTTTTTGACTCTTTGGCTCTCTAATCTTCACGTTTAGGGGTCTTGGGACCTCATAAACTACCCATAAAGCTCGTGAGCCATCCTACGTGTCTCGTAACACCTCGTAAAGCCGTGGTTGCTTCTAAATGGCTCGGGAATAAGGAGAAAACTCCCTAAAACCTGCAATTCAACACTAAAACACAAAACCACAACTATATACGATAGTTAGCATAAAATAGCTCCCAAGAGCTCCAATGACGCACAAATTAGCTTGTAAATAAGGGAGAAAAGTCTATATAAATACGTGATATCACCGCTAACATTAATCACTAATCAAGAACAAACCACACCACAATCACTCTAATCAAGCCCTAGAAATCGATAGAAATCTAAACAACAATCATGGTATAAACATGGCTTCCCTATCTAACACCCTAGAAAGAGAACTACTCAGACATGATCAAATTGACAATAACAAAACTAATCAAAAACCCTAACAATTGCATCATGAACTAATTGAATAATCAACAACTAAACTAGAACAATTAAGGAATAATAACAAAGCAATAAGAGAGAAGATTACCAATTTGACAAAAAGCAATAACTTTAATTGAACTGAATCAAGGTTTGATCTCCTCTACAATGAAAACTAATGAAAACTAACTCTAAAAGCTCTCTAAGTGTTTAAGATAATAAAGATACATGTAAAAATAACCTAAAAAGTATTTATAGTCTTCTAAGAAAACAATAAGATAGGATGGAAAAGACGCAAAATCGCGTCCTCCGGGTCTTCCACCCGATCGGGCCTGGGAACAATATTCCAGCAGCAAGAAAAACATATCCACCCAATGAGATCGGGTGATGACCACCCGATCGGGGCCGCAACATTTGCACCTGATCGGGTAAGGCTGCCATATGTCATCGGCCGAAGCTTCAACTCCAGCAGTCCAAAAACCAGCAAAAATCTCTAAGTATAAGCTCACCCGATGTGATCGGGCAAGGCCGCCCGATCGGGCGGAACATCTGAACTTTTTGGTGCTAAAGATCGAACCCGATCGGGCGGTGGTTGCCCGACCTGATCGGGCACAGCTATTCTCTGGCAGTTTATACTTGGCTTCAGACGCCAAGTATCTTCAATTATTCTTCTTCAAAAGGGGCCCGAATACAATCTCGAGACCTCCTACATGCCTCATAACCTTCCGCTATAGTATGGTGGTCAAAATGCCAAGTGAATAGGAAGTTTTTCCCTAAAACCTGCAAAACGTTATAAAACAGACAAACCACAACTATATCGAAATAGTTAGCATAAATGGCTCCTAAGAGCATCAATACTGCACAATTTAGCTTGCAAATGAAGGGAAAAACTCTATATGAAATCATTATATCAAATTCCCCCAAGCTAAACCTTGCTTGTCCTCAAGCAAATAGAACATGATCATGGAATAGATTGCCTCACCCCGTAGATAAAAACAATCAAAGCTCAAAACGTTTTCAAGACTAAGAATCGTTCAAGCAGGCAAAATTCGAGTTCGGCTAATCAAATTCATCCAACTACTAATCATCCAAGCAATTCATCAAATTCAAGCATCCACAAGGCATACAAATCCTGAAAAGGTGCTCACAAAAGGTGTCGCTCCTCTCAATTTTGTGGCACGCAAAGAATGTGCTTGAACGCTCACCAACCCGACCATAAATGCCCTTCCCGCTAACACTCTCATGTGTTTAAGAAGGTTAAATGACGTTCATCCTAGCCAAGTCGACTCAATTAGCAGACATACTCTTTAATTTTGACAAACTGTCTCAAAATCAATCCAATTAACAATGTAAACACAAGCTCAAGAAGACTTTATAGGGTTGTAATGGGGCTTAGGTAAGAGGTAGGGGATATTTTTAAGAAATGTGGTTGAAAAACCAAGGATAGGGGAGCAAAGATCACTCAAATAAGGCCGAAGGAGGCCTAAACAACTCCCAATCAATACCATATGACCGCAAAACACATCCCAACTATTATGAATCAATGTAAGCTCACAACAAACCCAACTTTCAAGCAACGTAGCAAATATTTTTTTCTTTATAAACATACGTGAATGAAGGAACTTTGTATTCTTTTGAACTTTTATTTCTTTTTCTTTCATTTTTCGAACCAAACATTCACGCAACTCTAACTTTGCCTTTTCTTTTCTTTTTCTCATACTAAAACCTCATGAAAAACAATTTTAATTCCTTAAAACCAAACCAAACCATGAAATCAATTTCAAACTCAACCCGACAATTGCTCCCCCAAGCTAGGCTTGGGAATAATATCGATATATAAAGGCCATGGGCTTATAATGAGGGTTTAGCAACACAAAATAGATCATTAGGCTCAGCGGGGCTAAGGGGGTAAAAGTATATCAAAGAATGCACTCTGGGGCTCTAGAATTAGACAAAAGAACGTCTCTATCACAGTAAATGGTACAAGTCATCGAAAATCAGAAAAGTACAAAGTCAAAATCAAGATCAATCCACCAAAGGGGAACTAACGCACAGAAACAGACTGGATAATGATATGAATCCAATAGGCTTATAAAGAGGCCTCACAGTGTAACCAATTCAGGCATGCAGCACAATGTAGTGTAATATAATCAGAAATCGCTCGAAATCATAGTAATCAAACATCAAATCATATCCTCAAGATCACAAATGCCCAGCTATCCAAAAAACAAAGTCAAATAATTTTCAATCAAAGCACAACAAGGGGCATAGGGAGGCAATCAAACCAGTCATGATCAATCATATTTCTTTTCATTTATCATTTTTTTCAAAGCTGTAAACTATCCTATTAAAGTGTTAAATCAATCCTATAAAGCTATAAAAGTACACAAAAAAGCAGTAAAGGAAATACCTATGGTGAGAGATCCTCCCCCAAGCTGACCGAGGCAATGTCCTCATTACAACGAGGGAGAGGAGAGAACAAGGGCATCAGCCGCCCATATCATCATCTGTGGGACCACCAAAGAAACCGCCACCAGACGTACCACCACCATCTGAATAACCACCAGGAGGATCACCTGAAAAACCACCCATACCACCAGCAAAGCCACTAGCACCTGTATCAAAACCGCCCCTAGACCACTAGTCCCTAGACCAAAATCTCCTAAGGAGACGGACTGTCGTGGGGCAGTCTCCTCCTCCTCATCCTCTTCCATGTCATCAGTCGTACCGACAAGCTGGCCATAGCTCGGGTTCCAACGGTACCACGAGTGGTGTTGAGCGGACTGCTCAACAATGCCTCGCCTGCAATAGTCATCGTAGAGAGGATATAGGGTGAAGTGCTGATCTTCTGCCAATGTGTCCACTCGTCTCCCCATCTCATCAAAACGGGTGTAGAGCGTGTCGATGCGAGTACCATAGCCCGCAACGGTGGCGGTATTCGCGTTAACAAGCTCTTCCATCCGTCCCATTCCTGGCTCCATTCGACCTAGGGTCGACATCATGCCTGTAAAATCAAAAGTGTTCAGGGGAGGGGGAGGAGGAGGAGGAGCAGAAGTAGAGGAACCCTCATCAATAATTGGCGTATGACGCCTATGGTAAGAACGGCGAGGGGGCTCTGGGTTAGGGATAGCGAGGTCAGCTTCCTCTATAGGGAGTAGGTAATTGTCCTAGAGGGGCCGCAAGCGGGCTCTAGGGTCACCAAGGGTGATGGACTTTTTAGACTTAATTCTCCATTAAAATCTCTGGTCAGAGATTCGTTGGAAGACCTTGAGGGTGTCAAGATAGGTAAGGTCAATGAGGGTAGGGCCCTGGACGGGGTTAAGGTACCGATAATTTACCGGGCAAACAAAGTAACCAACCCCCCGTTTACTAGCCGCCTAGGAGTCCAAGTCCCGTCCTCACGAATCCTAGGGAGCGAGTTCCAGATACGCTCGAACTAGAGAGCTACATGGTGGGATAAATTGTATTGAAAGGAATCTTGAGAGCCCTTAGACATGTAGCTACCTATAGTGATCAACTCGTCCCCCCAGACTAAGTGACCCTCATAACGCCCTAACAGTGTTTGGGCCATAAACTGGATCCAAATGCTAAAGATGGGTTGGTGGAAATTTGCCCAATGACATTTCTGAATGTTAAAAGGCTCTAGGTCCCCGGTGAGCATTAAGTAAACACTGGCCATTTTAAAGTGCTCAGGCGGGTAGTAGTCCCCCCGTACTGCCAGTCTAAGAACCCCTGCAAATTCCCTAAGAGTAAGTGTGCTCTTGGTTCAAAAGACGACAGTGAACATGTGTCACCGGTCCGGCCCGGGGCTTGTTGAGACCAAAACTACTAAAGAATTCATAGACTAGAGCAGCATAGGTACTAACATGAACATTATACAAAGTTTCCATACCCACATTTCATAAAGTCTTTAAATTCATCGGTTAGACCCAATTTAGATAACAATTCAACATCAAGAAAACGGGTAGGGAGTACCTCACGCTTTTTAAAGCGTAGAAACTTCTCCCGATGCTCATCATCCCCAAAAATGATATCGCGGTATTGCGGGTCACTTGGGACCCGTGGTGGTGGTGGTGGTGGAGGCGTTGGAGTAGCCTCCCTCATAGATTTGGAGCCTTCGCCCCTTATCAACTGTCTGAACTTGCTTGCCATTGTTGAATTTGCACCCTTGAACCTTTCTAGCACAAAAATGGGGTTGGGAGAGTGGTGAAGGGAAAAGAGGAAGGTAGGGTGATTTTTCTGAGTGGAAAATGGGGAAAAAGAGGATGAAAGGAGAAAAGGAAGAGTTTTAATGGAGATTGGAAGGAAAAAATAAAGATTTGAGGGAGAAAGATGTGAAGTTTTAATGGAGGTTTGGAGTTGTGAGGGTTTGGGGAGGTTGAAGATGAGGAGAGAGAGAGTAAGAGGAGAGAAAGAGATAAGAAATATGTGGAGAAAGGAAAACATGAAAGCGTGTAAATCTCGAGGAAAAATTACGACCGCCCGATCGGGTGGTCAAAATTTTTCCAGATCTTGCAATTTGTAAAGCCGCCCGATTGGGCAACCCTTCGGGCAAATTATTTTCCATAGGGTGTTGGGGTTGCGCACTCGATCGGGCGGTGATCGCCTGATGCCATCAGGTGGAACGCTTCTTTAACTTTTGACTTTTGTCCCGTCGCCCGATCGGGCAGCGCATCAGGCTCCTTATTTTTCATCGGGTGCTGAGGTTTCGCACCCGATCGGGCAGACGCCGCCCGATGCCAACGGGTGAGGCACCTTCTTTCTCTGCTACACAATTTACGACCACCCAATCGGGCAACCTTCGCCCGAAAGGATTGGGCGAGCTACTGTTCAGTAAGTAGGTCGCCTGTTTTCAGTATAAGGGGCAAATAGACCTCAAATTTCGTCTCAGTGGGTATCTCTTCACATCAAAACACAAGATCTAGGAGCACATTAGTACCCTCACGCTCTCTCACACTCTAAAAACTATGAAT
Organism: Patellifolia procumbens; assembly: GCA_947645195.1. Taxonomy (NCBI): domain Eukaryota; kingdom Viridiplantae; phylum Streptophyta; class Magnoliopsida; order Caryophyllales; family Amaranthaceae; genus Patellifolia; species Patellifolia procumbens. The sequence continues at coordinate 7,099,967 of CANSGD010000016.1, forward strand.
CAAAGAAAAATAAAAACTAAGGGATACGGGCTGCCTCCCATAAAGCGCTGGTTTATGAAGGTCCCGCACGACCATGTTATCTCTCTAATCAGATGAATCAAGCGAGGAGGATCGAAGCGAATCTCATCCACACAACCAACAAAAGCACCCTCATGGTACAGCGTCAGACACAGTCCATTTGCTTTGAACTTCTCACCTTTTTGGTTGACGACCTCGATGGCACCATGTGCCTGCACATCTGTCACCTTGAATGGTCCAGACCATCGAGATTTAAGCTTTCCAGGAAACAGTCTCAACTTAAAGATCGAACCATTCCGTAATTCCAAGCTTTGCGAATTTCTTAGGTGCTTGGAGAAAATTTCCCGTCTACAGGAAACATAGAAAGACTTCTATAACAAATTCCAGAATTATCGAGCTGATGCATCCATGATCCCCATAAATCATATATCTCGTAGTATTGATATACTTTTCCTGCTACAAGAGCATACCATGCTCTAAAGTCATTATCCCTCATCTTTCCCAGAATTATATTTAGTAGGTCAGTGGGGAGCTTTTGTAATTCTATAATTAATTCTAACATTAGGAGCCTTCAGACTGCTCTATGACAGCCCTTAACAGATCCATCTCTGGACCTTGCTTTTGAGGAAATTATCATGGCCTACATTAAGGCCCAACTGGAGGATGAAACCCAATCCATAGCTTCATTAGTCTCTTTAAGTAACTTGTCCTCTCTTCTCCCAGCTGTGCTAACTGGTGAAAAGGAGGATGTTGGCTCTTCTTGACTCTTCTTGCCATTGGCTAGCTCTCTAGTAAGGCTATCTGCCAATGAGTTCTTTGATCCCTGTATATGTTCGGTATTAAAAGAAAACTGGTTAAGCCATAGTTGCCAGCGCAGGAGTCTCCCTTGCGCTTGGATATTTGACAAATTCTTTTTAACAAAACCAAGTATTCCTTTACAATCTGTTCTTATTAAGAATTCTTTGGGTGCTAGGAATATCAAGAACTTTTCAATTCCTCTTATGATCGCTAGAATCTCTTTCTGCATTGTAGGGTAATTGCATTCTGCTTTATTAAACTTCCACTACTATATATCGACACAATTTTTCACCTTCTTTTATTTTGAGTACAACACTCCAATGTTCATTACTAGCATCCGTTTCCAGAATCAGATTATCTTGGTAATCAATGTTAGTACTGGTAAACCTTTCCACAATTTTTTCAAGTCTTGGACTATTTTAGAATCGTTGTTTGACCATTTCCATGGTACTTCCTTTTTTGGTTTTTGTTGCAAAGGTTTTCTTAACAGAGCAAGATTTTTAATAAAATCAGAAGCATATGTTAAACAACATAGAAACCTTTCTAGTTGTTTTCTATCTTCAATTTCATCAGGAAACTTTTCTATCTTTTCAAGAATATGTTTTTGTAATATTATTTGTCCTGCTTTTATCTCTAGACCTAAGAAGTTTATTTCTTATTGAGCAAAGACACATTTATCTTTTCCAAGAATGATACCATGTTCAACACATTTCTGAGTTACTTCTTTCAAATCTTTTTTGTGTTGTTTTAGTGTTTTAGAGAATATTAGGATATCATCTATATAACTAAACAACAATGAATTAGTTCTCTAAAAATGTTATCCATTATTCTTTGGAATATTCGAGGGGCGTTTCTCAATCGAAATGACATAACTAACCATTCATAATGTCCTTGAGCGGCACTAAATGCAGTTAGTGGAATACTTTCTTCTTCCATTTTGATCCGCCACTACCCATTTTTACAATCCATCTTCGAGAACCAAACAGCTCCTTGTATTCTATTGAACAAAACAGTTTTATTAGGAATATAATATCCATCAAATACAGTGTTGTCATTAAGCATTTTATAATTTATTACCATTCTAGTTTTTCCACGTTTTTCTTCTGCATGATTCCTTACCATGAAAGCTGGACTATTATGTGGACTTGTACTACTTCTTATTAGTTTTTTCTCCAGTAGTTCTTTCAAATTCTAAGATATCTTGATAGGTATAAACAATTTGCATGACTCTAGTAGCCTTATTAGGATTTGTTAGAGTTATTTTAGCCAATGCTTTATCCCTTTCCCAATATTGTAAAGGATTTGTTGAATACAATTTTTCACATAAATTTTCTTGTTGTATTTTAATCTTTTCCATTAAAGACGTTTCATGCTCTGAGATTCTCAGCGCTATTTCACGTTGTGTAGGTATAACCCTTTCATCACGTTGGCTGCCCGAAAAATCTATATTTTGATGTGTAAATGCCTTTATTAATTTGTTGATAGGTACCGAATGACCATTTATAGTGAGTATTATCTGGTTGGTTGTTTGGGTGCATGGCGAATATAACCTCTGAAAGTTATTACCAATAATCATATCATGTGGTGGCTGATCAGTAGCCCATAATTTAGGAATTATACATTGAACTCCTCCAATCTCTATTGGTAAATCATCTATCATGTTTGTATGCTCCATCATACTATCATTTGCAATTCTAACTTGCAAAGGATTTTTAGCTTTTACCCATAAATATTCAGAATATAAGTTTCTCTTTCCAAAACATACAGAACAACCACTGTCTATGTATGCACTTAATTGTTTTTAGACAAATGTTAATAGGAATATAAATTCTATTGGGGTTTGTGCTAGTTATTTAGTTCATCTTCATATACTGGCTCACTTATTATTTTTGTTTTATACCCAATAATGTTTCTTTTGTCCATTTTAAGATCTTCACATTTTTCTTCAGTGTTGAGTTTTGAAGTTGATCCCATATCTATGCTATGTCATGATGGCTCTCCCTTTCTTAATTCATATTTTTTGTTTAACTTTTCCAACAATAGTAATAATTGTGCTTCATCTTCATCACTAATCGATTTTATTGGTACTTCACCTTCCTTGTCGCTCAAGTTAGGGTTAATATGCCAATCCTTTTTTATGATGGGACTATGTCTACTCAGACTTATACTTCTGTTTAGGCTTGGAAATTTTGCTAAAGCTTCTTCTCCAGTATGGAGCTCACCCACTTCATCTATCATGATCATGTTTGACCTATTTGGCGCACTTGGGTTCATGAAATATTCTTTTCATTTAGTTTTTATCACAATATTATTAGGGTTTACCTTTATGGGCATGATTTTCTTTTGTAGTTTATAACTTTTCTCATATTTCTCAGCATTTACTACTCTTTGTCTAAAGGTAGATTTTATACTGGTAAATAATTTGTATATTACCTTCCCCCTAGTCATGATTCCTCTCGATCCCCTCTTCAAATTTGACCCTATAGTTAATAGCTTAACTGTTAAGAACCTAGGAGCATATGCAACATCAAGACTTATGTAATACCTTGGTTCACATATATAACTGACTGCCCCTTGACTTAAATTACAAGTGATTCCACTTGTAATCTGATTATAGAAGTCTTTATGCCTTATATCACATACAAAGCTTAGGCAATCAACATTTTTTTCCAAAGTTTTGTAATGGGTTTAAGCTTACTTGTACCGCACCAATGCATATGTATCCATAATTTCCTCTTTCTCTAAGTTTTTTTTAATGTTTTTCCAATTTAAAATTAACTTCAGCCGCTTTTTTCTCATAATCTTCTATTACTATGCTTCCTTCCATTTCATCACACACATAGGTTGCTTTATATGAAATTAATAAGGTTTTAAATATTTTACTTTTCGTAATTTATGGGAAATCCCAATCTCCCTTTTTCAGACTATCTATGTCTTCTTCATCAATGGAACACCCTGCCTTTTTAATTTGTCCTATAGTGGAACGTCCATCTTCCTCGTCATCATTTCCATCATCTTCTACTTCTCTACCTTCCATCATATTGTATAGCCCTGATTCATCTTCCTCGCTTTCTTCATCAGGATCATATCCTTCTACATTTTCACTTTCTACGTATTCTTCTTCTTCATAGATTTCTATTATACCTTTGTTATTAGTGAGGGCTAATTCTACCGCCTCATCTTCAGAAATTTCTATATAGTCCCAACTTCCTAGGGTTTGCATTAATTTAAGGTTGGCTTTTTCTTACATTCAATTGCATAATGACCAATTTCTCCACAAGACCAACATTTGCAGTTTCTTTTCTTTTCGGGACAATATGTAGCTTTCCTTAAAAAACCTTCTTGGTTTCTTATATTTTTGTTTGTAAAAATTTTTCTTATAATCTTCTCCTCTAGATTTGTTAAATTTAATTCGTCGATAGAAGTTATTTTTTGTAGGGTTCTTTCTGGTGCAACCATAATCACTGGGCATGTCCGAACATGTTAGAAATTGTCTTTTCTTTTGTTGTGTTCCTGCTACTTCTCTGCATTTTTTCTCGATCCATTTTCTTAAAAATGCAAATCTATTACCTAATGAATCTCTATTGTTGTATTTTTCTACCCATTCCTGGTATTTTTCACTTATCTCTTCATTAATGGGACTTGGTAGTTTGTCAAAGAACATTCCTAGATTGGTTACGTTTTCACCAATCTTATAATAGTATCTTTCGAATTCAGTAATATAGTTTTCTACATATCTCATATTACAGATTGCAAGATTTCTTAATTTTCTTTGAAATTCCAACCTCTTTTCATCATTATTGGCTTTTAGGTCCAATAAATTCAACTTCTATGTATTGACATAGTCTAATAAACATATCAGTTAGGGATTCTAATTCTCTAAGCATTGCTTTGGCTTCCTTGTCTATTGCTTCATACCAATCAGCAACACATCCATAGAAACTATGTTCTATGTAGTTAAGGAAATTTTTAGTAGACCAATCAGTGTTCAGATTAAGAACACTACTCATACTCTTTTTCCAATGTTCTACGATTTCTTCTCTGTTTCTTACACCATCTAGGTTTAACTTATATCCAGTTTGACTTATGGGTTCCAAGGTTACTTCTTCTTGTTTTGGTATTTGATTAGGCATTACTTTGAAGCTAAATCGAGTAGTCTTTCCTGGTATATACCTCAGTCTCGGGCAACTAGATTCTCCTTGGTACCTTTTTTTAGAGACAACTTTACTAGTGAAGTTATTTTCGAAATCATTCACTTCGCTCTGTTCTAGTTCCTCTCCAATCCTGTTGTCATCTTCAATTATTTTACCTATATTATTATTTAACTTTCTCTGGATGTCTTCTATGGGTATAGATTCTATATCGTCAAGTTTTATTAATCCCATTTGTTGATATAGATCTTCTTGTAGGATAGTATAATTATTTTCTTTATCGTTGACTTATGGGTCAATCCCTTTTTCGGATATTACACTCATAATTTGATTCAAGTTTTCCAAGTCTGTTTCTTAATCAAATAAATCTTGTAATTCTTCAAGACTCAGACGAATCAAGTTCATTTTCCTTAGGAGTTATACTAAACGAGCTCTCAGTTTGTGGTTGGATTCCGCTTTTTTGCTGTTGAAATCCTACTGAAAACCTTTTGTTTTTATTTTGACTTTGAAATGGGTAAGTATATTTAAAAGGGGTGGGTTTGACTGATGTTTCACCTAGATGTAAACGATGATGTCTGACTTCGTTCGTTATGGAAAGTTGTAATAAGTCTAATTATCTAGAATTCATTTTATTTGTTTTTCAATATCAGCTTGTAGACTCGTGATTTTCCTTTCTACATTCATACTACGAGCTGAACCATTTTGTGCCTCTAATTTTATCTCTAAAAACTGGTCAACTATGTAATTTAAAACAGGCCCAACTTGGTTACTATTATCTGGTAAATGATATATATGATTGACTTCAGGCTTTTTGCACTCAGGACTAGGTTTATTAGGCTCCAAATTTTCTTATTATTACTAATTATTCTACTTGGCTCTGATACCAAAGTTAAATCACCACTAAAACACGCTTCAAATACTGAAAGTAGTCTAATTGTACAGTAACCAAGCTTAACTCAAAGGTGATAAAGCACTAGTATAGTCTTAAAGGTAGATAAGGACCTTTTTGCAATTTATGAAACTTCAATCGCAAAATCGTAAATATGTCAGCTGTATGTAGGTAAATAAGTTTGATTTTAGAGCAAAGTGGTAAATAAGTTTGTTTTTAGCAATATTGTGGAGAAACCTTCGAAATGTTCACACTTTTTTTAAAAAAATTTTCTTTTTCTTTCTTTTTGGCTATTGTATCATTATCACATAGCATATGTACAATATTTGATATGGGTTGGGCTTTATATGAGTTGCTAATATGGATGGATAAGGATGCCCATAAAGCTATGATGAAATTTCAGTTATAATAATTAGTAATTAAATTATTTAGGTAGAATGAAAATACCTAATAGAATTATTTAATAAAAATATGTTTCGTGTAAATAAACTCGTTTATTAAATAATTTGAAACTAAATGAAATAATTTTTAATAAATATAATTATTAAATAATATCAGGTTATCGATAAATAATTCTAAATGAAAAAAATATTAACCTTAATAAATAAATAAATAAGTTTTGAAAACTCGGGGCATTACACTACATGTGGAAGTAATAATTATAATCGGAAAAAGAGACATCAAAAGATATTTCAATAATTTGGTAACGAAAGGAAGTACTTAACACTCATTACTTGCCGTCAATACTAATTCCATTTTAATAATCCTTAACCGCTTACAGCTGAACTGAATGCAACCGATAGAACATCTTAATAATCTCAATATTAAAAGCAAATAGTTAGTCCTTTATTCATTTTACAAGACCCCTGGTAATTATATAATGATGTAGCCTAGGGTTGATAACGAAACAATGACTATTATAGTTCATAGCCCATATAAGTTGGTTATTCAATAAAGATTCCCTTAGTGCAGATTTAACATACCTGAAGTAATTAACATCCATGATCATAAACCATCACTAACCTTGAATAACTTTACTAGATAATATTAACAAGGAAAAATTGTGAATAACCACCTGTACGATACACCTATTTGAAAATAACCACCCCATTTTTATTTGTGTTTAAATAACCACCTTTCATTTCCTTAACTTTTTCAAATACCCACCTGTTAACGGAATTTTCTAACGCCGTTAAGTGTGATGCCCAAATTCTTACTAAATCATCCTAACTCCCTCCAAAATTTCACTAATTACTGATAGGTTTTAGTCGTATCACCTAATCAAAAATAAACCTACGGTCCTCTAACTAAGGTAGTCAGTGGAAGCAGGGTCGAATCCACAGGGAGACAGAGTTTCTAAATCAATATTCAACCAATTCAGCTACTCCAGATGAAATCAGGAAGGAATTAATTAAACTAATGATTAAGCTGAGAAAGACGAATTAAACAAAGGATTTAACTATGGAATAAAAACCTAGGGTATTAGGTCGGTCCACCATGCTTATACCAATCAAACAAGGTCAACAGCTATCAAAACCTAAGTCAAGAGTCGGGGGATTAGAGCCTATGTTGAACTATGGTTAAGACTCAACGCTCATAGTTCAACATACGCCGCATGTTCACTAACGTAATCAGAACTACTGACGTGTCCTAGGCCTCTAGTCGTAAGACGGATCTGTGCAAACAACTATTAACCACAAGCAACCAACGAAACCGCGTAATAACGTTAATTACTCAATAAAGAACAAACCACATCACAATCACCCTAATCAAGCCCTAGAAATCAATAAGAGTCTAAATCACAATCATGGTATAAACATGGCTTTCCTATCTAACACCCTAGAAAGAGACTACTCACTCATAATCGAATTAACAACAACAAAACTAATATGAAACCCTAACAATTGCATCATGAACGATTAAATAAATAAACTAAGCAATCAAAGTAATTAAAGAGATAAAGAGTAGAGAAGAGTACCAATTGACGGAAAGCAGGAACTTTTATTGAAATCGAAATAGGTTTGATCACCTCTAAATTAATCTAAAGTGTTTGAATTGAACTAAGAACAATGAAGAATAAAACTAGTCTAAAGCTAATGAAAGATGAATAAAAAAAGATGAATGAAAGATCCCTTCTAAATAATGAGGAAAAGGTATTTATAATACCCCTCAAGTTCACTAAAAACGGGAACAAAAAGTGAAAAAGCGCGATAAAGAGCGCCAGACCCGATCGGGCCCGAGTCATCCACCCGATCGGGCCGACGTACAATGTCACCAATTTGCGCTCCTGGGCCTTCGTATAGTAGCAGCGAAGCAGCAATCTAAGAATTACGGCCCACCCGATCGGGCCGTGGGCAGCCACCCGATCGGGCCAGGCGACAAACGAGCTCAGCAGCTTCTTAGCGTCCGCAGCTTCACAATGGGACCTAGCAGCACCCCCACCCGATCCGGTCGGGCACACTATGCCCGATCGGGTCTGGTGCATTGATGCTCGCCCGATCTGATCGGGCACACCATGCCCGATCGGGTCCGCAACTTTCATACCCGATCATAAATACTTCGCCCGATCGGGCCATTTCTGCCCGATCAGTGCACGGAAACCTCATTTGACTCTTTGGCTCTCTAATCTTCACGTTTAGGGGTCTTGGGACCTCCTAAACTATCCATAAAGCTCGTGAGCCATCCTACGTGCCTCGTAACATCTCGTAAAGCCGTGGTTGCTTCCAAAAGGCTCGGGAATAAGGAGAAAACTCCATAAAACCTGCAATTCAATACTAAAACACGAAACCACAACTACATACGATAGTTAGCACAAAATAGCTCCCAAGAGCTCCAATGACGCACAAATTAGCTTGTAAATAAGGGAGAAAACTCTATATAAATACGTTATATCAATTACCTTACTAATCTATAATTTCAATGATTAACATTTTAAAAATCTTTTTTTTATTCAATTTTACAATTTTTAAAACTATATATTATTGATATATGACACGGTCATGGACACAAATTTCGAGACAATATTTAATCGCATTTTTAATACTGAAAACGACGTTTTTTTGAAAAACGGACACCACTGTATGCCCTTTATGGGCACGAATTTTGAGATTCCCTACGAAACGAGTACCTACAAGCCGGCTTTTAGGGCACGTACTTCGAGACGCCTTTTTCGGACAGAATACAAAGTTTTTTCGAAAAACGGACACCGGCTTGTAGGTACGGCGGTGTCCGTTTTTCGAAAAAACGTGCTCCATCCAAAAAAATTGTCTCGAGTACGTGCCCGAAAAGCCGGCTTGTAGGTACTCGTTTCGTAGGGAATCTCAAAATTCGTGCCCATAATGGGCGTACGGTGGTGTCCGTTTTTCGAAAAAACATCGTCGTGAGTATTAAAAACGCGATTAAATATTATCTCGAAATTTATGTCCATTTCCGTGTCATATATCAAAAATATATAAAATTATATAATTGAATAAAAAAATATTTTTAAAATGTTAATCATGATTCGGTGTCCGTTTTTCGAAAAAACTTTGTATTCCGTCCGGAAAAAGCGTCTCGAAGTACGTGCCCGAAAAGCCGGCTTGTAGGTACTCGTTTCATAGGGAATCTCAAAATTTGTGCCCATAAAGGACGTATAGTGGTGTCCGTTTTTCGAAAAAATATCGTCTTGAGTATTAAAAACGCGATTAAATATTGTCTCGAAATTTGTGTCCATTACCGTGTCATATATCAAAAATATATAGTTTAAAAAATTGTAAAATTGAATAAAAAAATATTTTGAAAATATTAATCATGATTTGACCAGTCAAATTATAGATTAGTAAGGTAATTAGTGAAATTTTGGAGGGAGTTAAAAAAATTGAGCCCTAAAACTAACGGTGTTAAGATTTTCCGTTAAGAGGTGGGTATTTCAAAACGTGAACATAAGTAGAGGTGGTTATTTAAATACAAAACAATTTGGGGTGGTCATTTTGAAATTGGTGTATCTGACAGGTGGTTATTCACAATTTATCCTATTAACAATTAACCTTTGTTACACTCCATAAAAAGGAAAGAATCATTCTCGCTAGTCTTTGATAGCCTAGTCAACAACCCTTGATTTCAAAGTCTAATTTAGGTAAAGCATTATTGATATAATAATTTTAATTGAACGAGTTTTGAATTGTAAACATAGGTCCTCTTAAGTTCATTCTGACTAACACTCCTCTAACAACATGATTTGTGTTCCTAAGATTGAGATGTTGTAATAGGCTGAAGTTTGAGCTTTTAAGGGCCATTGAAGATTATATGATATTTAACTAAGCTAATTGCAACTGAATATGGTTAATGGAGATTATGAAGTTGTATAATAAGAGGGACTATATAGTGTTTTGAACGAGTCTTGTTAATGTAAAAGTTTCAAGAAATAGGTTAAGATTAAAGAAGAACTGCCTATCGTGAAGCATGAAACTTAAAATTTAATAGCTAAGTTGAGCTTATAACTAAGAGAATAGGTCATGAGGCTAATTCTTGTATACGTTGACCTCACCACCAAAAGATTAGGTCTATTGGAAACCACATTATAAGAGTGGAGAAACTGTGACTCGACAATTTAACTTATGTCCAAGGAACTTCCTAAAGTTGCAGGAGGAATTCACTTCACAAGCCCATAGCGATAACAGATGAATATGACCTTTCAATGCATTGTTACTTTATTTGTGTACTTATTTATAGAATTCTCTTCTTTATGTGCGCAAATGTGTAAATCCTTGTCTCTTATATTGTATAGTTGTTTAGGAGATGTAGATGGCAGTGGCATTAATGAAATTAAAAGTCGTTCCTTCGCAAGAAAAAGGAAAATATAGAACAAGGAAAGCCACAAGTGCTATGAATGTATTGGGTGTTTATGCACCCAATATGGATTTATGTTCTTCCTGGGTTGGAAGGCGCAACCCATGATGTACGTGTCCTTCGCAATGCACTCTCTCGACAAAAACGCTTGAGTTAATAGGTTGATGCACTCCAGGATGTGCGTGTCCTTCGCAATGCATCCAATATGTAGTTCATTTATGTTCATCCCAAGGTCTAATGTCCTAGGACCAATGCACTCTATAGACAAAATAATTAAGCAATCCTTATAGTTCTAGGAGGGATAATAAAGACCTCAAATTTTCTTAGCTCTAATGTGCGTCAAATAAACATTTAACATGGTATTTGCAATTAGTAAACAAACATGAGCAAATGCAATTATTTCCTAAACCATGGCTCTAGTTTACGTAATACGTTTTTTTGGTAAGTAAGTGAGATATTATATATCAACAAACATCAAAACTATTTCAAAACTTACAACCAAGCTCAAAAAATAGGTACACCTTTAAGAAAGGAAAACCAAATCAAAGAAGCTACAAACACTAGCGCATTACATCAAAACAACAACAAAGCTAACTGATTTTTAGAACTGTTTACGTAAGACGATGCGGTCACTGGTCTAAGTCCAAAAGTAGAAAATAACAAATTTACGTGTTGTTCAAGTTGAAAGCAAATACACCCACAAACTTGACTTATTATGGAGTAATTCGGATGTGAAATTATATTGAAAGATGGACTAAAGATTGACTTTTTGTAAATTAATTTTCCTAGTGTATAAGTAAATTAAAAAATTCAATATTATGATAACCTAAAAGTATAACAAGAAAGTAAACGTTAGTAAACAAAAATATAAATACGAAAATATTATTTTTTTTAAATATAATAAAAAACGGTGTATCATTTCTTTTCCATAAACCATTGGTGGAGAAAAGTCCATAATGAGTCTTCCTAAGAGTATTAACGAGTCTAACCAAGAACGACGCTACCACGCTCAGCTAGCCTCGAGTTCTGGTGAAGTTTAGCTTGGTTCGAGCTCGAAAATCTAGGCTCGACTCGAGCTCAATAGTATGAAACATAGGCTCGACTCGAGGCTGGACTTGAGAAAAGCTCGAAGAATTTTGCTCGGCTCGAGAGTTCGAAAAAGCTTGAAAATTGGTCGATTCATAGGCTCGAAAAAGCTTGAAAGCTTTGTTCACCTTAGCTAACCATTAATTACAACTCAGCTTGTCCTGAAATCTCCAAACACGAGCTTAACTTGTGGCTCGACTCAAATCTAATCGAAGTGTGTTAACTAGATTGGTGCAACTTTTATCCTTCTTTATAGAGCAGAGGCTTTATACTCACCTATGTGAGACTTCATAAAGTAGCCCCCTATTTTCTTTTGTATAATAGAAAATGACATCTCCCAACCAATATCAGACTTCAAAAATAGCCTATCTTACCTTTTATTGAGTACTAAAACTTTTATGTTCTGTCTCCAAAACAATGTAAAACTTCGTGAAAAATCCTCTATAATATATTACAGAAAACAAAAACTTTATTCTTTTCTTACCAATGAATGTGAGACTTCCTAAAATAACATATATCCTCATTTATAAAGAACAGAAGTTTAATGGTATGTCTTTAAGCCAATTTCTTAGTCAGTAGAAGTCATTAACTTTTTTCCTCTAATGTAGAAAACAAGTGACTAGTCTTATTCTCTTTTCTACATAATGCTTTATTCTTTGTTTCCCAACCAACATAGGACTTCATAAAATATTCTTCATTTTCTTTTCTACAAATAATTATCGAGTTTCCTTTAAATGTAGCTTATTGATTAATGGATGCATCTAGCTGAAGTGATCAATAGAAAATATAAGGTTATCGACTTTTGAAAGCAATGTGGGACATTTGATATTATTTTACATTAAAAATATTCCTTAATATTTTTTGAGCATAATCACAAGCTTTTGAGCCAAATATAGCTTAAGCTTGACACTCTTAGGATCTCGAATTGAACCCCGGTTTATCACTTGAGTCAAGTTTTGACCGAGCCAAATTTGAATAATTTGCATTAACACCTTTAAGTTTTCCCATGGAAGTGAATCAAGGCGAGAGTTTTCGAGCCATTAGATATATTAGAGATTTTAGATTTAAGGAACTTAAAAATTCTTGAGAGAATACTCGATAATTTTGATCCAAGTAATAATTTTGTCAATGTTCAATTTCCTCTAGTATGGGCCTGTTCTATTCGACAAACTAAATTGTGAGAGTAAAAAAATATTGTATTGAGTTAAACTGAACTATAGTAAACTAGAATAAAGTGAAAATAAGGCCTTGTTCTTTGGGACTAGATCAATTGTAATTAATTTCAGTTCAACTATTTTAATCTTAGTTCAGTTTAGTTTAGTTTATTTCAATTCAGTTGATCTTTATTTGTTACAAAATTTCACTCCAGTTAATTTCAATTTAGTCCGTCTCAGTTCAGCTCCATTTTAAAAAAATAACACAGTTTAAGGGTTGTTCATTTCAATTTATTATTCGAATTTATCTAAACAAATATGAACTTATCTTAGCACATTTGAGCTTGTCTTAATTTATAAAGATTAAAAATAAGGTGAAAAGAACAAACTCCATATCAGGAAGAACAACGCTAAAACTTATCAAGATTAAAAATATGTTGAAAAGAACGGACCCTATGTCGAGTACAACATTGCTAAACTCTTGAGTAGGGAGATGGGGTTTGAGTGAGGTTGTAAAAAAGGAGACACGATAGGGTACTCACAGTTAGATGTTATCAAATATTTAACACAATTTTCATAAATAGACAATATACTATTCTCTCTGTCACACAATATTGGTTACACTTCTTAAATATATGTGAGGTATAAAATAAGAAAGTGTAACCAACATTGTGGGACAGAAGGAGCATCATGTAAAGACAATATACTTCCTCCGTTTTTTTATATTTGTATCATTGAACATTTGCACAAGAATTAAGGAGGGGAGAGAGATAGAGGGGGAAAAGGGGACCCATGTGATTAAAGAGAGGTAGAGAGGATGTATTTCCCTAAAAGGAAATGATGCAAGTAATTTGCAACTTCCAAAAATGGGAAATGATGCAAGTAAAAAAAAGCAGAGGAAGTATTACCATGAGAAAGACAATAGTATATTACTATGAAAAAATAATATATTTTAATGTAAAAATCATGTTAAATAAAATATTTTTTATTGTTTTAAATTTACTCTGTTACCCCTTATTTAATGTGTAAAAATAACTATTTTATCTCTATGAGATGTTATTAAAACATCTAACTATTAGCTCACTATCAATCTATATATAACATTAAAGCAAAATGGTTTTCGCCACGTGTCGTCACTAGATTAATCCAAAGCAAACCTTGATCTCTCATGCAATCTTGCGTTTAAGTCGCCATGTGTCAGCCAAAAATGTTTTACCTTTTTTAAAAATGCATTAAACCAGTTAAAAAATATACGTGTCAAATTGGTGTTATTTTGCATTTTTTTATACTAATTCTGTGTAATTAGCCTTTGATTTCCCTTAATTAAAGGAATACAAATTTTCGAAAATAATGCCCTTTATCTATGCCTAAATTAGCGTTTGACTCTTAATATCTTCTTAAATATTAGCTAATTAAGTGTGACTTTATTTTCAGTAACAATGAAAATTTGATTCGGTTGATTGCTTAAATTAAATGGTACTCAATAAAATAAAATTCAAATCCTTAATCTATTCCTAAATTAGTGGACTTACCAAAACCACGTATGGGTTGATTGCTTTAATTAAGGAAAAGATTTGTTTTTCATTATCTTCCTAAATAAAAGCGCCATAAGAGCATCATATTCCTAAATAAAATCGGTTGCTTGCTATATGAATTACCCACTTAATCTATTCCTAAATTAGTGGATTTTTCAAAAAAATTAACAGGTTGTTTGCATTCATAATTTTTATAATATATAGATTTCAATTATTATTCCATATGATTATAATATCATTTAATATTAATTACCTAAATTAACATACCTATATTATTTTCGGACATAATATCTATATATTACATTAAATATTGTGGCAATTATTTGGCTTAATTCATTATCTTCCTAAATATTGTGGCAATTATTTGGCTTAATTTCAGTAAGAATTATTCTTCTCAAATCCCATGAGATTTGACAATTATATAGCCCACGTATGGGATGATCCAATAAAATCCCTGTGCATTATAATAAAAACAAATTGCATTTATTTGTACTTGATCACTTTTAATATTTCTTCTGCCATAATCTAAATTTGTAAAGTATATTGCATTCATAATATTTAAATTATATAGATTTCAATGATTATTCCATAAGCTTATAATATCAATTAATATTACTTTCCAAAATTAACATTCTTATATTATTTTCGGACATACTATTTATATTTATATATTACACTAAAGCAAAATAAAATTAGATCTGCAAAATGAAATTACACTAACATGCCTCATAGCGTTTTTTTTGCCACGTGTCAGCATTATAGCTTTATGTTTTTTTGAATTAGATAGCTGGTTTATTTAGGAAATCATATCTTCAATCATTTTCTAAAAAAGCTTTGATAATAAATGCCGTAATTGAATAAAATCTGCTAAGAAATCGGGCAATTAAAAAATTCCTAAAAAATCGTTGATATTAAAAGGGTTAATTGAGATCAATTCGGTATAACTGCCTAAAATTAGGTTCCTTAATTAATTCGCTTAATTACATAATTGCTTAAAATAACAAATCAAAAGTTAAGATCTGCTTTCATGTTTTAGGAATTTTAACAAATCAAAATTGAATATATCAATGTTTTTAAATTTAATCTTCATTATAGGAAAGAGTAATTATAGGAAAGAATAATCATAGAATGAAAAGGACCATCGTTTTTTTAAGAAAGTTAGCTCATTGTTTCATAAATATGTCACTATAAATATATAAAACAAGATAGCTCATTTCAATCGAAATTAAATCTAGCCTCTCTCATTCTAAATGTTTCTATCTCAAAATAAAAACATGGCTCCATTCAATA
Organism: Patellifolia procumbens; assembly: GCA_947645195.1. Lineage (NCBI taxonomy): Eukaryota > Viridiplantae > Streptophyta > Magnoliopsida > Caryophyllales > Amaranthaceae > Patellifolia > Patellifolia procumbens. The sequence goes on from CANSGD010000016.1 coordinate 7,115,715, forward strand.
AAATCATTCAAGAATCTTGAAATGGTTTGAAAATTTTCGATTGAAAGAAGATTGTTACATTGTTTTATTTCTCAGATTCGAAGAATATTGGATGATTTCTCCGAATGCGATTGAAGAAAGTTTCATAATCATCATTACAAAACATCACAATGGAGGTTTTGAATATTTTCATGAAAGTATCATCAATCTAATCGTTTTTTTTTTGTATTGTCATTTCTTTATGTATTTTATTGTTTGTTAATTCATCAAATGTAATCCTTATCTTTATTGAATAATAATAAATTCATTATTTTTTATTCTTTTGTCGTATTTATATTGTAATTCGATTATTCGAATATACATTTTGTTTGTTCTTTATGCAATCTCAAAGTTATTCTAGATTTTTACCTAATTATTTTTTGAGTATTAGTAAATTGTAGTGTTTTATTGTAGTAATTTTTAATTTTCTTTGCATTTGTTGAATACAATATCTTGATGTAGCCAACCGATTTATTAAATCATTATTATATACTATTTTAAAGTTTACATTAACCCAAGTAATAAATTGATTTTTTTTTGAAAATGTTCACAGTACTTTTCGTAATATTTTTTATTTTTCATTTTAAAAATTATAATCATTTTTTCGTTAGAAAATCGTTTATCCATTGACATTTTTTCACTCCCATTTTTAATCCTTTCTGATTTTTGGTTTAAAATCTTTTTAAATTCGGTTATACATTGAAATCAATAGAATAAATGTTTACAAAATATCTTAACAAATATTTCCCAAGTTAATTAGATAATATTTTCTTTAACTAATTTCATGTATTTAAATTTGACTAACCCATAAATTTCCTTTTTTATTGTAAAAGTAATCAAATTTGACTAACATCTTTTCTTCTCCAAATTTGTATCTAATCTGTTTTTGTGTTTAAAATATCTTTAAATTCGGTTATGTAAAGAAATCAGTAGATTAAAATCTCGAACAAAAAATTACGACAAATTTTTTTGGGATTTTTTTCTTTGGTAAACCATTCAATAACACCTATTTTGTAAAAAATCATTTATCCATTGACATTTTTTCCCTCCCATTTTTTATCTTTTCTGATTTTTGGTTTAAAATCTTTTTAAATTCGGTTATACATTGAAATCAATAGAATAAATTTTTACAAAATATCTTAACAAATATTTTCCAAGTTAATTAGATAATATTTTCCTGAACTGATTTCATGTATTTAAATTTGACTAACCCATAAATTTCCTTTTTTATTGTAAAAGTAGTCAAATTTGACTAACATCTTTTCTTCTCCAAATTTGTATATTTTCTGTTTTTATGTTAAAAATATTTTTAAATTCGGTTATGTAAGGAAATCAGTAGATTAAAATCTCTAACAAAAAATTACGACAAATCTTTCTGGGATTTTTTTCTTTGGTAAACCATTCAATAACACCTATTTTGTCAAAAATATCCTTAATTAATTAGACACCGTTTTCCTTAACTGATTACATTTATTCAAATTTAACTAACTTTGTAAATTTTCGTTTTTATAGAAAAATATCTTAGCAAATATTTCCCAAGTAATTTAGATAATATTTTTCTGAACTTATTTCATGTATTCAAATTTGACTAACCCATGAATTTCCTTTTTTGTTGTCAAAGTAGTCAAATTTGACTAACATCTTTTCTTCTCCAAATTTGTCTCTTTTCTGTTTTTGTGTTTAAAATATTTTTAAATTCAGTTATGTAAAGAAATCAGTAGATTAAAATCTCTAACAAAAGATTAAGACAAATCTTTCTGGGATTATTTTCTTTGGTAAACCATTCAATAACGCCTATTTTGTCAAAAATATCCTTAATTAATTAGACACCGTTTTCCTTAACTGATTACATTTATTCAAATTTGACTAACTTTGTAAATTTCCTTTTTTATAGAAAAATATCTTAGCAAATATTTCCCAAGTAATTTAGATAATATTTTCTTAACTTATTTCATGTATTCAAATTTGACTAACACATAAATTTTCTTTTTTGTTGTCAAAGTAGTCAAATTTGACTAACATCTTTTCTTCTCCAAATTTGTATATTTTTTCTTTTTGTGTTTAAAATATTTTTAAATTCGGTTATGTAAAGAAATCAGTAGATTAAAATCTCTAACAAAAGATTACGACAAATCTTTCTGGGATTTTTTTCTTTGGTAAACCATTCAATAACGCCTATTTTTGTCAAAAATCTCCTTAATTAATTAGACACCGTTTTCCTTAACTGATTACATTTATTCAAATTTGACTAACTTTGTAAATTTCCGTTTTTATAGAAAAATATCTTAGCAAATATTTCCCAAGTAATTTAGATAATATTTTCCTTAACTTATTTCATGTATTCAAATTTGACTAACACATAAATTTTCTTTTTTGTTGTCAAAGTAGTCAAATTTGACTAACATCTTTTCTTCTCCAAATTTGTATATTTTTTCTTTTTGTGTTTAAAATATTTTTAAATTCGGTTATGTAAAGAAATCAGTAGATTAAAATCTCTAACAAAAGATTACGACAAATCTTTCTGGGATTTTTTTCTTTGGTAAATCATTCAATAACGCCTATTTTTGTCAAAAATCTCCTTAATTAATTAGACACCGTTTTCCTTAACTGATTACATTTATTCAAATTTGACTAACTTTGTAAATTTCCGTTTTTATAGAAAAATATCTTAGCAAATATTTTCCAAGTAATTTAGATAATATTTTCCTTAACTTATTTCATTTATTCAAATTTGACTAACCCATAAATTTCCTTTTTTATTGTCGAAGTAGTCAAATTTGACTAACATCTTTTCTTCTTCAAATTTGTATCTTTTCCGTTTTTGTGTTTAAAATCTTTTTAAATTCGGTTATGTAAAGAAATCAGTAGATTAAAATCTCTAACAAAAGATTACGAAAAATCTTATTGGGATTTTTTTTCTATGGTAAACTATTCAATAACGCCTATTTTGTCAAAATCTCCTAATTAATTAGATATCGTTTTCCTTAACTGATTACATTTATTCAAATTTGACTAACTTTGTAAATTTTCGTTTTTATAGCAAAATATCTTAACAAATATTTTCCAAGTTAATTAGATAATATATTCCTTAACTGATTTCATGCATTCAAATTTGACTAACCCATAAATTTAAATGAACGATCTTTACCATTTACAAACGATATTATCTTATCCTTACCATTTATAACCGATCTTTAGAATTTAATTTATAGGAAATTAATTTGGTTTTATGAATGGTAATTATCAATCAATTAAACAACTAAACTTCCTATTCTGATATCAATCATGTTTAAATATTTTAAAATAAATAAAATTTTAATATTCTTTTAAATGGTCCTGTTTGAGAATAACATAAAACACTTGCCTCTTTTTATATCAATCACGTTTTGAAATATGATATCAATCAATCATTTCGCTTATCCCAATCAATCAATAACCTATCAAATTAGATCAATCACGGACTCAATCAATCAAGTATTATAAATGGTAATTATCATTCAACTAAACAACTAAACTTCCTATCAAGAAATCAATCACAGTTTCAATTAAATCAATCAATTTGATAGGATATTGATTGATTAAGTTGAATCAACTAATAAATTAAATCAACTAAAAATTCCATAATTCAATCAAATTATCACATAATCAATCAATCAACAATTGTAATCCTACTCCTATTATAAAAATGATTATAATATTTTAAATATTGTAATTATAATAATTTAAATTTGTTTTTTAAAACATGTATTAAATTGCCATTAAGAGAGTGATTGACTGTCAATGGATTAATAAGTTGACTAATTACTTAGTTATTATGTATATTTTTTTAAGTAAATATAGTAATTAAATCTCATTATATTGATTTAAATTAGATCATATAATATAATCATTTAATATATTATAGTATAACCAATTATAAAATCGTAACTTATTAATAATAATATAATTTAGATACATAATATTTAGTCGTTATCTTGTGATATTCATGCCCATAATATTTTTATTAGGTCAATTAACCATAATCTAAGTTCGTTTTTATCCATTTAAGTTCAAATTTTAAATTCAAACCTAAACCTAAGCACTTACAATTTTCCATGGTTGTGTCATAGATTATACTTATCTTTACCATTTATAAACGATCTTTAGAGTTTAATTTAAATGAAATTATCAACTTTCTAAACGATAATTATCAATCAAACTAAACTTCCTATTTTTTATCAATCACATTCTTATACTTTAATTTAAAGGAAATTATATATTTTTATAGATGATATTTATCAATGCATTAAACAACTAAAATTCCTATTTTGATTTTCAAGCCCACAATCTTTTTATAAGGTCAATTGACTATAATCTATCCACTTATATATATAGATTAATTAGCAACCATGTAGTCTATATAGATTAATTATATAATACTACCTCCATTTTTATAATAGGGACATTTTTTTCATTTAGATGTCTTTTTATTCAATTGAGACACTTCTACCTTTTACCATAAATGGTAGGTTGGTTCACTTAATTATTACACTTCTCTCCTTCTCTCTACCTTTTTTACTTTTTCCTTACTTTTACCATCCTTCTCTCTTACTTTTGCACATTTTTCTTGAACCGTGTGGAAAGGCAAACGTCCCTATGAAAAAGACGGAGATAATATGTATGAAGTTGTCATTCAAAATGTGATTGATTATCATAAGATTAATAAGTTTCTTAATCGCCTATATTATTTCAAATTATATCATACAATATAATCATATAATATATTATAGTATAATCAAACATAAAGTCATAACTTATTAATAATAATATTTAGCCGTTAGCTTTTGATATTCAAGCCCATAATCTTTTTATTAGGTCAATTTAACCATAATAATCCATCTGCTTAAATTTTTTCCTCAAGTATCTTGATTTTATTTAGTTTAATTATGGACGTTATAATTTTATTTAGGTTAACATTTGATAATAACATATTTTTTAATTCTTCGATAATAACATTTGATACAAAGAATAAAAAAATGTTACTATCAGATGTTGTTTCAAATTTTATTATCAAAGAATAAAAAATATTTTTACACTGAAAGGGAAGATTGAAGCAATTGTATGACCCTCATTAAGTATTTTCCTAAATTTCCAGCACAAACATTACAATGCAACACGCACAAAATAAAGATTCTCATAAATTATGTAGTAATAAGATAAATCACCATAAATAATAATTCTAAAAAAAACATAAATAAAGATTCTCATACAAAAGATCACTTAAAAAATCTGTCAATTTATTATTATACGTTTTAGGATTTCCTTATTTCAAGTTTTTTCCTTTACTTATTGAAGATTTTAGGAGTATCCAATAGATTAGGACTATTAAATACAATTAAGATAATCTGACTTTTCACTACTTAATAGTTAATATCCATATTTAACGATTCTCCTACAAAAAAATCACCATAATAATCAACATATTTATCAATACTACATGTCACCTTTTAAGATTTCCTTATTTAAAGTTTTTTCCTTTAATCAAGGAAGATTTTAGGAGTGTCTAATAGATTAACACTACTAAATGCAATTAAGATAATCTAATTTTTCTAGAAGAACATAATATCCATATTATTTTCTTAAATTTTATATGAACATGCTATCTTTTTTGTTATTTTACTTTTACAAATTTTCCGTAATTTTTCGGATTTCCTCATTTGAAGTTTTTTCCTTTAATTAAGTCGCTACCTACTTAATATTATGTATAAATATGATAATATTTTTAACAAATTTGTATTGCATTTTCCCAACTTTACAAGAATCATATTTAAGTTCTTTCAAAATAAAACTACAATGGATCGTCTATGTCAAATAATCAGTATAGATGAAATAAGCAAAAAGAAGAAATTTTACCCCATAAGGGTTCGAATAATACGTGTATGGGAAAGGAATGACTATGTCATTCCTACTGAAGTGGGAAATATTGATGACGAGTTAACAAAACGTACAATCAGCATATTACCTATCATTTTGCCATAAAATCATTGTCTAATGTGTATAATATTCTGTTTGAATATACTACCGTTTTGTTTAAATACAATAATAACTATCCCTTACTTAAATAGGTGATATATATGTGACAAATATGAGATTTGTCGCGCGTTTGTTTATTGTTTGCAAAACGAGGGAGCTTTATAGCCAAGAAATAAGAAATGATTTTATACCCCGTTCAGTTGGCATTCAAATTTTTACATACGAGATGATCCCGAAATTATTTGCCTTAGCGATATATAGTAAATTCAAAGGTATTAGTTAGATTTATGACTTTAAAATTACAAAAAAAAACTAATTAATTGGGAAAGTTATTTGTTTGGCAACTATAGTGAACATTGATTTTTGATTTTGGGTGGTGGTATCAAGCTTGCATAAGATGTGCTACTAAAGTTATTAAAGATGGTAAAGATAAATTTTGTCCAAAAGATAGATACATTGTTAAGAGAACCAATCTTAGTAACTATCTATTTGCAGTACTTTTCTGAAACTTTCAATGTACAAAAAACTACTCATAACTTTAGATATTTTTTTATCACAAAAGATCTAGTTTGAAGATTATTGTATCTGACGGAACAAAGAATGAGTGTTTTATTTTATATGACAGGGTAGTTCGTGAGTTGGTTAACAAAACTCCCGAAGAATTTTTGAATCTGCAAGAAGAGTTATTATTATAATAAACCGACATTGTATTGAAAATAATTTGTAAAACCGCCAAAATTATTGTTTGTGTCTATTTATATTCTTAACTTGATTAATTTTTTTATTAGATCAATTTACATTATTTATCTTCAACTTAAGTAATCTTACGATCTCTTAAATAATAACTCAAAATTTATTTTGAAAAAAAACTTTTCCGTACATTTTTGCACGGATCTTAAAAAAACTAGTTCTCGTAAAAAAAAAGTAGAGTAGAAAAGAAGGCATAAGATGTCAACCTCAGCTTTAAAACGCAAAGTTAGCGTAAGAACATTTCCGTGCTGTCTCTCACTTTCATTCTCTCTCTATCTCTCTCACCCTTCTTTCTTTCTCTCTCTGTCATCTGCCAAACTTGAAACTCCTCCCAAAGCAAAATACTCCTACTCCAACAGTTCTACTACAGTATCTCCTATCTGCAACTCTCCTTCTGCTCTCCTCTCTCCCTGACCCTGTTCAAGGAAACGTGTGGCTGTCACTTTTCTTTCTTATCTCCTTGAAACCCCCACAGATTTACAATACTCCTACTGACACACACTCATACACATACATACACTCTCTCTTTTAGTTTTATTACCTCCTCCATAATTAATTAACTCTACTTAAACTCAGACCTACTTAACTCCCTACGTGTATCATTCTCATTCGTCTATTTCACTTCCAAGCTTACCTCATCTTCAATCATTTCTTCTCTCTCTTCCATCATCATCTTCTTCTTCTTCGTCTTCATTAATTCATTCACCCTCTCTCTTACTGACTTACTTCCATGGTAAATTTATCTCTTACTTTATAACTAGATCTGCTATTTTATTTCTTGATTTATTTGTATGTAAAACGATCATTAAATTTATTAGGGTTTTGACATGATCATTGATGATGAATTGATGATGAATTGATGATGATGAGCTAATTTGCTTTTCAACAGATAGTGACTAGTATTTCACCTTTGCTGAAGCTTTTTGCTCTATTTTATCTTTTTCTTTATATATAAAAAATAGTAATATGGTTGTATTTTCATTTGTGTGGTGGATTTAAGAGAGTTAGCATGCCGACAACAAAGCTGTACTATGTGGAGCATAGCTCTTCATCATATGATATTTTCCTTCCTAAGGTTTTTCTCTCTCCATGCATATTCGCTTTTTTTTTTTTAATTTTATTCTGAATTATTGTTGTTGTTTTATGAAGGTTTAGATAGTCAAATATTGTTGCAGATAGGAAAAAATGGAAATGATCAACAATTATATGAATTCTGAATTATTCTCCATGCATTTTTATTGATTATTTTCTCTCTTTTTATTTTTATCTTATTCTGAATTATTGCTGTTGTTTTATGAAGGTTTAGATAGTAACATATTGTGGCAGATATTGAGAATGGAAATGAGCAACAATTATATGCCAGAGTTGCATGTAGCGCAGCAAAGGAGAAGAGATAAGCTTAGAGTTCAACATTTAGATGAGTTGCAGGAAAACCATAATTATGACAACAACAACAACAACAACAACAACCCTAGTAGTGTCAACACTTCTCAGATGTTACTTCCACCGGAAATGTTGAATTTTACGGCCTCGCAATTGTCGATCCCGTTCCCGAACATCCACCCTACTCGCTTCGTTGCTCCGGCCAACTCCGATTCATTAAAGAGTCGTGATAATGATAATAGTACTAATTGGTATGTGTCGAATCAAACCCATCATCATGGTAGAAGGAACCATCTATCAATGCCATCAATCCTCCCTCAGTTTATAGCTCATAATCAAACACCTGAAATTAATTACCAAAATAATGTTGTTTCAAGTTATGGTGGGAATGGGAATGAGTTGCCTTTACTTCCTCCTAATTTTGTAAGTCATCAGCCTAATGATCAACCTCCTCATGGTTTATCTCTTTCGTTGTCGTCGAATCAAATCTGTGAATACCAACATTTAGGGGATGGGGATCCTAGAGAGTTAAAGCCATTGGAGTCGGGAAGCATTGCTTCTGTTGTGAAGCAGTCCATGAGTGGTGGCACTGGTAATACTAATATTAATAAGTTGGAGTGTGGAAATCAGCATCAGGTGCAAGATGTTGCCGGGAGCTCGATTCTTATGCATCGTAATGTCGGTCCACTAGGGCCTTTTACCGGGTATGCTGCTATTTTGAAGAGCTCCAAGTTTTTAAAGCCAGCGCAAATGTTATTGGATGAGCTCTTTGGTGCTGCTGGTTTATGGAGAGGGGCCGAGGAACCGGAACATGTTCTGACATCTAGGAGTCATAACATGGCGGCTCAATGTTCGAATATTCGAGACTCAAATGATTTAAGTGGTAGAAGTTCCTCTTGCGAATCTTACAGACCTGACTGCCATGAAAGGAAAGCTAAACTTCTTCACATGCAAGAAGAGGTAATTTGTTTCATTTTTTGCTTCCCTTTCTACAAGTAGTACATCTGTGTAGTAATTTTTGTTTATAATTCAAGAATGAGTCTCCTCAGGCTTGAACCTAAGCCTCAGTCTCTTCATTTGTGTAGTCCATATTCCATTTTGTGGTTAAATGTTGGTTGCCATGGTTTTTCCTTCAAAATTTCCTTTATGATATACAGTGAAATATTACTGTTAAGAGAATAAAAATGTAATTGTGAACTAGCTACAGACGCATTATTAACACCGAAAAAGTTTGACCTTTTGTTTTCAAATCAAGTATCGATTTTGATATCGGATGTGATGATTCAATTTGGTTGCGTAGTGTCCGGTTTAAGTTGGTTGGGTGGGTAGCGCAAAATTTGTAATGTAGCTTATGTTAAGCATCTAGAGAAGAAGGAATGCAATGACAAACAAAAGTGATGAATATCTTAACTAATGACAGTCTGGTTATTTGTTGAAGTGGCTGGTTGTGAGTCTTGTGACAAGCTGACAATTCAACTGTCAGTTTCATTGGGGGGTTGATATGTTGCTACTTAGCTACTGTTCTTGCTTTCATTTGTTTTGGCTGATGACCACCCTTGCTCCCACTTTAAAGCTCGTAATATTGATGGTTGGCTATTGATCTTTTTTGTTATGTCGCTGTTTGACAAGAATTACTTTTGGTATTCAAGATATTTTCCCCGTAAAAGGTTTCTTTTTATTACTTTGCCTAATCTAGAACATGTCATCTCCCATTATTTTCTTGCTCAAAGAGCATAAATTTATTCTCCTATTGAATAATACCTTCTCTTTCAAATAGATCCTTCAAAAATAATTATCTAGTTATGGAGTTATGGTTTCTTTTGAAGTCTGAATTCCCACAAGTTGAAAAGTTTCCTTATTTTTATTCCTTTTGGATTATCGAATTTTCTATCTAAGGCCTTGTTAAGGTCAATTGTTTACCTTGAAATAATAATACAATATAGCTACTTCATGCTTTTATTTCTTAAGAGTTTTAGTGAAACTTTTTGTGGTAAAAACAAATCTAGAGTTAGTGATCAGTTGTTTGATTTCTTGCATGAATTTTTAGAGAGGAAAGGAAGACTAGTAATGGAAGAGTGTGGAGGGATGGGACGAGGGAAAGGCGAAAGTAAGTAATATGGAGGAAAATGTGTCATTTTGTTCTTGAACAATAAAAGTGTTTTACATCCTTCAATGATTTTTTTCCCACAATTGTGGAAACAACTTTCCACTAGAAGACTGATAGGAAAGCCACTTTTCTCACGGAAAATGTATTCCACACAACTAAAACAAAAGAATATATGTATAAGGTCGTATTAGTATTTGATACTTCTATAATGGAATTTATTCCCCTTATTTTGTTGGAATTTATTCAGCCCTGAAAGAAACATCTTGTATGTGCTAAAAACTGTGTTTAGATAAGTTTATTGCTTTTGGTTAGCTCTCCATATGCTTTAGAAAAGTTGCTATCTTGAAAATATATACCTAATGAATGTGTTTTTTCTTACGTACAAATCGCCAATTATGGTTAAAGTGAAGTATGTGAATAGTGGTAGAGTCAAATTGTTGCAATTAATAGAGAACGAATAGAGTATGTGCACGAGTTGGTAGGCTTTGGTTTAGTTATTATATGCTTGAACATCTTTTAACAATCTGTAAAGCGGTATCCACAATCTTATTTTTGTTACAAGAGATCTTCAATCATGGTATGGAAAGTTTGATCTTCATATATGGTAGCAAAAGATTCAAAGCCTAAATACGTCGTGTTTGGGTTTTGGTCAAGTACGTCAAAAACTGCAGTACTTGACCACTTGGTTGGAAACTGAGAAGTATTGGAACGGTGGAGACTGCTTAAATTCTTTCCACCAAGCTTATAAAGGAATTCAATGAAATAAATGGGCTTTTGTTATTTGTCATGTTTATGATGAGACCAATCATTTAAGGAATATGACAAATGCAATCTTGTTTTTTAGTTGGCTTGGTACTGCAACTTGAGGGTGAATTTTCTCAAAATTATGTGGTTTGTTGATGTTTGACTGACGGGGAAATATTACGCATAGAAAAATTTGGGGCTTTTCTTTGTGGTTGAAGAGAAGAAGGGGAGGGGGGGCAACAAACTTGAGTGTGAGATAGTGTTTGGAATGGGAGGAGTACGCTTATTACATGTTGAGATGGTGAGTTTCGCAAATAGATTTTTTGGAAATTACACAATAGTGATATGTGGTCTACTTTCTAAGGGTTAAGGCGTGGTGGGTGTGTGTTGCATTGTGTTAGCTAGATTTTAGCATCAAGTCTTCCAGTCTTACATTGAATAGCCAACCTATGCTTTAGAAAATCAAACTGAGTACGCAATCTTCCTTCCCCGTAACAAATAAGTTCATGATTTTTCCCCTTTTTTCCCTTGTATATCACATCTGCTAGCCTCCTACACATCCAGCTGTTGTTACCATAGATTTTAATGCTCTTGCTTATTCTCATTATGGCAATAATTTTGCATGAAGGTCCCGTCATTGTAGCGAAAAGGTTTTATGTAATAATGTTTGAATTTCATGCTTTGAACTTTAAAGATTTCTGGAGGTGAAAAACAATAAGACCATACGTAAACGTTGTTGACTTGAATATACTTTTTGTGGGGTCTTTTGGCCCATAAAAACTACATCTTTGTTTTGGACATGTCTCAAGAATATTAATCTTTTCACTTAGTCCTAACTTCTGATGGTCTCCATATCATTCTAGTCCACTAAATATGATTGATGATGGATCATTTTAACAGTGTTGCTCACTTTAGAAATTTTTAGCATTATCAAGTTTATACCTTTTTATACTGTAATATGTAAACCAACATTAGTTAGAAATGACCATCTTAAAGTCCCTCTCATGCCCCTATTCTGGTGAGCTGCATATATAACAACTATAGTCTAACCAACACGTATTTGTCAAAGAAATCATCGTCTTCCATTGTGATCTTATTGGAGATTCTACATCTTTGAATTATTTCTCAAATTTTTCACTATGTCTGAAGGTTTGCAAACGACAAAAGCAATATCATCAACAGATGCAGATGGTTATCTCAGCATTTGATTCTGTACCGGGGCTCAGCAATGCCACGCCCTATATTTCACGCTCCCTTAAGACTATCTCGAGGCATTTCAGGTGTCTCAAGAATGCAATTGCGGACCAACTCAAGCACATAAGGAGAGCTTTGGGTGAAGACCTATCATCTCCTACTAGTTTTCTGAAGGGTGAAAGCAGTACTAGTTTGAGGTTTGATCAGAACTTTGCAAAGGTCAAACCTAGTGCTATTGGTGGGATGGGTCATGTGGGTCACCAAAACCATGTCTGGAGGCCACAAAGAGGGCTTCCAGAGCGTGCCGTTTCTATTCTTAGAGCATGGCTCTTTGACCATTTTCTTCACCCGTGAGTTTCTACCTCATTATGTCTTACTCTATGACAATATGCAAGCAGCTGTGAGTGACTAAGTATCAAACTTATGTATCTCCACATGTTTGCAGGTATCCAACAGACAATGACAAACAAATGCTTGCTAGCCAAACAGGCTTGACTCGAAACCAGGTGAGGGGGTTTGTTCTTGCAACATTTTATTAGTGTGTTTGCAGACTAGCAGTGGAACTTACTAACTCCATCATTCTAAAATATATATATTATTTTATGATCCTCTTACTGTCCTCTTCTGTGTCATTTTATGTTCTACTCATACTCTCATATGCCATGTAGACCTTCCCATATAGTGAAGGTGGAGTAGTATGGCTGATTTGAATGAATTTATGCATTAAAAGGATGTCGACATATAACGTTAAAATAAGTGGGGTACATATGAGCAGTAATGAGTAATTCAGTTCAAGGTATACATTATCATCATTGTCATTCCTTCAAGTTTTGTTCCCTGCAATATGAGTGGTTAAGGTGGGATGCAGAAGCTTTTCATGAATTAGTTGAAGGCATCTCTCGTTTTAGGCATTTCTTTGATATTTGTATTGTCATTTTCATGTTGCTTAATTTTCAGTATGACAGTGAAAATGTGATTTTGTAATAAAGTTTGTCTATCCAACCAGTTTATCTTCCGCTTCCAATGTTTTAGTATTTGTCATGACCAACCTTTTCCCCCCTTGGAACTTAATTGGGGTTGGCTCAAGTGGTGAGCCTGCTCATCTTCCCTAGCATGCTCCATGGTTCAATTCCTCCCAAACATTTGCTTGGTTGTCGGGGAGAGATTGTCTTGTTAGTGGCGGATCCACCTTTGAATACTTGACCGCACTTGAGTTGGTAAAAATTGTGAAAATTCCCTTTAAAAATTTCGATTTCTTCTTGAAAAATGTCTTAAACAATTAACCATTTGACCCCGATAGAATTTAATGATTACGTTTTGACCCCACTAAATAATTTTTCTGGATCCGCCACTGTGTAATGGGCCTCTTGATGGGTGGGGGGTGCGTGTGTTAGGGCAGCCTAAAACATTTTCTTCCTACCATAATATAATATCATAATTAAAAATAATTTGATTATATTTTAAATAATTAGTGGACATTAGAAACAATAAGTATCTTTGTATAGCGTAATAACCCGTGGAACAGTATACTATGCAATTATTTTTTTTCTCCCAATTAGGTGACTGTAGTATCAAATGATGTATGATGATACCTACATTTGTATCTAAGATTGTAGACTTGGTAAGAAAATCTCGACTAAAGTGGTCGAAGACACAAATAATAAAGAAAGTTACAGGAAACTTTTTGCTAGGGTATCAAAATGATAAGAAACCTAATTATTTTCCTTTTTGTATGGCTTGCATTGTTACTACTGTTGAAGTCTTGAGTGCAATGCTTCAAAATAGTGGAATTGTATTTCTGTATCTTTTCACTTTTGAGGCTGAATTGTGTCTTTGAAGCTTGCTATATTTTGTAATGGGCTGTCTCCCACTTATCGACCTATGCATCCTTATGTTAGCTCTTGTTACTTCACAGCAATCCTATATAATGGCTATTGTAGCAAGTTCAATATATCATCTTAATACTTGTAAACTCTCGCCTATAATTAAATCTTTAATCATGCAATAATAAATACAGGTGTCAAATTGGTTCATTAACGCGCGAGTACGGTTGTGGAAGCCTATGGTGGAAGAAATACATACGCTCGAAACCAAAGGCTCGTCGCGTCCTGAACCCAATTCAAACAACAGCGTAATGTCGGTCATTGCAAACAACCGTCAGGCAGCAGCTGGCAATGAACCAGGCTGCACACAACCAGTCAATCCGGCATGTGATAAGCAATTGGTACCATCGAGTTCTTTGGAACCAGCGAGAGGTCAGGCAAATACGGAGCGGCTGATGCAAAAGTGTTCAAGAATGGAAAGTCATCAAGTGCCCTCCAACATGGATGGTTCATTCATCGGTTTTTTGCCTTACCAAAGGAGCGGGCTGGAACTAGGAGGGATTGGTGCTGTGTCACTTACTTTAGGGCTGAGGCACGGTTCGGAGACTAGTCACCAGCAACTGCAGCATCAATTTCTACCGCAGGGGATGCCTTTTGGAGGTCATGTTATTCATGAATTTTCAGGCTAAGCCATCTTGGAATAAAATACTAGTGCATGGTGCACTGTGGTAAGTCAGAACTTCTTGGGATGGCGTATTTCAAAATTGTTAGTAGTCTTGGGCCTGCTTGTGCATAAATTTAGGACCGGATGCTTATCTTATCGGAGGTATCATGCAAGCTCCGAAAGGTGTATCCTTCTCGAGTAGGAAGAACAAACTTACAAACATGTTCTACTTTGAATTGTGTAAAAGTGAAAAAGATGCTCACAAGATCCGTCATTTCATGAGTATGCCTTTTTCAGTTTACTGATTAGGATTGATAAGCTGTCAACTTCTGTAGTTATAAAATTGTAAGGTCTCAAGTTGAATGTTAGTGAAAAGGAAAAGGAAAAGGAAAAGGAAAAGGAGGATGCTACTCAAATTTTGTGTAGTCATCAAATGAGTATTCATTGTATCCTTGGAAATGGAATTTCTTAATTGACACAGTCGTTTTTGCAACATGAGCATGTTATTCATCTCTAAAAACAGAATATGATTCGTTACTTTCTTTTAAATTATTGTCGAATTATGTAAATAATTGTTTTAGTTTGACTTTGGACATAATTCACAAACACTTGTTGACCATATACATTGACGGAAAAATTGACAGGAATAATCCCACCTTTGGGTGGTCTTCCACCACTGGTACCACCTTCAATTAATCCATGTATAATCCGACCTTTAACCCTCATATTCTCCTATTGGTACAGGATGATGGCAACTTGTTTGACTGGCCAAATTACCGTTGACTTTTAAAAAAAATTAAAAAAAAAGAAAAATCAACCCACCCCCCTCCCCGGTAAACACACCTGCCGCACCCCCAAAAACCTCCTCAGCCCAGTTTCCTTCCCCTGCCACCTTCCCCCTCCCCTTCCCCGTCGGAAAACAGAGCCACGCACCCCTGCCCTTTTTCTCTCCTGTGTCGCTGTTGCCACTACCACCCTCCCCGACGGAAAAGCTCCGACCACCACCACACCTCCTCTTCCCTCCCTCTCGCTCCAACCTCATCTACCTCCCTCTCACATTGCTGCCACGCAGTGGCAGTACCCCCCTCGCGGCTGCCGCGCAACACCGCACCACCACCTTCCTCTCTCTCTCTCCAACCTCCTCTAGCAGTACCCCCTTCCCCCACACCACCACCACCGGCTGCCACGCAGCCTAAAAACTGCCGGACACTAGGCTCACACCCAGCTCTGCCATCTTCACCGCTGTGGGGGAAGGGGAGGGGTTGACTGTTTCTCTTTTTTTTTTCTAAAGTTTTTTTTAATTAATTTAATTTAAATTTTAAATTAAAAATTTAGGTTTAAAACATACTTAATTAGGCATTAATCACGTAATTAGGAAGTTTACCCATGATTGTAGGTCACCAACAGGTTAGGGACCAATGAGAGATATGGGTGTCAAAGGTGAGATTATTGCTGGATTAAATGAAGGTGGTACCATTGGTGGAAGACCGGCCAAAAGTCGGATTATTCTTATCAATTTTTCCTACATTGACTAATATATAAAACAAAATACTATTTCTGAAATATTTTGTAGCTGCTTATGTGTATTTAAAATATAACTTGGTTTATTCCCTTTGTCCGATGTTACTCCCTCCATTTTTTTTAATATGCACTTATTTTTATTTTGGGTGTTTTTTTTAATTGGTACCTTTATACTTTTTCGCATAAATGAAAGATTGACCCACCTAATTATTACACTTTTCTTCTACTTTTTCTTTCCTTTTCTCTACCTTTTTCACTTTTTCCTTACTTTTACTAACCTTCTCTCTTACTTTTGCACTTTTTTCTTGGTCCGTGCGCAAAAGCAAACATGCATATTAAAAAAACGAAGATAGTATAACAATTTGACTTTTTCACTATTTACATATTTTACTTTGACTAATTTTTTTACTAATACATGAAATCTTTTGTTGGATATCTCATTGTATATTTTTAAAATTGTAATTTTTTTTGTAATTTCTAGTAATAGATAATTAGAGATGGTAATGGTCAAAGTTGTGCATTGATGAATGTGTCAGTCTAACTGTTACAAGTATTCAGGAATAAAGGGAGTATATTTTTTATAAAAGATATTTGAAGAAAGTAATCAATATGCGTCTTGGAAGAGAGTTCAATCTAAAGACAAAATAACGCTTAAGGACTTAACATGATAGTTAGGTTAAGACCGCAAATAGTAAGATTTTCCATGGTACTTGTTACTCATACTGAAAAACTTGGTCGTTTTACAATTGTTTAAAGGTGTTTTAGACCTGTCAAAACGAACACACATATCGGTTCCAGATCAATTCTAGGTAAATTCTTACAATTGATTAGGAGTACAAATAGCAATTCATTAAACAACACATAGGCAAAATAGATGGGTCAATGCCGTAATTGTGATGGTCAACTCCAATATATGCCAACTGGTTTGTTTTTTCAAAAAAAATGGGTGTTGTGGTTTTTTTTATTTCAAAAAAAGTTAAAAGGTTTTTTCCGTAAAATTGCACTTTTATAAGGTTTTTTTTTGGCAAATTTTCCTTAATAAAATGAACCTCATTATACTTAAGTATGTTTTATACTTGAGTAATAACTAGGTGAGACTAATTAATAATCTACTTACAACACTATATATAAATATATACTAATTAATACTACCTCTGTTCCAAGTGTATTGCAACATAGGGGTTGGCACATTTATTAAGAAAAGCAAAAAAGTGGGCCATCTTCCCCACTTGCATCATGTGATAATAAGTAATGAAGAGAGAGAAAGGTTGCACATGTGATCTTTTTGGTGATTAAAATAGAAAGGTTGCAATTAATATGAAATTGCCAAATAAGGTAAAGGTTGCAATACACTTGGAACGGAGGTAGTATGTATATAGGCAAGGAATCTGGTGAAAACCAATCCTTATGCTGAAAACTGAAAACAAGCAAGCTAAGCCGTTAGATTATCCTTAGTATAATCTGATGGACGGAATTCACGAATGATAACTTTGACAAAAACAAAGCATCTCTCGTGCTTTCTCTCTCTTCCTCTTTTTTCTGCTCTTGAAAGTTGCGTCGCCTCCCTTCTCATTTTCTTGACCAATTTCTCAGTCGAAGAAAGCGAATTTCAGATCAAAATTGCTCTCAAAAGGTATGAGTTTCGTTACTTTTTATTCTCTCTATTAATTCATAGGTTACAATTTAATCGTTCTTAGGGTTGGACTCAATTATTTTGTTCATTTTTTACTTATTAAGTTGTGATTTAGTTATCTTGTTAATTTCTTTCTTTTTAAGTTAGGATTCAATTATGTTATTAATTTCTTGCTTTTTAGGTTAGAATTAAGTGTTTATGTCGAAATTTGGTTAATTTAGTTTTATTCAAGCAATACTCCAATGATTTGAAAGTGTAGTATTTGAGATTATATGAAACTGATACAATTGACGACGGTGACGGTGGAGGCAAGTCATTGAGTTCATCCAATGTTTCCAGCTCAATTTGTCTTGAACCTGTCACCGACAATGGTGTTAGATCCTGGGCTAAGCTTCAACGCGGTAATTGAATAACGAATTCGATCTTCAAAGATGAACAAAAGAGATATCTAGTGTTTAGAGAGAGTTTAGGGCTAATTGAGATGCTCTTGTAATTGCTTTATTCATGTCTAATATGCATTGATCTTGGTGTTTTGACACCTTAGGGTAGACCTTAATCAAGTTTATGCTAGGGCTTAGATTTCAATTACTCTTAATTGATTGTTGTTGTCTAGTCATTCCCTTGAATCAACTTAATTTCTAGACCAAGAGATTGGGTAGAAATTAAGAGGATCCTATTTAGGGGTTTTCCAATCAAATTGAATTCATTAATCAATTGGCGAAAGACCATTCCAGAGAGGATTTAGTCAATTGATTAATTGATTACTTTTGAGGACCATTCGAGAGAGGACTCAAGGACTTTAGAGGAAAACTTAACCTTGCATGTTATTCTCTATAGCTTCGTAGTTGCATTAGTGTCGTGTCTTGCCCGAGTTCATGCGAGTAATCCAAGCTCTAGTCTTTTTTCCATTATATTAATTCTCCTATTTGATTATTAGTCGGTATTCATTAGCTAGTTAATTAGTTGGTAACCTATTCAATCTCAAACCCAAAAATCCTTCACTTAGGTAGTTTTGGACTTAGTGGACTATAGTCAATCCCAATTTCCTTGTGGTTCGACCCTTGACTTGTCATTACTACGTACTTAGTAGTTGCTCGTTAGGTTTATAAATTGTATTTGCTAAGCGGTTCTTAGTGCCTTAACGCCACACTAAAAACCTCTTATCAAAATGATGAATTTCATCTTGGTAGGTAATCTGTGAAGTAATTGAGAGAATTAAATATAGAAGTAATTAAACATATTCTAACACCATACAAACCTACTAGCTCAATTGGAAGAGCATTGTGCAGTCGCACAAAAGATGTAGATTTCAATCCTACATAGGTTGCTTTATTAAATAATGTAAACCTTATTCTATCAAATGTATCTCTTTTGTTCATAGTCAACCTTATAGAATGAAGTTAAGTTTTGTCTCGAATTGATACTTAAGGAGCACTTTTCTTCCTTGGGATTCTTTTGTGTGTAAGCAGGTAACCATGAAAGGCATGTGTATTAGTTTTTACGGAGTTAAGCCCATAATTAGGATCTAAACTATTACTTTTTTCACTATTAAGGACCTGCATCTTTTTTTGCACTATTTAGGACCTGTAGTTGATTTTCCGGCTAGTTAACTCATCCTTAACCCAACTTGAGTCCACTTTTTTCATTATTTTCTACACTATTACCGTTAAGGACATGTATCTTTTTTTTCATGCACTATTTAGGACCTATAAAAAAATGCAAATTTCAACAAAAAAAGAAATAACGGTTGAAACACAAGAACTTTTAGTAGCATGGTTGTTCCAAAAGATCATCTATAACCCTAAACAACAACAGGTGAATTCATCTTCACGTCGAAAACATATTAAAAATCCAAAAAGGAAACAGAACTCCATTACAACTTCTTTAATCAACTTTCAACATTCCCCGTAAATTCAAGGCTTATCCAAACAAATCTGTAATTAAACATGTACTTGTACTTCAATATTAAATTATATGCAGAACCATAAGAGTATATAATTTGACAATGGCATGAGCAATGAAGATGAAATGATAGTGGCAGTGAACAAAGTCAAGATAACTAGCCAATTCACAAAAGATAAACAAATATAGAGATTCATACTCCTTATAGTCTAGCTAAACAGTAAGTCTTGTGTGCGACTTGCCACACCATTAACATGCCGTGTGGCGCACACACAATGACTATTTTAGATGGGGTTATCAACTATTCTAGTGGGTTACCAAGTGTTTCGGGGGTTATATACTATTTATGGGGTTACTAACTGTTTTAGGGGGGTTCCTGACTGTTTTAGGGGGGTTACTAACTGTTTTAAGGGGGTTACTAACTGTTTGGGGATTACTTACTATTTTAGGGGTTATTAACTCTTTGGAGAGAGGTTATTGACTTTTTGAACGGGGATTACTGACTATTTTATTTGTAAGGGGGTACTGACTATTAGGGGAAGCGGTTAGCGACAGTTTTGGGTAGGGGTGTTCACAAAAATCCGATCCGATTGATCCGATCCGCGATCCGATCCGAAATTTAGTGTTTCGGATAATTCGTATCGGATATCCGAAATTTTTCGGATCGGATTCGGATCACTCTTTTGGCTTTTTCGGATATCCGAAAACTCCGAATTATCCGAAAAATGTTTTAAAAATCGGATATTTTTCGGATAATTATCCGATCCGAAATATCCGACCCGATCCGAAATATCCGTAATTTTTTCCATTAAATAAATTTGATTTTAAACTTTTTTTTCACATAAAAATCGGATCGGATAATCCGGGTATCCGATCCGAAATTTCGGATATCCGAAAAAATGGGTATCCGAAATTTTCGGATCGCACTTCTTCCGATCCGAAATTTTCGGATCGGATCGGATAATCCGAAATGAACACCCCTAGTTTTGGGTGAGTTTGGAGAGTGAAAAAGTAATGTATGAGTTAATGAATATACCCGCATATAAGACTTTGTGCTAGCTAAAACACCAGTAGCTAAAACACAGTAGTAGCTAAATATATGAATGTGATAATGACAAATATAATTTCTTTGATCTTCAAATTGATCGTTTGCTTAGCGAGAGATATTCTAGAAGTAATTAAATAAAAGACATTTCTATGTCCAAACAATGAGATTCATACTCCTTATAGTCTTAAGTAAAACACCAGTAGCTTCAACGCTAAAATGAGATTCATAACCAACATAACATACTTGTAAATGAAACACTAACTGTAACTATTTACTGGACATTGGACAAATAACACTAGCTGCAACTCTAAAATTTCATAATATGAAATAAAGAAAGTGAGCAAAGAAAAAATTGTAGATGAAAGTGAAAAACAATGAGAACTACCCAATAAAAGTACAATGATCCAACTAGCCCAAAAACAGGAAAATGTTAATGTTTTTTAGGAGCTGAAAATGCTTACATTAACTAGGCTTAGAATAACTGTGTTGCTTCATTGTACAATGATCTAACTGATGTTATATTGGTTGTTCTATTTGTGTTTCTTGATTGGCTTTCATTGACACTTATCATCTGCAAAATATAAACACATTAATATCATGAATTTTAAAATGTGATTGAAATAAAATTTAAGGGTGATAGAACTTTTAAAACTAACCCCTTCCGGCCTTCCCCTGTTAATATATGCTTAAACACATAAAAGATTCAATTTTTTGAGTGATATTTTATCAACAAATCAATCAACAACATCAAAAACGTGATCTAGACCATAATCCAAGGGATTCTACATCAAAATTGCAGGAAAAAAGCTTGAATTTTCAAAATTCTACCATTCTAAAACCCTAAACCCTAGAAACCCATCAATTTATCAAACAAAATTTCATGTCGAACAAAGTACATAGATGAAGGATTAATTACCTTAAAGATGAGTGTGTTTCTTTAGAAAACATCGCCTCTAAACCCCCTTTTTTGATCTCTTCAAGAATGGAAGATGAAGAGTAAAACTCTGCATATAATAGAGGATATGTCTATGGCGCCAAGTTTGGATCTTTTGCAATTAAAACAACAGGTTATGTTTTGGGGTTTTACTAGCTTCATAAATTAAGGTGGGCTCACACTTAACCATGGTTAGAAATTATTGTCGGAAAATGCTTATGGGTCCTGATCGGTGAAAAAAAAGATACAGGTCATTAACGGTGAAAATAATAATAGTAATTGGGTCCTAATTGTTACCTTAACTCATTTTTTACATCTTCAATTGAACTTTGTTATTCATGCTGTCTCTTTGCTCCATTTGGGTGATCAAACAATTTATATTTGTACATTTCCGCATTTCTATCGTTACTCTGATTTTGTGGTTTTATCCTATTAATTATTTTGGTTGCAGTTTGGAAGGAGCAGGAATCCTTCGAGAGCTGGTAAATTACCTTGATGCCCATATGCCGAATATCGAATTGATTGCCAATGCAATAGGGGTTTTCTCAGCAATTATAGACAATGTTCCCCTTCCTGCAGCAACAATGGGAATGTATGATGTTCCTTATTTTCCTAAAGACTCTGAGTTCTAGCAGCTGATTGCATTTTGTGCTGATATTGGTGGTTTCTGTCTAGGACAGCTACTATGTGTGGTGGTCGGTACTTGGTGAAAAAAGTGGCCTCCAAACTTCCTTCATGGTGGTGGTTACCTGCAAAACAAGGTGGACCTCGAGGGTTGTTTCCGTGGAACGCCCCTCCGATGCCAAAGTCAGTCAAAGATGAACTCAAGGTCTCTAGTTGAGAGAAATGAGTACCAAGTGCAAGTATTTTGTGAGTGTTTGTGATAGTACGTACCTCACTCATGCATGGGCATAAGTATTTATAAGAGACATGGGCTTATGACTGACCTAGCAAAGTAGCTCCATATAGAAGTGGGCCAAAGTAATAAAGCCTCTGTTTCTGCCAAGAAACTTGAGATGATATGATTGATGATTTTGGAATGATCACGTGCAGTCTTTGCTCGAACCACGTGCTAACTGGATGACCTGCAAAACAGACGGAAGACTAACCCGGGGGCTTTCCGGACGTAGCTGTAATACCCCGATTTTTAACCTTATTTTATTATTAAAAAAATTAAGATTATTAAATTAAATATGACCTTGTTATCTTATTCATTAAGTATTGAGATATCTTATTAAAATATATTTTGATTTAATATTTAAGTTATTTTAATAGATTATTGATATTAATTAAGAGATTAAAATATTTTTGTAAATTTGGATCCATAGCAATCTTAGAGTTCATGTTCAAGTCCAAGCCCAATTCAAAATTCCCAACCAACCCAAAAACTATTTAACCCAAAAACAAAATCAGAAAAAGGAAAAAGGAAAAGAAAACAAAAGAAAATTCTCCTTCTTCCACCTCTGCTTCCCTTCTTCTTCACTTTCTTCTTCACTATTGGAGTACACAAGAGGCAATGAAATTAGCTACATGAAAATCTGTATTTAGATAAGAATGAAGTTGATTTTCAGATAAATATAACAAATCAGACAAACCCATTTAAAGATAAACATCATCAACCTCATCTTCATCTTCCTCATGCTTATCCATTAGGAGGAGGAACTCAATTTGAACTTGAACACCTCCAAAACTCTATAAATAGAGCATCCTTCAATCAAACTCATTAAGAAATCTGATTTCTAATTCTCTAAGAAATCCAAGCATCCTTCTTCTTCCTTAATTCCTCCATTTTCAAGTTTCACCATTAAAGAGGTGAAATCAAACCTTCCATAACCACCACCACCTCGTGCCACCACCTCGCCGCCCTTTTGCGCACCTCCACAGAACCACCAACCACCTTCCCCTTTGCGTTACAGCCACGCAGCACCACCTCCTCTGCTTCCCGTCTTCTCGCTGCTGCCCAGTTTCCCCCTTCCCCTGCTTCGCTGCTGGCTGCTGCACCGCAGCGCCACCACGCATTAACCTCGCCGGAATATTCCGGCCACCCAGAAGCCGCCAGCCCAGCCCACCACAACCACTACGCCACCCAGCTCTGCCTCATTCCTCCTCTCCTTCCTGCTTCCGTTTTGGTTCAAAGAAGGAACCAAGTTCCTGTTTCTTAATCAGTAACTTGGGTATTGAAATAACTAAAGTCAAAGTTGACTTTTACAAGGTATAAAGCCCATTTAACCATTTGTTTATTAATAGTCCAATTAGTGTTATAAATCATTTTAGAAAAATCAGTTTATGAAATTATTATTAATTATATATGAAAATGCCATTTCAAATATATATTGAGTTTTAAGAATAATGAGGTTTTAAATAAAGATTTCCGAAAACGGGTCATTAAGGAAAAGTCGTGATTAGTTGAGTGGATTCTATTGATATTTTATTGATGTTTATGGGGCGATAAACGGAATGTGGGAATTCGAAAGGTGTATGGATGGCGTTCTTGGAGTTATGATGATATTATGGATTTGAGCGGTTAAGGTAACCTTTATGTCCAGCATTAGACTACATGCCCGTATGTTAAAATGCAATTATATGAACCTTTGTACTATGATAATGGGATTTATGTTATTTAAATTAGATTCATGATATTACCTAGAGTTTATTTAAAGTTTATTGAATTTATATTTATATAGTATGAATTTCTTTTAAATGTGAATGATACAAGTTAAATGACCATCGTATGTTTAAGTAATAATTTATGAAATATGATCATGTAATATGTTTATTCGAGTAAAAGCATGTATATGTAAATTACTATTAATTTATAGTTACGATCAATCCATGATTCATGCTTATGTGAGTAAAAGTATACTTCATCATTAATATGTCTGAAAGTATCTGTTTAAGTGAAAGTATGATTTTACGGCTTTATCCATGTTTATATGAAACTCGATGTCAATATGAGTTATTAATCTAATTATTGTTCACATGATTATTTAATATTTATGTAAAGAATGTCGGTTCTGAGTTACGTGATACATGTTTATGTGATTTCGTAAATATATATATATAATTAATACTTTTATTACAAGACTCAAGAATCATGACTCATATGTATTAAATAAAGTATGTTGTTTCATGCTGTTATCCATGAGTTACATGCTTATATGATTTATGGATACATATGTTTAGTATTTCCATGATAAACTTATGACCTAGGATTTCTACCTCTGTGACTTATTAAAAGTAATCTTAAGTCAGAATCCATGTTCAGTGTGATATATGAGGTGTTGTTGTCCATTTACAGTTATTATGAAATATATGAGCTTCTGTAAAGCCAATTTAGTGTCTGGGAATACGTTATAAAATATTATAAGCAAAGTAATAAGTGTTGTATGATTATGTATTAAGTATGTTATCTTATGAGTCATGGGATGACGTTATGCTTTATGAATAACGGTAAGTATGAATGCTTTCTGAACCAAGATCGTCATTACGAATGGTTTCAAAGGTTTAGTGTACGCCTTATGAAAACTTATGAATACTGAATGTTGTTTACGATATGATTTTACTACCTATATAAAGGTAGAGCTGAGCTGAATGATTAAAGTATATTGAATATCACTGATGGATATTAAAAGTTATGAAACATGATAAGTTCAAGTGAAAGAACTGGTTTGTTAGCTGTATATATCCTGACTGATGGTCATGCACGTACCGAGCTGTTTACTGTTACTGGGGCACTGGCCCGCTACTGTTATTACTGGGGCACTAGCCCGCTATTGTTATTACTGATGAGCACTGGCTCTTTTACTGGGGCACTGGCCCATTGTGGGAGACGTCCCACCAGCTGAAATACTGTCCAACAACCAGTATAAAACTGATTAAAAAGGAATTATGGGTTATTATGAATCATACTGTAATCATAAATGATTGAATTATTCTTTCCTTCTGTTTAAAGTCTGAAGTTACATTTTAAACGTGATGGATTTACTCAATGTTCATTCTTAATTGTTCATGACACGTGCCTTAAAGTAATTAACGTAATTATAGATGCATGACGATAATTTCTTACATGGTTTAGCTTCCAAGTTCTGCACAGTTTACATATATTCTTATGAAGTATGAAAGTGTCCGTTAACATGATTGCATGTATCGTATGAACGTGAGTGTTATATGTCAAGTATGATTTATATGACAAATATGATTATTGTATTATTTCAAGGAAATATGATTTACATGTGCAGTATGTTTCTGCTTCATCTTCTAGAAATATATGCTTGAAAATACAAATGTTTTCGAACCAAAACCGTTTTTACGGGCTGGAGTAAAGTTACGAGTTTTCCACTCATTTTGGAATGTTTTCTGTCTTTTCTTGTTTCTCTATTTTTCTTCTGAACGAAGCTTAGGCTATGAACGAAGGATCAAGATGAATTCGGGAAAAGCAAGTGCTTGGGATGGATTTCAAGAAATGAGATGAAGCAAGTATTTAAGGTCTTAGTTGTAATTATGAGATATTGAGCTTTTGTAAGAATATTATATTATTGGTGGGCCATAAACCACAGGTTTAAGGAAACGCTTCCGCAAATCTTGTGATTAGTTATAATTAATGATGATTAATTAAGGCACCCGTTTTCGGGGCGTTACAGTAGACGCTCCGATGCCTAAGTCAGCGATGCGGAGTTATGATGGGAAAGATGATGTAGAAGCTTATGTAAGCAATAAATAGGGGTAGGTAGAGAAATGATTAATTACCCTTTACTGATGGGATGGTTGATGCTTTTATAGGCAGAGATTCCTGGAGAAGGAATCCAGCGATATGGGATCCTTGCTGTTATAACTTATGGTTCCTGGTTATCAGGAGCAAGGGCATTTTTGTCTTTTCCCTGAGGAATTGGGCTGGCCACAAGGTGGGCCCAAACAATTAGCCCCGCGCCAAGGGCGTAAAACGTAATGACCCCGTGAGTTGGCGGATTGGGCCGTTGGCGGAATGTGATTCTGACCGAATATCTCCGGAATTGAAAGTAACGCTTGTTGGCCTTATGGAATAAGAGGGAATGTGGTGTTTCCCTTCGGAATTCTGAGGAGGGCCATGTGTACTGTTGATGGGATTCCGAGGGCCATCACATCTTATTTTATTGAATTCCGAGGGAGGTAAATGGGACTAACCTTGGAATTCCGAGGGCAGTCGTATGAGACTTGGCCTTGGAATTCCGAGGACAGTCATATGGGACTACCCTTGGAATTCCGAGGGCAATCATATGAGACTGGGCCTTGGAATTCCGAGAGTCATAAGTATCGTTTTGGGGTTTCTAAGGATAATGAGGGTGTTTTTTACCAAATTCCGAGGGCCTCCCTCGTGCTGTTCATCATAGGCCGAGGGGGGTATGAGGGTATTGTTCCTTGGATTCCGAGGGCCTCCTAGGACACTGTTCATCGTGTGCCGAGGGAGGTGTAGTGATGAACCCCTCTGTTTCCGAGGGCCTCCTTGGTGCTATTTGTGATGTGACGAAGTATATTGGTGACATGCCTCGGATTCCGAGGGCAACCTCGAACATTAGGCAAGGTAGGGTGTCGGAATACACTAAGGGATGATAAACCTCTTTATGCATTCCGAGCACCTACGTGCTATTTAGTCATACTTTGACTAAGTTAAGATGAGTGGTATCCATGATTCCGAGGACGACCGCTAGGCGAGGTAGGGTGTCGGAATACATTAAGGGCTAATAAGCCCCTTATGTATTCCTAGCACCTACATGGTACTTAGTCATCTTTCAAATAACCATTTAATTTGCCCTGATCCGCGAGGTGGTCGAGGGCCTTTTTCAGTTCCCTGCAGTCTTTTGTGGTATTCACACCAAAGTTTCTTATCCCTCCAAGTGCTGGAGGTTTTGATGGGGGGAGGACGAGGAAGCATTGACTTCTCTTTCAAATCTAGGTAGATTTCTCTCCGGTTTCTGTTGAAACGAGGGTCATCCCCATTGTCAGAGTGTCGCAACAATGTTGGGGGTAGGCCCTGTCTCGACCTTCTTGACACCTCTCGGGTGTCCTTTGTTTCTTCCCTCTTCTTTTTGTGGTCTTTTGTCGGTTTGCAAATTTCGGTGGCTTGAATGAACTTCTGAGCCCGATCCATAGCTTCCGTGAATGAGTTGACTTGGTTTTCGGCCAATTGCCATTTAAACTTCCCAAACAGGAGCCCCGACATCAGGGCTGTGAAAGCTACGACATCGTTTAAGTCCGACACCTTCATTGATTCCTCGTTAAACCGTTTGATGTAATAGCTCAAGCTTTCATTGTCTTGCTGTTTGACACTCATCAGGTGGATGCTGGTCTTCTTGTGTCTTCGACCGGCAACGAAGTGTTGGAGGAAGAGGGCTTCCAACACTGGGAAACTTGTAATGATTCCAGGGGTCAATCCGGAGCACCAGCTGAGGGCCAACCCTTTAAGTGTTGTCGGAAGAACCGACACCATGTAGCTTCACATCCCGTTTGCACACTCAAGTGGGCTTTGTATGCCGCCATGTGGTCTGCTGGATCTGTCCCGCCACCGTAGTGCTCAATCGGTGGGACTTTTACCTTTCTCGGGCTGGGTGTATCCATGATCTGTTTGCTGAAATGGGTCATGAAGGAGAGTACTCCTGAATTTCCGAGGGGAGGCCCGTCCTCGTGATATGACGAAGCGCTCGCCTCTGTGTATCCTGACGTTCTGACCGACCCACGTAGTGTTTGTACTGACCATGATTGATTTCTTCGTGATGATGCTCTAGCTGAGTGTGCTTCTTGGTGCCGGTTAGGCTGAGTTTGTCTGGTTGCTTCAAGAGGCCTTTCACGTCTCCTGTTCAGTAGGTTCCTTACATCTTCTCTCCGTCTGAGGAGTCTTTCTTCTATTATCCTTCGGGTGTCCAACCCGTGATTTGGTCTGTGCCCCTCACTC
Organism: Patellifolia procumbens; assembly: GCA_947645195.1. Classification (NCBI taxonomy): domain Eukaryota; kingdom Viridiplantae; phylum Streptophyta; class Magnoliopsida; order Caryophyllales; family Amaranthaceae; genus Patellifolia; species Patellifolia procumbens. The sequence goes on from CANSGD010000016.1 coordinate 7,144,373, forward strand.
CTGGCGGTCCGAGGCATTCTAAATCGAGGGGAGAGTATTTGCTGTGCGGGGTCCCTTGTTGTCCGAGGGGACCTTTCCCGCTCTCTGTGTGTGTCGTTTACTCGCGGACCTTTCTCTCCATTGAGGGGAGGCGTATGGTTAGTGTTCGACAAGCGTTGACTTCCTTGAAGAGCCTGGACTATGTCGTTGATCCTAGAATTCATCATGGCCTCGAGGTGTTCGAGGTCGTACCTGGTAACTGTGAGGTCTCCGTGTCTGTCTCTTCGAGAATGTCCGTTCCCATTTCCAGTGTGCTGGGCAGTCTCTTGATTGACAGGTTCCTCTTGAGCGGCTGGTTGACGCTCGACAGCTGGAGTGGCTCTGCGTGGTCTGGCCATGGCTTTTTGTCGACTGACTTTTGTGTATCCCCATAGACGGCGCCAAACTGTTTCTGCCAAGAAACTTGAGATGATATGATTGATGATTTTGGGATGATCACGTGCAGTCTTTGCTCGAACCACGTGCTAGCTGGATGACCTGCAAAACAGACGGAAGACTAACCCGGGGGCTTTCCGGGCGTAGCCGCTCCTATGCCTAAGTCAGCGATGCGGAGTTGTGATGGGAAAGATGATGTAAGCTTATGTAAGCAATAAATAGGGGTAGATAGAGAAATGATTAATTACCCTTTACTGATGGGATGGTTGATGCTTTTATAGGCAGAGATTCCTGGAGAAGGAATCCAGCGATATGGGATGATGTAAGCTTATGTAAGCAATAAATAGGGGTAGATAGAGAAATGATTAATTACCCTTTACTGATGGGATGGTTGATGCTTTTATAGGCAGAGATTCCTGGAGAAGGAATCCAGCGATATGGGATCCTTGCTGTTATAACTTATGGTTCCTAGTTATCAGGAGCAAGGGCATTTTTGTCTTTTCCCTGAGGAATTGGGCTGGCCACAAGGTGGGCCCAAACAGCCTCTATTGTTTTACTGTCCAGAGCTCTGGCCCAGAGGGGTCTGCCCGGTGAGGTCTGTCTTGCTCTGGGCGCTCTGACGTAATCTGGCATAACGTTGTGGTCTATTGGGCAGACCCTATACAATTTGCCCCCAGACCCAGTTCTTGTTAATAGCAATGCACTGGTATGACTGTTCTATTCCGGCGTTATGCTCTTCACAGATATGTGGACTACTCCTCTACTGATTCTCCACCTCTTTTTCAGAGGGCTTCTGTCTTTCCCGCTCATTTTGGTGGTGTGTTGAGCAAGAGTCATTAGTTGTGTTTGAATTAATGTGTCTTTTGGGGTTCCCAAGGAGTGTAATGATGAGCAATTACTGTTGATGGGGTGTAGCTGGCCAATTTATAGGCGGATTTCACCATTTCTAAAACTTTTTCCATTCCCATTCTCTTCGAATTCCCTGTTGCTTGTTTCTCTTGCTTTTCCTTGCGAATTCGTCTTTGCCCTGGCAATTCTTCGTACGATTTTCACTAGTTTCTTCTAGATTCTCTCCTTTTTAGTCTTGGTTTCAAGGCTGTTGCACTTTTCTGCTCTTTTTTTAGCACTTGACTCTTCGTCTTTCAACTATCTCCATTCACGAACAGGTATTTTTTGCAAGAACTCACTTTACTCTCTTTTTTCCTGCTTTCCATGGTGGTCTGGCATGGTAGCATCATTATGGACGGATATTTCTCTTTTTCCCTCTTTATTTGCGGTTTCTCTTGTTGTTTCCTAGGGATTAGGGTTGGCTTTTTTTTTATTGTTGGTGTTGTTGGTCCCGTTTTGGTGTCATCTCATCATTCATATAGTTGTTTTTGCATGTTGATGTGCTTCGTTTTCGTTCTGCTGCTCTGGGCTTGGCTCTGCGCTGCCTGTTCGGCTGAGCTCAGCTCTGCTCCTTTGGTTTGGTTCTGCTCTACCTCTTCGGTTGAGGTCTGACTTGATTGTTCAATTTAGCTGTACCAAGCCCTCCCATTTTGTTAGGTGTTGTTTAGTTTGGGTTGTTCTTGTCCTATTATGCCCTAATCTTGCGTATTTCTGTTATCTTCCTTAATATCTCCTTTATTCATTCTGCTAGATTGCCTTTGTGAAGTTTGCTTTGTTTTGTTGTGTGGTTGTTGTATAATCTACAAGAAAATATCCTATTTCTTGTCTTCTTGCACCTAATATGTGTCCTTTTCTTGGCTATCTGTGGTCCTCTTATGTACCATACATATCCTTGCCCCCCAGTCTCGTAGCTCTAGAGGTGCCAGACTCTTTTGTGCTAGATTATCTTGCCTGATGTGTTTTTCCTTCTCCTCTTCTGTGTTGCAGAATGTCTTCTTCTAAGGCTGGGCCGTCTAAAGAAAAGGAGAAGGCTATGCCCTCCTCTTCGAGGACGTCTTCTGGGTCTGATTCTGACGGTGCTCTCTTGGATGACACTCAGTCTCCATTTGTGAAGCTGAACCTCCCTCGTTATAAAGATGAGATGGTACTAGAAGAATGAGAGATTTTCAACCCTTGGGATGGGTTGCGGGATTAGGACTTGGGTCCTAACACCAAGAGGTTCCCGGAGGGTTATGTATTCAAAACTCCCCAACGTGCTATAAAGTGGGAGTACAACTAGGATGAGATGCGGCTCACTGCCCTATATGAGAACAAGAGCAAACCGTACCTCAGCAAGAAAGCGGTTGTGACTCTGCCTTAGAGCCATGCTGCTTATTATATTAAGCTTGCCGTGAAAATCAAGCCCTTTCGTGGTTTTTGGGTGGTGAATCCTACAGCATCTCAGAGTCTGGCAGATGTGCCTGAGGGGTATACTGTTGCCTATATGAAGCAGCTAGAGTTCGGGCTGAGGTTCTCGATTCACTGGTTTTTGGAGAAGGTGTTATGTGAATATAGGATGGCACTCTGCCAAGTGAATCTCCAGTCTCTGAAGAAGGTTATGGGATTCATCTGGGTCTGTGAGGCCCTGGTCTTACCTTTAACCATGAAGTTCTTTTGTTGCCAATTCTATTTCAAGAGGCAGGGCGAGCAATTTGGCTATTTTTCGGGGGCGGTCCGTGCGCAATTTTTGACGGTATTTCCGGTTGACAACACCTTGAAGGAATAGAGAGACAGTTTTGTTTTTGTACGGGTGCCGGTGCAAGCTGGGCATCCGTATCAGTTCAAGGCCCCTCTACGGCCCGTGAAAACTCTCTTCCTGAAGCAGTTGGACCCTGACTCCTTGAATTGGGACGAACGGGTGGCTTATTACTACTACCGGACTGCGTAGAAGGGTGTCGTTGATGGGAAGGCCTCGCTTCCCAAGTACTGGTTGCCACATTATTATGTGATGTGTCAGAACTTCTTTCTGAAAATAGGGAAGCTATCCCCAGATTACACGACGGGTAAGTTACTCTTTTATTTCTCGTTCTGGTCTTTCTTGTCTTTTTCATTCTGCAATCATAGAATATTCACTTTTCCTTTCTGTTGTTCCATTTGGCACTCATCATTCCTGATCTCTGCAGCTCCGAGCAGAAGGAGAGTCCGTCGTCTCATAATGGGTGGGTTCTGAGCTTCATGTCTTGCTCTGCCCCTCTATCTTATGTGTTGGCCTGCTCTGCAGACCTCTTGTTCTGACACTAACTTTGTATTGTTTTATCTTACAGAGACTTTGGGCTCTGCGCTCCCTCACGAGCTGGGTTTGAGTGAGTCTCCAGGTTGCCGTAGGTACCGTTCGGTGCCGAGTCCCGGATCATATGTGGTTCCAGACTTCATCAGAGAGATTTCCAACACTCCTAGGGACTACATCTATTTCCAAGTCTCCCGCCCGGAGTTGATGGACAAGCATTATGGAACCGTCTGGGCGGTGGGAGGCCCGTCGGCTACCATCAAAGAGATTGACGTCTCTGATGATGATGGTGAGGAGGATGAGGAGGAGGAGGTGCCTATGATGACTCATCGTCGCCAACCGTCTAAGGGTCCTGGTGGTGATGACGAAGAGAATACGGAGGAGGGATATGAGGATCTGCTGGGGTCAGGATCCCCCTTGGTAGTTCAAACTCTTCAGCGGATCCTTCCATGTACCCCTGAGAGGGAGGTTGCGCAGACAGGCAATATTTCTCTAGCATACCTCTTTGACCATGGGTTTTCTTTGAAGGTTATTTTAGCTTTCAGACACTCAAGGGGGTTTGATCTGTTTCAGATCTGCGTGCGCCTAAGGGGACTCCGGTTGAGGAGGCTCAGATCCCCCTTATGGTGTTAAGACTAGAGATTCTCAGCCCATGGAGGAGGGCTAGACTATCCCAGGTTTGTGTTGTCTTTTTCTTGTTTTTGATCCTTATTTGTTCTTGATTGCATTGTAGCTGACTTTCTGCTGAATTTGGTGTCAGATCCTGCAGAACAGGATGTGCCTCAAATGGAGGAGGTGCTGGATCCCCTGCAGCATGAGTGAGTAGAGCAGCCGGTCCCTATCCCATCTCAGGTTGTAGAGACTTCGGTTTCTCCTCCTTTCCGAAGGCCTTCTCCTGCCAGGAGGTCTGCTCCTCCCCCAAGGGGATTCAAAGAGCAGGTTGTTGCTCTAAGCCCTGAGCAGATAGCTCGCCTCGTGAGTACTCTCTTCTTCTTCTTTACTCTTTCTTGGCCCTTCTACCATATTTTGACTTAAGCTGACATATATTTCTCTACTGTCTTTAACTTTTTTAAGCGTGAGGTTAGACGCAAACGGGCTCACGCTATTGGGGCTTCTCTGACTCCCCCAAGACCGCAGGCCAGTCAAAGACTTCTGCGGAGGAGGTGCGGGAGCCGATTTCAGAGTCATTGCCTGTTCCTTTGGCTTCTTCTCACTCACAAAAGAGGTCTACAGAGGGGCAGAGCTGCGAGAAGGAGCCCCCCAAAAAGAAAGCTCGCTTACCTGATGACCTTGCCTTGGTCATCGACGTCGAGGTGGAGTAGAGGACCTCAGGTGCGGTCTCTGAACTTTTTTCGTTGTCGGGTCTTAGTTTTGGCCCTTTCCCTTCTGTAGATATCACTGACCTTTCTCTTGGTTCAGGCTCTCTGCAGGGGGGATCGATGGATACACGGCGCGGTGGTGCCCTTGTCTAATCCCAGTGAGTGGCTGAAGATGCTTGTCAGCCGCTTCTCGCCTGAGTACACCGTTCAGGATGTGCCTTGGTAAGTTATCTGCTTTCTGTAGAATGTATTCTGCTATTATGTGCTCTGTTTATGAATTCTCATAATAGTCGCCCATCCCATTGCTTTATTTCATTTCTGACCCCATCCTGTTTTTATGTGTAGGCTGCAAGGGTCGGGGCCTTCATTGGAGAGTTTTTCCATGTCCTTGGTTTAGGCAGGCAGACGGCTGATATCCCAGAACTCTAGCAACTCAAGAATCAGCTGGAGTCAACAAAGCAGTGGGCTGCGTCCGTCAAGGCTGATAGGACTCTGACCCAGAAGCTGCTGGATGAAGCCATAGAGGAGAGGGATCGCTTGAACGTCGAGCGCGACTCTTTGAAGACTTCCAACTCCCATGTACAGGGGATGTTGAAGGAGCAGAAGTTATTGCGGCGAACAACACGAGGCTCTCCTCTGAACTCAAGGAGGCTTCTGCCCGGGCCTCCATTGTCGAGGCCAAGCTGCAGAGCATGATGAAGGAGTTGGGGCAGCTTAAGGGTCAGTTCTCTCCTCTACAGGCTGATCATGATGGCTGCTCAGGTAAGCTAGAGCAGCAGGCTAAGGAAGTGGAGCAGACTCTTCTGGCCAAGGTTGCCGAGGTGAAGGAAGAGGTTGCCGAGGCTCTGAAGGCGAGAGTCTGCGTTAGAGGCTGAGTTCTCCAAGGTCTTAGCTGACAGGGAGGCCTAGATGCACTTTGAGGAAGTTGCCAGGGCGGCAGGGATGAAGGAGGCTTTCAAAGTCAAATACTGGGATGACTGCAAGTATGTCGTTTGCCGAGCTCTCTGGCATCTTCAGCCCACTTTTGACTGGGTTGCCTTTGAGGAGGCGTACGACAAGGGTGTGTACATGGACCAGTCGGCTACCCAGGATCTCAGAGACTTGGAGCTTCTCTACTCTCTGCCTGTAGAGGAGGGGAGCTCTGAGAAACAAGTTGATGGGAGCTGTGGTAGGGATGGCAGCTCTGATCCCGATTAATAGGAACTCGGGCGGCTATCTCACACTTCGCCTCAGTCTTCTTGTGAATCATTTCTAAGCTGCTAAGGTGGATGAGCTGGGAGCCTGTGCTGAACTTACTATAGTCCCCCGTTTTTGCCCTCCGATCACGTCCCTAATTGACTTCTTGTAATATTTGTAATTAAATAGTCAAACAATAGTTTATCGTCTGTATTTGCTCCCTCTTTTGTTTAGGTAGCCGCCTTCCTTTGTAATAGATCTGTAGTTTCTGTTCTGGCTTCTGACCAGAACTTCTTTGTAAAACTATATTTTCTGAGAAATGCAAGTCCCTTCATTCTGACTAGAACTTGTCTATTTATTAGTTTTGTATCTTGACTTGTATGTTTTCATTCTGCCTTGAGTTGGCAGAGTGCCATACAAGATACGTAATCCGTGTCGTATTTGTCCTCTGCTAAGGTGGGGCATATTTTCTACTTCTTACCGTGCACCCTCCTTTCTTTCACAATCTGTCTATTCTGCTTTGGCAAGAGTAGGCAGATTGGATTAGATGGGGTACATGGTCGGTCGCTTTCTATGTGTGCCTCCGGGATGTTAGCGTTTGACCTTAGGGGCCCTTTATTTGTTTGCTCTGCTCTACCTACTGTTGTGGACATCGGTAAGCGAAGCGATCCTAAGGTGTTTTGACGCCCTAAGTCGCGATAGCTTTTAGGCTTTTAAGGGTTCTGCCCATTTACGCCTTCTGCCAACGCCCCTCTTTTGGGATGCACTTGGTTCTTTTTTGAACTCCACTACTCCTATAGACCTTAGGTGTCTCTGACTTATCCTCGCTGATTTTTGGGCCTTTCGCCCTGCAAAGCTTGGGGATAGAGGTCAATGACATTGCTAAATCGAGCCGATGACCGAATCACTCTGTTGGCCTTGGGGCTCTAATGAGTGTTTTATCTTACGGTCGGTTCCCTTTTGGTGTAGGCAGCTTCTGTGCTCAGCGGGCCTTTTCAGCCTCTGTTCTGGCTCAAATCATGTCCCACTCTGTCAGAACGGGGGGGGGGTTTCTCCCTCCTTATCTGTCAGCAGTTATTATTTTCGGTGTTGTGTTTAATCTGAAGGGGGGATGGGGGTTTTCAGCAACATGAGAAACGTGTAGCTCAAAAGGGTGGCTCAAAGGCCTTTCATTCATGAACTTATTTGGTACAATAAGATTTACACAAAGTATTTCTTCAATATTCGGGCATTCCAATTGCTTTTCAGCTCACTCCTATCCATTCTCTTCAATATGCATGTTCCGGGGTACAACTCGTCACTGACCTGATAAGGCCCTTCCCATTTGGTAGATAGCTTCCCGTGGATTTTATCCTTCTGCACAGCCGCTGCGTTTCTGAGTACCAGATCCCCCACTTCTAGAGGTTTGGACCTCACTCTGCGGTTGTAGTTACTGCTAATTCTGTCCTTGTAAGCCTCTATTATGAATTTGGCTTCATTTATGAGCACATCCAGCAGATCCAGGTTGGTTTTGAGAGCTTCATCTTTCATGTTTGGCTCAAGTAGGTTAATCCTCAGACTCTCAGACCCAATCTCAACCGGCATAATAGCCTCTGAGCCGTACACAAGATGAAAAGGAGTCTGCCCAGTTGACTCCTTGACAGTGGTTCTGATTTACCACAGAGTGTTGGGCAGCTCTTCCAGCCATTTGCTTTTTTGTTCTTCCAGCTTCTTCTGCAGCCCTATTAATATCTGCTTGTTGGCTGCTTCAGCCTGGCCATTGCACTTAGGGTTGTAGACTGAAGATAATGCGTACTTGATCCCAAACTGTCCCAGCCATTCTGAGAGTGGCATGTTGATTGTCTTCCGTGATCAAACACAAAAGCTTTTGGGATCCCGTACCTCGTGATGATGCTCTGCCAAAGGAACTTTTTGACTGCTGCCTCCGTGATGGTGGGTAGGGTTTCTGCTTCCATCCACTTGGTGAAGTAGTCCACCCCTACGATGAGCCATCTCTTCTGGTATTGAGTCGTTGTGAAGGGTCCCAAGATATCCAGTCCCCATTGAGCAATAGGGATGGGATTGTAGATAGACATGAGAGCATTGGCGGGAAACTTGATGTTTGGGGCGAACCTCTGGCAGCTGTCACACGTTTTCACCAGAGCCTCTGAATCTGCCTTCATTGTAGGCCAATAGTATCCTGCTTTGAGAGCTTTATGGACCAGGGCTCTGGGTCCAATGTGATGTCCACAGAGTCCTTCATGAATCTCTCTCAGTATGTAGTCTGCATCTCTCTACCCTTTGCATTTGAGTAGGGGCAGAGAGAAAGACTTCCTATATTGCTCTTCCCCAATCAGGCAGTATCGACAGGCTGTCAGCTTCAGTTTCTTGGCTTTCATTTTTCTCTCAGGTAGTGTCCCGCTCTGCTTGTACATCACGATTTCTTTAATCCATTCTGGCATGTCGCCCACTTCAAGAACATGCTCTGCATCCTCGCATATTGCGCTGGTGGGTCTGACCTCTACCAGAACAGACCTGTTTAACTCCTGTAGGCTGCTGCTTCCCATCTTTGATAGTGCATCCGCTTGGGCATTTTGCGCTATTGGGACTTGCTCTATCTTAAAGCTTTCAAATTTTGCAATTAAGGCCCTCATTCGGGCCAGATAACTCTGCATTGTGGGCTTCTTAGCCTCATACTCCCCCTTAACTTGATTGGTTACCAATTCAGAGTCAATCTTTAAGTGGACGTGTTTGGATTCTAGGGTCTGGCAGAGCTGTAACCCAGCAATAGGGGCTTCGTACTAGGACTCATTGTTGGTTGTAGAGAACAAGAACTTCAGAGCGTACTCAATGATTTTCCCCTCTAGGGTCTGATGACCACCCCCACCCCTGACCCATTGATGGTCGCAGATCCATCCGTGAAGACCTCCCATGTTTTGGGTTCTGCAGTGGTTTCTTGGTAGGAGCATTCTGCAAGAAAATCTGCCAGAGCCTGTGCTTTGATGGTTGTGCGCGGGGAAAATTTATTCCAAAGCCTGTCAATTCAAGTGCCCAGTTCATGATCCTCTTTTCGACTTGCCGATTTTCTCCATAGCTTTCTCTAAGGGCATATTTGTCAGCACTATTACATGATGTGCATCGAAATACGGCCTTAGGTTTCTGATGGCTAGCACCATGGCGTATGCTGCCCTTTCAATCAGGGGTATCGTGTTTCTGTGCCAGTGAGCGTGTGGCTCACGAAGTATATTGGATGTTGCTTCTTATCCTCTTCTTTCAACAAAACTGCACTCACAGTTACTGTTGTGACTGCAATGTATAAAGAATGTCTCTCTTGTATTTGGTCTTGCCAGAGTTGGCAGACCGGACAAATGTGCTTTCAATCTCTCAAATGCTTCTTTTTGCTCTGCCTCCCACTTGAACTCCTTGTTTTCTTTCAGAATCTTGAAGAATGGGAGGGCTTTCTCTGCTGATTGTGCTATGAACCTGGACAGGGCTGTCATTCTGCCTGTCAGCCTCTGTATATCTCTGATACTCTTTGGCTTTGGTAAGTCCATAGCTGCTTGTACCTTGTCGGGATTCGCATCGATCCCTCTCTCGCTGACCATGTAGCCTAGGAATTTCCCTGACCGCACTCCGAACATGCATTTCTTTGGATTAAGTTTCATGTTGTCCTTTCGGAGGTTGGCAAAGGTCTCCTTGAGGTCTTCCATGTGATCTGCCTCTGTTTTGCTCTTGGTGATGACGTTGTCAACATACACCTCCAGATTCCTTCCCCTCTGCCCTGCGAAAACCTGGTCCACCAGCCTCTAATAAGTGGCCCCTGCGTTCTTCAGCCCAAACGGCATCATCAAATGGCAGAATACCCCAATCGGGGTGATGAATGATGTTTTTTCTTTGTCTGCAGGGTCCATAAATATCTGATGGTACCAACTAAAGGCGTCCATGAAGCTGAGCAGCGCGTGACCACTAGTGGAGTCTACCAGCTGATCGTTTCTTGGCAACAAATAGCAGTCTTTTGGGCAGGCCTTGTTGAGGTCTGTGAAGTCCACACACATCCTCCAGCTTCCGTTTTCCTTTTTCACCATGATCACGTTGGCCATCCATTCTGGGTATTTGCAAGGTTCAATGAAGCCTGCTTCTAACAATTTAGGTACTTCCTCCTCAATGGCCTTGTTTTTCTCCGTTGAGTAGTTCCTTCTCTTCTACTTCACAGGTCTTTGTCCTGCAGTAGTGTTCATCTTGTGGTTGATGGTGGCTGGATCTACCCCTGGCATCTTAGCTATTGAGAAGGAAAATCCTTCTGCATTCTCCTTCAGCAGGCTGATCAAATTTACTCTAGTTTTTGGGTCCAGATCCATGCCTATCCTCACTGCTCTGCCCTCTTATGGCCCCAAGAGAACCTCTTCGGTTTCTTCCCCGAGCTGGGGCTTGCTGTTCTCGTTGCCAGTTTCTACCCGGGCATCGGCCTCGTTGGCAATTGGTGTCTCTATTGCTTTCTGTTTCTTCTCGGCTTCTTCAGCCTTTTCGTTCTTTTCTTTCTTTTTGGCTTCTTCGGCCTTGTTCTTCTTGGCCTCTTCAGCCTGGACTTTCTTATCTTCCTTCTTTTCTTTTCTCCTCTTCCTCCTGGACCCAGAGTGGTCAGGGGGAGGAGGTCTTTTGTCTTTTTTCAGGGCAATCAGGTTGTAAGATCTGGCTGCCTTCTGGTCTCCTCTTAGCCTGCCCAGCTCACCAGATTTGCTAAGGAAAAGCATGGTCTGGTGATGGGTGGAGGGGATGCCTTGCACTACTTCAAGAAATTTTCTTCCCATCAGAGCATTGTATGGTGACGGGAGGTCTACTACTAAGAATTCCTACATCACTGTTCTTCTGACCCCACTATGGTCTTCTGCATTTACAGCCAGATGTACTTTTCCCTCTTAGATGATAGAGTTTCCAGTGAACCCGACAATAGGGGTTCCCCCTTTTTTCAGCAATGACATGTCCAGCTCTATCTTCTCGAAGGTTTCCTTGTACAGGATGTTTACGACGCTTCCGCCATCTAACGATATCCTTCGGACGTCTGTTGCAGATCTCCAGACCCACTACTAGTGGGTCAGAGTGTGGGAAACTCACGCCTTTGCAGTCTTCGGCTGTGAATGTCATGTTTGGCAGGTTTGGACTCTCTCCCATCCCATTGGGTTCGAGCTACCAAATATGACGTAAATTATTTTCTTCTTCCCCTCCCTGATCTCGGCCTGTTAGTTTTGTGGTTTCTTCCCTTCGTTCTGTTGCTCTCTCTCTTTGATTCCCTGATTCCAGACGAGGTACTCTCTGAAGTATCCTCTTTTAATCAGGCCCTCAAGGTTATTCTTCAAGCTGATGCAGTTCTAGGTTTTGTGGCCTGGGGCCTCATGGAAAGCACAAAACTCTGCCATGTTTGGGCCCAAGCTCCTCTTTGTTAGGGGGGGGTGGCCCACTTTAGGTCATCCCTTAATTTGCTAGTGTGTGGCAGAGCATTCCTCAGAGCGTGCAGAGCTAGCTTCTGTTCAAGTTCTGGGATGTGCACCAGCTCCTTGTTGATTCTTCTAATAAAGTCCCGCAGTCTCTCGTTAGAGTTCTGCTTCAGCAGCAGTAACTCATGAGTGGATTTGCTCCTTCGTCTCTCACTAAGAAAATGCTCTTTGAATCTCTTCTCTAGTTCATCAAAGTTAGCTATTGTGCCTTGTGGGATGGTTCTAAACAAGGTCTAAGCTATTCCAGTCAGAGTGGCCGGGAAGTGCCTGCACCATATATCTTCGTTGTAATTCCCCAGCTCCATGTGGTTTTCGAAAGCTGCTACATGTTCCTGGGGGTCTCCCTCTCCTTCAAACTTGAGAGGGCCTGTGTCTGTTAGATATGATTCCTCTGAGGTCTGAGGAGGTCCCATTGCGCCGGATCCCTCTTCTAGGATTGGCCCTAATCTCTCGCTTACAAGCCTTCTGTGAGGGTCTCCTCTAAGCCTTGACAGAGCTTCTTCAGCCTCTGCATTATGTCTGGGCCTTATCCGTGGGCGCTATTGTGCTGTAGCCCCTTGATTCCTTCTCCTGACAGACCTGTATTCAGTGGGTATGGCATTGCTGAAAAAGCTGGGGTTCTCTTCTTGCATGATCTTTGTGTCCCATTCATCTTCTAGCCATCCTCTTTGTATGTATCTTGGTCCAGAATGACTGGATACACCATATTCAGATGTGGGAACTGGACTGCGAACTCTTCAGATGACAGCTGTTAGTGTCTTCGAACTGAATCATTGGCTCTCAACCTTCTGCTTCTTCGGGGTGGTTGGCTTTCAATGTTATCCATGTACTGCTGAGCAGACTGTAGCACAGTGATGGCTGCTTGGAGCACTTCAGGGATGGGCATGACCAAGGAGCTGCTTGGTGCCCCGTTTCATGAGTGTAGGTAGCTGTGCTACCCCTTCTTGTTGACCTGGTGGTCGTTACCCTCGATGGAGAGTAGCTTTCATCTTCAGAGCCATTGGAATCGGATGTTGCTTGGTAAGGAACCACCATAGCGAAGTTGTAGATTGGACTTTTCTACTCTCTCTCTCCTTTTAGCGCCAAATTGTTTCTGTCTAGGACAGCTACTATGTGAGGTGGTGGGTACTTGGTGGAACAAGGGGCCTCCAAACTTCCTTCGTGGTGGTGGTTACCTACAAAACAAGGTGGACCTCCGGGGTTGTTTCCGAGGAATGCCCCTCCTAAGCCTAAGTCAGTCAAAGATGAACACAAGGTCTCTAGTTGAGAGAAATGAGTACCAAGTGCAAGTATTTTGTGAGTGTTTGTGATAGTACCTACCTCACTCATGCATGAGCATGAGTATTTATAAGAGACATGGACTTATGACTGACCTAGCAAAGTAAGTGGTCTCCATGGGAAGTAGGCCAAAGTAATAAAGCCTCTATTGATTTACTGTCTAGAGCTCTGGCCCAAAGGGGTTTGCCTGGTGAGGTCTGCACTCCTCTGGGCGCTCTGACGTAATCTGGCAGACGTGGTGGTCTGCTGGGCAGACCCTAGACACTGGTGGTTCCATGTGAATTATAGGATACGCCGCCGCAGTTGCCTTTATGGACATGGAATAAATCGATTTTTTTGGTACTTGAGGAAGGTAATATCTGTAGATCATGGAAATTTTGTCAAAAAAGACCTTATAAGTTATAAATTTTGTGAAAAAACACCTTATATAATTTATTTTGTGAGAAAACACCTTATATGACAATATTTATCAGATTACACACCTTGTTGTCATATTTCGATCAAAAAGGTCAACTTTTGAGTCTTTTATTCTCTTCCTTTCCCTCCCTTTTTATGCGTCGAAATTGGGACTAACATCTGGCGTTAATATGTATGACTACCATACACAAAACGCAGGGAAAAATGAACCTAAAAGTTGACTTTTTGGTCTAAATATGATAATAAGGTGTTTAATTTGATAAATAATGATATATAACGTGTTTTCTCACAAAAAATGAAAAGGTGTTTTTTCACAAAACTAATAACAAATAAGGTGTTTTCTAACAAAATTTGCGCAGATTAATGACAGATAATTTTTTTAGAAAGGTTAGGAATTTCATTAATGATAAGAAAAAGGGAAAAGTCCCTACAAACACAATCAGATCAGTTTGTGCAACCAACTCATAGTGTAAAGGCATCATAGGCATTATGCTAGGCACCTATCTAAGAAGGGTACTAACATAAGCCTCAATCATTTACAGCACAGGAGAAAACAACAATAGACATACCAGACAATTGGTTGACATCAGGAAAACTAGAGAAGCATATAACAACAAATACAGCAGGCAAAATCAACAACAGAAAGGTTAACTCATATATGATGTGGGTTTGGAAGGGCTTGGAACATTAAGTAAACTACTTCTCTATATCAGTCAATTTCATCAAAGATTGAGCCTCAATATCTGCACTTCTCCTACACTACTCCAGCAAACTTTCAACTTTCAAGGTTAACTCATCATGTTTGTCAATGTTAACCCTACAGTGCACCAACTCTCCCTCAATTGCACTCAGCCTAACTTCTCCCTTAACGATCTGCCAACCCAGTGATTTTGTCAAGATAACTCTTGATTGTAGCATTCCTTTCACTGATTTATGTGTCCTTCACCCTTATCAATACCACAACACGTATTTTGCGGCTCCTTAACCTCCATTGACAGTATTTTAGTCGCCTCATCTTTTTTCAATATATTGCAGTAAGCAACGATCAATTATATTGAGAAAATGTCCTCAAAAATTCCTCCCTCTAGAATCTGATAGGTTATTACTCCATATAAATCGCAGACTCAAAGAATCATGCTTACTACTTGTTCTGAATCTTGACCTTTTTTCAAGTAAAGATGCTAGGTCCCCAAAAGGTATATGCTTAAAGGTGATACAAATCAAAATCAAACGGGTCACATTTAAAAGTAAAATGGATATATGTAGAATTATAGATATACATTTAAAGTTTGTTATTGAAAAGATCATGTTTAAATCATGATTGTCACATTTAAGTATAAAATCAATCACTTCTTGCGTTTCATAATAGATGCAATATTGTTGTTAAAACGGACTCCTAGGCAAACTTTCTAAACATGTTTAAGTAGTATAAAATGAAGTAGATTAATTGTAGTGGCCCCCATGTGAAAAGGAGGGAAAACAAAAATTATTGGGACCACTTTAAAAGTGCCGCCAGCTTTGGGTAGAAAAGGGGCTAATTTTTTCCCCTCCAATTTTTGCAAGTATGTCGAAAGACAAACAAACACTTTACATCCACATTCCCACCAATGTTTTCAACATTCAGCTGATCCATTTCACCTTTACAAAAAAAAAAGGATTCCCTCCAAAATCCAAAAGTACTTTACCTAAAGTTCCAATTTGCACCCAACCCATGTTTTTCCCTATTTAAGGGTTACAGACATTCCCCCAAAAAAATCAGTTTTTCCTACCAACCTTCATGCTTATATAGCGCAGAGAACATTCTCCAAAAACAGATTCGTTGCACACACAACACTATAGAAACCCACCAAACACTAAAAAAACAGTTGTTAAGGTCATAATCATTTGTTGCATCTGGACAAAATGGAAGCAGCACAGGAAATCTACAATCATGTTGTTGATGAAGAGGACTGGGACGAGTACTACCTACAGCTACTTCAAGAGATGGAGCCCAACTTCGACACTCAAATCTCCTCTGAACCAGTATCTGATACAGGACAACAAAACAAAAGAATTAAACTAGAGATGAAACATGACAACAGAAGGAAAGCTATAGATGAACTGTTAGCTTTGGAAGGAGCATTACCATATGGTTCTATGAAGAAGACAGTAAAGAAGTACGGTGTTTAAGGATACACACAATAGAGAGATTATGGCACAGAGCATGCAAACAGAGAGTTAAGGGAGATGTCATTGATGTCAGGTTAAGGAAAAAGGGAACTGTGGGGAGGAAACCAAAGGAATATACTAAGGAGTTTTTCCAATCACTGCCCCTAAATTTATGTACTTCAGTTAGATGCTTTGCAGGGGCATTGAAAGTGTCTTCTTCATCAGTTTACAGGCTGCTCAAATAAGGCAAGTTAAGAAGCCATATAAGTAGTAATCATCCATGTTTGACAGAGACTCACAAATTAGAGAGAATGAAGTGGTAACTATCCCACATTCTGTCTGGCACACCAACTGAATAAGCACAGTTTATAGACGTGGAGAATATAATGCACATTGATGAGAAATGGTTCTACTTGAACCCAGATACAAGGAGATTTTATTTATTGCCAAGAGAAGATGATAAAGATAGGTGTTCCAATCAAAGAGATTCAAGATTAAAGTCATGTTTATGGGGGTGACATCAAAACCAATTTATGATGCTGAAGGTAATCTGATTCATGATGGCAAATTTGGAATCATTTCCTTTATAGAGAAGGTGGCAGCAAAAAACAAAAGTAAAAACAAACCAAAGGGCACTACAGAAACCAAGGTTGTTGAAAAAATTACTCATAAGGTCATCAGGGACATGATCATCCAGCATGTAATACTAGCTATAATGAGTAAATGGTCTGCTGGTATGTCGAAGGAAATATTCATCCAACAGGACAATGCAAGGCCTCACATACAAGGAAATGATGAGGCATTCAAAGCAGCAGCCACTCATAATGGGTTCAATATCAAGCTCATTCAACAGCCATTTGATAGGCCGTCGTCGAGCCTAACAAAGATAATCCTATCTCGATCTCTCTAGCTAAGTAGAAAGGGCAAGTAGGGTCGTATCCACAGAGAGGTAAGGTCAAGCACCGAATTCTTATGGTCGAATAAACTAAGGGTAGCCAAAGGGGGGGTCAAGAATTGTGTGTATTAAGACTAAGGCAACTAAAAAGAGTTAAACTATGCAAATATGATTAACAAGGGTATAAATATATGATTAAAGCACTAGGACAAGGGCATTACCACTCATTGTAACCATGGATCATGCTTGAACATCAAGGGAAAACATAGAATAGGGGAGAGAGTAGTCGGTCAACTAAAATCCCCTAATTACTCTTTCGAGCTAAGAAGGAGCTCTTAGACAAGGTGTTAATTCCTATTTTCATGGCGTTAACCCTAGCCTAAGGATTAAGAACAAGTGACACAATTGACTCAAGACTAGAACTTCCTATTTTCATGGCCATTTAGTCAAGTAAACAAAGGGGAATCTCATACAACTTCATCTTTCGATCCTTCATTGTAAAGATTGGGAACAACTTCTATGGTGATCAATCACAAAAGCATACAATGAAGCACCCCATTTGTTCAACAACCAATCCTAAACATGAATCACTAAATCCAAGCACAAACCATGGCCTTAATGAGGGTTTTGGCCCAAACCCTAGAAAGTAAACTACTCACAATTCATGGTAATATGCATTTCAAACAAAGATTCCATTTCAAAAGTTAAAGTAAGGAAGAGAATCAACAAAGTCTAACAACAATAATTGCAAAAGAGAAGATTCACACCAAAAGGAAAGAATAAAGGAGGAGATGACAAAAAGAGATGACTTTAATTGAAATGAAAGTTAGAGAATCAACTTACAAACATTAACTACCATTAATGGAGCTTCAATTCTTCAAAAATCAACAACTCAAAGCAATAAATGACTTCTACACTCTAAGTACTAAGTTAGGGTTTTTGAAACTAAGGAAATATGCCTCAAGATGCTGTCCAAAAGGTGGGGAGAGGTATTTATACCTCCCCCAATTACATGCGAAAAACGGGCAAAATGGGCCCAAGGAGCCTTTGGAGCGCCCGCTCCAGGGTTTTTGGTGGAAACTGATTGTTGTGCTCCATAAGGAGCGCCCGCTCTAGGTACGAGGGGCCTCTTCTCCTTCTTGTATCATCACGGCATAGGGGCACAAAGGTCCTCATTTCCACCTTCCAAGGATCACGACCAACAACACGATCTCAGGATCACCTGCAAAACATGATGCAAAGAAAACACGTGCAAAATATGTCCGAAAAGAGGTGTAATGGCCAAAATTGTCGAAAAAGGTAGAGAACTTGATCAAAACAAAAAGGGAGTGGAAAAGGTGAAGAAGGGGGACAAAATAGGGACGAAAGTAGATAAAATAAGCTAGAAAAGGTCATCTAAAGTGAGCTAAAAGCCCACTTATCATATGTCGAAGGAAATATTCATCCAACAGGACAATGCAAGGCCTCACATACAAGGAAATGATGAGGCATTCAAAGCAGCAGCCACTCAGAATGGGTTCAATATCAAGCTCATTCAACAGCCACCTCGGTCCCCTGATTTATACGTTCTTTATTTAGGGTTTTTTAGAGCCATTCAAGCTTTAATGTATCAAACTTTTCCTAAGAATATAGATGAGCTCATTGAAAATGTGCAAGATGCATATGAAGAATTTGATCCTAATGTTTAGAAATAGGAAAATTTGTCAGGAATAAGCCAACTTTTGCGTTGACCGCTTTTAACAAGTCTACCTTAATTTATTCCATTAACAAGTCAACCTTACAGCCACTCCGCTTTTAACAAGTTAAAATCTGTAATTAGCTCTTATTAACCTTTTGAACAGAATAAAGTGACAAATGTCACTCTTTTATTGGACATTTTAAAATATATAATTTTTTATTTCAAAACATAAAAGAAAGATATATATATAAAAAAACAGACCCCCTCCCCCACCCCTATTTCCCCTGTGTATCTCATCTTACCTCTGCCTCTCTATCTTTCTCTAATTCACTGTGCAAGAAGCCTATCATCGGACACTTGACCTCACCTCTACATCCACCAGCCATGGCTTTGATTTCTCCTTCATCACCATCACCTACTCCACCCTCATCAACGCGAAATCACTACTCACTCAAAACCACCACTCGCTCTTAACCACCACTCATTCGAAATCACAACACGTGTAGTCCATAACCATCGTCAAATCTGGGTTGCACCTCTGCAAGGTTTTCAATTTCATTTCATATCAAAATCAGACAGAAAATGGACCCATTTTACTAGAATTGAAGCTAGTGAAGAGAAACATGAGAAGATGAATATTACGTAGACTAAAACTCTAATTATAAGAAGACAAAGCCCTCTGAAGCTCCTTACCATCAATCAAACCACTTCCATATTTATCCGCCACCTGAAAACACGCTATCAAATTCGGGTAAGTACCTGGTGGGATTGAGTCCGTCGACGATTCTCGTCTACGGCAACTGCTACTGCGGTGGCGTCTGCGGCGGCTATGGGTTTGCACCGGACTGGTCCAGACCGGAATTTGGACAAGGACTTCGGTCCTCAAAATTTACAATTCCGTTTCCGGTCCGGTCCGGACGGGAAACCTATAAAACTATAAATGAATTTATTTTGGTGTTAATAAACAATAGTAGAATTACCCAAAACTATTATTTTTATGTGTCACTAGTCACTTATATATATTTTGAATTGAATATCGAATTTAAAATATACTATAAGTAGATGAATATGTTTACAAAGTAAAAAAAAAATTCATATAAAATAAATAATCGTACAAACCTGTCCAAAATCAGACCGGTCCAGTCTAGACCGGAATTATTTCTGTCCGGTCTTCAGTTCGTAAAATAGTTGCGATTCCGGTTCAGGTCCAAACCGGTTCCGGTCCCGTCCGGTTTTGGACCGGTGCACACCCCTAGCACCGCGATCAGTGGAGGAGTATGAGTCGTAATCGGACTCGGGAGGTGAATAGTCGTCTTGCTGCTGATGTTCTTTTCTCCGAGAAGATGAGGATTTCTCTCTATTGCTTCTCTCATGTCTCCTACAAAATAACTGGGATGTGCAAATGGAGAATTTGATAATGAAGAGGAGCTATAAAATTGAAAAAAAACGGGAGCTTTTTCTTGTGTTGGAGGAGTCCGGATCATCTATCGCACATAGTGTCCCATTTGGTGTCCCATTCTCTATTATTTTGTCCCATAACTTAAGTAAAATATTTTTTCTTATTTTGTACATTCTCCCTACTAGTAAAGCCTCCTCAAACATAAAAAATAAAAAAAACTAACTTCACTTAGTAAAATAAAGGGCGAAAATGATTTATTTCCTTTTCGCTCTTTATTTTAATGAGTGAAGTTTATTTTCTATATATTTTTTTTTGAGGAGGCTTTACTAGCAGGGAGAATGTACAAAATAAGAAAAAAAAAATATTTTATTTAAGTTATGGGACAAAATAATAGAGAATGGGATACCAAATGGGACACTATGTGGGATAGATGATCCGGACTCGTGTTAGTGTGAGGGTTATTGAGTTTAATTTTTTTTTTAAATCTTGTTTTAAGGTTGGGTCCATTGATAAACCATGGTTTTATAAATATTTCAAGAAAATAAAAATGGTTTTATCAAATACTACTAAGAGTGAGTTAATTTCATAAAATTTTATGTTAAAATATCAGTTTACAGGTTCATCAGGTAGCCTGTAAAAAACTTGTTAAAAGCGGAGACACACAAGGTCTACTTGTTAATGGAATAAATTAAGGTAGACTTGTTAAAAGCGGTCAATGCAAAGGTTGACTTATTTCTGACAAATTTTTCTTTGAAATACACATGGTTACAGTTACAGTGGGTTATGGTTGAGATTCTTTAGGTGAAGGGAGGTAACAATTATAAGAACCCTCATCATGGAAAAACAAGATTGGAAAGGTTGGGTCTTCTCCCCAAAAATATCCAATTTGATCAAGCTATTGTGGATGAATCTGTGCAATATTTGAATGATAGGTTACCAAATCAAATTGAAGAAATTGAGTACTTTGACAATGAGGGAGTATTTGATGAAGAGTAAAGTGAATGGTAAGTTTGCAATTTTTTGGATGAAATTAGTTTTTGTGGAAGAAAACAGTTTTTTGGATGAAGAGTAAAGGGGGTGAATTTAGCATGCAAGTTTTTAAAAACAGTTTTATTTATTGCCAAGAGAAGATGATAAATATAGGTGTTGCCAATCAAAGAGATTAAAGATTAAAGTCATGTTTATGGGGGTGACATCAAAACCAATTTATGATGCTGAAGGTAATCTAATTCATGATGGCAAATTTGGAATCTTTTCCTTTATAGAGAAGGTGGCAGCAAAAACCAAAAGCAAAAACAAACCAAAGGGCACTACAGAAACCAAGGTTGTTGAAAAAATTACTCATAAGGTCATCAGGGACATGATCATCCAGCATGTAATACCAGCTATAATGAGTAAATGGTCTGGTGGTATGTCGAAGGAAATATTCATCCAACAGGACAATGTAAGGCCTCACATACAAGGAAATGATGAGGCATTCAAAGCAGCAGCCACTCAGAATGGGTTCAATATCAAGCTCATTCAACAGCCACCTCGGTCCCCTGATTTATATGTTCTTTATTTAGGGTTTTTTAGAGCCATTCAAGCTTTAATGTATCAAACTTTTCCTAAGAACATAGATGAGCTCATTGAAAATGTGCAAGATGCATATGAGGAATTTGATCCTAATGTTTTGAAAACCAAACCTAAGCTTTCTAAATGTAGTGAAGGAATGTAGGTTTGTAAATGCAGTTTCTATGAATCATTATGCTTAATTTATTTTCAATTATGTTTGTTATGAACCTCATTTTATTTTTAATTTAAATCTAAAGGGTATGAGGTATGTATGAGGTAGCAAAGAACCACATTCATAAGCAAGCATGTTAACACATTATTTGCCCTTTTAAAATCCATCAGGGGAAATTTTAACTCATGAAGGAGATTAACTCATTCACACCTTAAGGCACAATGCCGAGAAAATCATTGACTCACTTCGAGTTATTCGTGAGTCCTTCATCATATGGATTAGGGACTGATTTAAAAAAGAGGGGGACTCAATATAGAACAACAACAAACCAATGAATAACAAAAGTGCATCTATATTCATAACTCATCATTCATCAAATTGACATCACCCTTAAACTGTAAGTTAAGCTCAACATAAACCATAATCAACCAAAATATCTAACAGCTTCAAATAACAGAAGCATCCAACCAATATATCCAACAGCTCGCAACAACACAATCACAATGTATCAGAATCATAAGGACTCATAAGCTTGCTAACATAATCCAATTTCACCAACAAAATCATAAGGACTCCTAAGCTTGCCAACATAATCCAACATAATCCAACATAAACTAGCAAAACCATAACCAAAAGATTCAACATAACCAACCGAAGCATAAAAACCATCGGCATAAAAACAATCACAAGCCAACAGTTTCACAGTCCAACACAAAATATTGCTATGCAAAAAAAACGAAGAAATTAAGGGTAAGAGACGGACAGTATTCAAACCTCAGTTACAAGCCTTTTTCATAGATTCACCACCACCAATAATTATCCCCCTCCTCGTTGAATCAGATCTGAGTTTGGGGTTTCTCCCACTTCCAGTAAGATCCATAAAAAGAACCCACCTTGCCCTTTCCTTTTCGGCTATATGAATAATAATTCATCTCACATTCCATACAAGGAAGAGCACAAACAATTAGGCGATCTGAACTAGGGTTTTTAGTGACAGAGAGTGGGAGTTTCATAGTAGTTTTGAATTCCACTTTTTCTTTTACTTCTTCGTCCGAACTCACTAGATCTATCGCTTCCTTCTTTCTGCCATAATATTGTTGGTAAAAATCTTTCACACTTTGATCTTCTTCAGAAGATGAGGAATCAGTTGGTAAATCATAAGGAAACCAAGGTTTCTTGCTGTCCTTGATAGCATCAAGAACTGCACTCAAAGCTCTGCAACCTTTTGAAGCCATACACTTCTCAGCAGCCCCTGATTCGTAAAGCCTACGGGGCCAAGGAGATCCATGTTCAATAGAATTCATGATGTCATAGATGAATATCGCCTCTTGCTCATCCGAAGTTGCAAAGTGTGCATCAACCAAAGGACTCAAATCGATACCCAAAACCATTTCAGAATTAGGGTTTTGAAAATTTGAAAGAATAGAGACAAAACGAAGAAGAGGATAGAGAGAAGATCTGATTACATCGAAGATGAGATAGAGTAGATCTGAAGATTTCGTAGGTGAGGAGAGAGAGTAGATCTGTAAAAATGAGGGAGATGCAGAGAGACGAGGGAGATGAAGAGATGAACAGTTATGAATGACGATGAAGAACCCTAGGTTAGATGAATATGGGTGGGAATTTAATTGAGGTTGTTGGGAGGTGAGATAAATTGGTGGGAATCATTAGTTTTAGGTTATATTTTTAGATGTAATCAGATTATTAGGAGTAGATTAGTGTACTTAAAACAAGTTAGTAAGGGTAAAATAGTAAAAGTATATGGCAAAAGTTACTAAATAAGGAAAAAAAAGAGTGTTGCATCTATTTTGAAACACCCCAAAATAGACAATATTGCATTTATTATGAAATGGAGGAAGTATTATATTTTTCTTTGTCTTAAAGGCATCAAAATAACTTCAAAGTATGACTTGATTATTTAGAATCAAATAGGCTACAATAGAAAATAAAAGGGGTATATTTATAATTGAACGGATTACCATTAAAGGTTTATAATTTTGAAACCTTAACTTGGATTCAAATATTCAAAATCATGACTTGACATTCAACCTATGTAGGATTCGAACCTACATCATTTGTACAACTATACTGTACAAATGCTCTTCCAATTGAGCTAATAAGTTTAATAGTAGAAAATGAAACTTAAATCATTCGGATTATACATTGTGGTCTTATGAGTGATATTTATACCGATGTAAACCCTCTATTTTCCCCTTGTTTAGAGTATTTTATTCTCCTCTTTTTGCATTTTCTAGCTTATTTTGCTTATTTTAGAATATTTGAGTAAATTATAGATAATTTATGGATATTAGCTATTTTGATTATCTTTATAGGGTCTACTATGATTCCTGTGTATTTGATGTTCTAGGATCAACCTTGAAGGTTTGCATCCCGCCTACCGAGCGTATAAGAGTTAATTGGAGCAAAATAAGGCATTTTGGAGGTGTCTATGCACAAGGGTCAACTTCAAATGAACATATCTCTCAGCTCACTTAACATTTTTAGGTGATTCTAGTTGGAGATGAAATCTTGTCTCGAGAGCTTTCCAACGACTGGTCATAAGCCTAATTCCGATAAAAGACGATAGAGATATAATCTTTCGCAGTTGAGCTGTCTGGTTAGTGGGAGCAGGCGCTCTGCTTTTGACTGGAGCGGGCGCTCCAAAGCTGCTGGGAGTTTCTGTTTCACTGTTTTTCGACCGTTTAATGAGATTTTTTTGTGACCCCTTTAAAAGGGCCAAAACACCAAAAACTTGAGGGGGGACTTTTAGTGGGTTAGCCTCCATTAGTGATTTCCTAATAGATCACCCCCAAATTTGAGACCCTCTTCAAAAAGAGGTGGGATAAGTGTTTTTATAGTATTTTTCTTTCAGAAAAATTGAGGTAAGATCATCAAGAGAATGAAGTCTCCAATACAATTTAACAAGGAGGGCTTGGTTTAAAGAATGATGGTTTGGTATCAGGCCACCAACTTCTAAGGGATAACAACATTTGTGAGGGAATTACTTTGACAAAGAAATTTTGAGCTGATGGATGAAATTTTGTTGCAAACTTTCTTAGGGAAGTAAATAGCTCTCATAGGATATGTTGTTAAAGCCAAGAGGACAGATATGATGAGGCATAATTTTCGACCTTTTGAGAGGTGGTTTGACTTCCATAAGGCAAGTTTATTTTCTAGTTTGAGGATGGTGGTGTTTACATGGGATAGGGAGGGCCTTTAGTGAGAAGAGTAAAGCCTAGATAATGTCGAAGGCTACCAATTTTAGAACAATCAAAGGTATTGCAGTAACATATGTTGATCCAAGGTTGTTAAAATCGAGATTCTAACTTGAATCGGAAAGGCATGTTAAAATCGGATTGTAGAATCGAATCGTAAAATCGTAAGATTCTACAAATTTGCGAAAATAGAGTTTTATGATGCATTGTATAACTTATTTAGTTGTCTTTTATCATTAAAATACTTTTTAAAAATTATTTAGTTATTTGATCTTTTAATTATACGATAAATCATAAAATATGGTTAAGATTAAAAGTTCAAGGTCACCAATTGTGTAATAAAGAACAGCTACTAGTATCATTATTGATGAAAAAGACGAGTTTGATTGAATTATAAAGTGAAATTTGTAAGATTAATAAAAATTGTATTGAATAAGTGAGTGTTACTCATTTAAGAAAAGAGAAACATTAAAAAAAAAAGGGCTTGGCCCATTATTTTAATGGAATATCGAAGTTTTCTTAAAATCGTATAGAATCGTTAAAATCGTAAGATTTTAATAACGATTTTAAGATTCTAATGATTTATTAAGATTCTTATTAAGATTTTAAGTGATTAAGATTCTAGTTGCGATTTAATCGTTTTGCAAAATAAAATCATAAAATCGTAAGATTTTAAGACTTAAATCGTGATTCTAATAACCATGTGTTGATCTCTGGGTGAGTGTTTGGAGAAAAATAGAGCTTGCATTTTGTAGAGTTCATCCACTGCCCCAAAAAGAATAAGGTCAACAGTACACTTGTTCAATAGGTTGGGTCCCCAGAAAAAGCCCTTAACCCGACCCAATTTAAAATAGGGTCAGATCGTATAGGGTCAGACCCTAATGATGCTTTAGCGGGTCGAGTAAAAAAGGGTCAAACGTAGTGGAAGATGATGTTGAACTCCATCCCCTTCCAATTTCACAAACTAACCTTTGCAACTTTGATCCAACCTAAAAACAGTCACAAATACACTAAAAACATCACAAATGCAGGATCAAACACACCATATCAACACAAAATCACACGAAATCATAAAAGTAAAGAGATCAATCAAATAAATGGACCTGAAGAATGATGATCTATAGAAAGGAAGATGTAAGCAAAAGCAGCAAGAACAAAAGAAAGCAAAGAGATAACAGTGCCGATCGAGATCCTCCGTTTTGTTTAACCCTAAATTTTTTCTTTTTTCTAATTTATTGTCTGCATAAAGATATTCATCGTTGTGATCCCATCCTTGCTTGGTTTTTGGTTGTGCAATTGTGATAGTTATTCTCTGAATCTCATTATCCCAAATTAAAGTAGTAAATCGACCCCTTAAGTTTGCTCATACTTGAGATTTGGCCCCTTAACTTTCAAATGTAAATTTTAAACCCCAACACTTAAACAATATGTGAAATTAACCCCTAAAGTTATAAATACATACAATTTTTCAATACAAAGCCATAAAAATAAATTATAACATAACAATACCTCAAAAATACAATTATACATTACTTCCCTCACATGTTATTTTCCACCCATCTTCATCTCAATCTCCATCTCCATCTCCATCTTCATCCAACTTCTCCTTGCAAATCCACAACAACCATCTACAACCTCCTCGTCTCTGCTCGCCGACCTTCCTACAGCTAGTCTCTCTCCTCCTCAACCGCACTCAGTCTCGATCAAATTCAGAGGATGTTCCAGTTCAACTCCTTCCCGCCGATGAACACCTCGACAAACTCGCCAACGGGGCGTCGTCTCACGTTCGTTCTTCAAATCATCTTCTCCCTCTTCCTTCACTAGCGCGTTAATGGCGTCGTTGGAACAATTGCTCTCAAACGACACTGTATTCCAGAGAGGAAGAGGGATAGATTCATCATTCATCGGAAGATGAACACAAAGCTTCGTCGGAAGAATCAGATTTGACCGTTAAGAAAAAGCATATTGTAGTGAAAGAGATGCAAGCATATTGTAGCATGGCTTAGCCTTGAAAGTTGAAAGCAAAAAACAGAGGAGAACGAGTACAAGAACGAGGAAGGCTGATATGAACCATGTATAAAGTTTGTAATTTTTTTGTATTTTAGATTTTTTTCAACATCTTAAAAATATAACATAACGCGTATTGTATTTATTGTTCTTTTAAAAAACCTTGAATTGAAAAAATTATATGTAATTATAATTTTAGGGGTTAATATCACCTTTTAGTATAGTGTTGGGGTTTAAAAACTACACTTGGAAGTTGAGGGGCCAAATCTCACGTATGAGCAAACTTAAGGGGTCAATTCATTACTTTCGCGCCTAAATTATCATGTTGTAGAATTCAACATCATATGGTAATTCATTTATAGACTATCAAGTTTCGAATTTCAGGAACTGATGTTGTAGCCTGATTTTGTGAACCAATTTCTAATTTTACTCTAAAAACGATGTTAGGGTCGGGTTGGATCAGTCTATCCCTTGACTTGCTAACAATGCCTTCAGACCCGTCCTGACCCGACCCGACCCGTTGAGAAGCTCTAGTCATCAGCGAGAAGAAGATGAGAAAAAAGTATAAAATTGGAAAAATTGGCAATAAATACCTAGCTTTAACCTCTTTTAAAAAATAAATACCTAGGTTATTTTTTATTTTAAATAAATACCTAACTTGCTACAATTTTTTTGAAATCACTACCAACTAACGAAATTGACCAAAAACTTGATGGAATTGACCAAAAGTAACGGAGATTTCTTTGTTGGACATTTTGTGGGTCCCACTTCTATGTTTCCCTCCAAACATAAAATATCTTTCACACTCCTTCATCTTCCAACATCACGCTTCTCTCTCCCCCTTCAATTACCCCAATTCATTGCACTCCTCTTGTGTTTTCACCATCTTTACCATTTCAATTCCTCACCTCTCTCTCTTAACTGTCTCTATCTCTCTCACCGTAATCTCCAAAAATCCTTAGTAATTAGAGGAGTAGTTGTGGCTGCGAAAAAGAACAAGGGCATTCATGGCAAATCTTCAGCACTTGTGGCAGATTTGAGCAATTTGGTTGGAATGCAACACTTGTATTTTACAACCATCCTCTACAAAATAAATTGACAAACTTTAATCACTTCAAAAATGTAATTGAAACTCAACTATAAAAAAGATAAACCCTACATACATACTTCAAATTTCACAACAAAAATGAAATCTTTTTGCAACTCCGCCCTAATCAAACAATTTGTCTAAACTAATATAAACCCACAAATTAAAAACCCTAGTAAAGGCAAAATGATGAACAACACCGACAAAGGGAGAAGATTTAACTTTAGTGCTTCAAATTTCAAACCAGTTTCTTCTTTATTTACTTTCAATTTGAGCTATGAATGTGAAGAAGATTTACTGAACATAGAAATGGGAGAAATGAAAGAGATAATGTTATGGGACCCACAAAATTGCCAACAAAGGAATCTCCGTTAAGTTTTGGTCAATTCCTTCAAATTTTTGGTCAATTCCGTTAGTTGATATTGATTTCAAAAAAAATAACGCAACTTAGGTATTTATATAAAATAAAAAATAACTAAGTATTTATTTTAAAAAAGAGGTTATAACTAGATATTTATTGCCAATTT
This sequence comes from Patellifolia procumbens, assembly GCA_947645195.1. Classification (NCBI taxonomy): domain Eukaryota; kingdom Viridiplantae; phylum Streptophyta; class Magnoliopsida; order Caryophyllales; family Amaranthaceae; genus Patellifolia; species Patellifolia procumbens. The sequence goes on from CANSGD010000016.1 coordinate 7,172,284, forward strand.
TTCCTATAAAATTTTCCCCTCCCTTGCTTTGTTCTCATGCAAAAAGCATCAGAGAAAAATATTCGGAGGGGGAATTGAGTGGAAACAGTTGCGATGCTAAAGGAAGACCACCAATAGCACAGATTAACGACCCTTGCCTGCTTGAGGAAGCCATGGCCAAACAAACTCTATCTCCAAAGGTATCTGTTCAGAACCTTTTTTAGGAGAATCAAATCAATCAATGGCTAAATGTGTTGCAAGGAAATGAGGTGAAGGATACAATGAATTCAGCGACGAAACATAATGAAGGTAATTCTCCTAAACCAGTTAAAATCATGTTAGATGATGTGGGTGAGAAGATAAATTATTGGTCACCTGCTCTTGTTTGCTATGTTCTTGGTGCTAATCCACCATTACCTGGAAAATATGGGTTTTTGAATCGTGTTTGAGTGAAATATGGGATAGAGAAAATTATGATTGTCGAGAAAGGAGATTTTCTGGTTTGATTCAAAGTTATTGATCAGTTGCAATGTGTTCTTAACTAGGGGCCCCAATGATTTGATTCCAAACAATTAATTGTCAAACCTTAGCATCCTTATGTGAATATGATGAAAGAGGAAATCAAAACTGTTCCGATATGGATCAAGTTGCCGAAGTTACACATTAAATATTGGGTTTTGAGAGCTTTATAGAAAATCACTGGTATTATTGGCAAATTGGTTAAAGTAGATCAAGCAACACAAAACATAGATAGGCCGATGTATGGTAGAATATTGATTGAGATCAAGCTAAATCAGATTGTGTCAGGTACAATCAGTTTTGAAAATGAAAAGGGGCATATCATGAACAGTCTGTGGAGTATGAATAGAAACTAGGGGTGTTCATTAGCGGGTACCCGGAAATGCAGGTAGTTTGTAAGACGGCCCATGTCCCGGCCCTTGAAATCCGGGTACCCGGATTTTTCGGGTCGGGTCACCCGGATACCCGGAATCAAACATGAACATACCCACTGCTTTAGAGCTTCCACTGATATGAATATGGCTCTATGAAAGCGATATTCAAGTGTACTCCAATGCAAAGGAACCTAGATATTAAAAAGTCCGAATTTTTATGTGTTTTTGTGGCTAAAGTTTGTATCTTTATGTGTTATGGGATATGGAAATTAAATCAATCACTCCTGAAAGATTTAATTAACTTTCAATCTCACTTAAACCACTCCTGGAATTAAGTAGATTGATCACTCAATAATTATCACTCCTGAAAATTATTAAATGGCACGAATTTAATTGACAAACAATTAAGCTCGAAAAATGACTCAAAGTTCTTAACATTTTCTGAATGAAAAATGGCGTACATAGCTCCTTATTTATACTAGTACACTCTAGTATGATAAGGAACCCTAATTCTATCTAAAAAGCAAGATAAAACTAAATCCCTAAAATGAAGGGAAAGATAAGCAAGGATAAGCACCTAAGGAAAATGATAGGCATTCGGCCTTATCACTTTCTACACGCCTCCTTATCAATCCTAATCCCAATAGGATTTGGAAACCTACTAGAATCTACATAACCAACCGAAATTTCGGTCCTAATGTAGTTTTATTACATGAATAAAAATGACTCAACAAAAGCAAATAGAATACTCTATAAATGGCTATGGACGCCCCATATTAGCCATTTCAAGCTAGTTCTTCTTCCCAAGCTAACATAGTCCCAAAAGATCCATTGGCCTTGAGCTTGAATCCAAAGGTCTCAAGAACCAAGCAAATAGGCTCATCTCCAATGGTTGACTTTGGCTCTGGACTCATGTCATCCACTAAAAAAACAATAAACGCCACTGCTTCAGAGCTTCTACTAAAAAAATCAATAAGCACCCCTGTCTGCTTCCAAGTCCATGCTAATTCAACTCAAAAAACAAAATCATAACCTTCACCATCTATCAATAAATATAAACAAAAAATCAACTATCAATGGTGCTACCAACTATCCAAATCCTTACTACTTCCATTCAACATTTATCAAACCACTCAAAAAAAAAATCAAAAAAGGCAGAGATTATGAAATTAGGCTAGACCAAAATTGAGTCTCTGTTGGTTGGTGACAGTGAGGGCTTGAGGGGTGACGATGACGTTAGTGCAAGAGCTGAGAGGCAAGAGGTGCGAGTGCGATTGCTAGTGACAGAGGAAGTGAATTGAGGAGGCAGAGTGCATAGGGTTTTACTTGTTGAGTGAAGAGAAGCTGGGAGCAACACACAAAAGCAAACACATTTATATAAAAAATTACTGAAAAATAATTTATACGGGTCAAACGGGTACCCGAATTTTCGAATTAAACGGCCCATTATCCGACCCGATAACTAGCAAAAATAGCGGGTTGGGTACCCGGCCCAATAAAATTGAAAAAAATGCAAATTTACCCGGTTGAATTTAACCGGGTCAGCGGGTCGACGGGTCGGGTCAACCGGGTCGGGTATTTTTGAACACCCCTAATAGAAACCTATCATATGTTCAAATGCCATAAATTTGTACACAGTCTCGATAAGTGCGGAGGTGGGGAAAAAGTGGTTAAGAAGTTGATGCCAAATAAAGAACAGCCTAGCGCAGCACATTCTAAAAGCAATAATCTAGCATACATATATTTTTACAATAATATTATAAAACAAAAAACTGAACTCAACTGATTGGAGTTGAAATGACAGGGCTCTAATATTGTATAAATTCTTACAAACCAACATTAAACAATAAATTAGTTACAAAATATTTTGGTTTAATTCTTGATATGATAATGAATTATGATTACGATAGATGTTTTGTTTTCGATAAAACTTAAAATGACAGGGCTCTAATCTTGTAAAAATTAAACATTATTAAGAACATAATAATTACATAAAGGGGCTATTATCTAAGGATTTAGGAAAATTTGTCAAATGACACCTACTTGTAATCCAACTTTGTGATCTAGCACCTTTATTTATTTAATTGTTAAATGACATTTCCTTTTAATCAAAATTTTTGATGTAACACCTTGATTTTATTTATCTGTTGTTTAGCACCTTAAACTACTTTAAACTAAGGTTTTTGGCACCTAGTTTCAATTCAAGTTTGCAATCTAACACCTTAATTTAATTTTATTGTTTCTTAGCACCCTAAACTACCCTAATCAATTTTTCTTAAAAACTCACTAATATGTTTTCTTGGCAACACAAAATTGTTCCGACTATGCCTGGACTTGCCATTTCCAGTCCTAATCAGGAAGTGACCCGCTACCGCATGTCACCTAACAACATGACAATGGCGTGACAATTTTTGCCTTTTCTTTTCTTTTTTAAAAATTGGGACGTGGCAAGGGTAATTTAAGGTGCTAAACAACAATAAAATAAGCTCAAGGTGCTAAATCACAAATTTGAATTAACACTAGGTGTCAAATAAATAGATTCAAGTAAATTAAGATGTTGGACAATAATAAAATAAAATAAAGGTGCTAGATCACAAATTTGGATTAAATGTAGGTGCCATTTGACAAATTTTTCAAAAATTTAATATAATAATCTTATAATTTATGTTTTGCTATAAATATTTGGAAAAATTGACAAGAACAGGCCAAACTATTGGCCATCTTCTATAAACAGTCCATACTATTGATAATCCATGAACAGTCCAAACTATCACCACCATCTTTCATGCACAGGCCAAGTAACCTGTTAACCTGCTACAACAGGTAAAAATGATTTTATTTTTATTTCTCTTTTTCTTTTTGGTTTTAATTAACTTTAAAAAAAAAACAAAAAAAAACCTTCCCTGCCACTGCCACTGCCAGTGCCAGCCACCCTCACCCCTTCCCACCCCCACACTGCCACCACCACTCACCCCATTTCTCAACTTTTCTTCAACCCAAACCCAGATCCTCAACCCTGACTCCCCTGCCGGAAGCCAACGATGCCACCGCCGCTAATTCAAACCTAAAACAAACAACACATCGATCTGGGTTGGGGTGGTTGAGCGCGGAGGAGGTGGTGGAGCAGCAGTCGACATTCCATACTTCACCGACATCGTTTGCAGCAACAACAACAACAGCGATCGACGGCGTTGTTGAGCGCGGAGGAGGTGGTGGAGCAGCAGTCGACATTGACGAAAACAACGATGTTGATGATGGTGATAATGATGATGATCGAGAGTAGGGAGAGTTAAAGAACAAGTCTTTAATGGGTTAAAGAGATCTTGTTTGATTAAGGTTAGTTTTTGGTTGGTGATTTGATTAAGGTTTGACTTAAGTGGTGTTTGAGTGGGTGGAGAGTGGAGTTTAGACTGCGCAAGAAGTAGTGGTAGTGTGGGGAGTTTGAAGGTGGAGAGTGTGGCAGCCATGTTCACTAAGTCGTTGACCTCACTGACTGTGTAAGTGTGTGAGTAGTGAAGTAGGGTATGGTCAGTTTGGCAATTGGGCAGGTGGAGGTAAAGTAAGTGAGAAAGACGATGAGATAAGGAAATGAAAGGGTAGTATTCAACATGATTTGAGGAGAGAGAGAGTGAAGAGATTGGGGTTTCGTTGGTGGTTTCGTAGGTGGGGGGTTTCAGCGGTGGGGGTTGGGGTTTCGTAGGTGGGGGGTTTCAGCGGTGGGGGTTGGTCGGGGTTGATGATGATGGTTGAAGATGGTGGATGGTGGAAGGTGATGCATTAATGGAGGAGGGAGAAATTGGTAAGTTGATGTTGGTGGTTGAAGATGATGGAGGTGGAAGGTGATGGAGAGAAAAATCAGAAAATTAAAGAAAAGGAAAAAAATAATAAAAGAGTTAAAAAAATCAGAAAATAAAAGAAAAATGTAACAAATAATGAAAAAATGGAAAATGGAAGTCACGTGATCAGCACATGACCAAAGTTTACCTAAAGTAGAAGGTTAACAGGTCACTTGGCCTGTTCATGGAAGATGGTGGTGATAGTTTGGACTGTTCATGGATTATCAATAGTATGGACTGTTTATAGAAGATGGCCAATAGTTTTGCCTGTTCTTGTCAATTTTTCCTAAATATTTTTCTTTATGTCCATTTCACCAAAAATATCCTCATGTTTTTCCATGGGTTTAAGTTATATTAATATAGAAGGATAGACTAGCTTAGATGAGTCATGAAATTAAGTCAAATCTTATATAGCTTACAAAAATCTTTTAAAGTTAAGCAATTATTCCATAACAACATTTTTTTTTTCAAAGGAGAAAGTTTGTCAAGATTTATTTTTTTTGATTCATAATGTATAAAGCTACAAAAGTTGAATAACAATCGATCTAAAAATCCATTGAAATTACCAAAGATGCTTCAACCAATTCATGACTGTTGTAACAAATAAAAAGAGGACACGTGGCCCAATGAGCTGATGACACGTGGCCCATCCCCCTCTTTGACACTTGGCAGCGTGTTAGGGATGAGTTGATGATGTCACCAAAGCTGAATGCAAGAGGCCCAATTATTCCTTAAAAGAAGGAATAATCAGCCTAAGTTCCCTAAAACGGAAGGATGTGATTGGATAGAAGGCTCAGGACAATCAGACCATGACAAGTGTCGCCCTCTCATTGCCTAACCAATCATGTCCCTTCATTCTAGGGTGCTCCTTTCTATACATAGATACTATAAATAGTTCCTCAAAATCAAGTAAAGGGGATAAATACTCTCTCTTAAACTTACTCTGTCAAAATTCCTACCCAGATTTTATCTATTGAATACTGACTTAAGCATCGGAGAGGGAATCAAACCCAAACCTCCGGTTTGGTTTTCCCCTTTTGCAGGTTCGGGAACGAAGCAACATTTCTGCACAAGCCTCCCAATATTATCAACCCTACACCTGTCCTCCATCAGGACTAACCCCGTTACTTTCAGAAGTTTACTTAAAACATTTGCCGCCGTCTGTGGGGAGGCGCGGAGATGACAGATTGCAATTCGTCCAACGGAAGGATGTGATTGGATAGAAGGACGTCCAGGGGAAGGCATCCTGTTCGTAGTGAGCAACCACGTCATTTAGACTGGAATCTGGTAGTCACCAACCCGGTGAATCGACCGGTGGATGGTCGAAGGATGGAGACCGACGCTCAGGAATACTTGCATGCAAAGAGGGTTACGGCTCAACAGAGGTCAGCTACCGAATCAACGCCGTACCTGCAGGACCCTAGTCTGAGGATTCGGAGTCACACTTTGGAGCAAGGAGGACTCCGTGTATCTATGAGCCTCGTCAGGACCGAACCGTGGTTCAGCCTAATGTTTACCGGAGGACTTCTCAGCCGAATGTTTATAGGCGAGGGTCCCAGGAGGTCAGTTCGTCAAATCCAGTCTTAAGGGAATATCGGAGAGATACAGTCCCAGTTGATGCACGTTTTAGGGAGCTTCCCATAGATTGGCCGACGCCTTTCTCAGCGAGAATAATGCAAGCCCCTCCATGTGCTAAGGTTAAGCTACCAACCATTGACCCGTTCGATGGCACTACTGATCCAGATGATCATCTTTCCGCTTACAAACATCAAATGTATGTCCAGGCAGTAGACGACGCTACATGGTGTAAGAACTTCCCATCCACCCTGAAAGGGGTCGCTCAGAAGTGGTTTAACAATCTACCGGCTAATTCTATCAACAATTTCACCAAGTTGAGTTATTCATTCACTAGTCACTTTGTCGCCAACAGGCAGGAACAGAAGACCAGTATTCATTTGGGGAAGATCATCCAAGCCCCAAAGGAATCCCTGAGAAGTTTTGTGAAGAGGTTCAATCTTGAAGCCCTCCAGATCCACGACCTATATGCGGGTGTAGCCTTCGATGCCTTCATTCGAGGATTACGTCCAGGAAGCTTCAAGTTTGATTTGGTCAAGAAGAAAGTGAGTACTTTGGCCGAAGCTTTGAGAGAAGCCGAGGCTTTTATACATGCAACGGAGGTGTGTGCTGAAGCCAAGCACTCAGAGTCCAAGAAGCCCGAGGAACATGTTCAAAAAACTAAGAACAATCCTAAGAAGGCTGAGACCTGGGTAGTGTCTTCAAGCACAGCCCCGTCGAGAAGAGAGAAGAGAAAAGAAAGGGCTGTCTCAGCTGAACCCATTGAGTTCAATAAGGACCAGTACTCTATCCTTATGGAAATCAAGGATCAGCATGAACTCAAGGCTCCGGCCGAGATGAAGACACCTTACAAGAACAGGGATAGAAGTAAGTACTGCCACTTTCACAAAGATTGTGGGCATGAGACAAATGAATGTAAGCACCTGAAGAGAGCTTTGGAGAACCTAGCAAAACAGGGTAAGATGAATCAATACGTCTCTCGTGAGAGTCGTTTTCAGAAGAAGGATTTTCGGCAAAACAAAAAGAAAGAAAGTGCTAGTACAGATGAAGATGTGGTTTCGGTGATCTCCGGCGGATTTGCTGCCGGAGGTCCAACTTTGCGAGGGCACAAAAATTATGTCAGGGAGCTTGGCCAAGTGTTGCTGACGGGAAAATCCAAGGTGGACCCGTTCCCCTTGGTAACGGTGAGTGAAGGAGATCGTGGTCAGATAAGGACTCCTCATGATGACCCCCTGGTCGTAGAAATGAAGATTGCCAATCTAAGAGTGCGAAGGATCCTTATCGACACTGGCAGCTCAACTGACATTATTAGCGCAGATTGTTATTCAAGATTGAAGTTTGATGAAAAAGATCTTCTTCCAGTCCATCATCCTATTATAGGATTTGGAGGTGGAATCATACATCCGGTGGGGACGGTGTCGTTGCCCGTCCGAATCGGAGAGAAGGAAAAGAGTAGAACTATATTCATAAAGTTTTTAGTTGTCAAGGATTTGACAGCCTACAACGTCATTTTGGGACGACCTACCCTTAACAACGTTAAGGCGGTTATCGTCACTCATCTCATGCTGATGAAGTTTGAGTGTGACGATGGCCAGGTTAGCTCAATTTATGGAGACCAGCGGGCCGCTAGGGAGTGTTATCTTACAACCCTAAAGCTTTCGTCTTGGAAATTGAGTGAAGTTGAGCCTACGAACATAGATGAGCCCAAAGAGATTGGGGCAGAGAAGTTTCAAACGAATGCTGCTTCCGCAAGGAAACCGGCTGGAGAAAGGGGTGAACTACATGTTACTCCCGAAGGGAAAACGGCAAGAGATTTGCCCAGTAAGAAGAGAAAATTCACTCAAGTCAAAGAAGAGCCAAGGCCTTCAGCCGAGCTGATGACGATCGCAAGTTTGACATTGGATCGTCCTAAGCCTGCTGAGGCCCCTTTAAGCATTTGTTTAGATGAGACTCGTCCGGACAGGACTTTGCAGATTGGGGCAGGTTTGAAGCCCGAGTTACAAGAAGCTATCATAGCACTGTTAAAGCAAGTTCAAGATATTTTTGCCTATGGGGCAGAAGAGATGCCGGGGATTGATCCCAAAGTGGCCGTTCATCGGCTAAATGTTGATCCAGCCAGAAAGCCTATTAGGCAGAAGAAGAGGCATTTGGGTCCTATCAGGAATCAGGCTGTAGACGAAGAGGTCAAGAGACTACTAGCAGCCGGCTTCATCAGGGAGACTCACTATCCAGATTGGGTAGCAAACGTGGTTATGGTCCCCAAGCCAAATGGAACTTGGAGGATGTGTGTCGACTATACGGACCTGAACCAGGCTTGCCCCAAAGACAGTTTTCCTCTACCTAAGCTGGATCGACTAGTAGATTCGACAGCTGGTCATGCCTTACTGAGCTTCATGGACGCCTACTCTGGGTTCCATCAGATTCCCATGCTGCCGGAGGACCAGGACAAGACTTCATTAATAACAGAAAAAGGATTGTATGGATGGCTAATGATGCCATTTGGTCTGAGAAATGCACCGGCGACTTTCCCGAGGCTTATCAATGAGATCTTTTCACCTCAGTTGGGACGAAATTTAGAAGCATACATTGACGACATGATCGTCAAAAGCCAAGAAGAAACAGACTATGTCGAAGACCTGCGTGAAACTTTTGAAACACTGCGCAAGTATGAGTTAAGGCTCAATCCAAAAAAGTGCGTCTTTGGGGTTTCAGCTGGTAAGTTCCTTGGGTTCCTGGTAGATCAACGGGGGATAGAAGCAAACCTAGAAAAAATCCAGGCTATACTCGACATGAAGCCTCCGACCAGGGTGAAGGAAGTACATCGGCTGACTGGCTGTTTAGCGGCAGTAGGATGATTTTTGTCCAAATCAGGCGACAAATGCCATCACTTTTTTTCAACGATAAAGAAGTCAGCAAAGTTTCAGTGGACTCCAGAAGCAGACGAAGCTTTAGTTGAGATCAAGAAGCATTTACAGCAGCTCCCCCGTCTGATAAGTCCGGTCCTTGGGGAGAAGTTGTATGTTTACTTGGCTGTTTCTCCTGAGGCAGTCAGTGAAGTATTGCTAGCCGAAAGAGATGTTATACAAACACCCATTTACTTTGTGAGTCAAGTACTCAAGGATGCTGAAAGCAGGTACACAGTTGTAGAGAAATTTGGACTGGCTTTAGTAGTTGCCAGCCGAAAGCTAAGGCCCTATTTCCTGGCTCACAGTATAGTTGTGTATACTGATCAGCCGCTAAAGCAAGTTTTACAGAAGCTAGAGGCGGCTGGAAGGATGTTGAAATGGGCGAATGAACTAAAGATGTTTGACATCACGTTCGAGCCAAGAAAGGCGATTAAGGGACAAGCCTTGGCAGATTTCATTGCGGAGCTAACTCGACCAGTGTTGGATCCGGTGGAAGACCCCTCCGAGGGCAGTCAGTGTTGGAAGCTAATGGTAGATGGTTCGTCTACTACTCAGGGAAGCGGGGCAGGCCTTGTTTGTCAGTCCCCCGAAGGAGATAAGTATGAATATGCCGTACGTTTTAAGTTCCCAGCGTCCAATAACGAAGCTGAATATGAAGCCTTACTGGCCGGGATCCGTGTTTGCCGAGCAGCAGGAACCAGAATGTTGGAGGCAAAGTTAGATTCTCTTCTGGTCGTCAGCCAGGTTAATGAGGAGTATGAATGCAAAGAGGCCTCTATGGCTAAGTATGTCCAATTGGTAAAATAAGAAATCAAGCAATTAGATGGATTCACCTTGGTACAAGTACCTAGGTTTGAGAATCATCAGGCTGATGCTTTGTCTAAACTAGCAAGTTCTGCTTTAGGCGACACCCCAAGAACTATTTTCTGGGAGGTGCAAGAAAAGAAGAGTATTGACCAGGAAGAGGTGATGTTTTTAAGTCGAGGAAACAACTGGATGGAGCCTATACTTAATTACAAAAAGACTGGCAAATTGCCAGAAGACCCGGCAGAAGCAAAATACGTCAAGGCTCGTGATAAATGGTTCGAAGTTTGGGACGAGACATTGTGCAAGAAATCGTATGATCGTCCGTTGTTGAAATGTATTACCAGAGAAGATGGTCTTGAAGTATTGAAGGATTTACATGAGGGGGTTTGTGCTTCGCACATTGGCGGCCAAGCCTTGGCTGAAAGGGCACGCAGAACTGGCTATTTCTGGCCGACGTTGAATGCTGATGCTGTGGAGTATGCAAAAAAATGTAATAGCTGCCAAAAGCATGGTCACCTCTTTAAAAGGCCATCAAATTTTCTAACACCAATTCTGACTCCTTTGCCGTTCGCCAAGTGGGGCATGGACATCCTAGGCCCCTTTCCCATGGTGGTCGGACAGAAAAAGTTTGTTATTGTGGCTGTGGACTATTTTTCCAAGTGGGTAGAGGCTGAAGCCGTTAGGAGTATAAAGACGAACTATGTAAAAAGGTTCATCTGGAAGAACGTCATAACACGATTTGGGATGCCCCAGTCGATTGTGTTCGTCAATGGAACACAGTTTGAGACTCCTAAACTGAAAGACTGGCTATCAGAGAGAGAGATTAAGTCCCACTTTGCTTCTGTTGCACACCCACAAGCAAACGGCCAGGTAGAAGCTTTCAATAAGATCATTTCGGAAGGTATAAAGAAGAAGTTAGAAAACGCCAAGGGCTTTTGGGTGGAAGTGCTTCAACTGGTCCTTTGGTCCATCAGAACCACATCCAGGAATTCAACAGGGGAGACGCCCTTCATGCTGGTCTATGGAACAGAAGTTGTCCTACCCATTGAGATTGAAGAACCCACCCTACGCGTCATGTTATACTCAGAGGAGACCAACTGGGCGGCAATGCGGCTGGCATTGGACAAATTGCCAGAAGTCCGAGGTAATGCTCTTCTGAGGATGGAATTGTACAAGCTACGCATGGCTAGGGAGTTCAACAAACGAGTAACCAGACGACCTCTCAGAATAGGGGATCTGGTTCTTCGTAAGATGGAAGCTGTTGGACGAGCAAAGGAATTAGGCAAGTTAACCCCGAACTGGGAAGGTCTGTATTTGGTGGTCGAAGAGGTTCGTAGTGGCACATTTAAGCTTCAAGACTTAGATGGACGTCCCATACCACGAACCTGGAATTCTGATAATCTGAAAAAATACTATGTCTAAGGCAGTTTGTAGTTTTTTACATTTTGCAAACGAAGTGCTACGGCACAGACACATCATTTAGACATGTATTCTATGTACCTTAGCTTAGGCTAAGCAAACTTCACATTAATACATTCTAAATTCTGGTCTATGGTTTGACTTACTTCTTTATGCATGGCTTATTTGATTAGTCAGTAATTCGTCCTGCCATATATTCAGCTCGAGGCATCTAATTATCCATAGCCATCTTGGGGCATTTTTCCATGGATGGACGAAGGATGGACACTCGATGATTAGACCCTTGTAAAAGACATATTACTTCCCAAAGGAAGACGTCTGCAAGAATCATCTTAGTCCGATCAATGACATAACTGATGAACAAAGACTTCTTGATTAAAGGATCACTTTAACAAGAAGCAATTAGTAAAACGTCTCAAACCAAGTTCACCACAACTTGAAAAATAGACGAACATTGCTTCCTAAAGGAAGTCGGCTAGAGAGACGTCTTCCCTTAGTAAAGGAAAGCTCTGTCATAATACCTATTATTACGCAAAGGTATTATTTCCTAAAGGAAACCGGCCTAAAATGAGACGTCTTAGTAAAGAAGGTCTCGTTACTTACAAAAAGAATGGACTACACTTCCTTCCTACGATGTCTTCGTCTAAGAATAGACCAAGAGGCATCCTAAGAAGGGGGGCATACAGTACCATGTCCAGCAAAGAAAGAAATAACCCTTGGACGTCTTCAATTTTATTGATACAAACCAAGGTTAGTTCCAAAAGGAAAACGTCCAAGAAATAACCACTGGACGTCTTCAATCTTATTGATACAAACCAAGGTTAGTTCCAAAAGGAAAACGTCCAAAGATTGATCACTGGACGTTCCCTTGAACCTAACTTGGTGTTCAACCAATAAGAGCCAAGAAGAAAAACGTTCGAATAATAGTCCTAAGACGAAGAGGCTTATACACCGGTCGTCTTCCTTCAAGGGGGAGCAATCGTCTAAAGAACAACCAACGTCTAATTGTTGTCTTGGTCGCTTTCCTTTATGAAGAAATGTTGGTAAAGACCCTTTGTTAATCCAAGACGAGCGTCCTTGTTTCCAACAGGACGAACAACATGATTAGAAAATTTTAATGGTGAAGTTTGGTCGTCAGCATAACTTCTCATCCGTCTAAAGTTCCATGCTGTTTGGATGGGACAAGGATTAGTTAACTTGTTTCCAACAGGACGAACAACGTGATTACTTAGAAAAATTTTAATGGTGAAGTTTGGTCGTCAGCATAACTTGTCATCCGTCTAAAGTTTCATGCTGCTTGGATTGGACAAGGATTAGTTAACCGATCCTTTGGTTGAATAAATTAATTACATGGCAAAAATGGCCTGCCTGATGATCTGCTTCAGTATACTATGTTTCTCGTCCAAATAATCTAACCAAGATCGTCCTTGATTAATCCTCTATTTTTCTATATACGAAGAGAGATCTTTAAACGAAGAGTGAGTATACTTAGAAATAATTGGTTGATCTTGGCATATCTTCTCAGAACATCTTCGTCCCAAAGAATGATTTAAGATGAAGATAGACCCAGACAAATATTAGAATAAGCATTGTTCAAGACAGTTGAATGAAGGATTCTCATTTGGGCTACTCATCCAAGTGGATGATACCAGAGTTCACAAAAGTACAATACTGAGTTTCCATTCTACTACAACAAAACCAAACGGCAAAAGAAACCTCCTAATGTGATTACAAAGCATAGGAATTTCAGCAAAATATCCATGAAGTACAAACAAAATACTAAGACAAAATTTCAGCAAGGAGAGCGTCCTGATCTGGTTGTGGGCCAAGACTTGATGACAGTTGGGTACTTCTTCAACTTGTCAAGCTGAGCCTGAATGTCTTTCCTGTCCTCTTTGCTGAGTACTTGGTGCAAGTTTTCTTAGACTTGCACCAGTTCTTATAGAACCACCCCCTGACTTCTTCACTCAGATGAGTAGCCCAAATGAGAGAAGAAGGAAGCAGGAGGATGGTCGTTCTAGGCGTTGGGAGGAGGAATAGATGCATCCTCCTCCATGGCAGTGTCATCCTCAACTTCTTCGTCCTCCAACTCCTCGTCTTCGTCTGTTTCATCGAAGACAGGGGGATCTTCACCACGCTTTTTGGCCTCGTGACTTTCCTCCTGGAATTCAAGCCTGCGTTGAAAACGGCTCACTTGGTCAGGCTCAGCCATCATTTCCATGGTTTGATTCCCCACCCTTTGGCCGTTTCCAAAGACTCAGAGAAGGCTCGGACGGCGTCTTGGAAGTCCAGCTGAGCTTGATCCTTCAACTTACTCACTTCTGTTGTGAGTTCAGAAATCTTAGCTTCAAGCTCAGCCGAGGTAGCAGCAGCAGTCTCCTTTTCCTTCTTCAGGTCGTCCATGAGGACATCCCGAGCCAGGAGCCACTCCTCCTTCTCCTTCAGCAGAGAAGCGATCTTTTCTAAATGCAGCTTGTTGAGCGACTCAAACTCAGCCGACCGTTTCTCCAAGGCCTCCAGACTCTGCCTGTGATAGATGTTGCTCTCCTCGACAGTGACAATGGCCTGGTCTCCAGCCTTGGTCACCTTTTGGACACAGGCAAAGTTTTCCTTACGAAGGCCGCTTACATACCCTTCCAAGGCCATGCTCCGGGCGAACGCCTGAAAAAGAAATGAATTTCACCAAGTTAACAAGATTAATACAAAGCTTAAATCCAAACAGAGAAGAGAATAAAGGTGGTACCTCGGCCAAGAGTTGAGACAAGTAGCCCACATGTCCAGCCGTGGCCCCCATCAGACTGTCAACGTACTCATGAGGGAAGACGTCATAAACTTCCTTCTTTATTTTCTTCCTCTCAAGCGAGGAATACTTGGCAAATGAGGGGACAGTCTCGTCAGGCTCAGAAGCCGACTCATCCACGGCTGGAGCTTTCCCCTTATCTGAAAAAGATGAATCATCAGTTCGGCGAATAGGGATGACCACGGCAAGTTTGTTGGACGGGATCATCGATCGTCCACCAAAATGCGCACCGTGCTGACAATGTTGTGATAATAATATAACTCACCCGACGATGCGGACTTTGTCCTGAAAGGAGGAGGCATTTGCCCCACCAGCTTAGCTACTGACCCTGAATAGGCTGAACCTTCAGGGTTAACCGCGTCCGGATTTTCCAACTCATAATTCAAACCAACCGCGTCCAACTAGTTTTCCACGTCAATAGGACTGGACGACGCTCCAGCTCCCAGAGTGACGGCCGGTGGCGGAATGAACACCGGGTCAGTAAGCTTTCTCCCTTTCTCGCCAGAAGGTATAGGTGCCCTACGGACAGACGAACTCGTCTGTCCAACCCTCTTTGCCGGAACAAAGGACTTGGCTTTCGATTTTTTGGGGGATGAAGCCGGCTCCCCTGAAGCAGCAGGCCGCTTCCTCGATGCAGACGGCTTAGCAATAGTTGCCCTGGCCGTTGGTGATTTTTTCTGCACAACAAAACAAGTCACATTAATATATTAAAAGCCAAAGGTGGATCCAAGAAGGAAAACGACCAGAATGACTAGTCCAAAAATAGCATATAGTCAACAAAGTGCGTTCAATGAAGGAACACGTCAGAACTAGGACGGTTCCTTCAAAAAAGAGTCCAAGACGAATACCAACACAAACCAAAGATGGTTCAGTGAAGGAATTCGTCTGAACTAAGACGTCTTCCTTCACAAACCACCTTCGGCCAGGAATCTTTCCAAAAACGAAGATAAAAAATGGATCGAAGGATGTCCGGCTAAGAAATCACCTATACTGACGTTTTCCTTCACGGACCCGCCTTCGGACAGAAAGTGGACAAAGGTTCGACCATTTCCAGACGTTTTCCTTCATAAAGAGGTCTTGGTTTTACGAATGCCGAAGACAAATTGGAAAGCAGTTCAAAAAAAAAAAATTTAATAACTTACAAGAGTTTCGTCTCTTTTCTTATGAGGAGCTTTTGAGTGCTCCGTCCACAAGTCCTCGCCGAACTTGCTCATATCTATTTCTCCTTTCCAAGCGGCTGGGATCCTTCTTCTTGCCGATTCTGCATAAAGAAATATTTAGTCAAGTATAATCTGGAAAACACTTCTACAGGCATTTGGGGCAAGACCAGGACAATACCTGGATCTCCGCCCTCTTTTAATCCAGCGGCAATCAAGAATCGCTCGTTGTAAAACATTTCTTTGAAGGGAATCCAACCACTTGGTCCCTTCAGGGCTATCTTTTTTGGTTTAGGCCGCCCGGTTTCACCATGCCCGGGGTGAAGGTACTCCTTGGCTGCGAAGTGAGCCACCACGGCATCGTCGTATTTATTTTCTAACTCAAGGAGAGGGGCACCTTGTCCAACATTAGTAACCGCCCGATTGTGATACTTATAGGGCTCAGTTGTCTCTGCGTCAAGAGTCTCGACGAACAAAAACTCCGACTTCCAGTTGTGCATTTTGGTTGGTTTCCCAAACGCAGTCATATACCCGGTCCTATTACAGACACTATACCAGGTTCCCTCCATGGTCCTTGGGACTTGGCAGACATAGTGTATATGGGTGAAAGCATTAAGGGACAGGAGCAGGCCATATAACTCGCAGCTAGCAATAAAAGTCAGTATGTTCATCCAAGCATTGGGAGCCAGCTGATTATGACCTAAGCTATAGTGTCGAAGAACTTCGTGAATGAAAGGATGGAAGGGAAACCTAAGTCCGGCATCTAAGGCCAGTCTATACACAACAAACTGGTTGGGGGCGGCATGGAAAATTGTGTCCTTCTTTTTAGGTAGGACGAATTGAAAGTCTACCATGGGCATCTCTTTATTCAATCGACTTGCATTCGGCCCATATTTTTTCAACCAATCTATGTCCACACAAACAAAAGCCGGATCAGAAAGAGGGCCCAGACGGTCTCTAAGCTCAGCAAAGGTAGTAGAAGGTTATGACCCTTCTTCGTCCTCTTCTTCTTCATCTGAGACCCTTCCAGACGGACCGACCTCATATTGTCCCTCCAAAGCCTCATAGTCAAATTCGTCTAGAGGGCTAACCTCCAAAGGCTGAATCTCCTCCACTCTATCACTCTCCTGTCTTTCAGGACCTCTCCCCGTTAGAGATGGCAATATCCAACGGATGATCCATCACCCGCTTCACCCGAAAAACAAAAAAGGGTGAAAAACCAAGTTAAATGGATGATGGACGGGTGACGGATGAACGTTTAACGGGTGATGGATGGATTAGGGTGAGAAAGTTTCATCCATCACCCGACCCATCACCCGTTTATCACCCGCTCCATCACCCATTTCTTATATTTTCTTAGATGTCTATCATTTTATTTACAATAATATAATAATTTTCCCTTTTGATTACTATCGACATTTTTCCATAAACTAAACTTATCTTAATTTGTCATGAAGTTAATATATAAATTGTAATTTTGCAAGTTTGATTTAACATTTCTCGTTCAATAATCTTAAATGGATGATCACCCTGTCCACCCGGTTCACCCGCGGGTGGTGGATGGATGGATAAGGGTGATGATCTTACCGGGTGACGGATGGATGGATGAGAGTTGGTCTAACCGGGTGATGAATGCAGGTGATAGCTCACCCGAGCCAAATCCCACCCGTTGCCATCCCTACTCCCCGTTGACTCTTCCATTTCAGAACTGGATAAGGGGAGGATTTGAACGTCTGAGACGCGCCGTTTGCTTGACGCGCGCCAGAATACCCTGCAAAGGCAGAGACTGGGTCGTCGGAAACGGGTCGAACGTTCCTATCAAATTAAAGAAGTATCCGGCCGAGATACGTCCAACTCTAGAAACGGCGGACGATGAAAAAGAATCCGCCCTAGAGTTAGCATGTTCTATGGATTGGCCGGGGTTATTGGAAGAGGTAAATGACACCATTTTATTTCAAAAAAGAAAAAGAATCAAAGAATGAAAGAAGAAAAGTAGAAGGAGAAAGGGGAGATACCTGACTAAAGATCTGGACGGACTCTTCACCTTCTCTACAAAATCACACCGGTCAGCAATGGTCAGGGTCAAAATTTCCCAAAGTCAACCTTCTCTGACAAAAAGAAACCAAAACACTCCCTCACTCAGAATTTCTCTGTCTAAAAGATCCTATCTCTAGAAAAATATGGAGAGTGAAAGTGAAAATGAGAAGTGGGGGAGGGGTATTTATAGAGAGGTAAAAATCCTCTTTCTCCCCCAACAGTCGCTGTATACGCGTCAACACCCCATGGTGTACACGTCACTTCCTATTCTTCTGATTGGAGCAAAAGTCAGTTAAACTCCCAAACAGTGCAATGAAGATCTGCGGTTACTTTCAGTAAAAGGGTTTTTATCAGATAAGCCCCAGATTAAACCCCTTTTAGGGGCAATTGTTGTAACAAATAAAAAGAGGACACGTGGCCCAGTCAACGACTGCCACGTGGCCCAATGAGCTGATGACATGTGGCCCATCCCCCTCTTTGACACTTGGCAGCGTGTTAGGGGTGAGTTGATGATGTCACCAAAGCTGAATGCTAGAGGCCCAATTATTCCTTAAAAGAAGGAATAATCAGCCCAAGTTCCCTAAAACAGAAGGATGTGATTGGATAGAAGGCTCAGGACAATCAGACCATGACAAGTGTCGCCCTCTCATTGCCTAACCAATCATGTCCCTTCATTCTAGGGTGCTCCTTTCTATACATATATAATATAAATAGTTCCTCAAAATCAGGTAAAGGGGACAACTACTCTCTCTTAAACTTACTCTGTCAAAATTCCTACCCAGATTTTATCTATTGAATACTGACTTAAGCATCGGAGAGGGAATCAAACCCAAACCTCCGGTTTGGTTTTCCCCTTTTGCAGGTTCGGGAACGAAGCAACATTTATGCACAAGCCTCCCAATATTATCAACCCTACACCTGTCCTCCATCAGGACTAACCCCGTTACTTTCAGAAGTTTACTTAAAACAATGACAATCTAAAATTTAGGCTCCGTTTGTTTTGGTGAATAAACATTTTCTCGGAAAAAGGCTTTCCTTCATCTTTTCATTTTCCTTTGTTTGTTTTGTTAAGGGGTGGAAAACAATTTCTTAAAAGGTTTAAAATGTTCTTAGAAGAAGAAAACCAATTTTATTGTGTAAAGAAGGCATATCACATTTTCTTCTTCACTCCTTCCTTCTCTTTAATCTCTCTTCCTATCTCTCCTTCTCTTTTACTTTATTTACCTTTTCTCTCTGGGTTTTCCTCCAATCAAACAAAAGAAAACTTTTTCTAAAATTATCTTTTCTATTGACAATTGTTTTCCTTGAAAAGCAAATTTCGATAAAAATTGTTTTCCATCAAAAGAAACAGAGCCTTAAGAGAAATTGCTATAGAGATACATAGTTACTATCAGAAGAACGAAAAGGTCAAATCCTAGTAATTACAAAGATTATTCCATGTATGTAGCTCACATTCTACAACAATAGTTAGCGCTGCGTAGTCAATAGTGAAAAAATTATTTTGGACGAATTTAATGTGGACGGGCAATTCGTCGAGATGAGTTTGTAAGGCCAACAATTCAATAACCTCGGTCGAAATAATATAGGAACAATAAGCAAGAATATATGATAATATAAAGCAGTGAGTAGTTAATAGCAAAAAATGTCGTGTCGTGTCGTGTACAATGAGACCAAATGAGTATTTATACTAATTACAAAATATGTCATGGCCGTCAATTAACCTAACTAGATCCTTAACGGATAGAATTCTACCCTAACTACCTCCTAAATATTAGGCGTCCAGTACTCCCTCAAGCTTGGAATTGGTCTTCAGCTCTTCACACGTCCTGAATCACGTGCCACTGGTCCGTTAGTTTAATGATAATGGTAGCACGCTCCTTGTCACGTGAGGGCGAATTTCAGCCCACAACATTTTCTCGGAATAAGGTTTTCCTTCATCTTTTCATTTTCCTTTGTTTGTTTTGTTAAGGGGTGGAAAACAATTTCTTAAAAGGTTTAAAATGTTCTTAGAAAAAGAAAACCAATTTTATTGTGTAAAGAAGGCATGTCACATTTTCTTCTTCACTCATTCCTTCTCTTTAATCTCTCTTCCTATCTCTCCTTCTCTTTTACTTCATTTACCTTTTCTCTCTGGGTTTTCCTCCAATCAAACAAAAGAAAACTTTTTCTAAAATTATCTTTTCTATTGACAATTGTTTTCCTTGAAAAGCAAATTTCGATAAAAATTGTTTTCCATCAAAAGAAACAGAACCTTAAGAGAAATTGCTATAGAGATACATAGTTACTATCAGAAGAACGAAAAGGTCAAATCCTAGTAATTACAAAGATTATTCCATGTATGTAGCTCACATTCTACAACAATAGTTAGCGCTGCGTAGTCAATAGTGAAAAAGTGGTGGATTCCAAATTCCAAAAGTTGTTGACTCTTTAGTCTCGAGGAGCAAAAGACAGCGTAAAATCGGTGGGCATTCTCATTTTGTCACACCAAGCTTGCGAGTCCAAGTAAAACTTGGATATCTTACCAGAAACGCGTCGCATATCTGGGCGTTTATCAGGGTCATCGTGCAAACAATCTACAGCCAAGCGCGTCATCTTATATGCCACCTCAACGGGGTAGGAGTCTTTAAGCCTTCTATCAATCCACTTCCTCAGCCTCCCTTCCCTCTCCTCTCCGCCTACCTCCACCACTTCTCTGGCGGCGTCTACAGCAGACTTTTTAATGTACTCCTTCGTCGCTTTATTGTATTGATACTTCACCGCCTCTTCCCCCGACAGTAGCTCCACCAAAACCACCCCCAACGCGTATACGTCTGATTTCCGAGTCCCTACCCCGGCCACTTGGAACTCCGGCGACATGTATCTGTACAATATTACCTCTATTATATATGGAAAAAGATAGTAAACACACAAAAAAAAGGAAGAACTAAGGAGATATACACAAATTCTTATATACGGTTAACCGTACCATTAACTAATGATGTAGACTATAGTTATTATTTAATAACTCATTCATTACACTTATTCACCAAACCTATCCAAAATAGTCGTTAATCCCTCCCGTTAATAGTCAACAACCCCTCCCAAAAGTAATCATTTTGTGCGCGGTACACAGGTTGTTAATCATTCTACAAGCCGAGAAGAAGACCTCTTGTTAGATTTAGCGTTTTCTCACGCATATACTATCAGGAAACTAAAAAAAATGAATAAAATATAGAAAAATATTAATTTTATATATTTAGTATCCTCATATATTTGTAACACTAATTTTATACTAATACATTTGACACTTATTTTATAGAATACAACCCAGAAATTCGTTAAAAGAACTAAACTTGGGTTTGGTGCAGATCCTCTAAACTCAAACAACGGGGTCCATGACATTGACAAATTACAAATTGGTACTATTAATGTATTCAAGTTTTCCAAAATACTAAGATAGGTAGAATTTTAATAAATTCATATCTGATTGTCAACGAATTAGAGATTAAATTAGATTGTTCATTCCCTCCTTCTGCTCATATTAATTGGGTATTAGTAATGTAATCCAAAAAAAATGAGTAAAACAAAAATAAAAAGGTTTCATACCCTGTAGTACCGTTGAATTTGACACTATTAGATCTGGTCAATTTCATGGGAGGAGACGTAGTAGCTTTGTCATCTTCTTCATCGAGAAACCCAACATTATCTCTCTCCTCAGTAGGCTCACCACAGAGCTCCGACGTCCCAAAATGGCAAATTTTAGCATTACAAGACGGTTCCATAACAACAACCGCAGTAGATTTGATATGATTGTGAACAAATTTAACATCTAACCCAGTATTATTATGAATATAATCAAGGCCATTAGCTAAATCAGTAGCAATCTGCATCCTCGACATCCAAGAGCTAAGAACAGTGAAATCAGGGTTGTTCTTATTATGAAGCAAATCGAAAAGATTAGCACCATGGATGAAATCGTAAACGAGGTAAACATAATCCCCAGAGATGGAAGCGCCAAGAAGGTTAACAATAGCGATGTGGTTAGACTTACAGATGGAAGAAAGCTTTTTACGAACAGTAGATGGGCGTAAGAGATGGTGAGATTTTCTCTGGAAAATGATGACATCTTTGCCGTTTAAACTGCACTGCCAACACCGTGAAGAGGTGGAGAAGTTCTTGGAGAGGAAATTGTTGGTGGCGGACCGGATTTCGGAGATGTCGTAGAGGTGGGGGTTGTCGGGGAGGGAGCCACGTAAGCTGGAGAGAGATTGGCGGCTAGATTGTGAAGCGGATGAGGAGGTGGTGCTGGTGGTGTTGGTGGTTGTTGTTGCGGTGGTGGCGGGGAAATTGGAAGAAGTGGGTGGTGTTGCTGCTCTGCGGTTGTTGTGGCGGGAAGGAGATGGTGATGATGTGGGTGGGATGGCATCTACTGCCATTTTTGACCTGCACATAACAGACTCAATATTATTGTGGACGGGCACGGGGGTATTAATTTTGATTGTATTCAACGTTTCTGTTCAATTTTTAAGAGTATCTTCCGGCTACTTTTTAACGGTTTTTGAAAATATTATCGACTCATTGACCATAGTCGTACCAGTACATTTGAGACAGACTTACTGTCTTTTTAACAATGATTATATTTTTAAGGGCAATTTACGAGAAACAACCTTTTAAATACACTTTTTTGCAAGAAATAATCTTTTAATTTTTTTTTGCGAGAAACAACCTTTTAAATATTTTTTGGCGAGAAACGACCTTTTAAATTTTTTTTTTTGCGAGAAAACACCTTATCACTCTTTTCCGGCAATTTGCTATTTGCACTCCTTTCTTATTTTCACACTCCTTTTCCCTCATTTGTTCCCCATTATATAAATCCCATGTTTTTAAAACTCAAAAAGTTCTTTCTCTTTAAGTAAATTGAGATTTATATAATGGGGAACAAATGAGGGAAAAAGAGTGTGGAAATAAGAAAGAAGGAGTGCAAATAGCAAATTTGACTTGGTCAAGGCCGGAAATTTGTGGTCAACGCCGGAAAAGAGTGATACGGTGTATTCTCGCAAAAAAAAAATTATACAAGGTTGTTTCTCGCAAAAAAAAAAATTAAAGATTGTTTCTCGCAAAAAAATATTTAAAAGGTTGTTTCTCGCAAAAAAGTGTATTTAAAAGGTTGTTTCTCGCAAAAAAAAAATTTAAAAGGTTGATTCTCGCAAAAAAATGTATTTAAAAGGTTGTTTCTCGCAAATTTGCCTACTTTTAATTGCGATATTTTTGATTTTACGGGTTTAAGCCAAATTTTTAGAAAGGAAATAAATAGAGAGAAAAAATAAAAGGACCCATGTAAAATAAGAGAGATAGTAAGTGTTTATCGACTAAAAAAGAAAGTATAACATTTAATTATAAACTTCCTACAATAGAAAGTGTCACATTGAAAAAACGGAAGAAGTACTTCATTTGACCTTTATGCTAGTACTGTAGTACATGTTAGTTTGCCCATTCACGTGTGTATTGCATTTTCCACATATTGAAAGGAAATGGAGGGAGATTAAAATTAGGTTTTGGAGTGGGCTTCACATAACGTTTTGTTTGACAGAAAACGTTAAATGGTGGGAAAAATTAAAAGATTTGAAAACAAAAGATGGTAATTTTAAAAAAAATCAAGGTGGTAATTTACAAAAAGTGGTTTATAAAAGGTGGTAATTAACATTTTTTCCTTTAAAAAAACGGAGGAAGTTCTTCATGTGACCTTTATGCTAGTACATGTTAGTTTATTTGCCGATTTATGTGTGATTGTGGCATTTTCCACAAAGTAAAAAGATAATTATTCTACCATATAATAATTAGGCATATTTTGTTATATGACACCGAATGTTGGACGATAAGCAAAGTCACGTTCATAAAATGAATGCAGCAGAGCACAATTGATTTGTGGACACACAAGGAAGTGATACAGGGAAAAGTTGGAGTCGCGTCTATTAAATAAAAGATGAGGAAAAGTCGCTTAACATGGTTCGATCACGTGAGACAAGAGCCAAGTGATACGTTGGTTAGAAGACTTGGAGTTTAAAGGAATAACCAAATTGAAGATTAATAGCCTATGAAAAAACTTCATATACCGTACACTACTATACTTCCTCCGTTTCATAATACTCGCAACGTTTCTTTTTTGCACATTATTCAATTCAATACTTTGAACTTTAATATCTCTAATTAGTGATAAGTAAAAATTATAAAAAGTTGATATTATGATAGCATGTATTAAGACAAATCAAATAAGACCCCACTTGATTATATTTCTTCTTATACATAACTTGGAAAAAAATATAACATAACATTGGTAGATGAGTAGTGAAAACTATGCTAATGTTGCAAGTATTGAGAAAAGTAGGAAGTATTAATTATGAGGCGAGATGAAACGCCCAAATGATTACAAACATTACGTCAAGGTTAGCCCATATTGAAAAAAAAATCAAAGTTGGTTGGTGTGAATGGTAAGTACTAAGTACTCTCATCCCTTAAACAAGTGGTCAGGGGTTCAATTCCTAACTCTTGCGAATGAAGTAACCAAAGTTGGGAGGGATCTACTAATTAAGTTGATTTCACTACCACGAGGAAGATTGTCCCTACTATTGATGCTGAATACTTTTGACTAACATCAAAAAAAAATTGAACAAAAATACAAATGAGTGATGTTGTATTAAAATTAGGCGAAATTTATCTCATCTAAAGATATTTCTTTTTGTCCATTGCGTAGGGTATATGCGTTCAGAGGATCGATGGACATCTCGAACTTTTGAACAAAAATAAGTCAACATAGTTAAATCTCATATTGTTGAATATATTGATTTAATGGTAGCAATAACTTCCAAGGTAGAATTGAGGTTGTTTATATCGGTAATATAATATCGCAATTCTAAAGATTAGACTATCATATGACAAAAATAGAGGTTATAACGTTGTCCCTCTTCCCTCTTTGAAATAGTAAATTTGTTTCGTGTAATTTAGAATGAAGAGTTAATGTCCTGCCGATAAAAGCATTAGTAATTGATTCACTGCCTAATGTCTGCCCTCTTTGATTAATAAATCGATTGTTCGTATAATTCAATTTTTCATTTCAAAAATGTGTGTAACGTATTAAATTAAGAATGCAAATTATAAAATTTTAACTTTTCACGAAAACCAAATGAACGATTAATATTGGTATGAGAATTCTCCCTCGGACCCTCGCCCTTAAGTGCGCCTTCCTTCACGTATTCGTCTAGGCAATACTAATTGAATACAAAGAAAAAAAATACTTTGACCCCAATTTTAGTGGATTGTTTTTAAGGTTGAATAATGTCGACAATTCTACAGTAGATGTCAAAGACCGCTATTCACCACTAATATTACTAATATTAGATATTTTGATATTAAAGAATTAAAAAAAGTAACCAACTCTACATGCGGCCCGTCCGTCTCTTCCTCCTAAACTTCCCTCCTCTATTTCTTCATTATCAGTCCCCCTCCCAAACTCAGTAGCCCAATACTCTCATCTCAAAACTTTCCTCACACAGTGTCAAGAATGAAGACATTTGCCGGAAAAAATGGCGGACCAACTAGCAGAGAATTGTAGATTAGATTGAAGAGTGAGAATTATGTTGTTAATTACATATAAAATGGCAGAGAAAATCGATAGTTAGTATCTACTTGTAAACCTTTAATTACTGAGAGCACTTTGACCCTGCGACATTGAAGAGATGAACTAAAAGCTTCAATAAATTATTCAAACACTAAAATTCAACCAGAAATTGAGTAGTGAAAGTGAAATGAGGGCTTAAATAGAAACAGAAAATGAGTTAATTAAACTGCGTTAATTTTATTAAATTGGATAAAACAGACTCCATTATTTGTTTTCAGTCGTAATCAACGGACATAACTTTCACGCCATGGATTATTTTCTTTCACTCCATTGTTGTTGATGACGTAATTTAGTTTTAGAAGGGGAAGACAAAATTTATATTGATTGATATTATTTAATTAAATATTAAAAAGTTAAAATATTAAATAATTTAATATTAGTGGTGGTTAGCGGTATATGACATTCACTGTAGACTCATTGAATAATGTTGTTTTTAAGCTGCTCTCTTTAGCAATTGCCACTTGACAAAAGTTTGATCGGAAAAATGATTGTCGGGCAAGATTGGGTCAACCAAGGGGCAGATTAAGGAGTGGAAAGAAATAATATTGTACAGACTAAAAACAAAAGTGCTCGCTAAATATTAAAGAAAAGAAGCCCCTAAAAAACCCAAAAAATACCACTTGACTATTTCATGTTTATTGTAACATAGAAAGTTTTACGCATTTCAATGCATTATTTTAAAATGTTAACAGCTCTAATTTGATTTAAGTAAAATTATAAAAAGTTGATATTAATTAAGCATATATCGAGACGCATCTTACAAGATCCCACATAATTGTATTTATCCTTATGTATAAATCACAAATGAAGGTCAAATGGGAGTGTATGAATAGTGTAAAAAGGTCAAATATTACAATAGAAATGTAACGAAGGTAGCATAAGAGAACGAAAAAAATAAGAAAAAAAAGGTTTAACTTGCTCTCCCGCCTTACTCTATTGATTAAGGGAGCCTACTTCGCCCAGCGAGTACCAGTCAGAAATGGTAAGTTGAAGAAGGAAAGCGGTCGACTTCATCTACTTTGAACGACAGAACCCCGATAAATGTGTAGTAATTCATTATCCTTGTTAAACGTCGTCCTAATATTCACGCGACCCTCTAATTAGACATAATTGTCCTTCCTTAATTTACTCCATTATAATCAATAATACTCTCTACCACCTTCAAGTGTTGCTCACTCTCCTCCCAAAAACTATCTGGTGCAGAAATATTGTCGGTAAATGTTCGAATAATGGCCGGTGTTGAAATTCTTTTGATCGGTATATTTATGGTTTTTTTGAATTTTATAACAAAAAAACATGTGAAAAGCATGCCTGCGCCTGACAGGTCAGTCACGTACTATTTAAAAAATAAACATACGTGTCTCTTTATTAATGTAGTGAGGCAAGTATGGTCAAATAGGCATTACTAGTAGACCGACCCAAAACTGACCCGGAAATAATGGGTAGTTTTGAACACAACTTTTTGACCCGAACCCGGAAAATCGTTTTTTACCCGACCGATCGAAAAATCATTATATTTATAACAATAATATGAAATTATGGGAATTTTATTGCTAAAAATAGCTTCATTTAGAGTATTTGGTTCCAAAAATAAATTTTGTTAAATGTGGACGTAATTTTTATCGTTGAATTTAGCTATAGATGACTATATTTGTTATAACTTACTATTTTCAGCATATATTGTGTATATTTTGTTACATATATGACCCAAAAACTAAATGAAAGAAAGAGCAAATTCAAATCCCTTAACCCGTTGGGTCGACTCGAAGCCTAACAAGTTGGGTCTTGAACAAGGTTTATTCGACCCGAACCCGGAAATATTTTATTTTGACCGACCGAATCGACCCGTTTGACAAGTCTAATTACTAGTCAAGCGAAACTATTCTACTATACTAACTAATAAAATCAGGATTTTTTAAACTAAATTTAACTACTAACGGAATTTAATATAAGGGATTTAATCAATAAATATAATCATAGGACTGTGGATCACTATGTATACGATTCAGGAAATCAGAGGTGAATAAATAACTACCTAATAATTCAATTTACCGAGACCATGCACCGTACACCCGGGTGCACCGTGCGCACGGTGCACCCGGTGGCATTTTGGTGATTTTCGCGAACTTCAATAAAACAACTCTAATACTATCTCATTCCATTTTACATCATTAAGTGAAAGCTACCTCAGTGGTTGGGCCTCTATCCTCTCTCCGCGTTAGAGGGTCGCGGGTTCGAATCCAAGCTTTACCACTCTTTGTTGTTTTTTTTCCTCCTTCAACTCATTTTTTATTAATCTTCTTTTATTCCTATTTTTTAAAAAGAAATATATTATTGCTCATTTGAAAGTTACGATGCTCATTTAGTTATTTTTCAAGTTCAAGTATAATCTATTTGCTCATTCGAAAACAATATTGCTCATTTACTTGTATTATAACTGATTACTCTATTTGGTATTTATTTTAACACATTAGAAAATATATTTTCTCATTTTGAGATATATTTCTCAATTGAAATATATAATGCTCATTTTAGTAATATATTCGTCAATGTGACACAGTATATACATGTTTACTAATCAATAAAGAATTATATAATTGCTCATTTAAAAGATAAATTACTCATTTATTTATTTTCCACGTACCAGTGTTAAGCTACTTCAAATTAGAAAATAATATTGTTTATTTTCTTCTTTTTCTCAGTATTTATTTTTTATTTTTAGACATTAGAAATAGACATTTAATTTGCTCATTTAAGATACATCGCTCATTCGAACTATGTATTGTTCATTCTAGTGATATATTGGAAGCTTAAAAATTATAGTGAATTTAAAATAATTATATATTCTACACCGTAAAATAAGACAATCTTTGCTCGTTATAAGGATGTTTTACTCATTTAAATTATTTTTTGCTCCATAAATATTCAGTGGTATTTTTAATAATTTCATTAAATGAGCAATATTCTAAGAGTTTTTTGCTCATTTAAGGACTTTTTTGCACTAAGTAACATATTTACTCATTTCAAAGCTATATTGCTTATTGATATCACGTATTTATATAGAGTTTTCTCCCTTATTTACAAGTTAATTTGTGCGTCATTGGAGCTCTTGGGAGCTATTTTGTGCTAACTTTCGTATGCAGTTGTGGTTTCGTGTTTTAGTATTGAATTGCAGGTTTTATGGAGTTTTCTCCTTATTCCCGAGCCATTTGGAAGCAACCACGGCTTTACGAGATGTTATGAGGCACGTAGGGTGGCTCACGAGCTTTATGGATAGTTTAGGAGGTCCCAAGACCCCTAAACGTGAAGATTAGAGAGCAAAGGAGTCAAAAGGAGTTTTCCGTGCACTGATCGGGCAGAAATAGCCCGATCGGGCGAAGTATTTATGATCGGGTATAAAAGTTGCGGACCCGATCGGGCGATGTTTGCCCGATCGAATCGGGCGAGGAAGCATGTCCCCAGACCCGATCGGGTGGCTACCGCCCGACCTGATCGGGTGGAGTGCTACTTGGTCTCGTTGCGGTGCTACAGGCGAGGGGAACACGCTGGCCCAAGTTGTCGCCAGACCCGATCGGGTGACTACCGCCCGACCCGATCGGGTGGGCCGTTTTCTCGCTTTATTGCTGCACTGCTGCTGCCAGAGCCCATAAGTGAAGTTGGGAGAATTTGTATGTGGACCCGATCGGGTACTGTGCTCGGGCCCGATCGGGTCTGGTGCTTTAATCGCGCTTTTTCACTTTTTGTTTCCGTTTTTAGTGAACTTGAGGGGTATTATAAATACCTTTTCCTCATTATCTTTCATTCATCTTTTATTCATCTTTCATTAGGTTTTAGACTAGTTTTATTCTACATTGTTCTTAGTTTAATTCAAACACTTTAGATTAATTTAGAGGTGATCAAACCTATTTCGATTTCAATAAAAGTTCCTGCTTTCCGTCAATTGGTACTCTTCTCTACTCTTTATCTCTTTAATTACTTTGATTGCTTAGTTTAATTATTCAATTGTTCATGATGCAATTCTTAGGGTTTCATATTAGTTTTGTTGTTGCCAATTCGATTATGAGTGAGTAGTTCTCTTTCTAGGGTGTTAGATAGGAAAGCCATGTTTATACCATGATTGTGATTTAGATTTCTATCAATTTCTAGGGCTTGATTAGGGTGATTGTGATGTGGTTTGTTCTTATTGAGTAATTAATGTCAGTGTATAATTTCATTGATTGCTTGTGGTTAATAGTTGTTTGCACAGATCCGTCTTACGACTAGAGGCCTAGGACACATCAGTAGTTCTGATTACGTTAGTGAACATGCGGCGTATGTTGAACTATGAGCGTTGAGTCTTAACCATAGCTCAACATAGGCTCTAATCTCCCGACTCTTGACTTAGGTTTTAAAAGTAGTTGACCCTATTTGATTGGTATAAGCATGGTGGACCGACCTAATACCCTAGACTTTTATTCCATAGTTTAATCCTCGATTTATTCAGTCTTCCGTAGTCTATTCCTTAGTTTAACCAATTCCTTTCTGATTTCATCTGGAGTAGCTGAATTGGTTGAATATTGATTTAGAAACTCTGTCTCCCTGTGGATTCGACCCTGCTTCCACTGACTACCTAGTTAGAGGTCTGTAGGTTTATTTTTGATTAGGTGACACGACTAAAACCTATCACTTATTTCATTAATTTTTCAATGGGTATCTTATTGTTTGTTTAGTTTTTGTTTGTCCACATTCAAAAAAGAATTGGAAAAGGTTAGAGAGTGGAAAAGAAAAGAAGAATATAATCAGAAAAAATTAAATCATAGTAACAGCTCATTTTGTGAATGAGCAAATTTATTACCTCACTCAAGATCAAAATATTTACTGATCTTCCTACGTAAAAAAGAATGCTCATTTGATCAAATGAGTAAAATAAAATTGTTCATCTGATCAAATGAGTAAAATAAAATTGCTCATTTGATCAAATGGGTAAAATAAAACTGCTCATTTGATCAAATGAGTAAAATAAAACTGCTCATTTTTTGAATGAGCAGATTTATTTTACCTCAATTGAGATCAGAATATTTACTTATCTAAACAAACATGCTCATTTGTCAAAATGAGCAGATTGATTTCTCTCCAAGACAAAAAAAACTGCTCATTTGATCAAATGAGTAAAACAAAAATCGTTCAATTGTGATCAGAATGTATACTGATCTTGCTGCACAAAAATGATTGCTCATTTGATCAATTGAGTAAAATAAAATCGCTCAATTGTGATCAGAATGTTTACTGATCTTGTTGCACAAAAACGATTGCTCATTTGGTCAAATGAGTGAAATATATTGTAAGAAATGGAAAAGGTTAGTGAGTGGAGAAGAAAAGAAGAATATAGTAAGATTTTTATTTAAATTTTTTTTGAAAATATATTGTAACATAATATGGAAAATATCAAAAAGAAAAAAAGCGTGTTATAATAATTATATATTCTACCCATAAAATAATTTTTTTAGAAATTTAAAAATAACAATTATAGTACAACATCCCTCAAAAAAATAATTATATTACAACAATATGCAAAATAATTGAAAAAGATAAAATAAAAAAAGCTAAAATAAGAACTAAGACTATGGAAGAAACATGAAAAACAAAAAAAAAAAAAGAATCCAAAAGAGGAGGAAAAGACAAACGTTAAAAAAATTATAAATGGTTGGTATGGGAGGGAGTCGAACCCATGACCAACTGGCAAGCAAATAAACCTCAACACCAACTGAGCTAAGCTATCTAAATGGTATAAGGGCACGCTTTTAATACTTATACTGTTGCCCAGATTTTCGCATTAATTACAATAATGCCACCGGGTGCACCATGCGCACGGTGCACCCGGGTGCATGATAATAATTGTACAATTTACCTAGGGCACATGTAATTTCTCTCGAACATTGTCTCCCTTAAAGATTATCCAGTCGTTCAATTCTCGCATTGTCAAGGGTCACTTTGCCTAATAATTAAAATTATATATGGTATTTCTCCTCTCGAATTAAATTTGGTACTCCGATAGTAGAAATACAAATCAGGCCCTATTCATAAATCTAACATGAGCGATTCAATCAAAGGAAGCAATTGAAATAATAGACAATTAAACTAATCTAAGCATACCAACCCGCAGAAGTCCCTCATTGCATACATAATTGATCTGAACTTTTTATTTCATGGATAAACTCGCAACATATATGTATGGATTTCACAAATCCATGAAAACATATATAGTGACTTTACAATTAGACTGAGTTGTAGTAATTTACTAATTTGTACTCGCTCTGCTCTATAATATACGTCTTTTTTTCCTTTTTGGGGGTCAAACTTTAAAATCTTTGATCAGATATTTTTATTAATAATATTAAAAAAAAACATACTTATGTGGAATCTTGTAAGATTCGCTTTAATATATACTTTCATAATATCAACTTTTTATGTTTTTTATTCATACGGAATTGAAGATATACAAAGTCAAAGGTGTGTGTGTTGTCGGAGACTGTGCAAAAGAAAACATAACTTTTATTATGGGATGAAGGGATCAGTAATTCAAATACACTATTTGACTGACCTTCACACTTCTAGTTCTATGTGGAAAAAGGCTTGTTTCGTTTATAGGAACGTAAGACTACCGTCAGAGCAATGAACTTAGTAAGTGATTGTTGCTTGTTATACAATGGATCTACTAGCTTGACCGCCTGTATTAGTGCAATCATACACATTTCCATTCTGTTTCCTATGTTTTGTGGCTATAAAAGTCCGATAATGTCATGCTACTCTATCCTCTCACACTCCCAGTAGATAAAAGTCATACAACATAATGCAATCTGCTTTCTATTCCAACATCTTTGTTTATATTCTCTTAAATTCCATCGAGTAGTTCGTTGTCAAATTGTGCTAATTTTTTCGATCATCATAAAAAATCTACAATGACCGCAGCGGAAGAAGCAGACAGGATTAGTAGCTTGCTAAATGAGGTTCTAACTCATATACTATCTTTCCTACCCACCAAGGAAGTTGTTGTAGCAAGCATACTATCTAAAAGATGGGAGTAAATTTGGAGAGAAGTCCCCGTATTGGACTTTATTATGCCTGAAATTTGTTCGTTGGAAAATTTTATAAGTTTTATTGACAAGGTTTTGATTTTCAATGATATGCCTTTCTTACGACTCTTTCGACTTCACTTAACAAATAAAATTGATAACTTGCATATTTGTTCATGGATGAGGAATGTAATGAGTCGGGATGTCTTTGAGGTCGATGTTCGTTGCATGACATCAGAGAAAGATAAACTAAGGACAGCAAAGGAGACTCTTATGAGTGAAAAACTTAAGATGCTTAAGTTGGTGGGCTATAATGATCCCCGTCCTTGGTTTTCCTTGTCAAAACTCTTCCTACCCAAGCTGTTGATTCTCCACCTTGAATACTTATATTTTGAGGATGATGATGTTTCTTTAAATAATATCTTTTGGTCAGGTTTACCTTGTATCAAAGAGTTTATTATAAGGTCTTGTTTTGGATTTCGGAGTGTTGCTATCTGTTCTTCTTTAAAGACATTGAAGTTAGATCGTATTCTTTGTGGATCAAAGGGGCAAACCATTAAAATTGAAGCTAAAAATCTTGAATATATGTCTATCGATGATGATATTTCAGACATTATATTGGACATCTACGCGCCCTCATTAGTTGAAGCTAGCTTTGATTTCTGGGGGTGGAGTGGTGATGGTGCTAGAGCGGTTGATATATTAAAGCAAGTTCCCAGCTTGAAGATTTTGGAGTTATATATTCCATCAGAAATGGTAAAAATCATGCTATTAATGTACATTATTATTATTTGACGCTACTATGTTGATTTTATTTCTAACACTTCTCTTATTCTTCCACTATTTTTATTGCATCTTCTGGCAGCTCCACAGTGCTGTTACAAGACTACAAAAAAATCGACATCCCTTGTTTCCTAAATTAACATGTTTGGATATCACTTCTTGGTTGTTTCAGAGGCATCCTCTATATTTAGATCTGCTGATTCTACTTTGTGAACATGCTCCCAAGTCCCAATCTTGTGTCACTTAAGTATGGGGTCAGTGATTATTTTTCTCTCTTTTAAACCAAATGTTTTTTATCCAATTTATATGAAGTCTTATATAAAAGGTTGGCTTGTGTTGATATTTTGGTAAGATTAACTTTAAAACGATTGCAAATTAAGTTAAAAGGTCGATTTCAAAGTAAAAAGACCGCCTAGTATGCCAACACTAAATTTAAACGCGTATTCAATTTAAACAATAACCCTTTTAACCTAGTCTAATGGTCTTATACAAAATTAGCATATATGAACTTCTTAATCAACTCGAACAAGTTTATTCATGACAAAATCACAAGTTATTAATTTGGCAAATGTAATTAAAAATGCTTAGTATTTGACAGTCTCTAAATTTGAACTGTAGAGAAACTGGATTGGATCACAATGCAAAACGAAGGAGTGTTGTTTGCATCCGAAGTTGGTGCCCAAGTGTGTGACATCAACGCTTAAAGTAATTGACATTTACAACGTTGAAGGGATTGATAGTGGAGTGACACAATATTTGTTAAAATACGCAATGGTATTAGAAAGTATGAGGATCCATATGAAGAAGGACACAACAACTGATGCAATTTCAAGGCTATTTAAGATTCCTATTGCCTCAGCTTCATGTGAATTTTTAATTTGTAGAGATCTTTAGAACCTCCAGGCTGAATTTCGCTTATGTATTGTTATTTTGGTCAACGGTTGGATATCATCACTTCGTTTGTGTTGGCGTGGAAATTGATCTTGTGTTATGTGTATGTGTATCTTTCAATTGTACAAGTCCATTTCTACGCTCTCGAATCCGAGAGACTTCTCCGTTCCAGCTGAGTGATAACTGTAACCCAATGGTTTTTTTTTCTCCTCCAATCAATCTCCGCTCCAAACTTTCTACGAATCCTTCAAACTTCTGTCAATATCTTTTTTTCCTCATTCGCTAAGACCCATCCTATCCTATAATAGTACTAGTTTTATATGCACGTTATGCATGCAAAAGAGTAATACATAAAGAATTGGGAGAAACTACATTGTAGTTAGGGATGGTAAAGATCGGACTTACTAAACTCTAAGGCCGCTCCACCTCAATCGGACTAGGCTTTTTTTCTCCATTCGTATTCAGACTATATATTTTCGTACTCGGACATTTTCCTTCGGATTGTTTCGGACTTGGATTAAATTGATATTTGAGACAATGAAAAAGCATATTTATATTATGTAAAATATAATGTTATACTTAATTAATAGGTAATAATCGGATTCTAGCCCGATTAGGATCAGCTCTTACCTAAGTCCCACTCCAATCGGATTTCATTCCGAGTTTTTGGATTTGGACCGGACTTTTTTCGTCGGTTCGAATAGGACTCGGGTTGGAACCAGAGTAAATTGTCAATCCTGATTGTAATATTTCCTGTGAAGTGTATATTTTTTTCTTGATTTTTTAAAACTAATCGTTAGTTTTTAGTTATTTTGTTTTTTAGAGTGTGTAATTGTAATCTTGTGAAACAATATAAAAATACATTACAAAATGAGTATCAAATATAAGAGAACAAATTAACAATAGTGGTCTAAGAATAAAATGCCAAAAAAGACAAAAAAAAAATCTTAGCAAAGATTAATGGAAGATGTCCTTTAATTTATTTTATTATTTTTTTTCTTTTATTTTTTGTTGTTCACCCCTCCTCTCCCCTTATAGTATTGAGATTAGTCTTATAGCGTGCAAAATAATAACATATAAGGATTTTAGACAAATAAAAAAAGAGTTGGTCTTATAAGAGACTGTCTAATTTTAATTTAAAATTGGGCAACGGCCCAAGCCTAATAGAAAGAAGAGAATGAAAAAACTCTTTCAATAAACTGATGCTCCATTTTGGCTGATATTTTCAGTAAGTATGAGCGGGCATCTGGTCAGAAAGTTAATTATCATAAATTTGAAGTGTATTTTAACAAACAATTTGATGCGGGGAGAAGACAAAGTATCCTTTTGAAGCTGGGTATGCGGGCCGTTGACCGTCATGGGAAGTATTTGGGGTTACCCATTATGATAGGAAGATCGAAGAAGTTGGTGTTCAGTTGTCTTAAGGAGAGAGTCTTGAAGAAACGCCGGGGTTAGAAGAAGTTATTGTCTCATCCAGGCAAATAGGTGTTCATTAAAATTGTTATACAATCAATACCTACTTATATTATGAGTCTTTTCCGTATTCCTGAGGGGGTGATTGATGATAATAATTCTTTTGTGGCTTGCTTCTGGTGGGGGGCGAAGGGAACAGAAAGGAAGATGCATTAGTTGAGCTGGGATAAGATTTATATGCCGAAGTCGATGGGTGGTATGGGGTTTCGAGATTTGAGAGTTTTCAATCAAGCCCTTCTAACTAAGTAAGGATGGAGGTTGATCTACAATATCGACTATTTAGCTTATAAGATTCTTCAGGCTCGCTATTTCAAAAATAGTGATTTCATGGGGTCTTATGATGGCTACTACCCGAGCTATGTGTGAAGGAGTGTGTAGGGAGCCAAATCTCTTCTCTTAGATGGTCTTAAATGGAGGGTTGGAAAGGGTGATAAGATCAATGTGTGGAGTGATGCATGGATGCCTAGGGATTCGTCATCGATAGTTCCGACGCCAAATATAAATAGCCCGACACACTTATTGGTTGCGGACCTTATGAGTAGTCAGGGGGAGTGGCATGATGCTACGCTTGCCCTACATTTCACGGACCATGATATTGCCCGTATAAAGGAATTTCCGCTTTGCGTGGAACCTCAAGAGGATATGATGTATTGGTGGCCTTCTTGTGATGGGGTCTACACTACGAATTCGGGATACTTGCTTCGTAGATTGGGTCATTTACGTGACTGGGGACAAATATTTGGAGGAGCTGTGAGCGAAACATGCAGGAAATTATGGGCTCTTGATGCCCCACCGAAACTTCATCACTTCCTTTGGTGTGCTTGCACAGGATCATTGGCCACGTTGGGGAGACTTTGTGATAGACATGTGGTGGAAAGTGGCTTGTGCTCTATATGTTCTAATGCATATGGATCCATCATTCATGCGATCTTTGATTGTGATGTGGTGATGCCTATATGGAATGCATATCCATTTGTGGACTTTAGCGTGAAGCTCCAACCTCATCATTCATGGAGAGGCTGACATGGTCCATGGAGAAGCTTGATGGAGAGAACGTGAAGCATTTTGCGACTTTGTCATGGGCGACTTATCCTTTAGAATTCCAATGTCTTTGACGATACATAGCCGAGTGTCGAGGTAGGTATTGTTGGTTATTTGAACGTGGTTCATGATTATTGTGAGTATGCCACCAAGGTGTTTATGAGGCGAAACCCAGTTGGCTCGGGTTATGTGTGACGCAATGGGTGAGTGCAACCACGAGAGGGCTGTGTGAAAATCAATACAGATGCAGCTTGCTTGGCTAAGATTGGGGTGGGCTTGGGTGCGATGGCTCGTGGGGCACAATGGAACGTTGATGTATGGCTTTGTGAAGAGGGTAAAGGCCGACGCATTGGTCTGCTTCTTTTACCGAGGCAGTGGCTTCTCGTGAGGGTGTTCTATTCTCACGAAGGATGGGCTATAACGAGGTAGAGCTCGAGTGTGATGCGGCATCGGTGGTGCGTGCTGGGGTGAATGGTTCGTCCAGCCTGTTCTCCTTTTGATATGGTGATTAATGACATAAAGCTTATTGGCTCCTCTTTACGATCTTTCTCTATTTATCATGTTAGGCGAGTTGGAAATGTTGGTGCTCATTGTATGGCTAGAGTTTTGCCTGCTAACGGGATCGAACAATTATTTGTAAACTCTTTCCCCCAAGGCATATCAACCTTTTCGGATCTTGATTGATGAAATTCCCCGATCTCGCCTTTCCCTTCAAAAAAAACACTAAAGCAACATTGGCGCTAGCTTGAAGACCACTACAGTCGTTCTGTCATCTATTTGTAACATATTACATATATTTGGGCCCAAAGCTAAGAGGCCCTGTGCGACCGCTCCGTCCGCACATGGCACACCATTATAGTTGGGCCTGTTATTATTACGTAGGGGTACCCGTTACTGAATAACCCATTTGGCGGGTAATAAGTATTTTAAAAGATCTAGTATCGAAAAAACAAATTAATATTAATAAAGGTCATGTGATTCCATGTATATGAACATAAGATATATCACATTTTTCATTAATTGTTATGTCAACGAATTGGAGAAGAAAAACACAAAGATTTAACATAGTTCACTAACAATGTCTGAGTTATGTCCACGAGCAAAAGGGAAACATTTATAGTATCTCGAAGAGGAAGAGTACAATATTACAAATTATGGGGGCAAAAGGTTAATATAGGGTTTGTATATTACCCTTCTAATTAAGCTAGACCTAATAAACCTATTAAAAAACCTAGAACTTAAATGGTTTACTAAACGCATACACCGAAAATTTCAAAAAACCTCCGTGCTTGGTTAATCTTAGTGCCTCATAATTCAAGGCATATCTCAATATTAATCTTATGTTTTTATATGTATTTTTGTAAAAACAATATACACATATTCCCCATAGAGACCACCTATCAGTTGTATGCTTGCTTTATGATATTGTGTTGTTGTTATCCAACTTTGAGCTTGTGTCGCCACTTATTGTAAAGCGCCCACCCAAACTCAAAACAAGTACATCCCGTCGTCGACCCCGCTCGTGCCCGCCTTGTGCACACGAGCGCCCCTCTTCTCGTGCTCTTGTCGGCAATAGCAAGAGTGCCCTTTCAGATACCGAGTGCACAGGCTTCACGAGCCTCAAGAGTCCCTATTCCACAGTAAGGCAAACACACTTGCCAACAGAAGGTAAGGGCGTGCCACACGATCCGAGGTCAAAATATTTGGATCGTGACAATATTATATAAGAGTTCGCTGACTTTTATTAGAGGACATATATTCACAAATCACGTACTTCCTCCGTTTTTATTTAAATGTGACACTTTTAGATTCACGGACTCCTAGGCAATTTTTGGGAAGGAAAGAGATAGAGAGAAAAAATAAGGGGACCCATGTGAGAGGAGAGAGATAGAGAGAGTTTATTGACCAAAAAAGAAAGTGTCACATTTAATTTTAAACTTCCTAAAATAGAAAGTGTCACATTTAAAAAAAACGGAGGAAGTGATAAACTTAATTTTTGCAATATTATACTATTTCTGCTCATTCTAACAATTAGGGTTTCCTACTCTCTCTTTCTCAATTATTATATCATATTATATCTCGGTATATTTACCTCTTTATATAAATAATATTTGATAATTAAAATCAACTTGTGCCTAAAATTTAACATACTCAATGCCAATGGGTAAAATATTATTGAACAAATGATAATTATTTAAATATTCATATGTGCATTGGCTCACCATTTAGGATTCCCATGTCATAGAATTTCTTAATAAATTTTATAAATTTTTTTTTATATATTTTTATAAATTTAAAAGGATCATTAGAATTCTGGATATATAAAAAATAATATTTTTAGAAGATAATTAGAGTTTTGCATTAATAAAATATACTCCCTCCGTCCCAGAAATCCCTATACACTTTCCTTTTTCATCCGTCCCAGAAAGCTTTGTACACTTTCATATTTGGACATTTCCCACTTTACTTATCATATCTACCTTTACTTATCGGACCCAACACTATACTATTTTACTTTATTATATCTCTCTCTTTTATTTTTTTGGGACCCACTTTATCTCTCTTCTAAATAAAATAATACCCCACTAACTCCTATCACATCTACCTTTTTAATAAAATACAATTGATAACCAAACAACAAATTATAATCTAAAACTACGTGCCTGATCAACTGTATACACCTTTCTGGGGCGGAGGGAGTAGAATTTTAAGGTGAATAAATGGAAAGGATTATTATAATGTATAAACGAATTGCAACTTTAGTTATAAAACTCAAAAATTTTAAATTTATATACCTTTGGAATTAGCTTGAAATATACTTTAAAATAAGATCCAATACAATATAATTATCTTATTATTTCGTAGGGATACTCATTACTGGATGAACTATTTGGCGGTAGTTGAAAATAGGCTCATAAAGGAAGTTGATATATAAAACGAGGCTTTTTTGAGAGCTGTGGGGCGCCAATTAGAAGAAAAAAAATATTTTGACCAATAAGATTAATGAGAATTAACATTTTATCTTTTGATTCACTAAAGGTACCCGGTAAAATCGAAGATAGTTAACCTTTAGATTGATATAAATAGAGATAGATTAACTATAAGAATTAAAAATTAGGAATAAAAAAATATATGTATAGAAACAAAGGAAGAAAACCCGAGATAAAACCCAATTTAGATATCTAAAATATTAATTAAGATAAAACAAGGAGAAAAACTTTTAAGGGAAAAAATTTTTACGTAGAAATTTGAAGACAGATATCTGTAATATTATCAAATAAGGAAATGGAAAAAAGATACGATTTTATCTCTCCAAAAAAAAAACTTAAAACAATAATGATACCTACCATGTGCTACTACAAGGAGTATTATCTAAACCCTGTACCATCGGATGTATTTGTCTCGTAAATGCTTGCAGATGTTTCCTTCTTTTTTTGTTCCTCAAAAGTAATTGGTAATTTATTGATTTTTGTAATATGTTTTGATTTTCTAAATACGTGATACTTTTGGCTTGCTATAGTGTAGATAACAGAAAAAAAAACTAATATTTATTGTGGTATAGTGGAATTCGGGTCCTTGGTTAACTTTACTATTTGAGTTATGAGATTCACTACAGACTAGTTAATAGTAACAAATCAATCGTGAAACTAATCAGTTTTGCTTTTGAAAAGACAAGTAAGGGCATACCAACATTAAAGAGTTGCTATCTTTTAAAAATAAAAAACTACAACACATTTGCTATATTTTTTAAAGTTAAACTTGACCACATAATGTGAGAGTTTTATTGGTCAAATGCTGAAATTAAAAATTAAACGTATTTCGGGTATAAGAAACAGTAGAAATTTGTAATTCCGGGGAGTCCAAGTACAGCTAGAGTAGTAACCAATAACAATCCAAGGTCTTCGAATCCGAGTACCTACAAAACCGAGCACGGTGAACTACCCCAGGGATGTTCCCTGGATCGTCTCTCCTATGCTTAAGTCAGATCTGATCTCAAAAGATCAGAGAGTAGTACAAGTAAATGCGTCGAAATGCGTGTAAAAACGTACCTGAATGATTAGATGAAAGTATTATCTGAAATTTGTCTCTCCGGAATAAAACCAGACTTAGTTTGACACACCACTTCACCAATCATGC
Source organism: Patellifolia procumbens (assembly GCA_947645195.1). Classification (NCBI taxonomy): domain Eukaryota; kingdom Viridiplantae; phylum Streptophyta; class Magnoliopsida; order Caryophyllales; family Amaranthaceae; genus Patellifolia; species Patellifolia procumbens. The sequence continues at coordinate 7,212,724 of CANSGD010000016.1, forward strand.
TTTGCAATCTATTAGTCAAGATTTTAGCAATAATCTTATAGAGCAAAGTGCAGCAAGCAATAGGTCTGAAATCCTTTAGCATATTGTCATTTGCTATTTTAGGAACAAGAGTGATTAGTGTGCAATTAACAGGAATATGCATCACACAGTTATTAAAAAATTCCTGTACATCAGCACATATACCCTGTTTAATATATAGCCATGCCCTTTTAAAAAACATAGCATTAAAACCATCCACTCATGCAGCTTTCCCATCATCAATATTGAAAAGGACTTTCTCAATCTCCTCACAAGTTACATCAGCAACTAACATCATAGAAGCCTCTCTACTAACCTGGGAGCTTGCCCTGATAATGCCATAATCAATTCCTCTCAAAGAGCTATCACAGGTACCTTGCAGATTCTTATAGAATTCCACAATGTGGTCAGCAATTTCCTGTTCAGTTTGCAAAATCATACCAGAATCACACATAATAGAATTAATTCTATTAGTAGTATACCTCTCTCTCATATCTGCATGAAAGAAATAAGAGTTTGAATCTCCCAGTTTGAGCCATTATACTCTTGACTTCTGTTTGAGTATGCTTTCATGCACATTGCTTAAGTGCTTTATCTTAGCAATGCAATTGCTTTCTCTCAACTGTAGCTCTGAATCACATGTAAGATCAATGTTACTCTAAATGCCCAACAACTGAGATCTAGCTTCATCAATCCTAGCTAGCAAACCATAGTGCTCTCTGTGATGGAGATTCTTGAATTCTTTTTTGATATCTTTTAAATTATTCCACACATGCTGCAAATAGAAGCCTTCTCTCTTATCCTTCCAATGATTCTGCAAAATAGAAGCAAACTCCTTATGATCTGCCAAAGCATTGAAGAACTTGAAAGGCCTACACCTTTTCCTAATATCCTGAGCCAACTGAAAAACAAGAGGGGGATGATCAGAGATTCAAGGAGCACAGTAGCCAACTTCAACATCAGGAAACCTCTGAAACCAAGCAGTGTTTCCAAAAGCTTTATCTATTCTACCTCTAATTCTATAAGTGTTCACCCCTTTCTTACTCCAAGAAAAGAAGAACCCTCTACTTGAAATTTCTCTCACACCAGTAGCACCAATGAAATCAATGAAATCCATGGTCTCAGCATTAGTAATAGGATTGCCATTTTCTCTATCCACAGAATGAGTAACAGAGTTAAAATCACCAATACATATCCAAGCATCATTACAATTATCATGAAAAGTAGCTAAATCACTCCACAAACTCTTTCTAGTCTCAATAGAATGAAGCTCATAAACTGCAGCCAAAATAAAAGAATGGTTATGAACTTTGTCAGTAACTTTACACTGAATCACCTGCTCAAAAAGCTGAACTTGATCAACATCAACTAACTGATACTTCCAACCTAACCAAATCCACCCTTTGGGAGAGTAATCATAGTTACTGACCCAATGCCATTCAGGCCCAAACTTCTTCTGTATTTTACTACTATTACCTAGCTTTACTCTAGTTTCAAGCAAAGCAACAAGCCAACTATTATTAGATAAGAGAAACTTCTTAGCTACTCTCACCTTGACAGGGTCATTGAGCCCCTAACATTCCAGATTGTCACTATCATTAAGACAGATAAGGGTTTGGTCCCTTAGCACCTCCAACACCAGTTGGAAAAGAATCCCTAGAGTTCATAACCAATCTAGGTTGAAGAGAGCTCCCCTGAAACCGAACTTGCTTGCCTTTATCCCTAGTCTTCCTGCTAACAACCTTCCACTCCCCTTCTTCATCATGTTGTTGAGCAATAATTAAAGCTTCAGAAGTAACAGCTTCAGGAACATTGCTAGGACCAGGAGAAGAGACATTTCCCACAACCTCAGCAATACCTTGTTTCTCACCTGAATGTCTTCTTTACCACCCACTTCTGAACCATCTCAGGTTTCTTCTTGATAGCATAATCATCTCCAATCTTATCACAGCTACTACAATACAAAGGCACCCAATCATAGGTGACTTTCCGCTAGAAGCTATTACCAGCAGGATCAACAATCATAATGTCAGAAGGTAAAGGCTTTGTAACATCAACTTCAACTAGTACTCGAGCAAACAAAATTCTCATCTGCTTGGTGGTACACTCATCAGCAAATAAGGGTACACAAATTAAACTACTAATCCTACTCAAAGAGTCAGAACTCCAACAATTCAATGGTAAATGTGGAAATCTAACCCATATTGGAATTACTCCGAGTATTTCAGCTTGAAAATCAAATTCAGGAGACCATTGTTTAAGTATAATAGGCTTAGCATAAAATTGATGGGGGCCAGAACTTAAAATTTCATCTCTATCCTGTTTAGACTGAAATTTGATCAAGTAATATCCATCCTCATGCTTAAACACAGCAGGAGCGGCCACTCTACTCCAATTACTCTTAATGTAATACACCACACCAACTAGGGTTGTATTTTGTCCAATAACATAAAAAATCAGAGCATTTTCCCAAAATTTGTTACCCAACTGAACCTCATTACTATCCAGTTGAGCAACAAGGTTTCCCTCTTTTCTATTCGGAGCTACAAAGTTGAGATTCATACCTTTTGAGGACATTTTAGTGGCATTGAATCCCTCCCAAGATTTCGCCGACACTTCTTTCAAGCTACCTTACTCAGATTGAGCTGCAGCTACCTTCGCCGCTGAAGTTACTGTTCCATTACCTCCAGGAGTAGCTACCTTCTCATTGCTTAGAAATAGACCACCAATCACCTGGCTAGAAGGTCCCGCATCAGCTGCACCAGTCGATTGAGACCCTCCTTTGTTCTTTCTCCCCATAAATGGAGATAAGCGCACAATAAGAAGAACCCTAAACGTGCGCCACGAGAGCTTTTTTAGAGAGAAAGCTTAATTTTTCCTTCCACTTTAAGTATTAATAAGTTATTCGATGTTGGACTCTAAACAGCCAACCATAACATAATATGAATACAACAAATATTCTTCTTTTATCTTAGGATTAAATAAGTGATCAAACAATTCCAATTGACCAAGAATTGATCCTCCAAATTTATTTGTTGACTTAATTCAACAATCGAATGTCCAATGACAATAAATATACATACCCTACAAATCCCTCGGTCTTTGCAAAGTAGTAAAATAACCATGTCCAATAATAATCCAACTTACTCACAAAGTCCTCGGCCTTTAAAAAGTAATAAAATAATAATAACCATTAATAGTCCAACTTACTCACAAAGTCTTCGGTCTTTGAGAAATAATAAAATATCCATTAAGGGAAACAATACCAAACTCCATAATCCAATAATAAAATAATATTAATCCACATCACACGATGGACCAAAATATAAACATTTCCAAACAACATGCTTGAATCAAACATCCATTCAATCATGTAATAAAACATAAAGGCATTTAACATGCTCAACAACACGAAATTTCAATTCAATAGCCACGTATGAACCATAAAAGGGCTCCCTATACATGATACTATAAATAATCATAATCCTTAGGACATGATACTAGTCTAACACATAAGGACATGTATGTACCATATGTAGACAAAGTGAAAGGCCACTTTAAAACTCTAGAAATCGCCTAAAGTAAATTCTCCGCCTACCAAAACAATAGTGCAACAATGAATCTATATCCTAATTAATTCACAGCATCATAAATAATTTTAAAACGCTTCAAAACCCATTTTAAAATACTTTAAAAACTTTGAAGTTCCAACATTTAATATAATACTTATAAATCTAGGCTTTAAAACCTCAAAAATCATTTTTTTCCTCCTTAAAACTCACTTTAATTAATAAATAATAAATCTGAAATTTTAATTTATATTCACAATAAACAAAATTAGATTTTTAATAATTCAAATAATAAAGTTTCAACTTTATTTACAAAATATATTAAACTCATAAAAATTACAACTTTAATTTTAAAACTCATAAAAATCATAACTTTAACATTAATACTTTAGTTAAACATTGAATAGAGGACAAATGTTAAGAAATAAGAAAAATTGTTTTAAATAAGTCAACCTTTAACCCCTCTTCTTATATTAAGTTAACCTTTAGATTATTTTGGAATAAGTCAAGTTTGTACAGGTTTTTTCTTTTATTAGGTTAAAAAACCTACAACCTGAATAACAAGTCAAAATTTTTTTTCCTAACTTCCTCTTCATTCTACCAAGCTCCTCCATCTCTGGCTCACCATTCTCTCTTCAACCTCCATGGCTCCATCATCAACTCTCCCTCTTCCATAGCTCCATCTGACCCACCACCACTCAATGCTACCAACCATGTCTCCCTCATCCACACCCAAATCATTTCTCCCTCCAGTACTTCCACTTCATCTCCACCACCGATTACAACCAAAGCTAACACCAAAACCCCAGCCACCAACCCAAACCCAAACCCATCCAACCAACCACGAACACCACCACTACCTAGCTCACCATACCCACCAACCAACACCACGATCTACCTCTACCCTACCCACCACACGAAACCCACCAATCAAACCGCACACCCAACACCACAGACCCACCTCTACCCTACCCACCACACAAACCCACCCTCCCACTCACCTAACACCACGAAACTCCATACCAAACATAAGAATGTTCACTTCTTCTCTTGACAACTCTCTCTCATGCCGTCGCTGCCGCCATGTAACCCTAGTTGGGAACTCTGTCTCTGCACTTCGTAAGAACTTTGATGATGTAGTTAGCGACGGCGATGTTGATTATAATGATAATAATAATGATGAGTTTGAAGCTTATGAAGAGGTACGACGCAGCTCCGGAGGAGGATGCTCCTCCGTTGGTGGGGTGATCGAGCTCGCTAATCACGGCGATTTGAAGTTCCTTCATAGGATTGGGGAAGGGAAGGGGGCTGGTGTTCAAATGTGGACTGCCACACTTGCTGGTGGGACGGGCTCGTGTCGGCATAAGGTGGTTTTGCGTAAGGTGGCGATTACATAGGAGATGGATGTGATGTGGCTGCAGAGTCAGTTAGAGACTTTAATAGGTGGAGTTTGATGTAGTAGTGTGGTCTACGGAGGAGTACAGGGAGGAAGAAGGGTTGTGAGGAGAGCATAGTATTAAATTTTTTTAAAATGAAATTAAAAAAAGTAAATTTAATGTAAAAGAGTCTGACCAATTATAAATTGACACTTGTTATATTTAACCTGCTAAACAGGTTACTAACCGGTCATGGCTCAATTTGAAAAGATACCCCCGTAAGTTTAACTTATTCCAGAATAATTCAAAGGTTAACTTAATATAAGAAGATGGGCTAAAGGTTGACTTATTTAAAACAATTTTTCCTAAGAAATAACCAAAGAAACCACGAAAAATCATAAAATAGAAGAAGGAAAGCACGCGAGAGGAGGCGGGTGTGCAACTGGCGGCGCGTGGCAGTCACGCGTTGCGTGGATGCTGCTGCTGCAGACGAGAGGCGGGGAGAGGTGCGGTGGTGCTGCTGCTGCCTCACGTACGAAGAGAAAAGGAGGGGCGAGTGGTGTGGCCTCGCCGGAAGAGTGAACGAAAAAAAAGTGTGTGGTGGTCCGGCGCACGCACGGAAATCGAGGAGAAAGAGAGTGAGGGAGAGGCGCCGGTTTTGAGATAGAAAAGAGAGAAAATAAAGTGTGCAAACTTCGGGTTTGGGGGGTATTTATAGGTTTGCCTAAAACCTAAGGAGAATAGGTTTAGGTTTGGTTTTGGGCTCAAGTTGAACATCAAACTTTAATTAAAAGTTTTGGGCTTCTCAACCCAATATTAAAATCATTTTAAACAAAACACAAAACATTTAATAATATTTTCAATACTTAAAATCCAACCTACTAAATAATAATGATTATTTAAAATGTTTAAACAATCATTTGACTTTTAAAATAGTCAACACTTAAATAATTAAAAGAAATAAATATGAAAATGATTTTAAATATACTTTAAATATATTTATAAAATCCATAAAATTACGGGGGATTACATTCTACCCCTCTTCGAAAAACTAAATCGTTTGGAAAAAATTCTTTACTTAAACTTTTCAAAACGGAAAACTCAGAAATACTTGTGTCACACATGTGCACAATTTACCAACTCAAACTCTAATGTGTCACTCATGGACACGTTATTTTGCACCAACATGTGCAAATCCCTAAACTAAGCATATAAATGCATAAAAATACCATAAAATAGGCAAAAATTGCGAAATTCTACCGCATTCTACCCGTCTTAAAGGAAACGAGTTACGCCCTCGTAACTCACCTCAGCAAACAAGTTTGGATACTTCTTCCTCATATCATCCTCGACTTTCCATGTTGCCTCCTCGGAATCATGGTTAGACCAAAGTACTTTCACGATACTCACATCCTTATTGTGTGTACTACGCACCTTCTTGTCTAAAATCTTCACAGGTCTTTCCTCATACGTGAGGCTACTATCAATCTGAACTCTTTCGGGTTCTAGAACATGATTCTCATCAGGAATATCCTCTTAAGCTGCGAGATATGAAATACATCGTGCATCTACTCGAATTCCATCGTCAAAGCCAACTTGTAGGCTACTTTACTAACTCGTTTCAAAATCTCATACGGACCCACATACTTGGCACTCAACTTTCCTTTCTTACCAAATCTCATAACACCTTTCGTATGTGAGACTTTCAAGAACACTTTATCGCCAACGGCGAACTCATCTTCACGCCTCTTCAAATCAGCGTAACTTTTCTGCCTATCATGGGCAGCTTGGATTCTAGCTTGAATCAACTTCACATTCTTAAAGGTTTCTTCAATGAATTCAATACCTAGGACTATATTCTCATTAAAGTCATTCCAACAAATAGGACATCCACACTTTCGTCCATACAAAGCTTCAAATGGCGCCCTAAATGAAACCTCATAAAGTGCATCAAAATGGCACTTAAGAAAATCTCCCTAAGGTCTTTATACAATTTATCACCGCCAGGGTGTACAGAATACGGAGTATTGTGACCTTCCTCCATAAGATTCCTCTTAAGCTCTTCACACATCTGTGGTATACACCACCTTCCTTTAAGTCTCAGACTTCCATCCTCATGGATCTTAAAATCAACTTATTTTCCTTGCTTCATCTTCTCTTTAATATTGTCAAGATGTTCATCTCCAACTTGACTCTTCAAGATCTCATCGAAAATCGACGATCCTAATGACAAAGCGCTCAATCTTGCTTCTATCTCTCCAGGATTCAAAATCTCAAGGCAAAGCCTTTGCATATCTCGATACAACTCTTCGGAAACTACCAACGCATTCACTCTATGGCTCGTCTTCCTACTCAAAGCATCGGCGACTATATTCGCCTTCCCTTCATGAGACTGGAGATCTAAGTCATAATCCTTGATCAATTCTAACCATCTCCTTTGTCTCATATTGAGATCCTTTTGAGTTGAAAATATACTTCAAACTCTTATGGTCGGTGAATATAATCATGGTCGGTCCATAGAGATAACGTCTCCAAATCTTCAATGCAAACACAATAGCAGCTAACTCTAAGTCATGGGTAGGGTAATTAGACTCATACGGCTTCAACTGACGCGATGCATACGCAATCACCTTCCCATTATGCTGTAACACACATCCCAGACCATTCTTCGAAGCATCACTATATACCTCAAATCCATCATTTCCATCGGGCAGAGTCAAAACAGGTGCAGAGGTTAAACGATCCTTCGAAATCTAAAAGGCTTCCTCACACTTCTCATTCCATTCAAACTTCGACTTTTTCTTCATCAAAGTAGTCATAGGTCTCGCTATCCTCGAGAAATATTTCACAAACCTTCTATAATAACCAGGTAATCCTAGAAAACTTCTTATGTCAGACACATTCTTCGGTCTAGGCCACTCACTAATGGCTTGTATCTTCGCAGGATCCATAGAAATGCCTTCCTTAGATACATAATGACCCAAAAATGCAACTTTCTCCAAACGAAACTCGCACTTAGAGAACTTGGAAAACAATTGATTTCTCCTAAGCTTCTCCAAAATCATTCTGAAACGCTCATCATGCTCTTCTTCACTCTTTGAGTGGATCAAAATATCGTTAATGAATACTACGACAAACTTGTCTAAGAACTTATGGAAAATCCTATTCATCAAGTCCATAAATATTGCAGATGCATTGGTCAACCCAAATGGCATCACAGTAAACTCATAGTAACCATATCTCATTCTAAAAGCAGTCTTAGGTATATTTTTATCGGCTACCTTCAATTGATGATACCCTGAACGCAAATCAATCTTCGAGAAAACACTAGCTCCATTCAATTGATCGAAAAGATCATCTATCCTAGGCAACGGATACTTGTTCTTAATAGTCACATTGTTCAACTCACGATAATCAATACACAACCTCATACTACCATCCTTCTTCTTCACAAATAAAACTAGTGCTCCCCAAGGTGACGCACTAGGTCTAATGTAACCTTTCTCCAACAATTCTTGCAATTGAGTCTTCAATTCACTCATCTCAGGAGGTGCCAACCTGTAAGGTACTTTTGAAATAGGTGCAGTTCGAGGAACTAAGTCTATGGTAAACTCAACGGCTCTCTTAGGCGGCATTCCAGAAATCGCACTTGGAAACACATCTAAGAACTCATTCACAATAGGTACATCCTCAATTCTCGACTCGACATCCTTGCTTACATCTCGCACACTGCACAAGAATACTTCACAACCTTTCCTTATCAACTTCTCAGCTTGCATGGCAGAAATGATCCCAAAACTCTTAGGTTTCCCAAAACATCGGTTTGAAATCGACTTCCCTGAAAGACTCTTCAAAACTACCTTTTGAGCTTCACAATCTATCTTGGCCTTATAAGAACTTAACCAGTCCATTCCTAGAATAATATCTAGGTCTCCCAAATTGAATTCTATGAGATTAGAGGGAAAAGTACAACCTCCTATCTTCAAAGGTAAGTTTCTAAACATCTTAGCACACTTCACAACTTCTCCAGTAGGAATACTAATGGGAAAATCAACGACTTCAAAGTCTACTAGGCCTAAACTCTTAACAACAGACGACGAAATAAAAGTATGGGTCGCTCCAGAATCAAGTAACGCTTTAACTACAGTGGAGTTGATAGAAAAAGTACCAAAAACTACATCAGCAGACTTTTCAGCTTCAGTACGACTCATCAGGAACAACTTCCCTAAAGCCTTACTCTGGTTGTTGTTGTTTCTTCCATTCACAGGCTTAGTGTAGCTTCCCTGACCATTCAGCGACCCCAAAGGTTTCGGTCCTTGGTTGCTAGCTTGGTTATAACCAGATCTTGTCTGACCATTGCCTCCATTGGCATTCTGCTCACGTTTCAGCTTCATAAAGCACTCAAACTCTCTATGTCCTTTCTTCTGGTAGTAATTGCACCTAAATAGATCTCCCTTACAGTCTCTAATAGGGTGGTTCTTGTTACATCTCTTACAATAGTAAGTCCTATCAGGCTTGGCCCCATCACTAGACCTTTGCCCATTCCTGTTCTAAAATTTTCCATTTCCATTCCTGTTCCTCTTGGAACTACCTTGACTTCCTCCAGCTTGGAAATCTTTCCTCTTATCTCCTAGGGCAACGTTCTTCTTGTCAAGCCTAGTCTACAATCCATAGATATGAGCAACTCGACCATACACAATATCTAGGGATGTAAAGGTTTCACCTCCTAACCCCAATTGAATTTCCTCAGTCAAACCTTGTTCAAATCTCTGAGCTTTCAGCACCTCAGTGGAAACTACCGCAGGTGCAAATCTAGACAAAGCTATGAACTTGTTGTAGTACATAGAAATAGATATACTTCCCATTCTAAGGTTTATGAACTCTTGAGCCTTTTGCTTCCTCATGAAAACAGGATAAAACTTTCCTCTAAGGGCAGTGGTAAAGGAATCCCAATTGAAATCAGCCTCGGCACTAATCCTAGTCCCATTTTCCTTCCACCAAAGATCATCCTCATCTTTCAGATACATCACGGCCTGATATACCTTCATTGCCGCAGGGCAATTAACAGCTCCAAATATCTTGTCGAATTCTCTAATCCAACTCTCCAAGAACGTAGGGTCAGTCTGTCCCTTAAAATAAGGCGGCTTAACTTTAGCCAGCTTCTCAAATATCTCGCTGATAAGGTTTAGTCGTGTCACCTAATCAAAAATAAACCTACAGACCTCTAACTAAAGTAGTCAGCGGAAGCAGGGTCGAATCCACAAGGAGACAGAGTTTCTAAATTTATATTCAACCAATTTAGCTACTCCAGATGAAATCAGGGAGGAATTAATTAAACTAAAGAATAAACTACAAAAGACAGAATAAATCGAGGGTTTAACTATGGACTAAAAACCTAGGGTATTAGGTCGGTCCACCATGCTTATACCAATCAAACAAGGGCAACTACTATCAAAACCTAAATCAAGAGTCGGGGGATTAGAGCCTATGTTGAGCTATGGTTAAGACTCAACGCTCATAGTTCAACATACGCCGCATGTTCACTAACGTAATCAGAACTACTGACGTGTCCTAGGCCTCTAGTCGTAAGACGGATCTGTGCAAACAACTATTAACCACAAGCAACCAAAGAAACTGCGCAATAACGTTAATTACTCAATAAAGAACAAACCACATCACAATCACCCTAATCAAGCCCTAGAAATCAATAGGAGTCTAAATCACAATCATGGTATAAACATGGCTTTCCTATCTAACACCCTAGAAAGAGAACTACTCACTCATAATCGAATTAACAACGACAAAACTAATATGAAGCCCTAACAATTGCATCATGAACGATTAAATAAATAAACTAAGCAATCAAGAATAATAAAAGAGATTAGGGTAAGAAAGAGTACCAATTGACGGAAAGCATGAACTTTTATTGAAATCGAAATAGGTTTGATCACCTTTAATCTAATCTAGAGTGTTTGAATTAAACTAAGAACAAAGAGAAATAACTCTAGTCTAAAGCAGTAAAAAGATGAATAAAAGATCCCTCTAAATAATGAGAAAACGGGTATTTATAGTGCCCCTCAAGTCTAATTAAAATAGGAAACTAATTAACGAAGTTCGCGACAAATGGCGCCAGACCCGATCGGGCCCGTGGCCTTCACCCGATCGGGTCAAATACCAAACTCAGCACTTTGTCTTCTGGGCCTTCGTTAGCAGCAGCACAGCATTAAAGTGATTTTGACGGCCCACCCGATCTGGCCGTGGGCATCCACCCGATCGGGCCAGGCGACATAATTGGCCCAGCAAGCTTGCCTCTTCAGCAGCTCCAAGATGAGATGTAGCAGCACTGGACCCAATCGGGTCGGGCGGGGGATGCCCGATCGGGCCTGGGCACATGTGTTCTCGCCCGATGCGATCGGGCATGCCTTGCCCGATCGGGTCCGCAACTTCTATACCCGATCAATGTATTTTCGCCCGATCGGGCCATTTCTGCCCGATCAGTGCACGAAAACCTCCTTTTTGAATCTTTGGCTCTCTAATCTTCACGTTTAGGGGTCTTGGGACCTCCTAAACTACCCATAAAGCTCGTGAGCCATCCTACATGCCTCGTAACACCTCGTAAAGCTGTGGTTGCTTCCAAATGGCTCGGGAATAAGGAGAAAACTCCCTAAAACCTGCAATTCAACACTAAACACAAAACCACAACTATATACGATAGTTAGCACAAAATAGCTCCCAAGAGCTCCAATGACGCACAAATTAGCTTGTAAATAAGGGAGAAAAGACTATATAAATACTTGATATCACTCGCATGCATGTCAGTACGTTCAGTACTTTCTTGGGTCAATCTCTCTGCCGAAAGACGAATGGCAGAGGCTAGGGCGACATCATTGTTGGCCATCCTACTGCGTAACCTATGACACACACATACATCCAATTTCAAGTCACGATTCATAACTAATTGCCATTCTACGAAGGCATCGAAAAGAAAGGTTGATCATACAAGATCGTCCAAAGAAATAGGTTCATCGAAGTTTTACTTGGAATAAATCCAAAGTACAGAATTTTTTTTTGGAACAAGTCCTAGTACCAATAATTTATTTGGAACACGTCCAAGCACAAACAATTTATTTGGAATACATCCAAGCACAAATAATTCACCACTACTTGCACATTCATTCACGATTGGCAATCATATAACCAAAAGAATATTTTATTTCTCCCAAAATAATAACAATGAATATTTCTTCAATTTATAACAAGAATTCACTATCTGATTCCTCAAATGAAAGAGTACCAACATAAATAAATAGTGTAGCGTAGCTTCCTTATTCAAAAGAAATGCTAAAATAAATAGAGAAAATAGCATCAAAATAAATCTCAAGGACTAACATCATGATCCCTATCCTTATTCTCCTTGTACTTCTCAGGAGCGAATACTTCGTATTCAAAGTCATCCATATCCTCAATAACACATTTATAATTTGGCTCTTCAGCTCTAGTCATCCTCTTAAGTCGTTTAGGTGAAGGTTCATCAAAATGTTCAATATCATCTTCACTATCAGTGACATCATCAAGTAAGTCGGTCATAAAAGCAGCATAAATATCCTTACGGGTTTGACCTCTAGCTCAATCGAATTCTCGTAACATCTCATCATCACTCTCAGTACCTACTCTTAGAATACGTCGTAATCCAATTTCTAAACTAGGTTAGCTCTCAAGCACAGTCTCAGTGCCGGACTCGTCATCACTAAGTACGATAGGATTGTAATAACTTCCGACTCTATCGGCTTCACTATCAGTCATGCCTAAAGGTTCATCTAATGTTGGGCAAGACATCTACAAATGAACAGCGTTCACTCTCAGCGTACATTCCCAATAAATAAATAACCACAAAATAAATAGGTCAACAGCCAACCATATAAGAAACATGTGCTTAACACGTAAGCACGATTCAAAATTCCAGACAATCATACACAACCAGACATTCAGACAAAATGACTGAACATTTGTGCAGACTAAAACAACTGAACAGACTAAAAGTAGCTAAACTGACAAAAATAGCTGAACAGACTAGAATAGCTTAAAGACTAACAATACTGAACTAACAGAACTGACTCGCAGACATAAAGCAGCTGAACATATTAGCAAATAGGAAATAAACTGAACACAAAAATTAAATGCAGACATATGATATTTCTATCCTATATGCCCGTCCTAAACTACCCATCTCACTCAAATAAAATAATAAGCAAGACAAAAATAATTTTTGAAACTCAAAAAATTTCGAAAATGCTCAATAAATACCGAAAAATAATTAAAATTTTCGAACAATTCAAAAGAATTTTCAGACCAATTTGCGAAAATAAAAATTAATAAAATGAAATAATTAACTAAATTGTTCGAAAATTCTAAAGAAAACCGAAAAATAAATAAAATAAAATAGAAATATAATCGAAATAATTAAATAAGTTCGAAATTAAAATTCGATATTAAAAATTCCCTCCAAAATAAGATTCGAACCTTTTTCAAATTCAAACCTCGAATTCTTCAAAATAAATTTAAGAAATGAATAGGTAGGAGCTTACTTTGATAAAATAACTTCTGGAAATGATTAGCTAGCTAGGCGCCCAAAAATAGTTTTGGCATGAAAGGCCAATAAAACCTTAAGCTCCAAGATACCACTTTGTAACACCCCGACAATACTCTCTTTATAAAACATATATTTTCCCAACTAAATTAGAGAATTATCAAAGCATTATCGCCCGTGTGAAAACGTATCGGCTTACTCAGAGTATTGCAGCTGAAAAACATTAAATAAAACTTTTAAATACTTAGAACATAATAACAGTCAAAGCATTATCCAAACCTCGAAGATAATTCAAAACCAACTTAAAACATTTCAAGTGAATAATCCATAAAAGAACTCAATAAAAGTAATGTAGAGGTAACGTAAGAAGCAATTTAAAGTAACAAAACGATCTCTCATCAACGCTTCCCAAGTCCCAAATGAGTAATTGAGACGATGCATCATGCCTTCCAAACCTGTAGGCAATTACTCAATATAAAAATTGCTCACCAATAAAGGGTCATCACAGGATCAATAGGCACAGCCATGATCAACACACAGAAAAGCACGTAACCAGCAAAGCTGAGTATGATCAATAAAAGTACCTCAAGACGTCAACTCGTAAAATAAGACTTGACTACACAAGACATACAACATGATAATCATTTAGTAAATTGAATAGACAATGGATCGAGTTGTCCAACCAAAACCAGCCTTCAAATAGAAGACCGAGTTACGGTCTCGACTCCGTAACCCCTTGACCTACAATATTAAGGAACCTTTAAAAATAAAAATAGGGTACGGTGATCAATCCGACCCCAAGAAAATCCATGGGCTACCACCATGTACTCCAACTCATACTAGTCCAGAACTTCAGACGTGTACAAGTCTAAAGCTATTGCTATTCACTTCCACTTTAAGTATTAATGAGTTATTCGATGTTGGACTCTAAACAGACAACCAACACATAATATGAATACAACAAATATTCTTCTTTTATCTTAGGATTAAATAAGTGATCAAACAATTCCAATTGACCAAGAATTAATCCTCCAAATTTATTTGTTGACTTAAATCAACAATCGAATGTCCAATGACAATAAATATACATACCCTACAAAGCCCTCGATCTTTGCAAAGGAGTAAAATAACCATAACCAATAATAACCCAACTTGCTCACAAAGTCCCCAGCCTTTGAAAAGTAATCAAATAATAATAGCCAATAATAGTCCAACATACTCACAAAGTCCTCGGTCTTTGAGAAGTAATAAAATATTCATTAAGAGAAACAATACCAAACTCCATAATCCAATAATAAAATAATATTAATCCAAATCACACGATGGATCAAAATATAAACACTTCCAAATAACATGCTTGAATCAAACATTTATTCAATCATGTAATAAAACATAAAGGCAGTTAACATGCTCAACAACACGAAATTTCAATTCAATAGTCACGTATGACCCATAAAAGGGTTCCCTATACATGATACTATAAATAATCCTAATCCTTAGGACATGATACTAGTCTAACACATAAGGGCATGTACGTACCTTGTGTAGACAAAGTGAGAGGCCACTTTAAAACTCTAGAAATTGCCTAAAGTAAATTCTCCGCCTACCAAAACAATAGTGCAACAATGAATTAATATCCCAATTAATTCACAGCAATTTAAATTAATTTAAAACGCTTCAAAACCCATTTTAAAATACTTTAAAAACATTAAAGTTACAACCTTTAAAAACCTTTAATATAATACTTATAAATCTAGGCTTTAAAACCTCAAAAATCATTCATTTCATCCTTAAAGCTCACTTTAATTAATAAATAATATAAATCTGAAATCTTAATTTATATGTACAATAAACAAAAATCAGGTTTTTAATAATTCGAATAATAAAGTTGAAATAAAACATATTAAACTCATAAAAATTACAAATTTAATATTAAAACTCATTAAAATCATAACTTTAACATTAATACTACAGTTAAACATTAAATATAGGATAAAGGTTAAGAAATAACCAAAGAAACCACGAAAAACCGGAAAAACAGAAGAAGGAAAGCACGCGAGAGGAGGCGCGTGTGCGGCTGGCGGCGTGGCTGCTGCTGATGTGGACGAGGGGCGGGGGAGAGGTGTGGTGATGCTACTGCTGCCTCACGTACAAATAGAAAAGGAGGGGCGAGTGGTGTGGCCTCGCCGGAAGAGTGAACGGAAAAAAAAGTGTATGGTGGTCCGGCGCACGCACGAAAATTGAGGAGAAAGAGAGTGAAGGAGAGGCGCCGATTTTGAGAGAGTAAAGAGAGAGAATAAAGTGTGCAAACTTGGGGTTGGGGGGGTATGTATAGGTTTGCCCAAAACCTATGGTGAATAGGTTTAGGCTTGGGTTTGGGCTCAAGTTGAACAT
Organism: Patellifolia procumbens; assembly: GCA_947645195.1. Lineage (NCBI taxonomy): Eukaryota > Viridiplantae > Streptophyta > Magnoliopsida > Caryophyllales > Amaranthaceae > Patellifolia > Patellifolia procumbens. The sequence goes on from CANSGD010000016.1 coordinate 7,228,668, forward strand.
CAAACTTTAATTAAAAGGTTTGGGCTCCTCAATCCAATATTAAAATCGCTTTAAACACAACACAAAACATTTAATAATATTTTCAATACTTAAAATCTAACCCACTAAATAATAATGATTATTTAAAATATTTAAACAATCATTTGACTTTCAAAATAGTCAACACTTAAATAATTAAATGAAATAAATATGAAAATGATTTTAAATATACTTTAAATATATTTATAAAATTCATAAAATCACGGGGGATTATATCAAGATTCAAGCAAGGTGGTTGAGGAGCTTGCCAAGAGCAAGCAGGAGCTGTTGGAGGCCACTCGAAAGGTGTGGGTCCTCGAGGCTGAGCTCGAAAAACCTAACATGTTGAACGCTGAAAACTTCGAGGCCTTCAAGCGGACCAGCCTCATGAACAACAAAGAGGAGGTCTCTAGTCAGCTTAAAGCAGCTGAGGAAAAACTCGACGAATCGGGTTTGGAAGTTGCCGCTCGAGGGCAAGCTGAAAGCTCATAAGGAGATGCTCGAGCGTACTAGGAGCAAGCGGGATGATCTGCAATTGAAATATGACAAGTCGATCAAAGACTTGAAACACATGAAAAACAAGATCATTCGTCGATGGAAGAAATCCCAAGAAGGCCTCAACTTTGCTGATGAAAAAGTCGTTGAGGGATATCAGTTAGCTCGTGATGATATCCAAAGCTGCTTCGAGAAGACTCTGAAAGACTTGGCACTAGACCTGGATTTTGAACAAATTTTGGCCAAGTTTGAAGAGCATGAGAAGGAGGCCCTTGTTGAGGTTGTCGCAAAGGAGAAGGGGGATCAGGACATGGCTGATACTGCTGCTGAAACTGCTGAGGCTTCGAGCTCCACTGCCAAGGTGGTCGAAGGAAGCGAGGCAGTTATAGAAACTATGCTTGAGATCCCTGAGACAGCTGATGAAGAAGCAGGGGCCGGCGAAGCCGAGGTTGCTGGTTCTGGAAGTTCGAGCTCTCCATCTGATTCCTCTGGTGAAGAGATTATGGATATAGAAGCTTAGGGATTTGCTTTTCTAGCTTTAGGTTTTATCTTTTGGGTTGACATCTTTGTAATCAGCACTCTGCTCTTTATGTAAACAATTTTTGATAATGAAATGGAAATATTTGGCTAAGTCTTCTATCTTCCTTTGTTATTCGTCTTTGATTTTGCATGTATGAGATTTCATGGGACTTGCCCTCAAACATAGCTCGAGGGATCTGCTAGGTCTGGCAAACTCGAAGGACTTGTGAGGTCCTTGAACGAAAAACTTGAAGCAGTAGGACCTGTTAAGTCATTATTTAATTTTTGAAGTACTTGTTAGGTCAAATAATCATAAGTCAGGTGCCTGTCCTGTTAGGTTTTGTTAAATTCGAGGAACATGCTAGGTTCTATTCATAAATAATTCGAAGCATACTTAAAAACTAAAAGATTGTTCAAAAGACCTGTTGGGTCCGACCTATTAGGTCGTTTTTCATTTCATAACTTCTGATTATTACAAAGCCTATTTAACCAGCAAGGTCATCACAAGTTCATAAGCTATATCAAAAACTTTGATGTACATTATTGCAGCTCTAACTATCAGCTAGACTGGAAAGGTCGATGTGTTTGTCGTTGTATTAGCCCCTGAGCTGCTGTGATGTACTTAGACATAGAATCTTCTTAGATTATCAACATTCCATGGTCCAAATAATGGATCACCATCCATATTCTAGAGTATGTAGGTCCCTGGTCGAACTATCTCACTTACTCGATAGGGTCCTTCCCAGTTGGGACCGAGTTTGTCAAGGTCTTGTTTCTTACCAGTTGCTTTAATTTTTCGAAGAATGAGGTCCCCTACTTTGAATTTCTTTCTCGGACTCCTCTGCTAAACAGCCTGGTCATTTTTTGTTTCTGGGCAATTGACTTAAGCAAGGCATTTCCTCTGGTTTCAGGCAATAGATCGAGCTTAATGGCTTTTTCCTCCTCGTTCTGTCCATAGTTGTAGAAGGTTATCCTCGGTGAGGGGATATCCACTTCGACTGGCAGAACAACTTCACTTCCATACACCAAGTTAAATGGTGTGTTGCCAGTTGTTTCTTTTACTGTGGTTTGAGCTGACCGCAGTATGTCTGGTAAGTCCTCGACCCAAGATCCTTTAGCCCCATCTAACATCTTCTTCGGCCCTTTTAAAATGACTTTGTTGGCAGCCATGACTTAACCGTTTGTTTGTGGTCGACTGAAAGCGGAGAACCTGGTTTTGATACCGAATCGAGCGTAGTACGACTTGGTAGGTCCTCTGTTGAATCGTCGACCATTGTCCGAGATGAGTGCTCGAGGTATACCAAATCGAGTGATGATGTTCTTACAGATGAACTGTTGTACTTGGTTATCAAAGATGGTGGCTAAAGGTTCTGCTTCAACACACTTGGTGAAATAATTAATGGCTACCAATAAAAATTTCCTTCCACTAGATGCAGTTGGAAACGGTCCCAAAATATCCATGCCCCACTGGTCGAAGGGCAGTACAGGCCAGTATGGTTGTGAGATGGCTTGCAGATTTTCGATGTATATCAGCATACACTTGGCAATTATGGCATCTTTTCACTAAGCACTTAGCATCTTCCATCAATGTGGGCTAATAATATCCAGCTAGAAGGGCTTTTCCAGTAATTGTTCGAGTGCCCTGATGGCTTCCACACGTTTCACGGTGGATTTCTCGAAGTATTTGTTCTACTTCTTCGATCGACACACATCTTAACAGGGGATGGGTGGACGATTTATTGTATAGCAGATCGTTGTGTAGAAGGAACCAGTCTGCTCTACGTTGGAGTTTTTCAGCCTCTTTTTCATCTTCTGGTAGTTTTCCTTCTTCGAGTAAGCCTCGAATGTCTTTCATCCATTCGTTCGACCAGTATATATGGCAGATGAAGGCTTGATTGTTGAAGCTTGGCTTATATAGAACTTCCTATGAAATTCTTCGAGGTTCCGGCCACTTGGCTGAGCTGGCCATTCGAGAGAATGTGTCCGCTTACTGATTTTCGGACCTTGGAATATGCTGGATTGTGAACTTAGTGAATTTTCCTTGCTGTTCTTTCACCTTTCCGAGATACATCTTCATACTATCTTCTTTTGCTTTGAATTCGCCCTTAACTTGACCGACGACAAGCTGTGAGTCGGTTTTTACTATGATTTCATTAGCCTCATTTGAGATTCAGAGCTTTAAGCCAAGTAGCAGAGCTTCGTATTCTGCTTCATTATTCGACGCAACGAAATCAAATTTTACGGCATATTCCATTTTGTTTTCGAGGGGATCTATTATTAAGAGTCCAGCCCCACACCCTGCTTTTGTCGAGGAGTCGTCAACGAACAATTGCCATGTCCCGGTTCAGGTGACTATTTTAGTCTCCGTTGGGCATTCTGCTATGAAATCTGATAAGACTTAGGCTTTTATTGCCCATTCAACGACTCGATTAGAGCCATTCCTGTTCTCGATTAGCTTCTTGAGTGGTTGGCTTGTTAGCACCTTGATCGGATGAGCTTGAAAGTAAGGTTTCAGTTTTCGACTGGCCATAACCAGTGCGAAGATCATCCTCTCAAACAAGGGGTTCCTACTTTCCGCCCCTCGAAAAGCATGACTGATAAAATACACCGAATGTTGTTGTTTTTCTCTTTCTGCCAGTAAAACCGCACTCAATGCGCATTCTGATACAGCTAGATATACGAACAACGTTTCTCCCGGCAAGGGTGAAACAACGTTTCTCCCGGCAAGGGTGAAACAAATTTTGGTAGAGTGGACAAGTGGGTTTTTAGTTGTTCGAAGGCTTTTTCGGCTTATTCTCTCCATTTGAAGCATGGTTTCTTCAACATGTTAAAGAAATGTAAGCTTTTGTCAGCCGATCGTGACAAGAATCGACCAAAGCGGTCATCCTCTGAACCACTTTGGCAATTTGAGGGGACTTCATCTTGATTATTGCTTCGACTTTGTCTGAATTGGCTTCAATTCCTATTTTATCCACTAGAAAACCGAGGCAGGTCACATAACCTAGGGCTAGCGCTGGAAAACAACTTTTTTATCGTCAACTAATCTAGCTCCTGAAGCAAGGGATGTCGTGAATGGTGGGAGGTCACATGTCCTCTAAATGAAAATTTTCATGTAGTCCTTTCAGTGCGGTCTCTTACGGTGTAGGATAGGGTCCCCTAATCAGTTCCTACTTCCCTCCTCGAAAATCGAAGACACATTTCTTTGGGTTTAACTTCATGTTATATTTGCGGAGGGTCGCTAGAGTTTCCTTCAAGTCTTGAACATGTTCTTCGACCAGCTTATTTTTCACAATCATGTCATCAACATAAACTTTGACGTTGCGTCTAAGCTGCTTCTCGAACATTATGTTGACTAGTCTTTGATATGTGGCCCCCATTTTTAAGCCCGAAGGGCATGACAACGAAACAGTAGACACCAGAGCTAGTGATGAAGGTCGTATGCATCTGGTCTTCCTCAGCTAGAAGGATCTGGTGATAGCCAGCATTGGCATCCATGAAGCTGAATAGGGCATGGCCAGTTGTTGAGTCGACCAGCTTGCGATCTTTGGGAGAGGGAAATCATCTTTAGGACAAGCTTTGTTTAGGTACGCAAAGTCGAAGCACATTCGCCAGGATCCATTAGGTTTTCGAACTAGCACAACGTTCGACATCCATTCAGTGTATTAGCAATTCCCTGATGAGCCCAGCACTCAGTAATTTCTTAACTTCCTCTGCAGCTGCTTTGTTTCTTTCGAGCCCCTGGTGCCTTAATTTTTGTTTGATGGGCTTGAAATCCGTCTTGATGTTCATCTGATGCTTTGTGATCGAGGGATCTATCCCTGGCAACTCATCGGCTGAAAAGGCAAATACGTCTTTGAAGTCCCGAAGGACTTCAATCAGTTCTTCTCTCACTGTCTAGTTAAGGCCTTTTCCTACTCGAACTGTTCGGCTAGGATCAGGTCCAAGTGGCACTTCTTCGTCTTCATCGAATGGCTGAGGTCAATTGAGATTGATGGGGTTTTCATTGTAAAAAGTCCAAGAGGGGGTGGAGAGGAATTCGAGGTGCCCTCATTCTCTCTTTTCCTCTTCTTAGAACCAAGTTCGACAACTTCTTGGCTTTTGTTCTTCAAGATGTTGACGTAACATTATCGACCTGACCTCTGATCTCCACGTAATCTACCAACTGTACCATCATCGGCTTCGAATTGTAACAAGAGCTGGTAGGTCGAGATTGCCGCTTTTATCTTGTTGAGGGTTGGTCGTTCGATTATAAAGTTGTAGGGGAGGTAGATGTCGACGACCAGGAAGTTCACATGGAGGCATCTTCCTTTCCCCTTATCGCCGAACCTACTTGGCAGCTTGATGACCCCGAGGGGGTGGACAAATTGCCCCCCGAAGCCTACCAAAGGTTGGTCGATAGGTTGTACATCCTTCTTCTCGTACTCGATCTTTTGAAGGCACTCCCATGTGATGATGTCACCCAAGCTCCCGCTATCAATTAAAACTCGACCAACTCTGTGATTGGCCACTTTTAACTCAATGACGATGGGGTCATTATGTGGAGTTTGGATCTGCTTTGAACTTTCCCCAAACACCATTGTAGGGGTGTCTGGTTTTTTAGCACTTCTCAATTAATCAGGTGATATAAATGGTCCTTCCTTGATCAGCCGGTTAGGCATCCTGAAACGAAACCTCAGCAATTACTCCGTCGTACCCTTCGGTATCGACGCTTTTCAATTATTTTTCCTTCCTCTTCTCACCTCGTCGATCATCTCGGGACTATTTTAAGTATCTGTTCAGCTTGCCCTCATCTACAAGCTTGGCAAGGGATTTCTTGAGTTTCCAACAGTCCTTGGTCGTATGACCGCATTCTTTGTGGTATTCACACCACAACTTCTTATCTCTTCTATAGCTCGATGTCTTAATAGGAGCTGGTCGAGGTAGGACGGATTTTTCCTTCAAGTCCAAGTATATCTCCCTTCGATTGACGTTAAAGCGAGGGTGATGGCCTAAATCAGAAGGTCGGTGTCTTTTCAGTCTCTCTGACATGCTGTCCTTTTGGTTCGAGGGATCACTCTTCCTCTTGTTGCCTCCCTTCGTCTTGCATGTTTTTGCATATATCCGATGCTTGGATATATTTCTATGCTTGTCTCATTGTGTCGATGTGGCAGGTGCTCTCTTCGACGGACCAGCAACATGCTCGGTTAGGGCACACTTTGTAGCGCTGGTCTCCGATGAGCCTGAGGTTGGTCTAGGACTATCACTCGGTCAGGGGGAGTAGTCTAGTGAGTTTTCAGCCCTGCGACGAGCTGTTGCATGACGGTTGTCATGTGTCTTTCCATTCGAAGCTCTAACTCCCTTAGGTCAATGTAGGTAACTGGTGGGGGAGGCTCATCAAAATGAGTAGTCAGGCTCCCCCCAGAAGTTGATCTGTTACATCTTCAACGATCGCACCTCCTCGGTTCAGCAGAGTGGTATGCGCATTCTCAGAAGTTGTTTTTCAAGCAGTAGTAGCTCGAGTACCTGGTCCTCTTGTCATGGTGTTCGAAAATGTAGATGTTATGTCGTTCCCACAGACGGCGCCAACTGCTTCGGGTACAAGAAATACAGTAGAAATTTGTAATTCCGGGGAATCCAAGTCCAGCTAGAGTAATAACCAGTAACAGTCCAAGGTCTTCGAATCCGAGTATTTGCAAAACCGAGCACGGTGAACTACCCCAGGGATGTTCCCAGGATCGTCTCTCTAATACTTAAGTCAGATCTGATCTAGAAGGTCAGAGAGTAGTACAAGTAAATGCGTTGGAATGCGTGTAAAAACGTACCTGAATGATCAGGTTCAAGTACTATTTATAGGTAGTACTGAGGTGATGTCACCTGCTTAAGGTGATGATGTCATGAAGGCATTTTGTCAGTGGGCTTGACTGAAAGCCTGTACTTCCTAGCCTGTGAAGCCCCATGGGTAAAATGGTAATTTTAAGCCTCAAGAGTATTTTAGTCATTTTATTGGTAAAGTGGGCCATGACTGGAGTGGGCCCAAACAAAACGGATAAAGTATATTACATAGGTAACGGAAACATTTACCAAGTTGATTAAACACATGATCACACCAGCCATACAAAATTGATTAATTATTGCACGAGCAACTAAAGTGAGGCTGTGTCTGAGTGATACTTAACTCTTAATGCTACCGCTATTCAAACGAATTCGTGCATTGCACGGGCTTAAAATCTAGTATATATACTAAAAGAGAATAATTTCATGAGCATACGGCGCGCCACATAGGATATTAGAATTTTTATATTTAATTAAATGAAAGATAGAGTTCGGTTTTAAACAAAGTTTTAGTATAATCATCATACAAAAAAATTATAGTTTAGTTTTAAAAAAGATAATCATCTACATAAATTAAAACTAACTTTTATTCGAAATAGTATAATGTTTATACTGTTGGAATCAATTCGAAATATATTTTAAAATAAGATCCATATGTGTTACTACTTACACGACATATAAAAATATTAAAGGTTGTTCATGCATAAATATTAACTTCAAGTAAAAAAATACGTAAATTTTATAATTAACCATTACACAAAATTTTATTTTAAGATAAATAGAACATTAGAATTTAGTTTTTGATATAACTAAAAATGAAGTTAATTATCATACATCAAATAAAAGGAAATATGACCGTCCCACTCAAAATAATCTCAACTATGAGTTATTCTAAAATAATCCAAACTATTAGAGGTACCTTTCCAAAATAATCCAAACTTCATTTTTCTTGTTTTCAATGATCCATTTTCAGACTATTATACATAGTAGAATTATGAGTTTGAATTATTTAGAAAGGTACCCCCAATCATTTGATTCAAAAATATAACCATTAGTTAACATTATTTTAAGCATAACAGTCATAGTCGAAATTATTCCAATTAATTTATCCCTAAATAAAATTTAGGATCAACAATACCAATAATAAGACTTGCGAAAAACTAATCATATTAATTTTTTAATCCTTATTAGTTTCATTCCTTTAGTCTGTGCATCGCACGATTATTTCATCCTAATATTACTTATTATATCAACTATTATTATCATCAATACTTGATAATAATACAATAACAATAATGTCCAATAATAATAAATTGTACTACGATAATATTAGGAACTAATAAAATGATAATAATTAGCAATAAAAATGATGAGTAAAATTATAATCAGCAAAATATCACTTTAATAATAATAAAAATGATGAGTAAAATTATAATCAGCAAAATATCACTTTAATAATAATAAAAATTAGTAAAATAAAGCTAAACAATAATAGTAATAATATTAACAAATATAATTAAAAAATAAAGAGTTAAACAGAACTGAACTGAACTAATTAGAACTGAACTGAACTAATAACAAGTTGGGTTGAACACAAGAAATAGAAAGAAAAAGTATCATACAAATAAAATAGGCCTCAAATATATGTTAGCTCATCCCAGTAAAGCAGACAGAATGAAAGCTAAATTACATTATAGAATAGTGCTCCTGTTCCTAACAAAAATATTGTAAAAAGAATCTTGTAGATCAGCGTAAATAGCCTCATCTCTTCTCCCTTCTAGATTTATCGCCACTTTTGTTACCCTTTCTCATGTATTTTTGAATCTCCTCTCCTTCGTCATCATCTCTGCTTTTTCTTTTCTTCCCACCAGACTCCTTCATTTTCTATAGACCCAAACAAATGAGACATTTGTAGCATCATAAAGGAAAACATCAATAAAATACACGAAACAAAAAGAGATGCTTGTACCATATGTGATATTCTTTTTGCTTCAGTAACACGTTCCAACAAGAGTAGAACTTCCTCTTCCTCGGCAGGATACTTGGGTAACTTTTTCCCTGCAACTCATATAATAAGCATAGGCTCCAAACAATTTAAAGCCTATCGTCACACTCACAATAATACTCACCTATCAAATTCTCTATGTGAATAAACCACTCCAGCTCGTACTGATTTACCAGTGAGATGGCAACCCCTGACCTATTAGCACGAGCAGTTCTTCCTACCCGATGTATGTAATCCTGAAACCGATAATAATATCATCAAATAAATGCATCCAGAAAAACCCTACTAACCTCTCTATCATCGCCACACAATAAGCAATATATCCCCTCTCCAGTCTACTTGAAAATAAACTTTGTATTTTCAGCACTTCAACAAAGCAAAGAAACAATGAAGGTCTAAATTCAGTATACCTTGGAAGCAACAAAAGATAATTCCTCACAACACATTCAGAACAAGAGAGTAAGTGAAGCAACCACAAAGAGGGAAAATAATACTTGCACCAAAATCAAAAATAGAAGCAAAACCAAAAAAAAGTGGGAATATGAAGTACGCACAAATAAACCAAAAAAATTCCTGCATCTAGAAACAACTGATGGACATTGAACCCATAATTTCCTCAAGCATAAGGCAAAATGCACCCCTCCCCAAAGCCCACACAAATTAACTATCTGCAGAGACAGGGCAACAAAAAAAGTGACCTTTGAATTGGCGGGAATATGATAATTAATCACCATATCCACTGAAGGAATATCAAGACCTCTACTTGCTACATCAGTGCAAACAAGGATACTGCATTCACCAGCTTTGAACTTGTTTAAAGCTCCAAGTCGTTTTGCCTACAACGCACAAGGAGAAGTTGCTCAGTAACAAGGTTATATCAGAAATTAATACACTTGGAGGTCGATAAACCTATAAGTATTTTGTTTTAACAATAAAGTGAAAAGGAAAAAAAGGTTATAGTAATATAACAAAAGTAGAAAGCAAACCTGAGTCATTTTTCCATTAATCGGAACAGCTCTTAAACCAAGGTTACGGAGCATGAGAGCTAAAAGCTGAGTATCATCACATGTACGAGTGAAAACCATTGTGCTTCCAGACAACTCCATCAAAACATATACGAGATAGCAATCCTGGGAAAAAAGGATATATGGCAGCAAATAAGACATAGAAATTGACTCTAGAACGCATTTCATTACACCAGGCAAAAAAAACCGACTCAACAAAACTGGGTCCAAACACAAAATGATGACCCGAACCCCAAAAAAAATTATCAGGATATATAACTAGGACAAAAACAAATTATTAAATCAAGTTTATAATTTGAATTTTGAAGAATGATGGTCTTGAGTTTAAACAAAAGTTATATTGTACTTTCGTAACCTAATGTCTAAAAATTGTACTTATGACTGAGATGATTTGTAACTAGGACAACGACAAATTATTATGTCTTTAGATTTCCGCGTACTCTTGAATCAAAGGAGTAGATTAAATATTTAGGGATTGTTTTATTAGTATCATTTAGATATTGCACATACAATAACTATTTATTTACATATATAATTAAAAATATATACAATAACTCATGCTAAAAATGACAATAGAATATGTGGCCTTTACACCCGGCCCATTTGAAACCCAGCAAGGTAGAGTCAGGACTTTGTCAATCAATACGAACATTGACCCGACTTAAACACGAATTTACCTGCCCCAAAATGACCCCTAACCAACTGGTCTACACTCTATTAAACAACTTTGAGGAATGGGGAAGATACCATAGAAGTCACGCACATGTCACTCTAAAGTCTAAACCAATGATTATATGTCAATGAGTCATAATGGCAACACTAGATAAAAGCCATCAAGATAGGAACTACATTTGCGGGAATAACATGTCCTAAATCTTAACCTTAGATTTAAAAGGGGCGCCTTGCATTGAGGCGCAAAGGGTTTTGGAGCCGAGGCACCTTCTCTTATAGACGAGGCGGGCGCTTATTTTTTATTTTCTCTAATTTTATTTTTTCTATTGTGGTTTAAAGTTCAAAATATAGTATTTCTTTTTTAAAAAACTATATAATACTATGGTTTCTGACATGGCCCACCTCACATTTACACCGCTAGATTTTTTAGTCAGGAGTTTTTAGTATACAAAAATGTACTTAAATAAAGAAAAGAAAGGGCCTACTGGAATGAAAAAACAAAAAAAAGGAAGGCTTTGCATCTTTGTGCGTGACTTGCTACTGTGAGAGGGCCACAAGACAGAAGTAAGAAGATAATTAAAATACGGAGAGAAAGTAAAGACTTTTAGCTGAACACAGTAGATGGAAGGAAGAGCAGAAGAAAGAGGAACCCAGTCCGCCATGCCAAAAATGTTACCACCAATGACCATGGGAAAACACTAGTCGGCCGTGTCTGTCATGTTTGCAGGCCTTGGATTGGCCAAGTTATAGAGCAGTTTGGCGGATTAGGGTTTTACCAACTTTTAATTTTGGTTTTATATTGAAGTCACAATTAAATAAGGATCTTGGTCGAATTTGGATCTTCAAACCAAGGTAAGTTATAAAGTGTTAGGAATTTAATTTCTGGAGTCAAAACTCAGATCTTCAAGCACTAGATGTTATGAATGATAAAGAGGATCAAGAACCAAAATCTCTAGAGGAATGTAAACAAAGAGATGATTGGGGAAAATAGAACGAAGCAATTGATGTTGAATTGTCGCTAGCAAAAAAAGAAGTATGCAAATGGGTCTTTGTGCGTAAAAGAAATGAGATGGGAGAAATGATAAGGTATAAGCATGTTTGGTAGCACAAGAATTCTCACAAGACCTGATATTAATTATGAGGAGACATACTCTCCATTAGTGGATGAGACTACATTTAGATTTTTTATCAGCGTGGCATTAAGAGAAAGGCTAGATTTGGCCTTATAAATTATGGCCCACTTGACATCAACAGCCAATTCGAGTTCTTGAGAACATTATTCAATCAAATTAACTAGATCCCTATATGGATTGCAACAATTTGGACGCATGTGGCATAACCGATTAAGCGAGTATTTGTTGAAAGAAGGCTAAAAGAATGGTCTTATTTGCTCATGCATTTTAATTAAGAAGTTTGGATCTCGTTATGTCGTTATTGCACATATGTTGGTAACTAAATATCATTGGAACTCCTAAAGAGACTCGAGTTGTTGTTGATTATTTGAAGAAAGAATTTGAGATGAAAGACCTTGGAGATAAAGATCGTTATTGCATATATGTTGGTGACTAAATATCATTAAGAAGTTTGGATCTCGTTATGTCGTTAACTGGATATGTGTCTACTTAAGGTGGTACAACCATCTCTTGGCGCTCCATGAAACAAACTATTGAGGCTACCTTTTCTAATCATTCAGAATATTGGCAATCCATGAAGGTAGTCGTGAATGCATATGGCTAAGATCTCTGACTCATCACATACGAATAGTTGTTTATCGCAACACTCTCGTAAGAAGATAACACTTCTTGAATTACACAACTTGAGGAAAAGGTACATCAAAGGCGATCGGACAAAGCATATTGCACCAAAATTCTTCTTCACTCGTGAACTTATGAAGAATGAAGATATTAAAGTAAGCAGATTAGTTTAAGTGAGAATTTGGCAAATGTATTTACCTAGGCGTTACCTACATCTGTATTTGAGAAGAAAACACACTACATTGGGATGCGTCGTCTTAGAGATCTCAAGTGTTTTATTCATTAGGGGGAATAGATACACGTGTAGACTCTTTCTCCCTTATCCTTGGTGTTGTCCCATTGGGTTTTCACGTAAGGTTTTTAATGAGGCAACATCTAAGGCGTATAATTATATACTCTTCTTCCTTCACTAGGTTTTTATCCAATCATAAATTACTAAAGTCACAGAACACCTTGTCTCAAACTACAGTCAAGTATCATTCAAGTATTAGATCCAAAAATTCTCAATCACCCCACCGTATCAAAAGGAGGAAGCATATAGAGAGACAAACCTTGTGTTTTGAAGGAAGAAAAAGATATTGCTGCTTCAAGGTGTCAACAGTAGAATATTTCGAGGCTGACTCGATCTGGAAAAGATAATCATATATTTGAATCAATAAGGCAAAAGTAGGAATGTTTGGCATAGTGCAACCATCTTAGCTTACCTTCACAGGATTCCTTAAGCAAGCCCTTTGAAGCTTCTTAACCTGTAAGAAGAAAAGCCTTACTAATATTATTTTTTGAAAATTATCTCATCAATATTGAAATTAACAACTGCTACTAAAACGTTTCTATAACTGGGTGCAGTAACTCAAAAAGAAATACACAAGTCTAAGCCCTCGTCAAGAAGAAACCTATGATGGAGACAAGTAACTCCAAGTCCTCATTGAGAACTTCATGAAAGAAATAAAGAATGGAAAAAGATTTGATACAAGTTTAGTTAATTCTCTTATTTCCCTGACATAAATTTCACTTCCGACTACTAACAGGCTGCCAAAGACAAACCAAAAGGAGCAATTGCCATGATATTCTTTACAAGGATCAAGTATCATCAGTACCTACCTTTTTGGTCATAGTGGCCGAATACAAATAAGTCCTACGTTCAAGAGGGATAACTTTTAATATATCATCAAGAGCTTTCTCAAAGTCCTCATTTAACAATCTATCAGCTTCATCCAATACCTGCACATTGTAGCAATGAAACATTACTACCAACACAAATGCCACAAAACTAAAAGCAAAAGAAACCAAATGAAGGCATCCATATAAAGGGTAATTGCACCAAGCATCTCCTGAAGAAAAATGTAGATATTAATTATTAAAAAACAAGCAACTATTCCTTAAGCACATACAGCACGACCCAGATTTGTCCAGCATATAGAATACGGTGTAGATTACATATTCCCAAAAGATCTTTGTTCGAGATATAGATAGTTGCTTTAGTTTCTGACAAACAAAACATGCTCTTCATCAAATTGACAATGGGACTGAGTAAAAGTAACAACCAATCCAAGAAACCAAAGGCGAACATTTAAAGATAAGCAAATTTTCTATATAAAACAAGACTTGAACATCAGAAGTTTTGGCGGCAGTGGAAGGCAGAAAGATGGGCCAAGGCAACTTTAAAACATAACAGAAATTAACCAGTTTCTCTACTATTTGTTCCTCCTCTTATCTACCTGTATCTAGGGTGGGGGGGGAATGAAGAAGGACGGTAAGACAATGTGTTGGTTTAGGGGTGCAGAAAAGGGATAATCATATTCAAGCAGGCAAAAGGCTAATGTCAATACGAGTTTCAAAACTTATATACTCTCTTCTGGAGCATACGTAGCCTCAACAAGAAATCAAATTCCAAAATCCAAGCATAACAGTGGACACAGAAGTCTATAATCAAAAGGTTGTTTTAAAAAGTACAACTAAGGCGAAACTATGCGAGGGGCATGAGCCGGAATAAGATATGTTCGAGAAAAGAAGAGGTACAGCTCTATTTTGTGCGCCTCCAGCCACCTTTGGCGAGGCACAAGGCACACTCTTTGCCCACTTTTTATAGAGATGCAAGAGAGAAAAGAGATCTGAGTTGAATTCGAAGACCAAAAAAAACTTCAAATTGATGGTTACCTAAAACATATACATTTCAAGTAAAAGCCATTAGCTTTCATCGCAAATCAAAATCCCTACTTTGGGAAAAAAAAACTTATTGCAAAAAAGATTTAGCTCAAAATCGATGGTGGCCAACTTGCCACAGACGGCTGGCGAGTATCTTAGGTTGTGGAAGGAACCCGATGGATTAACCGGTTGTTTTTAGTGGCTTGTATGACTGGTTGTATAATTATTGGTTGCATATAAAAGCATTTGGTAAAAGCTGGTGTTAATGTTGGTTGTTTATTACAAAATGAAAGCAAAAATAAAAGCAATTTTTGGCTTTTGAATAAACATCAGCTTTTCCGCCAATCCAAAAGTCGATTACCAAACACTTATATTTTGTTAGTTGTCGACATACAAAAGCCAAAAGCCAATGAAGAAACAACCCAAAAACCATTTACCGAACACCACCAAGTTCTTTTTTTATCTCTTTTTCCTCCTTCTCCCTCCCCCTCTCATCGATATGTTCCCCCTCTATTTTCACTGTCCCATTCAGTCACCTCTTTGATTCTTCTCTTCCTCTTCGAGAAATTTTGGAGCTTAAGCTTGCAGTCTCCTCTTCAACCTCTATAGTGAGCTGTTTGCAAGTCTCTGTTTTTCTACATGCTCTAATCTTACAATTCGAGTAAGGTGTATCAGTTTAATTCTCTAATTTCTAGAATTTAGGTTGTTTATTCCAATCTAGAAAGACAAATATGATGAACAATGAAATGGAAAGGGGTAAAACATTCTAAGATGGAAGTAGATATAATTGATCACATCAAATAGAACAGTAGACTAAAAGGAAGTCTATGTATACATTTAACGGTGGTTTTTTAGTTGAAAACCTCATATATCTGGTTAACTCCATTAATAGTCAAGGCTCGAAAACCACAATGGTTTAACTAGGTTTACTGATATTGGAATGTAGAAGTATAATACATGATAAAATCATAGGCATTTAGCTTCACACAGAACCATACGTACAACCCAAAGGAAAAAGACAGCAGCAATGCAACCAATATGAAACCAGAACATACCAGATATTTCAAGGCACGAAGTGAAAACCCCTTGGTATTGGTCAAATGATCCATAAGACGTCCAGGCGTCCCCACCTACACACAAACGGAAAATCAGAAGAAAAATAACACATTCTAAAGCAAGAGAAACTAATGTATGTTACTCCCCATTCATTCCAAGAAGATAACAAAGAAAAATTAGAAGAACACGATAATATCTCCATGCATCCTGGTCAGGGGACGGAGCCCCATTGAGGTCTCCCCATCAGAATGAAGATCTCCAGACCATACAGTAACTGTTAAACACTATGACTCTATGAGAAAAGATTGGCTATGTTGCTAATTTGTTTCTTTCCTGTCTGCGGAGGGGCAGCGTGAAACGCTTAGGTTGGAGGTACTAGCGCATTTTTCTTGACAGCAAGGCAATGCACAATTAATGCACCCTAGTATAGTACGAAGGGAATTTCGAAATTCAGTCATGCAACAATGCAAATTATGTAATACAGAAAAACAAGTGTGAGCGATTTGACCACGTACTACGATGTGAGGCCGTCTTGCAAGAGCAATTTGCTGTTGGTTTATGTCCACTCCACCAACAAGCTACAAAAGAAACAATTTAGTCAGCAATCAATGAGCCTAATCATGGAAGTTGCTTTCACACACAAATGAAATCATCTAGCTCACGTCAAAAAAGAAGCAATTACATTTGGTTTACAATTTATAAATAATATTGACACAAAGAAATAAATAAGACAGCAAAGAGACTGAGCATAACTAATTTCCTTGTTTTTGCTTACACAGATTATTTTACTAGCATATGTTTAGTCAAGAGTGACTCAAGACACGATTCGATGATTCATGTAAAAATTATGATAGAATTGCGTCATAAATAATATCCCATGTTCTACTACAGGGCCAACGACAAATTTTATCGGAAAGTCCACAATGTAAGGCAGAGCATGTTAAGCAAAAGCAAATTCATGAAAAGCATTGAATGCACAACAACGCTTACCACTGAGGTTCTTAATCCAATGCTAGCTCCTAAAGCTTCAAACTGCTCGGCTATTTGAATTGCAAGCTCCCTAGATGCACATAAACAGAAAGAATATAATGAGAGGCATAATTAAGAAAACATGACATTTGACAAATCTAAGTCGAACCATAGACCCAATGCAGTTAAGCGAAATTTATATATATATTAAAAAGCGTAGGCTAGAGTTGCAATCTGCCATGAGTCACCATCCCTCTTTGATGGCATTCTATCCACTTCATTCTCATATATTAAAATAATTGTCTACGTGAAGATTTGAACCAACAACCTCAAGTATGCAAGAAAGAGCTCCAACTACTACTCTAAAATACTATTATCGCTTCTTCTATCAAAATCAATGATGATATGTAACTTATGAAATTCATATTATAAATGAGACGATTTTTCTTGTTTTAATGATATACTTTTTCACGCTAAATGACATTTTCAACAATTAGTAATTGTAACATACAAAAAATTCGGAGCATTGCCCGGGTCTAAGTAGTAGTTAATTCATGAGAATTCCAAAACATCAAAATTAAAACTTAAAATTCCACAATGCAGCAGACATGACGAGTCACCCCAGAAAATGGTATACTGCAAAGTAATCTAATTTGGAAAAAACTGAAGCCGAGAAGATACCGAGTGGGCGAAAGCACGCATCCGAAGAAGGGCTGAGGTGATTTAGCATCAAGTAAAGCCTGAATGATTGGCAATGCGAAAGCTCCGGTTTTACCAGACCCGGTTTGAGCAAGCCCGATTATATCCTTGCCTGTAAGCATCAACAACGCCCAATTAAGTATTAACACCGAATTACAACAATGTTTAGATTGAAATAAGAAGGTACCTTGAAGAGCATGAGGAATGGATTCAGATTGAATTTTGGTAGGAGCAGTCCATCCTAATTTGACACAAGCTTCAACTAAGGGCTCGCATACACCAAGCTCTGCAAATGATTTCACGTCTTCTTCCTCCATTTTTCTTTATGTGCTAAAAAGCTTGGGAATCAGGAGTATAATAGCACAGTGAATAAAAAAGAAAAAGAAAAAGAAAAAGAAAATCAGATATCAACTCCTTCTTCAGAAATTCGGTGAGAGAAACAGAGGAGTACTCGATAGGAAAACAATAAAGCAGAAGGAATTCATTAACACCGGAAAAACAGGTTTTAGGGTTTTGAAGGACCACTTCCGAGGTCGCCACTCTTTTTTTCTTCAATATTTTTTCCTGGGTCGGTAATCGGTAGTACTCGATAGTAGGGGTGTTTATAATCGGGTACCCGCCTTTTCAGATTTGCGGGTAGTGAATTTAGCGGCCCGTGACCCGGCCCAAGAAAACCGGGTACTCGCTACCCGGATTGGAGACAATCTTAGGTCCGAATATGTTTAAATTATTATACAATGTTATATTTGTTACAACTTTAAAAATGTTTATTTAATGGCCAAATTTGCAACCATTCTCCAATACATAATTATATATAATATATTTTAATATCACACCATGAAATATGAACAACCTAAGTTAATAACTTAAGTTATTACAAGTTTAACACATAATAAAAACCACAATCCACAAATAGTTCATACAACCAAAATATCACCAACAATTCAAGTTTAGTCTAAGTTTAACACATATTAAAAACCACAATCCACAAATAGTCCATACAACCAAAATATCTCCAATAATTCAAGTTTAGTCTAAGTTTAACAATTAAAAAGTTTAAAGTTATTACAACATGATTTGTCCATGTCACAAAATGCAAGTATACAACACATGAGCTTGAAGAGGTCTACGTGCTACGGCCCAAATTCACTAGTGATGTCCGACACGTCGATTGTTTCATCAATTGCAATTGTTGGTTGTTTAACAACCAATTCCGCGAGGTCTACAAAAAAATATAATAATGTTAACAATTAAGCATATTAACCATAAGTGTAATATTAAAATAATATTAAGCATATATCTAAGATAATAAACTAACCTTCTTCTTCCATAGTTTCCAACATTAGCATGTTTTCTTCCACCACAATAGGCTCAAAAGACTTACGCATCCAATCTTGGGAGCAAATAAGAGCCTCTACCATCCTAGGAGTCAAAGAGGTACGAAAAGAATCCAGTACACGCCATCCCGTGCTAAAAGCGGACTCCGAAGCTACCGTAGAAACCGGAATGGCAAGTATGTCACGTGCCATTTTCATGAGAATAGGATAAGTCTTTCTTTGAGCCGACCACCAATCTAAAATATCAAATTTCTCATCATCATCCGCTTCCGGTGTATCACCCAAATACTTATCCAACTCGGTTTTTGTACTAGTAGCATCAACATCCACATTATCCCTCCTATAATCCTCTCGCAAACTCTTTCTCCTAGCTTCAATCCCACCACCATCACCAAGAACCGTAGGAGGTTTAGCAGAAGGTGTCACCGTTTGTTTTGATACAATTTCGGATGATGCATAGTAATCGAATAAAGAGACCAAAACATGTCTAATCTTTTGGCATAAGATAGTAGAACCACTAATGTCATAAGACCTACGAACAATGTAATCCACATAGTTCAACTTATGCCTAGGATCAAGAACTAAAGCAATAAACATCAAAACATTCACATTATTCACATTTGACCAATATTTGTCAAATTTAAGCTTCGTTTGTCTTGCCATATTCCTAAGCCCTTCATTATCGTCACCAAGATAATCAGAAATTTCATATCCAATGTCATATATATCTTCCACAAGAGTATTACCAGTCACATATCGAGATCCAGATAATGTTAAAGTAGCTTGATAAAACACTTAAAGAAAAGGCAAAAAACAAGCAACTTTGTCCCAATCTCCATCTTCGGGTGCACCACCCACCTTCCTAAGCTCTCTAGTGTAAGGAGTGTACTTAGTTTTCAAATTCTTAAATGCCTTCCTAAACACCAAAGCCGTCTTAAGCATCAAATAGGTAGAATTCCACCTCGTTTCAATATCCAAACTAACACCACCTTTAGTCACTATATTTTCTTCCAAAACACAAGCTTTAAAATTTTCAAGCCTAGAAGGAGAAGACCTCACATATTTCACAGCAGCACGCACTTTCAAAATGGAAACATCAACATCTTTCAAGCCATCTTTAACAACCAAGTTCAAAATATGTGTCGCACATCTCATATGCAAAAACTCAGCATTCAACACACATCCATCCCAAAGGTTGAAAATCTTTTTCAAATATTGAATCGCAAGATCGTTGGAGCTAGCATTATCAACAGTTACAGTTAAAATCCTTTTAAGACCCCATTCTAGCAAACACTTTTCAACACTCCTACCAATTAGCTCCCCAGAATGACCACCAACAGGACAAAAGTTAATGATTTTCTTATGTAATTTCCAATTATCATCGATAAAATGAGCAGTGAGACACATATACGACAAATTTTGACCGGAAGTCCATGTATCTGTGGTAAGACAAACCCTAGATGACAAATTGTTGAAAAAATTCTTTAAGATTGTCCTTTTTTCAATAAAAAGCCCATAGCAATCCCTAGTGATAGTAGCACGTGAAATGGGAACAAAATCAGGAATAACAACCTTGCAAAACTCATGAAAACCCTCATGTTCAACAAATGCAAATGGCAGCTCATCAAGAGTCAACATTCTAGCAAGTGCTTTCCTAATTTCATCTTGATCAAATCGCCATAACTTAGGAAGACATACAGTCTCAATGGTCCCATCGATATTAACTTGGGTCCTAGACTCAAAATCCAAGATTGTTTGTCTTTTATCCAAGTTAAAAGGAGCTTTCTTACACCTACTAGTGTGGCGTGACATGGCATTAGTTCCATTTTTAGCAGAACAAGTGATTTTACTACTACAATATGAACACTTAGCATGTTCCCTGTCACCCACAATTACCTCAAAATGTTCCCAAGCAGAAGAAGTTTTTTTCCTTTTACCTCCCTCACTAGCTTGAGGTTTCGTCCCCCTTTTCTTCTTCTTAGTCCTTGCTTGAGTCTCCATCACTATCTCCGGTTCATCGGAATCTTCCTTCGTTTCTCTAAAGTTAACCTGCAAATCATCATCACTATTATCTCCATATTTTGACATAATCTGCAAGAAAAATGCAAACCACATTAAGCATTTATATAATCTACAATGCACATTTAATATATAAGCTGTACATTACGCATTTAATATACAAACTTGGCTAAATTTGCAAATAATCACATGAACTCTATACTAACAATACTAACTACTAACAATACTAAGCAATAAGCAAATAATCACATGTCGAAATCTGTCAAGGAAAAGAATATGTCAAGGAAAAGAATATGCACTCATGGATTGTTTACAATTACACTCATGGCATTTATATATTCAATTTGTTTACACTCATGAAATAATTAACAAAAAAACTACCCAATTCACTCATGGATTGAACAAAATATTAGAGAAAATGGAATCAACAAACAACAAATAATAAATAAAGAAAACAAATGAAACTAATAAACTTAACAAGATGAATTCTTCACGATGCAGAATTGAAACTAATAAACCTAACAAAATGAAACTAATAAACCTAACAAATGAAACTAAGAACCCTAATAAATCAGATTGTTTACACTAAAAATCAAACAAAATTGAAACTAAATATTAGACAAAATCTAACAAATGAAGCTTAAGTTTGTTTATAGTGTTTATACTTACAGTGCTTTGCGTGAGAAGTGAGAACCGGACAGCTTTGCGCTTGGCCGCTTGCGTGGTGCTGCTTGGCCGCTTGCGTGGTGCTGCTTGGCTGCGTAACTGAAGCAGTGGCTGGCTGGATGCTTGCCTGCTTCAGTGCTTTGCGTGAGAGAGAGAAGCACAGGCGCACAGCAGTTGTGAGAGAAGAGAAGCACATCAGAAAGGGATGCGTGGTGCCTGCTTGGCTGCGTGAGTGAAAGGGAATTGGAAAACTGAACTCCTAACCTAACTCTCTATTTAGTATTGAGGCTGAATCTAAAAGGGAAAGCAGACTCCTTTTTTAAAATTATACCGGGTCATGGGTACCCGCGACTTTTAAATATTCGGCCCGTGGCCCGGCCCGCTAAATTGTCAAAATTTCGGGTCGGGTACCCGGCCCATTATTTTATGAAAAAATGGCAAACTACCCGCCTATTTTGAACCGGGTTGGCGGGTCAATGGGCCGGGTCAAGCGGGTCGGGTAATTTTGAACACCCCTACTCGATAGTTAGGGTTTTGCATAGGGTATGGAGTTTCGTATATCCTCAGAGAGTCAGAGCATCACGTAGTTTCTTTTTTTTTCTTTTTTTTTTTGGCGAAGAGAAATCAAATATATTACTTTTGACTAAAACAATGACAAGATTCCTTTTCTAGCTTTAGTTGGCAGGTCGTGAGCCATAGCAACATTATTTCTACTTACCTTAGTACATCTAAAGTAAGAACATCTACTTATTATACAAATGGCATCTTTGATAATAGCCTGCAGCTGGATTGGAGATGCTAACGGATTCTGCAATGCTTTCACTAGGATAGCACTATCCGTCTTTATATGGATGTTTTCAAAGTATTTTGATGCTTCTGAAATCCCTTTTAGGAGAGCCCTAGCCTCTACTTGCGTTGCCGAGGATGTAAAAATTCTCTCTGCTCCTGCTATTGTTCTATCACTCTCTTCACTCCACCACCCAATGGCTGCTCCCCATTCATTATTCTGTATCTTGTTAGGATTTTTCCAAGCACCATCTATTTGAAGTGTAATTGTTGCTCTCTCCTGTAGACTTCCCTTTTCCCACTTATCTTGACTTTGTCCATTTGTAGCATTGTGGTTAGGGCTTTTGAGTACGTTATCTTGAGGTTCATTTTGCGTTACTTTCCATCTTAGCATGCATTCCCTCTATATGGAGATAATACGGGTCGGGTCTACTCTATCCTTCCCCATAGCCACGCTATTTCTATGTAGCCAGATTGCCCAAAGTGTTGTGGAAAAGTGGATCATTTCTTCTTCTCCCTTCTTGTATAAATAGCACAATAGATTCTTGAACCATTGCCTGAATTCTATGGACTGTACCTGGTCTGTTCGAATTCCCAGATTACCCCATGCCCAGATACGCTTTGTGATACCACAGTCTCAGAAGAGGTGAGAGATGGTTTCTCTCCCTTGGTTGCAAACTTGACAAGAATCATCTTCTGTGATCAGTCTTTTCTTTAGGTTTCTTTTCACCGCTATTGCATTATGCATTAGTTTCCAGAGGAAAATCTTCCATTTCGGTAAAAGACTAGAGTTCCACATTTTCTTCCAGAAATGCTCATTACCTTCTTTCCTCTCACCCTTCAGGAGTAACCAATAGCCCGTTTTAACAATTTATGCACCGTTCTGAGTCAGCGACCAGATGACTCTGTCTTCTGTCTGCTATGCTAGGATATGGGTTGCAAGGATCTTTTCAACCTGCTCCTTTTCCACCCATCTTCGCACGAGGCTGATGTTCCACTGATTTTCTGAGGTTATTAATTCTTTCACCAGCACTGGAGTTGCTCCTCCTGGTTTGGAAAACTCCTTCGTCTTAACTTCTCTGATCCTGCCTATATATGATTCCATATTTTGATCTTGTTTCCATTACCAACAAGGTGACCTATTCCACCAGCCAGCTCTTTGGTCGCCTTGAAGAGGCTTCTATATGCATAGGAAGCTTGCCTTGGAACTTGAGCTCTTTCATTTTCTACTAGTATCGAGATTAGATCTGCGCTGTATTTTGCTTTAATCATTCTAGCTAGCATGGAATTTGGGTTATTATGGATTCGCCATGCTTGCTTAACAAGGAGCGCTCTGTTAAAGGCACCTATGTTTCTCATGGCTAAACCCCCCTCCCATTTGTGACTTTCTAATAGCGTCTGCTTCCTCCAGTAAATTGGCTTCTTGTCAGCACATGATTGCCACCAGAAGTTAAGGAACAAAGAGGTCGGTCTTTTAGTGGTTTTTTGGGGCAATAGGTATATTGTTAGGATATGGGCGGCACACATTACCAGAATTGAGTTAAGCAAAAGAAGTTTCCCTAATGGCGAAAGCTTGTTAAACTTCCATGATTGGATGATATGTCTCACCTTCCCTCCAAGCTATTGAATTGAGATGTTGACCTTCCATCCACATCCATTGGGCAGCCCAAGTATTTCCCCAGATTTGACATATTTTTTACCCCCAAGGGGTTTCGCATAATTTTCCTAAATTTCAGTGGGCTATTTGGGCTGAAAATAACATGAGATTTCTTGTAATTCACCATCTCCCCTGATACTTGGCAGAATTTATCTATTGAATCTTTGATTTCCCAACAAGATTGCGGGGTAGCTTGGAAAAATAGCAAGGCATCATCTGCAAAGAATAGGTGAGAAATAGAGGGGGCTGCTCTAGCGATTTTAATACCTTTTATTCTTCCTTGAAGATCTTTGTGCATGAGGTCTTTGGAAAGAACTTCCATGCATAAGATGAATAGATGAGGAGATAGTGGATCTCCTTGTCTCAGACCTGCTTTTGGAATGATCCGCTCACTGGGCTCTCCATTAACCAGCACTTGGTAGGAGACAGTGGTGACACACTGCATAATCCACCTTAACCATATCTCTGGGAACTGCATCTGCTTCAGGATTTCCTCCAGGAACTTCCAGATGATCCTATCATAGGCCTTGCTGAGATCAATTTTCAAAATACCTTTGAAGGCCTTCACTTTCTTCTTCCTTCTAACTCTATTGAGGATTTCATGTGCAATGAAGCAGTTATCTGTCATCTGTCTCCCTGGGACAAAGGCGTTTTGATATTGGCTGACCAGGTCTTTGAGAATTGGCTTGAGTCTGTTGACCAACATCTTTGAAATAATCTTGTATAAAGTATTGCAAAGACTAATTGGTCTGTAATTCTCCACCTCCTGAGGTCTTTCCACTTTAGGGATGAGAGCTATGTACGTTCTGTTGAGCCTCCGTGGCATCGAACCTCTTGCAAAAAAGGATGTTATTCCTTGTACGATATCATCCTTAATATTGTCCCACTGCTTCTGGAAGAAAACAGGTGGAATTCCATCCAGTCCCGGAGACTTGAATGGTTTTGACGCGAACACAGCCGCTTTACTTTCCTGCTCCGTGAAATCTCTTTGGATATGAGAGATATGGGTCTGTGTCATAGTAGGAAGTTCCAGTTATGGGTCAAGCTCAAGAGTTTCTTTATCAGCCACAGAATTTGTTTTAAAGATGTCCTTAAAATACCCAACAAATTCCTTTTTGATGTCATCATCATGAGTTACCCATTGGCCCTGTGATGTTAAGAGGGCGCGTATCTCATTATTGACTTTCTGTGTTTTAACACTTCTAAAAAAGAATGTTGTATTCTGGTCGCCCAACTGGTCCCACCTTGATTTCGCTCTCTACTGCCAGTACTTGTATTGAATGTCAATTTCCTCCTTCCTCTGTTCCCGCTTTAATTTTTCCCCTGCCGCATCCTCAGTTGACAGAATATTTGTCTGCACATCAGTTAAGTCTGCCATTATATTCTCCCACTTGATTCCCTTCTCTTTCTTGAATGCTAGACACCATTTTTTCGTCTCCAAGAGTACATTCCTGAGCTTCAGCTGAATCTTAAAAATGTGTGTGCCTTGGATTGATTTTTCCCACTCTCTGGCAATTATCTCTTTCACCTCCTTGTAATTCAGGCACCAAGCATCCAACTTATATGGCCTTATTCTTAATCTGTCACCCATTACCTACAGCACTATCGGGCTATGATCCAAAAGCATGATCGGAAGATTTAGCACTTATGCCTCCGGGAATTGCATCCGCCAATCATCATTACAGAAAGCTTTGTCAGTTATTTCATAAATCGCCTCATTGCCTATACTGTTATTTGTCCATGTAAATTTCGCTCCTTTTGACGGTAAGAACATGAGACCATTTTGTAGTGTCCAGTTTTGAAAATTTGTAGCTCCCAGTAAGTAATTTGAGCCACCCATTTTTTGATCCGCACTTTGTACTTGATTGAAATCTCCAATGAGTACTGTGGGCCCCTTATTATTATTCATGAATTCTCCTATTCCTCCCAAATTTTGTTTTTGTCATGGTAGTAAGGCGAGCAGTACACAAAGACCATATTATATATAACAGAGGGGTCATAAGAGACCTTACACGCTATTACATTCTTACTAGTGGAGATTATCGCTACACTGACCCTACTAGTCCATCCCAAAAACAACCCGCCACACTTATTAACCACATCATACCCTACTGATCCATGGAACCCTATTTTACTGAAAATTGGTTCCAGGTCTACTACATTACACTTGGTTTCCGACTGAAATATAAAATCTAATTTAGTAATAGAGGCCAAATATTTCACAAAGTTCACTGCGGGGGTGGCCTGAGTACTAAGTCCCCGACAATTCCAGCTTAACGTGCTCATTTTTCTCCTGAAGGATGTGGGCCAGCCGCGCCGAAGAGCATGCAAACCCTTCCCATGAAAGAAGTTCCCTCTTTTCCACTCTTCTTTCCAAGAGTATCCACGACAAGCTTATCACTTTCTTCCTTATCATCAAAGTAAAATTCATCCTCATCACTTAGTCCATACTTAAACACGCCTTTCCCTCGGTATTTAGCCTGCCTTTTCTTTCTTTTAGTTGGCCCCCCTTCTGGTTCTTCTTCCCCGTCGCTTTCCCGTATCGGCTCAACATTCAAATCTGAGACTTGTTTTCCTTTGTTTGTGAAACAGCAACATGGCCAAGGTTTCTTACGTTTTTTAAGTATTATTCGATTCATTCTAGCTTTCTCTTTCCTCAACCTTTTATTCTTCTCTATATTCTTCAGCAAATTATCAAGCCACTCATCTGGTTTCTTTTCCTCTTCTAGTGATAGGGCGGATAGAGCGGAGTGGAATGAAGCTTCAGAGTCCGGTGAGTTCGGGGGTGCTGGTGAATAGTGAATTTCAGGGGGTGAAGGAGGTAGTGGGAAATTATCAACGGTTTTAGCTTTATCTTCCTTTTTGTAGTTGTTAGTCATGCATTGGAAAGATTTGTTCAACTCGTCAAGTTCACTTGCTAGAGGAGGGGCTGCTTGTTTTGTATTTTCAAGAGGGTGGGTTTGATGGGCTGGCAATGGCTTGGTCCAAGGGGCGTTAATGATCTCAGCCAAATCTTCATATTGCAACGAGCCAAAAGGAATAAAAGGATCCAAAAGTGGGGCACAGGGGAAAGAAAACCTGACCTGGTCCTGCTTGTTCACTTCAATGCTTACGTAACTATCTTCATCCTCTCTAAATAATGATTCCAAATATTCAAAGTCATCCATGTTGGAGAAGGTAAGAGGGTTGCAATGATTAGTGTTTCCGGTCTTGGTGGGGAACGAAGGGATTATTCCTGGGTACTTAGGAGAATAAAGTGAAAAGGAAGTAAGGTGGTCCACATAGTTTCTTCTGTACCGCGATACACAATTTGTATTTACCAGTTACAATCTGTGTATTTATATACTAAGTAGTACTGTGTCTAGTGGAAAAAAGTGTCCTCAAGGTTGGGGTACAATTCCCACTATGCGCACTTTGAGAGTAATAATATCCCTTACTTTTTGCCCAGTAGGATCCGAGGAGGGTCCGGGCAACTTCTTCTTACCAAAAAAAAACAATCTGGGTATATATGAATACGTGGTAAAATGTCTATATAACTCTCTCTCTTTACTTATTTTAAATAAAAACGACAATCTAATCAAATCGGTAGGGGGAAAAGAGGAACCCCAAAAATCAATACAACACAGATCAACTTAAAATACTTCCTTTGTATCTTTTTAGATGTTACACTTTTTTTCACGCTTATCAATGAAGCGATGTACGGGTGTAAACGAGCAAATTAATCAATGAAATTTTAACACAAGTAATATAGAATCTCATTCTTGCTTGTATTAAAATATCATTGAAAAATTTACTCGTTTACACTCTTAAATCGCTTCCTTGATAAGCGTGAAAAAAAGAGTAGCATCTAAAAAGGAACGGCGGATGTATTTAAAATATTATCATTTGTTTAATAAGATTTTACCCATTAACGCTTCGTTTGTTTTAGTGGAAAACTATTTTCTTGGAAAAAGGTTTTCCTCTATCTCTCCATTTTCCATTGTTTATTTTGATAAGGGGTAGAAAACAATTTTCTCAAAGGGGAAAAATGCTCTTAGAAGAAGAAAACCTTTATTGTGTAAAACAGGTACCCCCTCTATTTCATTTTGATGTTCCCATTTGGAATATGGGGGAAAACCATGCAAATAGAATCATAGAGGAATCTTGTGTTTATTTTAATAAAATCTATGTATTTTTTGTCCTTTTTACTTTTTGTAAGATAAAATAATGATTATGAAATATTATAATAGTTGATAGATTTAAAAATAGAGTCCTCAAAAGTACAAATCAATAAGAGGTAGTAAACTTTTAGATATTGAAGGGTAACATAGGGAGAGAAAAAATGTATATAAATGAAAAAGATTCAATATGGGAACAACTTTTTGAAACGGCCTAAAATGAAAAATGGAAACATCAAAAATGAAACGGAGGGAGTATGCCACAGAGCCTAAGAGTGTGTTTGGTAATATTTTAGCAACGAAAAGGGAGAGAAAGGAAGGGAAAGGAAGAGACGGGGATGGAAAGGAATAGAAAATGAGGGAGCTAGTCTTTCCAATGTTTGGTTGACAGGGAAGAATGATAAAGAAAGGAAAATAATTATGCAGTAAGTTTAAGAAAAGAGGAGATTTTCTCTTTCCTCCCAAATCCCTCTACTTTTGGGAGGAAAGGAAAGAAGAGATATCCTAGGTTTTCTTTCCCATCATTTCCTTTCTTTTCCTAACAAAAATAATTTTTTTACCAAATAAGGGAAAGCCTCCTTTTTCCTTTTCCTTACTTTCTTTTATTTCTAATTCCTCCCCAAGTATGTTAAATTTTAGGCATAAGTTGGTTTCTAATCATCAAATTTTACTTATATAAAAAGATAAATATGACGGGAAATAATATGATCGAAGAAGAGAGAGTACGAAACCCTAAAATGAGAACGGATAAATAGTACATTATTGCAAAATTAAGTATATAGCTTGACTTATGAATATATGAAATAAAAGTCTGTAAACTCTTATAGAATAGAAGGAGTATATGTATATTTATTTACACGAATACATATAAAAACATAATATTAACACTGAGATATGCCTTGAATTATCTGGCACTAAGATTAACAAAGCATGTGGGTTTTCCGAAGTTTTCGGTTTATACGGTTTAATAAACCATTTATGTTTAGGGTTCATTAATAGGCTCATTTTGTCTAGTTTAATTAGAAGGGTACTTTATAAACCCTATATTAATCTTTGCCCCCATAAGTTGTAATATTGTACTCTCTCTCCTCAAGATAATATAAATTGTTTTTCCTTTGCTTGTGGACATAGCTTCCACATTGTTAGTGAACTACTTTAGATCTTTGTGTTATTCTTCTCCAATTCTTTGTTCTTAATTGCATTTGACGTATCAATTAATAAAAAAGTTATGGTATATCTTATTTTCATATTCACATAATCATGTGACCTTTATTAATCTTTATCTTTATTCGATACTTAATCTATTAATGGCCAAATAGGTTATCCATTAATGGTTACCCCTACGCAATAATAAGATAAATATATCAAAATGGATCTTATTTTAAGGTATAGTTCCATCTAAATCCAAAGGTATAAAAGTTATAACGTTTTGAGTTGTATTCCCTCCTTTTCTTTTTGTTTGTCCTACTTTTCGTTTTTTGTCCGTTTCTTTTAGTTTGGCCTACTTTTTCATCTTTTCTATATGGAAAAATTATGTTATTCATCTACATCTACTTTATCACTTTTTGTCCCACATAAACTACTTTAATCACCATTTATTAAATAAGTGGACTCTTTAATTGTTGTCTTCACCCACATGCCTATGACATCATCTTTCCTTGCCATTTGGAGTTACAGTAAATGGGACAAACAAAAAGAAATGAAGGGAGTATAACTAAAATTATAATTAATTTATAAGTTATAATGATTCTTGAAGTTTATTGAGACTCAAACTTTATCATTTACACATGCAAAAGTCTAATTATCTTTTAAAACTCAAACTTTATCTTTTACTATTGATCCAAAAGTCTAATTATCTTTTTAAAACTCAAAATTGTATCTTTTACTATTGATCCAAAAGTCTAATTATTTTATAATACTCAAACTTTTTTTTTATCTATCTAGAAGTCTAATTATCTTTAAAAAATATAATATTAAATATATTATGTGACTTGTCAACCCTACATGGCACGGCCAATGCTCTCGAAAAAAGCTTCTTTAATTATCTTTTTTTTAAACTCAAAAGTTCATCTTTTGCTATTTATCTAAAAGTCTAAGTATCTTTTTAAAACTCAAACTTTATCTTTTATCTATCCAAAATCTAATAAACTTTTTGAAAATATAATATTAAATATATTTACCGAATGCTCCCAAGAAAAACTTATGTTATATATATACTAGTTTCTAACCCAGGAGATGTCTTACAGTTTTTATACAGTCATTTCAACTAACCCAAATTAGGGATCAATTCAATCGAACTTAACGTGGATCATAACTTAAACTCGAGCATGTTAGTACATTTATTTTGCCTAAACTTGATTGAATTTAAATTAGTTTGGATGATTCGTGATATCTTATTAATTCGAGCCGATTTCAATATATTTCTATCTAACAACTTTTTGCCATATAACTAAGAGATTAACATGAACTATTTTATAAATTTAGAAAAACTATTTTATTATTGGGTGATTAAGGTGGTTGATAAAAAATTTAGGTTGTCTTCAATTTCTTACTTTTGTAATGTTATTTGAGAAAGTTAACTAAAAATTATAGTATAATTTTTTAAAAATGCTAAGAGATTGCATTAGTTTTGTAAATGTCAAAAGACTGTCATTCTTCATTTTCCATTATAAGAGGTTCTTCAATTAGTTGATTATTTTTTTTATATATATTTAATATTTTCGTCGAACCATATTGACTGTAAAGGACTGAATCAGTCACGCTTAACATAAACGTTAATCCAAATACATTGAGTATTATTTATTTTATCTGAATTTCATTAATTGAATAAGTATTTATTATCTTTAACTTAATTCGACGTTATTTTAAGAAAATAATTATTTTGTATTACTAACTTAGAGTAATTAAGTTGTTATTTATGCTATTGTTACTAAAATAAAAAAATTAAATAAGTAAGCATATCATCTAACTGAGACTTAACTCAAGTATTCAAAAATAATATTTAATCTTTATTAATATTCTATTAGCAAACATGGTCCATTGGGTTCGGGTAAGGTCTATTTGGACATGTTTGCTACTATTTTGGGTTGGAACCTAGTATTTAATTAATATTATTACTTAGTAACTCGATTATCTAAAAGTGAAAAAAAATTCGATTGGCCTCACATCTTAGTTAGTATTAGATTATTATTTTTTTGGTAAATGAAAAAATATATAAATCACCAACATGAATTATACACTCTACTCTAAAAAGATGACAACCCTTCTAGGAATGCTCCCCATCTAAAAAGAGTAGTCAATTACAAGTGAGCTTATTAATCCAATTCTGGATTTTTAAGAAAGCTTTAGAGCTAAAAATAAGAGACAATCTAGCTTTACGAACAAATTTAATTAAGTCTACAGAACTACTAATGCTAGGTACACAACTGCTCCGTATGGCTTTGTTTCTAGCTCTCCATATTGAGTACACAACAGCAGCAGCAACAACATATAACACCTTCCTTTTTGTTTGGAACATATTATCTCTCTTGCTTATTCAATTCAAGCATTCATTCAAAGAGTTCCAATAATTGTCAATCATCAACCAGTCCATGCATCTCTTCCAGAGAAGCTTGCTAAAATCACAATGAAACAGTAGGAGATCACTATTTTCAACATGATTGCCACAAATAGCACAACTATCATCTACACAGACACAATATTTCTCGAGTCTTTCTCTAGTCAAAAGCCTCTAGTGTGCAGCTATCCATAGAATGAATCTATGTTTAGGGATGCTAACTCTATTCCATACTATTCTATCCCAAGTAACATGATGATTCATATCTTCCACGCTTTTAGCTTTCTTATACAGTTTACCAACTTAGTAATTGGTACCAGGAGTTGGCAGCCAGTCTACATGTTGCAACTTTGTTTTTACCTTACACATATTTTTCCAAACCCAGCTTGCATGAATGCTAAGCTTATACTGCCACCATTCTTCATCTTTAACATAAACTGTATTCACCCATTTCACCCATAAGGTGTCTTTCTTCTCAGCAATATCCCAGATATGTTTTCCAACAGCTAAAATATTCCATAATTTAATGTCTCTCACATCCAAGCCTCCAAATTTCTTTTTACTACACACATGTTTCCAGTTTACATAGCCTGGTTTTTTATGATGTTCATTTCCCTGCCATAAAAAATTCCTACAAACCTGATTTATTCTTTCTAGTACAAAACTAGGCAGAATAAAAAATTGTAGCCAGTAGTTGCAGACACTCATATGCACTGAATTAACTAACTGCAACCTGCCAACAAAAGATAAAGTCCTATGCTGCCATGATCTAATTCTATAAAGGATCTTATCAACCAATTTATCACAATCATTACTCTTTAATTTATTTGTATTGATTGGTGCTCCCAAATACTTGAAAGGCCATTCCCTTTGCTGAAGCCAGAGAGATTATGTATTCTATTTATATCATGCTCTTTCATGCTCATTTGAAAGATTTCAGATTTCTTCTTATTAACAGCTAAGCCAGATGTCTTCTCACACAGGTGTAGCCCTTGTAACATAAGGTAGACACTTCTGAAATCACCTCTACTAAAGATCATCAAATCATCAGCAAAACACAAACTATTCAGCTTCAGTTGCTTGCATCTAGGGTGATAGTGAAAATCTTGTTTCAACCCCTGATATTGTAAAATTCTTGTTAAATACTCCATGCATAGCACAAAAATGAGAGGGGAGACAGGTCTCCCTGTCTTAATCCTCTTCTAGCTTCAAAAAGCTCAGTGCAGGAACCATTAATTAAAGAGCAATGTATATCTTCTTGTAGTTAGACATTCCATCACAATCTGAGTGAATCTTTGAGGAAAGTTCAAAGCTACCAGCAAGTCTGCAACAAACTTCCACTCTATAGTGTCATAAGCCTTCTAGAGATCTACTTTCATGAGACAACTTCTAGTTGTTCTTCTCCTTGTGTAGTGTCTGATAAGATCTTGACAAACCAAGATATTGTCCATAATATTCCTCCCAGCAACAAAAGCACTTTGACTTTGATTAATCAGCCCAGGCAAAACTCTTCTTAATCTGGTGCAAATGAGCTTAGATATAGTCTTGTATATAACTGTGCAGCAGGCTATAGGCCTATAGTCTCCAACATGAGCAGGACACTTTTAATTAGGGATCAAAGTGATTGTTTTGTGTTCATAGCCTTGAGCATTTTTCCAGAGTTTAAGAACCCTTCAATAGCATCAATAACATACCTTCCATTCACTTCCCAAGCACTCTTGAAGAAACTACTGCCATATCCATTTATTCCTGGTGATTTGCTAGCGGGAATAGACCAAAGAGCATCTTTGATTTCTTCATCTGTAAATTCAAGAGACAATATAGAGTGTTGACTATCAAGCAAGACCGGCCCTTGCTTGATAATCTTAGTTTTGACTGGAGTTACACATATGAAGGACATTGTTAAAATCACCCATCATTGCCCATGGTCTAGTTAAAAAAAACCCCTATTCTTCTCAAATCCTCCCAAAGTGTATCTCTTCTAGCTTTATCATTATGAGCATATATGATGGAGCAAGCAAAGGAACTTTGAGACCATAATACAATGTATAAGTTGATCAGTGCAAAGTCTAATATCAATATGAAATGCATTAGGATCTCAAGCAACTATAATCCTACCTCTACCATTCCAAGGTAAATTGGTAGTGATATTCCAACTTGGACACAAATTTAGATACAAGGCTCCAAGCTTCTTAGCATTGATCTTAGTTTCTAGAAGGCAAAATAGCTTAGCTTGCTGCATTACAATTAAAGATTTAACTTCTTTTTGTTTTGATAAGCTATTTAACCCCCTGACATTCCAACACAAGATATTATCCATGGTTGTTAGGGGTTGCCAGCCCCTTATCAAGAATTTCCAAGATTACCTCCTCATTACCTACAGGAACCTCCTCCTGTATAATCTCCTGTGCCAACAGTTCAAACTGATTTGGAACTTTAGTAGAAGGGCCTGCCACCTGCTCAGCAATTTTCTTTTTGAATTTGCTAGAAACCATCCTAAAGCCATCCTCATCAACTTGAAGTTCACGGTTAACTGGGATAGGTTTTTGAACCTTAGGTCTCCATTCCATCTTTTTCTTCTTAATCCAACACTCCTCCATAACATGCCCTATTTTCTTACAGTTCAAACAAGTTTCAGGCTTCCATTCATATTCTATCAATTGTTTCTCAATGAAACCATACTCATTGACAAAGGAAACATACTCAGGGTATTGTTGGTCTAATTGAACTTCAACCATCACCCTAGCAAACATTAGTCTATCTCTTCTTTCAGTTGCTTGGTCAACCTTTAGGAATTTCCCTATAGATTGCACAATTTTACGTAAACATTTCTCCCCTCAATACTTAATATTCAGTTTAGGAAGCTTAATCCAAATTGGCACCTGTTTAACAGTTTGATCACAGACATTAGTATTCTCATCCCAAGGTCTCACAATCACAGGCTTGGAATCAAAACTGAACAAACCATTCAAGGCCGGCCATATCCCTGCCTCCCATATCCTTAAATCTCACCAAGAAACAAACTCTTCCAACTTGGGCAATTTTATCTATTCCCATTTTCCCCCAAATTCTTCTAATATATCCTTCCATTACAGTGAATGGAGGGTTTGCACCAACCACAAAACAAATTACAACAGATAACCGGTGATCAATTTCAGCAGCAACATCTTCAATTTCAATTTTAGGCAAAGAGTCAATCAAGTTATTTTCAATCATTTGATTATCCTCTTCAATCACATTCAAAACAGTTGGAACAGTTCCATTCCTCATTTTAACACTCACAGCTGAGCCAAACATAATACTTTTCTAGAATCAGTAAGAGCAAACTTACCTCTATTTTGCATAACTTGGGAGTCTGGATTGGATTTCAGAACTGAAACCCATTCAGAAAACCTTCTTCTAACTCTTGGATTGATTTCATCTCCTTCTGAGTGAACAACAGGATTTGTAGGACTTCCTTCCTCTTCACTCGAAATTTCAATATCAGAAATAACTCCTCATCCATTGATTCCTTCTCAGTCTGCATCTTCTTCAAACTACCATCCATAGTTTCTCCTTTCCTAGTTTTTTACGAGCTTGTACTTTTGCCTTTTTTCTTTTTCGGAGGTCAACCTCGTTTGCCCCTGCCATGGCTCCAAATCAATGGAGGAACTCACAGAGAATCGCCCTGTTAGTATTAGATTTACTTTAGCCTAATTGTATCTAAATTGAATTAAATAGTTTTTTTTAACATGTCCAACTCGAGTGAGACTTTAGTGTTAAGTAATATCGTTTTCTTAGTTAACTCTATTAGCTTCAAAGTGATAAAATTCAATTGGTCTCGCATGCTACTTAGTATTAGATTTACTTAAGCCTCAATGGATCAGAATTAAATTAGTCTTCGATTCAAATTACTTCAGTTCGATTTGATTCAGTTTAGTTCAGCTCATTTATGCCGAATAAAACGTGCCCTAGAAAGATAAAATATAAGATTTTTTGCAATTCTAGAAAAATTTATCATAAGTGGATCTTTATGATTTATGAGATAAATCTAATGGTGTAAAAATTATAAATTTATAAAATTCAAAATGAAAGTTATGATTAATTTTATAATTTCATATTCATAGTATTTTTAGATAAGGAATGTAATCCTTTATTTAGAATAGAATTATTATTTTTAATTACTGTTTATTAAAAATCAAATTATTAATTTATATACATAATGATGTAGACAATGTGGTGTTTTCTAGTGTTTTAAGTAAACTTCTGAAAGTAACTTTATCAGTCCTGATTATGGACAGGTGTAGGGTTGATATTGGGAGGCTTGTGCAGAAATGTTGCTTCGTTCCCGAACCTGCAAAAGGGGAAAACCAAACCGGAGGTTTGGGTTTGATTCCCTCTCCGATGCTTAAGTCAGTATTCAATAGATAAAATCTGGGTAGGAATTTTGACAGAGTAAGTTTAAGAGAGAGTAGTTGTCCCCTTTTTTACCTGATTATGAGGAACTATTTATAGTATCTATGTATAGAAAAGAGCGCCCTAGAATGAGGGAATATGATTGGTTAGGCAAT
This sequence comes from Patellifolia procumbens, assembly GCA_947645195.1. Taxonomy (NCBI): domain Eukaryota; kingdom Viridiplantae; phylum Streptophyta; class Magnoliopsida; order Caryophyllales; family Amaranthaceae; genus Patellifolia; species Patellifolia procumbens. The sequence continues at coordinate 7,264,564 of CANSGD010000016.1, forward strand.
GGGAGAACAACACTTGTCATGGTCTGATTGTCCTGAGCCTTTTATCCAATCACCTTCTTCCTCTTTAGGGAATTTGGGTTGATTATTCCCTTTTTTAGGGAATAGTTGGGCCTCTTGTTTGCAGAATTGATGACATCATTAGCTCCCCCCTAATATGCTGCCAAGTGTCGATGAGAGGGGGTGAGCCACGTGTCACCAATTCATTAGGCCACGTGGCAATCCGTGACTGGGCCACGTGTCCTCTTTTAATATGTTACAATATTTGCCCCTAAAAGGGAAGGTATCTGAATCCAATACTGATATATTTCCTTTTATCAGTAGTAATAATTCTAGTTTTACTGAAGTAAGTCCAATTATACCGAAAGAAAGGACCAATCAGATGATGTTGGATGCTGACGTGCCCCTCTCACAAGGTGACACGTGTAAAATTATTGTGGGAGGAGAGAGGTCTTTTTACCCCTCTATAAATATCCCCCCTCCTCTTCATTTCCTCATTCAGTTTTCAGAATCTTGAGAGAATTCTAGAAAGAGAGAGATTTTTTAGAGAGAAGCACAGATCGTCTGAAGAGCCGCTCTTGTTCAATGTTCATATGTCTTCAGCCTACCTGTCAAAGCTCGTCAGGTATCTTTCCTCCTTCCAACCTTTTATTTATTCATTTATTCTTTCTAAATAAATGGAATCTTGATCCTCGTCCAACATCCTTGGCCGTCCGAGAGAGTGTCTAGGCCCTAGAAATAAACTCCAAACATCCTCGAGTTCTTCTAGAGTTGGGCCTTTTTTAGGCGGTCCCTTTGTGTATTTTTATACCCATCAACCTTGTCCGACGTCCCAGTCTCTGCCTGTGCAGGGTATTCTGGCGCGCGTCAAGCAAACTGCTCGTCTAAGACGCCAGCTAATCCTTCCAACCTCTAGCTCAGAAATGGAGGAATCAACTGGTCGAGGCCCACAAAGGGGCCCTACTGAGATTTCAGAACGATCTCCCTATGGGGATGATATACAGCTAGGTGAACAAAGTCGACCCTATTCTGACCCAGAACCGTCTGTGGCAGAGCCGTCTGGGGTTCAGGGAGAGAACCTTCTTTTATATGATGATGAGGAGGACGAGGAGCTTGTTGATGAAGTGGAGATTGATGACGAAGCCGAAGAAGAAGATGCAGAGGAAGCAGAGGGGGAGGACGAGGGAGATAGTTCGGACGAGGGAAGTGCTTCACCCACTCCATCTGAAATTCGTAGAACCCTAGGAGACTTAGCAGACCCTGGGTCAATAAAGATAGATAGGGCTTGGCTAAAGAAGCTTGGACCTGATCCCTATCATTTATGAGCAGCTATCCCCATAACAGACTATGAGTTTGTCATTCCTTCTAAGGGGCAAACTGTTCTTAACGCCAAACACGGCCAATTTCCTGTTTATAAACTGGCCTTAGATTGTGGTCTTAGGTTTCCCCTTCACCCTTTCATAGAGGAGATACTGCGTCATTATAACCTCGGCCAAAGTCAACTGGCTCCAAATGCATGGCACAACGTCTTGACCTTTATAGCTACCTGTGAGCTTAAAGGTTATCCCCTTTCTTTAGCCGCTTTCACTCACATGCACTATTTACCCAAGATGCCTAAGACGGTGGATGGATCTTGGTTTAGTATATGTAATCGGACTGGCTTTATGACGGCTTGGGGTAAGTCGTCAAAGATGCATGGCTGGAAGTCTCACTTCCTTTATCTCTGGGCCCCCGACGAGGAAACAGCCAAACGTTATAGGTACCGTAGTCGTGCGGTTACCCACATTGGACGTGGAGCTCCCCTCCTGGGCCTGGAGAATAAATTTGACGACATGGTGGTTGACCACTTCAAAGTGGTGGAGTATAAAAAGGAGGATTGTCCAACCATCAAAGGCCCTGCCGGCTGGATACCCTTCAAGGAGAGATTTTATAGTAACAAATTTTTAGTGGCCGTTGGACTTTGGTTAGGCGAGGATAAAGGTAATCCAATTCTTATAATTCTCCTCTAGTCCATCATTATGTCCTTGTCTCACTTGTTTTTATTGTTTGTTTTCCAGAGGAAGCCAGATCACTGTTGACTCGCTCCCAGAGAGGCGAAATGGAGCCCTGATAGGTTCTAGTCGTGTCACCTAATCAAAAATAAACCTACAGACCTCTAACTAAGGTAGTCAGTGGAAGCAGGGTCGAATCCACAGGGAGACAGAGTTTCTAAATTAATATTCAACTAATTCAGCTACTCCAGATGAAATCAGATAAGAATTAACTGAACTAATGATTAAACTACAGAAGACAGAATAAATCGAGGAATTAACTATGGACTAAAAACCTAGGGTATTAGGTCGGTCCACCATGCTTATACCAATCAAATAGGGTCAACTACTATCAAAACCTAAGTCAAGAGTTGGGGGATTAGAGCCTATGTTGAGCTATGGTTAAGATCAACGCTCATAGTTCAACATACGCCGCATGGTTACTAACGTAATCAGAACTACTGACGTGTCCTAGGCCTCTAGTCATAAGACGGATCTGTGCAAACAACTATTAACCACAAGCAATTAATGAAACTGTGCAATAACGTTAATTACTCAATAAAGAACAAACCACATCACAATCACCCTAATCAAACCCTAGAAATCAATAGGAGTCTAAATCACAATCATGGTATAAACATGGCTTTCCTATCTAACACCCTAGAAAGAGAACTACTCACTCATAATCGAATTAACAACGACAAAACTGATATGAAGCCCTAACAATTGCATCATGAACGATTAAATAAATAAACTAAGCAATCAAGAATAACAAAAGAGATTAGGGTAAGAAAGAATACCAATTGACGGAAAGCAGGAACTTTTATTGAAATCGAAATAGGTTTGATCACCTCTAAATTAATCTAAAGTGTTTCAATTAAACTAAGAACAATGAAGAATAAATTAGTCTAAAGCTAATGAAAAGATAATAAAAAGATGTCCCTCAATAATGAGGAAAAAGGTATTTATATTACCCCCTCAAGTTAACTAAAAACGGAAACAAACAGCGAAAATCCGCGTAATTAAGCGCCAGACCCGATCGGGTCCGAGGCATGCACCCGATCGGGCCGCAGTACAAAAGTCATTGGTTTGCGTCTTGGGCCTTCGCGTAGCAGCAGCGCAGCATCAGCTTAAAATTACGGCCCACCCGATCGGGCCTTGGGCAGCCACCCGATCGGGCCAGGCGACGAAATGGGCCAGCAAGATCCTCTCGAAAGCAGCAGCAGAATGAGACGTAGCAGCACTTGACCCAATCGGGTCGGGCGGTGGATGCCCGATCGGGTCTGGGCACATGTGTGCTCACCCGATCGGATCGGGCATGCCTTGCCCGATCGGGTCCGCAACTTCTATACCCGATCAGTGCACGGAAACCTCCTTTTTGACTCTTTGGCTCTCTAAACTTCACGTTTAGGGGTCTTGGGACCTCCTAAACTACCCATAGAACTCGTGAGCCATCCTACGTGCCTCGTAACATCTCGTAAAGCCATGGTTGCTTCCAAATGACTCGGGGATAGGGAGAAAACTCCCTACAACCTGCAATTCAACACTAAAACACAAAACCACAACTATATACGATAGTTAGCACAAAATAGCTCCCAAGAGCTCCAATGACGCACAAATTAGCTTGTAAATAAGGGAGAAAACTCTATATAAATACGTGATATCAAGCCCGCTCGCTTTGCCCATAAGCTGCGCATGGAGGAGGCCAAGAAGCCTGCCGAGAAACGGGGCACCACCCTGGTAAGACAGCCACTTCTAATTCTTTTCAAATTTTCAACCCAAGATTACTTGCAAAAGGAAGGCGTCTGGATTAGATCCTGGAAGGCGTCCAAGCTTTCAATCCTTGGACGTTTTCCTTCATTGAACAAATTGTCTAAAGACAAATTATTCCAAAAGGAAGGCGTCCAGGTATTCAATCTTTGGACGTTTTCCTTAAGTGAACAAATTGTGTTTGAACTATTTGATCTGAATGGGAAGGCGTCCAGGTAGTCAATCCTTGGACGTTTTCCTTCAGTGAACAAATTGTGTTTGAACTATTTGATCTGAATGGGAAGGCGTCCAGGTAGTTAATCCTTGGACGTTTTCCTTCAGCGATCAAATTGTTGAACCATTTGATCTGAATGGGAAGGCGTCCAGGTAGTCAATCCTTGGACGTTTTCCTTCTTTGAAGAAATTGTTTATCAATTATTATGGGAAGGAAAGCGTCCAGGATTTCAATCCTTGGACGTTTTCTTTCTTTGAAGAAAGTGTTTATCAACTATTTATTATGAGAAGGAAGGCGTCCAGGATTTCAATCCTTGGACGTTTTCCTTCTTCGAAGAAATTGTTTATCAACTAATTCTTATGAAAAGGAAGGCGTCCAGGTAGTCAATCCTTGGACGTTTTCCTTCTTTGAAGAATTTGTTTAAATTAATTTTATGAAAAGGAAGACGTTTTCCTCTATGGATCGGTTTGGATCTCTTTGTGCCCAAGTTGTTCAATAGTCAGAAGAACGTCCAAACTTTCTAGCCTAGGACGTCTTCCTTGATGAATCACTGGGTCTTATGGGATCTGAGTACATAAGTCATCCAACAATATTTCGGACGGTTTCCTTCTGCAAGCAATGTGAACTAACTAATTTATTTTTTTTCCAGTCAAAAGCTCCCACTGCCAAGGCTGCAGACAAAGCTTCGTCTAAGCCTGCCAGAACGGTGCCCGCAGCTACGAAGAGAGTTGCGTCCACTCCTGCCGAAGAGAAATCTCCCACCAAAAAGAGCAAGAGTACTTTCAAGAAGAAGAGTACAACTTCTAGTATGTCGCAGGCTTTGAAAGCTGCACCTGTTAGCCAGCTGGTTACCAGAGTACCTCGTCCTTCTGACGGAGGTAAGGTTAAGGGGGTGGAAGTCTCCTCCACCCCTTTTGTTCCAAACGAGGGGGAAATTCTCCCCTTAGCTGATTTATCTACTCAGCCGGACGCGGCTGATATGCTGGACGTTGTTGAAGTGAGGGACCCGGACGCGGCAACCTCCCAAGTCTCGGCTTACAGTGGAGCTGCAGCTCGGCTGGAAAGTCAAATGCCCCCGGCCTACCGTGGTAGGTCTTTGTCTTCTGGTGAGTCTTATTATCCAAACGTGGTCAGAACACTGAGAATTGGGGAACGATCACAGAGCCCGTCCAACCCACAAACAATTATTCTTCCTATCCGTATGTCTAATCCTCCACTCGTTACAGATAAGGGAAAGGAGCCAATGGCTGAGGGTCCTGAGGACGAGGATTATCCTGATGAGCCTTTCCCCTCCTTTGACAAGTACTCAAAAATGGAAAGGGAACAGGTAAAGCGTGAAGTTTTTGACGCTTTCCCTGAACCTTATGTCAAGGGCTTGAGAGGAGCTGTTGCCGGCCATGTGGGTTACATAACCCAGCTGACTGCTGAGGTGAGTGCCACCTACTATCTTCCTTATATACTTAACAGATCTTGTTTAGTATCCCACCATCTAACTTCACTTTTTTAGGCTTTTGCCCGTTCTCTGATGGCCGAGGATTATATCAGGGACCTCCGTAAAGAGAATAGGAGGCTCGTCCGTCAGGTAACTAATGCCGGGGACAAGTCCATATTGGACCTGGCAACCCTGAACTTGGAGCATGCTCAAACTGTGAGGGCCATGGAGAAACAGGCGGCTGATATGGATAATATGAATAAGCGCTTGGTGATGAGCCTGGGTAGCTTGCAAGCCGAGGTGGATCGGCTGAGAAGTCGGCTTGACACAACAACTCAGCCCATCGAGGAGGAAAAGGGGGCTGCTCTCATTACCGCGGCCCTGTTCCATCAGGCAATTGTGGGGCTTACAGCTGAGGTAGCTTGTCAAAAGCTCTTGAGGGAACGTGACTTTGAGGAGGCCGTCAAAAGCTTTTCTGACGCTGAAAACCATGCTAAGGAATGGGCCCTCAAAGCCTTTGACATGCTAGCTGACTCCGAAGAGGTGCCCCGGTTTGAGAGAAGACTTCTGTTCCAAGAGGAATGCTCCAAGGCTCGGCTGCTCAATGAGAAACCCCCAGTATTTATAGATTCTGACGGGGAGGAATACCTAGAACCTGATGCCACGGCCGATGATAACTTGGGAATGCCTGCGGACACAGAGAAAGATATGGAAGGTACTCCTGACGAGTAACTGGTGCAAGCCTAAGAAGAAGGCTTTCACCAAGTACTCTAAGAAGTATGACAGTGAAGAGGGCAGGAAAGATATTCAGGCTCAGCTTGACAGGTTGAAGAAGTACGCAACTGTCTTTAGAGTCTTGGCCCACAACCAGATCAGGATGCTTCTCTTGCTGTCAATTGTTGCTTTGTAATTTTGTCTAAGTATTTTTGTAGATCGGCCATACTTGGTTTTAGACTGGGATGACGATCTTTTAAACTTTGAGCTTTAGCAGTCCAAGCTCGTCCAGAAGCAGCTTGTTAGTTCTAGACTTGATTGATAAACCTGTAAACCTGCTTTGTACTTTTGCAGTCCAAACTCGTCCAGAAGTAGTTTCTTTTTGTTCTAGACTTGGTTGATAAACCTGTAAACCTGCTTTGTACTTTGGCAGTCCAAGCTCGTCCAGAAGTAGTTAATATATAATGCAAGTTTATAACTCTCTTTACTGGTCCCTTCTCTAATTTCTTACTACTTAGTTAAAGAATGACCAAGTTAATGAATCAGGAATGTTAACATGATGAGGAAGACATCCAAGAATGGTATCTTAGACGTCTTCCTTTTCGGACGTCTCTGGACGTTTGCCTTCAGTAACCAATTATTGGTTAAATACCAAGTTATGTTCAAGGGAAGACGTCCAAGGATCCAGACGTCTTGGACGTTTTCCTTCACGAACCAATTCTTGGTCAAAAACCAAGTCATGTTCAAGGGAAGACGTCCAAGGATCCAGACGTCTTGGACGTTTTCCTTCATGAACCAATTATTGGTTAAAAACCAAGTCATGTTCAAGGGAAGACGTCCAAGGATCCAGACGTCTTGGACGTTTTCCTTCATGAACCAATTATTGGTTAAAAACCAAGTCATGTTCACGGGAAGACGTCCAAGGATCCAGACGTCTTGGACGTTTTCCTTCACGAACCAATTATTGGTCAAAAACCAAGTCATGTTCAAGGGAAGACGTCCGAGGATTAATCTATGACATTTTCCTTTTTGAACTAACCTTGTTTTGTATCTTTGTAAGATTTAAAGACGTCCAAGGATTGTTCTTTCCTTGCTGGACGTGATACTGTATGCCCCCCTTCTTAGGATGCCTGTTGGTCTATTTCTAGACTAAGGCATCGTAGGAAGGAAGTGTTAAGTAATGAGACCTTCTTTACTAAGGCGTCTCATCTAGGCCGGTTTCTTTTAGGAAATAATACCTTTGTGTAATATTAGGTATTATGAAGGAGCTTTCCTTTACTAAGGGAAGACGTCTCTCTAGCCGGCTTCCTTTAGGAAGCAGTGTTCGTCTATCTTTCAAGTTTCTATGAACTTGGTTTCAAACGATTGCTTCTGGTTAAAGAACTTTTAATCAAGAAGTCTTTGTTCATCAGTTATATCTTGAACAGATTGTGATGATTTTTGCAGACGTCTTCCTTTAGGAAGTAATATCTGTCTTGCATAATGGACCTTTATGGTTTATTATCTAGTAACCATCTTTCGTCCATCCATGGAAAAATGCCCCAAGATGGCTGTGGATAATAAAATGCTCCTTAATGACGATGTGACTGGACGTTACTAACTAATCAAATAAGTCATACATAAAGGAGCAGTTCAAACTATAGACCAGAATTTAGAATGTATTAATGTGAAGTTTGCTTAGCCTAAGCTAAGATACATAGATTACATTGCTAAATGATTTTTCTGTGCCGTAGCACTTCGTTTGTAAAATGTAAAAAACTACAAACTTCCTTAGACATAGTATTTTTTTCAGATTATCAGAATTCCAAGTTCTTGGTATGGGACGTCCATCTAAGTCTTGAAGCTTAAAAGTGCCGCTGCGAACCTCTTCAACCACCAAATACGGACCTTCCCAGTTCGGGGTTAGCTTACCCAGTTCCTTTGCACGTCTAACTCCCTCCATCTTATGAAGAACCAGATCCCCTATTTTGAGAGGTCGTCTGGTTACCCGTTTGTTAAATTCCCTGGCCATGCGTAGCTTGTACAATTCCATCCTCAGAAGAGCATTACCTCGGACTTCAGGCAATTTGTCCAATGCCAGGCGCATTGCCGCCCAATTAGTCTCTTCTGAGTATAACATGACGCGGAGGGTGGGCTCTTCAATCTCAATGGGTAGGACAGCTTATGTTCCATAGACCAGCATGAAAGGCGTCTCCCCTGTTGAATTCTTGGTTGTGGTTCTGATGGACCAAAGGACCAGTTGGAGTTCTTCCACCCAAAAGCCTTTGGCGTTTTCTAACTTCTTCTTTATACCTTCCGAAATAATCTTATTGAAAGCTTCTACCTGGCCGTTTGCTTGTGGATGTGCAACAGAAGCAAAGTGGGACTTAATCTCCCTCTCTGATAGCCAATCTTTCAGTTTAGGAGTCTCAAACTGTGGTCCATTGTCGAACACAATCGACTGGGGCATCCCAAATCGTGTTATGACGTTCTTCCAGATGAACCTTTTTACATCATTCGTCTTTATATTCCTAACGGCTTCAGCCTCTACCCACTTGGAAAAATAGTCCACAGCCACAATAACAAATTTTTTCTGTCCGGCCACCATGGGAAAAGGACCTAGGATGTCCATCCCCTACTTGGCGAACGGCAAAGGAGCCAGGATTGGTGTTAGAAAATTTGATGGCCTTTTAAAGAGATGACCATGCTTCTGACAGCTATCACATTTTTTTGCATACTCCACGGCATCAGCATTCAACGTTGGCCAGAAATAGCCAGTTCTTCGTGCCTTTTTAGCCAAGGCTTGGCCGCCAATGTGTGATGCACAAATCCCTTCATGCAAATCCTTCAGTACCTCAAGACCATCTTCCCTGGTAATACATTTCAACAATGGACGATCATACGATTTCTTGTACATGTCTCGTCCCAAACTTCGAACCATTTGTCACGAGCCTTAACATATTTTGCTTCTGCCGGGTCTTCTGGTAATTGGCCAGTCTTTTGTAGTGAAGAATAGGCTCCATCCAGTTGTTCCCTCGGCTTAAAAACATCACCTCTTCCTGATCAATACTCTTCTTTTCTTGAACCTCCCAGAAAACAGTTCTTGGGGTGTCGCCCAAAGCAAAACTTGCAAGTTTAGACAAAGCATCAGCCTGATGATTCTCAGACCTAGGTATTTGTACCAAGGTGAATCCATCTAATTGCTTGATTTCTTCTTTGACCAGCTGGACATACTTAATCATGGAGGCCTCTTTGCATTCATACTCTCCATTAACCTGGCTGACTACCAGTAGAGAATCTGACTTTGCCTCTAATTTTCTAGCTCCTGCTGCTCGGCAAATACGGATCCCGGCCAGTAAGGCCTCATATTCAGCCTCATTATTGGACGCCGTAAATTTAAAACGTACAGCATATTCATACTTGTCTCCCTCAGGAGACTGACAAACCAGGCCTGCCCCACTTCCTTGGGTGGTGGACGAGCCATCTACCATTAATTTCCAATACTGACTGCCCTTAGAGGGGTCTTCCACCGGATCCAACACTGGACGGGTTAGTTTAGCAATGAAATCTGCCAAGGCTTGTCCCTTAATCGCTTTTCTTGGTTCGAACGTGATGTCGAACATCTTCAGTTCATTCGCCCACTTCAACATCCTTCCTGCCGCCTCTAGCTTCTGTAAAACTTGCTTAAGCGGCTGATCAGTATACACAACTATACTGTGAGCCAGAAAATAGGGCCTTAGCTTTCGGCTGGCAACTACTAAAGCCAGGCCAAATTTCTCTACAACTGTGTATCTAGTTTCAGCATCTTTGAGTACTTGACTCACAAAGTAAATGGGTGTTTGTATAGCATCTCTCTCGACTAGCAGTACTGCACTGACTGCTTCAGGAGAAACAGCCAGGTAAACATACAACTTCTCCCCAAGCACCGGACTTATCAGACGGGGGAGCTGCTGTAAATGCTTCTTGATCTCAACTAAGGCTTCATCTGCTTCAGGGGTCCACTGAAACTTTGCGGACTTCTTTATCGTTGCAAAAAAGTGATGGCACTTATCACCTGATTTGGACAAAAATCGTCCTACTGCCGCTAAGCAACCATTCAGCCGTTGAACTTCCTTCACCTTGGTCGGAGGCTTCATGTCGAGTATGGCTTAGATTTTTTCTGGGTTTGCTTCTATCCCTCGTTGATCTACCAGGAATCCAAGGAACTTGCCAGCTGAAACCCCAAAGACGCACTTCTTTGGATTGAGCCTTAGTTTATACTTGCGCAGTGTCTCAAAAGTTTCACGCAAGTCTTCGACATGATCTGTTTCTTCTTGGCTTTTGACGATCATGTCGTCAATATATGCCTCTAAATTTCGTCCGAACTGAGGGGAAAAGATCTCATTGATAAGCCTCTGGAAAGTCGTCGGGGCGTTCCTCAGACCAAATGGCATCATTAGCCATCCATACAATCCTTTTTCTGTTATGAACGAAGTCTTGTCCTGGTCCTCCGGCAGCATGGGAATCTGATGGAACCCAGAGTAGGCGTCCATGAAGCTCAGTAAGGCATGACCTGGTGTCGAATCTACCAGTCGATCCAGCTTAGGAAGAGGAAAACTGTCTTTGGGGCAAGCCTGGTTCAGGTCCGTATAGTCGACACACATCCTCCAAGTTCCATTTGGCTTGAGGACCATAACCACATTTGCCACCCAATCGGGGTAGTGAGTCTCCCTGATGAAGCCGGCTTCTAGTAGTTTCTTGACCTCTTCGTCTACAGCCTGATTTCTGATAGGTCCCAAATGCCTCTTCTTCTGCCTGACAGGTTTTCTGGCTGGATCAACATTTAGCCGATGAACGGCCACTTTGGGATCAATCCCCGGCATCTCTTCTGCCCCATAGGCAAAAATATCTTGAAATTGTTTTAACAGTGCTATAATAGCTTCTTGTAACTCGGGCTTCAAACCTGCCTCAATCTGCAAAGTCCTTTCCGGACGAGACTCATCTAAGCAAATGCTTAAAGGGGCCTCAGCAGGCTTTGGACGATCCAATGTCAAACTTGCGATCGTCATCAGCTCGGCTGAAGGCCTTGGCTCTTCTTTTACTTGAGTGAATTTTCTCTTCTTACGGGGCAGATCTCTTGCCGTTTTCCCTTCAGGGGTGACATGTAGTTCACCTCTTTCTCCAGCTGGCTTTCTTGCGGAAGCAGCATTAATTTGAAACTTCTCTTCTTTCAATCTGGCCGGTCCTACCATCTCTGCCCCAATCTCTTTGGGTTCATCTAAATCCATAGGCTCAACTTCACTCAATTTCCAGGACGAAGGTTTTAGGGTTGTAAGGTAACATTCCCTAGCGGCCCTCTGGTCTCCATAAATTGAGCTTACCTGGCCATCGTCACACTCGAACTTCATCAGCATGAGATGGGTGACGATGACCGCCTTAATGTTATTAAGGGTAGGACGTCCCAGAATGACGTTGTAGGCTGTCAAATCCTTGACAACCAAAAACTTTGTGAACATAGTTCTGCTCTTTTCCTTCCCTCCGACTCGGACGGGCAACGACACCGTGCCGACCGGATGTATGATTCCACCTCCAAATCCTATAATAGGATGGTGGACTGGAAGAAGATCTTTCTCATCAAACTTCAATCTTGACAAACAATCAGCGCTAATAATGTCAGTTGAGCTGCCAGTGTCGATAAGGATCCTTCGCACTCTTAGATTGGCAATCTTCATTTCTACGACCAAGGGGTCATCATGAGGAGTCCTTATCTGCCCACGGTCTCCTTCACTCACCGTCACCATGGGAAATGGGTCCACCTTGGATTTTCCCGTCAGCAACACTTGGCCAAGCTCTCTGACATAATTTTTGTGCCCTCTCAAAGTTGGTCCTCCGGCTGCAAACCCGCCGGATATCACCAAAACCACGTCTTCATCTGTACTAGCACTTTCTTTCTTTTTCTGCCGAAAATCCTTCTTCTGAAAACGACTTTCACGGGAGACGTATTGATTCATCTTTCCTTGCTTTGCCAGGTTCTCCAAAGCTCTTTTCAGGTGCTTGCATTCATTGGCCTCATGCCCACAATCTTTGTGGAAGTGGCAGTACTTACTCCTATCCCTGTTCTTGTAAGGTGTTTTCATCTCGGCCGGAGCCTTGAGTTCATGCTGATCCTTGATTTCCATAAGGATTGAATACTGGTCCTTATTGAACTCAATGGGGTCAGCTGAGACAGTCCTTTCTTTTCTCTTCTCTCTTCTCGACGGGGCTGTGCTTGAAGACACTACCCAAGTCTCAGCCTTCTTAGGATTGTTCTTAGTTTTTTGAACAAGTTCCTCGGGCTTCTTGGACTCTGAGTGCTTGGCTTCAGCACACACCTCCGTCGCATGTATAAAAGCCTCGGCTTCCCTCAAAGCTTCGGCCAGTGTACTCACTTTCTTCTTGACCAAATCAAACTTGAAGCTTCCTGGGCGCAGTCCTCGAATAAATGCATCGAAGGCTACACCGGCATTTAAGTCATGGATTTGAAGGGCTTCAAGATTGAACCTCTTCACAAAACTTCTCAGGGATTCCTTTGGGGCTTGGATGATCTTCCCCAAATGAATACTAGTCTTATGTTCCTGCCTATTGGCGACAAAGTGACTAGTGAAAGAATAACTTAACTCGGTGAAGTTGTTGATAGAATTAGCCGGTAGGTTGTTAAACCACTTCTGAGTGACTCCTTTCAGAGTGGCTGGGAAGTTCTTACACCATGTAGCGTCGTCCACTGCCTGGACGTACATTTGATGTTTGTAAGCAGAAAGATGGTCATCTGGATCAGTAGTGCCATTGAATGGATCAATGGTTGGTAGCTTAACCTTAGCACATGGGGGGCTTGCATTATTCTGGCTGAGAAAGGCGTCGGCCAATCTATGCGCAGCTCCCTAAAACGTGCATCAACTGGGGCTGTATTCATCCGACATTCCCTTAAGACTGGATTTGATGAACTGACCTCCTGAGACCCTCGCCTATACACATTCTGCTGAGACGTCCTTCGGTAAACATTAGGCTGAACCATTGTTCGATCCTGACGAGGCTCATAAATAGACGGAGTCCTTCCATGCTCCAGAGTGTGACTCCGAATCCTCAGACTGGGGTCCTGCAAGTATGGCGTTGATCCGGTAGCCGACCTCTGTTGAGCCGCTACCCTCTTAGCATGCAAGTATTCTCGCGCGTCTGTCTCCATTCTTCGACCATCCACTGGTCTGTTCACTGGGTTGGTGACCACCAGATTCAAGTCTAAACGCCGTGGTTGCTCACTACGAACAGGATGCCTTCCCCTGGACGTTCTTCGAGCTTCTTCTGGCTGTCTTGCCCCGCTTGGTCCAGCTACATTCTCCTGAGAAGCTCCTCTCCTAGGAGCAGGCCTAGAATCCGGCTGGGATCCTACTCGAAAGAATAACATGTTGTTCTTGATCTGATCTTGGACAACTTGGGCCATCCTGGCTTGAAACTCATTTAGAGCATTTTCCAAATGAGCAGCCGTGACCGGGAGTGCAGGGTTGGGTTTTAAGACTGCCCCAATGGGGTCATTCTGTCGATGTCTGTCCCGTCCCCTAGGCGGACGTTCATCATCGACGGTATCATTAACTTGAACATAGGGACTCATCCTTTGTCCTCGGTTGGACGAATTGCAATCTTTCATCTCCGCGCCTCCCCACAGACGGCGCCAAATGTTTTAAGTAAACTTCTGAAAGTAACTTTATCAGTCCTGATTATGGACAGGTGTAGGGTTGATATTGGGAGGCTTGTGCAGAAATGTTGCTTCGTTCCCGAACCTGCAAAAGGGGAAACCAAACCGGAGATTTGGGTTTGATTCCCTCTCCGATGCTTAAGTCAGTATTCAATAGATAAAATCTGGGTAGGAATTTTGACAGAGTAAGTTTAAGAGAGAGTAGTTGTTCCCTTTTTTACCTGATTATGAGGAACTATTTATAGTATCTATGTATAGAAAAGAGCACCCTAGAATGAGGGAATATGATTGGTTAGGCAATGGGAGAACGACACTTGTCATGGTCTGATTGTCCTGAGCCTTTTATCCAATCACCTTCTTCCTCTTTAAGGAATTTGGGCTGATTATTCCTTTTTTTAGGGAATAGTTGGGCCTCTTGTTTGAAGAATTGATGACATCATTAGCTCCCCCTAATATGCTGCCAAGTGTCGATGAGGGGGTGATCCACGTGTCACCAATTCATTGGGCCACATGGCAATCCTTGACTGGGCCACGTGTCCTCTTTTAATATATTACAACATCTAGTATATATAGATTGATGTACAATTTTAAAATTTGAAAAAGAATGTACAAAACATGGTAAAAAAACTAATTGCTATATTTTTATGCTTTGATTATTATTTGTTACTCCCTCCATTTGTTTTTTAATTGTTACGGTTTGCTTTGGGGGATAACCAAGGAAATTTATAAAATTTATTCAATGATTGTTTGGGGAATAGTTAAAGCTGCATGGGGATAGATAAAGTATAAGAGATAATGTTGTAAAAGCAAAAAGTGTGGGTGATTGGGTATTCAACGGGGAAACAAAGGACAAGTGAGTCCCAAAAGTATGGAAAATTGAAATATAAAGATGTGAAAGTTTACCAGAAATAGTAAAAGTTTAACAATTAAAAAGAAATGTTCAAAAAAGGAACGTGTAATAATTAAAAACAAACGGAGGTAGTTTTATATAGCTAGTTCACCATTAAATAATAGATTACGCGATTAGATTATTATGATATGTATTTTGGACATTGTATTACTATAGTTATTTCTATCAAAAAAATTAGTATAGTTATTTGTATTACAAGTACTAAATAATATCATTGATTAGTTTTTATTACATAATTTTAAGACTTACTTTCACCAAACATTAAGACTTTAAACAATTTAATAATAGGAGACAACTAACTACTAGTCTGAAAGACAACATATAACAGATAAACTATAATGGAAAAATAATATTACTGAACTAGTAACTAGCCAGGGAAATGCCCGAGAGACGTCTTAATAATACTTTTTGTAACTAACCCGAATAACTTAAAGTTTATCAAGCTCAATTAAACTCAATGTGAATTTTATTTTAAATTCGGGCATGTTAGTTCATTTATTTTACCTAAACTTGATTCAATTTAAATTAGATTGGATGAATTGGTATCTTTAAACCGAATTGACTTCAAAATATTTCTATCTAATAAATTTTAGCCATATGATTAATAGATAAAATATAAACTATGTTATAATTTTAGATAAAATATTTTGTTATTTAGTTATTTAGGTGGTTGTTAAAAAAATTACATTTATCTACAATTTCTTTCATTTGTTATATAATTTGAGAAAGTTTACTAAAAATTTAATGTGTTGTGTAATTTTTTTTTAAAATGCTAAAAGATTCCATCAATTTTGTAAATGTCAAAAGATTGTCCTTCTCAATTTTCCATCAAAAACAAGTTCTTCAATTAATTGATTATGGTTTTTTTTATTTACTTAATATTTTTGTTTAAATAAATTGACATTAAAGTACTGGATTAGTGAGGCTTAACATGAATGTAAACTCACGTGTATTAAGTATTATTAGTATTTAACTTAATTGAATACTTATTTCGTCATCTTTAACTCAAGGCGACATTATTTTCAAGAAAATAATTATTTTTAATTCCTAATTTTTAATAGAATAATCAAGTTGTTATTTATACAATGCTTACTAAATAAGAAATTTAAATAAATAAGCAACTTATCTGACTAAGATTTTAGTCAAGTATTACAAATATATTATTTAAACTTTATTATGCGTCAATTGGCAAACTAGTAAATCAAATCGGGTTTGGGTCATGTCCATTTGCTCTTGTATTGAGTTGGGTCCTAGTATTTAATTAATATTATTTTATAGCTAACTCAATTAACTTGAAATATTATCATTTTCTGATATTTGGAATAGAAGTTATAATTAATTTCAGGATTTCATATTAATAATAGTTTTAAATAGGGAAAGTAGGCTGTTTATTTAGGATAGCATTTTAGTCATTTCACACTAAAACCATAATAAAATAGGAAAAAAAAAAGTATTGAAATCTTTATTTTAAGGCCTAAAATGGAAATTGTTGCAATCTTTATGTTACGAAGGAAGTAGTATAAATCGATAGTTAGACATAGACCCTTAATCAGATTAGGATTTAACATAATTTTTAGAAAATTTGGCACTAAATCCGCCAGTGATATGGGCCCCTTAGTTGAACATCAAATATAAATAAACCTAGCTATTTATTTTGCGTGGTGTCATTCGAAAATCTTGTTCATCTTCAGAAGTATTAGAGACTGCTGCAAATCTTCATTTCAAGACCCTAAGTCTCTCTAATCTTTCGCACCATAATTTTGTTGAAACATCCAGTATCACCGCCTAAAATGACAATCTTTATGTAACTACCTAAAGTAGCAAATGTTGAAATCTTTATGTTAAGGAGTAAATAGTATAGATAGATAGTCAGGCATAGATCTTTAATCCAATTATGAATTGAGTATTTTTTTCAAAAAATATCTGGCTAGATCACCAGTGATATGGGCCCCTTAGTTGAACGTCCAATATCACAAAAAAAACCTAGCTATTTATTTTGCACGGGTGTCATTTGTAAATCTTGTTCCTCTTCAGAAGTATTAAAGACTGTTGTGAATCCTCATTCCAAAACTCTAGCTCCCTCTCTCTAATCTTTCCCGCCATGATTTTGTTCTCTAACAAGGCTTTAAATTAGTAGGCATGAATTTGCTTCATTTGTATTATGTTGTATTCTTATAGTTCATGTTGTTATCATGGGGTAGTTAGTTACAGGCACGATTTTTCAAAGCCTTGTGAATCTAAAGGGTTCTTCTTCATGGAGAGTAGAGCCTTTTCTCTATAACTTTCAGGTTTTTAGCTTCTTGTGTCAATGACTTGTGAGCATCTCATTATTTGAATGCACATAGAGTATCATGAGATTGATGTTAAAGTTGTGAATAATATGGAGTGAATGGATTGGCCTTTCTTAGATTGACAACATATATATATATATATATACAATGTAAGATAATCTAATCTCCTAAAAGAAACTTACAAAAGATATGATAATCACAAGTGACCTTACATGAAAATCACATTAACTAACAAGATTACAAAAGATATCTTATCAAAAGAATGAAGACGTGGCAATGGTGGTTTCGAAGAGTGAAGGTTGGGTGGTTTCCAAGCTTGAAGGTGGCAATGGCGGTGGAGGAGGAAGGAAAGTGGAGGCTTGGTTTGGTGTTGGTGGTTCCGAAAAAGGGGTAGGAGAGGCGTGATGCGGCTGGTGGTGATGGTGTTTTCAGGGAAGAGGAGGGAGTTGATGGGAGTGGCCAGTTGATTGCAGGGGGTGGGGGTGGGGGGGTTATTTAATTTTCTTAAAAGTTTATTTAATATATTAATTAGAATTAAAAGTTTTAATTAAAAAGTTACCTTTTCTTCAGGTCACCGGTAATTTGTCTCATTAAAAATAAATGGGGTATAAAGGTTGCATTATTCCAGAATAATCTTAAGGTTGCATTATTTTTGAAGGATATTTTATTACCTAAAGTCCCTTATAGTATATAGATAAGAAAAGAGGGGCGGGTGAACACCAAATAAAAAAATAAGAAAAATAATTAAATAAATCAAATAAGTTAAAGTTGCGATCATCAACGAAGGTAAGTTTTTGGTTATTCTTTTTTTCCCTAAAATGTCAACCTTTTAGCCATATATTTTCATTTATGGTTAATGTCATCATTTTCCGGCGGATACGTCGCCGGTTCTTTGTCGCGACTTGATGTCCGGGCTCCTCCGACGAAACCGCCATTGTTAAAAGCTTCATAATTTGTAGATTTTGTAATCTGCAGAAGTTCTGAGTTTGTAATTTCTTTGTTCAATCAGACGGTGAAGGAATGGGAAATGCCTAACTGCTTGTCAACATAGCATGCATAGAAGGCTAGTTATCTAGTAATTATAGATTGATAAACATAATGTCTATTCTCTTCATCTTATTTTCAAATCTGTTCAGTTTTGTTCCAATCAGTTTATTTCAGTTCCCTTCATTGTTATTATTTGTCTAATTTATTATTATTATTATTTGTCTAATTTATTATTATTATTATTATTTGTCTAATTTATTATTATTATTATTATTTGTCTAATTTATTATTATTATTGGTCTAATTCATTTTACTAATTATTCTTATTATTATTATTATGATACTCCATCAGTTTCCATTTGATATTCCCATTTGAAACCTGGGAGAAAACCAATGCAAATTAAGGTGAATGAGAATTTTTAAATTTTATATTGTAAAAAGTGTACTTTGGTACCTTTTGCTTTTGAAAAAGTAAGAGAGAGAAAGAAAAGTGGGTGATTGAAAAATAAATGATTCTAAAATGAGTCATGTGTAAAACAAAAAAATAAAAAAATTAGTAAATATTTTGTTGTTCAACGGTAAGATGAGGAAATAAATAATCTTAAAATAGAAAATATTCAAAGTGGGAAGAACTTTTAGAAATATCCCAAAAAGAAAAATGATAAGGGGGGGAGTATATATATATTTTATTTTATCTTTACTCATTATTATTAAGGATAAACATGGTTTAAGTGAGTGCGGTTTGCGGTGTACCCATATTTTATCTCAATACGATTTTATTCTAATTTTCAATTGTTGTTTTATTTTACGGATTATATATTCCTGTTACGTCATATAAATAAGTTACAAAAAGCTAGAAGATATTGGAAAAATTACAAAGTTGCTAATAAGTTTACTACTTAAGGTACAAAATCGTCGTTACGTTGAATACTAAAGATACTTTGACGCTTTGTGGTGCGGTTTGGTTTATCTCTATTCTATAAGTGAAGAGGTGGGGGACACCAAAAATCTATATTATTCTTTTTTTAAAAATTTCTAATTAAATGGAACAAATGTCTCTCTATAATTCACTTTTTTATTTTGAAAAATAAATTTAAAACAAATTATCGAATTTTCTTTTCTACCTTCTATTTATATGCTTTTGCACGCATCGCGTGCATTTAATACTAGTTAATATTATAGAGCAACCCAAAATCGTGAACCGTGGCTTAGTTGAAAGCACAAGCCAATCCACTTTTTTAGCCTGTAAACCAATCAAATCACGCCAAAACGGTTTACGTTACAATTTTCTACGGTCTGACACAATTGTTATTATCATTTCTAACTAATTATTATATTATTAATTATTATTATAGTAATATTAATTTACTTCTTAGATATTATCGTTATTATATAATCATCATCAAATATTAATACTCATAATAGTAACTACTTATTATTAGCATTAATTATTATTATTATTATTATTATTAATTTATCATTATTACTATTAATATTTATTTATCTTTTGAGGTTGATGACGTCAAGAAGGATGTCGCCTAGCCGGCCGCACGGATGCCTGTCTTTGCTACCTTGGGGAAGCCCAAGGGCAAAATGGTAATTTATACCTCTAGGGGTATTTTCGTACTTTCAATTGATGAAGTGGCCCAAAGTTGGACTGACCCCAAACATTAGCCCACGCTCTATGTCGAAGTTTGGGAACTTGACGAAAATAGAATGTGGAGCGGAATGTCTTTATCTGACCTTTTTTGGACGCTTCAAGAGCTTCTACCACGTTTACTCGTGGCATCCCTGGTCCAAGAGATTTGTTCGACTCGAGTCACCTATGCTCGAGGTAACCTCATTTTGCCATGTTCACTTTTGTTTAGAGGCATGGATTTTGAAATGACAGCTTGACTCAACTCGTATCAGTGAAAGAGGGCTTTGTTTTTTGTTCGATGTACTACTCTAGTGTTGGTGCCCCTTGCTCGAGGAGGGTATGTCATTGTTGTCTGAGGTGCTCTTTATGAAATTCGAGGAATGATCAAAGGTGGCTCGAGGCATCATGCTCAAGTAGCGTTGTTCGAGGGATGTTGTTCGAGCAGGGTATATCACTGCTTGTTTTGAGGTGTTCCTTTATTTTTGCTCAAGTGATGTTGCTTCGGGGGGGGGGGTGGGGGTGTTCACCTCCTAGTTGCCATACATCACTCTTGATAGAGGTACCTCTGTAGTCTGCTCGACGTACTCTGCTCGAGACATTTAATTTGTAGATTTTGCTTCATACCATTTTGGAGGTACTAGATGTGTTCGAGGGGTGTATCTTGGTTTACTCAAGGCATGACGATGCCTTCATTTTGATTAAGGTAGCTTGGTTAGGGCTAATGAGATCCATGCTTATTTCCTCGAGGTATCCTAGTCAGGGTTAATGAGCCCCATGCTAATTTTCTCGAGGTAGGTGCCTTACTGAAGGGCTTTATACTTAGAAAATATATCACAAGTACTTGGGTCGAACAATATCTTCGACCAGGGCTAATGATCCTTTGCCAGTCAGTCCAGATTTTGATGGAAGGCACTTCTTGTTCAAGATCGAGGTAGCCTTGTATAGGCTTATTTCTTCATATCCCTCTTTTTTCGAGGTACCCTATTAGGGTGCTAAGTGAGTTCTTTTTATGCTCGAGATGATCCCTGTTAGGGTTTTGGAGTTTACCCTTGATAGTTCGAGGTATCTCTGAAAGAGTCAAACTTTTATTGGTCAACCCGCATAATTATATGACTTGTATTTATATACGGATGCATAAAATGTTTTCATAGACCAAAATGCCTTGGCACAATTTCATGCCTTCTCACTATTCACATTAGAGTCGATTCACTGTTCACGTTGTTTCACTGCTCAAGGGGATAGGTAGTTATAAATAATTTCATTGTTGCCTAATTTACCCATTCGACATCTTGTCTCTATACTTTCTCTCTCTAAAAGCTCTTCCCTTCTCTTGCTTTCTTTGCTCCTTCGTGTGTTTCGAGGAACCTTCGCCAAGCTTCTCGACAAGTTTCGATCTCTCAAACTCATTCTTTTTCCTTTCTTTAATAAGTTCGTCAGTTCGAGGTAGGCATAATAGTTCTTTGTATACTCAATAATGAATGTTATGACCGAGCCGAACAACCCCCTTGTCTCACCTCTTCCTTATAAGCTGTGGGTTGAGACGTGGGTTGAGACGTGGAATAATGGGGCACCTATTGTATCTGCAGGCACGCACTAACCATCGTGGGCCACGCACTGCCACACGTGCTACCTGCAGCCAACACGCGCCACTCCGTGTGTCCTCCTCCTCCTTATTTTCTGGTCTTCGCAATTTCGTCCAGTTATTTCTTATCCCTTTTTCCTCTATTATATTTATTAATTAGTTTTAATAATAAAAGTTGTGATTTTTAATGTTTTATAAATAAAGTTTGCAACTTTATTATTTTAATAAATAAAATTCTGATTTTTATAATTTATGATCTTGAATTATAATTTCAGATTTATTAATTAATATTTAAAGTGAGTTTTAAATTTTAAATAAAGGTTTTTTTAGGTTCTTAAAGCCTAGTTTGATAGTATTATATTAAAGGTTGTTAAATTGAGTATGTAATATTTTAAAAGGATTTTAAAACGAGTTTTGGAGCATTTTAAAATAATTATAATTGTTGTGAACTAATTAGAGTATTAATTCGTGAATATTTAATTATTTGGTAGGCGGGAAATTTGCCTTGAGTGATTTTCAGAGTTCCTAAAGTGGCCTATCATTTTGTCTACATAAGATACGTACATGTCCTTATGTGTTAGGGCCTGTTCATTTCAGCTTAATATTAGTTCAGTTCAGTTCAGCTCTAATCAGTTCAGTTCAGTTCAGCTCCAATCAGTTCAGTTCAGTTCAGTTCAGTTCAGCTCCATTCTTTTATAACCATTTTATTAAATATTATTATGTTGGTCTAATTTATTTTACGAATTGCTCTTGTTATTATTATTATTATATTATTATTATTATTAATTATTATTATTGTTATTTATTTTTATATCATTATTATTAAGTATTATTATTATATGTATATTATTTTGTTTATTATAGCTTTATTCATTATTAATACTAGGGAGGAACATGGTTTAGGCTAAAAGCACAAATAAACCCGCATTTTCAGCCCATAATCCAATCAAATCACGTCAAAATGGGTTATGATGTAATTTTGCACGGTCCGACCCAATCATTATTTTATTAGTAAATATTACTCCCTCCGTTTTTTTTAATATGCACCTAAGAGTTTTCACAAGAACCAAGGAAATAGTGCAAAAGTAAGAGAGAAGGTTAGTAAAAGTAAGGAAAAAGTGAAAAAGGTAGAGAGAAGGAAAGAAAAAGTAGGAGAGAAGCGTAATAATTAGGTGGGCCAACCTTCCATTTATGGCAAAAGGTAGAAAGGTGCCAATTAAAAAAAACACCCCAAAATGGAGAATGTGCATATTTAAAAAAAACGGAGGTAGTAATATATAATTAAATCTAATTATTAAAAGAGTAATATTAATTTAATTATTAGATATTATTGTTATTATATAATCATCATCAGGTATAAAAATATTAATACAAAGACTATAAAATAATTGTTATTAGTTATCGTTATAACCATTAATCATTATTATTATTAATTTATGATTATTAATATTATTTATTTATAATTATAATTTAAAAATATCCAAAATAAAATTATTATCATTATTCATTAATAATTATTCATTATTATTACCTATCATCATAATTAGGAAAAATTGCCTAGAATAATGCAACCTTTTGGCAATTCGCAAATAATAATTCAACCTTTCGATTATTCTGGAATAATGCAACCTTTATACCCCATTTATTTTAAATAGGACAAACAACCGTTACCTGAACAATTGGTAATTTTTATTTAAAACATTAAATTTTAATTAAAATATTAATATAAATTTAAAAAAAAATTCCCCCACCCCACACCCCTGCTGCTATAACCCCCCCGCTGCTGTCATCCCCCACCCCCGCGCTGCTGTCATCGCCCAGCCCCTGTTATCAACCCCCATCCCTGGCCGCTTCTATCAACCCCCACCCCCATGTTTGGCTCGTCGGCGGCGGCGGCGTATTAGTGGTTTCGTGCGTGGAGGTGCTCGTCTGGGTGTGGTGGCTTGTCGTCTGCGTCTGGGTGGGATGACTCGGCGGCGGCGGCGTTCTGGGTGGTGTGACTCGTCAGCGGCGGCACTCTGGGTGCCGGTGGTGTCGTGGCTGGGGGGAGGGAAGGGGGGTGGGGTGGCTCCGGTGGTAGCTTGAAGAGGGAGGGTTTTTTGTTTTTTTGTTTTTTTTTTAATAATAGTTTTTAAAACATAATTATTTATGATAACCAATAAGTGAATGACACATGTGTTATTTAACCTCTTCTTTAGGTTAAATCCGGTTTTACCCCATTTAAAATAAATGGGGTATAAAGGTTGCATTATTCCAGAATAATCGAAAGGTTGCATTATTATTTGCGAATCGTCAAAAGGTTGCATTATTATAGGCA
The DNA here is from genome assembly GCA_947645195.1 of Patellifolia procumbens. Classification (NCBI taxonomy): domain Eukaryota; kingdom Viridiplantae; phylum Streptophyta; class Magnoliopsida; order Caryophyllales; family Amaranthaceae; genus Patellifolia; species Patellifolia procumbens. Next base: position 7,288,131 of record CANSGD010000016.1, read on the forward strand.
ATTTTTCCTCATAATTATTATTTAATATTCATATTATTATTGTTTAAATATTATTTATATATTTATTAAATTCAATTTAATTTAATTTAATTCAATTCAATTCAATTAAATTAAATTCAATTCATTTCAGTCCAGTTCACTTCAGTTCAGTTCAATTCAGTTCAGTTCAGTTCAGCTCTAATCAGTTCAGTTCAGTTCAGTTCAGTTCAGCTCCAATCAGTTCAGTTCAGTCCAGTTGTTTTCAGTAAATCTAAACAGGCCCTTAGACTAGTATCATTTCCTAAGTTTATATTTAGTATCATGTATAAGGGACCTTTTTATGGTTCATACGTCGCTATTGATTTATGAAATTACGTGTTTTTGAGCATGTCAATTGCATATGATGTTTATTACATGATTGAATGGATGTTTGATTCAAGTGAGGGAATTAATAAATATATTTGTTATGGATTATCGTGTTGTTTTCCCTTATGATTATTTTATTACTTCTTAAAGCTCGAGTACTTTGTGAGTAAATTAGAATTGGTATCATTATTATTATTTTATTACGTTACAAAGACCGAGGACTTTGTAGGGTAAGTTGTATCTTTTATCTTCGGACATTTCGATTGTTGATTTTAGTCAACAAATTGGATTTGTTTGACCACGTTGTCTAATCCTAAGATAAAAACTGAAATTTGTTGTATCCATGTTATTTGTTGGTTGTATTGTTAGAGTCCAACATTGAATAATACATCAATACTTAAAGTAAAAGTGGTAGCAATAGCTTTAGACTTGTGCACGTCTGTAGTTCTCGACTAGTATGAGTTGGAGTACATGGTAGTAGCCCATGGCTTTTCTTGGGGTGGGATTGATCAATGTCCCCTATTTTTTATAAGATTCCTTGATATCGTTTGGTCATGGGGATTTCGGAGTCACGCCCGTAATTCGCTTCTAAATTGAAGACAAGGTTTGGTTGGGCAACTCGATCTATTGACTACTCAATTTATTAAATGAATTACTCTTGTAGTCTTATGAAGTCAAGTCTTATCTTACGAGTTGATATTTTATTTTGTTATTGTTGATCATGTTTTATTGCTTAGCGGTATCATGCTAGGTTTACGTGATTTATGTTGGTATGTATGTATTCAGCTTTGTTGATTACGTGCCTTCTTGTGTGTCGATCATGGCTGTACCGGTTGATCCTCTTATGACCCTTAACTGGCGAGCAGTCCATCAATCGAGTATTTGCCTAACAGGTTTGAGGAGGATGCATCCATACTCATTGGGGAATTGGGAGATGTTGATGAGAGATTACTTTCTCTTTCCTATCGTTTATTTTAAATTGTTTAAGTTGGTTTTAAAGTACGTTTGAAGTGTGGATAATATTTTGACAATTATTATGGTTTTAATTATTTATTAAGGTATTTATTTCATGTTTTCCACTACAAAATTCTGAGTAAGCTGAACGTTTTCACACGAGCGATAATACTTTGATAATTCTCTTTATTTAGTTGGAAATATATGTTTTATAGAAGAGAGAATTATCGAGGTGTTACAAGCTCGACGACAAAAATAAGTACTCCCTCCGTCCCATATTAGATGGTACACTTCCGATATTTGTCCGTCGCACATTAGATGATACACTTCTATAAATGGCATGGCCATACAATAGAAATTATAATTTTTTACTATGAATGGCTCCTACCCACCCACCCAAACCCAAACCCCTTTACATTACCCACCATGTACTTTATGTACTTAAATAAATACCAACAACTAACTACTCACAATAAATTAAAGAAGTCAAATAACACTACTACAAATCTGTGTCAGTGAAACTGTATCATCTAATATGAGACGAGGGAGTATATTCCAAATAATTGGGTTCCCAACGACGTTAGCCTCACAAATAAACACTTGTCTGTCTGTGGGGTTTCCTCGGCGTATGACAAAAGTAGGAGGCGAGATCCTTCGTTGTTGTTTTTTTGCGTGACTTCGACTATGTTCTAACCTTTTTGTCCTTTGTAGGAACTGCTTTTAACCATTTGGACAATGAGATTAAGGGAAAGACAAAAACCAAAGAGACCATGGCAGCAATGGCCCATGATGCGCCTCTAAAGGGCGAAGTAAAAATGGCAAAGCCTCCCGTTGTAAGTAGACTCGCCGGCCTTTGTTTTTGGAGTATTTTTGCAAGAAGTAGTTTCAATTCCCAAGTATCTTTGCTAACTGTTTAGTGTTCTGTACAATCCAAATCACAACCCCGAGCCTAAAACGGCCTTGGTTGTGCCAATGTAGCAGTCGAGTGCTCCACCAGCCTATGAGCCTACGATCGAGCTTGACAAGGGTACAAAAAGGAAGTCCTCTGAGTCTTCGACTAAGGTGACCGACCTGATCATCAAGAACTTCGACTTCCATTTGGGCAACGTTGAGCTCGAGGAAGAATAGGATGATGTAGAGCCCTTGCTGCAAAGTCCTATGGGCACCGCCCTTTTAAACGAGGTCGACGGCGGCGATGTTGTTGACATAAAGTAGGCCAACCGTTGAACCCTTCATGCTTGCTACAAGAAGGTCGAGGAGACCTTACTCGTCCAAGGAAATGTTGAGGCTGTTAGCAGTCAAGGAGACGACAAAGAAATCGAGGCATTCAACGAGTGTTGTTTACAAGTAGCCTCATGAATAGGGATGACAACGGGTTGGATTTGGGTCGGGTGATCATCACTCGCATTCATTACCCGGTTAGACTGACTCTCATCCATCCATTTGTCATCTGATTAATCCATCACCCGAAATCCATCCATCTATAACAACTGGGTGTTTTCTGGTGGGTCTGGTGATTACCGGATGAAAATGATTCAAATATCAAATTTAGATATAACTATTAATAAAGACATTTATTAATGTACCCAATTTCCACCTACAACATAAAATAAAATAATGTTCCAAAATTATAAATAAATACAGACGAATGTCTGATCGCCGATGTTTTTAGCATAAAGAAAAGGTGACTTCGCACCATACAATTTTCAGGAAGTCATCTTCACAACAATAAAGTTTCGACAAGAATGCTTCAACAATACAAGTTTCAACAATACTTCACTAATAAAATCTAAATGTTCATAATACTTCAACAGGAAGTGTTCATGTTGACAGGAAATTAGAAAGTTTAGGCTTGACAGCACAACGACTATAACACCCCGACTTTTCCACAAGACAAACCCCAAGGTGTTACGTGTCGAAAACACATACCATATGCTTCCGCATCGAACCACTACCTTGAAACACTTAATAGACTTTAATAAACATTATCAAATTCTGGATATCCGTTAAACAAAAATAAACATTTTAAATAACAGGATCATTGTCTTATATGAAACCAAACTTTCTCAAAGTCAAACTTAAAAAATCAATATTCTTGAAAAGTCAACCAAAACATAAAAGTCAAACCTCAAAGTCAAATGACCTTTAAAGTCAACTAAACCTCAAAGTCAATCGCAACAGAAAATAAAACTTAGTCAAACCTCAAACCAATTCAAATTCTAAAGTATGAGGACCACTCATGTGGCCTCTAAACAAAATCAATAATATCCAAGTACCCAAATGCAAGTAAAATAAAATCAGATCATCGTAAGAAAGCTCCATTATGCTCTTCTCGATCCCCCAATGAATGATAGACTCCACGAATGATCACCTAAGAAGCAACCGTCTATAATGTCCTAACTGCTCAGCAATATGGAAGAATTCTAAATGCATTATCACATGATCATCATAGCAAGAAGCAATTATCAAGTGTAATACCCCCAATTCCTAAATAAAATTATTTTACTAATTAAATTAGATTATTACTTTAAACGTGATTATTTTATGAATTAAGACTAATGTTACTTTTTTTTCTCCTTTAAAATAAAGTCACTAAATTTTTTAATTAGATTTTAAAGTAATTATTTTGGTAATTATAAAGTTAGTATGTTGTTGGATAAATGTACTTGGTTAAGTGACAACTCTCATGACCCAATACCCAAACTTCAAGCCCAACCTAAGACTGAAGCAGGATGAATGTATTGTGTTAGTAATAATTAATTAGAGTGAAGCAGGATGGAAGAAGATAGTCTAGATCTGATGAAAAGGGAATTGGTTCTGCCTAGGGAAGTTAGGGCAAATGAAGCGAGGAGAGAGAATCCCACATTGCTATTCCCCAAATATTAAAACCCCGCTTTCCCAAAAATTAGAATCTCGCTCAGTCCAATTAAACTCTCGACGTTCTTTGCTGCCGAGAAGTCCCCTCAACGCTTAAGTGTGCCGAGGAAACACGAAATGGAGGAAAAATAGCCCAACGCTAGTGCACTGTGCCGAGATACATGCGTTGAGATATAACGCATTTTGTAGTAGTGTATTGTTACTATTATTATATTTATTATTATTATTATTATTATTATTATCTCAATAATGCTCAGTAAATGCTTATGGATTTCTTAAATTATATATCGTTACTCATCAAATAGTTTATAATGAAACAATATGTATGTAGATATCTTCTAATTTACTTATACATTATCGACCACTCTAAACTAATACTATTTTTCTAGTTGTTGGTATGAATTATGATATTATATGTATTTTCAAGTGAAGTTACAGATCTATTATACTTTCCTAATTATACATTTCTAAAGCTACTTCTATGAATCTTATAAACTATTAAATAATAAGTTAAATATAAACCAATATACTTTTAGCGAACTTTTCTAACAACTTCAGTATTTAAGAAAGCATTTGGTAACTAGTTACCGACTTAAGTATTTATTTACGTATATGTGTTTAGAAGAATACAAAAGAACTCGTACCTCGGAGCTCAGCGAGAACGACCCTCAAGCATAAAAAGGAGTACTGGTATTATACAGCAGATTGAGGTAACAATATTGCTAGTACCCGCAACTTCCTTGAAATGTGTTTGTAAGATATGAGTATACCACTGAGATATTACATTATGTTTTCCAAACATGTTTTCTGAGTTACGGGATTACATCATTATAAATGCTTTATGAATGATTGTTAGTATAATTGTTTTATGAACCAACACTAGTATTGGTCCCCGGCGATGCTCGGGATATTAGTTAGCGATAACTAATGGAATCTAGCTTGTAAGATATCATTTTTAAAAAATCTAAATCATCTCATTTAGAAAACTTAACTCTTGGTTTTCATTTATATATCATCATTATTGTTGATAAAAGCATCAATAATAATATGGTGGCATAGTGGTTGAAGTTATTCATTCCATACATGAGGTTGGGGGTTCGAATCTTCACATTAACAATTTTTGATATATGAGAATGTTGTTGGATACAATGCTATTCAAACAGGGATAGTGACACGTGGCAGATAGCAACGCTTGCTTACGCTTTTTAATATATATATAGATTATTATAAATGTTCTGAAATGTTTAATAAATGTTTTACGAGGAATTTTATGAATAATGAACATTATGAATTTTCTACCTATAAAGGTAGAGCTGAGCTGAATGGTTAAAGTATACTCATTGTACTTATAAATATTAAGAGACTTTAAACATGATAAACGAAAAGTAAAAGAATTGGTTTGTTTAGCTGAGCCGAAATGATTGATGGTCGTGCACGTACTGAGCTGATGATTGGGGAAATGGCCCATTATGGTTGTAGGGCAATGCTCAGGGCACATGGCCCTTGCATAGTTGCGCAAACACATCCTGGGAGACGTCCCACAGCTGACTGATTTTGCAGCAACCAGTATAATAATTGACAAATGAAATGATGGATTCTATTAATGAATTGATATTGTATTTTATAAACGTTTGAAATATTCTCTCCCCCTGTTTTATAAATAAAATGAGTTTACATGAATTTAAATTGCTAGAGTAGTTGAAACTGAGTCTCCCCACTCATCCGTTTTTGTATTTATGTTTTAGGTACTGCCGAGCAAGACGGTTGCACGTAGTAGCGAGGATTTCAATATCATAAACTATCTAACTTATCACCTAAGTTGTAGTAGTCTCACTAGTAAGAACAATGTAAGTTGTAACCTTTTGAACTTCTGAGTAGTTTTAATAATATGTTATTATGGTTAAGGATATTATGTATGATTGTAGCATTGTATTTTCTTAACGGAAAATATGGCGGTAAGGTCTCGTCCAATTAATAGGTTTTTTCGCTGCTTAATGACACTCTAAATCACGGATTAGCGGTCAGGGCATTACATCAAGACAAGAAAAAGAAACGAAATACGGATCAGCTATGTTGAGTACATAACATAGAACTTGACATACACATAACACATCAAACATACTTCACAACTTTAACTCATAACAATTGATTCCAAATACTCATCTCATAAATCAATACAACAAGTCAACAACCATATCAATAATCAAAACCCATAACCCTCCAGTTAAGAATTTGTGACGGTAACGCCGAGATATATTGGAATGGTCGACCCAGATCTCATCACCTTGAAATACATGGAATACAGAGCTAACTCCGGGCTAGTTGCAACCAACATAATGTGTACACATCTCAGAGCTCTGAAACCATAAAGGGTTCACCCCTCAGACCCAAATACAAGTAAGATATCAATCCTACAGGGTCACTACCGTTTCAATTTAAAAGACCCATGGTCTCAATTAGATCTGTCAAATAGGTCGTGTCGTGTCGACTACGTGTTCGTATTAAAAATAAACGTGTCAAAAACCCTTGACACTAACCCGACCTATTTAATTAATAGTGTCAAGGACCCTTGACACTAACCCGACCTGTTTAATTAAACGGTTAGCCGTGTCAACCCACTTAACCCATTTAAGCCATACGATTTAGAAAATTATGATGATAAATCAATTTTTCATGCCTAATTTTGTTCGGGCATCGTATGAATTCATGTTTGGCCAACCACTAACCTTTTCTCCTTTTAAAATGTAAAGAATGAAGTACAAAGTTTCTATTTGTTACCTTCAATCATACTACAATTTCATAAACATCTATGTTTTTTAGTTAAACAGATAAAACCGTGTCAGCTTCGTGTTGAAAATCCAACACTAACCCGACTTATTTATAAAACGTTTAAACTCGTGTTGACCCGTTTAAGTAAACGTGTCAAGAATACTCAACACTAACCCACATATTTCGTATCCGGTTCGTGTCGTGTTGTCGTGTCGTATTAACTTTTGACAGCTCTAGTCTCGATAATAAATCTTAGGAAAATTTGTCAAGAATAAGTTAACCTTTGCGTTGACCGTTTTTAACAAGTCTACCTTAATTTATTCCATTAACAAGTAAACCTTGTACACCTTTTTTCTTTTAACAAGTTTTTACTGGCTAAGACCTGTTATTAACTTGTTTGACATGTTAAAGTGACACGTTTCACTCTTTTATTGAGCATTTCAGAATTTATAATTAAAAAAAAGAAAAACCTCTAACCCTCCTCCCCCACCCCCAAATATTTACTATCTCTCTCCTCCCTCCTAAACACAACCTTTCCCACCACCCTGCGCCTAGTTTATCTTTCTCTCTCCCCACTCTCAATTCGTGTTTTCCAGATTGAACTCTTCATTCTCTGCAAGTCTTCTTCCACTTCTCTATTCATTTTGCTCAATCGACACACATTATTCATGCTCAATCCATGTGGGGTTAAGGAAATTTTGTAGGCACAAGGGATTGACAACCAAACACCCATGTGGGGTTAAGGAAATTTTGAGGTAATTTGTGTATCAATTCCAACACGGGCTCCTCAAACCACCTTCAACCTCCCACTAGACCATTCAAACCAAAGCTAATTCGGAGGTAATTTGTGTAACTAATTTCTGGGTTTTGTTGGGATTTGGTGGGTTAAGGAAATTTTATAGTATCTTCTCCATTTTTAGTTGTAATTTAAGTTCATTGTGTATTCTAAAGCTAGTTGAGAGGTATTTTGTGTGTTTAATTTCTAGGTTTTGTTGAATTTTTTTTGGGTTTAAGGAAATTATATATCTTTCTCTATTTTTAGCTGTAATTTGAGCTCACTGTGTATTCTAAAGCCAATTCTGAAGTATTTTGTGGATTTAATTTCTGGCTTCTTTTTGATTTTTTGTGGGTTTATGGAAATCTTATATCTTTCTCCAATATTAGCTGTAATCTGAGCTAATTGGGTGTACATTGTTCAGTTTGGATTCGAGAGAGGCGAAGATGAGGTATATGTGGTGTGGGAGGAGGTGGTTGTGGGGGTGAGGCGGAGGTGGGGTTTGTGAGAGAAGAGGGAGGCGTTCAGTGGTGGTTGAGGAAAGAGGAGGAGGATGGTGGTGGTCAGGTTGTAGAGGAGAAGGAAGAGCACAGAGAAGGGAAAAAAAAGGAAGGAAAAGAGAGATATAAAATTAAAAATATTATATATTTTAAACCAATTGAAACATGACACGTGGATGAGTGACCTAATCCAACAAGTTAATAACAGGTAACCTGTAAAAAAAACTTGTTAAAAGTAAAAGTGTCTACAAGGTCTACTGATAAGTACTTTATTGTGCCTATCCATGCTGCATTTTTAGTGTCGATGCATATAGATTTAGAGCATTTTAGTCTTGCATTGCATGGTTTTGATTACTTTGAGCTAAATGGTTGCTTTACTACTCGTTTAGTTGTTTTGGATGATTTTCAAACTAACTAACAGGTTTTTGAAGTCATATATGATCATTGGAAGATTAGTTGTGGACTATTGAACTTCAAATGGACATAACGTATGATTCGTAAATCGGATTAAGGTGATTCCGATGGGAGGTGTTAGCTCGTTTCGATAGCTTTCCAACGACCGGTCATGAGCCCAATTCCGATAAGAGACGAGAGAGATATGATTGTTTGAAGTTCAGCTGTCCGCTAACCAGCAGGTCACCACGGTCGTGATGAAATCACCACGGTCGTGGTGAAATCACCACGGTCGTGGTGAAATCACCACGGTCGTGGGGACCTGTAGCGAGCAAAACAGACTGTTAAAGATTGGAAACTGATCCTATGAAAGTCAGGGGCCACGGTCGTGGTGATTTCACCACGACCGTGGTGACCTGACTTCGGGTGTTGACCCGTTTTCTCCGTCTTAGTTTAATGACTCTTTTATTTAGTTTTTTTAGCTTAGACTCGACATTACTTCATACTTAGTTTCTAATTAACTCTCTCTTAGCCCTAAAACTCTCTAAAACTCTAGTTTACTCCTTTTGTTTTCATTATTGAAGATCGAATTCATCAATTAATTCAAGTAATTTCTCTTCTTTCTCTTTCCTTTAATCTTTTTGCTTTGTTTATGATGTTTACTTTATTGAATTTCAATTGCTTGGAATCCATGATTAGTGAGTAGTTTCTAATCTAGGGTTTGGGTGAAAGTATGAATTAAGGGCTTAACGTAGATTATCTATGCTTTTTATGGTTCAATTGTTTGTCTATGCATTGAATGTGGTGTTTTGACACCCTAGGATAGATCTTGATCACGTTTATGCTAGGGCATTTAGGGTCTTTATTGTTCTTAATCGAACTCTAACCCCTTTTGTCATTCCCATGTTTCGACTTGATTTCTAGACCAAGGGATTGGGTAGGAATTAAGGGGATCCTTTAATTAGGGGTTTTCCGAACTTAATGAATTTATTAATCAAAGGACCAAAGACCATTCGAAAGAGTATTTGGTTGGTTGATTAATCGATTACTCTTGAGGACCATTCGAGAGAGGACTCAAGTATATTAGAGGGGAACTTAACCTTGTATTGACTCCGTTGTGAATCACCATAGCGTCGATTATCGTTGTCTAGCCCATGTTCATACGAGTAGCCCAAACTCTAGTGTCTTCCTTATCATATTAATCCTCCTATTTGTTTATTAGTCGGTATTCATTAGCTAGTCAATTAGTCGGTTACTTACTCAATCTTAAACCCCCAAAAACCCTTCACTTAGTTAGTTTTGGACTTAGTGGACTATAGTCAATCCCGATTTCCTTGTGGTTTGACCCTTGACTTGCCATTACTACGTGCTTAGTAGTTGCTTGTTAGGTTTATAAATTGTGTTTGCTAAGCGGTTCTTAGTGCCTTAACGACACACTAAAAACCTCTTATCAAAATGGCGTCGTTGCCGGGAAAATTGTGCTATTGATTGAAGTTTACTTGAGTTTAGTATTGCTTGAGTGATTTTTTTTTCTTTTGTTTAAACTGTGTTGTTATTTGCTAACCCTCTGCTTAGCTTTGTTGTGTTACATGAGAAGGAGAGCTCACGGTTCACCCATCTTACCTTTAGATCCGGAAATAAATCGCACCTTGCGAAAGCTTCGGGGAGGTTTGGAACGGTTGACTTTGAGTTCTGCGCCAGCTTCACCAATCTCAAGTTCTACAAGTGAAAGTGAATCAGACATGGGTGAGGAAAATGGACAACTTTTCAGGGATTTCGGAAATCCGGGGTCCTATGTTTTACAGGGTGGAATTCGACTCCCCACAACCACTACAAATTTCAGCATTCACCCTCAATTCACACGGATGGTGAAGGCAAAGCAATTTTGTGGAGGGTCGGATGAGGATCCCCTTGATCGATATCTGGAGATTTGTGATATGATAACAACAAATGATGTCTCTCCAGATTACATCAAGATGCATCTCTTCCGGTCTTCTCTTTCCGGAAAGGCGAAGTCTTGGCTCAAGTAACTACATGGGAGCATGTTACATTGGCTTTCATGAAGAAGTATTTCCCAGAGTCAAAGACCGCAGATATTAGGAGGCAAATCTCCACTTTTGAGCAAGATTGTGATGAGACACTTGTGGAGGCTTGGGAAAGGTTTAGGGAATTGATTCGTTCGTGCCCTCACCATGAGTTCAATCAAAACCTACTGATGAGGTTCTTCTATGATGGCCTTGATCCTATGTCACGTGCTAATCTTGATGCTGGAGCGGGAGGTCAACTTTCTAAGATCCTGCAAGACCAATTAGAGGCCACCGTAGAAGAAGTGATCAAGAATTACTCATAGGGTGGAAGAAGGAGAGGTTCTCAACAGAAGAAGGGTGGAAAGTTTGAGTTGGACCCAATGGACCAAATTCAAGCGAAGATGGATCAACTTGACAAGAAGCTCGCGAAGATCACCCTTGGATCATCTAGTCCCTCACAAGTGAATGCTTTCTCTTGTGACATTTGTGGTGGTACAAACCATGATACCTCTTATTGTGGAGGATCTCAGTCGGAGCATGTGGCGGCAATGAATAGTAGAGGAGAGGGGTACCAAGGTAACCAAGTTTATAGGAGCAATCAACAAGGAGGGTGGAGACAACCTCAACAAAGCTACAACCAAGACTACAACCAACCTCAATTAGGGTGGAATCAACCTCAACAAGGCTTAGGTCAACCTCAACAAGGGTTTACTCAAAGCTATAATCAAGGTGGAGCCTCCTCTCAAAAATCTAACACTTACCAAGCCCCTCATCAAAGATCCAACTTCCAAAAGGCCCCTCAAAACCCACCATTTCCTAAACCAAATCCCGAACCTACTACACCCTCCGACCCTACCTCCCTAATCCTCCAACAACTCCAAACCATCACCCAAACCCTTGCTCTCTAAAGCCAAGCTCTTCAAAGCCATGACCAAAGGTTTCAAGAGTTACAAGCTCACACCAAAATGCTTGAAACCCAATTGGCTCAAGTGGCCGAGAAAAACCCCTATAACCCCACAAATCAACTTCAAAGCCAACCCATTCGTAACCCCAACCTACATCAAGTCAAAGTTATCCATTTGAGGTCGGGAACAAACTATGAGGGCCCCAAGATGCCTAATGAGTGTGAAGAAAGTGCAGTAGAGGTGGTTGAGAAGGACAATCAAGTTGAGAAAGATGAAAGGGAGGTTGATGTTGATAAAGGAAGAGAAGATAAGGAAAATCGTGGGCAAGTTGGTGACAAAGCCCCATTTTCAATACCTCCTCCACCTAAGCCATATGTGCCACCGGTCCCATATCCTCAAAGGTTGGTGGAGAGGAACTTGAGCGACAAATTCATTAAGTTCCTCCAAGTTATGAAAGGCCTTCAAATACACATTCCATTCCTTGAGGCCATGTCTCAAATGCCAGCCTATGCCAAGTTCATGAAGGAGATCCTCTCCAACAAACTAAAGGTTGAAGACGAGGTTATCAAATTGCCATACCAAGTAAGTGCTCTAGTGCAACGAGATATGCCTAAGAAGCAAAGAAACCCCGGAAGATTCACTTTGCCGGTGAAGATAGGTGACCTCGAGCCTAAGGGTGCATTGGTCGATTTGGGTGCGAGTGTGAGTTTGATGCCTCTATCCATAGCTAAGCGCCTAAATCTCCCTCTTCTTCCTACAAGGAAGACTATTCAATTGGCGGATCGATCTTTGAGAGCCCCGTATGGCGAGTTGGAGGATGTCCCAATACAAGTTGGGCATGTCTTGGTGCCGTGTGATTTTGTGGTGATGGATATGGAGGAAGATCCAGAGACTCCTCTCATTCTTGGAAGAGAAGCTCTCAAGTCATTGGGCGCCGTAATAAATTGCAAAAATGATACAATCACAGTTGAGGTATCCACTGAAAAGGTTGTGTTTGAGTTCTCTAAAACATTGAAGAGACCCATGATAGAGAGAGTTTGTCGGGTTGGTCATGTGGAGAGTGAGATGGAAGGTTTTGAGAGAGTGAAGGTCCTTTCCGTTTCCATTGATAAAGAGGAGAGTTCTAAGCCTCCTCCTAAGGTGAAGTTAAAACCCCTTCCCCCCTCTCTTAAGTATGTTTTCCTTGATGATGCATGTACTTATCCTCTTATTGTTAACTCGGCTCTTGATGACATCGCTATACCAGAATTGATTAAGATATTGCAAAAATATAAAAATGTCATTGGGAACTCGATTGATGACCTTAAGGGGGTAAGCTCGACTCACGTGGTTCCCGACCCCCCTCCCGACCAGTGAGTCGGGATTTTTCCCCTCCCTTGCTATTGTTTTCATTAGATTTTTCACTGTGAGGACACTGTGTGGTTTAGCTTGGGGGAGGATGTATATATTAGTTGCATATAGTTTGCATTAGTTGCATATAGTTTGCATTAGATGCATATAATTTGCATTAGTTGCATATTAGTGTTATGTTTAGATTGCATATTAGCATTTAGTACCATGTTTAGGATGCATATTTACTGCATTTAGGTTAGAACTCCGCCATTGGTACGCATGTATTCTTCTTGATGACCTGAAAACCTGAAAAAGGAAATGCTTTGATAGTCTCTAGTAGGCCAAGGAATTGTTGGGTTGTGGTATGATCGGTCTCCCTCTTGTGCGGCTCGACTGATGTTGGTAGCTATACCCTTTGTGAGAGCATGTGTTTATAGCCTTATAGACTGAAATCTTTTCAGTCTTATCTGCTTGTTGTGTGTTGCTCTTCCTTGATGAATATTCTCTAGAACTTGCATTGATTCTCCTCGAATACGCTTGACTTGTTTGCGTCTTGAATGTGATTGAGGCTTTCATGTTACTTGAGCTACATTGCCAAAGGCCACCCTCACCTACTTATCCTTCTTTGAAGCCCCTGTGAGCCTAAGCTTGTTTTCTTTGTTAACCACTTCTCTAGCTTATTACCTATCTCCTTACCTAGGGGATTGTGAAACTACTTAGATGGGGTGAAACATAATGATGGGTATTACGAGAATGACTTGGTGTAGGTGTTCGACTTTGCGTTTGGATATTGTTTGAGTTCGCCTCCTTACTATTCATTGAAGCTCTCATTTTTTCCCTTCCTCTAAAATCACTACAATCCACAAAAGCAGAAAAAAAAAATATAGAAAAAAAAATGAATGAAAAAGAGAAAAAAATTTAGAATAAAGGATTTGTGGTATGTTCAAAAATAGCAATAAGGGAAATTGAGATGCTAAAATAAGAAGAGAGCTTGTGAAAGGTTGTTTAGAGCGTTCAAGTTTGTGTAGGGTTGGTTTTGAGCTTTTAGAAAGGTGCTAAGTTGGAAGTTTCACTTTCCCCTCTTTAACACCACGATCCCAAATGCTACCGCACCCTCACCCTAAGCCTACGTTACAACCTTGACTAAGTCCTCTTGATTCTTGATGCAAACTTTGGTCTTTATGCGACGGAGAGTGAGATGATATGCAAGCTTATGGTAGGATATAGTCGATGGAATCGAGCTTTGAGCGTTCATTTGACCTATTTAAACACACGAGAGAAGTGCGCACGACTAAAGTGAGAGCTAGTATCTATATGACTGAGCCAAGCTTGGGGGAGAAATTGTGGTAAGATTGGTTGCTTTTCCTTGTGCTATAAACTTTGAGGCTTGATAGTGTTTTGCATTTGATGTTGGAAAGGTTTGAAGGTCTACATTATTCATCTTGGCATGCATATCATTGTTAGGGGTCATAAAACTCTTTCCCTATGTCTATCGTTTGTTCGCTTGAGGACAAGCAATTGGACTAGCTTGGGGGAGTTTGATAAGTACTTTATTGTGCCTATCCATGCTGCATTTTTAGTGTCGATGCATATAGATTTAGAGCATTTTAGTCTTGCATTGCATGGTTTTGATTACTTTGAGCTAAATGGTTGCTTCACTACTCGTTTAGTTATTTTGGATGATTTTCAAACTAACTAACAGGTTTTTGAAGTCATATATGATCATTGGAAGATTAGTTGTGGATTGTTGAACTTCAAATCGACATAACTTTTGATCCGTAAATCGGACTAAGGCGATTCCAGTGGGAGGTGTTAGCTCGTTTAGATAGCTTTCCAACGACTGGTCATGAGCCCAATTCCGATAAGAGACGAGAGAGATATGATCGTTCGAAGTTGAACTGTCCGCTGACCAGCAGGTCACCACGGTCGTGGTGAAATCACGGTAGATTATCTATGCTTTTTATGGTTCAATTGTTTGTCTATGCATTGAATATGGTGTTTTGACACATTAGGATAGATCTTGATCACGTTTATGCTAGGGCATTTAGGGTCTTTATTGTTCTTAATCAAACACTAACCCCTTTTGTCATTCCCATGTTTCGACTTGATTTCTAGACCAAGGGATTGGGTAGGAATTAAGGGGATCCTTTAATTAGGGGTTTTCCGAACTTAATGAATTTATTAATCAACGGACCAAAGACCATTTGAAAGAGGATTTGGTTGGTTGATTAATCGATTACTCTTGAGGACCATTCGAGAAAGGACTCAAGTATATTAGAGGGGAACTTAACCTTGTATTAACTCCGTTGTGAATCACCATAGCGTTGATTATCGTTGTCTAGCCCATGTTCATACGAGTAGCCCGAACTCTAGTGTCTTCCTTATCATATTAATCCTCCTATTTTTTATTAGTCGGTATTCCTTAGCTAGTCAATTAGTCGGTTACTTACTCAATCTTAAACCCCCAAAAACCCTTCACTTAGGTAGTTTTGGACTTAGTGGACTATAGTCAATCCCGATTTCCTTGTGGTTCGACCCTTGACTTGCCGTCACTACGTGCTTAGTAGTTGCTAGTTAGGTTTATAAATTGTGTTTGCTAAGTGGTTCTTAGTGCCTTAACGACACGCTAAAAACCTCTTATCATCTACTTGTTAATGGAATAAATTAAAGTACACTTGTTATAAGCGGTCAACGCAAAGGTTAACTTAATCTTGACAAATTTTCCTAAATCTTAAATCCATTTCATAGTTTTTGAAATCCCAATCCAATCCCAATAACTCATACTAGAAAGACATAAACATGCTTTCATATAAACATTTCACAATTCCGAATCCATATAAAGTTCTCATGAACTCTATCTTATGTTCTCATATCCATTTAAACAATCTCACAAAATCAAATAGATATCAAAGCACTATTTCACGTACCTTTCTACGCATAATCTCACACAAGAAGCTACGAACAACGTCTAACATCCTCTAATGAATTGAGGTCCTTGAAACAATAAACAACTTAATAGAACTCTTAAAATACTTAAACACTATTAATAAAATATGAGCAGCCTTTGAAGTCCTATAAAACCCTTTGAAAACTCCCTCAACACAACTCTTAACTTCATAAAACAATCCTCCCTTAAATACCCATTCAAAACCTACTAAAATAGACTTAAACTTTAATTAAATTACAAAAATATAATAAATTAAAAATATAAACTTGAAAACCGTAAACCTCCATCAAAACCCTAAAAACAGGTTTAGGTTTTCATATTTTACTTAGGGTTCAAGTATGATCACATGATAATCCTTTTAAGTAAGAATCCAACCAAAATACCTAAATTAATCAAATTTAGGAAACTAAATATAATTAGTAATTTATTTCCAAAATAGAAATAAAAATATTTTTTTTATAATATGCGAACATCACTAGCGGCAGCGACCACGTGCAGCCCTGCAGCGGCAACCGCTAGACTACGGTGGCTCACCGGTCATGCGCGATCTTACTGCCTAGCAGCGACACGCATGCCGAGGCTCCCCCCACCAAATAGTAAAAACTGAAAACTCTAATTAATTTAAAGATCCAATTTTTCTTTCTCACAATTCCCAAAACTAATTTTAAATCATACTATGATCATGCATAAATCCAAATACTATTTTTTCATGAAAAAAGCATAAAAAATTAATCATGAAAACAATAATATAAACCCTAGAAAAGATGGAGAAGATGAGAGAGCTTACTAGGGTTTTGAAAAGGTGACGACAAAATTGAACCATCTCTCTTCCTTCGCTATTTATAAACCGATCCTAATGGGGTTCATGAAAACTGACTCCTTTTCCAAGTCCTTTTTGGCTATTAAAAAGACTACGAGCCCACTAGGCCCAAACTCTTCTTCTAAAATGTATCATCAAATCCAAAGGCCGTTTTATTATTTTAAGACTCCAAAACTATTTTCATATGACTTTAATAAAATCCTTTCCTTGTAAAATAAATTTTATAATAAAGTTAATTAAATCAACTTCTATAATATAATAAAATCCTTCAATTATATTATTATTATTAAATAATAAGTCCTTTAAAATGCGGGGTTTTACAAACAGCAACAGGAACACGTCTCTCAGCAGTAGGAAGACAACGACAACAAGAAGTCGGCAGCAGGAAGACAACAACATCAATAAGTTGACAGCAGGAAGTTGTCTTAGTGTCACCAAAGTCACATAAATCCATCTTATCTTCATCTCTCTATCAAGAAAGTTTTAAAAAAAATTAAGGATAAAGGCATAATCATTATAATAAAATTTATAGTAAATAAAGTTAAATTGTCAAAAATATTACCGAATCTAAATCAACATCTTCACCCCCAAAATTATTTCCCACATTAGTCTCAACATCCATTGTATCACAATCTTCTAAGTTTGTAGCACAAGCTTCACTATTATCAATCGAAGCCCCTAAAATCAAAGTAATTAAAAACAAGTTATCAATCAATCATATTCATAATCAAATAAGTTTATAAACGGAATGAAAGAATATAAAAATACTTGGGATTTTCTATGATATACTCCTGTGGTTTTACGTTTTCTAAGTTGTACCCCATGATTTTGAAAATTCTCTATTATACCCTTGGTCTTACATTTTTTAATCACTTGTACGCAAATCCAGCTAGATGAGAATTTAATTTCGGAGTTCTAGTTCTAAGTTTGATGAGATTTTGTTTTCAAAATGTGATTTAAGGGTTTTTAAGGGTTTTTGACATGTTTAACTAATGAAAAAGTGCGTCTTTACCTTATTTTCGCATGTTGGGGATTTTTGCTTTGGGTACGATTATTTAAAAAGCGTATATCCAAAGTTATAATAGAGAGATTTCAAAATTATGGGGTACAACTTAGAAAACGTAAAACCACAGGGGTATATCATAGAAAAATCCAAAATACTTTTACCTGGATAATCCCCTAAAATTCAATTTTGCATGCACATTATCTCTTCCACCGTACTTGAAGCAAGCCTAGAACGATGAGGACTCACAATTCTACTACCCATGCTAAAAGCACTTTCCAATGCGATGGTCGAAGCCTGAACGACTAGGATATTCTTAGCAATCCTTTGCACTGTTGGATACTTGAGCTCAATATTCCAACATTTTACAATATCGACACGACATCCTCCTCCAAATAATGGTTCAATTCGGACTTCACATTCACCTTCATCCGTTTTGTTTTTTTTACTCCACTCCACTTATCATCCATCTCCTCACCATTATCACCTTCAAAACTATCAAATGATGATGTAGTGTGGTTTCTGAACACACTACCTTGAGTAGTGAAAGAATTCCCCTGGTTTGGTAAAACGTTATCTTGATACTCACGCAAGATGTCATACAAAGTCTTTTTCACCCTCTCAATCTCAAAATCATCCATACTTCCATAAATCTCATTGAAATAAAACTCAACACATTCCAATTTGTTCCTTGGATCTAAGATGGCGGCTATGGCCGAAATTTCATTAATAATCACCCAATACTTATCATACTTTTCAAACATTTCTCTTGCCATATCTCTAATGCTTTCGGTATCACTTTCTAACCAACAAGTCAAAGCAAGTTTAGTTTCACAAACTTGACGAAAAAATAAGTTTGAAATTGGGTATCTCATATCGAAAAATAACTGGGTCAATTTGTAATTTTTTTTTCAAATTTTCACAAACTAATGAAGCCAACTCCCAATCTTTTTGGGTAGAAAGTGTGAACTTTAGACAAGGGCTTTGACACTTAATACCTTTTTTTTTTTTGGAAGGTAATGTGGTGGACCCCTGGTTAGATCTCAACTAGCACAGTTTCTTGATCTGGTGTTTGCAGGGCCCGACATTTGGGAGTAGGGGAAATGGTAAGGGAATCTCCACCCCCAAATGCCCCTAGTGGGATTTGATCCCATGACCTTGAAGTCATGAGATCAAACCCGTAACCACTAGGCCAAGCCAAGATTGGTAAAAAAGAATTTGACACTTAATACTAGCAAACACATCTTTATAAGGTAAAACACTTTGAAGTATCTCGATTCCTTATCTTACAATCAAGTGGTAACTTTCTAACTGCTTCACCTTTCACGAATTTGACTTTATTTTCAAATATCTCGATTCCTTTTCAAGTACCTACCCAAAATGACACAATCACGTACTTGCTCAATCGCGCCAACAATCACATCCAACCCATCTTGCAGGATCAAATTTAAGATATGCGCACTACACCTCGTATGCAAGAATCTACCCTTTAAGATAAGAGATTCTTTATCAAATCTTGTATTAAAACATCCAAATTGCATCGTTTGTACTACAATTATCAACAACAACACAAGAATCTTTTCCGCAATGTTATATACGGGCTACTGTCCCATAGGCACACGAAAGTGACGAAGTTGCTTGTACTTCAAAACCATGATTCAATGTGTCTAATAAAACTTGTGCAAGGGTATCTCTTATATATGGGCAACGCACATAAGCAAACCTACATTACATTAAAAAATATATAATCATAATTCACATAAGGAGAAGCAAAAATAGTAAAATAAATCAAGGGGTAGGGGAGAGGGGAACACTTGGCAGTATGGGCAGAGGGACACGAAACAACAGCAGGGAACATATGACAAGCAGCCAACAGGGAGAAGATGACATGACAGTCAACAGGGAGCAGGGGCAGGGAAGTAGGGAGCGTATATTTATAGACATTGAATTATACCTTAATGTTTTGTTGTGCAATGCCCAAAGATTGGTAAATGTAATGTTCGGTAACAACCAAATAGCCTCTCTTTTGATTTGAAGCAGCCCACATGTCGGTAGTGATTGCAATACTTGACTCATTATTTTCCGAAACCTTCTTCAAACCTGCTTTCTCACTTGAAAACATTTTCATAATATCATATCTTAAGGTGTTTCTAGAGATGATCTTAAAGCTAGGATCCAAGCTATTCACAAATCTCCCAAAACCATTATGGCCAACCATAGCTAATGGATACTCATGCACAGTCACCATGTTTTCTAGCTCCTTCCTCTACATCTCCTAACTAAAATTTGTATTCTCCACACTTTTTGTCCCATCGGCTCTCTTACTAGCACTCAAAAACTTTTGGCGTATGTTAACCTTTTGATTCTTTCTAATACACCTTTTGGTCATATGGTCTTTGAGATGAGAAGTCTCATTGCCTCTATTGGCAGACATTAACTTATCACAATATAAACACTTTGCTTTCTCTTCACCCTTAACATCAATCCTCTCAAAATGATCTCATACCGGTGATGTGAGTTTTCTTCCTTTTCGGGTACTAGTAGACAATACTTCACTTGGTTCTCTTTCAGTTTCAAAAGCTTGTTATTGGGTAGTATGTTTCTTAAATTTAAAGTGAGGTGGATGAAGGGGTGGGCGAGGTGGAAGAGGTGGAACATTGGTAAGAGATGGGGTAAGATGAGGAGACGTAGAATGTTGAGAAGGAGTTGTTCAAGGAATTGAAGACCCATATCCAGATTCATCATTTGTGTCCATAATGAATTCTCTACTATATTGAAGCAAATAAACAACAAAGACAAACAAAGATGATTAGTAAAATATTGGCATTAATAGAACATCAGCAGCAAGAGAATCTATATATATATATTAAAAAGCGTAATCAAGAATTGCAATCCGCCACGTGTCACCATCTCTATTTGAAACTCTATCCACTTCATTTTCATATAATAAAAAATGTCAACGTGAAGACTCGAACCCGTGATCTTGAGTATGCCATAAGTAGTTTCAACCAACTACTCCAACATGTTATTAGTGTTTCTTCTATCAAAATCAATAATGATGTACCAAGAGTTAACTAATGCCAAATAAGTTGTGCTTTTTTATATGGTAATGAGATGATTTTTTAGAATAATTTTTCACACTACATAATGATTTTTTTTTTAACTAATATTAAATTCAATGTACAAAAATCCCGAACATCGTTGGGGCTTAAATACTAGTTTACTATCACAATGATAAAATTAGTTGGTTGGTGTACAATGAGAGAATTGGTTGGTGTGTATTGTAACGATCATGCATTTGTTAGATAGCAGCAACGATCATATAGAGCTTGCATTTGTATAGAGATTATTAGATAACATTTATTAGATAGCAGCAAGCAATGCAAGCTAAATACATAACTTCGTTAATATATGTGAATGAAATTCGTAAAGTGAATTACTAGAGCAGAAAGCAAGAACGTTGCATTACACTTTTACGTTTTCAAAACATTGTTATATTATTTTTAATCGAAGTTTTGAAATAAATATACAAAATATATAAATATTAACCTATATAATTTAATTAAATTAATATGTGAAATTTTTAATAAAATTTGGGGGTGTTACCGTCACTTTTTTTAAACTTTTAATCAATTACTATTATTTTGCAGAAAATTTGAGACAAGATCCGCTAGTAAGTAATATGGGCCGAACATCCCATGTACACACAAAAAACCCTAACTATTTATTTCCTGCTGCGAATCCCTAATCTTGTTAGAAGTATTCCAAAACCCTAGCTCTCCGTTTCTCTCTCTCATCTTTCGCCTGCAACCGCAACCGCAACCGCAACCGCAACCATGGTAAGTGTTGTTGTTCCCCTCTGTTTTGTTGTGTATGTGGTCGAAATTCAAGTGTTGTTGTTCCTTATATGTTGTGTTTGATGTTGTTAGTCGAGGAGAAAGACCAGAGAGCCTAAGGAAGAGACCGTCACTCTTGGTCCTGCTGTCAGAGAGGGTGAACACGTTTTTGGTGTCGCTCACATTTTTGCCTCCTTCAATGATACTTTCATTGTAAGCCTACTTCTTTTATAATTGTTGTTTTCTTTTTTTTTTGTATATGTTCATTTCACCACTCATTATCTCTGCTTTTGTTCAATTCCAGCACGTCACTGATTTGTCTGGAAGGGAAACTCTTGTTCGTATTACTGGTATATTCTTTTTTTTCTTTTTTCTATCCAATTTTTTGTTCTTTGCCTTATGTTTGCTATTGATTCGTGTCAATTTCAATAAAATGTATGCATAAGTTGTTCAATTATCCCTAATCTTATTAATGTAGTATACTAGTATGTATCTTTTTATCCTCTTATATTTGTTATTGGAGTACTCAGATTATCCCTATTCTTTTCAATCTTGTCAATTTTGCAAATCTGAAATGTTCAATGGATTATTAATGATTATTATGGTATTACCTACACATCCCTAAGACTTTGTGAAGCTCTCGCTGGCTCGAAATAGGTTATGAATTGTTTCTGGCATACTGGTTTTTCGCTATTGTGGAGGCACTGTGAGTTCGCCAACAGTGCACATTTGCTGAAAGTATTTACTACGATTTTGTTCGGGTTTCTTAGGAACTTCCATCGAGTATGCCTTAGTGTCATTTTCAGACTTTTTTTTTTCTGATCGTTTCTGTATGACTTATGGCTTAATAGAGAGTGTTATTTTGACATTGTGACTTCATAATCTATCAAAAGATTTGAGGACATTATCAGTTATTATCCCTGCTAGCTTTGAAAATTATGAATGAGGTTTTCCAGGCTTATTCATTTGCTAAAAGCCTATTGTTGAACAATGTACACTGTGTTCTTGCATTGTTATCTAAAATTAGAACCTTTCTTCTTGTGTTACAGATATGTTAGTACCATGCTCAAATATCACTGGGTTATTCAAAATTAGTTAATTAAAGGGAGGCATGATTTAGCCTAATTGCTCTCGACTCTTGTACTCCCTTGCAGCTTATGCTGACAACTTTAAAATTGTTTTCTGACCTTTTTGTTACCTTCAGTATGTACCATTCTCTTATATACTGAGGTCATTAACGTCTTGGTGCATTGTGGACTTGTCTCTATTTGTAGTTCTTGTTGTTCACATATTCTTTTCAAGTTCTTTTGTTGAGTTATTTGGCATTTGATTGGTGCAGGTGGAATGAAGGTGAAAGCTGACAGGGATGAATCTTCCCCATACGCTGCTATGCTTGCAGCCCAAGATGTTTCACAACGATGCAAGGTTTATCTCATATCCAAAAACAATTGGGTTTAGGAAAATGGCTTACTGTTCTTACTCCTGTTAATACGGGTTTGCTTGGGCAATTTACAGGAACTTGGTATTACGGCTCTCCACATTAAGCTCCGTGCTACTGGAGGAAACAAAACCAAAACTCCTGGACCCGGTGCTCAGTCTGCTCTTAGAGCCCTTGCCCGTTCAGGCATGAAAATTGGCCGTATTGGTAAGCGCTTCTACCTGCACTTGATTTATATTTAAATGCTCACTAAACTTGGGTAGTCACCACTTAGTAGGACTGTAGAACTTGCAAAGCGAGTTTACTACTGTTACCGTGGCCATATGTTTGCTTCAATTCTTGTACAGCTTGTTTGGACCCCCAAAATAGGAGGGGAAGGGAAATGGGAAAAATCCCTTGTTTGGATACCAAGTAAGGGAGTGAGGGATTTGGAGGGGAGGGGAATGGAAGGATCAATTTGTAAGAAATTGCTTCCTCCAACAATGGAGAGATTTGGAAGGAAAACTCATCCTTCTTTCCTCTCCTCCCTTTCCCTTCCCTCCCCTTCTTTTCCTTCCCCTTTTTTATCCAAACAAGCTGGTAATGTAGTCTGGCTCTCAATTCCTTGTTCCTGAAATATATTAAATTCTTTGAAGTGATGTCTCAAATTATGGACTTGGTTTTATTGGTGGATTATTATTTGTGGCTTCCTCATCTGTACTATTATTCTTTGCTTCTGTTTGGCCATTCATATTATGATACTTTCTAGTACACTTCATACAAGTTATTTCTTAATGTAGTGGTGGATGATCGAATCATGTAACGATCACATGTTAATATGTTATATGTGAGAATGCTCACTTATGAGTTTCTTCTATATTTTACATATTGACTAATTGATGTATCTCTATTTGCCTTTTTTAGAGGATGTGACTCCCATCCCAACAGACAGCACTCGCCGAAAAGGAGGAAGAAGGGGAAGGAGGCTCTAAATTATCTTATTCAAAACTGGTCATATTGTCTTACTTTTATGGCTTGGATAATTTTGCTGTGAAAGCCTTTCTTTTTCATTTTGCAAGTCGAACTTGTTGTAATTTGCAATTGCTCCAATGAACTATGGAGGTTTGTTTGACTGATGCAATTTTGATGGTGTTTAATCTAATACAGAACCTTTATAGTTTATTGAATCATCTGAGTGTCGGGTTGTTCTTTCGTTTTTTTAAACTTCCTGTTTTCTTGATCCAGGTTTCTTATGCCTTGAGATGATTACTTTTATTTGGGTGAGAAAGAGGGAAAATCCCCTAACACAAAAACAAGGAAACCAAAAACAAAGACACAAAATAAACAGTAGCCAGAGCTTATATTATTCCAACTAAATTACACTAAGCTTCTCTTCATCAGCCGGTACCCGTTCCATTCTTGGAAATGCAACTCTGCCCAAGTCCTCCAATAAAATGGAACTAAAATCATGAGGGATCCGATTTTAGCATCAGCCTATTTTCTTGTGGATAAACACCGTAGTTAACTAGCCAATTTGCTGCACGATTGGACTCTTGATAACAATGTTCGATCTACCCGCCATTTGTTTCTAGCAAGAAGAGCATGGGATCTTCGAATCAAATGAAGGTAAAGGACTGTATAGGTGTCAAATTGGGTCAGTGGGTGGGTTTGGTTGACCTAAGCTAGGTTGCATATGTTTGGGCAAGTATTATCGGGTCTGATATATTCTTGGGTCGGGTTGGGTGAACTTGGGTCGGGTACATATCAGATCAACGTGTGCTCTATTGCAGGTCGGGTATGTTACGACCGTTATGCGGTCGGGTTTGGACGGTTTCGGCTAATCTTGGGTCGGGTTCAGAACGGGTTTGTGTGGGTCATAATTAGACCTGGTTATTGGGCGGGTCGGTGGGGTCAAAAAGCGGGTCGGGCCAATATGGGTAATGGGCCGATAGCGGGTCAATATTGGGCGGGTTGATAAACGGAAAAGAAAAGCAATAAACAAAGATAGCCAATAGTAAGTACATATGGATACAAATACATACATGTAATTTTTTTTAGCAAAATATATTTTATTTTCAAAATTATAGGGTATTTATATTGGCCCTACAATGACTCTGTCCAATAAGGACCCTACTTGATAAAGCCCTGTCCAATAGATACCCTATAAAATTGACCTTGACCCTTATGCCATTGGACTAACCAGGTCTAGTCATAATGTGTTTGGGATGACTTGGGTCGGATAAAATTGGGCTCCGGATAGAGTTGGGTCAAATTTGTTCGAGTTTCAGATATACTTGGGGAGGGTTGTTTGGGGTTCAAATATACTTGGATCGGGTCAAATTGGGCGTCAGATAGACTTGGGTTGGGTCGGGTCAAGTTGAGTTCATGTGGACTTGGTCTAGTCACTATAGGTATTGGTTTAAATTGGGTTTAATTAATTTGAGTCGGGTCATTTCAATGTCAGGTATAATACGAGATGGTATGATTCAATTCGCGCGGTTGGGTCAGGTGCGGGTGGATCCACAACGGCTTAGCCCATGTCGAGTCGGGTAGTGTCGGTCCATTTTGCCTTACCAACCCGCGTCAGGTTGGTATTGTGTCAGTCATTGTCGGGTCAATAAACAGGCCAGGTTCGGATTTGTCTCGTGTCGAATCATTATCGGGTCGGTGCTTACCGAGTTCGAGTAATAAAGGTCAATTCGGGTTCAAGCAGCCTTTGGGTCGGGCGATTTTGAGTTAGGCTGCCTATGGCCTACGACTCTAGTTGATTTCAACTTCGGTTAACTTTAGCTCGGGTTATTTCCGTGTTAGTCGATTATGATTCAAGTTGAATTCATTTCGTATCATACTCAGGCCACTCAGCTTTGAGTATGTTTTGGATTGAGCCTTAACATATGAACTTATTCTTAAAGTTGAAATGTTATCATCATCGTTTTTGTAATCACTTTGTTTGATGGTTGTTTAGAAAGAAAACATTCTTTAACGTGTTATTAATTTTGCTAAGAATATTAGAATCAAAAGTATTGTATTCCATTATTAGAATTGTGTAAATGACTCGGTTATTGAAAGTATAACTATCAATGTATAGATGAAAAGTATTGTACTCCCATGGCCAATTTTTTTTGTTATTCTTGCAAAGTGAAATAAGTTAACTAAATTAATTTATTTTATTACTCTCTTCATCCCAAAAGGCTTTATACACTTTTCTTTCTCCTCCGTCCCAAAATGCTCTATACACTTCCACGCTCTATACAGGTCAGAAGGCCTATCTACCAACAAAGGTGCCCGAGTCAACCGTAACTTAGTACTAATCTATGACAACCATTCCAAGCAAAGGCTAACCCACGCATCACTCCAAGAAGCTCAGGTTTATCATTTCTACATCATCTCTTAAACTATGGTATAACTTTGTTATATACTATGAACGTTTCATGTTAGCATATGTAACACTCCATATCAAGGATCCTTGGGTCCAATAGTATGGCTTCTTGTCTCCCACATGGGAGACCAAGGTTCAAATGTTGGTGGAAGGAAAAAATAATTTATAGGGGAGGGGGTTGGGGGTTTATGCCTTGTAATGGGCCTCTGGGTAGGGGCCCTGAGTGAGGGCAGCCTAGAGGGTTATTAATTCTTCTTACATTAATATAATTTCATACTTATAAATGAGATTATATTTTTTGAAAAAATATGTAACACTTTATTAGATATTGGGCAACACTTTTTATTAGCTAGCTTTATAATAACACTTCTATTTTATACCACGTGAAAACAAAGATACAATAGAATGATATTATAGATATTCCACTATCATTGGAACACTCTATTAAATATTGGGCATAAGTCTAACTTTGATCATACATAGAAAAATTAGAAATAAATAATCAAAAGATTCTAAATATAGAGAATCAAATCATAGCAGGTCATGTCAATGAAGACACTGAACAACACCTTACTAGGTTCGTAAGGCAACGTGAAAATTTGTTGGCATTTAGGCACAACTACTGGGTAAGACCTGCTCGTAAGACTTGTCTGACAAGAGGAGATCGTAACTCTAAATTTTTTCATGCAAAAGTAAATGCAAGACAAAAGAAACAACATATATTCAGAATACGAAATGACTTTCTCTGGAAATACAACATATCTTTCAAAATGAATTTCGCACACGTTTTACTTCTAACTACTAACAACAATGCAACCTTGTCATTCCCTGTTTAGCTCCTTGTATTACACAAGATGATAAGGTCACCCTCACCGCCCCTATAACAGACGAAGAAATTCGTCGTGCCCTTTTTGATATCGACCCCACCAAAAGCCCAAGATCGGATGGCTTTGGCTCCAAATATTTTCAGAGCTATTGGGTTTAAATTGTGCCCATAACTCAAAAAATCCCCAGTCTCTTCTTTGCTGATGACTGCCTTCTATTCTGCAAAGCCACATCGTCAGCAAGTAAAAACTTAAAGAACCTGTTAGATAATTTATGTAAGACTTTAGGACAACTCATTAATCTCCATAAATCGTCTATTTACTTCTCGAGAAAAACTCCCTCGAATTCAAAATATCTGGTTGCAAGTGATGAGTCATTTATATATAGGTCTTTCATGATGCATTTAAGTTGCATTTTAGGATCATTTAGTTGCATTTTCAGTCCATAATTGCATATAGTTACTTAAGTTGAGAAAATATTACTCTTGTGTGTGTTTTCGTTGTTTTTTATTGTTTTCAGGTATTGAGAACACCATTGGAGTATTATTGGACAAGCTTAAGCATGAGAAGCATCTAAGAAGGAGCTAAGTCAAATGAGAAGTCCAAAGGGTATCTTCGAGTTAGATTGCAACCCAAACATAGCGGAAACATATTAAAAGAAGTATGGAAATCGAGTCATGTGCATTCTTTTGATCATAACTCATTATCCAGAGATCGGAGTGAGGTTGGAAACTAGACTTGAAGAGCTTTCCAACGGTGTATCACGCGCCCCGATACGACTTCTAATTTGTGAGATATGGTCTTTGCAAGTTGACGCTATTTTGCAGGATGATAACCCGCGCATGCGAGTTATTCGGCGTAGCTTATAGTCGAATAACGCCTTATCTTTTGACGAATTTGGCTCTATTATTCTAGTTGTTTTAGGAAATAGAAAGGTATAAAGACTCAAAGGAATATTATTATTTCCTATCTTATTTTCTATTTTATTTTTCCATCATTCATTCATTTTAGATTAGAATTCTTTTTCTCTCAATTAGTTAAGCACAAATTATCTAAAGAGGCTGCCTAATTTTAATGTTAAAATTAGGCAGCCCAGGCCCAATTAAATAGACAAGGCCCAAAGCATTAAATCAGTCCAAAGAGGCTCTCCTCAATTTCAGCTCCTATGCCACGTCCTCTTTCTTCTTTCCTTAAAACCAGCTGCTCTCCTCAAATTCACCAATAACGGTGCTCCTCAAATTCATCTCCTGCGCCAAGTTCCTCAAGTTCATCAATTTCAGCGCGCAATAACGGTTTCTCTCGCTTGTCATCAACCTCAAGCTGCAATATTGGTAAGCTTTATCTTCAAATCAGAAATTTGAATACCTCCATAGATACATTATATGAGTCTGACTCCATTAATTTCACTTCAACAATCTCTAGAGAGTTTAAAAATACTCTTTTTGTTTGTAAATTGCTCTTAATTTCAGTGTTGTCGCAATAACGCAGCTCCTCTCTGGCTTTCTCCTGAAATTCATCAATTGCGCAATTGATTTGCTATCAACAGCATCAATTTGTGTTCAACAACAAATTCGCTATCAACAATCTGTAGATAGTTCAAAAATACTCTTTTTGTATGTAATTTGCTATCAATTTCATGTTTACACTTTTATGCTTGAACTCTATTCAATTCTTCCTACATCCTTTTCTTTTTTGTTTTTATGAATGTATTTTGTTCTTTCTTTTTGTAGATGGATACAATGTACGAAGGTTTTGAAGATTTTTTATTAGAGGATGCACAAAAGTCTGTTGAATTAGGTTCACCTATGGGTGTGGAATCACCATTTGTTTCAAGGTTTGAAGAATTTTTGTTGGAGGTTTGAATCCAGTAGAAAATTCAGATCTTTCTATTGTTTCTGAGTCCAATGAATCAAGGTCCTTGGTTGTGCTTGGTATGTTGTCTTTTTAAAGTTTTTTTTACAGTGGTCCCTTTTTGGTTTATATTGGTGTCTTTTTAGAATAAATTGGTCACTTAATAAACTGTCATGATGTGGCAGGAGATGATGTTGCTGATGATGTTGCTGATGAGATTGATGTTAGTGGTAGTCTTCTTGGTGTAAAAAAGAAATCAATTGAGGAGATGTATGAGTTGTATCGTCTGCATTCCGGAGCGTGGGGATTTAGTATTAGGAAGTACACATCTAGGGTTGATACTGGTAAAATGTGTGTTAATATGACTAAGGAAAAATACTTTGTTTCTTCATGCCATGGAAAACCAAATGGGAAAGGTGATTTGGTTTCTGTTCCTGATGTTTTTGTTGGTGATGATGGGATTGAGAGGAAGCGTAAGCAGCGTAGGGTTACGGTAACGCCCTGACCGCTAATCCATGATTTAAAGTGTCATTAAGCAGCGGAAAACCTATTACTTAGTCAGGACATTATTTTTCAAAGTACCTTTGCACCTCGAAGTTGGTCAAACAAATCATCTATACGGTGTAATGGGTACTTATTTTTAATGGTGATTTTATTCAACTCTGGGTAATCAATACATAACCTCAAACTCCCATCCTTTTTCTTCACAAACAAAACAGGGGCTCCCCAGGGTGATACACTCGGTCGGATATATCCTTTTTCAAGTAATTCATCTAATTGTTTCTTTAATTCTTGCAACTCAGCTGGTGCCATTCTATAGGGGGCTTTAGAAATAGGGTCCGATCCAGGAATCAATTCAATGCTAAAGTCTAATTCTCTTGCTGGGGGTGGGGGCATACTAGGTATCTCCTCTGGGAATACATCAGGGTAATTGCAGACTATAAGGATGTTATCAATGGAGGGTTCAGGTTTATTTAAATCCGTGACACTACAAAGGTAACCGGAATAACTATACTCAGGGACCCTATGGGCCCTCAATGCTGAAACGATTTGCCTTTCTGGTCTCAACTCGGTCTTCTGGTATGTCACCTTTTCCCCGTTAGGTGTTTTAAGGGTTACACTCTGCCTAAGGCAATTAATGTCGGCTTCATACTTAGTTAACCAATTCATCCCCAAAATAACATCGAACTCCGATAACTCAAATTCTATCAGGTCCGCTAAGAATTCAACTTTTGCTATGGTAATAACACAATCCCTATACATGGTCCCACATTTAATAGTTCGTCCATTGGGAAGGGCAACATTTATATAAGTAAAGTCACATGATGGTTTCAAGCTCAAACATTTGGCAAATAATGGTGAAATAAAGGAATGTGAAGCTCCAGAGTCAAAGAGAACATGGGCAGGTAAAGAGTGGATTGAGAAGGTACCGGTGATAACAGTGTCATCTTCATTAGCCTCATCTTGCCTCATAACATAAACGCTTCCAGTTGGGGCTGGTCGTCGTGGAATACGGTTTGTGCCTGCGTTGTTGTTGTTTCTCCCACGATCAACTGCAGTGGAGGGTGCACCTCCCATGACTCTAGTAGGTGGCGTGGGACATTCTCGAACATAATGGTCTCGACTTCCGCATCGATAACAGGTGTTTGTGCCGACTCGACACTCGCTTGATTCTTCCACACTTTGTACACCCTTGAGTTTTGTTCACATGTGTCACATAATTATTCTGGCTTCGATTTCCTCCCTGATAACCTTGGTTTCTATTATTGTCGTTCCCCTTATAATTTTGTCCTCCTTGATACCCCTATTTCGACCTTTTTCCTCCCCCATGGTTTCCATTCTTGTCATCACTTCTTCTTTTATAGTTATTATTTGCAGATTCTCGGAGTAACACAACCCTTTCAACGTTCACAACAATGTCAACCATGTCCTGGTAAGAGGTAAACTTCTGAGATGCCAATCTATCCAGATATTTGAGGTTAAGACCTCGCTCAAAACGATTCATCCTTAACTGCTTCGTGGATACCATTTCCGGTGCAAACCTTGATAACTCCATGAACTTATTAGCATATTCTAGAATGGTCATCGTACCCTGCTGTAAGTGGAGAAATTCATCTTCTTTCTGCTTCCTAAGGGATGCTGGGTAAAACTTATCTCGCATCAGCTCTTGGAGTTTGCTCCATCCAAACTCGGGGTCTTTCTTCTTTTCCTTATTAACCTTTCACCACAAATTTGCTTGACCAGTAAGGTAAAACACAGCAAAGTAAACTCTCCATTTCTCTGGGCAGTGCAGAGTTTCAAACAACTGATCCATACGGTAAATCCAATCTTCAAACTCAACTGGATCGGATTTACCGTCATAGAGTGGCGGGTTAAGGGATGAGAACTTTTTAAACATAACAACACTCTCATTGTCATTCGTGACTTTCTTTTTCAGGGTATCCTGGACAAACTCAGCTAGCATGGTACTCATTTTCTCCAGCCTTTCCATTCGTTCCTCAGCTCCTTCTATAGGCTGATCGGGTTCGTGGATGTCCTCAGCATCCATTTCTTCCACAATCACATTATCACTTCCCTTGCTAGTCCCGTTGTTGGCGTCAGTGGTCGACATCCTGCATTATAGGATAAAATAAATTTGTAAAATAATTCCCTTGATCCCGTTTCCTACGCTCTCACTCGTTTTATTATCAAATTTATTATCCTAATATATTTCTCCCATTTTTATCCTACTCATCCTCATTTAGTATTATACCTTTCCTAAACCTTAACCTTTACATTTTTTTTCTTCTAAATTTCTTTTATTCCTAAAATTATTTTTAATTAATCGTAAAACCTCTGGAGTTTTACTTATAGGTTTCAGAACCGTATGCTCTGATACCATTCTGTAACGCCTTGACCGCTAATCCATGATTTAAAGTGTCATTAAGCAGCGGAAAACCTATTACTTGGTCAGGACATTACTGCCGTATCTCCCGTTAGGAAAATACAAGGCCACAATCATACATTAGAACCTTAATTTATATTAAACCATAATAATATACTATTAATACTACTTAGAAGTTCAAAAGCTTACAACTTAAATTGTTCTTACTAGTGAAGATAGTTATGATAGTGAGATCCTCGCTACTACACGTATCCGTCTTCCCCAGCAGTACCTAAACATAAATACAAAAATGGGTCAGTCGAGAGACTCAGTAACAAACTACTCTAGCAAATAAAGTAAATTCATTTCAACTCATTTTATTTATAAAACAGGGGGAGAGAGTATTTCAAACATTTATAAAACATAGTATCAATTATCATTACAATCTATCATTCCTTTATCAATTTTTATACTGGTTGTTGCCAAACAGTCAGCTCTGGGACGTCTCCCAGCCTTTGTATGCACCACTGTGCAAGGGCCATGTGCCCCGGGCTTGGCCCTACAATATAACGGGCCATGTGCCCTAGTAGAAGTAACAGTAACGGGCTATTGCCCCAGCTCGGTACGTGCACGACCGCCAATCATTTTAGTAGAGCTCAACAAACCAGTTCTTTCACTTTTATTTATCATGTTTCCATTGTTTTGATAAATAAATGACAACAATATACTTTAACCATTCAGCTCAGCTCTACCTTCAGGTAGTAATATTTTGGATAATATTCCTCTTTCATGATCTTTCATTTTAATTCTCATAATCGTTTATTAAACATTATAAAACATACATAACCACATTGGTTCATAAAGCATTTAGAATTACGTTATCCCGCAACTCAGAAAACATATTTAGAAAACATCATGGAATAACCCAGTGGCATACTCATATTTAATAAACTCATTTTAAGGGAATTGCGGGTACTAGCAGTAGATGTTACCGTAATCGGTCGTGCGAGCTTCCTAGCCTTTGATGGATCGTTCTCCTTGAGCTCCGAGGGTCGATTCTTACATTTAGGAAATTAAATTTTTATGAGTAATATTCCAATTTAATATAACATTATTATTCTTGGATATATTTCTTACTTAAATCATTTCCTTTCGAACAACTGATATCACGTATTTATATAGAGTTTTTCTCCCTTATTTACAAGCTAATTTGTGCGTCATTGGAGCTCTTGGGAGCTATTTTGTGCTAACTTTCGTATGTAGTTGTGGTTTCGTGTTTTAGTATTGAATTGCAGGTTTTATGGAGTTTTCTCCTTATTCCCGAGCCTTTTGGAAGCAACCACGGCTTTACGAGATGTTATGAGGCACGTAGGATGGCTCACGAGCTTTATGGATAGTTTAGGAGGTCCCAAGACCCCTAAACGTGAAGATTAGAGAGCCAAGGAGTCAAAGGAGGTTTCCGTGCACTGATCGGGCAGAAATGGCCCGATCGGGCGAAGTATTTATGATCGGGTATGAAAGTCACGGACCCGATCGGGCAAGTCTTGCCCGATCGCATCGGGCGAGCACATATGCACCAGGCCCGATCGGGTGTTCACCACCCGACCCGATCAGGTGGGCTGCTCATAGCTCTCGTTGAGTTGCTGCTTGCGAGGAGACCGTGTTGGCCCAATTTGTCACCAGACCCGATTGGGTGGGCCTCAAAATCCTGTTAAACGCAGCGCTGCTGCCATGCTAAAGCCCAAACGCAAGTTGACTGTTTTGCATTTGACCCGATCGGGTACTGTGCTCGGGCCCGATCGGGTCTGGCACCATTTGTCGCGTTTTTCGACTTTTGCTTCCTATTTTTTATTAGACTTGAGGGGTATTATAAATACTGTTTTCCTCATTATTTAGGGACATCTTTATTTTTTACATCTCTTTTTCATCTTTCATGAGGTTTAGACTAGTTTTATTCTTCATTGTTCTTAGTTTAATTCAAACACTTTAGATTAATTTAGAGGTGATCAAACCTATTTCGATTTCAATTAAAGTTTCTGCTTTCCGTCAATTGGTATTCTTTCTTACCCTAATCTCTTTTATTATTCTTGATTGCTTAGTTTATTTATTTAATCGTTCATGATGCAATTGTTAGGGTTTCATATTAGTTTTGTCGTTGTTAATTCGATCATGTCTGAGTAGTCTCTTTCTAGGGTGTTAGATAGGAAAGCCATGTTTATACCATGATTGCGATTTAGATTTCTATCAATTTCTAGGGCTTGATTAGGGTGATTGTGATGTGATTTGTTCTTTATTGAGTAATTAACGTTATTGCGCAGTTTCGTTGGTTGCTTGTGGTTAATAGTTGTTTGCACAGATCCGTCTTACGACTAGAGGCCTAGGACATGTCAGTAGTTCTGATTACGTAAGTGAACATGCGGCGTATGTTGAACTATGAGCGTTGAGTCTTAACCATAGCTCAACATAGGCTCTAATCCCCCGACTCTTGACTTAGGTTTTGATAGTAGTTGACCCTATTTGATTGGTATAAGCATGGTGGACCGACCTAATACCCTAGACTTTTATTCCATAGTTTAATCCTCGATTTATTCCGTCTTCTGTAGTCTATTCTTTAGTTTAATTAATTCCTTCCTGATTTCATCTGGAGTAGCTGAATTGGTTGAATATTGATTTAGAAACTCTGTCTCCCTGTGGATTCGACCCTGCTTCCACTGACTACCTTAGTTAGAGGACCGTAGGTTTATTTTTGATTAGGTGACACGATTAAAACCTATCAACAACGAATTAAAATAGTTTTACTAATCTAATTAAAACGATTTTCTTTAAATAATAAATTTTCTTACTAATATGTACTTATATACTTAAACCATTACATGACTAAATAATTTATCATCTTGAAGAGAATAGTATCATATGTATACTTAAGGTTTGAAAATAAAACCACTTGTTGATTAGGCAAAAATTAGGAAAATAAATTAAATATTAATTAAAGCAAGTAAATTGGAAACTAAAAAACTTACTTAAAATAAGGAGGTCAATGGTTGACTTTGAAGGGAAATATTGTAACCCAAAACTGATTGCAACAATCAGTATGTTGCAACCTGGGCAGAGCAACGTGAGAAGGAGGAAGGAGGAAAGAGGAAGGAAAGAGTTACGGCAACGGCGGCTCTGGTGGCCGGTGATTCTGCCGGCGGTGAGGGGAGGTGGCTGTGGTCTGGGTTTGGCGCGGTGCTGCGGCCTGGTGCAGTGAGCAGCAGTGGGGAGAGGGAGAAAGGGTTACGAACAGAGAGAGGGGGCAGGGGTTCGTTGGTGGTGGTTGATGCAACGACGGGGAAGGGATTGTGCTCAGGTGGTTGTGGGTTGGATACGGTGGTTGCGGCCGGACTGTGGTGGCGACGGGGTGGTGTCGGGAAGAGCAGAGAAGAGTTTTAGTTTTGTTTAAGATTTGTTTGGTTTCTAACTTGGGTTTGTTTTTAATTGCTACATACGACTGTTATCAGAATTTTAGCTTCAAGAATGGTTATGGTAATGTGCCTCTATTGATGGAGTTTAGTAGAGAAGATGAACTATTCTACTTGGTGTTAATGGAAGGTAAGCAGAGAATATGGTGAGTTGAGGTGGAATGAATTGGGCTGAGCTTGTTCATCTATTTATAGGTGTTTGGAGGGGACAATAATTTGGTCAGCTTCCATGGTGATTGGTGGGTCAATTTGCTTGGGGAGCAAGGTGTGCTTGGGGAGCAAGGCAAGAGACCAGTCAAAGAGGGGAAGGGGATGGCGTGAAGGGGAAGGGATGAATGGGGTTTATTTTCCTTTTTCTTAAATGGATGGTTGTAATACATAAAAGACTCCTTTACTAGTTTGGAAAAATAAATAAGAACCTTAAATAAAATAATTATTACTATAATGAAATCACATTTTTATCGTAGTAATAATAATAATAATAATAATAATCAGGAAATTTTGTTATAATAATAATAATAATAATAATAATAATATTTAAACTCTTTTAAACGTTTAAAAACGTAATTAGATTAAATTGCAAAATTTCGAATTAACACTTGTTTAAGATAATAATATAATTTATTAAGTTTTCGAAAGTCGGGGTATTACAGTTACTGTTACGAAAACCAATTGTAATGCTATGATGAGAGTGAAGTTGAATGGTAAGGGGATGTATGAAGTGATAGCTCATGTTTTTACACACAATCATGAGCTTACAAGGCCTGAGTGGCAACACTTCCATCGTTCGGAGAGGTCTATTGGGAAAGGGAAAGCAAAAGAGATTATGGTGATGATAGAGGCTTATATGAGACCTGCTGTCCAATACTGTTTTGAATGTCAGCAGTATGGTGGTCCGGAGGCCCTTGGGCACACTTCTCGTGACCACTTCAATTTCGTGAATAGGCTAAAGATGAAAGCAATTGAGGGAGGTGATGCACAGGCTGTTATAGATAGACTTAGCCAAAGGGCTGCTGAAGAAGCTGATTTTTTTATAAGGTGAAGCTTGGCAACACAGGCAGATTATGTAACTTGTTTTGGCGGGATTCTATGATGAGGCTGAATTATGAGTTGTATGGGGATGTTACTGTGTTTGACACCACCTACCGGACTAATAAGTATAATTTAATATGTGGTGCTTTTGTAGGAATAAATAATTATTGGAAGAATGTGTTGTTTGCGTATTGTTTTGTGTTCGATGAGACAATTGAGTCTTTTATCTGGCTTTTTGATGTTTTTAAGAAATCGATGGGAGGTGCTTCTCCTGTAACTATGTTTACAGATCAAGATCAAGCCATGAACAATGCACTTGCACAGGTAACTTTTTTGTATATTTTACTTTCCTTTTGTTATTTTGGTCTCTATATGGGTTTTGTTAGTCTCTATTAGTCTTATCCTGGTCTCTTTTTGAGGTTTAGAGGTTGTTGAATCTATGTCTGTTGAATCTATTTATGTTGGCCCCTTAAAAGATTAAAATGGTGTCTTATATATTTAAAATAGTCTCTAATCAATCTGTTGTAACTAAAATGTCTTTTTTCAGGTTTTTCCTAATACAAGGCATAGACTATGTCAGTGGCATATCCAACAAAATGCATTGAGTCATTTTGGGACTCTGAAGAGTGATTCTACATTTATTGATACTTTTAACAAGTGTCTTAGAGGTTGTTATGATAGTGATGAGTTTGAGAGTTGTTGGGAAGATATGATTGTAAAATATGGGTTGCAAGCGGATACATGGTTTCAGCGTTTATATGGCTTAAAGGATAAATGGTGCACGACATTGAGCAAGGATTTCTTCTCGGCTGGAATTTTATCTTCACAACGTAGTGAAAGTACCAACAATGCATTGGGATTTCAGTCTTCCAAAACAACAAGTTTGTTTGATTTATATGGGATGTTCAACAACACTGTTCTACATTAGAGGAGCATTGAAACCAACGATGAGTTTAAGGATTCTAAATCAGTCCCAGAATCTTATTTACCTATGGTTGGCCTTCTTAAACATGCTGGTCAAATTTATAAATCTACTCTATTTAGGCATTTTGAACAAGAGCTTGGATTTTCTATGGGTACTATTTCTATGTTGATGAATATGGAAGGTAGCACATTAGTGTATAAAGTTTAGCCCGAGAAGTATCCCCGACGACCTGACCAAGTAGTGTTTGATTGTTTGAACAATCTTATCTCTTTTTCATGTAGGGATTTTGAGGAGGTTGGGTTGTTGATGTATCATTGCATTAGGGTGTTTCACATGCATTCGGTTATTGAGATACTATTACAAGCTAATTTGTGCGTCATTGGAGCTCTTGGGAGCTATTTTGTGCTAACTTTCGTATGCAGTTGTGGTTTCGTGTTTTAGTATTGAATTGCAGGTTTTATGGAGTTTTCTCCTTATTCCCGAGCCATTTGGAAGCAACCACGGCTTTACGAGATGTTATGAGGCACGTAGGGTGGCTCACGAGCTTTATGGATAGTTTAGGAGGTCCCAAGACCCCTAAACGTGAAGATTAGAGAGCAAAGGAGTCAAAAGGAGTTTTCCGTGCATTGATCGGGCAGAAATAGCCCGATCGGGCGAAGTATTTATGATCGGGTATAAAAGTTGCGGACCCGATCGGGTGATGTTTGCCCGATCGAATCGGGCGAGGAAGCATGTCCCCAGACCCGATCGGGTGGCTACCGCCCGACCTGATCGGGTGGAGTGCTGCTTGGTCTCGTTGCGGTGCTACAGGCGAGGGGAACACGCTGGCCCAAGTTGTCGCCAGACCCGATCGGGTGACTACCGCCCGACCCGATCGGGTGGGCCGTTTTCTCCCCTTATTGCTGCACTGCTGCTGCCAGAGCCCATAAGTGAAGTTGGGAGAATTTGTATGTGGACCCGATCGGGTACTGTGCTCGGGCCCGATCGGGTCTGGTGCTTTAATCGCGCTTTTTCACTTTTTGTTTCCGTTTTTAGTGAACTTGAGGGGTATTATAAATACCTTTTCCTCATTATCTTTCATTCATCTTTTATTCATCTTTCATTAGGTTTTAGACTAGTTTTATTCTTCATTGTCATTAGTTTAATTCAAACACTTTAGATTAATTTAGAGGTGATCAAACCTATTTCGATTTCAATAAAAGTTCCTGCTTTCCGTCAATTGGTACTCTACTCTACTCTTTATCTCTTTAATTACTTTGATTGCTTAGTTTATTTACTCAATTATTCATGATGCAATTCTTAGGGTTTCATATTAGTTTTGTTGTTGCCGATTCGATTATGAGTGAGTAGTTCTCTTTCTAGGGTGTTAGATAGGAAAGCCATGTTTATACCATGATTGTGATTTAGATTTCTATCAATTTCTAGGGCTTGATTAGGGTGATTGTGATGTGGTTTGTTCTTATTGAGTAATTGATGTCAGTGTACAATTTCATTGATTGCTTGTGGTTAATAGTTGTTTGCACAGATCCGTCTTACGACTAGAGGCCTAGGACACGCCAGTAGTTCTGATTACGTTAGTGAACATGCGGCGTATGTTGAACTATGAGCGTTGAGTCTTAACCATAGCTCAACATAGGCTCTAATCCCCCGACTCTTGACTTAGGTTTTGATAGTAGTTGACCCTATTTGATTGGTATAAGCATGGTGGACCGACCTAATACCCTAGACTTTTATTCCATAGTTTAATCCTCGATTTATTCAGTCTTCCGTAGTCTATTCTTTAGTTTAATTAATTCCTTCCTGATTTCATCTGGAGTAGCTGAATTGGTTGAATATTGATTTAGAAACTTTGTCTCCCTGTGGATTCGACCCTGCTTCCACTGACTACTTAGTTAGAGGTCCGTAGGTTTATTTTTGATTAGGTGACACGACTAAAACCTATCAGATACCGTCCACATATATTTTGAAGCATTGGACAAAGTTTGCAAAAACAGAAGTTTGGGACAGATTGAAGCAAGAACGTATTGATATGTCATTGTTGAAGAAAGATCGCATCCCTTGGCGTTATCAAATGTGTAGGGTTTACAATAATCTTATCATGAGATGTGATGATAATGAAGAGGCAATAAAGATTGTGGAGAAGGGTTATATGCGTGATCTTGGTGCTGTGGAGGCTTTGTTTTCTAAGCTCAATGTGGATGATTCAGAATCTCATTCTGTAGATGCTTCTATAGAAAGTTCTTCTCCTCTTACAATGCTTGATCCTCCATTCTGTTTCTTTCACGTCGTTCAACCATTTCTGGGCTCTATCACTCAATGAGAAGTCGAACAACATGACTTTGAGTTGATCCGGAGTGACGCCGACATGTTTGACGGTTCGACAAAGCTGTTGAAACCGCTGTAGATGATTTGCCGGGTCTTCAGTAGGATGCCCACCAAACTGATTTTGCTGAACCATGCTGATGAGTCCAGGCTTAATTTCGAAATTTTCCGCGGCAATGGTGAGCATAGTAGGTCCAGTGGAGAGACCATCTGGGTTGGGCACCCCATATAACTTCAGGGATTTAGACATAACTGAACTCAAGGTGTCTGTTCCAGAGGTGTTCAGCTGAACAGACTGCTTTTCTTTCTGATTTTTCTTTCGGATCCGCCTGATTTTCCTAGTAAGATCGGGATCCGCTGGAATGGGGGAACTGTTTCTTTGAGACCTGGGCTTACAAAAGAAACAAAAAGAAGCAGTAAAACGTACCTCAATTGGAACAATGAAGTTCCAATGAGGTACAAAGAAGTAGACCAAATAACCAAATAAAAACTTAGAAAACTAGCCGTTTCCCCGGCAACGGCGGCAAAATTTGACAGGATTTAGTCGTATCACCTAATCAAAGATAAACCTACAGTCCTCTAACTATGTCAATGGAAGTAGGGTCGAATCCACAGGGAGACAAAGTTTCTAAATTAATATTCAATCAATCAGCTACTTCAGATGAAATCAGGGAAGAATTAACTGAACTAATAATTAAGCTAAGGAAGACAAATTAAACCGAGGAATTAACTATGGACTAAAAACCTAGGGTATTAGGTCAGTCCACCATGCTCATACCAATCAGACAAGGTCAATTACTATCAAAACCTAAGTCAAGAGTCGAAGGATTAGAGCATGTGTTGAGCTATGGTTAAGACTCAACGCTCATAGTTCAACATACGCCGCGTGTTCACTAACGTAATCAGAACTACTGACGTGTCCTAGGCCTCTAGTCGTAAGACGAATCTGTGCAAACAACTATTAACCACAAGCAATCAATGAAATTGTACACTAACATTAATCACTAATTAAGAACAAACCACATCACAATCACCCTAATCAAGCCCTAGAAATTGATAGAAATCTAAATAACAATCATGGTATAAACATGGCTTCCCTATCTAAC
This sequence comes from Patellifolia procumbens, assembly GCA_947645195.1. Classification (NCBI taxonomy): domain Eukaryota; kingdom Viridiplantae; phylum Streptophyta; class Magnoliopsida; order Caryophyllales; family Amaranthaceae; genus Patellifolia; species Patellifolia procumbens. Next base: position 7,328,794 of record CANSGD010000016.1, read on the forward strand.
ACCCTAGAAAGAGAACTACTCACTCATAATTGAATTGACAACAACTAAACTAATTGGAAACCCTAATAACTGCATTATGAATGATTAAATACTTAAGCTAAGCAATTAAGAATAATAAAAGAGATTAGGGTAGAGAAGAATACCAATTGACAGAAAGCAGGAACTTTTATTGAAATCGAATAGGTTCAATCACCTTTAATCTAATCTAAAGTGTTTAAACTAAGCTAATAACTATGAGAAATAAACTAGAGTAAAAGATGTAAAAAGATCCCTCTAAAATAATGAGGAAAAGGTATTTATAATACCCCCCAAGTCTAACTAAATGCGGAACATAAAAGATAAAAACGCGTAGACGAGGCATGGGACCCGATCGGGCACAGGGCCACCCGATCGGGCCCATAGTAAACTTCTTCGGCCTTTGTTTCTCGTTCAGCGTAGCAGCACAGCCAGGATGGGTGAAATTTGGGTCCACCAGATCGGGCCCGGCAGCACTGCCCGATCGGGCCTGGAGACATTACGAGCCAGCCAGGCTCCCCTCATACGCAGCAGCAGAATGAGACCTACGGGTCTCCCGCCCGATCGGGTCGGGCAGAGGGTGCCCGATCGGGTCTGGGCACTTTGTCTCTCGCCCGATCGGGTCCGATCAATATATCTTCGCCCGATCGGGTCATTTTTGCCCGAGCAGAGTACGAAAAACTCCTTTTTTGACTCTTTGGCTCTAAATTCTTCACGTTTAGAGGTCTTGGGACCTCCTAAACTCCCAATAAAGCTCGTGAGCCATCCTACGTGCCTCGTAACATCTCGTAAAGCCGTGGTTGCTTCCAAATGGCTCGGGAACAAGGAGAAAACTCCATAAAACCTGCAATTCAACACTAAAACCCAAAACCACAACTATATACCATAGTTAGCACAAAATACCTCCGAAGAGCTCCAATGACGCACAAATTAGCTTGTAAATAAGGGAGAAAACTCTATATAAATACGTGATATCAGTGATCCATCTTGTGCAGTTTCAACGTTCTCTTTTGCACTCTTTTTGAGCTACTCCAACCTTGTGTGCATGTTGTAGCAAACATCTAGGTCACGCCCCAACTTCAATCGAGCTTGGTCAAATGGTTGTGCAAAAAATAAAAGTCAAAAGTGAAATTTGATTAAACTGCAAGTTCATTTAAAAGGAAAACAAACTGATTCAAAATGGTTGCCAAAAACTAAAGCAGCCCCTAAATGTAGCAAATCAGTCCCTAAATGAACTAAACAAGTCCCTAAAAGATACTCCCTCTGTTTGTTTTTAATTGTTACACTTTGCTTTAGGGGATAACCAAGAAAATTGATGAAATCTATGCAATGATTGTTTGGTGAATTGATAAAGTTGTTTGGGGAATAGATAAAGTAGGAGAGATAATGTTGTAAAACTAAAAAGTGTGGGGTGATTGGGTATTTAATGGAAAAAGATGATGACATGTGGGTCCCAAAAGTGTTGGAAATAGGAATATAAAAATGTGAAGTTTACCAAAATTAGTAGGAAAATTTGTTTTTAATAAGTCAACCTTTATGCCATCTTCTAAAATTAAGTTCGCCTTTGAATTATTTTGCAATAAGTTAAGCTTGTATGGGGATTAACTTTGAATGAGTTCAACTGATCGTTACTTTAACTGCAGGTAAAATTTTTTCCCTCTTTTCTTTCCCTTTACCAACCCTCTACACCTATAATCTCAATCACCAGCACTACTCGATCCCAAACACTACCCCAACACCTGATCTGACTCATTGAAAGTTAATACCCATACAAGCTTAACTTATTCCAGAATAATCCAAAGGTGAGCTTAATTTTAGAAGATGACATAAAGGTTAACTTATCAAAAACAATTTTTCCAAATTAGTAAAAGTGAAAGTGTAACAATTAAAAAGAAACGTTCAAAAAAGGAAAGCGTAACAACTAAAAACAAACGGAGGGAGTATATATGTATTCCACACCTCCAATTTAAACTTGCTTATCAAACATATACCAATATACCATATAATATATTGTTCCACCCAGAATCAGTCTCAAACCCTAGATCATCACCATCATCATGATCTTACCAAAATCGATGCTTTTCAAAACAAAGTGTCATATCATTAACAACTTAACATCACAATCATGTAGAAAAAATCCATCTGAAACCCTAGATCATCATCAACATAGAATAAACAACAACACCATCACCAACATTAATATCTAAATGTACTAAAGCAGCCCCTAAATGTACTAAATGAGTCCCTAAATGAACTAAACTAGTCCCTAAAAGATATATGTATTCCACACCTCCAATTTAAACTTGTCTATTAAACATATACCAATATGTCAAATTGAGCATTTGAAAATAGGATATCACAGTGTTCAAAGACTATAAATACTTACATCTCGTGTAGTTTTTTCAATTTCTTCATCAGTTATTGTTCCTTTCGGAAGCTTGATTATGATCACCCTTTCAGCAGAATTTGTGATTACCATTCCTTGGTTTTGACGACCTCCTAACTGCAGTGGTTGTTGACGTTGATGTTCAGCAAATTCGATGGTTGGCTGGGTTGCTGCATTTTCAGTTGTGGTCTGCTCCTTGGCGCTTATTGGGTAGGTTGTTATATCCCAGTCACCCATACCAAAACGTCCTCCATCAATTTGTTTTGCTGCCACTTCTTCCAACACACGCCCCCGCAAATTATCATAAGTCCAGTGCTTGATTAGGGGAGATCATATTGGGTTTACTTCCTTTCCAACGTAAACGGTGGAAGTACACAAGTTGAAGTATCAAGATGCACCCACCTACACTCTTTGCCTTTTTCTTGGTGCAAGTTGTTACCGCTTTTCCCAACTTTTCCAAAATATACTTGCACCAGTTGATCTTTGGGAATGTTGTCGCATCCAACAACGTCTTTGATATATCCATATCAACTTGGTTGTGTGCAGTAGGAGTGAGAAGCGTCGATAAGGCATACATGGCATAAAACCTTTGAAATTTTTATCGTCCTTCCGGGAGCTTCTCAATTTCTTCAGCAAGTTTGGACAACTTTATTTCTGTGTTGTCGGTACACCCTAGTTCCTCACGCCACATCTGTGTCGCCCAAGCATCAGGATTATCTCGCTTGGCTAGCGAGTTTTGTACAACAAGGTCCCCGGTTTTGGGCCATTAAAATATGTCATGGACATCATCTTCTGTGACGTTACAACCTCTGGCAGCATCTACTGTAAACCAGTTACTTGTTGCATTGTATTGCTTCACAAGCCAATCCACCATTCCTTGATAATATGCTCTCATGTTTACTTCAAGCATGCCGCCAAATCCCATGTTCCTCACATCCGTGATTTGATCAGTTGTGAGTTTCTGATTCAATGTGAACAATCCACTTGGAGAGCAGTATGAAGCAATGAGAACTTCTCTATCCCTGTAGATGAATTAGGAAAGCAATAAGTAGATGAATTTGAAACTTCAATGTAAACTGGTTTCTAAATGACTTATAGTGGTCACCAATCAAGTTATACTAGGTACTAATGTATTGAAATCATCAATCATGTTCCAAAATGACTTACATAATAATTTACAGTGAATATGACTTAACTGGTTCCTAAATGACTTATAGTGGTCACCAATCAAGTTATAGTAGGTACTAATGTATGGAAATCATCAATCAAGTACCAAAATGACTTACATAATAATTTACAGTGAATATGACTTAACTGGTTCCTAAATGACTTATAGTGGTCACCAATCAAGTTATACTAGGTATTAATGTATGGATACTTTTAACAAGTGATTGAAATTAGTGAAATCAGATTTTGGAGTATTAATTTACATATATGAAAAAGGAGTACTTAAAATGTAACTAACTTAGTATTAAAATGAGTAATTATATAATAATTTATAGTGAAAATGAATTTAAAGTTACATATCTTACCTTGGTTTACGATTTTTTTTTGGAGATTCTTCATTGTGTTGTTGTTCCTCCTCTTCATCATGTGCCTCATCTTCATCAGTTTCATTTCTTGTTTTACGCCTTTTTGGTACCCTTTTCTTTTGAACCCTTTTTCTATTTTTCGGGTTCCATTCTTCTTCTTCCTGATGATATTCTTCCTCATTTTCTTTTGTGTTTGCCGTTTTCTTCCCCTTCGCTTGTGGCCTTTTTGCTGCTGTTTTTTTTCTTTTATTCTTTTGTTCTTCATCATCATTTCTCTCCTGTTCTTCTTCATCATTATCTTTGTTTTGTTCCTCATTTCCTTGTTTTTCGTCATGTTCCTGATTCTCTTGGTTTCCCCCGTTACCGTTTTGGTTTTCCTCCAAACTAGGTTGTAGTTTTCTTCGTACGGGTGGTCTTTTTGGCGTTTTGCTGCAGCTTCTGCTTTTTTCTCGGCCAATACTTTTTTCTTTTCCAATGCTGCCATTTTCTTCTTCTCATTCAGCTATTGTGCTATAGTTTTGTAGTTTTGTAGTTATCATTGTTTTTACCTATAATGAATGTTGACATTAGATATATTGGTTAAATCACAGTAATTAAAAAACTTTTGTTAACATTGTTGTCTATTAATGCTTAGATTATAGTGGTGTTTGATTGATTTATATAGGTTACAGATTGATATTCAATGGTTACTAATTAAGACATGATGATTACAATATTTTGTTAGTTTAGTCAGTAATGAAGATTCAATTTGAGTGCAAATAAAATAGCAAATTAATAGATAACTATTTGGCATATCATGGTTTCTGATTGATATATAACAGTTACTTAAGATCAACCATTATTTAGGATTTTTAGGCATGTTTAAACTTCTCAATTTAACTTGTATTTTTTGGATTATGTACCTTGAGTTTGATCTTCATCTTCAGCTTCATTTTCAGAGGTCTTGTTCATAACTTTACGCTTAGGTCTTGCCATTTTGTTTGCAATTAACCTGCAAATACACACATATACCTTAAGGTTGGTGTTTACACTCAATTACTCATTAATTTGGTCTCTAATGTAATTGAACATGATACTATTCAAAATTAACTAGTGCCTTATTGTCCACATCAACAATTTCTAATCAGTTAAACATTATATTAGTTACTAAAGAAGCTAAAAAAAAAACTTCTCACAACAAACTAGTCTCTAATTGTCAACAACATTATCTTTTCTACATCACAAAAGCTTATTCAGAACCAAAATCCACAGATTTTCACGAATAATCAGCTCGAAAATGCATAAAACAAGCTTCGAACTCAAAATCAGTCATTCTAGTCATTCTAATATACCAAAATCAGTTGTAAAAGCTTAGATGTATAATTTTCTAACAATTAGTTACAATAGCTGAAATAACCTTCAAATTAACATGTCAAAACCCCTAACTTGATCAAATTAAACATATGCATGTAAATTGATGAAGGAACGAGCTAAGAACACATATTCACAAATAATCAGCTCGAAAATGCATAAAACAAGCTTCGAACTGAAATTAACTTACCTTTCACAGTTTTTGTGAGTGAAATTCTGCAAAATCGACTGAGAAATGCCGCTAAGTAGGAGTTTTTTTGCGTCTTATAGGAGCAGTTTTAGCAGTGAGAGTGAAGAGAGGAGAGAGAAAGAAGTTTTGAATGAGAGTGGAGAGAGAGAGAGGAGAGAGAAAGTAGTTTTTTTTTTGTTTTTGACGTTGAGAGAGTGGGGAGAGTGAGGCGCGTGAGTCATGTGGGCTGCTCAGCTATTGGGCTTATTGGGACCGCCTAATTTTAAGTTAAAATTAGGCGGTCTCTCGCAAGACGAGATGATAGTTAAGAACCCTAGTTTTGTTTTTTCCCCAATTTACATTGAATTTTCAATAGAAGCTTTGATTTTGCAAGATTGGTTCCACAATTGGTATTATTTCTCTTCTTATTTCTATTCAATCTTTGATGATTAATTCATGTATGCTTATTTAATTATGAATATGGTTGCCCCAATTATGATTGAGTTGTCTATTTCTAGGGTTTAAGGGGATCCATGATCAATTATGAAGGGATGTTTATAAAGTATTGATTTTTATTGATGTATGTTGATTCCTATTGAATGTTTTTATGCCTATTCAATCCAATTTGACCAGATTTGATTGTTATAGTGTTGCAATATTATGTTATGCGCCGAGAGGTATAAACTTGAGATTAAGGCTAGTTTAAATAGGTAGAGTTGGTATTAATGAATTGCGAGAGCCTGTTAATACCGTTCTATGATTGATTTAGAGTTGAGAGAGCAAATCAACCTATTTAACTGCATTATTAATTGTTGATTGTTGTGTTTCATCCCGAAATATTGATCATTGGTGAACCTATGCCCTAGACTCCTTATTATTGATATTCTTGATATAGTTATGGAAAAGTTGATAAGAATAATCCGACCTTTGGCCGGTCTTCCATGAATGGTACCACCTTTAATTAATCCAGGTATAATCCGACCTTTGACACTCATATTCTCTCATTGGTATGAGATGCTGGCAACCTGTTTGACCGGCCAAAATTACCGTTGACTTTTCAAAAAAAAAACTTTAAAAAGAAAATGAACACCCTCCCTCCCAGTCAACCTCCCACCCCTCTTCCCCTCCCCTGCCTCCCTCCCCCTTCCCTCCCCCTGCCACCCCTCCCCCTCTCCTTCCCCTGCCACCCCACCCCCTCCCCTTCCCCCGCCACCCTCCCTATCCTTCTCTCTCCTCTTTCTATCTCTACCCCCTTCAATAAGCACCTCTATCTCTCTCCTCTCAATTTCCACCATTGTTAAATTAACTTCATCTCACCCGAGAACAGAGCAGCAGCACCACGACGAAAACGCACCGCCACAAACCCCTGTTCCATCAGCACTAGATACGCACCTCTATCTTTCTTTGTCTTTCAAATTTTGGCCTTTTTCCCAAAGTCGTCGGATTCGAGTTCAGGGACTCAAAGTCGTCGTCAGAAGGGGAAGGGGATTCTGGGTCGGATTCGAGTTCAGGGTCGGGTTTAGAGGTGGCTTTGGGGATGAAAGAGAGATGGGTAGAGGTGGGACGCATTGATGGGCATCAGGCAGGGTGGTAGGGGAGGGGCAGGGGGAGGGATGGCAGCCGAGGTGAGGTGATTATGAGTTCGATTCAACAATGGACTTTGATGATGATGAAATCTGCTGGCGGGGGTGGTGGAGGGGTGGCAGTTGAGGTGAGGGAGATGGGGTGGCGGGGGTGGTGGAGGGGTGGCGGTTGAGGCCAGGGGAGAATGGGATGGCAGGGGGTGGGGTGGGAGTTCTTTTTTTAATTTTTTTTGTTTATTAAATTATACTTAATTAGTGATTAATTAAGAATTTAGGTTTAAATTATATTTAATTAGGTATCAATCACGTCATTAAGAGAGTTAACCTGTAATTGTAGGTTACCAACAGGTCACGGCCCAATGAGAGAATATGAGTGTCAAAGGTGGGATTATTGCTGGATTAATTGAAGGTGGTACCACTGGTGGAAGACCAGCCAAAGGTGGGATTATTCCTGTCAATTTTTCCTATAGTTATAGTTTAGTTTAGTATAATTACCACAAACATTCGTTCCTATAATCTAGATTTGACCGATAATTAGGAAAAGAACAATGTTTCTCTGTGGATTCGACCCTACTTCCCTGACTACTATTTGTTAGGGGACTTTAGGATTACTTTTGTTAAGGTGATACAACTTTAGCCTGTCAGCAAGCCATGTTACCATGCAACCTAAACAGCCGATTGGACGCTATCTAGGGCGTCACTTCTCTTCGCAGAAAAGTACTATTTCAGACTTCAATTCCCTGATTACTAGAACGGATAAACACTTAAATTCTTGGACTACTTCCTTCCTCTCGAAAGCAAGACGTGTAGTCCTTATCCAAAGTAACTTAGAAACTATCCCGATCTTCACTATGGCCACTACCAAATTGAAAACTTCTACAGCTCTTAAACTGGATGCCATTAACTGAAACTTCTTTTGGAAGAAAGGCCATGAGAATGAAGACGATATCCATCTTGTAGCATGGGATAAAATTTGCAGGCCCAAAATCTTGTGCGGTTTAGGTCTCCGAAAGACAAAACATATGAACCAGGGTATGCTAGCCAAATTAGCTTGGAAAATTCTAACCCATACCTCCAATAAATGGGCAGAAATAATGCGTCGAAAATACTTAGAGAATACATCGTTCTTCGACTACCACCCCAAACCAAATGACTCCCCAACATAGAAAGCAATTTTGCAAATGCGAGACTTAATTCGGCGTGGGATCCGATAGAAAGTAGGGTATGGGTCGAATATCTTATTTTGGCTATATAACTGGAGTGCTCAATCCAGCCTAATTGAAATACTTAACATAGACGTTTCTACGATTTCTAATTTAGACCTGAAAGTACAAGATGCCATTCTTCCCGATATGATGACATGGAATTCTACATTGGTGAGGACTATCCTTCCCCCTCACATCTGCTCTTAAATAGAAGGAATTCCGCTCCCATCACAACCATAGAAAGACAACCCGTGTTGGGGACTCACTTCCTCAGGAAAATTCACAGTTAAGTTTGCAATCTGGCTGGCCATAACCCGACCTTCTTTTACTCTCCAAAATGGTTGTATGTGTGGATTTGGAACATAGACATTCACCCGAAATAAAATTCTTTATTGGAAACTCATTCAGAATGGATTACCCACAAGGGATAATCTCTAACGAAGAAAGCTTCAAGTGCCTTCTGAATGCCCCCTTATGTCGGACATCGACATAAACTGTAAACAACTTATTTATATCTTTCCCCCAGAATCGTACTATTTGGCATCATGCCAATATTAAAGATTTTCTGGGAACAATAATCCCAGATGATCCCCTCCACAACGTTTTTACTTTGCTTAAAGGCCTCAACAAACATACCCTAGCCAAATTATTTATGCTACTGTGGAGCCTTTGTGTATACCCCGAGTTCTTGATAAATTAATAAATTATTTTATTTATCTAAAAATATATTAATATGAATTTTCAAGAATTCATTTTTCAAGAATTATTACTATTTAATTTCGATTATTTGAAAAAGTTAATTATATTAATGATATAAATTATTTTCATTATTCATGCTATCATTAACAATTAAAATTTCTTAAGCAACTATATTGAAATTGTTCCAAATAAATTATTATCTCATGTACTTAGCATAATTTCCACTTGAATGTACAAACTTGTACATACTCCTTAAGATGTCAAGATATCCTACTATCTCTTCCCCAACAGATTTTATACACCCTCTCCATTGACAAATAATAGTTATATTCAGCAACAAGTTTTCTATAATAACAAATTCACCGGTATAAATCACAAAGAATGAAAGCGTTAGTTTTAAACATTTTAAATATCAGATAGTAGAATAACGCATACAAATCTATATATATATTAAAAAGCGTAAGCACGGATTGCAATCCACAACATGTCACTCTCTTTTCTTTTCAACAACATTTTATCACCGTTATTCTCATAAAAAGATTCAAATTGTCCATGAGAAGTTTCGAACTCGCGACCTCAAGTATGAGAGATAAATGCTCTAACCATTGAGCCACTATATAGTTGTTGCTTCTTTTTTGAATACTAATAGTGATATTATATATATGTTTTCGGTGAAAAACAATGATTAAGTTACAATATTAATTGCATTTATGAATAAATTACAAATTTGTATAACCTTTTACTAACATCTTTCAACTCCAAATCTAGTATAATATCGATAAACCCAGAGCATCGCCTGGGCCTAAAGACTAGTTCATCTTTCATACTAATTCTCTGACGTTAGATAACAAAACCATATTTTTTTAAGTGGTCGAGAAAGAATGGTTTAGTGAGGAGTTTAGTATTTTCTTCTTCCAATCAGAAATCACATCTCTTTAACTACCCTTTCATATACAAGTGCAAAACACTAGAACAAAGTTTTCTTCAAGAAGTAAACTAGAGATAGTGTTTGGAGAAAAGAGAATTTGGTAGTGGATATCCATACGAGAAGAATTTTAATACTTAAATTCCTTCATTACATTCCAAAGCGAATTGCAGAATTAGCCCTCGTTTGGTGTTCACTTTTTAAGGGTGTGAAAGTGGAATGAATAACTCTTAGCGTTATTATGTGGTTGAAAAATTGTATATTACCACCTTTTGTTTTACAGATTTTGTATATTACCACCTTGACTTTTTTTTTAAATTACCACCTTTTGTCTCGTTTTCTTCACAATCTCCCACCAACTAACGGTTTCCGTCAAAAAAAAAACGTTTGTGGGGCCCACTTTATCTCAACTTTACCAATTTCTCATTTCCCCCTTTCATCATTCATCTTCTTAACCTAATTTCCAATGAATGAGAGCTAAAATAATCAGATTTGCTTCTCTTTCTTCAAATTAACAAATAGAGAGTAAGAGACATTGAATAGGGGACCGAAATTTGATCCACTTTGGAGCAAAATGAGTTGAAGAAGGTAAGTGCATTTGTTTATGTTAGAATCATACAAAAATTAGTGCTTTTTGACGAAAATTAGGGTTTTTTTTTTAATGAAAATTAGGGTTTTGATTATTCAATTGAATTAGGGGTGTTTCGGGTTAAGAAACACTGTAAAATTTATAGTTCGGGGAAGTCCAATTTTAAGCTAGGGTAGTAACCAAATAAGTCCAAGGTCTTCGAATCCCGGCACCTGCAAAACCGAGCACCGTGAACTACCCCGGGGATGTTCCCGGGATCGGCTCTCCGATGCTTAAGTCATATCTGATCTCAGAAATCAGAGAGAATAGTACTAGTAAATGCTCTGCAATATATGGAAAAACGTACCTGAATGATTAGATGAGAATACTATTTATAGGTAGTACTGAGGTGACGTCATCTGGTGAAGATGATGATGTCATGAAAGCCTTTTAGTCAGTGGGCTTGACTGAAGGCCTGTACTTCCCAGCCTGTGGGATCCTTAGGGGTAAAATGGTAATTTTGCCCCCTAAGGGTATTTTAGGCATTTCACCGGTTAGTTGGGCCATGACTGGAAGAGGCCCAAACATTAGCCCCACGCTCTATGTCGTAGTGTCAGACCATGATGAGACTGCGATGTGGAGCGGAATAATCTGTCTCGGTTGTTGAAAAAATTCGACGTACCCCAAAGTGGAGTTGATTTTAACAAATTCGAACGCCCTCACCCTTAGAGGATGAGAGCAAATTCGAACGCCCTTACCCTTAAAGGGTGAGTGAAAGTTCGAAAGCCCTCACCCTTAGAGGGTGAGAGAAAATTCGAAAACCCTCACTCTTAAAGGGTGAGGGAAAATTCGAAAGCCCTCACTCTTATGGGGTGAGTGAAAGTTCGAGAGCCCTCACCTTGAGGAGGTGAGTGAAAATTCGAAAGCCCTCACCTATAGAAGGTGAGGGAAAATTTGAAAGCCCTCACCTATAGAAGATGAGTGAAAATTCGAAAGCCCTCACCTTTAGAAGGTGAGTGAAAATTCGAAAGCCCTCACCTTTAGAAGGTGAGTGAAAATTCGAAAGCCCTCACCTTCAGAAGGTGAGTGAAAATTCGAAAGCCCTCAACTTTAGAAGGTGAGTGAAAAGTCGAATGCCCTCCTAGGAAAAATAGCTCATTGAATTCGAGCACCTTCCTAGGAGAGCCTTTAAAAGACAACCATACTTATTCAATTTTTAGAAAGCCTTTTATGGAAGGGTTTGGTGCAATTTCGAACGCCCTCCACACAGAGGTTCAACTGGAATTCGAACGCCCTCCTAGGGGAATGGCTGATAGGATTCGAGCACCCTCCAAGGAGAACACCTTATAGAATCCGAACACCCTCAACACAGAAGTTCAAAGGGAATTCGAACGCCCTCCTAGGAGAATAGCTCATAGAATTCGAGCGCCCTCATAGGAGAGGTTAAAAAAAGACTTGGGTGCACTATTCAGTGACTTCAAAATTCGAACGTCCTCCTACTTGAGGTGTTCAATGAATTCGAACGCCCTCCCAGGAGGGGTTCAATACGAGAGTTCGAACGCCCTCAATAGGGTGTTCGATACAAATTACAAACATCCATCATTGGGTGATTTATAATAAAATTCGAAAGCCATCCTTGAAGAATTCTATGAAGGACAAAATTAAAACGCCCTTAATAGAGAAGTTTAACACAAAATTCGAACGTCCTCTATAAGGTGTTCGAAATAGAATTTGAAACGCCCATTATTGGGTGGCTTGAATTCTTCGAGGTGCCTGGTTAGGGCTAATTGAGTCCAATACTCAATTTGATAATTTCGAGGTGGCCTGGTAAGGGCTAATTGAGTCCAATACTCAATTACTCGAAAGGGGATGCCTTATGAAGGGCTTGGCATACTTAGAAATTTTTCTAAAGTATGGATTCAAAGAACATCCTTGAACCTACTCGAGGTGACTCAGTCAAAGGGTATACCTTTTGAAGAGTTCGAGGTAGCCCCGGTGAAGGGAGAATTGTACAGCCGAATTTGTTCGAGGTAGGCCCGGTGAGGGTCAACGTTTAAATGTCCACTTTTTGGGTAGTCAATCTTATTTGACCGTTTTTTATACGTTTGAACCGTATAAATACCATATTGAAACAAACCTCCCTCTATCCTCTGGCACGAACTCCCATGTTAGGTTACTGTTCACATTAGAGAGGTTACTGTTCAGGGTAGGTGGGATATAAATATCTCACTTCTTTCCTCATTTACTCACTTTGCAATTTCTCTCTCTACTTTCTCTCTCTAATTTTCTCTCCCTTTTTAAGAAGCCTTTTGCTTCCTGTGTGCTGCTCAGAGTGCGTCAAGAGAGCGAGGAATCTCCTTCATGTAATTCGACAAAGGTATGATTTCTCATCCTTGACTCTTTTCTTTGCTTTTAATAAATTCGATAGGGGTCTCTGTAATATAAATAATGAACCCTGTTTTCGAACTGAGTGCCTCATATGCCTTGCCCCTTCCTTATATGCCTTGGGTAGAAACAAGGGTAGATGGGGTTCCTGTTGTATCGATAGCTTATTAGGTCCCAAATTCTGATATTTTGCTCGACGCCATTCCTATTGAGGAAGAGGAGTGTCACGAGGATTTCGATGGGCCTGAGGAATTTTTAGATGATCCTAATAGAGTAACAATAGCCTTTCCTCCTTCTAAGAGGAGTTACTTAGATTCTTTTATTTCCCTTGGTGTAGTGCAAATAATGGAGAAGATTGATGAGGGGACTTCGACATCCGACTATATCGAGCCCTGCCCTTCCCCCAACATGAGATTGGGAATAAGTGGCCACTGGTCAACGGGGAAGTGGCGAAAGGATCTTCAAGAAGGGCTGTCGTTTTTGTCGACTTTGTACCATATAAAGCTGCCCTACGTCATGTATCCCCCGCATGTATATAAATCATATTTCGAACTGGGTTTGCGCTTTCCCTTGCACCCACTTTTTAAGGAGATTTTAGAGGCATACAACATAGCCTTATGTCAACTTATGCCTAACTCGGTTGGGACGATAGTTGCATTTTTGTGTATATGTCGCATGCTTGGAGTGCGACCGTCTTTGCGCCTTTGGCGCAATATGTTCCGTATACAAGAAGTCTCCGAGCTTCGCCATGAGCCTGGTTGGTACTCTTTTCAGGCCAGGCATCTCATAATGATGAAAAATGGCCTTAGAGATGAAAAATCGTACAAGGTCACAACAGAGATGCCAACCAACCACGCCCTTTTTCGAGGGGAGTTTCTCTTCATCTTCCGAGGGGATCAGCCGTGGGACATACCTGTAACTCTGTCCGATAGTCCTCCTAACTTTGGCATGAATCTTAATGTGCCTGAAATGGACGCCGAGGAGGCTATTGTGGCCATTAATTGTCAAGCCACGTCGTTTCATGTCGATGGGAAGCCTAAGTACAAGACTGATCACTGGCTGCCTAATGATAAGGACTTAGCCAACGAGCACTTCCTGTCGGCTTTTGGCGTGTCCCCGGCATATGACCAATGTAGGGGTCTATCACTTATCTATTTCTTTTGTTTGTGATATCAACCTTGTTTTTTTTTACTTTAGTTCTCTGCTTTTTGTAGTGCTTGCTTTCAATAACCTTGACGAGGAGATGAAGAAGAACACCGCTAAGAGTGGCATGGCGGCCATGGCCAGGCTGTCACCGAATATCGGGGAAATCAAAGTTCCCAAACCTCCTGCTGTAAGTTCGAACACCCTTTTTTGTTGGGTTTTGATTTTATCTGCTTCTTCTGACTTGTCTATTCTTTGGCAGAATCCAAAACACAAACCAAAGGCGAAATCGGTGACACCGAAGCCTTTACCTGCTCCACCTGCTACTCTACCTGATCCCCTTTTTCCAGCGGTCGAGGCTTCCGAGGGCTTAAAAAGGAAGGCCCGCACCTCTCCCTCTATTGATCCGTTAATACCGGATCTTAGTTTTCACCTGGGTGCGGGTTCGAGTCCTCTGGCTGAGGAGGAGAACGAAGAGCCCCTGGTCAAGAAGACCAAACTTCTTGGCTTGACGACGTCGACGGTCAGTCCAGCACCGTAAGCATCGAGAATGCCAGCCGAAAGGCTCTTCGAGCTCGTTACCAACGAGTTCGAGAGGTATTGTTGGTGCCAGGGGACAAGGAGGATATCTCTAAGCTGAGTGCAGCGAAAGAGATCGAGGCACTCAATGAGGAGCTTGATAAGTGCAAACAGGAGCTGTTGGAGGCTTCTCGAAAGGTCTGCTCTCTCGAGGCTGAACTTGACGCGGCCAAGAGGTTGAATGCCGATAACCTCGAGGCTTTTAATAGCGAGAGGACGAGTCTGATGACCCACAGAGACGAGCTGTTCAACCAGCTTAAATCTGCTGAGAAGAAGCTCGATGCCTCACGCAGAGAGGTTGCGGACCTGGAGGGACAGCTTAAGGGCCACAAGGAGCTGCTTCAACGGGTTCAAGCTCAGCGGGATGTCTTGCAGCAGCAATATGATAAGTCCGTCAAGGACTTAAAGCAAAAGAGGGACAAGTACATCCGCCGCTGGAAGCGATCGCAAGAGGATAAGAACTTCGCTGATCAGAAAATGGTCGAGGGTTTTCAATTTGCTCGAGGCGAAATCCAGGCTTTTTTCGAGCAGACTCTGAAAGACTTGGCTCCAAAACTTGATTTCCAACAAGTTCTGGCCAAGTATACTTGATATCACATATTTATATAGAGTTTTCTCCTTTATTTACAAGCTAATTTGTGCGTCATTGGAGCTCTTGGGAGCTATTTTGTGCTAACTATCGTATATAGTTGTGGTTTTGTGTTTTAGTGTTAAATTGCAGGTTTTAGGGAGTTTTCTCCCTATTCCCGAGTCATTTGGAAGCAACCACGGCTTTACGAGATGTTACGAGGCACGTAGGAAGGCTCACGAGTTCTATGGGTAGTTTAGGAGGTCCTAAGACCCCTAAACGTGAAGTTTAGAGAGCCAAAGAGTCAAAAAGGAGGTTTCCGTACTCTGATCGGGCGAAAATAGCCCGATCGGGCGAAGTATTTATGATCGGGTATGAAAGTCGCGGACCCGATCGGGCAAGCTATGCCCGATCTGATCGGGCGAGAAGACTTGCACCAGACCCGATCAGGCACCCTCTGCCCGACCCGATCGGGCTGGATGCTCATAGGTCTTGTTATGTTGCTGCTTGCGAGGCGCTTGTGCTGGGCCATAATGCTCCCAGGCCCGATCGGGTGGATACCTCAGGCCCGATCGGGTGGGCCGCATTTCAATACGCTAGATGCTGGGCTGCTGCGCTGACCACGAGGAACAAAGAGAGGCTCGTGGTATTTGACCCGATCGGGTGGTGTCCTCGGGCCCGATCGGGTGGGCCGCTATTCAGGGCTTATGTTCTGCGCTGTTGCTGCCAGGACCACGAGAAGCAAAAGGTGGCTTTTGGTATTTGACCCGATCGGGTGGGTGCCTCGGGCCCGATCGGGTCTGGCGGCATTCGTCGCGGAATTCGTCTTTTATTTCCTATTTTGTTTAGACTTGGGGGGTATTATAAATACCTTTCCCCTCATTTTTTTAGGGACATCTATTATTCATCTTTTTACTGCTTTAGACTCTAGTTTTATTCCTCATTGTTCTTAGCTTAGTTTAAACATTTAGATTAATTTAGAGGTGATCAAACCTATTTCGATTTCAATAAAAGTTCCTGCTTTCCGTCAATTGGTACTCTTTCCTATCCTAATCTCTTTTGTTATTCTTGATTGCTTAATTTATTTACTTAATCGTTCATGATGCAATTTTTAGGGTTTCATATTAGTTTTGTCGTTGTTAATTCGATCATGTCTGAGTAGTCTCTTTCTAGGGTGTAGATAGGAAAGCCATGTTTATACCATGATTGTGATTTAGAATTCTATCAATTTCTAAGGCTTGATTAGGGTGATTGTGATGTGGTTTGTTCTTTATTGAGTAATTAATGTTATTGCGCAATTTCATTGGTTGCTTGTGGTTAATAGTTGTTTGCACAGATCCGTCTTACGACTAGAGGCCTAGGACACATCAGTAGTTCTGATTACGTAAGTGACCATGCGGCGTATGTTGAACTATGAGCGTTGATCTTAACCATAGCTCAACATAGGCTCTAATCCCCCGACTCTTGACTTAGGTTTTGGTAGTAGTTGACCCTATTTGATTGGTATAAGCATGGTGGACCGACCTAATACCCTGGGTTTTTAGTCCATAGTCAATTCCTCGATTTATCCCGTCTTCTGTAGTTTATTTATTAGTTTAATTAATTCTTCCCTGATTTCATCTGGGGTAGCTGAATTAGTTGAATATTGATTTAGAAACTCTGTCTCCCTGTGGATTCGACCCTGCTTCCACTGACTACGTAGTTAGAGGTTTGTAGGTTTATTTTTGATTAGGTGATACGACTAAATCCTATCAATACTGAGTATGAGCAGGAGGCCCTCAGCGCCTATATGGAAAAGGAGAAGGCAAAGGGCAATCGAGGAGCTGGTGAAGCTTCCTCCTCTGTCCCTGAGGAGGTCGCTGAGGCCGGTGAAGATGAAGCCCTTGCCGACCTCTCTCCTGCCAAGGAAAGCGAAGTTCAAACTGCTGAGGCTGCTTCTGAAGCTGTCGAGGATGAGCCTGAGGTGGATGAAGCTGATGATGCGAGCTCTTCATCCGAGTCCTCGTCTGAGGAGGAGGATATCGACATAGAGGCCCCTTGACTTTGTAACTCAGCATTTATGTATTTAACTTTTTGTAACTCAGTTACTTAGCTTTCTTTTGATTCTATTCTCAAAGCTTGTAATCTTTACTTTGAATGGAATGAAAAGAACTTTTGCTCATCTTGTTTCATACTTTTCGCATTTATTTTCGACCTGCTAGGTCTCTTGTTTCTTTTGTATGACAAAATTTGAGTGCCCTCAAAGAAGGGTCCATAGAAATTCGAAGGCCATCCTTAGAGGAGTTGCATCACTTAATGAAATTCGAGACCGGTGAGGTTATGAATTCGTTTTGAACCTGTTATGTGCTAAAAATTTCGAACATGATGCATAACTAAAATAGATGGCAAATTCGAAAGGCCGGTGAGGTCATATTTCATTCATAATCTTAACAAGTCTGTTTGGACCGGCAAGGCCTACAAGTTCAAGATCATTACAATTTTTCCAATGCTTATCACAACAACTTAACAAGACCGATGAGGTCGAAGTAGTACAAAAACTATCTATCTCGCTGTCATATTAGCCCCTTAAGTTGTTATGGTTGGCTTCAAACGTAGAACTTCCTCAAGTTGTCGATATTCCAGGGACGAAACAAAGGATCACCATCCATGTTCTCGAGTCTGTATGTTCCAGGATGAATAACCTCAGTTACTCGATATGGTCCTTCCCAATTTGGACTTAGCTTGCCAAGGTCCATCTTCTTTCCTGTGTCTTCAATCTTTCGAAGGACTAGGTCTCCGACTTCGAACTTTCTTTCCTTGACCCCTCGATTATACAGCCTGGTCATTCTTGCCTTCTGAGCCATTGATTTGAGTAGTGCATTTCCTCTTGTCTCTGGTAGGAGGTCGAGATTGACGCTTTTTTCTTCTTCGTTTTGCCCGTAGTCAAAGAATGTTATCCTCGGTGAGGGGATATCTAATTCTACTGACAGCACGGCTTCGCTTCCATAAACCAAGTTAAAAAGTGTATGTCCAGTGGCCTCTTTTACCGTGGTTCGAGCTGACCATAGTATTCCTGGTAAGTCTTCAACCCATGACCCTTTCGCTCCATCTAACATCTTCTTTAACCCTTTGAGGATGACTTTGTTGGATGCCTCTGCCTGCCCGTTGGTTTGCGGTCGACTGACAGCAAAAAAAAAAATTTGTATGTCAAATCGAGCGCAGTAAGCTTTGGTAGGACCACTGTTGAATTGCCGACCGTTGTCTGATATGAGTGCTCGGGGTATGCCAAAACGAGTGATTATGTTTTTCCAGATGAAGTCCTGCACTTTGTTATCTGTGATGGTAGCTAAGGGTTCAGCCTCGATCCATTTGGTGAAGTAGTCGACAGCTACCAACAAGAATTTTCTTCCACCAGAAGCAACTGGGAAGGGCCCGAGGATGTCCATCCCCCACTGGTCGAATGGTAGCACAGCTTGCACTGTAGTGAGAAGAGATGCTGACTGTCGATGTACATGGGCATACACTTGACAGTTGTGGCATTTTTTGACCATGTCCTTGGCATCCTTCATCACTGTTGGCCAATAGTACCCTGCTCGAAGAGCTTTACCAGCTATAGTTCGAGCCCCCTGATGTCTTAAGCTGCGGCCTTGTTCCTTTTAGCACCCTGATGTCTTAACTTCTGTTTGACGGGCCTGAATTCTGACTTAATGTTTAGCTGATGTTTGGTGACCGCGGGGTCTAATCCTGGCATCTCATCAGCTAAAAATGCGAACACCTCTTGATACTCTTGGAGGAGATCCACTATTTCTTTTCGAACGACCTGGTTAAGGTCCTTGCCAATTCGAACTGTCCGGTTAGGATCAGGTCCGAGTTGTATTTCTTCATCTTCATCGACCGGCTGAGGTCGATTGTAGTTGATTGGGTTCTCGTTATAGAACAAACCCAATGGTGGGGGTAAGATCTTGTCAGTTTCTTTTTCTTCTCTTTTCCTTTTTCTTGAGCTTGCTTCGACTGGCTTGCCTCTTCTCAAGCTATTGACATAACATTCTCGGGCAGACTTTTGGTCCCCATGCAACCTTTCAACCGTCCCATCATCTGCCTCGAACTGCAACAGGAGCTGGTAGGTCGAGATTGCAGCTTTTATTCTATTCAGTGTGGGCCTCCCTATGATGATGTTATATGGGAGGTCGATGTCAACGACTAGAAAGTTGATTGGAAGGCATCGTCCTTTTCCCTTTTCACCAAACCGGCTAGGCAAGTTGATGACTCCGAGGGGGTGAACGGATTGCCCTCCGAATCCGACCAAAGGTTGGTCAATGGCCTTGATGTCCTTCTTTTCATATTTGAGCTTTTGCAAACATTCCCAAGTAATGATGTCTGCCGAGCTCCCGCTGTCTATTAACACTCGACCCACCCTATGGTTGGCCACTTTTAGTTCGATAACCAGAGGGTCATCATGGGGGGTCTGTATCTCCTTCGAACTTTCTCCGAACACCATGGTGGGAGTGTCCGGCCTTTTCATTCTTTCGCCATCCTTTAGATGGTATAAGTGATTCTTCCTTGCGTTGCCGGTTAGGCCTCCTGAAGCGCAGCCCCCAGCTATGACGCCTACATAGCCTTCGGTTTCATCGCTTCTAGTTTGTTTCTCTTTTCCCTTATCTCTCCTTCGATCACCCTGAGGTTCCTTGAGATATCTATTCAACTTCCCTTCATCAGCCAACTTGTCGAGAGCTTTCTTCAATTCCCTGCAGTCCTTGGTCGTGTGACCACAGTCTTTATGGTATTCGCACCACAACTTTTTGTCTCTGCGATAACTCGACGTTTTGATTGGGTTAGGTCGAGGCAACACAGATTTCTCTTTTATGTCCAAGTATATTTCCCGCCGGTTAACATTGAAACGAGGGTCATGACCTCCATCGGATGGTCGATGCCTCTTTAGCCTGTCTGCCAAGTCTTTCTGATTCGATGGCTCATTTCTCCTTTTGTTGCCCCCTTCTTCATGAACATTCTTACAGATGTCTGACGCTTGGATATACTTCTGTGCCTGTCTCATGGCATCAGCCAAAGTGAGAGTCTCTTTCATGGCAATTTCGAACTTGAAGCGTCCAGGATGAAGGTCGTTCATCAAGGCCGTAACAGCAACTCCATCCTGGAGGTCGGAGACCTTGAGAGACTCCTCGTTGAATCGCTTGATGTAGCAGCTCAGACTTTCCCCTTTCTACTGGGAAACGAACATCAGGTGAACACTAGTCTTTTTGTGACGTTTTGCTGCTATGAAGTGCTGAGAGAAGAGAGCTTCGAGAGCTGAGAAGCTGGTTATGATGCCGTTCGGTAAGCTTGTGAACCAATTGAGGGCCAAGCCTTTGAGGGTGGTCGGGAAATACCTGCACCACGTCTCCTCACAGAACGTCTGCACGCTCATTTAAGCTTTGTATGCTGCCAGATGGTCAGCAGGATCCGTGATCCCTGAGTAGTGCTCTATCAAAGGGATCTTGACTTTGCCCGGGTTAGGGGTCTCCATGATGTGTTGGCTGAATGGTGATTTGTGTGGCACTGCTGAACCCATTCGAAAGCCTGATTCAGCTACCTCCTCGGGCTCCTCGATCTGTTGTGGGTTCACTATTCTTAGAGTGTGACGGCTGGTCACGGGGTGAGATTGCGCTGTGGTTCGTGTGGCCACTGTATGCTTCGAATTCCCTCCTTGAGATTGTTCTCTTATCTTTTCGATGATCTCCCGGGCGTCGAAGTTCTTACCCCTCATCTGCTTCTGTTGTATTATATGTCGAGCATCATCCTGGCTCGGTGACATGATAGATTTTCCTTTCGAAGCAGCAGGTATCTTTCTCGAAGGGCCACCAACAACATGCTCGGTTAGGGCACGTTTTGGCTGAGCTGCCCTTCGATGAGCCTGTGGTTGATCCAGGACTTTCCCTCGGTCAGGGGGAGTAGTCTGTTGAGTCTTCATTACTGAAACGAGCTGTTGCATAACAGTAGTCATATGTCTTTCCATTCGGAGTTCGAGTTGTCGAAGATCCGAGTAAGTCACTGCTGGTGGTGGTGCTTTGAGAGCCATGTCAGCCTGGCTTCCAGTTTCTGGGACGTCGGTCTCGTCCTCCACGATAACACCTCCTTGGTTCAGCAGGGTAGTCTGAGCATTCTCGGAAGCAGTTCTTCGAGCAGTAGCACCGCGGTTACCTTGTCCTCGTGTCATGGTGTTCGAAAATGTAGCTGTTTTGTTAGGTCCCCACAGACGGCGCCAACTGTTTCGGGTTAAGAAACACAGTAAAATTTATAGTTCGGGAAAGTTCAATTTCCAGCTAGGGTAGTAACCAAATAAGTCCAAGGTCTTCGAATCCCGGCACCTGCAAAACCGAGCACCGTGAACTACCCCGGGGATGTTCCCGGGATCGGCTCTCCGATGCTTAAGTCAGATCTGATCTCAGAAATCAGAGAGAATAGTACTAGTAAATGCTCTGCAATATATGGAAAAACGTACCTGAATGATCAGATGGGAATACTATTTATATGTAGTACTGAGGTGACGTCATCTGGTGAAGATGATGATGTCATGAAAGCCTTTTAGTCAGTGGGCCTGACTTAGGTGGGCCATGACTGGAAGGGGCCCAAACAAGGGGTTTTGATAGTTTCATTGAATTAGGGTTTTCTTGTTCAATTGAATTATGATTTTTCTTGTTTAATTCATTTTGGTTTATAGTTGTTCAATTGATTTAGGGTTTTTGCTTGGATGATAAATTAGGGGTTTTAATTGTTTAATTAAATTAGAGTTATTGGTTGTTTAGGTAAATAATCCCTAATTAGTTGATAATTCAAAGCTAAAATGAGTAATTTGTTAAGTTAGTAAGAAGTGGGCCCACACTAACGGATTTCTTGACGGAAAACGTTAGTTGGTGGGAATTTTTGAGAAAATGGAGACAAAATGTGGTAATTTTTTTTAAAAAAGTCAAGGTGGTAATTTACAAAAAGTGATACACAAAAGGTGGTAAAATACAATTTTACTTTATGTGGTTGGTAGCCACTATTTTTTCTATATCCGTTTCTCTACCTTATTAGAATCCCTAACGTTGTTACCACTAATCCTTCACCGGTAACATATTTGTTTCCACACATCCCACCTCTTTTATACCAGGCCACTACCAAGAGTGTAAGACTGCAATCTATGGCTAAGAAACAGAACATCACTACTACATCACCTTATCTTTATTCTATCGCCTCAAGTTAGTATGAGCAAAGTACAATTAGTGAGTTAGATTGGTTCCAATCTCATCATCAAACGGAATGAAATAAGATTCCTTCCAATCATCTCCTCTCCTCTAATCAAATCCAATCTGTTTTCCAAACGAAACTTGTACTAAACAACCCCAATTTAGTCGCTTGATTAACGCTGATAATTAAATCGAAGTATTCTATTATGCAATTAACGAATCCAATTAACGAAGTCTTCAGTTATGCAAGAATTCAATTAACGAAGTCTTTTGGTCTGCAATTAACAAAGTCAAAGTAACAAATTCAATTAAAATCGTTGTTTTACCTAGCTAACCATCTTTAGGGTTATGCCTTGTAATGGACGTTTGAGTGGGGCGTAGGGGTGTGCACCAGACCAGTCTGGACCGGAGTTTGGACAGGAACCGGATCGGAATGGACCGTACTGAAAAATTCAGGTCCGGTCTTCGATCCTCAAAAAAATACAATTCGATTTTCGCTCCGGTCCGGTCCAAAACTGGAATTTTTCAATTGGACTGAAAACCCATAAAACTATATGTAATTTTATTTTGGTGTTAATAAACAATAGTGAAGTTACCCAAACCTATTATTTTTGTGTGCCAAAAGTGACTTGTATATATTTCGAAATGAATATTGACTGAAAAATATACTATAAGTAGATGAATATGTTTAAAAAATAGAAAAAGTAATTCATATAAAATAAATAATCATATAAATCGGTCCAAAATTAGGCCGAAATTTTTTCAATCCGTACAATAATTATAATTCTGATTCCGGTCCAAACCAATTCCAGTCCGACCCGGTCTTGGACCAATGCACACTCCTAGACTGGGGCAGGTGCGAGTGCAGTATAATTTAGGCAAACCTCGTTTGTTATAGAAATTCATGAGATCAACAGATCCATATCAATTCGATACAAAAAAAACTAAAACCGGAAAAACAAGGATTTTGCTTGAGGCTCGAATTCAAGGCTGATTTATTCGGTTCCTCCTTTAGAAGAAAGCTCTGTAGGCGGTTGAAAATGGCAACCAGCAAAAGAGCATGAGAAACACTGTACATTATATTAGAGTCGACACATTGATCTTAGGTTTTAGTGTGAAGAAAAAACCTTAATTTGGCCCTCAATTGCTGCTATTTGATACCAAGGTATTCTCTACTTTCTAGCAATTTCTGATTTCCGCTTATTTGTGAAATCGCGTGAACCCTAAATCATTGCTTAAATTAAATTGCTTATAAATTAGAAACTCAGGTCTGGGGATTAATTAAGACTTGTAATTTAGGAGTGTGAGAATATGGTGAATGACAAACGTCCATCCCGAAAAACTAAAGACGACGAAGTGGGTAGTTCAAAGAAGAAATTGAGTGGTGTTGGGAGGAACGATATATCTGCCTCTGTCTCAGGTTCAATGTCTAGGGAAGCTTCTGGATTGAGGAGGTCAACTAGGAATTCGAGCCCGGTTAGTGTTAGGAAGTCCAGTAGACTAGAAAAGCGGACGCCACCGACCACCCCCTCTTCTTCTTTGAAGAAAAAGAATGGGAAGCCGAGTCCGTTGAGAAGGCCAGTGAGGAGCAACTCTCACTCGCCCACCTCCAAGGGGACTATGGATAAGGCTTCACCTTCTTCTAAAGGTCCGAAGCTGCCGGTCAAGGGTTCAAACGCACCTGAATCTTTAATTAAGAAGCGAGAGAGGCAAGACAAGACGTTGAAGGAGATCGCTCAGGAAGTTAAGGAGCAGAGTAAGCAGAATTCTGAAGTTGCTGTTAAAACTAAGAAATGTTTAGATGCTCGAAGTTACAGAGAAATGTTTAAGCCCCTAAAGAAGATTAAATTATCAGGTGAGCTAACTAATACCCTTGCTTTACTTACTTATTTGGCCGTTCCACAAATCTAGCTAAATATTGAACTTAGTCATAGTATATAGTATTAGTTTTTGTTACTCACTCCTATTGTGTGATCCCTTTGGTAAATTCTTCTGGAATCAGAGCCTGATAAAAGGAGCAGCGTAGAAGATTGTGATGACAGTGGAGCTAGTGGTCCTGAGAAAGTCGAGGAAGGGCAACAAGAGCATAGCAATGGAGAGGAATCAAATGTGCATTGTGAAAACAACATAGATGATCCCTCATGTTCCAATTCTGATGTCAATAGTAAAATTAGCGCCAATGTACCTTCTGCATCTGAAGATGCAGAAGGCCTGCCGGTGCCTAGGGTTCACAATCGTTCTTCGTCGTCTTCTTCCAAGAATGAGGCTGCTGAAGAGTCTGAGAAAATTGAAGAAGTGCCAGCAGAGATGGAGAAGCTTTCCGACCAGGAAACGGTGTCTAGGGTTCACAATCTTTCTTCGCCGTCTTCTTCCAAGAATGAGGCTGCTAAAGAGTCTGATAAAACTGAAGAAATGCCAGCAGATGGATCTTTGATGGAGAAGCTTTCCAACCAGGAAATGGTGTCTAGGGTTCACAATGTTTCTTTGTCGTCTTCTTCCAAGAAGGAGGCTGCTAAAAAGTCTGATAAAACTGAAAAAGAGCCCGCAGATGGATCTTTGATGGAGAAGCTTTCCAACCAGGAAATTCTATCTGGTGATGGTGTTAATTTAGGATGCAGTCAGAAAGTGATGACTCTTGGGGCGTCTACTGTCGAACTTGAGGGTATTGAAGCCCGTTCCACAGAAGTTCTCTCACTGTCGTGTTCTTGCAGAATGAGCATTTTGGACGAGGAATGTGCCAAATGTTTTAGAAAGAGAAGGTAACGATTTTTATATACCCCTTGATTTATTGTTGGTGCTCATTCTTTCTGAAACTTTGATTTTAACTTATATTCTGGAGCCAACATGTCATGCTTCATATTTTCTGCTGCTATCATGTATAACAACAACAACAACTAAGCCTTATTCCCAAAATGATTTGGGGTCGGCTAACATGAATCGTCATCTAAAACCGCTGTAAAAAGATATGACATCGATAAGTTTGACGAAAAGTTTTAAAAAAGTTATAAACAAAAAGACAAACACATTAAAGATGAACAAATAAATAAGGTAATCACACCTCTTCCTCCACGTTATTAGTGTCCTTCCACCCACTTCTCCAACGCCATGCTGCTATCATTTATGCTATAAGATAAAAACTTGATTGCTGGTTATTGAATCCATTGTTGCTCTGCTATCATTATGTTTGTTGCCACCACTTTAGATCCGCTTGACAACTCTGCTCTTACTTTGCAAATTAGAAAAGGTAAAGGTCATTGTCTAAACCAATTTTACATTCGTGTAGATTAGGTATCCTAAGATAATTACTTCTATGTCTCTGTGAGTCTCTGCAATAATTTATTGATTACCTCCCTCTTGGAGGTTTCAACTTTATAAATCCTTTGTTCTTCCTTTTTTTCCCACTCTCTCTCTCTCTCTCCTCTTTCTCCATCTCCACTAATATACTTGTGCAATGTGGACTTGAAAATTTCCATATGTTATTTTCTCAACTATAAACTTCAGATTCTTCTATGCTTGCACTGTTGTAGTGGCTCCCTTCTGAAGATAATCTTTTTTCTAGAGCAGTGTATTAAATATCTCAAGGCGTACTAACTACTAAGGTGATATGAATGTTAGGGTGCCTAGGTGCGTCTCAGGTGCACCTCCTTGAAGTGAGGCGTAACTAAACTTCGAAAAAATTATGTTGAGAAAAATAGTGCGCGTTGGAGAGCCTTGAGTGCGCTTCTTTGTAATCGCCTCGCCTAGCTACAAAAATAGCGCTAACCCTGCACTTTTTTATGCACTGTCTTAGAGAATCATGCACTAACTCAACTCTAGTCTGTTTAGGCTGAACGATTGCCATATGCGATAATCTTATAGAGACGGCACCAGCGGGAGAGTGAGTATCCTCATTTAAAAAGCTTCTGATTATATTGTTGTAGAGTTATGATATAGTAGGAGTGTTCTTCGATTATTTTGAAAAGCTTGTTTCAGAGGCTAAGTTTGTCACTGTCACATGCGCTAATTCAACTCTAAAGTAACATTGAGCCATGGTGTCAAAACAAGGCCATTCCAATTTGGTTCTCCCTTTTTATTTTAAAGGATAAAGAATGTCCAAGTTAGCAAACCGATACTTAACGGTTCTTACCAAGTTACTTCCTCTGTTTCTAAATAAGTGACCCACTTCATGTTTTCACGTTTGCTAATGCATTATTATAAACATTAATATCTACAATTATCATTAAGTAAAAATTATAAAAAGATGATATTAAAAAAGTTCACATTGAGACGACTCTAGCAAGATCCCACATGACTATGTTTTTTCTAAAATGTAAATCACTAAACCTAATTATAGTCTAAATTGTGATTAGTAAACACTATGCACATTGAGTGACCCACTTCATGTTTTCACGTTTGCTAATGCATTATTATAAACATTAATATCTACAATTATCAATAAGTAAAAATTATAAAAAGATGATATTAAAAAAGTTCACATTGAGACGACTCTAGCAAGATCCCTGACTATGTTTTTTCTAAAATGTAAATCACTAATCCTAATTATAGTCTAAATTGTGAATAGTAAACACTATGCAAATGTGTCACTTATTTAGAAACGGAGGAATTATTATTTTAGCCCCAAAATCTTTATAATAGTCACTTTTATTCGAAATTTCCCTCGCCATGGTCCATTCCCTTTGTTGTATTTCTTCTTTCATTAAGAGCTTGTTAGGTAGAAGTTGCTTTTTCTTGCACAAGTAGTTCATTATTGGACTACACCAATTACATTATCAAATGAAGAAAATTCAACAAAGCCCTCAAGGCATGAGTTTGAATTAATCCTATTTACGGAAACTCTTTATTCCCATCCCAACAAAATCCTTCCTATTTATGGAAACTCTTTCATTCCCGTTTCGACAAAATCCATCCTATTAAAGGAAACTCTTTCATTCCTGTCCCGACAAAATCCACAGATGGCCATACATGCTTTGGGGCTTGGTAGCTAGTAGAAGGGTATCCTTGTATAAAGGTTCGAGAATATTCTATTGGTTGAAGGACCTTTTGCATGGAAGAAGTGGCCGAGTAATGTTTCTCATGGATGACTTAAAAAGACTTGTGATCGAGATGGTAAAGTATAAATTTTTTCTTACTAAAGTTGATACTATTGGATTCTGAACCTCAAATATGCATCTTTAAGTGTAATAAGTTCCTTATAACTTGGTCTAACCAAAGTTATCATATGGTTAGGTTATACATATGTTGAATAAATACTTACACTCAAAGCATGAGATCCCCGTCCTATTGTTTATATATGTAAATCGATAATAATTCTTATACATTTCCCAACTCGAAGCCTACGTCACGTTTTTTTCCCTTTTGTTTTTCCTGGTGTGGTGCATATTGTTTTTGTGTTACTAATTTACTATGTATGTTTCCCCCTTGTCTTTAATTTTGCTCTGGTAAGTAACAAACGAAACGGAAAAAAACCCTGTAATGTGTCGAGTCACCTTTAAGTAACGGACGGGGGGTTGAGGTAGATGTGATATTCATTGCGACTTTATGTAACGACATTTTGCGGAACGACAATTTCAAAATCTGTAACGGAGTTTGTCTATGCTTGCACAACTCTCTAATGATCATCTTAAAGAAGTTGCCTTATACGCATATTGAAGTAAAATTTGAATGTGGGATGTTGCTTAATTTGCACAAATCTTAAAATATCTTTTGGGTTCTTGTGTTCTTTATTTACGGCAAGAGTCTTTCTCATTATTCTCATGCATATTATTATAAAGAAAACCCCTTTACTATTCACAAAACTATTGCTCTATTCTGACTAAAATGCATGGATTTGAGACCCACAAATTCTGTAGTCATAGGTCACAAGAAAACAATGAGACATTTGGCAAGGTGGTACATTGTTGCTACCACCTTCCAGCGACTTTTTCCTTACATTCATTTCCTCTTTCACATTTGCAAAGTTTTCTAGTTACATTAGTTATGGTGGTAATACTGCCGAAAGTCTGATGTTGTTGGAGATATTTGGCTGACCTTTTATCTTGAAGGAGAACCATGATAGGTTACGGGCAGGCTGTGGTTTTCTATTGATTGCGATATCGACAAATTCCTCTCCTTTTGCAGGCTGGACCATGACTCTCCAGAGCAAGAGCTTTGCTGTTGTCTTTCGAACTCCAGTGACATGGATGATTTTAAGGTTGACTGTAATGTGATTTCCTTTTTTCTGAAAGTTTTCTTATTTTTTCTGTCTCTGGGTTTTTTTTTTCTGGAAATGCAGCTAACTAACCAAATCAGTTGATATGATTTTTAATTAATGCTGCTGAAGATTATGTTTTGCATGACCAACAAGCT
Organism: Patellifolia procumbens; assembly: GCA_947645195.1. Lineage (NCBI taxonomy): Eukaryota > Viridiplantae > Streptophyta > Magnoliopsida > Caryophyllales > Amaranthaceae > Patellifolia > Patellifolia procumbens. The sequence continues at coordinate 7,357,448 of CANSGD010000016.1, forward strand.
TTTATGCCTTTGCATGTTTAGAGATCATCTTTTGTTTGATCCGTACCTTTTATGATGATTATTACTTTAAACTTAGGGGCCGTGTGGTGTGAACCATTGTTTGTTCTGAATGCGGGAATTGGGTTCGCCTATCCTCTGAATGTGGAAGTTTAGACTTTATTAACAAATTAACTTGTACTGAATTGTAAAAGGAAGCTGTTAGCCTTTCTGGCCAACGCTTATGACTTATGAGTAGTGTATAATCAAGCTGCTCATAATTAATTATCAAATTAAGATGTTTCTTTAGCTACGGATATGCTTGTTGATTGTCATGTGCGTTTGACCCTGGGGGATTGAGCTGCCAAGAAGTAATGCAGCAAATTCACTCTCAATCGACATTGGTACATCCAGATTATGAATTTGCTTGCAGCAAGCTAATTATGGAAACCATGACCTTATGTAGAGTATTATCTTCCTATTCTATGAACATCATGTCATTCTTTTTTGGGTTTTCCCCTTTTGGTTTCTCTTTTCCCAATATTTATGAATCATGAGCAATATCCTTCATTTCCTTGGCTGTCTTAGTTTATTGTATGTTAAACTTCTTGGGTGGTAAAGGATTAAGGTGAGTTACTCCGGCAGCTTGTGATTGGTTTAATTAATCAATCTGAGCTTCACTTATTGCAAGGGTAAATTCTGTAGTTTCTTAGACAGTGAAAGTTCATTGATACGCAAACGGGAGAAGAAGTTGAAGATAGAACTCCAAATATGAGGAAGAACCTTGAAAGCATATATCAAGGGACATTAAGCTTAGTTTTAAAAAGACATGTGAAGGTTAGGGGAGTATTCAGGCAAAAGTTATACTCAGATAACTGAGGCTTACGATGAGCGGCTCTGGGCCGCTGTTGAGCGAGCCACCTTAACCGCTTCTTGGGCAGAGAAAATCCGGCAAAAACTGAGCATGTAGCCAAAAGTCTTGAACTTTATGTTATTGGCTCTAAAAGTCTATTGTGACTTAGTGCCCGCCTTAGATTCTTCAATTTGGACCCTATTTTAAAAACGCCCTAATGTGTGACTTGAAACTCTAATTTTGGTTCCTTCAGACGTGGAAATCATCGCTGCAAACATTACGAGTGATAGAATTTGCGACTGGTGCCAATAGGCCATTGATGCTTATCCGATTGTGGCCGTGTTCTTTTGAAATGATTGGTGGAAATTATTAGAACTTAAGTTCGCTTAGTTTCCTCTCACAATTTTAAGTCCAGTCTAAAAGAAGAGGGCCTTTGACTGTGATTTCTCATTTCATTCTTTTGGGCTCTGTTTCTGTGTGTTTATTGTCGACTTTTTTCGCCTTTCCTTGTCTTACTAGTTAATATGCGGAGACAATTTTACGTTTGAGCTGAAAGTTACTTTTGCTGCCTCAGTATATACATTATAAAATTTCATGTTTTATTATTTTTTTTAAATACAAATTTTACTCAATTTAGATGTTTTTTTAAGGCAAAATTTACCACAAAAGCCCAATAAAAGTAAAACAAAATAAAAAGGTTGCGCCTCTTGCTTACGAGTTACGAGATGTGCATGCCTTTTTCTTATGCCTCACAACTAGGCTTTAGGGACTCTTCGTGCCTCTGTGTCCCCTCACGTCTTCTGGGACTAAGATGCTAAGGAAATACAACTATTATATGTAAACATAGTATGGTACTTTGGCTCCAAATGGTTTTTTCCTTCATCCTTATCCCAATCAACGCCAAGATAAACAAAGAAGAAGAACACCATAATTGTCCCTCACTTCTTCAGACCTTGGATTTTTAAGCCGAAAGATCCCTAGACAAGCACAAGAGATTCCCGTACTCCACTTCGACAAAGTGCCCCTATGTATGCTGGGAGTTTCTAAGTTTGATAGTTACAGAATTTTGTATATCACTTTAGATGAAGAAGTCTTGTGAGTTGCAGGTGCTTCTTTTGATTCCTGCGCTGACTTATTGCTTTCCCTCACCTTGGTGAGTGTGGCTTGCCCTCACCTTACCCACTTCATCTTTTCCGGCTTTCCTTCCCCACCCCTTCTTATTCTACTAGTTAGACACAACCCAAAACGTTGGGCGACTATGCCTCTTTAGCTGAGAGGTAAAATCATGGAGTGGTGGATCTACCTATTGGAGTGAGAAACTCAATGTTACGTGAGATTTTGTGAACTTGATATATAGAAACCTTTTCCTCCCGTAGCTACCTTAGGTATCTTTTTCTACCTCCTTTAGAAACTAAGGGCCTGTTCTCTTGTGCTTATATTCATTTCGGTTCAGTTATTTTCAATTTAAATCAGTTTTGTTTAGTTCAGTTAATAATGTTCTGATCAGTTCTCTGTTGCTCCGACACCCTGTTTCCCCCGGAGTATCGCATGTCGACTCGACACGACGCGCGACACGACGCTCGACACGCCTGGAAAAAGTGTCGAGTCGCCTACCGGAGTAAGTGTCGGATCTACTCTTCGAGTGTCGTCGACGATTGACACAAGAGGACCGAGAGAGAGAAAGGAGGAGAGAAAAGAAGATGAAAATTCGCAGATCTAGGTTTGAATCGAAAACCTAGATCGATTCAAACCTAGATCTGGAAATTGACAAGGAAATGATTTAAACTACAACAAATTACCATGGGGCTTTTGTTTTAGGGGAGATTCCGAGCCAGATGGTGGCTTCATCTCCGATGAGGAAGTTCACCGGAGCTCCGACCGCCGTTTTAGCCATTCATATCATCTTCCCTCTCTACTGTTAGGCGACAAACAGGAACAGTCGTGGCCTCCCTTCTCTGTTTTCCTTTCTTTTTTTTTTCTTTTTGACTTTTTTTTTAAAGTGTTTTAATTCTTCTAAATATGGGCTGCTAAAAGACATTTTGTAAAAAATGGGCTAGCTATTATTTTTTTCCGACACTTTTCAGATACCCGTGTCTAGAAAATAAGTCAAGACACTCTTTTGACCGTATCGCCGTATCCTCAAAATTTTAGGTCTAGAGTGTCGGATCCTCAAATCCCTACTCGGATACGACACCCGTATCCGAGTCTGAGCAACATAGGTTCAGTTTGTTTGGATCAGTTCATCTATTTTTAGCCGAAGAGAACAGGCTCTAAGCAGTCATGTGATATTCTTCTTGGATATATTCCGATTTTCCATGGACTCAGTAGGCTTTGGATGAGCTCCTGCATTACTGCTATTGTTTTTCGGATCCTTTGTTTCTTTATGTGAACAATATGTATTGTAATGATTTCATTCATCTGTACTTTTGTTTTTTCCTTGTCACATCTTACAGTATTTACTGCTCAATGAAATACTTCCCTTGTTATGTGCATGTGATACTGGTAAAATTTTTTCTTTGTAGATGTTTCAAAATGCAACATTATCTTTTGTGCTTGTGGCTTCACATGGGTGTTTACTTCAATCTCTTTATATCTCTCTCCATGCCCCCCTCTCCCTTTGTTTCAAGTAGTAAAGAAAGGAGAAAGTATACTGTTTCATTTCATCGTTAGAGCTTCATTATGGCTCCTAACTTTTTGATACAATGAATTAGGATAGAGGGCAATGTGGGACCTGTTTTACTGCAGAGTATGCTGACGAGCATGGCCAAAATGTGAAACAAAGTGATTCTCCGTCTGATGTCCAGAAGAGTATATGTTTCAATTGCAAACTTGGTGGAAGACTCTTGTGCGTAGTACTCTCTCTTTTTATTTCTTTCTGCTTTTATCTTTTCCTTTATTCAGCTCTTCTAATGGATTTTGTTGTGGGTTTATGTTGATTTTAACCTCCCATCATGTATGTTCTTTGATTGCTTTTGAGGCAAAGACTCTTTAGTCTCTACCCTAAATCTGGTTATCCCTTTCCTCTGTTCGTTTGTTCGCTGTATATAGATAATCTTGTTGTTTCAATATATATGATTTCCTGCTGTCAAGCAGTTGTTTCCTATTCATGTAGTGGGTTATAATGTAAACATTTTTTGGTGAGGAGTATTCTTTATTCACTAACTCGTGCGTTAAGATATAGCTTATATGCCACTTTTATTTGCTAGTTTGATCCTCTTCGTTTTATCAAAATTTAAAGCTGAATCAAAAACCAGTTGTTGAGATTGCAACATTTGACACTCCCTTTTAACGTCTTGTCATGCTTTTTTTTTTTTTTCCTAAATTGCTATTTAAATATTCCTGCTTACAGGAGACTATTATTGTTCGCCTTCTACAGATTGGTAACTTTTATTGTTATTAATGGGCTGCTGCATTGATGTTGTGAAATGGCTTATGTTTTCTGCAAGGAAGAAATGGCTGAAATGCGTGCAATTGTAAATATTTCAAATATTATTTCTCTTTAATGTAAGTTGAATGACAAGAATCTATTGAAATTGAAAATCGATTCAATTGGATGTTTATTCAACATGTACCCATCAGGGAAGAAAATCGCGGATATCGTCGCGTTCGCGGTAACGGTCGCGATGACGCGGGAACGGCTTGTAACGGTCGAAAAAAGACAAATCTCGGTTGACGCGGCGTGAATTTTATGAAAAAATTCACACAATTAGAATTTTAACCTCAAAATGGCATTTTTGAAGTTGTATAAGTATTCTTATAACTTAATTTGACCAAAGTAATCATATGGGTGGATTACACATATGGTGAATAAAAGATTACTTTAAACATGAGATTTATGTCATATTATATATAAAAATTGATACTAAATCATATATATTACTCAACTTGGAAGCCCATGGTAAGTTTTTCTCCTTTCGTTGGTGTGACCCTATAGTTTTTGTACTACTATGCGTATATTCCCTTTCTTTTTTTGACCAACTTTCATATAGTAACACATGTAACGGGTAAAAAAACGCTCTAATGCGGCGAGCCACCGTTAAGTAACGGACAACGCGGCGAGTTGGACGTGAATTTCATCGCGGGGTTACGTAACGGCGTTTCGCGTAACGGCAAGTTCAAAATCCGTTACATAACGGCCGTTACGTAACGTAACGGCCGAGTTTTGTTTCCGTGGTACCCATAAACCTTTCCTATTAATTTTAATGCTCGGGGTCTGATTTGTGGTTTTGTTTGATGTTTTTGTGCGGGTCATCTTATCCGAGGATTGATATTTGTCTTTTATTTTCCTTAACTCTTTCTTCTTCCTTTCCCCTGCACTGTCCATCTTTCAAATTGCTATTACCAACTATTCATAGGTGATAGGCCACAACTCAATCCCTTCTCACCTGAGTGCTCAAAATTCGAACTATTGATTTGGGAGCCATTGAATTTTCTATTGCTTTATGTTTCGCCCATTGTTCCTTCATCTGTTAGGCCATAAAATTGAGCATGGATTGTCTTTAATCATGAAGGGCATGGAGGCGCGCTCCCTTTATCCCCTTCTCTCTTTTATTGGTCACACCTACTCTTGAAATGCTGAAATTCATCTTCTTAGATAAAACCCCACAACCTTTGAAAATGAAGTTGTCAAAGACCCCTCTGTTTTTTACTCTTATTTGTCAGATGCTGAGTTTTTCTTCCGCTGATCGTTTTTGGTGAAACCCTAGTTGTTGCTTCTACGGACATCACTCCAAATTTTTTGACCATGATGAGCCACATGTGAGTTCAATTTCGTCAAGATATGTGCCGAACTTCTTATCTTCTTAGATCTTCACAAAAGTAGATCTTCTAACGGACTTTATTCATCGTGGGATCAGCCCCTCATCACTGAGACCAGTATCATACATAATCTGAAGCCGTTCTTTTTAAGATAGTTATATCCTGCATGGTGGGATTTAGCTTTGATTTGAATCAAGTTGATAACTGAGGTTGACATTTCTTCTGAAAGAAACCATAGATAAAAAGAAGAGGACAGCGAGGAACTTTGGAGAAAAGAGGGGGGACATAGCGTGAGAGGGAAAATTAAATTGTTTTTGAACATTCGGAATCCTGGGTGAATGCTCTAGCGTCCTTTATCCTTCCTTGGGGCCTTTTTAAACAGTTTTTTCCTTTGTACTTCCTCCGTTCCTTAATAAGTGACACACTTGTATAGTGTTTACTATTTACAGTTTAGACTTTAATTAATATCAACTTTTTATAATTTTTACTCATTGATAATTATAGATATTAATGTTTAAAATAATGCATTGGTTAGCATGAAAACATGAAGTGTGTCATTTATTAAGGAACGAGAAGTATATTTTTGTGTTACTGTACATCTGCTGGACCGTTTGCTGTTCCTTTTTGCGCGTATGTATGAAATATGGGGCTTCAGCTTTTGTGTGGTCCATTTTGTGTTCTTTTAAGCTTTAGGGCTTTTTAATATTCTTTTGCAGCTTTCGGCTGAGCCTTGCTGTCTCTGTAAACTTGCTAAATTTTATGATTATTGAAAGTTTAGGTTATGGTTTTATTTCTCATGCTTGCCTTTTTTTCTTTCTATTTTGCTTTGTTTTAGGCAATGTGGTGGAAAAGGGTGCAGAAGAAGTTATCATCCTGCATGTTCATTGAATCTTGAGGACGATACATATATTCTAAATTGGTACTGCTACGAGTGCACTAAGAAAAGGTTGGCCCATGGTGTCCATTCAGTTTCTCAAGGCATAGAATCGGTTTTGGGTGTTAGAGAAGTGGAGCTGTCGAATTCTGAAGGTATTAATAAATAATCTCATACTTAGGTCGAACTTTAGCGTAATGGGGACCATGTTATTCACAAAATCCTTCCAATGTCAGCGGAATATGTGTTTTATTGACCTCTTAATCTTATGCTGCTTATGCTGAAAGTTCTAAGGAAGAATCATACCGAGTTTCTTTTTCTTGATTTAACTTAAGATTCCAGATGCTTTACATGATAGTCTGTCTGTTTCAGGTAGAGATAAACAAAAACAGTGCTTTGTCAAATATAAAGGTCTTTCTCATATTTATAATCGCTGGGTACCGGAGATAGAACTGCTTCATGAAGCCCCAGAACTTCTATCAAATCTTGGAACACTAAAAGAGGTATCCATGACATCTCTTGGCTTTCTGCAACTATTGTTGGTGACATGTGAATCAGAATTGGGCACTGTACCAGGTGTTCTCTTCAAATATCTTTTGTCTATGATACTATTTCTTTGAACAAACTTGACTTTCTCCAGGGCAGACAGTGGAATCGAGCTTGGGCTGTCCCTCATCGTTTACTGCGGAGAAGAGCTATAATTATTGACGGTCATTATGCCAAGTCCGTTGATCAAGAGGTTAGCCTTGAATCAAACAGCCAACACGAGTGGCTTGTAAAATGGTGTGGTCTTGACTACGATCAAGCTACATGGGAATCGGAGGATTCTTCATGCTTTAAGAAACCTGAAGCTCAACAGCTGATTGAAGAATATGCAGCACGTCATAACAAGGCGAGGAAGACACTATTAAATGGAAGCAATGAGGTTTGTTTTTGCATTCCTTAAAATTTCGTCTTTATCAAATTGGTTAGGTGTTGGTGACCTAAGAACAATTATGGACTTCCTTCTATCTGCACTAATGAGCTTTTGTAATGAAGGAAAGTGATACTGCGAAAGGAATATCTATCCTTTCAGGCACCTTTTGTTTAGTGTTTTCCGGGATGCGGGACTTCCGGCCGAACTCCGGTCCGGAAATTTCGTACGGAACGGGGAGGAAACGCGACCCAGGTTGCTGACGTTTCCGTTCTGATTCTTTGATGGCCATTTCCTCTTATTGTCGATCTAAATTGAAGAACCCTAAATTTAAAAAATCCTAAATCGAAATTTGATGCATGTTTTGGATTTGATGCAAAGAAATTGGGGATTTTAGCATTGATGGTAATTATTTGGTGTATGGAATTTGGTTTTAGTGTTCGTTTTCTTTTTGATAATTTTAGGATGTGGTTTGAGAAGTCCAAGCCTTCACGCTCAGTGAAGGTGATGAAGATTAGCAGAGAAGAGAAGTGTGCGAAGTCGTTGCAATCTTTGATTTTAATTTTTTTTTTGAAATATTTATACCTGTCTGTCATGTTTGTTGTTGCTTTTTTAATAAACAATGTAGATTTTTGCTATTTTTTCAGTTTTTGTTCATTATGTTACTGGGTGTCCCTTGGACTTGTTTGGGGAAGGTAAAAGATATAATGAAGATTGCCTTGGATTAGTAGTATCCATCTAAATTCCTAGTAATGATTTCTTGGTTAAATAAATTATAATTAGATTTTTGTCTTTTTAAATTTCTTGATTATAAAGAATATAGGTAAACCACAAAGTAAATTTCTTTGAATTTTATTATAAATTTTGAACAACTAAGTAATGCAATTTCATTCATCGACTTATTAAAAAACTCATGCAGTACCCTACGTCTCCGAAACTCTAAATTAATGTTTCCGTTTCCCGTATCGAACTGTATTTCATTCCAGGTGACGTTGCTTTTGTTATCAGAACATGTTTTCATATCTCGCCTATGTATGTTTCAGGTCTATTTATAAATTATGTGCGACGGTTGGTGTATAGTTTGAGCTTCTATCCAATACCTTTAATTGGTGTTATCCTTCTTTGGGTTAATGCTCATGTCTGGTTTTGTCGATCAATTATTTGTAGGTTCAAGAAAAAAGAAAGGCATCGCATGTCAAACTTGGGAAACATTCAGTTGGAGGAGCTGACAGTTTCTATTTGTACTATGTCAATAAGCTCCGTGATTATCACCATAAGGGGCATAATGCCGTTCTGCTAAATGCGCAGGTGTGCTTGAGTTTCTAAAATGCGACTGTTTCACCTTGATTTCTTACGTCCATTGTATTTCTTTTTGGGCCTGTGGATGATATGACACTTGGTTAGATGCTTCCCCTTTGACGTCACCTTATCAGCCTCGTGGTTCTCAGGTTATCTCAGTGTCACATAATTCGCTGCCCCTGCGATTTTCGAATTAAGTCGCTCGTTCCAATTTGTGGTTCATTTTCGAACCAAATCGCTGCAATTCACGAATTGGAACGAGTAATTTAGCGTATTGATTTCTCTTAAACCGAAACCTAGATCTGAAATTTGAAGAGAAATTACTCTTACATCGCTGATTGAGAGAGGAGGATCGAGAAGATGAGAAGAAATTGTGAAATTAGGGTTAGTTTTCGAACCCTAGAATTTAGATCTGAAATTTGTGAAGAAATTTGTTTAAAATAGTATAAATTACCTTAGGGCTTTTGTTCTACTTGGAATTCTGTGCAAGATGACGGCTTCATTTCCGGTGAAGCTGTCACCTGAGCTCGGCGGAGTTGGTCGTTTCTACCTCCAGTTTGTCTGATGGTGATGTGTGATGGTGACTGAAGAGTCATGGTCTTCTCCCTCTTTTTAAAATATTTTTTTCACTTTCTAAACCTAAAGTGTGAGCATGAGTCACGAGGTTCTCTCTCTTTTTATTTTTTATTTTCACTTTTTTTTAAAGTTTCTAACCCAAAGTGAGAGCATTAGTTAGGTGCATATTTCTAAATGTATTGTATTTTTTGGCAGAAACTAAATATGTTGGAAGTCTGAGCTATATATATAATTAGACATCCTTAGGCTTTTTAATTTAATTATTTTTTCATCCTTACTTTTTAGCGTACCGAAATCACCTATCGAACCGAATTCACCTAGGGCTAGCGAATTGTTCCCGAATTCGTTCCGCGTTTTGGAGTGTTCCGCGAATTATGTGACACCGGGTTATCTTATGATAAATCGTTTTTTAATGTGAAATGTTACTATAATTGGTCTTATTTTTTATTTGTCTTCTTCGGGTATGAAATGTTGTTAGAGGACACACGGTCTTCCAAATTATCTTGATAAGGGATCTTTTTTCTGTTTTCTTAAACATCATTGAGTGGTTTGTCTCGTATCGATCTTTGGATATGAAATGTGACCATGTATTTTACTCTTATATTTCAAGGACTCTTGGTCTTCCAAATTATCTTGATAAGAAAACTTTTTTTCTGTTTATGTTAAAAAAACATTGTTAAGTGGTTTGTCTCGTATTGATCTGAATACTAGTGTATTTTGTTGGACATAGTCTGTAGAAAACTCGAGCGCAATTTTCTGGCTATCTACTGCTTGCCTTTTCATTTGGAAACATTTTCAATCGTTGTTTTTCCTTACAAGAACATCTTATATCTATATGTTTACATTTCTGAGTTAGGTACTCTTTTTAAGTGTTAGTTTTGCTTCAATATGCTTGATCATTGGAGAAGATTCCAGTTCATGGTGGCAATTAGGGTTATGGCCTGCCTTAATGAATTTTGATTTGTATCCAATCTTCCCTTAAATTAAAAGTTTGGAAGTTAGGTTTTGTTGATGTAAGTTGGATTGTATTTCAAAGATTATGGGTGTATCTGCAAATGTTTTTTGGAGACCTAAACATTGAACAACTATGATGCTCAGACTGGTCAATCAGCCCATGTAATCTGTGTTGCCATGACACTATGTGGGTACAGATGGGGGATTTGCATGAGACTTTTAGAAAGATAAAATGGATACTGCTCCTTGATTATTGTTTCACTTGCCCAGGAACAATTGCTTTCACTTTGTTTAATAGTACTCAATACATGGTACAGGTGGTGCGATGGACTAGGTTTTGCCGTTGCCGTCCTATTTTTATTCCGTCTTTGAGGTTTGGGGGTTGTAGAGAATTGTTATATGAAGCAGTATGTGCGTTGTTTTCCACATTGAGAGTTGCTGTATTGATGAAATGATTTGTCCCTTGCTTTTCTATATAAATTTGTGCTTGTTTTCGAGGTTGGGATGCTGTAGAAAATTGTTATGTGAAGCTCTATGGGTTGTTGAGTTTTTCAAATAGAGACCTACTACTATGGAGATTGAAATGATTTGGCCTGTTTCGAATTCTGAACTGTGAATTTCCTCGTGGCCAAGTTTTCTTGACTGTATGATCTCGTGATTTTTAGAAGATAACTTCTTAATTGCTTCTAAGGGTCTGTTTTGTTCTTGTAATCTTTGCTTGAATGGGTTTTGCAGGATAGATTTGTGATAGTGGTCTATCTTGTTTCATCTTTGGTGACAAATGTTTGTCGGCCTTTTCTCATCATCACTACACATGAATCTCTTTCGTCTTGGGAGGCTGAGTTCGTGCGCTTGGCAGCATCTATCAATGTTGTGGTTTATGGTGGAAATGCAGATGCACGCTGTATAATAAGAAGTCTGGAGTTCTATAAAGATGATGGCCAAGTGATGCTACAAGTACTTTTATCTACTGTTGAAGCCATTGCTGAGGTATATGAACATGGATAATGTGATTTGTGTAGTTTGTACTCCACTGGGAGAATAAGGTGAATTTTAAGACTGACTCAGGAAGGCGTCTTTAACCTCAAGGGTCATTTTAAGCTTCATTATATATAGATCATTAGCCTTCTTAGTAGTGACTCAAATGAACGATGTATATTATCTCTAGAGAGAGAGAGAGAGACGAGTTCATGTGGGAAGGCTTCTTTGTTGAGAAGTGAGAAGAGGTATAACTCTAATGAACAAGTGATATTACTGAGATAACTCTAATGAACAAAGTCAATTTTTTTTTCCCGGTTTTTTATTATTATTTTGGGACTCGGATCTTTTTTTTTGGTATAACTCTAAGGAGAAGTGCTATAACTAAGTAGTGTTATAACTCTAAGTTCTTCTCACATCTCATCACAAGGGCCTTCTTACTTGTTTTTGACTCTCTCTCTCTCTCTCTCTCTCTCTCTATATATATATATATATATATATATATCTGTGCTATCATTGTAATTTGTAAGTAATGACCCTCTTGTTTCCTGGTCACTTAGCATGTGTTGGTTTTGCTCGGAGATGGACAGTTACCATCTCTAGTGTTTTGTCTTTCTCTTGTTTATAACTCCTAAAATCATGATCATCGGCAATATTTGCTACATAGATTAAAAGGTGTGGGCTTGCTTTGCAAATTGGTAATGATTGTCGTGCTTATGTGCTCTTCCCTCCTATAAACACATAGATGGTACTGTTTTCTTTGGTTTAACATAATTCATTAGATGTGCTTATGCAACTTTGGTATCTGCTGTTTTTTCAATTTTTCTTTTTTGAGTTGCCTTTTTGGTCTACTGGTTTCATGGATAATGACATCGAAAACAATTTTTTCCTATTCTGTGTTAGTACTTTGTTTTCTTGGAATCTGTTTCAACATCATTCTTAGCTATTGAGTACAGGTATGTATCGTAGAAAGGTTATCTCCACATTGCTGTATATATGGTGGACATTAGGGCTGTCATTTCTGTGAAATGAACCTCAAGCACTCCTATATTGTTTCCGGACAGCAGAGTAGCATTAATTCATTTATTCATATTTTGCTACCTTATTTTTGTTTGTCTTCTCTCGGCCCACTTTGTCGTCGTGGATTTGAGCAAAAATCTACTTGTACATGAATTGCGGTCTGTACTTATTAGGTTTGAATTGTTGTGATGTTAATTAATTAGCTTAAAAGGGCTTGTAAAGCATGCTGATATTGCATACAGGATGTCGAAGAGCTGAAAGGCATTGAGTGGGAAGCTGTTATCATTGATGACTGCCAGCAGTCCTGTATATCAGCTCATTCTGGTTGCATCATGAATATGGCTACTGATTGGAGGTTTCTTCTTATGAATACTCAATTAGAGGTACATTTACTAACGCTGTGACATGCCACTAGCACAAGACTTAGTCTAGAAGAGCAGAGTGAGCTGAGTCTGGTACAAGCATTTGCTGACAATTATATTGAATTTGCAGGATAATATAGCTGAGTATCTCAACATTTTGTCTTTGCTGGAGCCTGGTGGTAGTCTAAATGAAAACCCTGGATTGGTTGCTAATTCCAATGAAGACATCAATGTCTTGAAGGATAGATTGTCCCTTTTCATTATTTGTGCAAGCTTTCTTGAATACTGGGTTCCTGTGGAAATCTCTAATCTCCAGCTTGAACAATATTGCCATTCTATACTGTCAAAATCATCCGTACTGCGCTCATTTGTGAAAAGTGATCCTGTTGGCTCCCTCCGTGAGATTCTTATTTCGTTACGGAAGGTTAGATATTATAGAAGGACATGTAAAATTCAGTAATATGCTTATATGTTTGCTTACCTTTTAACATGTATGATGCTCTTAATATGGTGTGCATTATGACCTCTATTGTTTAGGAATTGAAAAGAAGGGTCTGTATCTATCTTATAACATGTTAGTATATTGACTTAAAGTTTACAATATGTAGTGTTGTGACCATCCGTACATTGCGGATCTGTATCTACAAGGTTTACTTGCTGAAGGAATTACCCAGGATGCTCTGATGGAGTTGGGTATTAGAGCTAGTGGAAAGTTACATCTTCTTGAAAAACTTCTGTCAGAGTTGAAGAGTCAACAACGGAAAGTTCTTATACTTTTTCAGGTACTTAATGTTTTTGTTCAAATGATGTTTTCCTTGCCCAGAATTCTGCCCCCAATCAAAGTTTTTCATCTAGACATGAAATGATACTAATGCTGTAACACCCGCTTCACGAGTGTAGATTTAAGCCATTGAGCAAATTAGTTTTTTCTTTCGTAATTCCCTTAGCAGTCATGGAGTTCTTGAATCTTGGTCACATCACCGCTTCGTGAAGATTTTTGAGCTTTATAAGCAGTGAGATATTAGGTAGCTAATGTCGCAAACCATGTGCGTTTCCAGTGAGATCCTCTTTTTGCCCATGCTTTAACTGACATCTAGGTTACTGATAGTTTTTTGACCGCAATTCCTTGCTAAAAGGATTAAACGTGTATTGTGATTGACAAGTTTGTTTGGATCATATCCAGTGAGATGGAATGGTATTTAAACTTTTCTTTACTCAATGAGATTATCTACTTTGTTTGGAAAATTAAGGTTTTTTTTTTTTGTAGTATCTATGAATTAGCAACACAAACTTGTATGAACTGGTCTTAAATATTTTCTCACACCTCTCGATTGAGTTTTCTCAAGTGTTGGAAAAATCTTACTGTATGAGTGTATGAGATATTTTTTCCTATTAGTTTTTATCTTGTTTGCAGTATCGCCGAAGTTTTTGAAACTCACGAGATATGTAGCATTTGATGAATAAATAAGTAAATTGTATGCATGTGCTTAAATTCCGATTTTATATGTTATTAATTTAAATTGTAAAGTAAATAAATGTCCATTTGCAGTTATGCACTTACTGACATTTGCTTACTTTTCATCTGTGTAATTTGTTTTGACAATTGGCAGCCAACTGGTGGTTCTGCAAGGGATACTACAGGCAATATTCTTGATGATTTCCTCCGTTGGCGATTTGGTTCAGATTCTTATGAACATGTTGAAAGTGGGTTAGCCCCTGCAAAGAAGCAGGCTGCTTGCCATAAATTCAACACTGTGAGAGAAAGATCCTTTTTTTTACTGGAGACACGAGCTTGTAGTCCGAGCATTAAACTTTTGTTGGTGGATGCTGTTATCATATTTGATAGTGACTGGACTCCTCTTAATGATCTAAAGGCACTTCAAAAGATCACGGTAGATTCAAAGCTCGAACAGATAAAAGTCTTCCGGTTGTATTGTCCTTATACCGTGGAAGAGAAAGTTCTTATCCTTGCAAAAAATGCTATGAGTCTTGACAGCACTCTGCAATCTATTATTCCAAGCACTAGTCACTTGCTTCTGATGTGGGGTTCCTCAATTTTATTTTCGAGGCTAGAAGAGTTTCATCAGAAAACATTCCGTGATCGTAAAGAAGATATTGTTTTCGGGTCTTCATTGTTGTCTGGTGTTAGTCAAGAGATTATTTCTCTGTTTCAAAAGCGTAAAAGCATCAATTCTACTAAGTATATATCAGTAGCCCGACAAATTGGTGGATGTTATACTAAGTCTATATTTTTGATGGGAGAGCAGAAAATTCAGCTAGAAGATGAAATGCCACCACATGTATATTGGACGAAATTGTTGGAAGGAAAGCAGCCTCAGTGGAAGTTTCCTTTAGGTTCACCTCAGAGAAGTAGGAAAAGGGTCCATTATTATGAAGAGTTGTCGTCAGAAGTTCAAAGTGATGAAGCAGCAAAGAGGCGCAAGACTACCGATAGCACTAAGATAGATTCTTCTTCTCGACAAGCTGAGTCGAGACTAGAGAAACAAAATGGCAATAAGGAACATCAAAGTATGGCTTTAAATAATGATTTGATGGCCTTGAGTATAGATTTATGTTAATTATGCTCTACTTAATTTATAATGTTGTTACATGCAGCAGAAAAATCTGGAAATGCCCAAACCAATAACTTGGAATCCATGAGAAACAATGACCCCATTTCTCATAAAAACATTGGTCCTACCTCGTCTGTCGTGACCAATGGTATCTTAGAGGCTCCTGCAATTGCTGATTTTGATGAGATAAAGAATTTGCATAGCGAGCAGAGGGGTCTTTTTGAATTGTTGAAGCCAACTATATTACGGCTTTGTGAAGCTCTGCTGCTTGAGGTATGCTTTCTAGTTAGGGAAATCATGATTTTTTTATGAAAATTTGTAGCTTTTTGGTTGATTGAGAATGGTTGATGGGCTGTGGTAAACCAAGTAAGATGATTAGGGGGAAATTTGTAGTGTTTTGCTTGTTGTTGATATTGCCTAAGATGATATATCATGACTAGAATGATGTGTTTTGCGTCTAGTTCCTGCCTAATTATTGGTGATTTTGCTGGTAATTTGCTGTTTTCATTTGGTCAAGGGCATCTTCTTGAATCTTCATGCATTGCTGTTAGTCAAAAACTTGGTTTTTCAGCTACTCTTGCAGAGTTTAGTGGTCTTCATAGATTAGGGAATGACGTATCTTAGGCTATGAATTTGCTGACCTCTTTTTTCTTTAGTCGAGCCAGATACTACTGATGCTTTTGGATGTATATGAAGACCTCTCTTTAGACACTTTGCTATCAGTGTTTTTCTGTTGTATCTTTGGATATTTAAATTACGTCCTCTAAGCAGTTCTTGCTGACTTCCAAAGTATTGGCATACAAGTCCCTATTGAACATTTGTTATTTTTTTAATTTTTTTTTTCAATAACTAATAAAAAGTTAGATTAGACGCACCAAGGGAGTGTCACCCATTTACAAAAGGAGGGCCAATGGAAAAAGAGCTCAAACCCTCGACCATCGAGCTTTTGTGGAGCAATTCATCAAGAAAACAAGTAACTCTCAGTTACTAAACCCTCCAGGGTTTTTCCACTCGAACCATAATTCATAGCCTAAGATACAAGGTGAATGCTGTGGTCAGTGCTTTAGTTATCTTTTTCGAAGATGACCATCGTTCTGTCATGCTTGATGCTTTCCTCTAATTTGCTGGCCTGTGTGGTTTCTGTTGTTCTTTTTCCTTTTCTCCCTTTTCACTAATTTGTATAATGTCTGTTTGGATTTGAGTTGCGTGGCATTGAAGTTATTGTGTGGCATTTTGGTAAGACCTCATATGAACTTGTAAGTCTATATGCGTGGCAGGTTATTCTAGAGCTAGAATGACCTATATTTCACGGCATCACACACTCATGCGCATGTATATATGTCTGAGCGTGTAAACTGAAGGGAAACAATATTTTATCAATACTCTATGTGAAAATCTAGGTTGGTCTCACAATGTTTTCTTATATTTGTGTGGCCTTTAAACTGTAGGATTTGTTTCATAATGCTTGCAACCATGCTCTTTCATACACAGTTTTGGAGAATAACAGGCAAGGTGTGGGGAGAATTTAATTTAATTCATCTTCACACTTATGCATTCAATCAGTCTCATTATCAGTGCTTAAAATTTTGATTATTTTGTCCGTCTTCCTTGTCGATCATTCTCCTAATACTGTGGGAAGGAGGTTGGTTGAAAGTAGTTTGACATGGAGGTAGTATTTTTGTTTTTGTGTGTCCCCAAATTATGATGGTATGCCAATGTACTAAAATTTGTAGAATCTCCACATTGACCACTTGGACCTATACTTGTATCAGTTCCCAACTAGTCTAGGTAACATAATGTCACCGTCTGATTGTTTGACATGTGGATGTATGGTGCACCAGTGCCTATTGGAAGCAAGAATGTGAACCTAACATAGATTGGGGCTTGGGTGCAGTTGTGGGGGCACAAACAAAATTGAGTTGGGCGGTGAGTTTGCTTGGGAGACAATTGAAAGGAGTAAGTTTCATTAACATAATAGCCAGAGACGATGCTTGAGTCTTCACATACTCATTTGCTAACAGAAACAAAGATGCGAAAAATAAATTTATTCTTTCATTCATCTATATCCCACAAAGTGGCTTATTTACAAGTTTTTTTTTTCAACACCGCATCACCATCTGCGTAGAAGCATACTACTGGATCTAAATTAGAGATAGGTCACACGAAAGGGTCCACAAGCATAAAGTACTTGACAAGCATGGCTCACCGACTACATGTTAAAGTCTAGTATGAAATGATAGGTTGGTTTCTAAAATAAAAGCCTACGGCCTCCTGTATAGAAGCCTAATACTAGATCTCAATTCAAGAACGGTCCACACATATAAATTACCTCACGAGCATGGCTTACCGACTACATGTCAAAGTATATCATGAATTGGCTGTGTGCTTTTAACATAAAAAATTCATGTTTATATCACTCCATCGAGAGCCTAGTTGTGTGTCCATTTAACTAATGTTAGGATTCTCTGTCATCTTTCACTTATTGGCTGAAAAGAATTAGTCGGAGAGAGACACTTGAGACTGGACAATTGTTCTACGATAAAATTTGGATTTGTAAGTGTTGTTTTTTGGCTATTACCTTTTAAATTGGTATTCTCTTCTTTTCACTTTTTTAAAAGGCTGTGTTGCTTTCTAGTCTCTGGCATAGAAACACGTGTTTGGAGTGCTCTCGCTTTTTCTGGTGTTAGATAAGTCATGTCTGGATACTCTCTTTAATTTATAATGCTCCCTTTTTTTGCATTTCATTCTTTTTGGTTGCCACCAAGTTCTTTCTAGGTTTGAAATATATGTCAGAAGTAGGTGCATTGGTTTACTATGTTTGAGTGCTTCAATGTTCCAGAGTCGTGATTTAGGTATTGAACCCTTATCAGTCGATTTGCACCCCACTTTTCCACCCACCATAGTCTCTTAGTTTGCCTAAAGAGTAAAGAACCGTATGGTCTATAAGCTTAGTGATTCTGATGCAAAGAGCCAATGTGTACTCATTTAGGATCTGTAAGGGGACTTAATACTTTCTGGAATTCTGTTTGACGAATCAGCTGCTATCAAAACATCTGGTGAAGCTGTTTCGAATTGGTCTAATTTATATCATATTGAAAGACTATGCTGTTTAAGATAAAACAATGTGTCATAAATAACTATAATTTGCCTCAACATTTGTTTATAAAGGCAAAACCGTCAGGTTTTATTTGGTGGAACTCTTTCTAATTGTCCTAAGCTATATTTGAAAGAATTTGCTGCTCAAGAAAAGGCAATGTATTCTAAATAATTATAGTCTGCCTCAACATTTGTTTACTAAGGCAAAACCGTCAGTTATTTCCCATAGAGGGTAATGTTAATCTGCATCTTATTTTACATCTACTAATACTTTTAGCTGATTACACAGATTATGTTTGTAACCTTGTAACACTGTGTACTTGACTTTTGTACAGGATGATGGGAGGAGATTGGTTGAGCAATTTCTTGAATATCTCGTACAAAATTATCGAGTCACCAGAGAGCCTGAGATTAGATTACAGGCTTTCCTACTCTCAGTGGTATGTACTGGCTCCAATGCTTTTATGTTTCTCGTGGTTGGAAAATTCCCCTTTAGATGCGTCCCTATCTTTAGACCTTGTCATTCATATTAATCTTTTCCTCTTCTTGTCATTTCAATATTGGTTTATCTTTGAGGCATTATGTTTTTGATTCTCAAGTTTGCCCTGAATGTCGTCTTGTCCTTGTTTAATATTAGATCTTGTGGATGTTGAGCTAAAGAATTTGTTCGTTTTTATTCTAACCCCTGAGATTGGGTGTAAGATTATTTTGGAAATCTTAGTTCCTTAGGGTTTTGTGTGGAGGTTAGTTATAGGGCTAGCATACATAGGAGTCTAATGAGCTTAGATGCTCTATAAGCATATAGTGTTAATGCAAGTAGGATCGTTTAAACAGATTGGTCTTGCATCATGTGTTTACAACCTGTGGCTGAGTTCTATTTCACCATGGTTAGGCAAAGGGTAGTCGATAGGGTTCACACGTGTTACTCTTTGTTAGATGGGTGAGGGGTCTTATATCCCTAGATAGTTTATGGTGGAATATTTGGGGTTAATCTTATGAAATTGGGTGTTATGGCCATTAGATTTTCCAATAGATTACATGGATGAAAGAGGTTTTGCTTCTAATGAGGACATTATATTACACTCAATTAATGTTAATGTTGTATCTCTGTGCTATGAATTAGCGTAGATTGCCGAGATTATGGACTGAAAAAGAGATTAAAGGAAGAACAAGTAGGGATATGATTGTATTTGATGAAAATCACCTATTACACCCTCACCAATCTTTCCAGAGGAAAGGCACTCTCCCAATAAAACCTACTAACTACTTTTCCACAATATTCAACATGCTTCCCCTTTCCGTGATTTCCTGTATTTATAAGATTTCTTCTCTACTTGCTTCTCTACCTTATTCCTCAAGCTAGCCTCTAACTAACAAATTATGCCCCACCTTCCCTCCTAGGCCAGTTCATTACAATACCGGCTGCAGAAACCTCCACCTGTTCCTCAAGTTAATTGATTTATCAATGTCACTTTTACCAGCTTCCGGTGCCTATCTTTAGAAGGTTGTGGTTGCATAGATTACAAAGGGGATTGTGGTATTAATTTTGTGGGTTATACACTTATACTTTATAGTAAAAGGGGTTATTGAGTGATTTGGTGTGGAAACATGTACTTCAGTAGGTTAGCATATTCGTGAAGTTGTGGACTTGGGTATAGAAGCATTGGGGTTGAATATTTTGATGGGGAAGTTGGATGAACTAGTAGTAGGTTGGTCAGACTATGGGGCTGGGTGAATCAGGGGGGCTTTGAATTGAAAGCTGAGTGGAGTAATTTGAAAGCTGAGTGGAGTAATTTACAAGTAAAATGGGGCGATTCCTGAAGTGGACTAGGTATTTCTGTAATTTGGGCTGGGCATGGAAAAATGGGCCTGAAGTTTTTAAACCCAGCTAAAGGAATTAAAGGAAGATTGGGAGAGAAACAAGCCCCTAGAGAGCTTGTGTATCCTTTATTATGCTGTTTTCCAGTTTATTAATGCAAAATCATCATCTTCTTCCTTGAATCTTTACATTTCATAACTTAAATTCTATCCAATCTAGGAAAAATTTGTGTTACCCACTCGCTTTCTTCCTTCCTTCCTTCCCCTTCTTAGTTTGAAGGAGAAGTGTTGGAACAAGGGCAGTATATCCCAATTCACATGCTTGATTTATTGCATGCATTTCTGTACTATCCGACTTCTCAAAATATTTAATTTTCATTTATCTCGTTAGACCCATATGCTGAAGCACTGGCAATTTTTGGCGCTGTGCCTTCCTTTTTTTTGATAAATTCTTATTTGGAGACTAATGTGGCATTGCTTTGGCTGGAGTTGATATTTGACGTGTATATCTTTTCAAATGGATAAATGCATTCTTGGTGGAAAAGTGCATGTGCAAAACTGCATGATATCTCTTGCCAACCATATACAGGAAATGGGAAATTTTTTCTAAAACGTTTTCTGTCAAAATCACTTTTGTATTACATAATCTGGAGTCATATGGTGATTTCTGTAATTCAAGACGGTTTGTGCTAGTATCATTAGAAGATATGTGGATCTTTTGAATGGTAAAGCTGTTTTATGTTTCTCCTACGCCTCTGGAGTTTTTGGACTGTTTTGAAATTTTCTCTTCTGCTCATTTTAGTTTGTTGTCTGAAATAGTGCTGGACTGCAGCCGAGGAGCTGAAGAAGGAGATTGATCACAAAAAGTCGCTTACCATTGTCAGAGAAAAGATGCGATTCAAATGCTCCGAATGTGAGGCTGAGGATATATATTCAAAGTTGAAACCAAAAATGGAAATGTTTTCATGTTTGGGAATCCAGAATATGCATTCTACTGGTGATTCTTGCTTAGCCGTCTGTGATGTAAGGAGCATATCAAATGCGAATATTGTGGAATCACCACCAGGTAATCTAAAAAATGTAGCTGTAGAGCTTCAAGAAAGTTCACTTGGTGTAGACTGCTTGAAGAATCAAGGTCTTTCACCAAGACAGACAGAGCAAGGTTTTGAGAAATGTACAAAGAAGGTGGAAAAGGAATGCGGCAAACAATTGGAGAGGCTGAAGAACAAGCACAGTGAAGAACTTGAAAAATTTGAGAAGTCTTGGGAGGATAGGAGGATGAAGCTAGAAAAATGGTGTAAAGTGGAGTCAGCTGCTATTCGTGTTACTCACGCTAATTCTTCAGTTGGCATTGATAAGTTGAGAGCCTTGGATAATGATTATGCTAAGAAGAGGGAAGAGCTAGAAAAGCAAATTTTTATCTGCCGTAAAGAACTGGAATCTAGGCAGCAGATTGAAAGGGAGAAAGAACTGAAGAGTGTAGCGAGGTATATGGAACGAGTTAAATCCCTGGGACATCATATGGGGTTGGAGGAGTCTCATGCTAGAAATGGAGTAGAATCTCAAGTTACGGAGCCAAATGGAGGAGGCAAAGACTTAAATGTAACTGTGTGTATCAATGGGTACCTGCCGAAGCAGCAATCTCCTGAGAGACAAGCATTTAGGATACCAGAGGTTGATACCAATTCAATAGTTCCTCCATTTGCCGAGAATTTGGAGAATACAGATAGGCAGAGAATAAGCTGCACGAATGATAATTCTACAAGTAACTCAGATGATGTAGAAGCATCTAAGGGAGCTTGTACTAGCACATGTTCACCAGAACAACCTCGTGATTCTACTGGACAGGCGGAGAAAGATACCAACCAAATGGAAGACGCTGTAACAGATAGGTCAACTGCTCTAGCAAGAAACCAAACTAGTTCAGCCAGCGCAACGGGGCCGTTACTCTCCGCAGTTTGTTCGTTTGCAAAAGAGCTAACTGCTGACATAAACCAGGTCTACTGATTTTCTATCTTTAAAGTGTCAGGAGTAATAGTTTCTCCATTCACTTAATTTCTACTCCTGTTCCCTTCTTGATTGCACTCTTGTATACCTAGGTACACTGCTTGCACTGATGCATAATATTCTTCATAGCTTCCCTCTAATGTATAGGTTCCTTGAGTCAGACATTTATGGTGGGTATCTTTGTAGTTGAGTCTCACTCAAAGTCTCAAACTGCTTCTCAAAACCATCATCTGATATCCAAGCCTTAATGGTAGCACTCACCCCTAGCGCAGTTGGCTCCTTTACTGGCATTTGTGTAATGAATTGGTTTTCTCAACCCAGCTCACTACTAATCAAAAGAACTTTCAACAACTCACAGG
Organism: Patellifolia procumbens; assembly: GCA_947645195.1. Lineage (NCBI taxonomy): Eukaryota > Viridiplantae > Streptophyta > Magnoliopsida > Caryophyllales > Amaranthaceae > Patellifolia > Patellifolia procumbens. Next base: position 7,379,864 of record CANSGD010000016.1, read on the forward strand.
AGAGCAAGCAATGAAATAATCAGCAATTAAAGAGATAAGCTAGAGAAGGCAGAGGAAGCTTTTTGTATTATAAGTTAAGGCATTCGAGAGGCCAAGATCTCTCCCAAAACAAGTGAAAACAATACAAATTTCTGCACACCCTCTCTCCTAACATTCCTCTCCTTTTATACTAACCAACTCTGCCATTCTAGACTAATTATTCCTTCTGCATAATATTCCTTTTGCATAACTGAATTATAGATGATGTGCCCATAGTACCCTCATGCTGGTGTCCCCTTCTTATTTCTTCTTGCATATGTCAGCAAAATAGGTGGCCTGGGTTGCTTCATTACATTACCCCCGGCCCAAAGTCTCACCTTGTCCTCAAGGTGAAAATCCGGGAAGCGGTGTTGGATTGAATGGAACTCTTCCCACGTGGCCTCAAACGTTGGAATATTGAGCCACTTAATTAAGACTTCAGTGTCACTGTCATTTCCATTGCCCACAGTCCGCACCTCCAAGACCTCTTCAGGTTCAGCCACCCATTCCAATTCCTCAGTGAGTTGTGTGGGTATATTGGCTGATACAGGAGTAACGCCAACAGCCCTTTTCAACTGTGATACATGAAAAACCGGGTGAATTTTACTCTCCGGAGGTAAATCCAGCTTGTAGGCCACTGAGCCTCTCTTCTGCAAAATTGCGTAGGGCCCATAGAAGCGTGCTGCCAGCTTCTCAAAAGGCCGCTTGGCGAGAGACTTCTGCCGGTAAGGTTGTAGCTTCAAATAGACTCTATCTCCTACAACAAACTCTGCATCCCTCCTATGCAAGTCTGCATCATGTTTCATTCTTTGCTGGGCCTTGACGAGATTCAAATGAAGATCATCCAGAATTGCCTCTCGCTCTTGCATCATGGTCTCCAAGCTATCCACGGGGGAATGACCATGACCCAATCGTAGAATGTGGGGTGGGTCCCTACCATAAAGAGCAAGGAAAGGAGTCATCTTCGTAGAAAGATGAGAAGTATTGTACCAGAATTCAGCCCAGTGCAACCAGTGAGCCCATTGTCGAGGTTGGCCAGATGTAAAACACCTCAGGTATGTTTCCAGACATTTGTTGACGATCTCAGTTTGACCGTCCGTTTGTGGGTGATAGGATGTGCTTCGCTTCAGATTTGTGCCTTGTAAAACGAAAGAGTTCACGCCAAAAGTTGCTCATGAAAATTCTATCTCGATCTGAAATGATGGAAGAGGGAAAACCATGTAGCCGGACTATCTCCTTGATAAACAGCGAGGCTACCGAGTATGCTGTAAATGGGTGCCTTGGACTCAAGAAATGGGCATATTTAGTGAGTCGATCAACCACAACCAGAATGGTATCGTAACCATGAGAACGAGGGAGTCCTTCGATGAAATCCATGGTGATTTCATCCCAGACCAAAGCCGGCAGGGGTAGGGGATGAAGTAGTCCAACGGGGCATAATTGCGAAGCCTTGTGCTGTTGACACACATCACATTGTTGCACGTACGAGGACACATTAATGCGCATTCCATGCCAAAACCAATCTGCTGCCATCCGTAGATAAGTTTTTAAGTCTCCAGCATGTCCCCCTATGGCCGAATCATGATATTCTTTAAGGAGTATGGGAACAAAAACAGAGGATTTCGGAATCACATACCGCCCTTTGTATAGCAGCCTCCCATCCACCACCGTATACCCCACATGGCTGTGTCCATCTTGAAGTATGTCCGCTGTTATTTTCTTCAACAACGGATCCTCTTGGATTTCTAACTGAAGGCCCCCCCAATCTATACTTTGTGTTGTAAACAAGGCCCCAAATTCAACCTCTCCTTCTTTTTTTCTGGATAGAGCATCAGCCACACGATTTGATGTACCCGGCTTGTAGTGAACTTCGACGTCAAAGCCAATCAATTTGCTAACCCACTTTTGGTAATCGGCCCCTACCTCCCTCTGTTGAATGATGAAACGCAGGCTTTGTTGATCAGTTCTTATCACAAAGTGGCGCCCCAAGAGATAATGCTTCCATTTTTGCACCGCTAGACAGATGGCCATCATTTCCTTCTCATAGATGGACTTAAGTTGGGCTCTTGGACCCAAAATTCTGCTGAAAAAAGCAACAGGTCGTTGCCCCTGCATTAGGACAGCACCCACACCGTATCCCGAGGCGTCGGTTTCAACTATAAAGGGCTCATGAAAATTCGGCATAGCAAGAACAAGGGCTGTGGTCATAGCCTCTTTCAATTTTTCAAAGGCCTGCGAAGCTTCCACCGTCCAACCAAAATTATTTTTTTTCAATTGGGTAGTGAGGGGGTGGGCTATTTGGGCATACTGTTTTATGAACTTGCGATAATACCTTGTTAAGCCGAGAAACCCCCGTAATTCCCTCATATTCTTAGGCTGAGTCCATTCAACCATGGCCTTGATTTTATCAAAGTCTGTGCTTCAGAAATTTTGTGGCCCAAGTATGCCACTTCCCGCTGCCGTATTTCACATTTTTTGAGATTTACATACAGCTTGTGTTTTGCCAAGGTTTGCAGTACCATGGCCAAGTGTGTTTTGTGGTCACTCTCATTTTTACTGTAAATGAGAATGTCATCGAAAAATACCAGTACGAATTTTCGAAGGAAAGGGCGGAAAACTTCATTCATTAATGACTGAAATGTGGCGGGGGCATTGGTCAACCCAAACGACATTACTAAAAATTCGTAATGCCCTACATGTGTACAGAAGGCTGTTTTGTGGGCATCTTCGGGGCGGAGCAAAATTTGATGGTATCCGGACTTGAGATCCAACTTAGTGAAAATTTTGGACCCCCATAATTCGTCTAGCAACTCTTCTATCACTGGTATAGGATATTTGTCGGGCACGGTCTCCTTATTCAAGGCCCGATAGTCCACGCAAAAACGCCACGACCCATCCTTCTTACGAACCAATATCACGGGACTTGAGAAAGGGCTGTTTGAGGGCCTTATAATTCCTGCTTCTAACATTTCTTTTATCAGCTTCTCAATTTCATCCTTCTGAAATTGCGGGTAACGGTATGGACGGACTCCTACCGGGTTACTTCCTTGCTTCAAGATAATGGCATGTTCATGCCCACGATTTGGTGGTAATCCCTGTGGCATATTAAACACCTCATGGAACTGATTAAGAATAGGCTTAAGGAAGGTAGGTACCTTAGTCTCTTCAGCAGCAGGTGAGTTAGAGGAACACTGATTTCCTTCCATCTGATTGAGTTCAACCAGTATTCCCCTTCCCTCTTTTCGAATTGTGCGTAGCATAGCTTTGAGAGATATCTTCGAACGAGCCAGGGAGGGATCCCCTCGTAGTGTTACCATCGAGCCATTTACTTGGAATTTCATCGTTTGCAGCTTCCAATTGTTCACAACGGGCCCTAATTTTTCCAGCCACTGTACCCCAAGGATAACGTCGGAGTTTCCGAGTTGTAAGGGCAAAAAATCTTCCCATATATCCAACCCCTCAAGCTGAAGTAATACCCCTTTGCATTCTCCCGTTCCTCTTACTGCTTCTCCGTTGCCCAATGACACTCCAAAACCCTTCGAGCTTAATATCGGAATCCCGAGCTTATCCACTGTCGCTAAGGAAATAAAATTGTGTGTTGCCCCCCGGATCTATCATAATGACCACCTCTTCGCCTCCAATTTTTCCAACAATCTTCATGGTTTTCGGGTTAGTTAGTCCTACCACTGAATTTAGAGAAACCTCCGCCAGAAATTCATCGGTTGGTGGTTCCACTGTTTCTTCTTCCTCGTCTCTCTCTTCTTCCTCGGCCAAGAGAACGCTTAATTCCCGTCGCCGGCAACGGTGGCCGATGGCCCACTTCTCGTCGCAGCGAAAACAGAGCCCCTTCTCTCTACGTTGCTGCCATTCTCGATCTGTCAGCCTTCTCACTTCTCCAGCAGGCTTTGTAATATTACTCCCCTGGCTATTTACTGATTGTTGTGAAGGTGAGGTTGGGCCTACTACTCCACCAGCCCATCCTTTTATATTTGGCCCAGATGGTGGTAAGTAAGAAGCTGCTATACTCAAACTAGGGTTTTTATTATATGTGGGTTGCGGCCCACTTCGCTGGAATCCACTACTTACTGCCCTCGCTCCAATCCCCTTTTGAGATCGGACCCGGATCTTCTCCTCAACCCGCATAGCCATCATCATAGCCTTATCCAAATTAATTGGATCCAACATTCTCACTTCTGCCCTAATTTCTTCCTTCAGCCCATTCATAATTGGCCTAACAGAATACTCTCTAGTACGTTCTCCAACACACCAGCCATTTTTATGAAGTTATCACGATACTCCATCACTGTGCCACTCTGCACCACCGCCAGCCACTGCTCATACAAGGAGCCTGAGTTCGCTGGTCGGAATTGCTGCAACATTAATTCACGGAGCTCCGGCCAAGCCTTGATCGGTCGTCTCCGGTGTTCCCACTGGTACCAAGCCAACGCTCCTCCCTCCATTCCGACCACCGCCGCCTCCATCTTCTCCTACTCGTTGAGGCGGTAAAAATGAAAATATCTCTCTACCTTTGTCACCTATCCATCTGGATCTTGTCCATCAAACAAGGGCATATCCAACTTCCGAAATCTCCAATTTCCTCCAGATGACCCGTAACCACCAGGCCCTCCACCAGATCCTACACCAACCGGATTTTGCTTGGTGCCAAGCCCTCCCCCACTGCCATAAAATCCTGTCTCAAAATTTCCCACTCCACCTGTGAATCCTCCGGCCAAATTTTGCTCCTTTCCCACACTTCCTTCGGAATCAGCTTGGGGTTTGAGCACCTCCATATTATCTGGTTGCAAAGAATAAATGGTTTTCAAATCCGAGATACTAGATCTTACCTCGGTTTGAAACTTGGCTTGATCATCACGCATCTTACTGATCATTCCCTCCTGCGTTTCTCTTGAACGATCAATTCTTCCTTCTAACTTTTGAGTAATCTGCTCCAGGGTAGCTGTGATTTGAGGAGTGAGAGTGCTTTGCATAGTTGCTGCTGCTTTACTTACTGCCGAGTTCACAGCCGCTGCAATTTCTTTAGCCATGGAGCTTTGCAAGTTGGCCATCTCTTCAGCCATGGAGCTTTGCAAATTGGCCATTTCTTCTTCCAGTTTATCCATCCGCTCCGCTGGGCTTGGTTAACAAGTGCCATGGAACGTAGCGGCTCTGATACCAAGTTGTAATGAATTGGTTTTCTCAACCCAGCTTACTACTAATCAAAATAACTTTCAACAACTCACAGGAGAGCAAGCAATGAAACAATCAGCAATTAAAGAGATAAGCTAGAGAAGGCAGAGGAAGCTTTTTGTATTATAAGTTTTTAGGGAAAACTGTAAAGATAGCTCAAGGCATTCGAGAGGCCAAGATCTCTCCCAAAACAAGTGAAAACAATACAAATTTCTGCACACCCTCTCTCCTAACATTCCTCTCCTTTTATACTAACCAACTCTGCCCATTCCAGACTAATTATTCCTTCTGCATAATATTCCTTTTGCATAACTGAATTATAGATGATGTGCCCATAGTACCCTCATGCTGGTGTCCCCTTCTTATTTCTTCTTGCATATGTCAGCAAAATAGGTGGCCTGGGTTGGTTCATTACAATTTGTTATGAACCCGTTTTTTGCATCTTATTAACTTTAAAAGACTGATTCAATAAAGATTAAATAAAATGGTGAAAAACAAGAAGAAAATAAAGGAGACACTCCATGAATGATTTGTTACCTTGCGCTCTTAAAAATAGGAAATGGTGCTTTAGTTTCTTTATCTTTTTTTATTGTGTCGAAGGGAAATGGGAAAGACATGTAATACTTTCTCCGGTTCTTTTTAGATGCCACACTTTCTTTATTTGGGCGTTTCAATTTAGATGCCACACTTTCTTTTTGGGGCAACTCATTCTCTCTATTTCCCTCCTATCACATGGGTCCCCACTTTTTCTCTCTCTCTCCTCTCCAAAAGTTGTTTTGGATCCGCAATTTCAAAAGTGTGGCATCTTAAAACAAATGGAGGAAGTAAGTACTTTCCATTGGCTGTTGGTGATTTTCTGGTTCTTTAATTTGTGTCGACCACAGACCACAGGTTTATCCCAGATAGTATGGGCCATTTTCTACTATCTATACTCCTTTTAAGATGAAGTTGACATTGGCTTTCGTTGTAATTAATTTCTATATTCCATCTATTATTATTTCTTGGTCAGGGCCTTGGAGATGAAGGTAATCCTGTAGTGGGGGAGCAAGCGTCGCATGCTACAGGGATCTGTAATATCTCGCCTCTCGGTGATACATCATCATTACGTTGTTCTGAAGGTGTGCTATCCGACCTTCCACGTTCAAATGACCGTGATCAAATGACTCTTGTCCCAAACAGTAGGCTTGATAATCAGCCAAATGAATGTCATACCTCTGTTGGGGGTACCACAGCCCCAAGGCATCAGGATCAGAACAGTGCCAGTCTCTTTGGTGAAGCTGATTCACAGCACTTTCCACAATTGGCAGTAAATCATGTTGACGTAAATCATGTTCGGAATACTACTTGTGCATCGGTAGCAAGAGCTGTTCCAGCACATGCCAGCCACACTAATCGAATGCTGGGGCCTGTTGCTACTATGTCCCGGGCCCCAACATCAAATTATTCTGATCCACTTCAAATTGAATTTGATAAAATGCGGAATGAGATGAGTCATCTCATGATTGTTCATGAACAAAAGGTTGGTAGTTGGATTGACCAGTTCATCTTTTTATCATGTTCTATTCTACTTTTTTAATAATCGTCCTCAACCTGGCCTTGCAGAAATTGCAACTGAAATCAGAATGTGATAAGGAAATTGAGGAACTTGTTGCTCAAATTAGAAGAAAATATGACAAGAAGCTCGATGAAGCTGAGGCATCATTCTCCGTCAAGAGAAATGAACTTGAACTGTGTCAGAACAAGGTCATGATGAATAAGATGCTGGCAGAGGCCTTCCGATCTAAATGCACAGACTACAAGGCGACACCAAAAATGCAGCAATTAGGTAACTGTCGTTTCATAATAGATTAGGCTTTTGATTTACCAGAATATGAATGAGAAGACACGACCGTGATTGATCTTAGAGCTGAAATCAGATAATAAACCTATATTTTTGACATTGAAGTTCCAATTATTCCACCTCGCTTTCCGTCCCCTCTCTTCCACAACTGTTAAATCTTGCTATGATTATATCTAGCATAAAGCTTTGTGCCCATCATGCAGACTTGCTATCAACAATCCATGACAACCATGTTGCATCCCGCGGGTGTGAACAATTTGGTTGATTGTTAAAAGTGAATGGTTGTCGTAACTTCTTAGGGACATACTCCCTCCGTCCCTAAAAGTATGCACTAATCCCTTCTGGGGAAAAGCTTACACCGCGTATTCTTCCCAACAGACACGAAATGATCTTATTATATTCTTCTCAATGTATATTTTCACAGTATTACTTTCTATATTTTTAGTGAGACAACTTCTTAAATACTACTCTGTCTAAAACAACCTTGCAAATTTTTTTCTTGCAAGAAACCACCTTTTATCAAATTCTTCAGTAAGATGAAACCTTCGGCCGCAATCCAACCATTAACTTCCATTTTTCAGCATTGACTTCCTTTCACCAAAAAAAATGTCAGAAACAACCTTGTCAATGTAAAGTTATGCCGAAATCATGCTTGTCAATATATTTTTTTGGAAAGAACTCACCTATTATTGAATTGTTTTTATGAGACCAAACCTTTGGCAGAATTTGGCCATTGGAGGAAGATAAAAATGAATATATAGTGTAAAATGGAATGCAAAGGTCAGATTTCGGTGAAGTTTTTATAAAGTTGTTTTTGACAAAAGATCACATTGATAAGGCTGTTTTCGACAAATTTTTCTACTTTTTACTTGTACTTTATCAGATATAGATTGAGTTAAAGACGCATTTTGAAGAATTCCAAAAGTCAAATGGTGCATAAAAAAGGACGGAGGGAATATTTGATTCACGTAGAATAAGACTACATTGGTATTGCGTGCACCAAAAACATGGATTAATGCCTTCGGATTAATGCCTTCGAGTTTAGGAAAAACCTCAAAACTAGTTCATTAGAATGAAAATAATGAAGTGGTTTTTAGATGATTAATGTCACTCTCTCTAGTAGATCCGAAACTAACTCCAAATCTCTAGTAGATCAACTTCTTAACTCTGCTCTGTGAATTTACTCACTAAAACCGCAACTAAAAGAATTAATTTAAAGCTTAATTCAGAAATTTTATAAACTCAAACTTTATTTCTCTTTACAACCTAGCATCTATTTATAGGGAAAAAAACTCCTGCTATGGTTGGGACGTTCCCAACTCTTTTATTGCAATTTTCCTAATTTTAAAGACACCAATTTTAATAGACTGGATTCACTGACTAACTTACTTAAGGACTAAACATGGACCATTTCCATCACACTAACTAATTTTTGGAGTTCAAAAACCTCAAAACTATTAAAACTTTTAAATTTTGATGAACTATGTTAAGTGAATGATCTTAAAAACATATTAAAGTACTCAATTTACGGACTACCTAAACTTCATAGTCAATATATCCGGTAACTATGACCAGTTTTTTATTTGCAAACTTAACTATGGGTACAACAACCACATATTCCCAAAATGATTTGGGGTCGACTAACATGAATCGTCATCTGAAACCGTTGAAAAAGGAGATGACATCGATAAGTGTGACAAAAAGTTTTAAACACAACTACAAACACATTAATGATAAACAAATAGATAAGGTAATCACACTCTTTCCTTAACGTGAATACCGTCCCTTCACCCACTTCCATCCACCCCATGTTCTCATTGATCCCAAGTAAACCTAGATTATTTTCAATTACCTTCATCTCATCTTAGGTTTTCCTCCGCCTTCTACACTCTGATTACTCTTCCACTCTTCAAGTCTTCTCACCGGTGCATCACTTGATCGTCTTTCCACATGATCGAATAATTTTAAGCGATTATCCCTCATCTTTTCTTCAATAGATGCAATTGTAACACGTTCTCGATTCACCTCATTTTTTAATCGGTCCTTCCTTATGTGCCCACACATCCACCGTTGCATACGCATCTCCGCCACATTCATCTTTATGGGAGATCCGCCTGCGTGAAATGAACGTGGCATTATTTCACTGCCCACGATGCCGTATAACAAAGCATGTAGAATTTTCCCTTCATTTTATGGGGAATGTCGGAGGCACAAAGGAACTTGGTTGCTCTTTTCCACTTTAACCAACACGCGTTAATTTTATGAGTCACGTCCCCGTCGAGTTCTCCATCCTTTTGGAGAATAGATCCAAGGGAAGACGTTCACTTTGCCATCCAATGTGGCCTCCCTTGCCTCGCCGCTTCTAACCCCATTAAACTTGCACTCCAAATACTTCGTATTGCTTCTGCCCAATCTAAAACCACGAGCTTCCAATGTATGACTCCACACTTCCAATCAACACCTTCTGTTGTCTCATCAATCAACACAATATCATCGGCAAACATCATACACCGTGGCATATCATCTTGAATTGACCTTGCTAGTTCATCCATGACTAGAGCAAACAGAAAGGGGGTCTAACTTGTAATATTATATAAAACACGTGAGAGATATATGAACTTCACTTTGTACAAAAATACTATTGATCTATCACGTCTCATGCGCTCCGCTGTTTCTTTTTTGCTAGTTGGTACTTGTGTGAACCCCCTATTAAATTATTTGAATTACAGTAGTAGGGAAGATGGGTGGACTTCTTGATTTCTGAAGCTTATTGCTTTTGCCTTTACGGAGCCACTGGTATTGTTCATGTTTGTTGCGTGGAACCCTAATTTGCCTACTGTGTCAATTGTATGAGTTTGTTCTGTTGTATCTATCTTATCTGTTAAGATGATTATGGCCTTTTATGGTGCTTTGAGTATAATTGAGAACATGGTGGGGAAATCCGTTTAATAATGTTTTGACAGTAAGGTGGATTATAATATGTTCTCTTGATTGTTTGCCTGGGATGTGTGCTTGTTTAAATCTTCTTCCTGTCTTGCTTTATAAATTCGTGTCATTGGACCCTAATTTGCCTACTGTGTGTCAGTAGTTTGAGTTTGTTCTGTTGTATCTTTTCTGTTAACATGATCATGGCCTTTCATGGTGCAGCTTTGAGTATAATTGAGAACTTGGTGTGGAAATCCGTTTTACTCATGTTTTGACATGAAAGTAGATTGTAACATGTTTTCTTAAATGTTTGCCGGGGATGTATGCTTGTTTAAATTTTCTTCTTGTGCTGCTTTATAGTATGTGTGAGGTCTGCTTCTTAAGTTAATTCATATTGCAGACATCGCTTCCAGTTCTGCGGAGAGCGCCTCTCAATCGCATTATGTAAGACCTTTCTCTCCTGCAGTTGCATTTGCTGCCACATCACCTGCCACTGGCTCGCCCACATCAGCACCACCTCTACGGGGTGTTCGCCACTCTACGACCTTAAGCACACAGGGAAGGATCCCTCGCGTCAACCCTATAGCAGCAACTGTAGGACAACAGCAGCAAGTTAGGCATGAATCACATGCTTCAGCCCCTCATATTCAGCACTTTCGATCTGCTTCACCAGCCATTTCATCCAGCAGTATGCCTCGTGGTAGTGTGTTAATGGTGCAGCCACCTAACATCCCAACATCGACATCAGCACTATACCTGCCACTGCGGCCACCTCCACCGGCACCCCCAGCGCAGTTAAACTCTCATGGGCAGTCTCAGCAAGATAAATCAATGGGAGGGGAGGCACGGCTTAGTTTATCCTTGAGTGCAACAGAGTTGCTTAGAGATATTGCAAGGCGAAATGATGCAAATCTCTGTCAGATTCCTAGCAATTTGCGCTCTTTACCAGACAGTGTGCGAAATTCTGAGTCTTGGGACATATCTCAATTCGAGGGGGCAATAAATTTGCAGCCAGCGACATCTGATGTGGTTTGTTTATCAGATGACGAGTAATTGTTGTGACATGCCGTATTTCTAACCATTTTTTTTGTGTATCTAACTTAACCAAATTTTCACTTAGGGTTAAGAATCAGAAGCTCGTGGCGTGCAGGCTGTATATAGTCCCTCTTGCTTAATAGTACCAGAAAATGTAAACTAATAATTTATCAATTTGCAAGTGATGTATTCAGACTCTGCGAGGTTTAGTTGCCATCCTTGCGTTGTTGTGTAAGCGTTCTGGTTTTGATTGGTAGTAGTCTTAGTTTAGGTGTGTACATAGAGTCTGCGAGATTCTAATTCGCAAGCAAGAACTATTTCGCAAGTAAGAACATAATTAGAAATTAAACTATTAGAACTTTAAAATTGAACTTGATAATGAATATTGAATAATAACTATAGCAATAATAATAAATTAAGATTAACGCCGAAGATGAATAGTGTTGAATTGAATGAGTTGTATTTAATGGACCTGCGCTGAATTGAATGGAAATAAACGGAGGGGAATTGAACTGATATTAGTTTCAATTAATCCAGTCTCAAAGCATAGGGCCTTAGCTAATAGGTTGCGTTCTCTTTTTTGAACAACACAATTTTTTTCTTTATTTCAGTTAATTAAATTATTTTGCTCGCATGTCTGAACTTTGTTATTAGACCTGTCAAACAGATCATGTCGTGTCAATATATTGGATGAAACACTAATCCAATCCATTTAACAAATTTTGTCAGAGACCCTTGACACTAACTTGACTCGTATATTTAAACGGTTAGACGTGTCAGCCCATTTAACTAGTTTAGGCCAAACGGTTTAAGAAGTTATATTGATATATCAAAATTTCATGTCTAATTTTTTTTATTGTATGAATTCATATTTGGCTAACCATTAACCTTTCTCCGTATTGAAATTTAGATAATAAAGTAAAAAATTTCCATTTATTACCTTCATATTGTACAATAATTTTATCAATGTTTATATATTTAAATTAAACGGACAAAGTCGTGTCAGTTTTGTGTTGGAAATCTCAAATACTAACCCAACCTAGATATCAAACGGTTAAACTCGTGTTGACCCATTTAAGTAAACATGCGGATAATGCTTAACATTAACCCACTTATTTCGTATCTGATTTGTTTCGTGTTGTCGTGTCGTGTAAACTTTAACATCTCTACTTGTTACACCATAATCTCTAATGTATTTTAATAGACCGGTTTTGGTATATATCTACTAGCTTTGGATGCACGTGATGCGTGCAAAAATATATAGAGTTATGTACAAAAATATACTCCCTCCATCTCGGAAAACTTTATGTTTTGATCGGGCATGTAGTTTTAGATGATAGATTATTGCTTGGTTATCAATTAAATTTGATTCGAAAAGTAGATATAATAGCAGTTTGTGGGGTATGATTTTGTTTAGAAGAGAGATAACGTGAGTCCTAAAATGTTTGGAATGGTTGAGTTTATAATGAGTGCAAAGGTAGGTGGGGTAGGTTTGGTAATTGAAATGTTGTAGTGGTGGGTCCTGTTAGTAGTATTATTGAGTCATATCAAAAAATGGAAGTGTATAGAACTTCATAGGACGGAGGAAAAGGAAAGTGTATAGAGCTTTGTAGGACGGAGGGAGTAATAGTTATCAAAAGCGAGAAGAAAGAGGATTATGGAAAAAAGAAGAGGAGAAAGTGAGGAACAAATAGTTTGTTAAGGTTTTTTTTTCAAAAAAAAAAACCTATAAAAAAAGTTATTTACAAATAGTGAGTTACTTGTTCTCATTAGGAAATAAACAATAATAATAATGATGAATTTTAGTGCTCTGATCCTCTTTCCTTATGGGCTAGAGTTTGGAGATCTATTAGTTGAGTTAAAGATCTCACACAAGACTTTCCTTGTTTGGTTTCTTGTATGGAAAGCTAGAAAAAAAGGAATAGTGGAAATAACACGAGTAAGATGGATAGAATGAAGGAGAATAATAGGGAAGAAATGTGGCATTCCACTCTTCAAGAGGAAAGTCTACTCTTTATATACCAAACAAAGGAAAATAGGAAAAACAATTTTTAAAATATTATTAGCCAACCAAACACAATCCTTATTTATTATCATTATCATTATATTATATTATTATTGATAATACACACTAACTCTTGTGATAACACATCGTGTCATTTATGGACAAACAAGTCATACATAAAAATCAGTTTACAAGCATACAAGCACATATAAGTATAACTTGTCCTTTTAATAGGATTGCTTCAGCTCTGGGACTTTTGCCATTCATCTCAGCTAGCTAAGGTGTAGGGTTCACAACTATCATGGACACACGCCAAAACATCCTTGTAGTCTCTAGAGATTGTGAAGGAGTCATAAACTTTACCATCACTACTTTTAACATAATCAAACTGCAGATATGAATAATTATGTGCCGTCAGCTTCACAAATCCAAAATCATAGTCTTGGTAAATACTCCAGATAGTTTTTATTGGGCTAAACTGATTCAAGTGAGCTCCTCCGCCACCAGCAACAACATGAATGGTACCGTTGACAACGCCTGAGTAGTGAGAGCTCCCCTTTTTCACACATTGGTTCTGTAGATACAAAATTAACGGCAAATTCTTAGGAAAGATGGTGTGACGGTGAGACCTTTTAGCTAAACAAAAAGTTACGGAAGTTACAAAAATAGGTAATAAGTTAATCAAGTAGTTATTATCTACACATATCAAACCAACAGAGATATTGTCTGTATTATCTAGGGACTGACCGGACAGGACGACAAATACCTGGTAAACAGGGCAGGTTCTCTCATAATTATGAACATGGCCCCAGAAGGCAAGATCAACTTTGTACTTCTGCCATAGTTTCTGCAGGTCATCTCTGCCCATTGGCTCCTCAAATGACCCCTCCTCTCCAAACCATTTATTAGACGAATAACCAAGAGGTCGATGACCAGCAAAGATTAACCATGGTTGTTTATGCCTATTGGCAGATGCAAGACATTCTTCAAGGAACTTGTATTGTTCACTACCTGCCCTCCAATCATGCTCTGTATCTGCTATACAGAAATGGAACATTCCATAATCTGTTGCATACCTGAGCATAACAAAAGAGGATTATGAAATTTCTAAACTATACTAGTTTGTATTTATTACTCAAAATTAGAATTATTACAATTCAGCATTACCAAAACTTAGCTCGGTTTTTGGCAGGAACGTAAAATGTTGTTTCAGCAGGGACACCACATTCACCACCAGAGTCATTATTTATGTAAAAAGATCCTGAATCTGGTACGTCTCGCTCATGATTACCACTGAATGTATGATATGGTCATTAAGGTGAGTAAAATGACGCCAAACCTTTGATTGACGATTTAATCCTCAAAAGAAGTATAGATATATCACAAAATTGAGATATGAGCACTAAAGATCAAACGAAATCAAACCTTGCAACCATAAATGGCACAACCGATGCAATGGGCTCAACTTGTGCAGTAAATTGGTCCCACTGTGAGATATATCCATTGGCATATGGCAAATCTCCTATGAGAAAAACTGCATCAATGTTGTCGATATCTTTAACAAGTTGGTCTGTAGTCTTCAGTGCTCCGGGTTGATAGTCTGCATACTCATTGGATCCATCACGTTCACCCTTATATTAAAATTAGGAAACTTATTTGTCAGAATGTTTCTAAACCTCTGCCATATCCACTACTTCTGAACATTAATTGAAGTCAGGGGCTTGGTGTAGCATAAGATAGAAATTTGTGTACCTTCCCCATATCACCGAATATAACAACACGTTGTAACGAGCTTTCTCCGGGAACTGGAGGTGACTTAAACTTGTATTTCTTGCTCCAAACATAGGATCCATCAGATAACAACTTATGACCCAATTTATAGTAGTATCTGGATAAGAAACCAATGATGAAAAGTTAGGTATAATTACTCAATTTTGAGAACGATCGAGTATTTCGATGGTGTAACACGTACAATGTGTTTGGCCATAAATCTCTTAGAAAGCTAGTATGTATAAATCCAGGATCCCGCCAACCAACTGTGCGCGCAGGTGAAGCTGTAGAATAACCAAAGAACTCAAGTCTGTATATCAATCAATGAGAAATCTTGTGTATTAGCGGAAGAAGAAGCATACCACACATTTGGTTGCGAGTATATGTAAAAGTTCCAGCAGGTGATTGAAAGGTAGCTCCATCAAGACGCCCCCATTCAACAAAAGGAACAGCTTCATTCATATTGAAACCACTTGTCCATGTCACTGTCATCTGTACAACCATATTCCACAAAGTGTGTATAATCAGACATTTGTATAATTGGATGGTGGAATATCCTGCTCTGAAAAAAAATCCTAACCCTCTTCTATCCTTCCCGTCCACTTCCTTCCTTTCCTCTCCCTCTTTTTTCCCTCCCACTTTGTTATCAAAAGAAGGTGTTATGCATAATCCATATGAACTCAATTTTTTATTTTTTTATTTTTTATTTTTTATTTTTTATTGTAGGCCTTACTTTATATGACTATATTAACAATAAACTTTGAAAGTTAAAGTTGGTAACAATGGTTAAATTAGGTCACATCCTTCCCTTTTTCTGAAACACTAGTGAGTGGGATCTATACGTAATTTTTAGAGACCGACTCGTAGCAATGCCCATGGAATGGAATGTTATCCCCGAACATGTGTTTTTCTTCACAACTTTTCATTATTACTTGATACAATTTCTAAAGATAATGTGGTAATGAAAATTTACCATGAGGAAGAGGTATTTTAAGAGGAAGAAGAATTACTATGGACATTGGTATGAGATTTTCTTCACAGATTCACTTGTAATTTATTACCATTTATTAATTTCTAAACGGCAATAAGTATTAGTTCATTCTTTATCTCTGGTTCGTGAAGCGAAGAAAATAATACTCCTACTCCTTAACCTGTTAATAGCTTTTGCACGCTAAGAGTGGGAAGCATCTTCAACGTTTGACAGACTTATTAGCCTCTTTTGGAAAATAAAAATCATTTACATGGCAACATAGGCATATAGATATGCATATAATAAAACAAGACTTACCACGTCCCAAGTTTCTCCCATAGCAAGTCGAGGATAAAGGGGTGCTTTAGGGTTTGGAAAAACAGATATAGGCTGTGAGAGTGCCACCAGCTGGGGCTATAAACACCAAATATAGGAACCATTAGTACCATACTCCTACATTGTTTTGAGTTAAAAAAAGGGTGTATATCTACTTGTTTATTGATGAACTCACATTAGACAAGCCGCCTGAAAATAATGCGAAAGCAAAATCAGCTCGCTGATTGATGAGCTTGAAGTCCACTAGAGCAACCCCAGTTGTGAGATAATTAGGATTTGAGTAGTTTGCATATTTGTACTGAATCATGTCATCAAAACTCAACAGTAAATATCCATATGTCGTACCATTATATGAAGTTCAAACTTTTTATTTACAAGTCTTTTGAAGCAAAGTAACCTTGATAGGAGCAGTGCATATAGTTGGGTCTTCAACTCTCCAATTACCAACTTCTTTACAGTCTGCAGACGCACTGAATCACATAATCAAAGGGTTGAAAACAAATGTAAAATCATACTTGCTATCATCCAAGAAAAATTGATAAAAATAAAAACAAAAGAATGAAGACAGAAAACCATACTTGAAGATTGCAGGGGAGAAAACTCCGACCCAATCATCAGACGATGGCTGGGGAGACGTGATATTTACATATACCGGGATAACATTGTCATTGCCCTGTAGAAATCCTCATATCTATCAACAGCATATCAATGCTAAATTACTAATTAACATACTCCCTGTATCAGCTATATACTTTCATCGTTTTATTTCACTTTATACTACTATATTATAGGAGCATGATAGACAATGTATTGGGTTATCTAAGATAAATAGCTAGAATTGCATCTGATAAACATGATCACTCCTCTTACTCAGTGTTTTAAAAGCTCTTTGATTAATTATCAACAACAACTAAGCCTTATTCCCAAAGTGATTTGGGGTCGGCTAACATGAATCGTCAACTGAAACCGTTGCCAAAGGAGATGGCATCAACAAGAGTGATAAAATGTTTTTTAAAAGGGTTTAAGTTTTAAGAATTATCATGTTTATAAAATTGTGTGTCAAAGTGATTAGTTTCAAGTATTTTGAAACTGACGAAGTGTATACATCTGCTTCTTCTGCTCCTTAATAGACTTTTCATTTGTTGTTTTAGAGGAACTAGATAGAAAGAGGGGTTTGGAGAGAAGAAAAGAAATAAGGTTATGATCTCTTTAAGATAAAGGGAGCAACAATATTATCTAACAAATATTGCACCTTAGAATTAGTTCATTAACAAATTATTATACATCTATACAAGCATGTATATGTTTACATTTTGGGGCCCTGGTTCTGACATGAAATTTGCCCCCCCTAATTATAGAAAATTAAGATAGAAGGTTAGTGTCTAAAGATGAAGAGAAAATTTAAGGATATACATTGTGAATTTTTATTGAAGGTGGAAGACAAGGGTGATTTCCTCAACTACGAAGTAAAATTTTTAAAAATATTTAGGGCCCTGTGGTGTAGAGCTTCTTGCACACCCTCATCTAACCCCCTATGTTTAAGTATAATCTCATTATTTTAAATTATGTGATTATATTATGGTTAGAAAAAATTCTCTCTGAGCTACTCTCCCATAAGGCCTTAGGCCCACTACAGACTAATCTCCCCCCACCCCAACTCCCCTCCACGTCCTAATACTATGTTCATATAAGGTGATTTGATATCTTTCCTTGAAGTACATATCTAGCCATTGGAACCTGTCAAGCATAAAAGATAATTTGTTTAATCTATTAAGCCACTGTTTTTCCGTTGTACCAGGAAGCGAATATTATTGAATCCGGTAGTTAGTATTACGTTTCTCTAGGTAAATTTTTTGAGAGTGTCCCATAACAAGTTGGAAGATAAAAGAGAAAAAAGAGTCTCACATGGAAAAAGTAGGAAGAGGAATAATGGTTTCTAGCTAGTTTCACAACCCATAAGCTTAGGCTTTTGGGTTGTATTTGGCTACGCTCAATGGTTGTCACTCTTATCTAGTTCCCTATTTGGGCCCCAACAATTGGTATCAGAGTCCAAGGTTAGTGTTCTTGGAGGTTTGTGAAGCTTGGATCACCGGATGTGTTTTCGGGAGAGCCAAAGCTTGGTTCTTAAGACTAGATGTTGAAGTAACTTGTGTTAAGGGGGAGTTTGAAATGACTTCGCTATTCTTCGTGTGATGCTCGACGCCCAACTTACATGTGAAGGGGGAGAATGTTGAGAGTTTCCCATAGCAAGTTGGAAGATAAAAGTGAAAAAAAGAGTGCCACATGGAAGATCTCTAGCTTCCTAATGAAAGATAGAGGTAGTAATTGCTATGTTTCTAATGAAATTTCAATTATATTTTCTTTTTTAGGTACTATTTTATATTAATTTGCCAAAGGCTCATACTTTAATCTACCTTGACAGCTAACTTTAAAAGTTATTATCCCAACAAGTAACAGCTACTCCAACCATTAGGTTGGCTAACATGTCCATATAGTATTAGCCTACCCCTACTATTGTTATACACGTACATATGATACATGGCCTCACTATTACTGACCATGTCTATGTTACATGCGTGCATTCTGCATTCCGAATGCATATCAGCATATATTGGAAATGTTGAGTATAAGAAAAACCCAACTTTTCTCTCAATCAAATATTCTATCTAAAGGTGATAAACGATTGAAGAGGAGTTAAATTAAAAAATAGGATTTTTATAGCATTGCATTCTTTTAGGAACTTAAATGTTATAATCAGAAGATAGGGGCTCAAGTAAAAGCATCTTAATACGTGTTATGACTTAAGATTTATAAGCTATGTGAACTTTCAACTTGCTTACTTCTTCATCTTCAATCAGCAACCTACTCGCACCAAACCGGCTTGAATCCTCATCTTCCTGTACAACATTATATACAAAATTATTTAAGATCATATGTGATGAACTGACGTGACCCTTACAAACTATACTCAGTACTATAAACTATCAACGTTTCACAAAGAATGTTACATTTGCATAGTAATCACATAGTAATGTGAGATCTTGTTGAATTTGTCTTGATGTGTATTTAATTAATATCTACTTTTAATATTTTTTACAAATACATAACTTGAGATATTAGTGCTCAATAGTTTGCATTGGCATGCATATAAAAAGAAGTGTACCAATTTATATGAAACGGAGGGAGTATAAATATGTAGTATATACCTTCATTGGACATAGGCTAACCACATAGAATAATGATAAAGCCTAACTATTAGAGGCTAAATCTAATATTTTATTAAAAGGCAAATGCTAATGAAAGCCTGTGAATAATCACCTGTGAGTTAAAGTGTCGTCCCATATTGAAGAACTTAAGAGATTAAACAACTCAATAAACTTGAGGAGCTACTCATGACATCTATCACCAATTGACGCATAATCTTTTTTCATGACCAAAGGTCAGAATTCGGAATCCTCGCTAATTAGTTAAAGAGAAAAGTGAGCCAACACTATAGTCATCAAAATAAAATTCCTTCCTTTAAATATGGACAAAGAAAAGAACGAGTTAGAAATTGGGATGAGTACTAGTAAAAGTAGTAGAATATTTAGTCTCTTCTTTAGTTGCCACCACTTCCTTTATTTCTTTGCATTCTCGAAACCAATAAGTCAACCATTACTCAACTTAGTCTATAGCTAATCTTTTACTGAAACCGTGAGCACTAGCAATAATAATAGAAGTGGTAAATGAAATACCTTAGTGCGCAGCAAAATGATAGAGACATGAATAGAAGCCTTGTTGTGAAGAGCTAGCTTTGTAGTGAGAATATTAATCTTAGAGAGCGGTTGAATACCATGCTTGTGAGCTGAGATTATATTGATACCCCAATTCAACAATAAGATTGTGTGCACAATTAACAGATTTCTCGACACCTGATAATTCTTCCCCATCTTTGGTCAGATTTACCGCCCTCATTCCTGGTGGATATCAGATATGGGAATGTCGTTTATTTGTAGACCTACAATTCTAACTGCTACCTTTATTAAATGATTTACCTCCAGATTTTTCTATGAATGTCAACAACTTGACAGTCTACATTTATATTTATTACCAATTTTCTTCAATTATTGGAATTGGAGTGCGTCGTGCGTCATACTTCTATGTTTTTGTCCTTTCATGTCACGGGAACCACGTGATTCAGCAAGCACATTTCATTTCATTTGGTTTATACGTCCTACCATCATTTGTTCGATCCACCTTACTTCATAAAATCAGGGCCGTTCCGTATAATTTCGGGGCCCAGAGCGAAAACTAAAAGATAGGCATTGAAAAATAAAGAATCAATCCAAAATATTATCTCATGACCAATTTTTATATACAATTCAAACATGCGAATAAAAAATTGAGCTTTCAACATATTATAAATTGAAAGTAAAATTTATGCGAAAGCGTAATATGAAAAAATGATGTCAAGTTATAAGATAAGAAGCTAAATTGGAAAAAGTGATTAATATATACTGTATTTGGTAGCTTAAACAATAAGAACAAAGAAAACATGGTAGACCTAAACCTATAAATCACAATCACAAAAGGCTTTGATAATTTGACACCTTTAAAGAAGCATAAATTACAAAATACATCATGTGAAAAAATTATAATTTAGAATGTATAGAGGACAAGGAAAAGTTTGGGAAATGATTAATGTTTGGGTACACGTTATTGTGGTTTGTGAAGCATAAAGTAAAAATATATAATAAAAAGAAAACAACGCTTCATCTACCCTCGAACCTGAGACCACTCAAAACTTTATTGATGGTTATGCATAGGTTCTTGTACCACTGTGCCAAACAACAATTGATATTCTATTACTGTAACAATTGTTATATGTATATCATTGAAACTGGGGGCCCTTTTTAGAGACATTTTTTTGGGGGCCCTGCGCATTTGTTCCTCTTGTTCTCTCTATGGACCGGCTCTGCATAAAATTTCTATATAGTAGTAATTATTAATGAGTTTTTTAAACTTATTAATAGGTTATAACTTCAAGCCTTGGAAACTAATAAAATTTCTTTTCCACTCTTACTTCTTAATGTTTTGTATAAAACAATCACGATGTATGTGGTGGAGGGTTGATTGTGAAAATGTGGTGTCCAAACTCCTTACCGGTGACAACCTACAAAGCAAACACTAGTCTCGAGGATTTTTCCGAGGAACGTCTCTCCAATGCATAAGTCTGCTACGGGATCAAAGCCTCAAGCAAGATCGAGTGCTAAGTATGTGTATTTTAAAGTATGATAATGAACGTACGTTTCTCATGCATGTGCATGAGTATTTATAAGGTGGACTTGGGCTTATGTTGACCTAGTCTTATTATTGGGCCTTTGAACTGATGTAGGCCCATACATTTAAGTAATGAGTCTTCTTATCTTAACAATAGCAATCTTATTTCCCTTCTAGCGGATCTTGCCAGTCGGCTTTACTTGGTTGGATCTGCCTGACCCAATTTGCAGTGGTATTTTGCTCAGGGGCTCTGCAAGGCAGACCCCATACAATTTGCCCCATACCCAATGCTCTGTTTCGCATAGATCTGAGTTTGGTTTGTCAATTATGCATTCTGTTTGATGGGCGTTTAAAAGTGTGGCTTGACTTTTCCACCTTCTGTTAGTGGCTGGTTTTTTTCCGCACAAAATGGAGGTGTGTTGAATAAGGGACATTAATTCGTTTTGAATTAATGAAGATTTACTTTCTTTGAGTAGTAATGATGAGCTTTAAATTCCCCTTTTACTGTTCATGTACCCTGTAAAAGGGAGATGAATCATTGTTGAGGCTTTCTTATTCTCATTTCTTCGAGTTCACATTTTCTAGCAAATTCCTTGATCCCCTCGGTGTTAACCGACCAATTCTCAGTCGAAAGATCTTGTTTTCTTCCCAAGTTCCGTTTTAGTGAGGTTGGTTGGTTCTTTCATTGTCATTTTCGTCGAATTCTGTTGATGTCGCTGCTCCGTCTTCATCATTTTCGTCTCAAATTCTTAGAACAAAGGTAATTTTCTTACTTCTTGTCTCTTTCGCTATGATCTATTCTTGGTATTCCCCTTTTTGGGATTTCTCTTCCGTGGTGTCTTCTTTGGTGTTGTGTCAATTGTTGTGTTTATGGCTGTTAGGGTTTTTTCGTCTTTTGCTTATGTTAGCTTCTTGGTCTGCTCTGCATAATTTGTTAGCTTGCTGATGTGTTTTAAATGTAATACCGCAAGTGCATGGTATCTGTTGGGGAAAAAAATCTATAAAATAACATGCACTACTACAAAAGTTAAAATAAACAACATTCCTTCAACAGCGGTTGTATAAGGAAGCGCTGTTATTTTCGCTTTTTATATATTTAATAAATATAATTAATAAGTTTAATAGCGGTCAAATTAAAACCCTGTTATTAAGTGACTTAACATAACAACTAACAGCAGTTCCACTCAACAAGCGCTATTTCTTTCCACTAAAGAAAATACAAGAAAAAGGAAAGGAAAAAGACCCCACGAACTCCCGCTGAAATCAACACCTCCCTCCCGCTGAAATCGCCACTTCCCTCCCCACTAATCCAGACCCAGTTGCACTAGTAGCATAATGGCTATGAAGACCAATCTTCTCCTATTCAACCGGGATTCTGAAATCAGCCGTAGTTAAAATTCCGTTTTACTTATCAACAAGGCCAGTAAACTTTACAGCACGCAATTTGGCTTCGAATTATGTTCTTTGCTTCTCTTCGTCCCTAACCGTACTCAACTTCGAGAATTGAGGTAATTCTACTTGTTTCATCTTCTTCTTCTCCTTGATTGTTGAATTTCTTTTAGTTTGATGGTATTCTGAATTGGGTATTGTGAAACCGCCTGATTTTAGAATGAGGTAATTTTGTTCTTTGCAGTACTTGTTTCAGCTTATTGGATTTGAGAATTGGGCATTGTGAAACCGCCTGATTTTAGGCGACGAAAGAGTATCTTAAATCATTTGCCTCATAGAAAAAGAAGATCTCTTGTGTAGTTCTGTTTCTTCTTTTCCACTACGTTCCCATTGAAAAAGGTATTTCATTGGACTACCCAAATCCCAAGCATACAATTTTAAACGTAAGTGATTCCCTATGGCAATATGTCAATTGTTATAGATTCCATGTTGCAACATAATAGGTGAAGATATACACAAAACTTTCATCAAGATGGAGAAATTGTGGTAATATAAGAGCCATTACAGAGTAGACTGGAGTGTGGGAGATCATATACATATACTCTCATTAAGATTGCACAACTCGAAAATCAATGGAACAAAAAGTAATCATATATAAAACCAAATCAATTTCGAAAATTGAAATCAAATAGATCAATGAATACACACCTGTATTGTTGATTGAAGAACTGTGTTGAGATCTTAATGAAACATCCTCAATCAAACGCGTAAAAACTAGATAAAATCAAACAATATTAAGTGAGTTTGATGTGATAAAAATTAACAGCAGGGAAACTGAATAGCAGGGAAAGAGTTGTTTTTTGCTCGGATTTTGCTGTACAAGGCAATAGAATTGTTCGTTATGTCCTAGGAATTTGTTCGAAAATGTTGACAAAGAGGGAAAGTTCAGAGGTCAGACTTAGTCCTAGCATTACATTTGATTATGATACTTATGCCCTGAGACATTAGTCTACCGAGCAAGACATTGTAATCTCCCTACATCCTAGCCCAAATTCAGTGCACCGTGGTCATTCAGCCAAGTAAAAGGCCATTTATTAGTGCTCAGAAAAAGGCGTAATGTCAAAAACTTCAGTTCTAGGTTTACGATAGTAGCATCAAATTGAGCCAGCAAATGAGGAGTATATGCTAGAAAAGCTGCATTTCCTGTTTGCCATTACCATTTTCAGATAATTTGGAGAATGAGTAGCTATCATGGACACCAAGCTACTCAAGTCTCTTGTGCTCATTTGCTGATGGATCCGAAGAGAATAAGACTGTTAGTGAAAAATATTGGTCCTGTTTTCCTTTGAGGTAAGAGATAAAGTTCTTTAGAGACATGGGTGTATTCTAATAGACCAAGTGAACTCATGTTATGGAGGGAAGCAGTTTACCAAAAATAGAATCAATGAAGGTGAGAAGAACAAGGTGTAGGTGAATTTAAATGTGGAAAGAACTTTGAAAAGTTGAGTGACCAGATCATGGAGGATTTTGTATGAAGGATTTAGAAGGATTGTGGTGTTGACAAGGTGACTCTAGTTGAGAGGGGGTTGGACATTGATAGATTCCTTTTCATCGAGAAGAGGGACGTAGTTTTGCAGTCTACTAGGCCATTTTTTGAACCTGTGATCAAATGAAGAAAGTATGAGACATGATTTCATTTTACAATTAGCTTAACATATGTATTCCTTTTACAGTTAGGTTAACATATGTATTCTTTTTACAGTTAGCTTAACATATGTATTCTTGATGTTGTCTTTAATTTTTGTGTTTATTTTTGGTGTTATTGTTATAGTGTAATAGCTCAGCTACTAGAGGTGTACAAACTAAAAGCCTAAGGTCCAATCCTCTTCCACCCCACCTCTCAAGGTAATTCCCACTTTTCATTGTGAAGACATGAGTTGACCTTTAATGTAATTTCTACTTAATGATTTATTTGGAATGACATTTTTAAGTGCATTGCTATCAAATTGACCTTTCTTTGGAGATTGATGATGTTATGTTCTTGAATTATGTTTATCTTGATCCTTTGAACATGCTCCATGGTTATATCTATTGATTGATGTTACATACTTTTAGATTTTTGTATAGTGTACATCATTTAGGTTCATGAGGTTGAGTTGATATTGTACTATAATAAAATTACATGATCGATATGGTTTGACTAACATATCATTATCACTAAGATTTGGAGTATATTATGTGGTTTTAAAAAAAAGATATATTGATGTATAAATTATCTTAATCTCAACCCTTCATTACAATAATGGAAATTGAAAAAAGATATAATGGTGTATAATAATATTCATGTAATTTTTTATTCTTTTGAAAATTTAGAATGAATCGAAAGTGGATGTCTGAAGATCGTATGGGAAGAGAGTATGAGAAAGGAATGGAAGATTTTATTGCTTTTGCTGTAAAACATGCCAAAGATCCTTGTAAAATTTTATGTCCATGTCTTGAATGTTGTAATTCCAATCACGACTAAGTGTTGAACACTTAAAAGATCATTGGACTATACACGGGATTGATAAATGTTATTCAAATTGGGTTCGTCATGTAGAGGTAGGGGATGTGTCTGATAAGTGGGGTAGCATATTGAGTGATGAAACAGATACTTTCAAACATGACCATTTAGATGAGATGACACGTGTGCTTGAGGAAGATTTACGAGATTGTCTTGAAATGGTTGAGAGCTTGTCGAATGATGCAAAAATACCCTTGTATCCTGGTTGTGAAAAGTACACAAGGTTGTCTGCTATTATAGAATTGTATAACCTGAAAGCGAGAAGTGGTTAGAGTGATAAAAGTTTCACAACCTTGCTGAAAACATTAAAAGTTATGCTCCCTAAGGATAACACAATTCCAGATAACACTTATGAGTCCAAAAAAGTGTTATGTTCCATGGGTATGAGCTATGAGAAAATACATGCATGTCCAAATGATTGCATTCTTTACCGAAATGCGTATGCATCCTTAAAGAGTTATCCTGAATGTAATGAGTCTCGATATAAAAAGAAAGAGAGTGTTCCAGCCAAGGTACTATGGTTTTTCCCAATTGTACTAAGATTTAGACGCTTGTTTAGTAGTCCAAAAGATGCAAAGAATTTAGTGTGGCATGTAAAAGGGAGGAGTAAGGATGGTATGAGGAGACACCATGTTGATTCTCCGCAATGGATTAAAATTGACCGTGAAAATCCGTAGTTTGGGGGTGAAGCGAGGAATCTTCGCCTCGCGCTTGCTACTGATGGAATGAACCCGTTTAGTGGTCAAAATAGCTCACATAGTGTATGGCCAGTGATGTTAGTGATTTATAACCTATCACCAACTTTATGAATGAAGCGAAAATATATAATGTTATCCATGCTAATCTCAGGGCCGAAACAAGCGGGAAACAACATAGACATCTATCTTTCTCCCCTTATAGAAGATTTGAAGATGATGGGGGAAGTAGGTGTTAATGTGTTTGATGCATGTCGTAATGAAAATTTTAATGTGAAAGCTATGTTGTTTGGCACGATAAATGATTTCCCTGCTTATGGTAATCTCTCGGGATATAGTGTTAAAGGATATAAAGCATGTCCTGTTGATAGGCTAAAGTCGTATCACCTAATCAAAGATAAACCTAAGTCCTCTAACAATGGTAGTCAAGGGAAGTAGGGTCGAATCCACAGAGAGACGGAGTTCTAAGTTAATATTTAGCCAAACAGCTACTTCAGACAAAAATCAGATAGAATTCAGCTGAACTAATAATTAACTACTAGAAAGCAATATAAAGATCGGAATTTAACTATGAATTAAAGGTCTAGGGAATTAGTTCGGTCCACCATGCTTATACCAATCAAAGGATCAAATAACTATCAGAACCTAGGTCGAGAATCGATAGATTAGAACACGTGTCAAGCTATGGTTAAGTCTCAACGTCCATAATTCAACATATGCAGCATGTTCACAAACATAATCAGAATTACTGGTGTGTACTAGGCCTCTAAAAGTAAGACGGATCTGTGCAAACGATTATTAACCTCAAGTAATCAAAGAAACTGCACAATAACGTTAATTACTCAATAAGAACAAATCACACCATAACCTATCTCATCAAACCCTAGAAACTAATAGCAATTCAAATAATCATGGTATAAACATGGTTTCCCTCTCTAACACCCTAGAAATTGAACTACTCACTCATAATTGAGTCAACAATAAACAATCTAATATGAAACCCTAATAATTGCATCATGAATGAATAAATAATTAAGCTAAGAAATTGAGAAATAATTAAAGAGATTAGAGTAGAGAAGAATACCAATTGACGGAAAGCAAGAACTTTTATTGAAATTGAATAGGTTCAATCACCTTTAATCTAATCTAAGTGTTTAAACTAAGCTAAGAACAATGAATAATAAACTAGAGTCTAAACTAGAATGAAAGATGAATAAAAGATGTCTCTAAATAATGAGGAAAAAGGTATTTATAATATCCCCTTAAGTCTAATTAAAACGGAAACAAAAGACGAAATTCGCGAATAAGTGCATGGGACCCGATCGGGCCCGAGGCCTCTACCCGATCGGGTCCATAGTGACAAGTCTTCAGCTTGGCTTCTTGTTGGGCTCAGCGTGGAAGCAGCAGCGTACGCGACGAAATACGGCCCACCCGATCGGGCCCGAGGCCACCACCGATTGGGTCTGGCGACAGATTGGGCCAACATGGTTTCCTCGCAAGCAGCAACAAAACAAGGGCTATCAGCATCCAGCCCGATCGGGTCCACTAACATGAAATGGTTGTCTCGTGGTCCTCGTATGGAGGTGTTGTCATATTCTGCTTATCAAATAAAAAAGTTTACTTTCTACACAAAAGATCGGGATGATGAAAGTATCATGCAAAACAGTGGGGTGACGCTTAAGGTAGAGGCAATGCATGTTAGTGGTACAAAAGATAAAAATCTTGTATATGCGAGTATGCCAAATTATGGAGTGATTGAGAACATATGGGAATTGGATTACAACATGTTCAGGATCCCTATAATCGGTTGTAAATGGGTGGAGAATAACAATGGTGTCCAAGTTGATGATTTGGGTTTCACCAGAGTGAATTTTTCAAAGGTCAGCTACACATAGGAGCCATTCATTTCAGCATCACAAGCAAAACAAGTGTTCTTTGTCACAGACCCGAGTGATGAAGATTGGAGCGTTGTCTTATCAGTAAATAAAAAGGATGCCGAAAATGACAATGATGATACGGATGATGATACGGAAGATGATACACAAGAGCGCCAAGTCTTTTCAGTATTACCCTCACTTAATGATGATGTACTTGGAGATAAGTTGTACACGCGAGAAGATCATTCCGAAGGAATATGGGTTAATCAAAGAAGCGTCTTCGGGGTGGTATTTTAAAAAAACCGAAAAACAGACGCCCTGAGAAAAGAAGGAAACTTTGACATGGTAAGGTGTCTAAGCTAACTTTTTAAGTTCAGTAATTTACTCTCTGATAGGTAGGTGTCATTGATATTCTTTTTAGGAAAAATTGTCAAGAACCACCTAATAAAGACACTTTTTTTTGAGAAAACCACCTAATAAATGTTTTATTATAAAAAACCACCTAGTAAAACACTTTTTCTTTCAAAACACCTCCACTTAAAACCAAATAAGTAACTCATTTGACCTTGTAATCAGTTCCCTGCATTTGCATTCAACCCCAAGTGACTCTTCTGGAGTTACTAATATGTCGATAAGTGGTTACGGAGCTAACAGAGTTATTAATTTGGTCTCAAGTGGTGGTGTTTTGAAAGAAAAAATGTTTTATTAGGGGTTTTTTTTATAATAAAACGTTTATTAGGTGGTTTTCTCAAAAAAAGTGTCTTTATTAGGTGGTTTCTGACAATTTTTCCCTTTTTATAATCTATTTACTTTTTGATATTATTTACCTTGTTTCTTTCTTGTACTTTATAGCTATGTTGGTTTTGTTTTGCAATTAAGATTATGCTCCCTTGTGTTCTGTTTTCAAAAGACTATACGTCATCTTAACATCCATGTTTCACCCTTCTTACTAAGTAAAGTCAATGTGAACTTACCTATACTTTTTTCTGACCATATTTAGATAAGATATCTTTATCCAGAACTGAACTAGGTAACCCTCTTTCCTATGAACATGGCATTTGTAATCATGATTCAGTGTTAAGATTGCTTATCTTTTTATTTTCTTATGTCATAATCATCTCATTATTCATTAGTAAAAAACATTGACTAATTTTGTTCTTTAATCTTACAGGAAATGGGGTCCTCTGAGCCACTGCCACATGATCCAGAAGATGAAAATTCTCCTCCACTAACGAGGAAAAAGAGAACAACTCGTAGAGGTGCTACTCGTATGAAGAAAGTAATTCGTGCTCGGAACAAGAAGTTGTCTTTAGATGTCCAATGGAATACAAAAGGCCAACCCATTGGAAAATTTAGTGCCAAGATGTCAAGTTACCTTGGGGTCACCACTCGTACTATAGTGCCAATCAATATTGATGAATGGAGTGAGGTTTCGCAGGCATTAAAAGAAGCTATATGGGAAGATCTATCGGTAATTCTTTTATCTTTTTACCACAAAACATATTATCAATGGTTCTTACCTTCTTGTTGTGCATTAAGGCTTGGGGTTCTGCTGGTGATGTGAATCATTTATGTTCATCCTAGGTTGTAGTTGATTTCCATTAGTTATCCTATAAGTATACCCATGGAGGGCTTGCTTACTCGACTCTAGATTCCTTAATGATTCAGTGTTAAGATTCCTTAATGATTCAATGTTAAGATTTGATAAAAAAATCATGTACATTGTCATCATAAGTCGTAATTAACCAAATTATATACACTTTTATCATTTACATTAGTTTAAAGACAATGTGACGAAAGGAAACCACTGATTTCGCCATATTATTTGATGTAGTCTGGTTAATGCTTTATATCAATGCTACAATTGGGCTTTGGGATTTTTGATTTATTACATATGTTTGTAGGCTTACACATCTTAGGCTATAGAAATAAAGCAAATATATGAGAAGATGAGAATTCGATAGTATAGTGCAAGTTGTAGGCTATGTATCTGAGTTTTCCAAGCATCATTTCTCGATTGTGTGTCCTAGGGACAGTTGAACAAGTCGAAGTCGTTTGGGTACTTCAGTTCTTGGTTGTGCATTACTGCACCAACACCTTTCAATCATTGGTAAATCAAATTTTCCGACCACTTTTTGCGCAAATTTGTACTTGCTTTTTATATGATATACTCATTTATAATTTATATTAGTAGCACCACATTGAGCATTGGTTCTCAGAGACAGACAATGAGCGGAATCTTTTAAGAGAATATTAAAACCCATTATGTTTATGTTTCCAATAGCATAAGAACATCGCAATCCTTAAGCTTCAAACCCAAAATTTGATTTTTAACATGTTAAATAGATAATCCAGACCAAAATAATTACACCCTAAAAGGCAAATTCCATTACCAAAAGCAGAGATAAAAATGCATAGGACTAGAGAGAGGAAGAATCCTAACCTTGAAACTAAGAGTTCAATTTAAAAGATAATCCTAGCTGATTAATGTTGGTGTCTACAGTTATGAATAGGACTTTCCTTTCTGAGAATGAATACAGTGAACACAATAGACTAGTTGGTTGATGTTGGTGTCTACAGAAGTAATCTGCTGCAGAAACTTCACAATTGATTAACTGTCATGATGAGCAAGGAACTCCAGCATATATACCTTCCGATGTGGAATTCCATTCACCAGCATATATATACTTTGTATATCACTGATGCATTGACAACTATTTCACAAGTTCATTTCATGTGCTTGCAAGATCTCTCAGTTTTAATTTGATATAAAGTCCTCTTCTTTCAGTTAACATTTAAAGTTCCCGTGGAAAAGAAGGATTGGATCATTTCTCAAGCTGGTGAAAAATGGAGAAATTTTAAATGCTATCTTACAAAAAGATTTTTGTTTGAAAACAAAGGGAATGTAAGAAATGAGCCGCCTGATATGTATCCGTTCATTGAAGAATCTCAATGGAGAGATTTTTTAACTACTCGATTCACCGAAAAATTCAGGGTACGTGTCAATTTTTCTCGTTAGTAAGTTGAAAATCAAATCTGAATGGCATTTTTTTTTTTTGGAACAGGAAACTAGTGATGCTAATCGTAAGAGAGCAAAAGGGAACAAATACCCTCAAAAGCGGTCTCGTAAAGGATATGCACGCCTAGAGGAGGAAGGGGTCAGTCATCATTCTCCTAATATCATGGTTTGATGATTATAATTTTCTATAGAGAAGGTTAGGCAAATTTTAATTAGACAACCATGTAAGCTAAGATAATGATAATGCTAAATAGAACGATGATAGAGAGCGACAAATGGATATAAAAGAAGAGGCTTGTGAGATTTCCACCGTGATAAAAGCTTGTAGACAACTCTTTGCATTAGCGTTAAAGCACACGTGAATATATAGAATAGGTAGAAAAAAGGCCGCACACATTAATGGTATTGCTGATTTTGGACTGCTGTTCCTTAGTTAATACCCACCAGCGGACCTCCTGATGCATGGGGTTAGTGTAACAACATCACCAACTTACTGGTATCAGGCTAACATGGTTAGTTAATACCCACTTTCAAACCTCCTGTGAGATTAGGAAGCAGTTGTAGCTAGGAGCTCTAGGAGAAATTTAAAACATACTGAGCCGGTCATTAAGCATGAAAATCCAGAATTGCGGTTGGGAACCGCTGTTATTTGATACTTTCAACCGCTGTTAATTGATTTTTTTGTAGTAGTGATGATATCACTTGCTTTGCACTAACTTGTTGGTTTGCTCTACTCTAACTTGTTGGCTTGCTCTATTCTGCTCTACTCATTTGGCTTCTAAGTTCTGGAGTGAGCTTATTAGTTTTGTTGTTAGAGTTTGCTGGGTTTGTTGGGTTTGGCTATGTTGCTTTAGAGTTTGTTAGATTTTAAAGACACCATCCTATTTCTTTGCTCCTTTTCCTTATGCACCCTTGCCGCCAAGTATGTTTGCTCTGCATTTGTGCAGAGGAGGCAGATTGAAGCATGCTCTTTATTCTGCTGTATTTATGTGCTTTGCAAAAAATCCTATTTCTTGGCTTTATACAATGTATATCCTTGCCCCCAAGTCTTCATTCTTTGGATTTAAGCAGAGGAGGCAGATTGAAGTGTGCTTCTTCCTTGACTGATTTTGTGGGTGTGTCTCCATTGATCTACTATGTTGCTTTGCAAGAAAATATCCAATTTCTTGGATCCTTCTTACTGTTTTCATCCTTACCCCATTTGCTTGCTCTTCATTTGCGTAGAGGAGGTAGACTTATAAGAGTTTCGCATGATTTTTCTTTTGGGAAATTTCATGAGGTACCCTTGGGCTTGGGGCTAATTTCTCGGGTACCCCTCTAGTTTTCGAGCTAGCTCAAATGCCATTAGAGTCACTATTTGTGGCTTAAATGCTCTTACTACTAATGGAAGTTAAGTTTTCCGTTTAGTTTTTATAATTATACTTTACTTTTCATTTAAAACAACAACAAAAAAAAAAGAAAACAAAAATTATACCGCCCACCCCTCCCACTATCTCTCCTCCACCCCACCACCTCCTGCAGAACAGAAGAACCACTATCGCCGTCGCTGTCGACCACCCCACCCAGCCATAAACCGCCCCAATTGAAGCTACAAATCAACAGCTGAAGACACAGCCTTAAACCACCTTCTTATCACCAAATTTTCTACCCAAAAAACACCTCCAAATCAATTCAATTTCTAAATTGCAAACCCTAATTACAATTATTCCCATAATTTCACTCTCATTTTGGTTTGAGATTGATGCGCAATATTTATCTAGTTGTGGTTGCAGTTTATATGCACTATTTGGTGATGGTTTTGTGATGTTTTAATGGTGGAAGGGCATCTTGTTATGGGTGATTGTTTGGTGGTTGTTTTAGATAAAAAATGGCGACAAGATGATTGTTTGGTTGTTGTTTGGGTTGGAAATGGTTGGTGTTTGGTGATGTTGTGGTGGCCCAAGTTAGGGGAGGAGAGAAGAAGGTGGTGGCAATGAGTGGCGGAGGTAGAATAAGGTGTTGGCAATGGTGGGTCGTGGAAAAAGAATGTGGTCGAAAGAAGAAGGTGGTGGTGGTGGTTGACCGGAGAAAGAAGAAGGCGATGGTCGCGACTTGGTTTGAAGCTGTTGTGGTGATAATGGTGTTACGGTGATTGTTGGTGATGTGGCTGAGGTGAGAGAGAGTTGGTGGGGTAGGAGGGGGGGCATGGCTGAGTAGGGGGAGGGAAGGGGGAGGAGAGAGAGTGTGGGTGGGGTTTTAAATTTTTAAAATTTTTAATTTTTTTAATTTTTTCTTTTGTTTTTCTATTAAAAGTAGAGGATGTTAACGAAAAACTTAACATTCGTTAGTAGTAAGGGCATTTAAGCCACATAAAGTGACTCTGGTGGCATCTGAGCTAGCTCGAAACCAGAGGGTACTCGAGGAATTAGGCCTAACCCTAGGGGTACCTCAGGAATTTTTTGTTTCTTTACTTGCTTTTTGGTTTCTTCTACTCAGTCTTCCACTAACTCTGGCTATTCATTTGAGGTGCCTACTGACTACATAATGAAAATTCCAGGAGACACCCAATCTCCCTTTGTCAATATGGAGCTTGGGGCAGTAAAGGTTGAGACAGCGGGGCCTCGTTTGGCTTTTTAGACCCTTGGGCTTATCTCTACCAGCAGCCTCTACGCTCTCCCACTAACAGTTTCCCATCTGGTTGTGCTTGTAAGCTCCCTGCTCCAGAAGAACAGCAGGAGTACTTGTCTCTGTATGATACTAAGGGCAAGTTGTACTTCAACGAGAAGCTCCGATCTATTCAATCAAGGCCTGATAGAGCACTTTATAGAGTGGTTCTGCGACATCTGACGCCGCAGGGGCTATTGGTTGAAGTTCCAGGAGAAGAACGACTCTCTGATGGAGGGTGGTGCAGGATACTGATATCATGGATTTATATAGAGTTTTCCCCCTTATTCATGAGCTAACTCGTGCGTCATTGGAGCTCTTCGAATCTATTTTGTGCTAACTACTCTATATGGTTATGGTTTTGTTGTTTTATGTTAAAATTGTCGGTGTTAGGGAGTTTTCTCCTTATTTCCGAGCTTTTTGGAAGCAACCACACCTCTATGAGTTGTTACGAGGCACGTTCGAGTCGTTACGAGCATGTTTGCTTGCTTTAGGAGGTTCCCGAGGCTTTAGACTTGATCATTGAGCTAAAACCGCAAAGCAAAGCTAAAGAAACAAGCCAATGGAGTTGACCCGTGTTCAGATCGGGCAGAATATGGCCCGATCGGGAAAAGAATATTAAGATCGGTTGGTAGGGTTTCGTACCTGATCAGGCGGGCTTGGCCCGACCCAATCGGGCGAACCTAGAAAATGTTGCTGCTGCTTGCGTGAGGAGGGGACTGCTGGGTTGGAACATTGAGTCAACCCGATCCAGTCGAGCAATGGGCCACCCGATCGGGTTGCGCGTCCGCGGAGCCAAAACCTATCTTATTTTAATTCCTTTTTAATTAGTTTTTGAGGCTATTATAAATAGCTAAACTCATTTATTTTAGAGACATCTTTTTATTCAGCTTTGTTTAATATTAGTTTAGAGAGCTTTCTTAGAGTAAACACTTAGATTAGTTCTAAAGGTGATTGAACCTTGGATTCATTTCAATAAAGGTTATTGCTTTCTGTCAATTGATACTATTTTTCTCCCTTGATCTCTTTAGTTATTTCTTAATTGTTTAGTTTGATTATTAAATTGTTTCATGATGTAAAGATTAGGGTTTTATATTAGATTTGTTATGGTTGATTCAATTATGAGTGAGTAGTCTTATCTCTAGGGATTTAGGGAGGAAAACCATGTTTATAACATGAATTACTTCTGAATTGCTATTAGAGTCTGAGGCTTGATTAGATTGGTTATGGTGTGATTTGTTCTTAACGAGTAATTAATGTTATTGCGCAATTTCATTGATTGCTTGTGGTTAATAATTGTTTGCACAGATCCGTCTTACTTTTAGAGGCCTACTACACATCAATAATTCCGATTATGTTAGTGAACATGCGGCACATGTTGAATTATGAGCGTTGAGACTTAACCATAGCTTAACACGTGCTCTAATCTCTCGACTCATTGACCTAGGTTCTATAGTTGTGTGATTCTTTGATTGATATAAGCATGGAGGATCGAACTAATACCCTAGACCTTTAATTCATAATTTAATTCCCATTTTTATTTTTCTTTCTTTAGTCTAAATAGTAATTCAGCTAATTTCTATTTGACCTTGTCTGAAGTAGCTGTTTAGCTGGATATCAACTTAGAAAATATGTCTCACTGTGGATTCGATCCTACTTCCCTTGACTATTGGTGTTAGAGGAATTTAGGATTTATCTTTGATTAGGTGATACGACTTTAGCCTATCAGATACACTTGGAGTTCGGCTTGCGCTTCCCCTTTACCAATTCATGGAGAAGATGCTCTTGAAATACCTCATTTAACTATTCCAAATCAACCCCCAGCCTCTGAAGAAGATTCTGAATTTCATCTAGGTCTGTAAGGCTTTGTATTTCCCCCTGACGCTGTCTCTCTTTCGTTGTATGTTTGCTTTCAAGAGGCAGGGTGCATTGTACAAAGGATTCATCCAGGCCTCTGTGAGGAATGGCTTTCTGATTGTTTATCCTCGAGACGAGGCCTTGAAGCATTAGAGGGACAACTGGGTCTACGTTAAGGACCCTACTGCCAAGGGGCACCCTTATTGTTTTGATGCTCCAGTTGAGGTTCTTGTCTCTGAAGGATCTGGGGTCCTTCACTAGGGATGAGAAGTGGCTTACTATTACTTTGGGTCTTTGGACCCTGGGAATGAGATGTCAGAGCTGTGTCCAAGGTTCTGGCTTCCACATCATGCAGTGCTCTTCCAGCCTGGCTTTCTGAAGATAGGGCGTCTGGCCCCTGAGTACTCTCAAGGTATTGAGTTGGTCTTATTTTTCTTATTTCAATTTTCTTCTACGTGTCTGCCAGGAAGAACAAAATTGTTTAAGGTCAACCGTCATTCACTCTTCCATCTTCGTTCCTGGAGCCCCACGCACTTAGTGCGTGTGCCAGATGATAGTGGGTGGGTTCTGCATGGTTTTTTTCCTTTGTGTTTCTAGTTTATCTTCTGCCTATTTATTAAAATCTGTTATTTTAATATGTTTACATTGACTCTGGCTTTGAAGTGCCTTAACAAATTTGGGCTATACAGTGTGGGGAAGAAGAAAAAGGTACAGTGTCACCCCCTCCAAGCTGACCTATGAAGTGTCCAGCTTCAAGTATTTGGTGGATAAGTTGCCCCCTCGATCATCCGATGCGGGATACTTCTCGCAAAGAGCTTGTGGATCCCTTTGATGGGACCACATTCTATGAGCTCCATTGTCTGCCTTGTGGAGTTGGGAGACAAAGAGGATAAGGAATCTACCGACGTCCTGCCCTTGGAAATGTTGCATCGTTCGGTATCAGCAGGGGGGCGTGCCAATGACCGGGAGAAGCAACTAATGGACAACTCGTCTTCCTACATTGAGGTGGGACAAACGACCGCTCTCAGCGTGGTTCTTCCTTATACTTCAAAGCACATAGGCTCTAGTGCTGGGGCAGGTGATCTTTCTTTATTTTGTTCTTGTTTCGTATTTACTCTGCCATGACCTGCTCTGACAAGTTCTCTTTGCTCAGTCTCTACATGTTAATATAATATGTTCAATTTGCAGGTGAGGTAACTAGGGGTGATGCACCTCCGCCTTCGTCTGCCAAAAATATGGAGCCTCTTTCCCGTTCGGAGGAGCCTGATGTTGGGACACATATAACTTTTTAAACCATGTGTAAGTGATCTGCTTCCTCTTTTTCTTTTGGCTCTCAGGCCACTTATACTTGCCTTTTTTCTTTGTTAAAGGGGGGAACATGGAGTCTGAGGGACATGGTTTTCCCAGATCTGTTCTGTCTGAGGAGCTAAATGAGGATGTTTTCGAGCCCCTTCAGCACGAGCTGGTTAGGCAGTCTAACCTACCCGTGGCGTTATCCCATCCTTTCTAAGCTGAGCTTTTGTGCATCCCAGTCAGCCGGGGATGTTGTCCTGGACTCATGGCGGTGCATAAGCCTGATGCTCTACAAGCTCAAACGGTAAGTGTGAGCACATTGTTTTCTCTGTCAGTTTTTGCAGAGCTATTTTTCCTCTAACTCAGTGTGTTGACATCTTCATTTTGCTTTTTCTCCTCATAAGGTGGAGCTGGAGAAGCAAAAGGCTTATGTCGGTTGTTTCTCTCATCTTCATAAGAGGAGGCCGCGAAGAGGAAGGGGGACATACTTTCTGGTTTTGCCTAACCTCAGACAGAGTCTCTCCCTTTGTCTTGTTCTTTCTTTGACAAGATTTTACGAGATGAAATGCATGCACGGGAAACGTCTGCAACCAAGAGGGCTCGCCACGACAAGGATGGAGTTTTCGTCGTTGATTTAGAGATGGAGGAGGCAACGGGAGGTGACGTCGGCCACGACACTCGTTACTAGGATCTACCTTCAATTTCTTCTCATTTGTGGGGTTGACCGGTCTTTTGTTTAGTTCAGGTCCCCCCTGCCTACCGGTTCAAGGAGTTTCTATTAGAAGGTTGGAAGAGATGTGGTTGAAGATCCTTGTAGAGAGGCTCCTTCTAACTCTGTCATCGCGAATGTGCCAATTATAAGTATTTTCTCTTGTTTTTATCCAATATTTTGTTCTGCTCAGACGTCCGCTTTAGACTTAGTAATTTGTCTCTTTTGTGCAGGTTGCACGTCTGGGAAGAATGATGGGAGACCTCTACCACACCTTTGGTGTTGGAAGATCTCTGTCTGAAGTGGCCCAAGAGGCTTAGCTGCAAGCCGCTAAGGGTGAGTTATTGAGATGGAGCATAAGTTCGCGTTGGCCAGCTCTAGCAACTCTCTCCTTTCGGGGGAGGTCATTTAGGATTGCATTTTATTCATTGCATTTGCATTTACATTCCCCCTCCCCTTATCTAATCTTCCCTTGAGTGTTGCTTGCTTAGACGTGATGAAAGGGGCAAGAACAAAAGAACAGCTCTTCGCCCGGACTACGATGATCAGAGAGGAGACAGGCCATTATCGCTCCATTTGTAGAGGAGCAATCCCTCCATGACCTAACTATAGAAGTAAGGAAGTAGACTCCTGGAGCGACCATGGAGCGGCTCCACAATGCAAGGAGCGATCACTCCATTGTGTTTGGGCAACAACTCTGTTTGCCTTTTTACGGCTTTGTGCCCTTAATTTTGAACTAGATGTGCGTATTTTTAACTGGATATGCATATTTCACTTTTCGAGCTGTAAGTATACGCCGTTGAATGATAAAATTCAAATCCAATTTAAAAAATGCACATTATGATAAAGTTGCACATTTAATTTAAAAGATAGGCACTTTTAGTTTAAAAAATATGCATAAAAAATCTTTCACACCCTTCTCATTGAAAGAATCTTTTAGTTTGATCCTATCTAATATTCTTGAAATAAGAAGGATGAGATAGATTTCTTGTGCATATTTTTTGAATTAAATGTGCATATGTTTTGAACTAAATGGTGCAACTTTTTTATGATGTGCATTTTTTTTGAACTCAATGTTCATCTTGTCGTTCAAGATCATATAGGTTGAAAAGTAAAATATGCATATCCAGTTTTAAAAATATGCATATCCAGTTTTAAAAATATGCACATCCAGTTCAAAAAAATATGCACATCGTTCCTTCTCACCCTTCTCATTTTAAGGTCCTTCTTATTTTAAGATCCTTCTCATTAGGAAGAGGATCTGAGGAAAACTGTTTTCACCGTGAAAACCAAGTAAAAGGATTACATATTAAGATAAAAGAGTACGCGTACTTTCATTGATGACATTTTTATAAATATTGACAACTTTGATGTAAAAACATGCGTATCTCTTTATCATAACATGTACCCCTGTAAAACTTATATGCACCCGTTTTTCACGTGTTTACGGTATTCAGCAAAGTTGTGGTTTTTAGTAGAACCTGACTCTCTCTCTATAACTTATATGCACACGCTTTTCACGTTCTTACGGAGTATATATTAATATATTTGTTTGGTACTACTTGTTCTTCAGTAACACCACTTTGGGATTGTCCTCTGGATAGCCTGGTGTGTTACAGATTTCTATTAATATTTGGGGATTTTTGAGCTTACTTTCGCCCACTTTTTAGGTTAAACTGTGAAGATGTGGCTACCTTTAAGGGCATGTTCTCTTCACATAAATCTAGTTGAACTAAACTGAACGGAACTGATAGGAGTTGAACTGAACTGAACTGATTGGAGATGAATTGAACTGAATTGAATTGAATTGAATGTAATAAATATTTAAATAACATTTAAACAAGAATAATATGAATATTAAATAATAATTAATAATTAATGAATAATTATTTTAGTATTTTGGATCTTATGAAAAGGTCGTTATAAATAAATAAATAATAATCCCTCCGTCCCACATTAGTTGCAATACTTTCCTTATATGGTTGTCCCATATTAATTGCAACACTTCTACTTTAGGCATGGATCCACCAATATTTTATTATATATCAACCAATTAACATAACCCACTCATTCATTGATTTATGTAAAAAAGATTAAAATATTATTCCCCAACTTTATTAACTTCCTAAAAGTAGCACATTACTTTCTATCACATTAACTTTTACAATAAATTAATACTACAACAAACACCCTACTCTATTAACTTTCCAAAACTATGAGCACAAGCTATTGTTGCGGATAATATGGGACGTAGGGAGTAGTATATTATTATTATAATAATGATTAATGATAATAATAAGTAATTTATATTATTTTTATTAATATATTAATACTTGATGATGATTATATAATAACCATTTTATCTAAGAAGTAAATTAATATTACTATTTTAATAATATAATAATAATTTGATTG
This sequence comes from Patellifolia procumbens, assembly GCA_947645195.1. NCBI lineage: Eukaryota > Viridiplantae > Streptophyta > Magnoliopsida > Caryophyllales > Amaranthaceae > Patellifolia > Patellifolia procumbens. Next base: position 7,419,669 of record CANSGD010000016.1, read on the forward strand.
GTTTATGGGCTAAAAAACGTGGGTTGATTTGTGCTTTTTGGTCTATAATATTGATAAACCTAACTACACCACAAACCACCATAGTATCTTTAGTATTTAACGTAACGACGATTTTGTACCTTTAATATTAATATTATTAACAACTTTGTAATTTTTCCAATATCGTTTAGCTTGTTGTAGCTTATTTGTATGATGTAATAATAAATATCTAGTCGGTACAATAAAATAACAATTGCAAATGGTAAAACCTCGTATTGAGATAAAATATGGTTAAACCGCAAACCGCACTAACTTAAATCATGCTCCTCCCTAATAAATTAGTAATAATAATGACTAAAGATATACTCCCACCGTTTTTTTAATATGCACATTTTTCCAGTTTGGGGTGTTTTTTAAAATTGGTACATTTCTACTACCTCAGTTTTTTTTAATATGCATGTTTGCTTTTGCGCGCGGACCAAGGAAAAAGTGTAAAAGTAAGAGAGAAGGATAGTAAAGTTAGGGTGTTCATTTCGGATTATCCGATCCGAAATTTCGGATATCCGAATTTTTCGGATCGGGAGAAGTGCGATCCGAATCCGATCCGGAAATTTCGGATACCCATTTTTTCGGATACCCGGATTATCCGATCCGATTTTTATGGGGAAAAAAGTTAAAATCAAATTTATTTAATGGAAAAAATTACGGATATTTCGGAGAGGATCGGATATTTCGGATCGGATAATTATCCGAAAATATCCGTAATTTTAAACATTTTTCGGATAATTCGGATATCCGAAAACGCCAAAAGAGTGATCAGAATCCGAAAAATTTCGAATATCCGATCCGAATTATCCGAAACACTATATTTCGGATCGGATATCCGATTTTTCGGTTCGGATCGACCGGATCGCAGATCGGGTCAATCGGATCGGATTTTTGTGAACACCCCTAGTAAAAGTAAGGAAAAAGTGGAAAAGGTAGAGAGAAGGAAAGAAAAAGTAAGAGAGAAATGTAATAATTAGGTGGGCCTACCTTCCATTTAAGGGAAAAGGTAAAGAGGTACCAATTAAAAAAAACACCCTAAAATGGAAAAATGTGAATATTAAAAAAAACGGAGGGAGTACCTTTTTCCATAAATGGAAAGTTGGTTCACCTAATTATTAGACTTCTCTCCTACTTTTTCTTTGTTTCTCTCTACCTTTTTCACTTTTTCCTTACTTTTACTATCATTCTCTCTTAATTTTGTACTTTTTCCTTAGTCTGCGCGTAATAGCAAATGTACCGCAAATTCTATCATGCACACGGAACTATGAAGAGCAACATGCGCACAGCTCAAAACGCGTCAGTCAAATGAACATCAGTCAGTGAACAATGAACATCACCCAATGAACATTACCCAATGAACAATGAACATCATCCAATGAACATTAGTTGGACATCACTCAATGAACATCACCCAATGATCCACCTAATGAACAATGAACATCACCCAATGAACATCAGTTGGACATCACCCAATGAACACCAGTTGGTTCTTTTGATTTACTTTATTATTCATTTGAGTGAACTTAATGTTCTTTTAACATAAACTGATGTTCATTGGTTGACATTTTCAAATTTTCAAATTTAATGTCAAATCAATTTTGGAGTTTTGTTCATTGGAGAACTGATTATTGTTCTTTGTGTGTGAACTTAGTGTTCTTTTAACACAAACTGATGTTCATTGGGTGTAGAGATGGCATCTGGGCCGGGCCAGCCCAGCCCGCCCAGCCCAGCCCGTCTCGGGGGCTTCGCGGGTCAGGCCCGCTCAAACCCGCACCTAACCCGGCTCAACCCGCCAAACTTAAAAACCCGCACCGGGCTCGGAAACCACAACCCAGCTCGGGTGGAACCGCCCACCCAGCCCACCCGTAACCATTCGCAAACCCACCCAGCCCAGCCCAATTGCCCACCCGACCCGGACCACCCAGCCCACCCAACCCCCCACCCAGCCCACCCAGGACCACCCAGCCCACCTAACCCACGACCCAGCCCACCCAACCCACCACCCAGCCCACGCAGGACCACCCAGCCCACCCAACCCACCACCCAGCCCACCCAGACCGCACAACCAGCCCGCACCACCCAGACCCACCCCCAGCCCACCAGAACGCTTATTTGGTTCGAACATCGTCTGCTTTCAATAAAGTATTAAAGTTGATTCATTTCACATAAATCTGGTAATTCTTCTTCCATTACTTTTCATTATTTTAATTATTGCTTTCATAGATCTTAATTATGTCTTCCCTAATTATGATTGCTTTTGTTAACATACAATAGTTTAAAAACGACGATAATGAAAAATAGATAATAATAAATAATTACGATAATATAAAATTAATCATTACTCAAAATTATTTAAGAATACATTGGTCAATATTCAATACTCATTGTAATCTTATTTTAATTGCTATATTAAGATTATAAATAAACGACATTACTAGGAAAGAGATGATATTAAATAATTACGTCATTACGAAATTATAAAAATTAATCATTATTCGTATTACTAACAAAATGAAATTTATAAAACCAAATATTTTATATTTGCAACCAACGTATTTCAAAATTATATGTAATTGACTTATACAAAATTACAAATGCAAATTCATATTCATAAACATATAATTCATATTAAATCAAACTTACTAATTAATATTATTTCAAGTTTTCAACACATCCAATACAATCCACCCACTAAGCCCACCCAGCCCATTAACCAGCCCAATCCAAACCACCCAGCCCACCCAGCCCATTAACCAGCCCAACCCAAACCACCCGGCCCACCCAACCCATTAACCAGCCCAACCCAAACCACCCAGCCCACCCAACCCATTACCCAGCCCAACCCAAACCACCCAACCCATTACCCAGCCCAACCCACCCGCTAGGCCCACCCAGCCCACCCACAAACCCGTTGCAAGCCCGCCCAAAACCGCCATGGGTCGCTCCTCTGACCCAGCCCACCAACCCACCCAGCCCGCCTAATTCCCCAGCCCGCACCGGGTCATATATGCACAACCCAGCCCGTCACAAACCCAGCCCAACCCAGCCCGGCCCACCCATTTGCCACCTCTAATTGGGTGACATTCATGGGTGACGTTCATTGGATGATGTGCAACTGATGTTCATTGGGTGATGTTCATTGGTGTTCATTGGGTGATGTCTAACTGATGTTCATTTGGTGACGCTTATTATTCATTGGGTGTGTTCATTAGGTGATGTTAATTGGACAGTGAGTAATGTTCATCGTGCGCATGGTGCTCACCATAGTTCCGTGTGCAGGATCTACCAATTGCAAATGTACATATTAAAAAAACAGAGGTAGTATGTAATAAACAAAATAAAAATTAACAATAATAATAAGAGTAATTAATAAAATAAATTAGACCAACAACATTGATATATATAACAAAATGGTTCAATAAAGAATGAAAAAAACTGATTGAAGCTGAATTGAATTAAACTAAACTGATTGGAGCTGAATTGAACTGACTTAAACTGAACTGAACTAGGAAAAAAGGGACATGCATCAATTGGCGTTAAATACTCCTCCGCTCTTAGTGATAATTGACTCTAGTCTTTCCTATTGCAATGTCAATAAAAGGGATGCCACATGTTACACTATGAGTCTATGAGTAAAGAATGTTAAGAGTAAAAAAATTAGATTTAAGAATATGATTACTTGATGATTAGCTTGCATCTGACTACCTTACTCAACAAACAAACCATATTGATCTGTAACAAATCAGAAGCAATAGATAACTCAAATTAAAAAAAAAATACTCCAGAAAGAAATGATATGTAACAAACCAGAAGTAATAAATAAATAAACCTGAGAGGAAAAAGAAAAAAGTCCTTTGGTAACTGCCAAACTGCAAGTGCAAGCTACGACATGTAAAGAAAGGCATTCTCCACTCCTTGAGACCTCATTCTCTCCCTCTTACGCACCATCTCAGTCCCACCAACTTAAGACAGTTAACATCAAATTGGGATTGAAGAAGTGCAACTGAAAGCTCCTCTTTATCTTCTCAAATATCATTATTTTCAACCCTCTTAATCAACAATTACCATCTCAATTTCTCAACAACAGCATTACCAACAACAACAACCAAAATCGATCATCTTCGTGATCACTTTGAAACTAAGCATTGTCTTTCCAGGCTCTGATCAAAATCTCCGGCGACGCTCTTGATATCTCTTGCAGCTTCTCTAGCGCGCGTTATTTGGATTGATAAGAAATTTCATCCTATGTCTTCTATGGCTTCTGCTACTTACTCACTTTCTCTTTTCCCAGAAAATGGAGTAAGTTTTTATTTATTTATTTTTCTTGATGCATTATTGATAAAAGTTTGCGTGGATTATATAATGTTTTTGTTCATTTAGGGAAAGAAAAATCTTGGTGGCCAGCACAAGATACATGATTTACAAAGAGAGGTAAACTTTATATGGCCATGCACCGCATAATCTATCTGACTGATGCATTCCAACTTATCTGTAATTTATTTTCTGCATCCCGCATACAATTGTTTTACTTAAGTAGAAAGGTATTCCTTCTATACAAACTTTAACTTTTTACATCTTTAAATTACCTAATTGTTAGATTGAATATTTTTTTATACAAATTCAAACAAATTTAATAAGATCTTGGTGAAGATTTATAGCAAATGTTTTGGCTAGGTTGTTGAGACCTCATACAAAAAGAATAAATATAGGGCCAAAAGTAGTATTGTTGCATGATTGCATGGTATACTAATCACTAACACTATACACCTTATACCTGTACGATTAGGCTTGAGTTATATATGTTCATATAATGTCAGGGGTCCACTTAAATAAGATTAAGGTATTCTATTAAGGTTTTCCATGTTTCATATACTATTAGGACTTTAGGAGCATAAGTGTTTCCTATATACTATTTCAAACTATTACCAATATTTATTCTTAGTATATATAGGGAGTAATACCAATGAATACATGTTGTAATTTGCATGCATATTTAAAAGAAATTATTGTCAAATGGGACCGAATAAAATAGGTCTTTTGTTTGGATAGACTTATTATTATTTATTTTTGTGTGAAAAGACCAAATAAAATTGGTCCGATTATGATATCAGACCAATTTGATAATTGTAGTCATTTGATCAAATATTCCGACATTAACTCTTTTCCGATATAGGTCCGGATGGACCTTTTATCGTTTTGAGTTGTTTTTCGTGCTGATCATTTTTGGGGGAGTTCATCAACATTTCCGATCCATTTTATTAGTTGATGAAACAATTAAGACACTGAATACAATCTCGACCAGCTTTCAATACCCATGGAAGCTTTAGACAAATATATAGTGTATGGTATACCATTTCCTTTTTTTAGAAGGCCAGAGAATTCCTCAACGCCCTTTTAATATGTATAGCTAAGAATAATTATTATCATACATATGTTTGGCATTATGTTGTTGAGCCTATTCAGGCCTAATCAACTATGCAAAGTTATGAGTAACCACAGCTGTATGAATGTATTAGCAGTGACTCCAATCTTGTCACTAATCTTATATATGCATTATGAGTAATCTCATTATTTGTCATTTATTTCATTTTAGCATTATGATCATCAACCCCATGATACATTATACATTATCAGCAATATACTTGCTTTCTAGCAAGATGGTAGAACACATCTTAACACTAACTGATGGTGTGACACATTGCATATAAAATTTTGTTTATGTTTGGTTTTGGAAAAAACCTCATCATATCCCCATCACTTGCACAATGCAGGTGTCAATGCTCCAAAACATGTTGAGCCACGAAGAACAAGTGCGTGAGATTTTGCAACAAGCTTATAATAGAAAAGCTGGCATGCCATTTCCTATCCCGAATCATCTCCCAACTAGGGTAACATCATTTTCCTGTCTCTTAAGTTATTGCATAATATAGATGCTTTACATGCTTATTTTTAGCTACCTGCCATAACACTTTACCTGTGACACCAGTAATAATGTGAATACAGAAATCTAGGTTCTAGTTTTGGGTATAAGGTTAGGAAATGTGAAGTAATAACCATGTTATACTTATACTTACATCGTAACACCAGCATCAACATTTACAGAAGCAGTACATACCTTAAACAAGAAATTTGTATACAAGGGGTAATAAATATGCTATGTTACAACAAGTGGAAATACTATCCTTTCTTAATTATCTAAAATATAAAAAGAAGTTATAGATTTCAGTTAATCCCAGTATCTTTAATGTACGTACGTCCATCCATGCATGAAGCTCCTAGCTCCAAAGCTTGCTTTATATGCTTGACAAATTTCGTTAGAATATTCACTCATGAATTCTTATTTATTTCTTTAGATGAAAGAGATCTTAACGGAGTTGGTATTGGTTGAAGATGAGATAGTTGCACTTGAATCTCAAATAGGGCAACTTCGCCAAGATGTTAAAAACGAGAAGGATGCAACAAAGGAAGTTAAATCCAAGCAGTCATCGCAGCTGCAAAATAATAATACAAGTATGGCAAAAATTGAGCATCAACAACGAAACAATAATAACAATGATAATCGGCTTGGTTACGAGACCAAAGCGTTACATTTTATTAGTAAAGCCATCAATGGGGGTTATAGTCTCACGGATTTCACAATCAATGAGAATAAAGTGGGAATCAGTCCTATGATACCAGGCAATTCATCACCATCACAGTATATACAACATGCCAAGCACAGTGGAAGTGGACTTCAAGATCAGCGACCTACAAAGAGAAGTGGGAATCTCAAGCCTTCTGCCTCACCTTTAAGGACATTCAGAGATCCTACTCCTTTCAAGGTATTCACATCTCTTTACATTTTTTACAAAAATTTGGGGCGTAGATGGCTTGTCTTGTGAAGCCGTTGGAGCTTAAATGGGGATAAGATATTCCCTCGCCATATATGATGGAGCGGGGATGAGATTCAGGGGTACTGGTGTTGAGGGACCATTCTTTGCACCACCTCACCTTATTGACATGCACGACTACTGTTATGCTAATTTCTTGTTAGAAGATTTTGGGTACTAGGAAATTTCATGTCAAATTTATTCTCCGTAAGTGTTGCTCGAGCTCTAGACTAGTAGCAAGTGAGTAATGCAGTATACTCTAGTCTAATCCATGTTGGCTTATTGATACTAAGGTTGCCTTTTGTTGTTGCGTAAGATTTGATTCTAGTTTGTCGGCTATCGGATGGGCCTAAGGCCTTTTGAATTATTTGAGTTTGAAATTGTGATTTTACCAATTTTATTGGGCATTTGAGATTTTACTTTATTCTTGTGATTTTCCTCGAACAAAGCAGGTCAAGTCTAAATTGGATTTACATGTTTGATATATTAAGTTAGAACAATTTTGATCAACCATTCTCAGTTTCCACGATTTAAGTGTTTCAGACAACTAAAGTTTCATCATACTACAAGTTTTTTAAAACTTATGAGTGTATAATTATAATACCACTTCTTGATGCAGCCTAAAGAAAGGAGTGTTGAAGTTCGAGTAGATCCTCCTCAGAAATCACTATCGGGGCTAGCACAACTGGAAGAGAATACTGGCTCAAAATGGCAACCCAACAAGTTGTCTGAAAATATAATGAAATGCTTAATCCTCATTTATGTGCGATTAATTAGAATATCAAGGCAAAATGAGCTTGAGAAATCTGGGCCTATTTCCAGATCCATGTATTCTTCATTGAGCTTTAGGACTGAGCCTGGGATAAGTTTGTCAACAAGCTTCATAAAGGAGTCAAAACAGCAAGATCCATATGGCATTTTCGAGGTCGAAGGGGCTATACCAAGAGATATTGGTCCTTACAAGAACTTGGTTGTTTTCTCTTCTACTTGCTTGGATCCCAAATTTGTCTCCAATTCCAGCTCCATTCCGTTGTTCCAGAAGCTAAAGTATGTCAATATTAATTACTCCGCGAATTATTGCTACACTTGTTGAACTACTCTTCCTATCTCACAATCCTTTACTTGATCTGAGGTGATCTAAAGACTTCAATTACAAACTAATATCGTGATCATTCTCGTTTGACAACAGAGGATTATTCAACAGTCTTCAGAAGGTGGACCTCAGATCCTTGTCAGACCAACAGAAGCTTGCATTTTGGATCAACATATATAATGCTTGTATAATGCATGTAAGTATTTATCTCTATATATCCATGTTTCATGAATCGAAATCATTTGAAATGCCTGCGTTTACAACATATCCAATAGGAACTCCTCAATCATATTGGATATATATATATTAAAAGTTGAAGTTAAAAAGCACTCATCGTACGTTCCTATTTTTATTAGCAATTACTTCCTCCGTTTTTTTTAAAATGTGACACTTTCTATTTTACGAAGTTTTAAATTAAATGTGACACTTTCTTTTTTGGTCAATAAACTCTCTCTATCTCTCTCCTCTCACATGGGTCCCCTTATTTTTTTCTCTCTATCTCTTTCCTTCCCAAAAATTCCTAGGAGTCCGGGAATCTAAAAGTGTCACATTTAAATAAAAACGGAGGAAGTAACTAAATTTATCTTAACTTATCTAAACTCTGAAATTATTAATACCTATGAGTGCTTTTTTTAATAGTATTATTTTTTTATCAATACTAATGTGAACATATTAGTAGTTATCTGAACTTATTAGAAATTATTCAAGCCTTATATGCAAGATGGTCAAACCTTATATGAGTTTATTTGAACTCATCAAAACTTATCTGAACTGATAAGAGTATAAAACTATCCGTGTGAAAAGAAGAAAACTTTTTAAGGGGATCCGCTAATGGGCTGTCAACATAATCCTGAAACCTAAGGAGACATAGTAGTCGATGACTCTGAGCTTATATCAGAAACTATTGATCGCTATTTTTCATAGCTCCAGCTATAGCTTTCTCTAAAATGGGGAACAAGATGGGGAACCATGAGACCTCTATACAAAAATGACTAAGTAGAGTGAGAGAGGGTATGCAGCTTTGATGGACAAGTGTGTTCACTACAAGCTGTGAAATAATTATTTTACGACTTGAGATATCATAACATTTAGACCCCGAATGATAAGAGGAAATCCCAAGAAAACACATGGTGTTCAGCAAGCCTGCGATTTATGTCCAGTGGAAGGGGGCAATAGAGGGAAACAAAGGCATTCAATAGTGCGGAGATGAGAATAGGTATGGTCCCGTATCTAGAGAATTATATTTTTTGTAGGTGTTTGATGGGTAGGCTTTTTCTTTGGAAGGATATTGAGAAGATAGTCTTTGAGGAGGGGCATGAGGCCAAAAGGGTGCCGACGAAGCGTGGGAAAGAAGAGTATGTTGATATTGTTTATAGGGCTTTTCCATTTTGAGGGTAAGTGTAAGGGAATGAAAAACAAAATTGCATACCATTTAATTCACTAAATTTATGAAATGGATCATCATCGTATTCTTTTCCACTATCACATTGAACAATTTATTTGTCGCTCAACTTGAGTTCTAATGAATGCACAGAAGGATAGGAACAGGGAATGTGTGATTTGGTAGCAATGGGAAAAGCCCATAAAGTTCATCCAAAAAACAAGACATAATAACGATGCCCCATACATCTAATGATAGGGGAGGACCAAAGGCCACTGTGAATGATATTAAACAACATATCAGTAAATGAACATGAGCCATAGTTTTTTTCGCTTAAAACTACCTTCTAAATCAATGAGAAATAAATAGAGTCGGTTAAAACTCTAAATAAAAGGTTGCACTGGAAAGTAAATTTTGTGACCTAGTACAAGGTATTTAAATAATGATTTTGAAATTTTAATTTATAATTGCCCAACATTTTCATATACAGTAATTTAAAAGCTAAGCTAAGCTCAGAGGTTACTTTGTATTGTATTATGATGTGATAAGATTTATCTTGAGACAAATTTTGTTTCGATCATAAACTTATAAGGTATATCACTATTAAGATTTATAGAACTAAGTTTGATCACGAATGCCAAACGTTGACAATTAATAAGGATAGTGATAGGTTGTACTAGTACCAACAAAGTTTGTACTTTTTCAGTTTCACATAAATTGTTATACTTGTACTTTTCAGGCATAGACGATTTCTTAAAATAGTAGTAGCATTTTGTGTAGTTAATGTCCCATTAAACTCTATGCAATCAAGGCGAGATAAATTGGTTGAGAATGATGAGACATATTTTTAACATTTTGCATTCCTGGTGCAGGGATTTCTCAAGTTTAGCATCCCTTCTACCCCAGAAAAGTTGCTTAATTTACTGAATAAGGTATCCGAACTCTACCTATATTTTCAAAAAAAATCATGTAGAAAACCTTGCTTTGTATGCCAATTTTTGCTACTTAATTCTTGTAAACTTGGTTTTATTTTGATACAAATACAGGCAACTCTAAATGTAGGAGGAAAAGTTGTTAATGCACAAGCTATTGAACGTTGTATTTTAAGGAAACCAACACTCTTATCTTCTAAGGATGGGAAGGAAGCCATTATCTATGAACTATACGGTCTCCAGTCTGTGAATCCCAATGTTATGTTCTCTCTATGTTGCGGAACCCGCTCTTCACCCGCTGTAAGTTAAACAGACGAGTTCAAAGTTTTATCTATGTCAAGTCAAGTAACCCAAATATTTTAACTTTTTAGCCAAACAAGAAAAATCTAAAATTTAAGTCATGAAATTTAGGCAAGACTCATGTAATGGTTCCATTTTATTGGAATTAAGGCTCTCACATTGTATTGTGTGGAATGTGCAGGTGAGGATATACACAGCAGAAGGGGTAACATCTGAACTAGAAAGATCGAAACAAGAGTACCTACAAGCTTCAATATCTGTGACCACTTCGAAGAAGATATGGTTTCCTGAGCTACTAATTCAAAATATGTATGATTTTGCAAAAGACATGGATTCCTTAGTTGAGTGGGTTTGTCACCAATTGCCTACTTCTGGTTCACTCAGGAAATCTATTGTGGATTGTTTCAAGGGCATTAGCAATAGTGGTAGACTATCTAATGTTATCAATATTGAGAAAATGCCTCATGATTTTGAGTGTCAATATCTGTTGCAAGTATAGTTCAATTAAAATGAGTCCACTTGATTTGTACTTCCAGGAAATTAATGGCTTTCATTTAATTTTGTTTCTAGGATGGGTCTTTTTTTTTTTGGTTTTGGATGAAAATGGAACATTCCATTACAGACATATGTTATGGCTTGGAGAGGCCTATTACAATCTCAAGTAAGAATTTGAGCACAAGAGTGAGGAGAGATAGGGAGTCACCTAGGTACATTAAGACTAATGCATGCCTAATTTTATGGATGGTATAATATGTGAAGACACGGTGGTAGCTTTGTGTCTGGGTTGAGAAGAAACAAACTCCCACGTAGTAAAATCCGTTTTCTTAAGTGTAATGTCTAGATGACATTAAAGGGTTTCTTCAAAAATCTTTTTGTTTCAATTCCTCAAAATTTCATGGAAAACACAAATAAAAGGGTGCTCTAGGCTACACCTTACAACTAGTGGATGCATGTATGTATGCATTCGAATGGTTTCTTGGTCATCAAGCAATTTGGCGTGAATTTCCTTGGACAACAAGCAAACATGGGCATTTCAATTGGTAAAATCTCTCAAATTGCTTCAATCTACTAAAAATAACGGAAAAACAAAAGAACGGAGAAGTTGAGACATGTTTTCCTCCATGATTTTGTTTTTCCGTTTCTTTTTCTTAACTTCTCTATTTTGCTCAAGAGTCATGACGGCTTTTAGGCTTAGGGTTATTCCATGGGAAATAATTAAGAATTTTTTTTGGAAAGCCCTTTATCTTATAAATAATTAGTTTGGGGTGATAAACTTATGTGAAAGTACTAGGTTAGACCGTCTAACCCAATGCTTATTAAAAGAACTGAGCCCAATACAATTTAAGTTCAGTTGCATTTGTATGTTTGTTTCAGTTAGTTTTACTTTTGTTTCAGTTAGTTATTTAATTGTTTAGTTCACTTTTCTTTAAGTTGTCCTTTGTTTCAATTACATATTAATTTCATGGATTTTGTAAATCTTCATGTTATTGTTATTTATATTGTTTTTCAGTTGTAGTGTTCTTTTGTTCAGTTATTAGTTGTATCTTAGATTATTCACTTTCGTTAATGAATTTTGAGTTTCACTTGAAGTAATCTGAGTTTCAGTTAAAACGGTCTGACAAATATTATAATCAGACACATCTGATCCAACACGCTCTCTAAACTTATTAAGGGGGCTGTTGGATAGGGAGTTTCAAGAAAGGGAAAGGGAAAGGGAATGAAAACCCTTGTTGCCTTTACATGGTGTTGGTTTGTTGATTTTTTGCATTCCCTTTACCCAAATTTCTGTTTCAGTTACCCTTAGTTGATTCCCCACCCTACCCCAAGGTTTAAAATTACCCCATATCCCTTTACACCACAACCACCTTTGACCAACATTGACCATCACTACCACCACCATTGACCTACACCACAATCATCCACCCCTTCCACAACCACCACCACGCCACCCAGCCCCTTCCACAACCACCACAACGCCACCCAGCCCTCCACAATCACCACCACGCCACCCATATTTGACCGTAAACCACCACATGAGCCCCACCCGAATTCCCACCCCACTCCCCATAGACCACTTCATCTCTCCCGAAAACCTCCGTAGGTTTACCGAAAAGTCCACCCTACCTCCCGAAAACAACTAGAAATCCACCCTAAGGTACCGTAAACCACCCCATCCCTCCCGAAAACCACTATAAAGCCACCGAAAGTCCATCAGTCCTCCGGAAAACCAACGCCACTCTAAATAAACCATCAGAGAGATGCCGACGGTGTAAAGGACCCTGATGGTGCCGAGGGTTTTGATGATGATATCAGATTGTTGGTCGCCGGCGGTATGAGAGGATGAGAGTAATTCTGCCGGCGGATTAGAGAGGGAGATGAAGAGAAGGGGGGAAGGACGCTAGTGGCTGCCGTTTTTAAAAACCCTTTGCTTTATTTTTTCTTCCAAACATGTGTTTTAATGTGGGGGTTTTGGACTCCTTTCCTCCCCTAACCCTTACTTAATTCCATTCCCTTTCCCCTCTATCAACCAAACGCCCCCTAAACCTTTTGATTAAACGTTTAATAAAAAACTCTGAAACCTCCACTTATGGACTAGTATCTTTTGGCTCTTTATCGTTTTCTCATTTATTCCTCAATTGACTATTTTTCTACCCGGATCAAACCCAAGTTACCGTCTAATTCATAAGAACTGCCTAGCAAAATTAAATCCTAATCTACATCAACAATTTAGTTGGGGAATAATCTATACTATGGAGAAAGTAGCCAAATGATGTTAATCATACACCTTAGGTATAACTAATACGTATTCCAACCATGCACTTTTTGGGGGTTCACTTCCGCATACCATTCCCCCCTCACTTCCAATGAGTCTGGATAAACTTGCAAGTATGAGTTCAGTAGGATCCTTCTTCCTTGTGCCCAAAAACACGCACAAAAAAACCATAAATATTAAAGTCACCTGTTTGTTTCCTCTTCTTTGTTTGCGGAAGCTGGTTGGATTTCCACTTTCCACCTAGACTTTCTTATCAACTTCCAGAAAAGAGGTAGAGAGACGAAGCAGAAAGACAAGCTTAGTGCAACTAGAGTTTAATGGAAGCCTGAGCTCTGTAGATTGACATATTATCATATAAATCCAATCCTCTGTAAAGATACAAATTTCCCTGCATACAGAGCGGGATGTATTCCAAAACTGGGTTGAGCAAAAGGCAAACAACCTAAATCCAATACTCCATATGACGCAACTCATTTACATCTACCTCAATAGACTTCACTAGGCTGGTAGGGTCTCTGCAGGCTTTCTTTCAGCCAATGCCTTCTCAGCCACTATTTTCTCAGGAACAAAATCTGGAATAAGATCAACAAACAGCAATTTAAGTAACACAAAATCTATTAAATGTTCAGATATAACAGCGAAGGAACAGTCCGATGTTCAGAATCTACCAAGATGGTAGTGCAAATTACCTGTAAGAAAGTCGAACCTCTTCTTTTTACAGACAACTAAGGCTGAAAAAGACAGAAGCAACTATGAAATTTTCTCCATGCAATAAAGTTTAAAGCAACTCAATATCCATTAACAAGTATAGGTAAATTCTTATATTATACCACGCATGAACAAGCATGTACTAAGAAAGTTATGGTAATATGTACATAGGGAGTTTTGCATCAATTTTTTAATAGAAAAATTGTTTAGAATAAGTTAACCTTTAGGTGGTTCCTTTGTTGATCGGATTTTGTACGGGGTCGTAATAGACGTCAGTAATTCATTTACAATCGGTTGATTTGAATCCAGTTCTACTTCAAAACTACAACAGATCGACAAACCCCCCCTAATAGAAGCTTGCGACACACAGCAATATAAAAGACGAGGATTCTCAGAAATGTTAGATCTCCTACATGATTATGGTTTTGATATGCATTTGCTACTTTTGGCTTCTATTGTAGATGTCGTTTGACTTCAAATCAATGAATGAATTCCTATTTCAAAAAAAAAAAGTCAACCTTTAGGTCATCATCTTCCCTATTAAGTTACTCTTTGGATTATTCTAGAATAAGTCAATTTTGTATACCTCTCAAATTTAATTAGTCGGCTTATACTGTGACCTGCAACGTCAAGGGCTGGTCATTTTTAACCGTAGCCCATTAATTGCATTTTCCTTTTTATTTTCAAATCTTCTCCTACTTAAACCACCTTCTCCTTCCTCCAAAACTTCCAGCCAGCTCCATTTTCGCCCTTCTCAACGATCTTCCTCCATTTTCATCCTCCTTCTCCCTTTTCCTCCATGGTTCTTAAGCTAAAAAAAATTTCTACAAAAATTGTCAGGTAAGCTTTCACATTCAACTCTAAAATGCATGTGTCGGAAATATTTCAACTTGTGGGAGTTTGTGGATTTGCATAATATGTTCATTTCTCACCTTTAAAAATTCTGAAAACATAGGCAGATTCAAATTATCATACTTCCTCCTTATCAAATTAGATGGTACACTTATTTTTTTACGGACTTCGATGCATTTTTTGATGTGAGAGAGATAGAGAGGAAAAGTCATGTGGTAGGAGAGAGATAGAAAGAAGGAAAAGCCAAATAAAGAAGTGTAGCATCTAATAAGAAATTTCCTTATTTGGAAAGTGTAGCAACTAAAAAAACGGAGGAAGTATAGTAATTCATTGATAAATAAAAGTTGGCAGTGTACAATTCCCCACCTACCATTGCCCAAATCCAACCCTTCTGCTCCTAGCTTCTCCCCTCCTACTGTTATTTTGGTTGGAACCCAATATCATCATCGTATTGAATCAAGATCCACAAACCAAAAGTAGTACAGTATTCATCACACTATCACAAAGATTAAGATGTTTCAATCGAAGCAGAATAGATTCCAATCACCAACATCTTAAATCATAATACTAAAATCTCATAAATGCCCCGAAAAGTGCTGATGGTGATTTGAATTGGATGATTTAAATTCAAACTTTTTTTGGATGAGGAAAGAGAAACAAAAAGAGAGAAATAACATGAGATGGGTTTCAACTTTCTTGAAGAAGATTAAAAGGTAATTATGGATGTGGATTTACATTTGTGGAGCCCAATTCTGTCACTGAGAAACCGAGCAAAAGATGATGATGAAAAAGTGAATTTGAGTTTTATGGGGATTTTGTATTTTGCACAGCAGAGAACAAAGAGGGTAGGAAGATGAAGATAAAGGTGGAAAGTTTTGTGAGGAAATCAAAAAAAAGAAATAAGATGGGTTTGAGGGATGAATATAAAGGCAGAGAGCATCTTCTACGGACGAAGAAAATGAAAACAAGAAGAACAAAGATAGTGTGAGATGATGATAAAAATCTTGAGTTTTTGGTGAAAATTCAGAAGGGTGAAGGCGAGATGAAAAGGAAATGAAGAAGACGGCAATGGTCGAGAAGAAGGACATGGTCATTTCAGGGTTCATTTCACGAAGAACCGAGTTATCCTTTAGGGGGAGAGAAAAAGGAGGAAGTTGGATGGAGAGTTTCCCGACGAGATGAGGGTTGCCCATGAGCTTTGGGAAGTGGAGAGGAGAGTAATGGAGAAGACGAAGTGACGAAGAGAGAGAAAGTGGGTCACGGGAGTTTGGATGAATCAACACATTTTAATTACAGGTCAAACACTTTGAAGGTAAACCAAACCTAATTAAATTAAAATGTGTACGAACTTCACTTTTTCTTAAATAATCCAAAGGTTACTTGTTTTGGGAAGATGGCTTAAAAGTTGACTTATTCTAAACAATTTTTCCTTTTTTATATACCCAGTTTGAACTATCAATAAGAATGCATTCATGTTGTTCCAGACACATAATTGTTCTGAGGTAACACCCCCACCCATGGTTCGAAAATACGGGAACGGTTTCGGATACGGGAACGTTTCGGGTTTCGGTGTAACGGAACGGATACGGTTGTCGCGGACCGCAATACGGTTGTCGCGGCAGGAATTAAGTTTTATAGTTTATTTTTTAAAAATTGCTTTTAAAGGATTAAATTTTCATTAAAGTAAATAATTAAAATTTTTATTAACAATTGAAAAGGGATAACTAGACTTAAAAGTTAAAACATAAAAGGTAAGTAAAAAGGATAAAAGGGGTTAAAATGTTGGTTTTAAAAATAAGTAAATAAAAGCTTTTTAAAAAAAAGAAAAAGAAAACTGATGGGATTCAGCACTGGTCAAAGCACAAAGAAAAAGTAAAATTTAGTTTTATGTTGAATAAAAAAGCACTGTAACAGGCTTACAGCTATGAGCTATAATAGAAGAGAGAGAAAGTAAAAGAAGGGGTGCACTTTGTTCCCAGATCTGAAGCTTCTCGAAGGAAGAAATAAAAGATGAAGAGAAGAAAGAACTCAACGCTAACTCACCGGAGTTTCTCGAACGCACTCACCGGAGTTTCTCGAACGCACTCACCGTCATCCTATGTCACCTCCGGCGAGTTCATGGCCACCAATTGCTTCGTATCACGAGTTAGGGTTTACGAGTTAGGGTTTTCCCCAAATTAGGTTTCAATCACGCTTCAATTTGATGAAAAGAGGTGCAATTAACAGAGGGATTTTGATCGAAATTGGTAGATTATTATCAAGGTAAGTGTAAATCTAAAGAAATTTTGTGTTTTAAGTTCAAAACTCAAACCTACTCTCTCCTTCTCTACTTTGTAACGGCTGGGTCGGTTGAAAAAACGGGCGATACCGTGTTGGAACGGTTGGAACGGGCGAATCGGGCCAAATAACGGGTTTTTTTTCCAGCATGCTGAACCGGTAAAAAACGGTTCGGTAATCTTCAAAACCGTTCCGGAACGGCCGTTTTTTGGCACCATGCCCCCCCCCCCCCACCCCCTCCTTACTATAGAAGGAAAACATTAATGTTAATTAGGTTACTAGAAAAGTTACATAGAAAAGGGAAACATTCCTTTTTAGTATGGGCAAGGTTTTAGATCCTCGGGAGAACTATTTTCCACTCTCTGGGGAAAGATAACTATTTTCCACCCTTCAAAAAATGAACAAAGTAAATGGAACCCCACATTTACATGAAAAGGTTTTTCTCCTAGCCAAATTCTCTCTTACCTCCTCATTTTCATAACTAATATGCTGATATCCTACGGAGACTGAATGTAGTATCCATTTTTTTTTTCTATGTTTCTTTGTGGCCTCCTCGTATGTCTTCTGCATTTCTATACTCAAATTGTAGAACCACTTAGACAGGATTGGTATGTATACATGTGTTCAACATATTAAAAATTCAATATGATCTCAGAAGCTTAGATTGTTCAGGGAAAAAGAAGCTGATGTACAACTTAGATCAATGTTTGAAGTTCATCCAAGATCCAACCTAAGATCGCTCAACATCTGAAAGTTGCTCCCTGGCAACCGGCATTCAGCAGCATAAATATTAATAAAAAATGCAATCAGAGAAGACTCTCATGACTCAGTAGACCTTATCACGAAAGGCATCCATCAAAAACATTCAACTGGTGACAAAAGGATACTGGCAATGCTACGAATATTGTTGCTTCTTATTATGGTTCTAATCTAATAACCTAATCTCAAAAGTATTCCTGGACATTCCTCAACTGGTTACAAAAAGATGTCAGGGTTCATTATTCTAGCTTCTTAATTAGATAGACAACAAAGTATCTTGTCTACAGAGGAAGGTTAGAACTAATTTAGTACTCAATAACAAACAAAAGTGACACAGGATCATAGCAAAGAGCTCTTACCAAGGTGCTTGTAAGCAACAAATCTCTTATGATCTTCAACAGCAGAGTCATAGGCATCTTTGGAGAACAGTTCAATAAACTTTTCCTGCAAACAAAGATAATAGAAATAAGCATACAGGGTAACAAACATGGAAAACTTAATTAAGAAGCTTCTCTATCTCGTTCAAAACAAAAAAAACTATAACAACTTAATCGATAAATTTATCTTGACAGCTCTGATTCTGAGAAATTATCACTTTGTTGCCACAAAAATAAAAATAAAAATCTCATATAGATTAAAAACCCTAAGCGCGACTATTACTAACATAAATTAATCTTAAACAGGCCACTAATGCTCATCATGCTAAGAGATAGGCACCCATCCAAGAGTTATACAAGTACAAAGGAATATATTAAAACAGAAAACTAATCGAGTACAGTTTCTGTTCTCGAGTTTCCCTTTAGTGTTTAATTTTCTTTTCCTTTCTTTTCTAATTATCTAATGGTGTATGTGGGAACATGAAGTTGGAATTCAATTCCAAGTGTTTCGGTAATCCTAAATTTGGAATTGGATTTGTACCAATTTCAGCCCAATTCCAACCAATTGTAAAATACTCATCCTCAAATCCTACCCCTACCCTATGTCATTTCAATGCCTAATCTAGTCTAATAAAATCTCACCCTTTAGTCTCAGCCATTCATCTACAAATCAAAAGGTAGATCTTTTATTTTGTATTTTATTTTCATTTAATCCCTATTTACCTTCTTCAATGGTTGTTGTTATGTTCTTCATCTCTCTCCTCCATTCCTCTTTTTTGCATTCTCGATTTCTACCTCCATCTTCTCGATCCCTTGCTTGCCGCCATTGATCCCTAATTTCCGCTGTCGATCCAAAGCCACAGTCAACTCTGTGCTCGTTGCTGTCACCTTCACCGAGCACCGTCGGTGCTGCCCTTCTCCCTCTCCATCCCTTTTCTCTTTCCTCCCTTTATACTTCTCTTCCCTCCCCTACCATCGCTGGCTTCCACTGTGTCACCTTAAGCACCACCAAACTTCCTCGAGCCACCTAGAGCACCACCAATCTTCCGCGAGCCACCAGGAGCACCGCTACCCAACTTCTTTCTCTCTCTACCCTTTGTCATCTCCTTCAATATATTCCAATTTCACGTTCATCCAAACACCAATTTTCGGATGGCATTGAATTTAATTCCATCATTTCGATTTCTACAATAAGCGAGGAATTGAAATCAAATCAACTTCCAAAACACAACCTAAGTGTAATCACAAGGTCTCACAGCTTAAATCATTCACCACCTCCAGTTTATTTAGAATTCTTAGTAGAACTGGAACCTTTGCAATATTAATACTAGGGATTGAAAAAAGAGGGCTTAGAAACCTAAAGGCAAGATGGACAAGCCACCAAATTATTAAAAAGGTAGCATAGTGTTCCATAATTTCAGATATATACACATGTAATAAACTGTAAAATGTATATATCGACTAGTTGCGCTGAGTGTTTGAAAGGGATACTAGATCATCAATATATCATTGATAGGTATCCAACTGAAACCAATATGATCAATTTTGAGGTTTGATCATGACATTCTATTCTCTCCTTTCTAATAAACTGAAATCATGTTTGAAGGAAAAGCAAAACAGTACACAGTGCAGTGCAGCCATTAAACACCATCAATGATATATGTACAACTCACTAGTCATATTGATATATTTGCACTTGAAAGTGTAAAGTTCTCTTTGTCTATAAGAATAGAAGGTCTACTAAAATCCAGCTGGTACATATTTAAACCTTAAGCCCTTGTTTTGCATAGTTAGTGGACTGGAAAGGGATTTAAGGGAATGGAAAAGGATAAGAGAGTGGAACGGAAACAATAATGTTACTTTTATAATTTGTTTCGTTTACACATGGAATGGAAACAATTAACCCATTTCTCCCTTCCTCAATACCAGCACACCTTCTTTTTCTCTCTCCTCTCACCATCAACACCACCACGGCACCACCGCAATGCGCCGCCTGAGCATTTTCCTCTCTTCCAAGAAAACCCCTCTTCAAATCAATTTTCATTCTCATGTAATTACCTCAAAATAATGATTGAAATCTCTCTATTTTCTTCAAAATTTTCCATCTCCTTCACAAATTTCTATTTTCTTCAACAATTCAACAATTAGATCCATTTTCATTTGAGCAGATTTTCGCTTCTATGCTGCTACTAATGTTAATATCGAGCAAAATTTGGCTGCTATTGTGAAGAACTCTATGGAGAAGAGATCGAGTTCTGAGTTGGAGTTCTTTTCAGGCAAAGAACAATGGCGATCGAGCATTGCCGTTGCTCATTCCAGCGGATTTTATAGCAGAGGATTTGTAGAAATCAACTAGGAAAGGCTCAAACTTGAGTGCTCTCCCAAGGAAATTGTTCGGCAAAGGAACTTGAGTCCTCTTCAAATCAATCAGCGGATTTTAGTTCTAAGGATTTGTAGAATTGCTGATTGCTGCGCAAGAGAGCAGGAAGGAAAAAAAACAAAGAGCATGTATGAGTGAGAGAGTGGAAACGTGATTTGTTTCCGGTGAGAGATGAGTGGTAACAAATGAGGGGTATTGGTTAACATTTGGAAACGGTTTCAATTACTCAAGCTTCATTACAAACAGCTTGAAATGGTTTCACTTAAATGAATCCGTCTCCAGGTCACAAAAATCATATACCAAACAAGGGCTAAGACTCTGATAAGCCACACGTCCAAGCAATATGATATTATGAAGTATTGCAACATGTTCTCCATAATCAGAAATCCGATCGTTCTATACTCATCACATGCTTATAGCTTACAGACCCCAGCTAATAACAAAGACACAGAAAAGCTTATCTGTGTCAGAGTTGCTAATCTTACATGAGAACAAATAATGATGCTTACTACAGTTAGACGTGTTCTAAGTTCTAACCATCCATTAGCCCCTTGATTAAGGTCTGTTCCACAACAATGTTGTGGCTCCACAACTAAAGTTCATAACATATTATTACCAAATCAATTTCACACGGTTCTACTTAAAAAAAAACATTGTATAAGCCCTTGCAAACTGGTGCCCAAAAATCTCCCCTTTTTCCTCCGTCCAAACAAAATGCAACATCTACTTTGTGAAATAGCAAGATCAGGCATAAATTTGGTTCTAAATCCATGGAAGACCAATAATTAAAACATAATAGCATGCTGTTGAGAATTGAGATGCTAATTTTCAGCAGAAAAAAGATATGTAAATAAACACTTTCCATGATAAAACTAATCCAATTCCATTAATATGGTACAAATAGGTTCCTCTATCACTAAGTGCCTGTTCTCCCTACTTTCAGCTCTGGACAAAACTTTTACTCTCGAATATCACTATCCATTTCATTTCAATTCAGTTCAGCTACTTCATGCCGAAGAGAAAAGGTCCTAAGTCCAATTGACAAAAACCCTAAAAATGAGATACTCATTGAAATAAACAACATATACACAGAAAAGCATAGAATTGATAATAGAATTAAGTCAAAATTGAAACAATGAAGAGAGAGAGAGAGAGAGAGAGAGAGAGTACAGCGGCTTTGTTAATGAGGGAAACAGCTTCAGCACTGAGCTTGTAATCAGAGGAGCCCTCACTCTTTACGATTCTAAGGATTCTATTTGTAGGAAACGCACACTCACTACTACTACTCTCTTCCTTTCTCTCACTCTTTGTCTTCGTCTTCGTCGGCGTAGTTTTAGGTTTCTTCTTAACCTCCTCTTTCTCTTTCTCTTTCTCTCTATCTCCTCTTTCCCCATTCTCTTCTTGTTTCCTTTTCTTCTTCACCACTGAAGCAGTATTCTCAATCTTCTCGTTCTTATGCTTCTCTTGAATTACATTAGGTTTCTTCGTTGTTGAACCACTTTTCTTCTTGTCTTCTGATTTCTTAACAATTTTTGATTTACTAATACCATTCCCATTCATCTTATTCAGTGATTGTCCTTTTTGTTGTTGAGATGAAACTACTGGTGATGGTGTGGTTACAACATCATCGTCTTCCTCATTCCTTCCACAACTGCTCTTCTTCTTCGTCTCCTTCTTCTTCCGCGAAAAAGTCTTCTCAAATCTCTTCCCACCGCTCATATCTCTAACTCACTCTCTGCCAGGTCCCACCACCCGTCCACCCCACTCAGCACTTAATATCAGCACCAACGCACTGCAAATTCTTCCTACTCTTTTCTACAACTACACTAGAATTTTTTTTTCCGCTTCCCCTAGTTTGTATGATTGTATCTGATCGATAAACGCTGCGCATATAAGATATAACAACCTAATTTTTTTAAAAAAAAAAATTAAAATAAATAAGGTCTTTTTTCGCAAAATTTTCCAAAAAAAAAAAATTTGTAAATTATAGAAAAGCAGTTTTTCAAAACCTTTTTCTGAATAAAATACTTAAGAATTTAATAATACGGATAAAAAAAATATAGTTTGTTTCTATTTGATAGATGTACTGTTCACATATATCAGATAGGAACTAGGACTTTCTCTTCATCTAGTTCCTAA
Organism: Patellifolia procumbens; assembly: GCA_947645195.1. Classification (NCBI taxonomy): domain Eukaryota; kingdom Viridiplantae; phylum Streptophyta; class Magnoliopsida; order Caryophyllales; family Amaranthaceae; genus Patellifolia; species Patellifolia procumbens. Next base: position 7,442,536 of record CANSGD010000016.1, read on the forward strand.
CAACTGAATACACTATTCATTTAGGCTTTGTTTGTTGGGACTTAGAACATTTTTCACGAAAATTGGCTTTCCTCTTTTTTAATTTTACATTATTTGATTTGCAAAGCACTGTAAAACCATTTTTCCTACGAGTGAAATATACTACAATGATGCACAAGAATTTTTCCTTTAAAATGAAGGGAAAACAGTTTTCCTTCATTTTTCTTTACCTATCTTGTACATTACTCTCTAGGGATAGCAATGAGTCGGGTCTAGTTAGGGTTCGCCCGTACCCGTTAATTTTTTACAAACTCGCTGCATCTAGAGGGTCTACGGGTCTTTACAGGGTACTAAATGGGTCCTTAATTTCATATTTTAATCGCGATTTTTAATTTGAAAATTTTCGCTCTATTTTTAGTTTAAAGTGGTCAAGAAGGTAGAAGCTCATCAATCAAAAGCAACTTGACTCAAGAAACATACACATCTCCATATCATCATTAGTAAAATACCAAATCAGAATTAATAGTTGATGAGCAATGATGAATTTCTTTAATAATTGCTTCTTTAAAATGTTGCACAACTACTTTTTCATAATAGTAGATAGTAGTTGATAAGTGATAAATATTTTTGGGTTTTAGAATTTTAGGCAATTTTTTTATGTATATATATACATGGGTCTGTGTGTAGGGTCCGGGTATAGCATTTATAGATTTGGATCCGAACCCGACCCATGCCCTCTAGAACCTAGAACCCTTATAAATGGGATAGGTCCAGGCAGATCTGGGTCGGTCCAAGACCCATTGCCATCTCTAGTCTCAATACCTCCTTACTTTCCCTTTCATTTTCCTTATGTCCCATCATTTTTCTTACATCTAACAAAACAGTGGAAAACTATTTTGAAATTGTGTTTTCCATTGTAAATTGTTTTCCACAAAAATCATTTTACATTGAATATATTTTACACCCAACCAAATTGAATCTTAATGATGGTAGAATGGTAAATACAATTTAATGATGATGGGGCCACACGTATAGTTATACTTCTCCATTTCAAAATAGATGATGCAATTCCAAAAGAATGGATTTTGAGGCAAAATTTTGTAAACTTGATTAGATAATAAAATTGAGTGGATTAATTGAAAGTACTTAAGTGATCCATGTAATTAAACTAATAACCACACCAAAAAGTGTATCTGCTATTTTGAAAAATCCCAAAATTTAGTAAAATCACATAACAAAAATTTCTTGATTAGAAAAAAAAAGTAAAAATATATCATCTTTTTTGACACATCCCAAAATAGAAAGTGTATCATCTATTTTGAGACGGGGGTAGTACAATAAAGCGGTACATGTACAACTTAGGATAGTGTATTTAATGAATAAAATAGTATATTTATGAATATATATAGCAAAGTGGTATATATAAAGATTAAGATCGTATATATAATGAGTAAGGCAGTAAATCTATGAATTTTATGACAAAGTAGTACATATTCAATATAAAGAGGTATATACAACAAATTGAATAAGGCAATATAAAAAGGAAATGAAGTAGTACAAAAGTCACGTTACTAGTATAATGCATAAATAAACTTGTGTAAACATTTATACATTTAGCCACTGATAGATACATTATTCAACTAGCAGTGTATCTGGTAGAAACTGGGCATTTCTCACTCTTTTTTTTTGTAACAGGTACAAGGAAAAGACTACGATGCGATCACCATCTCTCGGGGATTGACTGTCGTATTTTTACCATTTAATATTGCAATCTTTTAAAGTTTTGGATAAGTTTTATACTTTACAGTTATGATTATTTTAGTAAATATATTTCATGAACTATTAAGTTTTATAAAATATTTAGAGTTAACTATTAAGTTTTATAATATATTTTATAATATATTTAGAGTTTAAAATTTTAGAGTTTTAATATTTTCTTAAAGAGTTTATGAAAATCAGAATTTAAGGAGTTTTTGGAGCTTGTTTGACTTTAGCTAAGCTGGGTTTGACTAGGTTAATGATTAAAAATTAAAAAAAATAAGAGATAAGACTATAAAAGCCTTCATAAGCCCTTCTCCTTCCTTTTACGTTGAAAAGAACAATAGAGGAACGACGCATCTCCCAACAGCCACGGATTAACCTCCATCGCCGGCAAGAAAACTTGGTGGTTTCGACTCAGTCGACCCTTGCTCTTCTTTTACTCGGTTTTGGTACCTTTATATCGCTCTCTCTCACGATTTCTTGCTCTGTTTTCGCTACTGTAGTACTGCCCTGTTTGGGCCGCCGTGTACTCGCCGGAAGGCGGTGGTTCGCCCTGAGCCGCCTGAGTTGGCCGACGAACCCTCCTTCTTCCCCTCCCATTTTATCTGGTTTTGATTTTGTTTAGGGCTCCGGTTGTGGTCGCCTGTTGGTCTGTTGTTTTTCGCCTAAACCCTCGTTTATGGCTGCTGCTAGGGGTGTTCAAAACCTGGTACCCGACTTTTCGGGTACCCGCTTTTGCGGGTAGTTGAGTAGATGGCCCATGACCCGGCTGGCGGTTCGGCGTGGCTGCGGCACTCAGTCGCCGTCGGCAAAAAGTTCTTTGCTTTGGTTTGAGTTCAATTATGGAAACGTGAAAGAACTTCTATTTTCTTTAAATTCTATATTAAAATTTCTATCTTTAAATATTATACTAAAATAATGACTCTTAGATTTATTTTAATTTCAGTTTATAAATTAATATAAAGTTTTATAATTTAAACAAGCATAAAATATATTATGTTCATATGTTTTTATGTATCAAAGGTGTAGTATAGTTTTTTATTAAAAAGAGTTTTATGATTTAAAGAATTTGAAATCTAGTTTATAGTAAGGTTTGGAATTAGTTTTGTTTTTTTAGAATTCTAAATTAATAACTTGATGTGAATTGAGTATTGATTATGACTCAATATATGTTTTAGGTACCCAATTCGTAGAAAAGGAGTTTTAGTACGTAGTTGTGTGGAATTCACGCTTCAGAGGTACGTACACGTTAGCAAGATTCTAGATGTTAGTTTATTTATTTCGTAGATTGTCGTGAAGCATGAAAAACTTAGTGTCATGATTAGAGGACTCAATTATTTAGTTTGTATGACGATAAATCATGTTTTAAGTGACTTGTATGATACGTGATCCATAGGAGTTAAGTATGAAAGTATTATAGTAGCATGTTGTTTAGTAAGTTTTATTGGAAAGGCAAGTTTATCATGTTAAGCGAGTTCTTACATGTTATTTATGGCAAGTTGCCCTTAAGCATGCTTTAGTTTGTAATCAAGCACTTTTAGTCTTATTAAGCAAGTCAAGTGTAGTAAGTTCAATTGAGAAGTTCGAGGTAACTTCATGTTAAGTCCAGGAATTAATCAAAGGAATGTTATTTGATCACCTAACGTGATTTAAGATAAAAGAGAATGTATATGGTTTTATGAGTTGTCTTTGTGCCATGTGAGTATTTATGACGTTCTTGTACGTGTCCATACTTTCATAAAACACTAAAGCACTTAAAGTGAAAGAAAGAATGGCATTAAAACTAGTAGGATGGATCCCCTATGAGTATAGGGGGAATGACAACCGCAGTGTTGTACATTTCTTCACATGCTTCTACATGACGATGTAGATGACCTGTAGTTTTTAGTAATTCGGCGAGATGGCTAAGGTTAGCTATACTTTCTGAGTAAGTTGATCCAGGTGAGACTCTTACTTAGAGGTATGATCATACTGACGTTGTAGGCAAGTTTATTTGATTTGAGGTCGATCCTAGGGACGCTCTTATCACTTTCAAGGTTATTTGATTTGAGGACGGTCCTAGGGACGCTCTTATCACTTTTAAATAGTAGTAGCCCGTATGAATCCTGGTGGATGACGGTGCCCGTTCAATGTCAATTCAATAATAAAGTAATTTAAATCGTCTGTCTGATGAGTCAAGAATCGAGTTGTTAAGTCATGCTATGTTTTACCTTGTTAGTATCATGCTAGGATGTTTTGCTATGCTTTAAACTTTCTTAGTGTGTGTGTACTCAGCCCATAGCTGACGTGTACTTTCTTGTGTGTCGTCCATTGTATTATGGACCTTTAACGACCCATTTCAACCTTATGTTGTATGGCGAGCATAATTTCTTTTTCAGGTATTCGTGATGAGCATCATTGGGAAGGGATCTTTCAGCAAGTTGTTTTTCACTATTATGTTAAGCAACATTAATTTCATTTGATTTTCACTCAAAAATCATTAATTATGTTTTGGGATTGTTTTAAATATCAAGTTAGGAGTTTAGATTTCTAAGGATTTTAATAAGGGGCCTTAAAGGGTTTCCTGTTTGTATTTGATTAATTTTAATTTAAGACTTCCGCTGTTTTATTTACAAAGGTTAGTAGACTAATTTAATATTTTGTTTTATCATCCATATACGTATCTCCGTGGCGGTAACACCTCTAGATACCTCTGGTTTACGTAGAAAATTATTTATGAAAATTAGAGAGGAATTTGGGGGTGTTTCAAAGTGGTATCATGAGCTTTAGGTTTGACTTAAATTTTATTTTGGACTAAATCCTGGCTTGAAATTCAACTCATTTTAAAATCCATTTTGACAAACCAAAATTTCTTTCTTTCTTCTGGGGTATTAAAGGGAAGAGCATATAGATTAGTTTATTGATTGCTGCATATGAAATGATTGCTTGTGAATTTCGATGTAAAAGTGTGTTTATGTGTATAAGTAGATACTTGGTACCATATGTGTAACCTTTAGTATAAGTACCCTTAATTACTGCTTATACAATAGGGTATTATTACATACATTGAGAGTAAGAAGAATACCTTAGTGGGAGAGTTTGACGTATTTACTGAAATCGAGAAAGTTGGAAACAATTAAGGAGGCTATAGAGCCTATGAAAAATGCTTACGTTGAGGGATTAAGGCAGGATTAATCTTATGAACGTAATTATTCTACCCGAACCTCGATTTCAAACTAATCTATTATATCAAGTTGCAAAACGATTAAAATTGTAAACTTGTGGGATGATTACAATTCCCCCACTTATATTCAAAGTTGTAAACCAACTTGAAATAGACTTCAAGACAATTTTTTTAAAATTTTATAAAGCTTTATTATTGGTTGCGAGAATTTATGTTTAATTCAAAGGAATTGAAAATTGCCATACTTTGAAATGTTTAGGGATTTATTCAAAGATTGGATATAAAGTATTTTCTTTGAAAATGTTTAAGAAAAGAATATAATACTTTAACATTTCTTTGTTAACTGGCATATAAATGATCTTACTGTTCTTCCTTCTTTGAAAATATGGAAAACTAACAATCTGCTCATTCAGTCAATAATGAGTATGAATGATGATCTTATGAATTATATTTAGATTTTCGTGTTAAAATCATTACTACGTATTTATTTATTTATTTATTTATTTTCCTTTTCATGCACACAAGGTTTAAATTTATCTTCCTTCTACTTTTGTCTTTGTTATTACAGGATGTCTTTCAATGGATTCCTTTTTAATCTTAACAACCTTTACAAACAACCTAATGAGGACATAGACATGTGGCACCATAAGGTGTGGACAGCTGCGTATTACAGGATCAAAAAGGGAGATCAATCCCTAAAAACACTAAGTGGTATGATTAAGTTCCATTTACAGTACCTCCCTATGGAAGAACCCTACTTGAGGATACACGATAAATATTTTGACATTACATATGGTAATGGGAATATGAACATGGAGGCCCATGGATATAAGGGACGAGTACTGTTTAGCATGCACTACTTTCTGACCGACATCAAGTATGAGGAGAATAAGCATAGGATTGACAACCAGTTTATGGAAGAAACACCTTCATCATCTACTTACGTATCTAGCCCTGGACCTCCCCCACAACAAATGCCAGAGCCTCAGGTCCCAACCTTTGAAGATGAGATCCAACCAGAGGATGTTGATGATGAGAATTTAATCAAGCTGTAGTGTACATCTCAGACAACGAGGAGAATGATAGAGAGATTTGGGTAGCTAAGACTGAGGCCGAAGTTAGCCAAGTTTACCCTATGATAGTGGAAATAGAGGATGATGAAGACCCAAGTGAAGAGGCCATGGAAAGTGATGAGGGTGAAACTGGGGAAGACCTCGAAGCACACTCCGAGGAAGACCCTGAAGAAGACCCAGATTTTGAAGGGGATGATTATGTGGAGATTAATGATGCAAGCGACAATGTAGCTTATTACTATTATTTATTTATTATAATTTTTTTAGCAATTGATTTGGTTTGATTATCATTACTATTATTTATTTATTATTATTATTTTTTTAGTTATGAGTACTTAGGAAAATAAGTGGGCAGCGAGCGCAAGAGACTTCGATAGTTATGGATTAGGGTGACTAAGTTAATAAGGTGATACATTACATGAACACCATTAGAAGGTCTACTTAATTGTTTGCTGGTCTTGCCAATTGTCTTATTGTTAAGAACTTTAGTATTAGTTGAAATAAAGTACGATATGATTTACTTCCTTATTATGTGTTATGTATTATACTTGTTTCTGGTTCTTCACACTAGTAAGTGAACGATTGATTAACCTCCTTGATCACAAGAAGGAAAGGAAGTGTGGACAACCAATAGGCATGGTTGTAGCATGTGGCTACTGTGTGATGATTACATGAATAGGGGGTGTCAATTGAAGAACTAATTTATGTCAAACCTTAGAACTTCCCTCATCTTAAGTACCTCCCTTACTTTCTAGGTCGTATTTGATGGCTAGAAGGGGAAACCAACGTAATGATGGTAACCTAGCTCAACTCGAGACAATTGTTCGAGACCTTGTCTAAGCCACTGCTAACTTAGGGCAAGAACGTCGAAACAATGCAGAACCAGCAGGCGCAATGTTTAAAAAGGTCGCCCAGAGCAAACCACCCACCTTAATAGGGAGGAGGGATCCACTTCGATTGGAGAACTGGCTGAGAGAGTTTGACAAACTATTTAACGCCATAAAATGTCCTCCAGATTTTAAGATAGACAATGCGGTATACTACTTGAGGGAGGGTGCCGACTCCTGGTGGGCCGATAGTAGTGAGACTTTCACTAGGCAACCTAACTTTGGGTGGGAAAACTGTAAGATTGTCCTGAGAAACAAATTTTACCCACCCTATATGAAGAAGCTTAAGACTGAAGAGTTCCTCGACCTGAGGCAAGGAAAAATGTATGTTGAGGAGTATCATACGAAGTTTAAGGAACTTATGCATTTTGCACCTGAGGTTGTGCCGATTGAGGAACTTAAGACTCAGTGTTTCGAGTTAGGGTTGACCTTGGACCTTCAAGGATGTTTGGGGGGGGAACCTCTACGTCGCTCGAGACCGTGTTTGGGAAAACCGCTCACTTATATGGGATCAAACAAAGGGAGCTAGAAGAGAACCCCGGGGAGAAGAGAAAGGAAGGTTGAGTCCGAAATTTATAGGCCCTTATGAAATGGTCAAGAGAATTGGGAAAGTGGCATATGAACTAACACTACCAAATGAGTTAGAGCGTGCGCAAGATGTTAAAGCTTAAGCGTTGTGTTCCAGATGTTTCATATGTGCCTCAACTTGAAACGATTAAATTAGATGCGACTCTTTCGTATTGAGAGAGACCAGTCAAGATTTTGGATCAAAAGGTTCGAGGTACAAGGAATAAGGATGTGAGAACTGTCAAAGTGCCCTGGTCTAACCAAGTAACTGAGGAGGTAACCTAGGAGGCTGAAGAGGAGATGAAAAAGAAGTATCCGGAATTGTTTCAGGTTAGTTGAGTGTGGGGACGTCACTCCTTTTAAGGGAGGTAGATAGGCGAGAGAACCTCGCGCACTCGTTCTTGCATGCTTTTGTTTCCCTTATAATGTTGCATTGCCTATTAAATAAGTAATAGTTTCTCTTGTAAAAGAGGGATGCGTTCCGGCATTATTCTAAGTTTCGAGGATGAAACTTCTTTTAAGGGGGGGTAGCGTGTAATACTTAGTATTTTCCTTACCATTTAATATTATAATCTTTTAAAGAGTCGGTTAAGTTTTATAGTTCAGGCTTTATTCTAAGTTTCGAGGACAAAACTTCTTTTAAGGGGGGTAGCCTGTAATACTCCGCATTTTTACCATTTAATATTGTAATCTTTTAAAGTTTTAGATAAGTTTTATATTTTAAAGTTATGATTATTTTAGTAAATATATTTCATGAACTATTAAGTTTTATAAAATATTTAGAGTTAACTATTAAGTTTTATAATATATTTTATAACATATTTAGAGTTTAAAATATTAGAGTTTTAATATTTTCTTAAAGAGTTTATGAAAATCAGAATTTAAGGAGTTTTTGGAGCTTGTTTGACTTTAGCTAAGCTGGGTTTGACTAGGTTAATGATTTATAATCTTAATCTAATTAGTAATTAAAAAAAAGAAGAGAAAAGACTATAAAAGCCTTCATAAGCCCTCCTCCTTCCTTTCACGTTGAAAAGAACAACAGAGGAACGGCGCATCTCCCAACAGCCACAGATTCACCTCCATCGCCGGCAAGAAAACTTGGTGGTTTCCACTCCGGTGAGCCTTGCTCTTCTTTTACTCGCTTTTGGTACCTTTATATTGCTCTCTCTCACGATTTCTTGCTTTGTTTTAGCTACTGTAGTACTACCCTGTTTGGGCCGCCGTGTACTCGCCGACAAGCGGTGGTTCGTCGCCTTGAGCCGCCTGAGTTGGCCGACGAACCCTCCTTCTTCCCCTCCCGTTTTATTTGGTTTTGATTTCGTTTAGGGCTCCGGTTGTGGTCGCCTGTTGGTCTGTTGTTTTTCGCCTAAACCCTCGTTTATGGCTGCTTCTAGGGGTGTTCGGGTACCCGGCTTTTGCGGGTAGTTGAGTAGATGGCCCATGACCCGGCCTAGAAAAACCGGGTACCCGTTTTGCGGGTACCCGGTTATTTCGGGTCGGGTCATGGGTACCCGCTTCTCGGAATAAAGGAACTTAATGTCTGTCAGGCTATCTCTATACTCACTGCAAGTTTCAAGCAAAGAAATTAATCTGCCACTGCAACTACATGGAAAGTAAAGCAAGTTAACAATACAAAGTCATAATCAATTATTCATTATAATTGGAGGACTAATCAAGCAGACAATCTCTTAAATTCATCACATTCTTTCCTAGTGCTTATGTAAAGAATAAAGATGTACTCTGTAACATTACATTGGCTAAACAAAATTCATAAGTTACTTAATTCTTACACTGTTACTCATCATAGCATGAACTCAATTTTTGCGTAGAAGACTTGCAGATTGAGGGGAGCAGTGATTTGGACTTTCGGCGGACACTAAACCGCTCAGGGTAAAATATTAAAAAATAAAGCGGGTCAATTGGTAATCGGGTACCCGTTAGTTTTGACTTCGCGGCCAAGGACCTGACCCATTTAATAACCATTATCTCGGGGCGGGTACCCGGCCCATTAAAAACATTAAATCGACAAAAATACCCGATTTTTTGTTCCCGGGCCATCGGGTTGGGTTTTGCGGGTCAGGTTTTCTTAAACACTCCTAACTGCTGCTGCGTGCCTTCCGTGCTGGCGGTCCGGCGTGGCTGCTGCAGTCAGTCGACGTCGGCGGCTGCTGTGGTAGCCTGCTGTGTCGCAACAGTTTTTTTTTCTTAAAAAAAAAGTTCTTTGCTTTGGTTTGAGTTCAATTATGGAACGTGAAAGAACTTCTATTTTCTTTAAATCCTATATTAAAATTTCTATCTTTAAATATTATACTAAAATAATGACTCTTAGATTTATTTTAATTTCAGTTTATAAATTAATATAAAGTTTTATAATTTAAACAAGCATAAAAATATTATGTTCATATATTTTTATGTATTAAAGGTGTAGTATAGTTTTTATTAAAAAGAGTTTTATACTTTAATGAATTTGAAATCTAGTTTATAGTAAGGTTTGGAATTAGTTTTGTTTTTTTTAGAATTCTAAATTAATAACTTGATGTGAATTGAGTATTGATTATGACTCAATATATGTTTTAGGTACCCAATTCGTAGAAGAGGAGTTTTAGTACGTAGTTGTGTGGAATTCACGCTTCAGAGGTACGTACACGTTAGCAAGATTCTAGATGTTAGTTTATTTATTTCGTAGATTGTCGTGAAGCATGAAAAACTTAGTGTCATGATTAGAGGACTCAATTATTTAGTCTGTATGACGATAAATCATGTTTTAAGTGACTTGTATGATACGTGATCCATAGGAGTTAATTATGAAAGTATTATAGTAGCATGTTGTTTAGTAAGTTTTATTGGAAAGGCAAGTTTATCATGTTAAGCGAGTTCTTACATGTTATTTATGGCAAGTTGCCCTTAAGCATGCTTTAGTTTGTAATCAAGCACTTTTAGTCTTATTAAGCAAGTCAAGTGTAGTAAGTTCAATTGAGAAGTTCGAGGTAACTTCATGTTAAGTCGAGGAATTAATCAAAGGAATGTTATTTGATCACCTAACGTGATTTAAGATAAAAGAGAATGTATATGGTTTTATGAGTTGTCTTTGTGCCATGTGAGTATTTATGACGTTCTTGTACGTGTCCATACTTTCATAAAACACTAAAGCACTTAAAGTGAAAGAAAGAATGGCATTAAAACTCGTAGGATGGATCCCCTATGAGTATAGGGGGAATGACAACCGCAGTGTTGTACATTTCTTCACAGGCTTCTACATGACGATGTAGATGACCTATAGTTTTTAGTAATTCGGCGAGATGGCTAAGGTTAGCTAGACTTTCTGAGTAAGTTGATCCAGGTGAGACTCTTACTTAGAGGTATGATCATATTGACGTTGTAGGCAAGGTTATTTGATTTGAGGTCGGTCCTAGGGACGCTCTTATCACTTTCAAGGCTATTTGATTTGAGGACGGTCCTAGGGACGCTCTTATCACTTTTAAATAGTAGTAGCCCGTACGAATCCTGGTGGATGACGGTGCCTATTCAATGCCAATTCAATAATAAAGTAATTTAAATCGTCTGTCTGATGAGTAAAGAGTCGACTTGTTAAGTCATGCTATGTTTTACCTTGTTAGTATCATGCTAGGATGTTTTGCTATGCTTTAAACTTTGTTAGTGTGTGTGTACTCAGCCCATAGCTGACGTGTACTTTCTTGTGTGTCGTCCATTGTATTATGGACATGCAACGACCCATTTCAACCTTATGTTGTATGGCGAGCAGAATTTCCGTTTCAGGTATTCGTGATGAGCATCATTGGGAAGGGATCTTTCAGCAAGTTGCTTTTCACTATTATGTTAATCAACATTAATTTCATTTGATTTTCACTCAAAAATCATTAGTTATGTTTTGGGACTGTTTTAAATATCAAGTTAGGAGTTTGGATTTCTAAGGATTTTAATAAGGGGCCTTAAAGGGTTTCCTGGTTGTATTTGATTAATTTTAATATAAGACTTCTGCTGTTTTATTTTCAAAGGTTAGTAGACTTATTTAATATTTTGTTTTATCAGCCGTATACGTATCACCGTGGCGGTAACACCTTTAGATACCTCTGGTTCACGTAGAAAATTATTGATGAAAATTAGAGAGGAATTTGGGGGTGTTTCATTGACTATTAGTCCAAATCTAAATACATAGAAAATTTATAATAAAGAATTAAATAATTAAACTTGAGACTAAAGCTTGTCTTGAAGATTGACAAAACTTAGCAAGAAAAAAATATGCTGTGGGCTGAGATGACAACCGACATGACGTAGCCTTCACTGCGATTGAGTCGACCAAGAAAACGGTGGGATTGTCAGTGGTGCAGCTAGCGGCCTCCTTATTCTTGTACATGAAGAAGACTTAGCGGTGGACTACAAACTGAGCGAGAAACACGATGTTTGTCGGTGCGAGACCTTCATACTCATCAGATTGCAACACTTCCTCAGCAACCAATGGGTGTTAGTGAATATGAAAGAGAGAATTGAGAAATGCAACTTATGCATGTTGTGATGGCTGGACCTTAATCTACTGATTGTTAGTCAGTGTGCCGTGTAGGGTCTAGTGTGGAGATAGGGAAGAAAGCCTTCGCGAGTCGTGATGTGTATCACGAGGTGCGAAGGAGTTTACGCAAGGTGCGACCTGGCTTGGTTGCGGGGTGCGACGTACGTCACGGGTCGTGACGACCCCAGCCCAAGTCACGTTTATTTCCACGATGCGTATTTGCGGAGGTATAAATAAAACTCGTTTTCCCCAAAGTTGAGAGAGCGTATTAGAGAGCACTTAACCCTAAATTGTAAGTTCTAAGAGTGTTGTTTAGAGCTTGAGAGCAATTTATGAAGGTTGTTTATGTCATTCATTGATTGCTAGATTCACAATTTGTAATCCTAGTAAAGTCAGGGTTTGTGAGATTGTGTGTCTGCATTGCAATGGAATGCCATTAATGCAAGTGCTTGTGTTCATCATCCTCTATTGAAATACAAAGTGTATAGAGGTGGTTTATTCACCCGGAGCTCGGGTTTCCACCGGTAATCCTTGTCTTTCTTGTTGTTTCTTGCTTATAGTTGGTATCTTGGTTTGTTGCGTGTTGCATATATTGTTTGTTGTTGTTGTCAATCACTTGAAGTTTGTCTACCACCCCTCTTCATTTCCCCAGCAAATGATATAAGAGCAGGGCGGTTTGGTCCGGGACGGGAGGCTGCCGTGGCGGTGTGTGGGGGTCCCTCGTGTGTCCTTGAAATTTGTGATCTGGTGCCTTTGTATCGAAAGTCTTCCTGGTGTGTGCAACTATGTTGAGCGGAGGTTGCCCTGAGACTGGTGGTGGTTTCCCTGTAACTCGTGGTCGGAGCGAGTGGGCATGCTGTCTAGTGGGTGTGGTCTGGTGGATGGTTCATGGTTGGTTGGTTGGCGCTATAACTCGTGGGGATCGAGTGGGAATGTAGCCGAGAGCGAACAGTGGTAGCTGATGGTGTAATCGGGTGGCGGTTCCCGTGGTGCAGCGGTAGTACTGAAAGGGGCATGTAACAGATCAAGTTTTTAGTTCAAGAGAAGGCCATATGAGTTATGTGGTCGTTGGTCTAAGGGAAGGATTGTTAGGAATGTTCATCCCAAAGTCCCACATGGAAAGAATAGCAAAGGGAGGAGCTATTCATATAGTGGTGCTCAATACACTAGTACAAGGCCTTTTAGGAAGGTGCCCAAAAACAAATCCATCCGGGCTGGGCCCAAAGCGAACAATATTGTACTAGTGTGTGTATGAGCGTGCGTCAGCGACCCAACAATTGGTATCAGAGCCACGGTTTTGTGGCGTTATTGGGATTGATTGTGTGGTAAAACTTGGTTATTTGTGATTGGAAAGTCCAAAGTTTGTAACCTTGGTGTTAGGGTTTCAATTTTTTTAGTGTTTGTGCAAAGTTTGAGTGTTTGTTGAGGATTTCAATTGTTTGTTATTGAAATTTGTTAGTCTTAAACTTTGTGGTTGTATCAAACAATAGAAGAGGGTAAAACAAGGATTGAGAGGTTTGACGAGAAGGATTTTGGCTTTTGGAGATTGCAAATAGAGGATTATTTGTATTAAAAGGACCTTCATGAGCCTCTTAATGGGAAGAAACCAAGTATTATGAAGGATGAAGAATGGAAAGTGTTGGATAGGAAGGCACTTGGTGTTGTGAGATTGACATTAGCCCGGAGTGTGACGTTTAATGTCAAGGATGAGAAAACAACGGCGGGTTTGATGAAAACGTTATCAAGTACGTATGAGAATCCTTTGCGGTGAATAAGGTTGACTTGGCTGGTTGTTTGAGTTGTGGATGGATGATGGTAGCTCGGCCGCGGAACACAAAAATGAGTTCAATTCGATATTGGGCCAATTGTCTTCGGTGGATATTAAGTTTGATGATGAGGTTAAGGCGTTGATCTTGTTGTCTTCTTTGCCTTTGTCATGGGAAACTGTGGTGGCCGCGATTAGCAACTCCTGTGGCAAGGAGAAGTTAAAGTGTGATGATATGAGAGATTTGATCTTGAGTGAGGGTACTCTAAGGAAAGAATCCAGGGATTCATTTGGTGAGGCACACGCGTGTGATGGAAGGGGAAGAGGAAGGCAACAAGGTGGGAGCACTAATCATCATGGGAGATCGAAGAGTAGAGGGCCGGTGAAATCGAATGGTTCTAATGTTTTGTGTTGGAATTGCAGTGAGAAGGGGCACATGAGGAGAGATTGTCTGTTGAAGAAGAAGGTGAATGGAAAGGGCCAAGTTGAGGATAGGGATGGTGAATCTTCATCTGTGTCGGAGTATGATTTCTATGCTTTGTGTGGAAGCTCGGGTTGCTCTATGGAGTCGTGGGTCCTTGATTCCGGTTCTTCGTTTCACTCCACACCTTACAAGGACTTGTTTTGGAGGCTTGATTCCGGAAAGCTTGCGGATGTTCACCTTTTTAATGGTGAGCATGTGGAGGTGTTGGGGAGTGGTGATGTAAGTGTGAAGCTCACGAATGGTGGCTTGTTGGAGTGGAAGGATGTCAAGTATATCCCAAAGTTGAGAAGAACTTGATATCTGTTGGTCAACTTGACAATGCCGGCTACAAGGTTGTGTTTGAGGGAGGTTCATGGAGAGTTTTCAAAGGGGCTCGTGTTGAAGCTCGTGGGACAAAGCATGGTACCTTGTACACCTCGGGGAGGAAAAAGGTAGCGAGGGGTTTGGAATGTGGTTCTTCACAGAGGGTGTCGTTTGGTCAAAAAACTATCGTTAGTGGATCATTGGAAGAGAACTGTGGTGATAAATTCGGGGTTTCAATGATGAAGGTGGACCGGGAAACGCACAAAGTGAAGGTTGCACACAAGAGTGTTGTGTGTGTGGCACAAGCTAAGGGTGTGATGTTCGGGGGAGAGCATGGGAAGAGTGCTCGGAGAACTTGTGGAAAGTCCCAAAACTTGGATCGTATCACTAAGGGTATTGAGTTCAAGTGGGAGCATGGGAGGATTGCTTGCCCAAGAACTAAGGTAAAGTCCCTTGAGAGTTGTGATGTGTTTGATCCGAGGTTGGAAGAAACCTCGGTGTTACTTCCTTGTTGAGTAGGAGGTGAATGGATGATGGATGATGTTGGAGCACTTGGTTGTTTGGGGTGTTGGTTGCATGTTTCTTAGACCTATCTCCAAGTGGGAGATTGTAGGGTCTAGTGTGGAGATAGGGAAGAAAGCCTTAGCGAGTCGTGATATGTATCACGAGATGCGAGGGAGTTTTTGCTTCTTAGGGGAGTTAGGGCGCTGCTGGTCGCGAGGTGCGATCTGGCTTGGTCGCGGGGTGCGACGTACGTCGTGGGTCGCGACAGCCCCCAGCTCAAGTCACGTTTATTTCCACGATGCGTATTTGCGGGGGTATAAATAAAACCCGTTTTCCCCAATGTTGAGAGAACGTATTAGAGAGAACTTAACCCTAAATTGTAAGTTCTAAGAGTGTTGTTTAGAGCTTTAGAGCAATTTGTGAGGGTTGTTTATGCCATTCATTGAGTGCTAGATTCACAATTTCTAATCCTAATAAAGTTAGGGTTTGTGAGATTGTGTGTGTGCATTGCAATGGAATGCCATTGATGCAAGTGCTTGTGTTCATCATCCTCCATTGAAATACAAAGTGTATAGAGGTGGGTTTTTCACCCGGAGCTCAGGTTTCCACCGGTAATCCTTGTCTTTCTTGTTGTTCCTTAATTATAGTTGGTTTCTTGGTTTGTTGCTTGTTGCATCTATTGTTTGTTGTTGTTGTCAATCATTTGAAGTTTGTCTATCACCCCTCTTCATTTCCCTAACATGCCGGTGAGATCTTAATGGCTGTAAGCCATGAAAATGTTCAAGCTTCCTCAAGTAACAAGAGTGACAAGAGGCATTTTTTGCTTATAGCCTTATGAGAATCTAAAAATTATTTCCTTTCATACCGAAGGTGCACTAGGATGCACCATGCACCTAACAAGATACGCCACATCCCAAAAATGTGTAGTTTCACTTTTATCATAATATATTATTATTTTATATATATATATAGGAGACTTTTTTCGGGAGCACAGGGAGGGCCACATAGGATTGTCATGTGACAATATATATCTTTTAAATTTCTTTAAAACGATAATTTTAGTTTTGAATAAATAAGAGATAGAATCCAAGCTTAAATAAACAACAAGGATTATGATAATGTAGAAACTAATAGTAATTTTAGTTATGATACTTAGAAAATTAAAACTTTATACCTTTGGATATCCTCTTCGAAGAATACGTTCAAATAAGACCGATTTTGATATATTTATCTTATTATTATGTAGGGTTGTATAATATTGGATATCCTCTTCGACAAGTAGTTGATCATCATCATGACTCAACCCAAAAGGACTGCACCCTAGAATCAAAGTATTGAATTTTAAAAACTCATGCTGCTTATGTTGTGACTATGGTCTATGCCTCTAATTCTGGTGCTGCTAGGGTCTCTCTATGGGATTTCATCCTGTCTACATCCTCTAAAACCACAGCTCCTTGGCTCCTCTTAGGTGATTTCAATGTTGTTCTGTCAAGCACAGAAAAACTCAGTCAGAATCCTATTTCTCAGCAGGATGTTGATGAGTTTTCAAATTGTGTTGCTTCTGCTGGCCTTGCTGATCTTCCTAGTCATGGGAATTTTTTCACTTGGACTAATCTCCAAGAGGGTGATGATGCAGTTTGGCTAAGCTAGATAGAGTTTTGGTAAATTCTATTTGGTTCTCCTCTCATATTCATGCTATCACCACCTTTCCTAACCCTAGAGTCTCAGATCACTCTCCAGCTTTGGTGAGTATTAAATCAATTGTTCCAACCCCACCTAGAAGATTTAGATACCTCAACTGCTGGAGTTCCCTTCCTCAAATGCTGGATATTGTGCAAAAGCATTGCTCTTCTCATTTTGTTGGCTCCCCTATTTCTATTCTCTTTCAAAATCTTAAGCTTATTAAGCATGACTTGAAATTGCTACATTCTAATAGCTTTTCAAGTGTTTCTACCAGGGTTATCAACTGCAGACATGATCTAGCTCTTGCTCAGGATGCTCTCTCTCAGGATCCAACAAACTGTGCTATCTTGCAAGCAATGAAGGAGATCAAAGTACACTTTTCAAATTGGAAGAAGCTGAATTAAGTACTATTAGTCAAAGACTCAAAATTTCTGATATTCAGCTCAATGACACTAGTACTAAGCATTTCTATGCAAAGCTTGCTGAGCAAAGAACTCACTCTTATATTGGCCATGTCAATGATTCCCAAGGTCAATGCTACAGAGACAAAGATTCAGTTGATCATGCTTTTCTCTCTTATTATGTTTCTCTACTTGGTACCTCACAAGCTGATATTTCTCCTATTTACCCTGATGCTTTTACCGGTCCTATTCTTGATGATTCTGATAAGCATGATCTTATTGTGCCTTTTATAAAAGATGATGTTAAAAATGCCTTATTTGCTATTAATGTGAATAAGAGCCCTAGCCCTGATGGTTATAATTCTGGTTTTTTCAAGAAGGCTTGGAGTATTATTGGAGCTAATTTCAGTGATGCAGTCTTGGATCTTTTTCTTAAAGGCAATTTGCTTAATCAAGCTAATGCTACTCTAATCTCCTTGATCCCTAAAAAAAGCTGCCCTAATTCTGTTAAAGACTTCAGACCTATTGCCTGTTACACTACCTTTTACAAAACTGTTAGTAAAATGCTAGTTGCTAGAATGCAGAAAATTCTTCCAAAGATAGTTGGGGAGGAACAATCAGCATTCATTACTGGGAGAAGTATCTTTGATAACATTTTGCTTTCCCAAGAGCTCATCAGGAAGTATGAAAGAAAATCTATTTCTCCTAGAGCTAATATCAAGGTAGATTTCCAAAAAGCTTTTGATTCAGTTTCATGGCAGTTCCTTTCTGATTGTCTAAGGGTTTTTGGTTTCCCTAAAAAGTTCATTGGGTGGATTATGATATGTCTCACCACTTCTAAGTACTCTCTTAACATTAATGGCTTCAGTGTTGGGTATTTTTCTGGAAAAAGAGGTTTGAGGCAAGGTGATCCTCTCTCCCCATATCCGTTTCGCTCTGTATGGAGGTTCTTTCTAGGAAGCTTAGAAAGCTTGGGGAGCTCAACACCTTTTCTTTCATCCCAAATGCCACAGGCTCAAGCTTACTCATCTTCTTTTTGCTGATGATCTCTTGATCTTTTGTAGAGGTGATTGAAACTCCATCAATTGTATTCTTGATGCTCTTAAGCAGTTTGTGCTCTGGCCTTGCTTCTAATCCTATGAAAACTAGCCTCTATATTGGTGGTGTCACTCAAGACTCTATTGACCACATTGTTCATTGCACTGGTTTCACTCTTGGTCAGTTCCCTTTTAGGTATTTGGGGGTTCCTCTTAATTCTTCCAAGCTCGCCACATGTATGTATGACCCTCTCCTTGATAAGATTAGAGGTGTCTTGCAAAGATGGAAAAGCTCCTTCTTCTCCTACGCTGGTAAATCTCAAATCATCAACTCTATGGTTATTGGCCTCATCACTTTTTGGGGATCAGCACTTATACTGCCTATTGGTGATGCAAAAGAGATTAACAAGCTACGCAAAGACTTCTTCTGGAATATTGACTATGATCAAAAGAAGATTGTATACATTAGCTGGGCTAGAATCTGTTCTCCTAAGATTGAGGGTGACCTTAATATTAAGGAGGTTCTCAGTTGGAATAAAGCTTTGTACTTCAAATGGCTCATCAAATTAACTCAATCTAGCTCTTGTGGGCAAAATGGATCAGGAGTTATATCTTGATCAATCACAGCATTTGGCAAGTTACTGTACAGTCCAAGTACTCTTCTCATTGGAACAGTTTGCTGAAATTGAGGGATGAGTTCATTTCCAAGCAGGGTGGCATCACACAAGCTCAGTCTTTCATTTCCTCATGCACCCTCACAACTTCCAAGCTTTATGATGTCTTTAGAAGTCCTTCTTCAACAGTCTCTTGGCACAAAACACTTTGGGACAACTGCTGTATGCCTAAGCATACAGTCATCAGTAGCTTTGCTGTCCAGAATTCCCTCCCTACTGTTGATAATATTCAAAGAAGAGGACTCTCTTTGGCTAACCATTTCTCTCTTTGCGTTGCTGATGCAGAGAGTTCTTCTCACCTCTTCTTTAAATGCTGCTTTTCTCAGTCTATTTAGCATAGCATTTTTCAGTGGCTCAGGTTACCTCGTAGAACTTGGACTATTAATCATGAATTAAGGTGGTTCAAGCACCATTGTAAAGGCGAGACTTGGTTCAGCAAATGGAGGAGATGTGCTTTCTGCTGCACTATCTACTTAAGTTGGATGGAGAGGAATGCTGAAAATCTTTACTAATAAGTCTAGATTTGTTTCTCAATTGTATCAGTTATCAAATTTGTAGTTTGTGCTAGGCTTTATTCTGTTTGTGCTCCTAGTAGTAGTCTAGTTAAAGCTTTACTAGATGCTTAGTAGCTTTACTGAGGGGTAGCACATTGCTATCCCTTGGAAAGTTGTAATGGTTTTGTTTCTTAATAAAAATTGCACCTTCTTTCCAAAAAAAAAAAAAGTATTGAATTTTAGCAAACGAGTCATAAATGGTAAAAACTAAATAGTCTAACATTATGAATAACTCCTTACTATTTTTTTTAAAAGAACTCTTATTATGTGACTCAATACCCAAAGTCTTACATTAGTGGGAAGGTAATATAAGCATTTGTTAAATATTTACATATCTATTTATTCATAAAAATTGAGTTAAAGATCTCATGTAATTATTCTAATATTTACAAACTAGAGGATGAAGTATCTGGAAGATAAAGACTAACAAAATTCCATGAATATGAAATTTAAGATTAGTAGCTTTTTTCACTAACATATATACATACTCCCTCTATTGTATAAGATTTTACATACTTTTATTACATATTAACAGGTCAAGTTATACACTTTACTTTTAGCTATATATTTTAATATATATTTATCTTTTTCGCAGTCTAATAATTTATACACTATCTTAATCAATCAATGTAGCATTATATATACTTCCTCCGTTTTTTTTAAATGTGACACTTTCCAAATGAGGAAGTTTAGAATTAATTGTGACACTTCCTTTTTGGGAAAATTTTTCTCTCTATCTCTTTCCTATCACATGGGTCCCCTTATTTCTTTCTCTCTATCTCTTTCTTCTCCAAAAATTGACTAGGAGTCCGTGAAATCAAAAGTGTCACAACTCATAAAAAACGGAGGAAGTACCTTTTGAACAATTCAAATATTATAGTTGACTTGTGCATCGCAGGGCTTTTAACTAGTTAGTGAAATATTTAAAACATTTAAATAGAAAACAAGTTTCAAACAGACAAGCGATAGCTCACATGAGCAAAAAGAGGAGAGAAAAGTAGAGAAAAAATTGATTGTCCAATTATACACTACTACAAAGTTGGCCTAAAGTAACATGTGTATGGTAACACTTTTTAAAAGCCAAGTTTCTAGAATATTTAAGTAACACTTTGGTAACACTAGATCAATATGTAACATTTAAGGTAACACTTTATTTGTAGGTGACGTTTAAAGTAACATATTTTGATTTAGGTAACATTTTGATATTTCATTTTACAATAGGTAACATTTTTTAAGTAACACTTAAATGTTGGTGACATTTTAAAGTAAAAAAATTTACAAAAACAAACAAATAAATAATTGCAATGCCTCACATTAACTGCACAAAAAAAAAGAAAACATTGCTTTCACAGATGCACTGATTCAAGTTTGCCGCTACCCTAATTTGTCGCTCGCCGGAGGCCCGGATTCCGATCATCCATGTCCAGTCAAGAAGTTCTTTCCCTCTTGCTGCTCGTTTTCGTCGCGTCGTTCTGTATGGTGGTAATATCTCATTATTGCTTTCACTCTACCGCTGCTCCTCTCCGTTTCATCCGCCATAACTGATCGAAGCACTCTCTGGTAACCTTTCTTCCTTATGCTACTTTCCTTCTGCTTCGTTTCTCCATCAAATTATTCCGCTCAATCCATCAGTTTTCGCCTGAGCTTTGTCCATTAGATTTTGATTGTCGAAGAGAAGCGGCTTTTGCTCGAATCAGATTATGACTAAAAATTCCGGCTTCGATCATATTATCAGGTTAGCTGTTTACTTTCGTTAAATTCTTTGTATAAATTTCTCTCAATGCACTTGAATTACAGTAATTGTTCTTGAATTAGGGTAATTTCTTTAAATTAATTGTCTACACTTATTTGGTTTAATTGAATTCCAAGAGCATCTAACTGGTAATCAGATTAGGGTAACTCGATTCTGGATTGTATATATATCAAGCAATCTAAATGGTAAAATCCTTTATGTTATTAAGATCTTCCATTGCCCTTACAATCAATTTTTCCCATCTTTTTTCTGATTTAGCGGATTCATTTCTGGTTTATTCATCTGATTTGATTTGTTGATTTCGTTATGCTCCATCCTTGCTTCTTGTTTCTTTCCATTCAATGTGTCTTCTTTAGGTGTCGGAGTCGAGATATTCATATTTGTTCCAAGCTTTATGTGCTGCTTATCTTTCTATCTCTTTCATATCAACATACTCTATTCACTTGCTTTCCATTGTTGCTCGTTTTGTCTATTTTTCATTATAACATCTACCCTAATGAGAACTGTTGTCCGTTATACTCAAATTGACTTACACAATTAGTTAATACAATTTTGCTTTCAGAGTCTGTATAACCAATCAACGAATCTGTTCTTATTTCTCCTAGAGTATACTAATAGTGGCCTTATCAAAATACTATTCTAATAGTGCCATATGAAAGCAATGATGGAGATTGGTCTCACCCCATTTTTCTTCATTTATTTTTCCAGAACTCATGATGAATGCAAAGGTTGGTTTCTTGCATGAACTTATATGGTGGACTGTGCTGCTTATCTTTCTAACTCTTTTTTCCACCCCATTTTTGTTGTATTGGTCTCTTTTGCTTTGATTTACTCACTAGTTGCGGCCACACTATCCATGTTTAGGTTTGAATCTATGTTTTTCTATGATATGTAATTATTTTTTGGCTCTAATTTTTTCTCCAGGTTGATTCCCTTGTGTTAAGAACCAAACAGTTTCAAAGGATTCAGAGAGTATATCATTTCCTTTTTAGGACAAAGCCAAACAGACATATTTCTTTCATTTCTCTTTGTATTTAAACCAAACACCCCCTCATTCTCAGACTCTGATGCTCAGACACTGTAAGTGTTTTTTCTTCTTTAATTAAAATTTGTAGGGTTCGTCAAATCTGTAATTTATTTTTGTAGCTGGATTTGCGGGGGTTCAATCGTTTCAATTTGCTATTACTTTAAATATATTTTGGTGTAGCTGTGTTTGACTCTGTTAGTCCCATTCTTCACCGCGGTACCACACCTCGTTTCAATTATTTATGGTAGTGCTTGTTACCAGTTACGTTGTTCCAACATTCCTTTTCATAACTGCTACATACACACACACAAAATCGACCACCAACCCACACCAACCACAACCCCCCTCCTTGTCGACCCTTTCCATCTTCCTGTACAGGTCTCAAGCCTTCTTTCTGTGCATTCCTCACAGAAGCTGTAGCATTTCCTGACTCACTGTCAAGCCTTTCTAATTTTCTGGGGCCCCTTTAATATTCGTTTAGTCAGGAAGATTTCTCATATGCTCATGATACCAATATAGTGGTGTCAACCTGAGCGTTGCAGTTTAAATATTTGTAGATAGCTTATAGTAGAGAATAATGGGCTCATCACATCAATGATTGATAAAAAGGGTATTATGTCGCTATGTACCTAGATTAGAGAGTTAGCCTTATATCTATCTTTGTCTCGTTGATTTTATTTTTATTAATCAGATTGATGCAATGGCAAGTGTTATATCTCTTATATTCTATACACTCAAGTTAAATACTCCTATGGTATTGGTGGCCAGAGGAAAAGTTCCCAAGTTTTTTGCTCATTGTTGTTGTATGATTTATAGTGTGTATTACTTCTGTGGAGGTTTCTAATCATTTAGTGTATGGCTTTATGTTCCTTTTTATGTTTTCCCTCCTTTAAGATGCTGTTTTTTTGGTGTGATTGTGGTAGAATGGCATGCTTTCTTGTATGATCTTTCTTAGGATGGTGTATCACGACCTTTAAAAGTTTTGCTTGGCACATAGTTTTTTATTTCCCGAAAAGACCTTTATGATTGTGAGGGTCAATGTTCTTATTTTCATCATCATCTCACAAACAGGGGATTATGTGCAGTTACATACATATGCCTTTGAATACCTTGAGTATCAAATTATGGTTTGCTTGTCAAATTAATAGGCGTGACCTTGAATAATTCCATTTTTTGACTCCTCACTTCACTTAACACAATCTTTTATGTTATAATTTTTTCATGCAATGGACATGGCAAGCGTAATTTGTGCATCACACGTAAGCTCTAATATGACTCGATTGCTCGGTAACGTGTCATCCGATTTAGAAGTCACGAAGCATCCTTCTCAAGATCCGAATGATCATGAGCTTCAGGAGGTATTTTTCAATTATTACAATCACTTTGAGTTAAACATTTATTCTGACTACTTGGTTTCCTGGTACAAATTATTGGAATTGGAGAAGATAATAATGTGTATTTGTTTTTGTGTAATGTGTTACGAATTTTGGTGACGTCAACCGGAAAACTTGCGTTTTGGATGGAGTTGTTACTTGAAAAAGGTGTGTGGGGTTGATTAGGGGAAGAACTTGAACTTTATTTTGCTGTTTAATCTAATTATATAATACTGTCAAGTTATTGAAGTTTGAAGTAAGAGAAATGGGAAATAGAATAAAGGGCGCGCATTGGCTATTATGGATATGGTTCGTATCAAGATACTTTTATCTTAATATATTTATTTTTTCTTATTCTTGTACAGGATGATGAAGATAATGTTAGAGAAGCAAGACTGATGATGTTTCGAGAAATATGCATGGATAGGACGATGTAGATGAAATAAATAATGATATTTTAGAGATTATGTTTATTTAGGGAGGGATATATTATATGATTGTATTTTTGGAGCAATTGTTTTTGTTTTGAACACATTAGTGTGTTTTCAATTGATGAAATTTACACTGGATCATTCTTTACAATGATCGATGATAATGTATACTCATTCATATTTATAATATGATTATATTTTTCTTTTCTTTATCGCGTTTGTAAGTTTTAGTAAAAAATGTTACTATAAGAGAGCTATGATAGATTTGGATAAAAAATGCTACAATATAGAAAGCCAACTAACAAAAAAAGTGTTATCTAATATCTAATAGCTTGTTATATATGGTAATGTAAAGTGATACATAATATCTAATAAAGTGTTACTATAGCTCAAAAGGTGACATAGAAAATGCTACAATAGATGAAAAAGTGTTACATAAAACATGATA
This sequence comes from Patellifolia procumbens, assembly GCA_947645195.1. Classification (NCBI taxonomy): domain Eukaryota; kingdom Viridiplantae; phylum Streptophyta; class Magnoliopsida; order Caryophyllales; family Amaranthaceae; genus Patellifolia; species Patellifolia procumbens. The sequence continues at coordinate 7,466,928 of CANSGD010000016.1, forward strand.
AGTAGCACTATAAAAGTGATATATTAGTTTAAAAAAGTGCTACATTAGAGAATTTTAAGTAACACATGAAAAAGTGATACATTAGGATTTAAAAGTGTTACTTTAGAGAATAGGTAGCACTGGCAGATGTTTCACTTTTAAAAGTGTTACCTATTGCCTAAAATAACACTTTTAAGCTATTAAATAACACATTTAGGGTGCTATCTTATGCCAACTATGCACTAGTGTATTCACGCACGGAAGGGATAAAAAAGAGAAAAAAGAAGGTCGGTAAAGTTTTTCCGATTTTTTTCATGATGTTTAGTTGTTTACCAACTGATTAGTCTAGAATGTTTTTTCCTGATTATATTTAAGTTAGTATTTCTTTGACTACTGGATAATTGATATCTCATATATATTTCCTCACTAAAATACATTTCTTAGTATTTTTTAGGGAAGTTAGTAAAAACTATAAAGTTTGATTTGTTTGACAAGATACCACGTTAATTTATAATACTTCCTCCGTAACGAAATAAACGCAACAATTGTACTTTTGACACTATTCACAGTTTTAACTTTGACCATAATTTGTGACTTATACGTAAGGAAAAATATAGTCATGTGGCGTCTGTTAGATTCGTCTCAACTTGTAGTTTTTTTATGATCTAACTAGTGTGTGGCCCCCGACGATGCTCGGGGTTTATATTTTTAATTGAGTTAGAATAATATTCCTCATAAATTTAATTTTTAATAATAAAATTTTGATGGTATAATCTAAAAATCAAATAACAAACTAAAAAGAACATGAAAAAATATAATGAATGAGGTCTCTTTACTTATTTCCAAATCTTAATCAAAGTATTACAAATTTGATGGTATAATTTAAGAATCAAATAAACAAATTAAATGGAACATGAAAAGATGGAATGAATGAGGCATCTTTACTTTTTTTTCAAAGCTTGATGAAGGTAAAAGGAATTCTTAATTACAAGATGACAACAAAAAGGGATGTGACTTGGTGGTAGAGCCTATGACATTACAACTAATAGGTCGCGTGTTCAAAACCCGTTACTTGCATTTTGTGTATTGCAAATTATCATGTACAATGGTGACGCTGACATGGAGTGACACGTGGCAAGCTGCAACCCTTGCTTACGCGTTTTAATATATATATAGATGTTTATAGTTTTTACAAATACATATTTAGAGATATTAATCTTTAAAGTTGTGTCTTGGCATGCGTGCCTCAACAAATTGTTGCGTTTATTTCGTTACGGAGGAAGTAGTTATCTTTTACAAAAAAAACACCCTCATTGTTTTTGTTACTCGTTTATTTTTTCTTTATTTACGGGTACGCCTAAAGTGTAATCACCTGGTTTGAAAGATTATAAACCAAAATAGAAAGTGAGAAAAGGATGTGTGCTTCAATTTAGAATCATGTTATTTAAAATCGAGAAAAATATAGAGATAAAGATAAAGATGAAGATGTTCGAAATAATGAAATTTCGATTAATCATGCTTGTACAAAGAAACGGTGGAATCGAAAAAATATTGTCATCAATGAACTCTTCACTTACTCCATAACGGTTGAAATTGCATCTGATAAAAATTATATAGAACCCAAAACCATGGATGAATATCTCCTTAGACAAGATTACCCAAAGTGGAAAGAAGCAATCCAAGCAGAAATAAAATCGCTTAAAAGGTGAGAAGTTTTTTGGACAAATAACTCATACACCAAAGGGTGTAAAACCAGCGGGATACAAGTGGGTATTTGTCAGAAAACTCGATGAGAAATCGTTAAGATAAAAATCAAGACTTGTTGCTCAAGGATTCTCCTAATGTTAGGGATTGATTACGATGAGACGTGTTCTCAAGTAGTTGATGCAACTATAATAAGATTTTGTGAAAATTAACAGGAATAATCCATACTATTACTCGTCTACTTTAATTAGTCCTAGCTTTGAATATTCTAAAAATAATCCAAAAAAAGGTTAATTGATAACAAAACAGTCTAATTTAACCGATTACCTAAAGCTCCCTTTTATTTCCCTCAAAAGCAATTAGAAGCTCATTTGCCCAAAAGACCCCACCAGAAAACGACAAACCCTTCGTCTTCCTCGTTGTTCTCTCTGAAAATTTCCCATCTCCATTGAAATCTCTTTGCAAATCAAAGTAAGGTTTTCATCTCTATTTCTCTTTTTCTTTCTTTCTTTATTTCGGTTTCTCTGGTAATCTCTCTTTCCTATTTCTCCCCTTCAAATTTTGTTTTTCATATTTCAGTTGAGTTTCTACTTTGGTGAAGGGGATTGGATTTTACTTTTTTCATCTTCGTAGCTTCACAATACATTCTTTTGACAATGATAAGTATATCTTTCTTCCCTTATATAATTGCAATTTTGGAATCCCAAAACCTAATTCTATATTGTTGAAGCTGGTACATGTTGTTGATTATTTTTTGTTTGAAAATCTGGGTAATTGTGGATGACTCATAACGGATTTGGTAGCTGTTGTTGCTTAATATATGTTTAAAAAACTGGGAAATGTGAATACTTTATTGCATTTGTATGAATCTTAGGTTGAAATTGTCTATTTTTATTGCTTAAATAGGCAAATATTGTTGATGTTGGTAGCTGCTGTTGTTTTTAGTTTCTTTAAAAATATGGGAAATGTCAATCAATTTTTTGATTAGTATGAATCTTAGGTTGAAAATATTATTTTTTATTGCTTAAATAGGCAAATGTTCTTGGATTGGTAACTATAAAAATGTGGCATAGTGGGATATTCAAGAAGGAATCTAAGGGCATGGTATATGTTGGTGGTAAATGTAGGACATTTGGGGTTGATCCTGATAATGTAGGTTGGTTTGATTGGGAGGAAAGTGCACAAAAATCTGATGGTTATAGGGAGAAAGATGAGGTGTATTATTTGGTACCAAATTGTAGTTATGAGGTTGGGTTGAAGAATGCTTATAGTGATGTTGAAGTTAGGACATTGATTGAGCTAGCTGTTAAAATGAGAGCTATTGACTACTATGTTGTACATTTGACTGATGTCACAAAGTTAATGCAATTGCTTGAGGTTGGGGGAAGTCAACATAGCTTAGTGAGCCATCAAGAACTGGTAGAGGTGGAAGAGTGATTATACAAGAAAAGGTAAAGGAAGAGGTGGCAGAGGTGGTGGAAAAGGTGGTGTCATTGTTGGTAGAGGTGGTGGAAGAGGTGGTGTCATTATTGGTAGAGGTGGTGGAAGAGGTGGTGTGAGAGGCAGAGGAAAGCAACATGTATTTTTTAACTGAATGTTATAATCTACTAAGTTTTTTGGATCTTGATATCAGAATATAATGTTTTTTTTTTAAAAAAATTTGTACCTAATGTAGGTACCACTTGGATTTGGGTTCTATTTGATGACAGTGGGAATGCATATATTAATTTAAGTGATACTCATATATTATAGTTGGAATATGCATATACTATGTTGGTAGATGTAGTTAGCTAAGTTATTAAACTATTTTCAATTTGTAAAGGTGCCTGGCAGCAATAATGGACCAACATTGGTGTCACAAACTCCATTTGACAACTCACAGACTGTTATATCTACTCAAGCCTCTACAAGTGGATCTTGTCTGCAACCACGAAAAGATGATCAAGATCTTGTGTGCTGTTGTTATTTTGGACATGCACCTAGCTCTTTTTGCTTTTAGAAGTGTACTGAGATGTTGTGTTGCTGTTAATTTGGATATGCTCAATATTTAGTAGTTGTATCTACATTGGATATGAACTATGTGAACTCTATTAAGATATGTATAGGTGATGATCATAACTGCAAGTGAAGGTTTTTGGACATGATTAGATATACAACATGTATTAATCTCAATTCTCAGCCCTAATTTCTATTTTTACTTTGAGTGTGTTTTTTGACCTATTTACAGTTTTAACTCCTACTTATGAGCAAAAGAAGAGCATTAAAATGACAATATTTGGTAGAAATATTCATTCAAATGCCAAAACAAGGCTACTAAGATCCAAAATACACTTCATAATCTCAGCTTACATATTCACTACCATACATATGAGTAAAACATAACAGCAAACAGAAACCAAGAACACACTTATGCAATCACAGCTTCATTTTGACCTCTAACATATTTATGGACTTTAATTTTCAATTCCTTTGCTTCATATTCATACACATCCTTCTTCCTTCTTAGTTTCTGAATTTTCTCCTCCAATGCTTTCTTTGCTGCCATAAGTTCAACAATCTGATTTTCTTTCAACATTACAGCATCTTCAATATACTCTGCAATATCTTCCTCCCAAGCAAAATATTTGCAATGCTCATCCTTTTACAACATACAAAAACAAAGTAAAAGTAGAAATTAGGGAATTATTCACAAATTATGCTACGATGAACAGTTTAATAAAGGAAAATAATGAAAAACTCACAGTAGGCCAAAGGGGCACCCATATAATTTCTTCCCTAAATTAGCTCCATGTAACTTCACTTTCCTTAGTTTAGGTGGAAGATTATGACCACAAGCCAAAAAATTTGGGACTTTCCCTGTAGTGGTCGTCGATTCGAATTCGAAGAAGATGCATGATTTTTACTCGAATTAGACATCACAGATCAAGAAATTGGACAAGTTCGTGCTTTTCTGTGACTGATTTCACGAAATTGAGCCCAGAAATTGTTAGATTAGAGAAATTGGGGCCGGAAAAAATTTAGGGATAGGGTTCTTCAATTGAAAGGGGGTTTTTTCTGGGAAGAAAACGAAAGGGAAAGAGGGAAATAAATAGTTAGTTGCTTTAAGGTGCCACGTCAGCAATTTTACCATCCAAACAAGTTAACTAAAATTTAAAGACTGTTTAGTTATACTTCATTACAATTTTTGGATTATTTTCAGAATATTCAAAGCTAGGATTAATTAGAGAAGACGGATAATAGTATGGATTATTCCTGTTAATTTTCCCTAAGATTTTTGGTAAGTTTATATGTTTCTAAAAAACTTCAAATGTGGTTAATTGATGTCGTGACTGCATACTTATGTGGATCACTTGACATTGACATCACATCAAAGTCCTTGATGCATCGAGAAAAAAATATACACTACATCTAGAGACATGCTCTCTATAAAGCTAAAACGATCGCTTTAGGGACTTAAACAATCTGGAAGAATGTCGTACAATCATCTTAGTATTTCATTAAATGAACTTAATTAGGGTTTGCTGATTTGAACATCATTGGAACTCATAAAGAACTTGAAATAACGGCAAAACACTTAATGATTTTTTTTTTAAATGAAAGATCTTGGGAAGGCAAAATTTTGCTTTGGCTTACAAGTGGAACATTTGAAAGATGGATCCTTTTTCATCAATCAAATTATACAGAAAAGGTCTTGAAATGCTTTTTATACGGATAAAGAACATCCATTAAATTCTCCAATGGTAGTGAGATCTTTGATATAAAAGGCGACTCATTCCAACCTTGAGAAGAAGACGAAGATATTTTTGATCCGTACGTACCATACTTAAGTGCAATTAGTGTTTTAATGTACCTAGCTAGCAATACTCGTTCTTACATAGTTTTTTAGTAAACCACTTAGCTAAATACAATAATGCACCAACAAAGAGACATTATAATGGAATAAAGCACTTATTCTGTTATCTCCGAGGAACACATGACCTTGGATTATTCTATCAATCAAAGAAAAATACTTCAATATTGGTTATGCAGATGGGTATATATTCACTTATGGAGATACAACAATATCATGGAGATCAACGAATCTGACATTAACCGCCACATCATCAAATCATGCTGGGTTGATCGCTCTATATGAAGCTGGGAGAGCATGTGTTTAGCTTACCCCAATTGTTGGAGTTAAGGCATATGAAAAGCCTCTTTGCATTTTTCCCAAAGGTCCCATATCACCTATGGAAGGAAGTCTTCTCTTGTTTATTAACTTCCTTCCTCTCCTTATTGTTTAAGTTGGTTACTTGGTTGGCTTTTGTGGTTGGAGGTCATGCTTGGGCTTGGGCTTGCTACCACGCGCGCGCACGCATCGCCCGCTCGGACCAGGTTGGGCCTGGGTTCTGGGAAGAGCTGAGCTGGAGCTTATCCGTTTGGACCCGGGCCCAATTATGTGTAACGGTAACTTGTTACACTGAAACGTTTTAAACGTTACAGTGTTTATGGCCATATATTGTCGCCCTTGATTTCCTCCATCTGTTTATTGCATTCCTTATTTGGCCTAATTTTCTTGCTATAAAATCAGACCAATGCTACTAATATTTTGCATCCAAAAATATTCTTTCTTTCTGTCTTCTCTTCTTCTTCTCTCTAATTCCTGGGTACGTGCTTTATCTCCAAAGCCTTTCTCAGTTAGTGGTAACTAAGTGAGGCTGTTGTGTTAACTTTGTGGAGCTTTCTGGCCAGTTGCGATTACCATCATTGTCGGGCCATAATTGTTGTCAAGTCAGTGGTCTTCTACCACGGCACAACCTTGAAATTGTTCTTCTATCCGCCATTGCAAACAGTCAGTTTCTAACATCAATTCAATGCTTAGTCATATTCAAAAAGATTGCAGGATGAGTTCATTTAAAACTGTCCGTTTCCACCTCCTTAATCTGATGATCAATAATCTGTATGATTTATTTATGGTTCATAAAAGTTAAAAACTGAATTGGGAGGCCCTTGAGAAAAAATATGGGGCTGATGACGTTGGGAAACATAAATATGTTGTTGGGAAGTGGCTGACTTTCCATATGGTTGATGACAAGCCAGCCATGGACTAAGTTCATGAGTCCGAAAATCTTTGTGCTGATGTTCTTAATGAGGACATGAAAATTTGTGAAGTATTTCAAGTTAATGTGTTGTTGGAAAAATTTCCCCCTTCTTGGAGAGATTTTAGAAATAATATAAAACATAGGAAAAAGTTTCTGTCTTTTCAGGAACTAATTAGTCATATGGGGAATGAAGAGGCAAATCCCCTTAAGGATAATCAGGATTCGATTTCTGTTAATTCCACTACATCTAACCTGGTGGAATTTGCTGCTCCATCAGGCTCTGATAAGTTTAAGGGTAAAGGAAAAAAGGGAAACAACAAAGGGAAGAAGCAGGGAAAGTTCAACAAACCTGATAGTAAATCTAGAAGAAGTTTGTTCTTTACTATGTATGTGGAAAGCCTGATCATAAGGCTTACCAGTGCCCTCAACGCCAAGGTTATATCCCAAAACAAGGACCTCAGGCTAAACTTGCTGAATCAAATGATGTTATAGCTGTTGTGGTTGTTGAAGCGAATCTAATCGAGAATAGTACTGATTGGATTTTGGACACTGGGGCTTCGAGGCATTTATGTGCAAACAAGGAGCTGCTCCATAATTTCCAGGATGCTACTGAAGGTGAGTGTATCTACATGGCAACGCTCCAACTGCTGGAGTGCTTGGGTGAGGAAATGTCACTCTAAAACTTACCTATGGAAAAATGATATCATTTATTTATACAAAGTTTTCTCCCTTATTTCTGAACTAAATCGTGTGTCATTGGAGCTATTCGGATCTATTTTATACTAATTATCGTATATAGTTGTGGTTTTTTGTTTTAGTGTTGAATTGCAGTTTTTAAGAAGTTTTCTCCTTATTTTCGAGCTATTTGGAAGCAACTACGGCTTTGCGATTTGTTACGAGGCACGTACGGATCGTTACGAGTATGTTTGCTCGCTTTAGGAGGTTCCCAAAGCTTTAGACTTGTGTCATCGAGCTCAAACCTCAAAGAAAAGCTAAAGAAATAAGCTGTTGGAGTTGTCACGTACTTGGATCGGCAGGAAATGGCCCGATCTGGCGAAGATTAATGTCATTGGGTGGTGGGATTTCGGGCCCGATCGGGCAGACCTTGCCGATTTAATCGGGTGGACCCAAAGTATCACCCATGCCTGTTGCCTGCTGCGTCCAAGGAGAAAAAGTTCCTGGGCTTTGTGCATCAACCCGATCGGGCAGGCCCAGAGCTACCCATGTTGCTGGTGCAGCATACGCCAAGGAAGGGGAGCTACTGTTGGGCTCCGGCACGCTGGCCCGATTGGGCATGTGTTGCCCGACCCGATCGGGTAGGGGGCCAACGCTCATTTTTGACGCTACTGCTAGGTGTAAGGAGAGAAAAGTTTTATACCTAATTTTGTTTTGGCCCGATCCAGTGGCCCGTTGCCCGATTGGGTTACACACTCGCGGAGCCGAAATTCTATCTTATTTTATTAGTTTTTAATTAGTTTTAGGGGCTATTATAAATAGCTAAGCTTTATTATTTTTAGAGACATCTTTTTTTATTCTTATTATTTCCCATGTTCTTAGTTTAATTTTAGAGAGTTTTATTAGTTTAAACACTTAGATTAATTGAAGAAGAGATTGGACCTCGAATTTATTTCAATAAACATTATTGCTTTTCGTCATTCGGTATTGTTCTTCTCTTTTAATCTCTTTATTTAATCTTTGTTGCTTAGTTTGATTATTTAATTCATCCATGATGCAATTGTTAAGGTTTCATATTAGTTTTATTATTGTTCATTTGATTATGTTTGAGTAGTCTAATTTCTAGGGATTTAGGGAGGGAAACCATGTTTATACCTTGATTGCTTTGAATTTCTATTAGTTTCTAGATTTTGATTAGATTGGTTATGATGTGATTTGTTCTTATTGAGTAATTAATGTTATTGCGCAGTTTCATTGATTGCTTGAGGTTAATAATTATTTGCACAAATCTCTCCTACTATTAGAGGCCTAATACATCACTAATTCTAATTATGTTGGTGAACATGTGACATATGTTGAAGTAAGAGCATTGAGTCTTAACCATAGCTTAACACGTGCTCTAATCTATCGATTCTTCACCTAGATACTGATAGTTGTTTGATCATTTTGATTGGTATAAACATGGTGGACCGAACTAATTCCCTAAACCTTTAATTCATAGATTAAATCTCTCTTTATACTGCTTTCTAGTGTTTAAATAGTAGTTCAGCTGATTCTTGTCTGATCTTGTCTTAAGTAGTTGTTTAGCTGGATTTTAACTTAGAAACTCTGTGTCTCTGTGGATTCGACCCTACTTCCCTTGACTATCATTGTTATAGGACTTAGGATTTATCTTTGATTAGGTGAGACGACTTTAGCTTGTCAAATTTTGGCGCCGTTGCCGGGGAGACGACTAGTTTTCTAAGTTTTTATTTGGTTATTTGGTCTATTTCTCTGTGCCTCATTGGCACTTCATTGTTCCAATTGAGGTACATTTTACTATTTCTTTTAGTTTCTTTTGTATGCCCAGGTCTCAAAGAAACGGTTCCCACATCCCAGCGGATCCCATTCTCACAAGGACAATCAGGCAACTTTAAAAGAAAATTCATAAAGAAAAGCAGTCTATTCAACTGAACACCTCTGGAGCAGACACTTCGAGTTCAGCTATGGCCAAATCATTGAATTCATATGGGGTGCGTAATCCTTACGGCATTCCAACTGGCCCACTAATGTCCACCATCGCCACTAACAACTTCTAGATTAAGCCTGGACTCAGCAACATGGTTCAGCAAAATCAATTTGGTGGGCATCCCACTGAAGATCCTGCCAATCATTTGCAGAGATTTCAACAACTCTGCCGAACTGTAGAGCATCAAGGAGTCACACCTGAGCAATTGAAGGTCATGTTATTCGAGTTTTCACTCTAAGAAAGAGCTCAGAAGTGGTTCAACGACATCAAAGTGTCTGAATGGTCGGAAATTTCTGTTGCGTTCCTGAAAGAGTATTATCCACCTACAAAGACAGCAGAAATCAGAAAAAACTAGCCACGTTTTCCCAAGAGCCTGATGAAACACTTTGGGAAGCGTGGGCTAGGTTTAGAGACTTGCAGAGAGAGTGTCTACATCACAACATGGACAAATGATTCTTAACGCAGACATTTTACAATGGTCTGCAGCCTCAGACGAGGAGTATTGTTGACTTATATGCGGGAGAAGTTTTTCTAGATAAGGAAGTGGATGTAGGCTATGATTTCCTGTCAAACCTTGCAGCCAATGATCTTTTACTTCCCGAAGCCTTACAAAGAAGGTATTGGAGGTAGACGCTCTTGCATTGCTGTCTTCGCAAATGGCGAAGCTGAACCAAAAGATTGACACCTTGAGATCCTCTACCTCCACACCCCCTCCTTTGAGTATAAATGTTATGTCTGCCGTAGCACTCATTACCTCATCTTACTGCGAGGTATGCGGTGTTCAAGATCATTTTGGGCGCGATTGTTAGTTCAGTCAACATCAGATGGAGCAGGCAAATGTCTTCCAACAGAGACCACAAAACTCCCCCCCTCCACATACCTAACAAAATCAAAAAAACTTTCAACCCCTACCTCCACCAAATCATTCTAAACCATCATTCTACCAAAACCCCTGGTTTTCACAGACCCCCACCACAAAACTTCCATCACCATAACAACTTCCGAACCCCACAAAATTGTCCACCTCCACAATTATCCCCACAAGAGCCTACCACATCTGAATTAATGAAGCTGATGCTGAGCATGCAGAAAACTAATGAGGAGGCACAAAGAGCTCAAGAGATGCATCTACTAGCTATATAGATAGCCAATGAGGAGGCACAAAGAGCCCAATAGTAGCACATCAAACTTCTCGAGACTCAGATTGCCCAATTGACAGGAAACAATGGTCAGAGGCAATAGGGACATTCCCATTCAGAGGGAGCACGTAAATGTCATCACTCTTCGTAGTGGCATTGCGTACGACGCTCCTGCATTTCCCATTGATGATGCTCCCCAGACTAAGGGGAAGAAGGTGGTAGAGAAAGGAAAAGGGAGGAGTTCGAGTTCTGAGGTCAAATTATCTGAGGAAGTTGAACAGACAGGGAAGAAAAAGGAGAAGGTTTCTGAAGCGCCTTTTACACCAAGGCTACCTTTTCCTCACAGGATGCAGCCAACAAAGGTCGATTAGCAATTTGGCAATTTCTTGGCTATGGTCAAGAACCTTGAGGTAACGATTCCATTCACTGATTTAATTACTCAAGTCCCAGTGTATGCCAAATTTCTGAAAGACATGATCACGAAGAAAAGAGACTTTGGTGGGGCATAATGTGTTGCTCTTACTAAAGAGTGTAGTGCTTTTATTCAGAATAAAACCCCACCTAAGTTGAAAGATCATGGTAGTTTTTCTATTCCCTTCCATCTTGGACCTATTTTTATTGATAAAGCTTTGTGTGATTTGGGTGCTTCTGAATCTGTTATGCCTTTATCTGTTATAAGAAACTGAATATGGGAGCACGTAAATGCACACAAATCACTTTACAGATGGCTGATCGATCTATAAAATACCCCTAGGTGTTATAGAGGACGTTCCTATTAGGGTCGGGAAATTCTACATCCCTGTTGATTTTGTGGTGCTTGATGTTATTCTAGGTACACCGTTTTTGTGTACTGCTAGTGCTATACTTGATGTTAAGTCTGGATCTTTAACTCTGAGTGTTGGTGATGATAAAGTGATTTTTAAACTAACCAATGTTGTTAAGGCACCTAAGCTTGAACAATCTTGTTGTAGGGCTGAGATTTTGGATGAGGTGGGTGTAGAGAAGGTTCAAAATGCACCTAAGGTCACCTCACAGTATGGAGGTATTATCAAGAACTTTTGGAGAAGGAAGATGTTAGATGAGGGTGACACTCACTGCCAAGTCCCTCCAATTTGAGAAATGGAGGTATTATGGTCGTGCGGGACCTTTATAAATCAGCGCTGTGCGAGAGGCAACTCGTAATTTCCCCTTATTCTTTTTATTTTTCTTTTTCTTTTTATTTCTTTTTTTTTAGAGTGAGAGAGAGTGAGAGAGCACTAACGTTGTTTTTCCTCTTACCATCGTCTTTTGTTCACCTTTTGGCATTGAGGACACTGTCAAGTTCGGCTTGGGGGTATTCTCTATCTCTTTTACTGCTTTCTAGGATAGATTAATTGCTTTCGAAAAATACTGAAAAAATTAAAAAATATGGTTCCCATGATTGGTTTAGTTGCCTTCATGTGCCCCTTGTTGTGCTCTAATTGAAAATGATTTGACTCTGTTTTCTGGATAGCTGGGCATTTGTGATCTTGAGGCTATGATTTGATGTTTGATTGTTATGATTTCGAGCGAATTTTGATTATTATACACTACTTTGTGCTGCACGCCTGAATTGGTTAGACTATGAGGCCTCTTTGTAGCCTATTGGATTCATATGATTATCCAGTCTGTTTTTGTGTGTTAGTTCCTCTTTAGTGGATTGATCTTGACTTTGACTTCGTACTTGTCTGATATTCGATGACTTGTAGCATTTGTTGTGATAGAGGCGTTCTTTTGTCTGATTCTTGAGCCTCCTAGTGAATTTTTGATATACTTTTATTCTCCTTAGCCCCGCTGAGCCTAATGACTTGTTTAATGTTACTAAACCCCTTATTATGAGCCCATGGCCTTTACTTCAATACTATTTCCAAGCCTAGCTTGGGGGAGCTTTTGTATGGGTTGAGTTTGAGATTGGTTTTATGGTTTGGTTTGGTTTTTGGAGGATTAAAGTGTATTTGTTGTGGTTTGAGTGTGAGAAAAAGAAAAGAAAAAGCAAAGTTAGATTGCGTGAATGATTGGTTCGTAAAATGAAAGAAAAAGATATAAAAAGTTCAAAATAGTTCAAGGTTCCTTCATTCACGTTGGTTATAAAGAAAAAAATATGCTACATACCTTGAAAATTGTGTTTATTATGAGTTTTCATTTATTCATAAGAGTTGGGGTGTATTTTGCAGTTATATGTTGTTGTTAGGAGTTGTTTCGGCCTTCTTTGGCTTTGTTTGAGTGATCTTTGCTCCCATATACTTGGTTTTTCCACCACATTTCCTAAAAATATCCCCTACCTCTTTCCTAAGCCCCATTACAACCCTATAAAGTCCTCTTGAGCTCGTGTCTGCATTGTTTATTGGATTGATTTCGAGTCAGTTTGTCAAAGGTAAAGAGTACACTTTAAAAAAACTCTATTTTGACATCAAAAATCCGTTGCAAAGTGTGATTTTGCTACGGAAATATTCTGTAGCAAAAGTGGACGTAGCAAACTGAATTTTGCAACGAGAAAGAAGATTTGTAGCAAAATTTGCTACGGTTTTGTTCGCGTAGCAAATGAAAATCCGTAGCAAACCATATTCCATAGCAAAATTTTGCTACGGTTTTGTTTGCGTAGCAAATGAAAATCCGTAGCAAACCATATTCCATAGCAAAATTTTGCTACGGATTTTTTCTACCCCCATCCTGACCCACTCAACAGATATAATTTTCCGTAGCAAATTTTGAAAATCGTAGCAAAGTTTTTAACAGAGTTGTGTTCCGTTGCAAAGTCTGAAAAGGAATACAATTCTGTTGCAAATTTTGCTACGAATTTCTATTGACCACAAAAAATCCGTGCAAAAACTCTTTTTTTTGTAATGGTATGTCTTCTAATTGAGTCGACTTGGTTAAAATGAGCGTCATTTAACCCTCTTATATACATGAGAGTGTGAGTGGGAAGGGCATTTATGGTCGGTTGGTGAGTGTTCGGGCATATTCTTTGCCTGCCACAAAATTGAGAGGAGTGACACCTTTGTGAGGACCGTTCAGGATTGTATGCCATATAGATGAGTTGAATTTGATGGTTTGCTTGGATGATTGATAGTTGGATGGATTTGAATTGCTGAACTTGAATCTTGCCTGCTTGAACGATTCTTAGTATTGAAAATGTTTTTGAGCTGTGATTGTTTTATCTATGGGGTGAGGCAATTTATTCCATGTTCATGTTCGATTTGCTTGATGACAAGCAAAGGTTTAGCTTGGGGGAGTTTGATATCATGTATTTATATAGAGTTTTCTCCATTATTTATGAGCTAAATCGTGCGTCATTGGAGCTCTTCAGAGCTATTTTATACTAATTATCGTATATAGTCGTGGTTTTGTGTTTTAGTGTTGAATTGTAGGTTTTAAGGAGTTTTCTCCTTATTTCTGAGCTATTTGGAAGCAACTATGACTTTGCGATTTGTTACGAGGCACGTTCGGGTCTTACGAGTATGTTTGCTCGCTTTAGGAGGTTCCCGAAGCTTTAGACTTGTTCATCGAGCTCAAACCGCAAAGAAAAGCTAAAGAAACAAGCTATTGGAGTTATCCCGTACTTGGATCGGGCAGAAAATGGTCAGATCGGGCGAATATTAATGTCATAGGGTGATGGGATTTCGAGCCCGATCGGGCAGACCTTGCCCCGACCCGGTCGGGTGGACCCAAAGTTTCACCCATGCCTGCTGCCTGCTGCGTTGCCCGATCGGGCAGGCCCAGAGCTACCCATATTGCTGCTGCTGCGTACGCCAAGGAAGGGGAGCTGCTGCTGGGCTCCTACACGCTGGCCCGATCGGGCATGTGTTGCCCGACCCGATAGGGTGGGGGCCCAACGCTTAATTTTGACGCTGTTGCTACATGAAAGGAGAGAAAATTTTGGTCCCAATTTTGTGTTGGCCCTATCGGGTGGCCCATTGCCCGACCGGGTTACACACTTGCGGAGCCAAAATTCTATCTTATTTTATTCGTTTTTAATTAGTTTTAGAGGCTATTATAATTTATAAAGAGCTAAGTTTCATTATTTTTAGAGACATCTTTTTTTATTGGAAAAATTGTCAAGAATAAGTCAACATTTGCGTTGACCGCTTTTAACAAGTCAACCTTCGTTTATTCCAGTAGCAAGTAAAGCTTGTACATGATTTAGCTTGTAAAAAGTTTTTTTACTTATAACCTGAACAACCTGTAAACTTTCATTTTAAACTTACCAATTCCCTTTGACTTATTGACTCTCTTAAAAAAAAATTCCCTCAACATTTCATTTCCCCTAATTGTTCATATACCACTCTCTCTCTCTCTCCTGTTCTTCGTCTCCAAGTCAGACATTGAAGCTTAAGCAAATCAAAGTTCGAATCTTTGCAGCAGAGTTAAGTTCGTATTTCCTTCTATTTTGTTTTTCGCTCCAAAATTTTCTGGAATTTTTCCATTTTATTATTCGAAACTCGTGGCTGAATGCATGTGTGTGGCGTTTGATTGATTTATTCGTAATAATTAATTAGTTGCTTTGAAATGGTTTGATGTTGACTGTAAACAATTAGGGTTGCAATTCTGGGTTGAATTATGGTTGTTGATGATGAATCAGTTACTTAGTTTTGGGTTTCCATCCTTTTTTTGTTATGTGTTTGGTATGTTTGTTAAATGAATTTAAACTGGTATAGAACTTATTTTGAGAAATGTATTGAATTTTTTAGGTGGCAATGGCTAGTAGTGTTTGGGATACTGTTACCTTAAGGTATTGGCATGATAGGAGGTTTAAAGAAGCTAGTACAGGGGAGTTAATATATGCATGGGGGGCAAGGGAACAAAATTGGTGTTGTTCCTGATGAGTTATGTTTTTGGGAAATTATGGATTTGGCTAAGAAGTGTGGGGAGGGATTATAGCACAGTTGAGGCAGTTTTCTATTTAGTTCCTGGGATGGGTTTGTTAGATGGGTTAATAAAGGTAGAAGATGACAAAGGTGTGCTTGCACTTTATGATATAGCAAAGAAAGAGAAAAGTGTGGACTTGTATATGTTGCATCAGCAGGCTGCCCCCACTTTCCCACATAAATCTCCCTCTAAATCTCCTAGTAAGACAATAACTCCTTCTCAACCACCTGAAACATAAATAAAAAATCTAAAACCAACTAAACCCCAAAAGCTTACACCAAAAAGGGCCCCACCACCTGTTACAAATATTCCCCCCAGAACTAGATCTAGGTCAAAGGGAATAGATGATGTTATAGTGTTGGACTATGCAACCTTTGCATCAAAATTCAACCCTACTTCAAAACCACTTTCTCCCACAGAACAACAACAACCTCCAACTCCAAAAACTTCACCAGTTCATCTATTATCCACAAAAAGATGCTTCTAAACCTGTTTCTCCTCCCAAATCTACTAAAGCAGCTACACAACCATCTCAATCTAAATCACCAGTTAACCTCATATCCACTCAAACACAACCTCCATCTTCTTCATCCAACCTTAAACAAACAGAATACCCCTTAGAAGATGATATTCTTGAAAATTATGAGTGGGAGGATAATAGGCTAGACAGTCCATTAACACTGAGGGAATTAATTGGTGAGTCTAGTGATGATGAAGATGATTCAATCTATGAGCCTGAAAACAATGTAGCTCACGGTGAAGGTAGTGGGTTAGATGATTTGGACTTCATAAGTGATGAGGAGGGTGATTTGATTGCTGATGGGACTGGGGATGAGCAACTTGAAACTAAAGAAAATTTGGATGAATCAGATAATAGTGATGAAGAATATGTTGTTGCTAGGGAGAGAGTTAAAAGTTGTTCTTCTAGGTTACTTGTAATTGCTAAGCAATTACAGAGGGAGGCTGCTGAAGGGAAATCAAATGCACAACAACAACAACAACCTACAGAATATGTCCTCCAAGAAAATGAGAATGAATCTGATTATTATGATAGTGAGGAAGACATTGATACACCACCAGTGAGTGGTGATGAGGGTGAACAGGAAAGAAGAAAGAGAAGAGCTTCATTGGTAGGCAAAAGTAATGACTTCTCCACATTTGTGTGGAAAGTAGGATAGTGATTTGCAAACAAGGAGTGTTTTGAACAGGCAGTGGCTAGGTATGCCATTTTCCAAGGAAGGAATGTGAGTTTGGTTTTAAGTAACAAAAACAGAAGGCAAGAGTGTGGAGTGAAGTGTGTGTTAGGGTGTCCCTTTTATCTATGTTCCTCTTAGCACCCAAACAAAGCCAGTTTCATTGTGAAGAAAGTAGTGAATGAGCATAGGTGTCACAGAAATATTAAGAAAAACAAATAGTTGAAAACCAAATGGGTTGCAGCTGAGATGTTGGAAGTGTTTAAGGCTAGGCCACATTGGCCAGCCAAAGAGATTATTGAGACAGTGAGGAGGGACTATAAGGTTATTGTGCATAAGGATTTTGCATATAAAGTTAAGTACCATGCACATCAGATGTTACATGGGTCTATGCATGATCATTACAGGAAGCTAGGAAGATATATTGCAGCTTTGTAAAAGGGAAGTCCTCAAACTGTCATTGAGTTAGTTGTGGATGGCAGTCTAGGAACAAACCCTCCCACATTCCAGAGGTTATTTAATTTCTTTGAAGGACTAAGGCAAGGTTGGAAGGAAGGATATAGGAGAATAATATGTGTTGATGCAGCTTTCTTGAAGACTTTTATAGGGGGTCAGATAATATCAGCTGTTGGTAGGGATGCTAATGAACAGATCTATCCCATTGCATGAGCAGTGGTGGAGGGAGAGAATTTACTATCATGGGAATGGTTTTTCACACATCTACAATCATGCTTGGAGCTTGGTGATGGAGATGGATATGCAATTGTTTCAGATGAGCATCTGGTAATATTTCATGTTCCTAAACTTTATTCTAATGTTTTAATTAGCTTATATTGTAATTTCTCAACTAAATTAGCTAACCTAAATGTTACTAACTAGCATATCATAAATAAGCTAGCAAACTAAGTACATTAGTTAGTTTAAGTTCTACTTTTAACTCATCTAAACTAACCTAGATAGCTAACTAAATCATTTAGGTTAAGTTCTAATTTTAACTCATCTAAACTAACCTAGCTAGCTAACTAAATTAGTTAGGTTAAGTTATAATTTTAACTTAGCTTAACTAACCTAACCTAACCTAACTAACTAAATTAACTTAACTCATCTATATTAACCTAACCTTAGCTTAATATAGTAAATCAGATAGCTAAAATAACTTAGCTCAATATACTAAATCAGTTAACTTAGTTTGCATATCCACTAAACCTAAAGTTCTAATTGGATTTACTACTATTTTGAAGGCTATTATGAGTGATGTTGCTAAGGTATTACCTAAGGCAGAGCATAGACATTGTGCTCGACATGTCTATGCTCATTGGCACAAAACATATAAAGGAGATGAGATGAAACTACTATTCTGGAAGATTTCTAAGGCATACAACACGGCTGATTTTGAAGATGCTTTGAGTGAATTGGAAAAAGAAAATGCAGATGCTGCTGCTGCTTTTAGGGCTTATAAGGCACCTGTTTTTTGTAGAGCATTCATGAGTCCTAGGATTAAATCTGATTCCATCACTAATAACATGGTTGAGACCTTTAATGGTTTTATAATCAATGCTAGAACCAAGCATTTGATTTACATGATGGAGGATATTAGGGTGGCACTTATGCAAAGATTATGTAATAAGAGGCAGTCAATGAAGAAGTTAAATATGAAGATATGTCCTAGGATCCAAGCTATGCTTGATAAAGAGAAGGATAAGGCTGCTAATTGTGATGTGATCCCTCCACAGAGCACATTTTTAATGACAGATATTATCTTAATCAGCTCATTGTAAACTTAGATTCTAGGACTTGTACATGTAGAAAATGGGATCTGCTTGGAGTGTCTTGTTGTCATATAGTTGCATGTATTCGTTTTGAATAAGGATGCAGAGGATTATGTAGATGAAGCTTATAGGAGAGAATCATATTTGACAGCTTATGGGAGCTCTATACCACTTTGTGAGGGTGAAAGGTTCTGGCCAAGAGTGGAGTGTGATCTAGATCCACCAAAAATAAAAGTTGGTCTCGGGAGGCCAAGAAAAAACAGGATAAGAGATCCCTTTGAAGATCCAAAGAAGTCTGGTGTTCTAACTAGGCATGGTATGCAAATGACTTGCACCCTATGTAATGAGAAGGGTCATAACAATAGGGGCTGTCCTAGGAAAGATTCTAGTGTACAACTACAACCTCCAACCAAAAAGCCAAGAGGGAGGCCAAAGAAACAAGCAACAACTACTGAACCACTACCACCACCACAACCTTCTGCCAATCATCACTCTACTACTGCTCAGCCAACCCAACTTGGAAGGGGAGGCATAATGATTTTGGGTGGAGTAGGTGCAAGAGGAGGCTCCAATGCAAGAGGCAGAGGCAAAACTGGACAAGCTGGTGGCAGAGGGAGGACTAGACAAGCTGGTGGCAGAGGGAATACAAGAGGTAGGCCAGAAGAGGAAATCAGGTATAAATGTAATTTCCAGTTGGTTTTTGTTGTTTTTTTTACACTTGCATAACTTATTCAACTGAAAACTGATTTGTGTTATTGTTTGTGTAGGTACCAGTTGGTGTTGGTGTTTACATAGATACTCAATCAAGCCAAGCTTCAACTGTTTTTAACCCGACACAGTAGGAGGGTGTTGCATTACTACAATTATTTCAGTTGGTGTACTAGCAAGTTTTCCTTTACAAAACAACAAAATTTGTAATAGATAATCTAGTATTTTAGTTGGTGTATTAGAAAGTATGGATATTCGGATGTTAAAACATTTTTGATTAGCTTTTGGAAAGTATGGATATTTCGATGATTATCAATGAAACTAGTACATTTTGGTGAAAATATGGTGTTTTATATGTGTATCATTTTAGGTGTACATATGAAGTCACTCATGGAAAATGATCAAAATAATGTCTGATTTCATTCATCGAAGTTCAAACCATACACTTTGGTAACCTAACCAGTTAATACATAACTTAATAATCTAAATTCAATCAACTAAGTACTACTTTTACTTAAGAATCAAAAAGACCACAAAATGAAAATTGCAAAAAATAGGGCAACCATCAATACTGTCAAACTATACTTCACAGCACACATTTTTAACTCTAAACCCTTTTTCTTCAATTGCTTCACCTCTGCTTCTAGTTTCCCAATCTTCTTCAATTCCTTTATCTTATCTTCACTGAACTTTTACAACATCTCCAATTCTGCTATTGTGGTATCCTTCTCGAGCAACCGAAATTGCAAATCTTCAATATCATCCAGCAACTTAAACATGTCTCACTTAGTGTTCTACAAATCGAAATTGATAAAAACTAGTTTTCCTTGTTTAGCCAAGTAAAAAAATTTAAAGAATCTAATTAACTTACGGGCCAAAGTGGGCATCCATAAAATTTAGCACCGGGGTTGGATCTATTCTTCACGGTTCTGACCACGGCAGCTTTTCCACACTTTGACAGGCTAAAGTCGTATCACCTAATCAAAAATAAATCCTAAAGTGTTCTAACAACAATAGTTAAGGGAAGTAGGGTCGAATCCACAGGGAGACAAAGTTTATAAGTTAATATTCAGCCAAACAGCTACTTCAGACAAGATCAGGGAAGAATCAGCTGAACTACTAATTAGACTAAAGAACACAATATAAAGATGAGATTTAAACTATGAAATAAAGTTCTAGGGCATTAGTTCGGTCCACCATGCTTATACCAATCAAAAGGGTCGAATAACTAATAAAATCTAGGTCTAGGGTCGAACAATTGGAGCCATTGTTAAGCCTACGTTCGGGTCATAACTCTCTCAATTCAACATATGGAGTAAGATCGCTCACATAATCAGAATAAATAGTGTGTTCTAAGCCTCTAAAAGTAAGCCTACAATCGAGTCATACTCAAGTTGTCAAACATAGTTCATAAAATTGTACACTAACATAAACCATGAAATAAAGAATGAATCACACTACAATTGAACTAATCAAAACCTAGAACTAATAGCAATTCAAATATGAATCATGGTATAAACATGGTTTTCCTCCCTAAAACCTTAGAAATAAAACTACTCAGACATGATTGAATTGACAATAATAAAACTAATGTGAAACCTTAATCTTTGCATCATGAATGAATTAAATAATCAAACCAAGCAAACAAGAAATAAAAGAAGGAATTAAGACTAAGTATAATACCAATTGACGGAAAGCATAAACTTTTATTGAAAATAATCAAAGGTTCGATCACCTTTGAATCTACTCTAAAGTGTTTACACTAAGAAAGCTATAAAACTAATACTATGAAACCTGACAATAAAGATGATTTACAAATAATGAGGCTTAAGTATTTATAAACCCCCTAAAAATTAATTAAAAAAGCGGATAAAAAAATAGATTTTGGGCCGTAAAGCCTCCT
This sequence comes from Patellifolia procumbens, assembly GCA_947645195.1. NCBI lineage: Eukaryota > Viridiplantae > Streptophyta > Magnoliopsida > Caryophyllales > Amaranthaceae > Patellifolia > Patellifolia procumbens. Next base: position 7,487,971 of record CANSGD010000016.1, read on the forward strand.
GCCCGATCGGGCTACTCCGCCCGAAGCCATCGGGCGAATGTTTCGGTCATATGACGTGTTTCCCGACCGACCCCATCGGGCAGAAAACTTTTTACTTTGTTTTCAACTCGTCTACACAGCCTGAACAAAAAGAGCTCGGGCCCGATCGGGCTAAACCGCCTGATGCCATCGGGCGGAATTCATGCAATCTTGCGTCAACTTGCGAAGGCCATATCTCTCAAACCAAAAGTCCGTTTGAGGCGTGTGACCTATCATTGGAAATATCTTGAAGTCTAGAATAAAACACAATTGGAATTTCTTGATTATCAGTTTTTATATCAATAGTTATGATCAAAATAGTGAACATGTGTCAGTTTTGGCACTTTTTTCACAAACTCTTTGCTTCATTCCAACTCAATACTGTCCCAAACGGATGCATTGTGATCCTTGTGCAAGCTAACTTCATCTTAATGATTAATAGGCTATATTCTTGATAAGCATGATCAATTTGTATCAAAATAACCTGAAAATCATCGAAACACACAAACGGGGAGTAGTAGAGCACAACTTATGTAAATTTATGCCATTATGCACCTAAATGCTCTAAAAGGATTTTTAAATACAATCTAAATGCATCTAAAAACTATATATAAATGTGATACATCACACTTGCTCTTCACTTTTGGGTAGAAAACCCTAGCTGAATTCGAAGAATTCCCAGACCCACACGAGCTTTGTCTTCGTGATGACATGTTTAAGAAGGAGGAAAAAAAACTAAAAGGAAGAAGAAGCAGAGTATGAGAGAGGGAGGAAAAGCAGTTGGGGGGGTTGTATAACAGGTGGGAAAAAAATAAAGATTAATTGCAATATACCTAACGGATCTTTGGTTACTTGTTGGAACCTACTATTGCAGGTTAACATTTAAAAAACTTGTTAAAAGCTAAATCATGTACAAACTTTACTTGCTACTGGAATAAACGAAGGTTGACTTGTTAAAAGCGGTCAACGCAAAGGTTGACTTATTCTTGACAATTTTTCCTTTTTTAATCTTATTATTTCCCATTGTTCTTACTCTTCTTAGTTTAGTTTTAGAGAGTTTTATTAGTTTAAACACTTAGATTAATCGAAGAGGAGATTGGACCTCGGATTTATTTCAATAAACATTATTGCTTTCCGTCATTCGGTATTGTTCTTCTCTTTTAATCTCTTTATTTAATCTTTGTTGCTTATTTTGATTATTTAATTCATCCATGATGCAATTTTTAGGGTTAATATTAGTTTTATTATTGTTCATTTGATTATGTCTGAGTAGTCTAATTTCTAGGGATTTAGGGAGGGAAACCATGTTTATACCTTGATTACTTTGAATTGCTATTAGTTTCTAGGGTTTGATTAGTTTGGTTATGGTGTGATTTGTTCTTATTGAGTAATCAATGTTATTGCGCAATTTCATTGTTTGCTTGAGGTTAATAATTGTTTGCACATATCCGTCCTACTTTTAGAGGCCTAATACACATCAGTAATTCTGATTATGTTAGTGAACATGCAGTATATGTTGAATTATGAGCGTTGAGTCTTAACCATAGCTTAACATGTGCTCTAATCTATCGATTCTTAACCTGGGTTCTGATAGTTGTTTGATCATTTTGATTAGTATAAGCATGGTGAACCGAACTAATTCCCTAAACCTTTAATTCATAGATTAAGTCTCTCCTTATACTTCTTTCTAGTGTTTAAATAGTCAATCCTACTTAAATATTTAAATAGTGTTAAATAGTAGTTCAGTTGATTCTTGTCTAATCTTGTCTGAAGTAGCTGTTTCGCTGGATTTTAACTTAGAAACCTCGTCTCTCTGTGGATTCGACTCTACTTCCCTTGACTATCATTGTTAGAGGACTTAGGATTTATCTTTGATTAGGTGATATGACTTTAGCCTATCAAAAAAACATCCCCCTTTCAAATGTATTGTATGTTCCTACTATGCGTCGCAACGTAGTGTCTGATGCCTTGTTAAACAAAGCTGGTTTTAAAAGTTTTTTTGAGGTTGACAAGGTTGTAATGACTCGTGGTGGGGAATTTGTTGCCAATGGGTATTTAAGTGGGGGTTTATTTATTCTGAATGTTGCTTCTTCTATTTCTGCTGATTTTAATAAAATTGTTTATGGTTCTGCTTAAATCGCTGAGTCTTTAAATTTGTGGCATGGTAGATTAGGGCATGTGAATGTTGCTTCCGTTAAGAGACTAAGGACCTTAGCTTTAATTCCTAATTTGTCGGCTACTGAGTTTTCAAAGTGTCCAGTTTGTGTTGAAGCAAAATTCACTAAGAAACCTTACAAAATTGTGATTCACAGGACCACACAACTTATAGAGTTGATTCATACGGACTTAGCTGATTTCTAAAACACTAGAAGTAGAGGAGGAAAATTCTGGTATATTTCCTTTGTTGATGATTATTTGAGGTTCACTAAGATTTATCTTCTCAAAGCCAAAAGTGAGGCAGAGGAAGCATTTATTAAATATAAGGCTGAAATCGAAAACCAACTTGATAGAAAAATCAAGAGGGTTAGATCTAACAGAGGTAGAGAGTATGAGAACAATTCATTGAATGACCATTATGAGAAATTGGGTATCATTTATGAACTTAGTGCACCTTATGTACCTCAACAAAATGGTATAGCTGAACGGAAAAATAGGTCTTTGAAAAATATGATTAATGTTATGCTTGTAAGTTTTTGGTTGCCTGATGAAATGTGGGGGGAAGCAGTCCTTTCAGCATGTCATGTTCTTAACCGAGTACCTCACAAAAAGTTAGATAAGACTCCTTATGAACTGTGGAAGGGGTTTCCTCCAAACTTGAGCTTCCTGAGAGTGTGGGGTTGTCTAGCTAAAGTTGGGTTACCTGACTATAAAAGGTCAAACATTGGACTCAAAACCTTTGATGCAGTATTTATTGGTTATGCTCATGCTGCCTATAGGTTCATGACTTTGAGTGATAGGTCTATTTGTGAGTACAGAGACGCTGAGTTCTTTGAACACGTTTTTCCCTTGAAAAAGGGTGATGTTGCTTCTATGCCTTCATGTTCTTCTCCTGCTGTGGATTTACCTACTTGTTTTACGCATGATGTTGATTTATCTGCTAGTGTTACTCTTGCTGATTTAACTTTAAGTAGTACTTAAGTTGATCTGCATACGAGTAGCTCTTGTGCTGTAGATGAACCTAGGAAAAGTAAAGGACCTAGAGTAGCAAAAGACTTTGGTTCTGACTTTGTTACTTCTTTTCTGTGTGAGAGTTCTTGTATTGACCTGTTGACTGATGAACTAGTCTATGCTTTCATGAAAGAAGAGGACCCAAAGACTTTTGAGGAGGCAATGAGGTTTGTGGATGCTAGTTTTTGGAAAGAGGCCATTGAGAGTGAGTTAGATTCCATAGTGTCTAACTCCACCTGGGAGTTAACTGACTTACCTAAGGGATCAAAGACCATATATAGCAAATGGATCTTTAAAAAGAAGTTGAGACTTGATGGAACTATTAAGAGGATTAAAGCCAGACTTGTCATTAGGTGCTTTACTCAAAGGAAAGGTTTAGATTACTTTGACACTTATTCTCCTGTGAATAAGATAGCCACCATTAGGACCTTGTTAGCTCTTGCTGCTATTCATGACTTAGTTATACATCAGATGGATGTTAAGACTGCTTTCCTAAATGTTGACTTAGAGGAGGAGATTTACATGTCTCAACTAGGGTTTGTTGTGCAAGGTCAAGAAGATAAAGTATGCAAGTTGAGAAAGTCCTTATATGGTCTCAAACAAGCACCAAAATAGTGGTATGAAAATTTTGACAATATTGTTGTGTCGAATGGCTTCATTGTCAACAACTCAGACTTTTGCGTTTATTCAAAACTGATGGGATCAGATTGTGTAATCATATGTCTTTATGTGGATGACATGTTGATTTTGGTAACAATTTAAAGGTTGTTAATGATACTAAACTTTTCTTGGCATCGAAATTTGAGATGAAGAATTTGGGAGAAACTGATGTGATTTTAGGAGTAAGACTTAAGAAAACCTACGGTCGCGTTTCCTTAAGTCAGTCTCGTTATGAGGAAAAGGTGCTTAAAAAGTTTAACTCCTTTGATGTTATTCCAGTGAGTACGTCTTATGACCCTAGTATTCATCTGATTAAGAACTTAGGAGAAAGTGTTTCTTAAGGTGAATATGCGAAAGTCATAGGTAGTTTGATGTACCTAGCTCATGATCTGTATTCGACCTGACATAGCTTATGCAGTCAGTAGACTGAGTCGGTATACTCATAACCCTAGTAATGAACATTGGAATGCTCTTCATTGTCTTCTTAGATACCTGAAAGGAACTGTTGATCTATGTTTGCATTATTCTAATAAGTTTCCTTCTGTACTTGCAGGATTTTGTGATGCAAACTGGGTTTCAGGTAATGATGAGATTAGTTCAACTAGTGATTACGTGTTTACCCTTGGCGGTGGTGCTATATCGTGGAAGTCTTCGAAACAGACGTGTATAGCACGACCCACCATGGAGTCTGAATTCATTGCCCTCGAGTTGGCAGGGCAAGAAGCCGAGTGGTTGAGAAACTTGTTGTCTGATGTTCCGTTATGGGGAGGACAGGGTGCTCATGTTTCTCTTCATTGTGATTCTCAAGCAGCCATTGGTGTTGCTAAGAACAGTGTCTACAATGGTAAGAAAAGACACATACAGATCAGACATGGAGTCGTGAAACAACTCTTGAAAAATGTGGTGATTTCTTTGGACTATGTGAGGCCCAAAAGAAATCTTGCTGATCCCTTTACTAAGGGATTATCTAGGAGAGTTGTCCTAGAGTCGTCGAGGGGGATGTGGCTAAGGCCCGTTAGTTGAGAGTTCATGGTGGATACCCGTTTGTTGGTCAAACGAAGCCATAGAATCTTAACTTGCACTACATTTATCATGCCTATGGCGTGTTGGTAGTGCTTTCTAAATCCATAGCCTATTTGGTGGTACTATTGAGACGCATTTGATGGATTTATATTGTGAGGTTGAGCTTTTGCTCTTAATAATTCCATATCCCTTCGGGGTGGTGTTATTGAGGAACACTTGATGGACTACCTACGTAATTGTGGAGGTTAAGCCGCCTTCTATGAAAGACAGGATTGTCTTTCAAGGTGTGCGCATGGCTATAAAGCGCTTGTGTTGTATCGTGGAGACTGCACGTTCTTAAGCTAGGTATGTGATGTGGAGGTCTCAACAGAACTCTGGTGAGTTCAAGAGAAATTCACTCACTAGTGGAAAAAACACCTATTGCTGCGGGCCTTAAAGGGGCTTGTAGCTGCGTACAAGGGTCGTAGCTATTGAAGTAAGTTATTGCCTCATCTCACTACGTGTCAATTCAAATCGAAAAATATTGATGCTTAAGTACTTTCCTTTCCTTACCCAGGATTTTCTTTCTTTTGCTTTCCAGAGCCTTTTTGGGGGATTGTTGGAGTTAAGGCATATGAAAAGCCTATTTGGTTTTTCCCAAAGGCCCCATATCACCTATGGAAGGAAGTCTTCTCTTGTTTATTAGCTTCCTTCCTCTCCTTATTGTTTGAGTTGGTTACTTGGTTGGCTTTTGTGCCTGGAGGTCATGCTTGGGCTTGGGCTTGCTACCACACACGCACGCGCGCGCCGCCCTCCCGGACCCGTCTGGGCCTGGATTCTGGGAAGAGCTGAGATGAAGCTTATCTTTTTGGACCCGGGCCCAATTGTGTGTAACGGTAACTTGTTACACTGAAACGTTTTAAACGTTACAGTGTTAATGGCCATTTACTGTCGCCCTTGATTTCCTCCATCTGTTTATTGCATTCCTTATTTGGCCTGATTGTCTTGCTATAAAATCAGACCAATGCTGCTATTATTTTGCATCTAGAAATATTCTTTCTTTCTGTCTTCTCTTCTTCTCTCTAATTCCTGGGTACGTGCTTTATCTCCAAAGCCTTTCTCAGTTAGTGGTAACTAAGTGAGGCTGTTGTGTTAACCTTGGGGAACTTTCCGGCCAGTTGTGATTACCACCATTGTCGGGCCATGATTGCTTTCAAGTCAGTGGTCTTCTACCACGACACAACCTTGAAATCGTTCTTCTATCCGCCATTGCAAACAGTCAGTTTCTAACATCAATGATTAGTCATATTCAAGAAGATTGCGGAATGAGTTCATTTAAAACTAGTCCAATATTGTCTTATGAATATTGCTTGCATCAGCCAAGTCAGTGAAGGATATATCAAAGGAGATAAAACTAAATATTTATCCCCAGAACTCTTTTTCGCACAAGAACTCTAGAATAAAGGAAAGATAGACATCAAACAAATTCATCCATGTGAAAATCTTATGAATCTGTTGACCAAGTCTCTTTTCCTTCGAAGAAGTTTGAACAATTGGTGCAAAAATTGGGATGTGTCACCTTCGTGGCCTCTGTTAGATTCAAGGGGAGTATAAAAGCTTTTGTATTAACACTCTTTTCCCACCGATCAGGTTTTATGCCACTAAGTTTTTCTGACAAGGTTACTTTAATGATGCAGTATATTTAAACATATAAAGAAATAGAGTTGTATGAATCATCATTTAGAAAAGATGGACATTTAAGTGGGAGTGTTATGTATTGTCAAAAATGTTAGCGCATAAGGTGAATTCCCATGATTTCAACTTAACTGTGTGAGCATTTCTTACCATAGATCATTGTCAACACTTGGATAGTACATCTTGTTTATAAATACTGAGGTAAAATCAAAGGCACCGAGTGAAAAATTAAACTCTCTTTACGATTGCTATCTTCTCCTCAATATTTGCTCTCTTCTAAGTGTGGAGCAAATGGAGACAAATAAGAGGGAAATTGGAAATAATTTTTGATAAAGGAAGATGATATTTGTATCTCTCAAAACTACATATAAAAACTAAAAGGTGAAACATTGAACATCAAGCCATCAAGCACGTTTTAGTAACACTGATTGGCCACGTGATTTTAATATAAATTGTCAACTTAAATATTTCACCATAATGTAAGTTTTAAACATAGCTACCTACATATAACATGACTTTTTAATAGGGGGGGGGGAAGGGTGGAAAAGGGGGCAAAATAAGAGGCTCATGAGAGTTATAATTTTTTTTAACGTCACATGAGAGTTAAAGTAAAAGTAACATCAAATAAGAGAAAGAGTAACTTTTGTTTTTATAAAACTGAGCCTCAAATGTTACGAAGTTAAACCGTGTTTATTGCTTGAGCAAATTTAATCTGCACTGAGTAGTGGGGGGTTTAACAAAACTTCTCCCATAAATGAAAAGAAAAGAAAAGAAAAAACCCTTTTCACTTCAACTCACTGAAATTGGCGGGACCAGGTGGACGTAAAAACAGCACCTACCTACCTTGAATGACTCCATAAATGCATTATAGACTCTAGTGCTGGATCTGTGTTTAACTTCAACATTCTATAAGAACACAACAGAACCGAAAGGTGCAGCAGTTGAAATGGAATGACTCACCCATCAGTCCATCACCAACCCAATACCAATATCATTATTCTCCCATCTCATCTTCACTACTACTATAGTACTTAACTCTATTACGTCTCTCTTTTTTCTTTAAAGAAAAAAGAACAAGATATTTTCTTTATCTACCCAATCCAAACCTACAAATACAAAACAAAACAAAACCCACAATTTATATTTAGCAGAGAAGAGACACACGTACAGCGCTACAGATAACTCATACATAAAGAAACCCCATTTCATTAAATTAATTGGAATTTACAAAGGAGAGGTGGCGTATCGTATTCTCTCAGCTCAGCTCAGCGTCACCGTCAGCTGCAGAGTTATTGTTTCAGCTTTTTCCTTCACAATTTTTGATTCTCTCTCTTTTTAATTCTTCTGGGTTTGGTTTTGTTAAAAGCTTCAAACTTTAATACTACTTACATACCACACACTAATATCTATACATACGTACTCCATCATTCTCTCTTTAAATATGCAAAATTTAGAATGAGGTAAAAACTTGAGTTTTGTGTGCGTTTGATTTGTTATGTTGTTGGGAGAGTGAACTAATCTGATAAAAAGAAAGTGAAAGTGATGATGGGTATGGGTATAATGTTAATGGTGTTAATGGTGGTAACGACGTCGTTTGCTGCGAATGTAACGTATGATCATCGAGCTTTAGTAATTGATGGCAAACGCCGTCTTCTTGTCTCTGGCTCCATTCATTACCCTCGCAGCACTCCCCAGGTTTTCTTTTTCTTTTTATTTTAATATTAATACTCATACTATTCCTTAATTTAATTTAATTTACTACTTCATTGTCATAGACTCATAGTATTAACTAATTTAATTTAATTGAAAATTGCAAACCCAGATGTGGGCAGACCTCATTCAAAAATCCAAAGAAGGAGGATTAGATATAATTGAGACTTATGTTTTCTGGGATCTGCATGAGCCACTTCGAGGCCAGGTTTTATTTATATACTATATACTATACCTTATTCTACATTTTTCCATTTTTACCAGGACACTAGTTCAGGAATGTCACTATATCTCATTATTAACCCCCTATGTATGTTTGGCAATATATACAATGCAGTATGATTTTTCTGGTAGAAAAGATTTAGTCAAGTTTGTCAATTTGGTTGCGGATGCTGGCCTTTATGTTCATCTTCGGATTGGTCCTTATGTTTGTGCTGAGTGGAATTATGGGTAATTTCTTTTTATTACTACTATTGCTCATTTACTACTACTTTACTATTGCTACTTATACTCACTCCTAATTTTTATGCATCATCTTGCTTTTCTCCAACTTTTGATGATTCTATGTATTTTACTAATGCAGTGGCTTTCCTCTTTGGTTGCATTTCATTCCTGGAATTCAATTTCGTACCGATAATCAACCATTCAAGGTCCTCCTCTTTCTCCTTATTATTTCGAATTGCGTACTTTTCAATATTATATAATAGAAAGTTCATAATTTTGTTGCTAGAGTAATTTTGTAAACTATGCTACCAGGAGGAGATGCAGAGATTCACCACCTATATTGTGGATTTGATGAAAAAAAACAACCTATATGCCTCACTAGGAGGACCCATAATTTTGTCCCAGGTTAGTTCCATGATCTAATATTTCATTATGATTTAGAGTTGAAATATCTTTGGTAGTTGAGCATATATCTTATCTAATCATGATCCTTATTCAATTGATAATAATTTGTCTTTCTTTGACTATCTAAAGACCTGATGACATGGGTCAATTATCAGCATTTGTTAATGCTGATGTTTAATAATTGTTAACAGTAATTTTTTTTTGCGAATAACAGATTGAAAATGAGTATGGTAATATCGATTCAGCATATGGGTCAGCTGCACAATCTTACATTATATGGGCAGCAAACATGGCGGTCTCTTTGGATACTGGAGTGCCATGGGTTATGTGCCAACAAGCAGATGCCCCTGATCCCATTGTAAGCCGGGAACTTTTGATGTTTTCTATGGCTATCGGAATCTCTTTTTCGTACTAAAAGAAACCAGTTCTCTAATTTTATTAATGTTTCTGTAACTGTCATTGTACAGATCAATACATGTAATGGATTTTACTGTGATCAGTTTACACCAAATTCTAATCAAAAGCCAAAACTATGGACTGAAAATTGGAGTGGATGGTAAGTTTCACAAGTCTGTCTCGTCTGTCGAGCTATGATTCCTTTTGGGTTATCGTTTTCTGCAAACAACAGGAATAATATCTAATGACTAGCTTATACTATAAAATAGATCAGCAATCATTCACCATGTTTATTTTATTCCTCATTCAACACACAAGTTCTGGATTTTAATATTAAGGCTTTCTTGGGGGTTAGGTTTTCTGCCTTTGGCAATCCCATACCTTATCGACCTGTTGAAGACCTGGCTTTTGCAGTGGCGCGCTTTTACCAAAGAGGGGGTACAATGCAAAACTACTACATGGTAGTAATCTTTACCTAATTATAGCTTTATAATTGAACATCTCTAGTCTAAGACACTAGAGAGCCACCACTGCAGAAAATATACTAAATTTATGAACTGATATGTCTCCATTTGTACCAACTAGTACCATGGAGGAACCAACTTTGATCACACTTCTGGTGGACCATTCATTACTACAACATATGATTATGATGCTCCAATTGATGAGTATGGTATGCTCATAGTCTCTTTAATACAACAGTTTATCATTCAAGTCAATGCCTGTTACTCCAGTCAATCCAATTAATGTAGAAGAAATTCTGCTTCCATTGCAAAACTTAAACCTCTCAAGAGCAGTTTGAGTTGTGCAATATATGTGCATTATTAATATTTCGAAAGTTTCTTTTGACATTAGGTATTGTCAGGCAGCCAAAATGGGGTCACCTCAAAGATGTACATAAAGCAATAAAGCTTTGTGAGGCAGCAATGGTGGCAACTGATCCCACATACTCTTCTCTAGGACCAAATTTGGAGGTCTAATCCATAACTCTGATTCTACAGCAATCTGTCTGGTCTCCTTTTTTCCTTCAAATCTTCGTGTGGTGATAGAAATATATGCTTTAGCCATCTCGTCCCTCGAAACATTCCAAGTTACTAGAAACCTGTCAAAATCAAACCTGGAATTGTTTGGTTTGTTACAGCGGTCTTTGTTAAACAGAGCAGAGATATCAGTACTAAAGTTTCATCATATTATCTATTCTTTTGAAGGCAAAATCCTTTCTAATATTAATTTTTTGAGTTACTTGACCCCTATTTAATTCATGAGTTATGGCATCAATTTGTAACAGAAACTCCGGGAACACTTTTTGTATCATTCAGATTTGCCCATGTTGTCAGTTGTTAGTCGAATATTTTCTCATGTCTTTGGAAGTACTGAGGAGTGAAGACACCTCATAGTTATCAGTTTTAAGAAGTTTCTACTTTTTTCAGGCAGCGGTATACAAAACTGAATCAGGATTATGTGCTGCATTTCTGGCCAATGTGGGTACTCAATCTGATGCGACAGTGAAATTCAATGACAAGACATATCAGTTACCGGCATGGTCTGTGAGCATCTTGCCTGACTGCAAAAATGTGGTGCTTAATACTGCAAAGGTGTGCTTATATGTCATAAATACTTCCCCCGTTTTTTTAGCTGTACCCAAAGGCATTGGCACGTTTGCCAACGCACAACTTCAAACGCTTTTATCTACAATTGTGTATACGTAAAATTTATAAAAAGTTGATAAATTGAAATTACATACCGCAAAGTATCTAACAAGACCCCCACTTGCCTATATTTTTCCTAACGTAGAAAGAATAAAAGGAGGTCAAAGTAGAGAGAACATGAATAGTGTCAAAACTCAATATGGTACAACTAAAAACAAGGAGATAGTATCTTATTAGTTCATCTATGAATAAAAAAACAAAGTTTAGTATAAAAACAAAAAAAACTAAACATAAAATGGCAGAGGATCCTCAGCATTTACGCATGTATCGATGAATGTTATGCTCCATGTACGGATCCCTTCTGATTTGTTTGTTGACAACAGTTCATGAATTCGCTTAGAATCGTGTCAGATCTTCCAAGCTGCTTAAGATGTAGTTCTAGTTTCCCACACCATTTACAAGTAGAAAGATGACAATTTGGTGGAATCTACTCTTGTGCAGATAAATTCTATGGCAATGCTTCCGAAGTTCATCTCTCAGTCTTTAAAATACAGCCTCGATTCTTCTGGAGATATTCAGTCAAGTTGGAGTTGGTTTAGTGAGCCAGTAGGCATAGCAAAGAAGCAAACTCTTGTAAAACCAGGTCTACTGGAGCAAATAAATACCACAGCTGACAAAAGTGACTACTTGTGGTACTCATCCAGGTACTATATTTGAGAAGTTGGTTGGTCTTACGAACTCCTATCCAATTATTGTCAGTTGGCATATCAACCTTAGTACCATTGTTTAGTAGTTGCTTTGAATATCTTCTAAATATTAACCATTTTGATGTATTGCAGCATCATTATCAAAGACGAACAGTTACTTCGGAACGGATCTCAGGCTGTTCTTCATGTAGAGTCACTCGGTCATGGCCTTCATGCTTTCATTAATGGGAAGCTCGCCGGTGAGCTAACAGCTTTATAATCACCTTTAAGGATGATGTAACACAGGCTTATTTAGTATATCGAGAATTCATATGCTATCATATGGTTGGAAAACGGATCTTCACATCTATGATGAGAATTTTCTAAACTATGCCCAGAGTTGGACCCCAACATGCTAAGCTATTACAGTTAGTTCCCATTTATAAATGGATTAATAAAAATAGCAAACTCAAGGTGCAAGACAAAATTGTGTTGGAATTTAGAATGTTGAACTTATTTCGTGTCTCTCTTCTTTAGCAATCCATCAGATCTCTGCGCTTTTTTTATTTGACATTGCTGTGTTTTCTGGATCTGGCAGCTTCGAGATTTGCTCCGACAGGAAATCATAAGATTTCAGTGGACATTCCTGCAACACTTAACGCGGGAAAGAACACACTTGACCTCTTAAGCTTGACAGTGGGACTAGCGGTCAGAAACTAATGATATTTTGATAAACATCGCGCATATAGACATAGTAGTAAAATAATTTCGAAAGTTGACTTGTGTATTATATATCTGTATTTGTAGAATTATGGAGCATTTTTTGAATTAGCGGGTGCTGGTGTTACTGGTCCTGTATCGCTGAAAAGTTCTAATGGTGGCTTTACTCTTGATCTCTCTTCAGAATTATGGACATATCAGGTTTTTATTTAATTTTTTTGTATGTAGTATGCTGTAAGTTATTTTGTTTTTTTCTTCATCTTATGTATGTTTGCTATATCATATTTTGACGGGTAGGCTAGGTATGGGATTCTCCATTCAGCTTTGAAAGTACTAAGCTTTTTAGAAGGGAGCCTGTTTTAGATAAACGGAAAGGAAAGGAAAAAACTGCAAAGACAAAGAATAGAATAGTTGTTTTGGACATGTCAAGTCCATAGTTTTGTTTATGCATTTTCATTTTCTGAGTATTTTGAATCATACTTATTTTCTTTACCCAAACTGCAGGTTGGACTGAAGGGTGAGGACTTAGATCTGTCCAGTGGAAGTTCCTCTCTTTGGGACGTATCTGTTTTTCCCAAGAACAAGCCTCTAACATGGTACAAGGTGTGCTCAAATCTTCAAAGCTTGATAATTCATTATAAGAGCAAAACACCCTTCAAAATTATTCTCCCATCCTTCATTTTTAGGCATGCATGCATCTCTTAACCTGGCTGCTTGTAAATGAGAGTGCTAAAAGTTCTATAAAAAAAAAGAGAAGCAGCAGCTATATCTTAATAATGTGAAAATTAGTAATTATGAGATGCTAACTAAAAATATTTGCTGATTCAGACATTGTTTGATGCTCCTGATGGAACTGACCCACTTGCTTTGGAATTTACCGGGATGGGGAAAGGTGAGGCTTGGGTGAATGGGCAGAGCATCGGACGCTATTGGCCAGCGTTGAGCTCGCCAAATAGTGGTTGCACTGACTATTGCAATTACAAAGGGCCTTATAAATCAAACAAATGTCTCAAGAAATGTGGAAAACCGTCTCAAGAATTGTAAGTATCATGGGATTTTTTTTCCTTTTAAACCAAGACATCATGAATCCAAATCTGATAGCTGAGTTACAGGTACCATGTACCTCGTTCGTGGGTAAAACCGAGTGGTAATGTGCTCGTTGTGTTTGAAGAGATTGGCGGAGATCCAACAAAGATATCTTTTGCCACGAAACAAGTTGGGAGTCTGTGCTCACATGTATCAGAGTCTCACCCACCACCTGTGGACATATGGACTACAGATCAAACAGGAAAGAAAGCAGTGCCTACACTTTTACTGGAATGTCCTTCCTCAAGTCAAGTCATTTCTTCGATCAAGTTTGTAAGTTATGGCACTCCTCAAGGGTCTTGTGGGAGTTATGCACATGGCAAATGCAGGAGTTTCCAAGCACAGGCAATTGTGCAGAAGGTGAGATGTCCACGCCCTTAATCATTTGTCGCTCTACGCTTCAGTACCTTTTTACCTTTTTTTTCACCCTTATTGTACAGGCTTGTGTCGGAGCTCGCAGTTGCAAAATTGGAGTATCAGTGGACACTTTTGGTGATCCGTGTATAGGAGTGAAGAAAAGTTTAGCTGTAGAAGCTATTTGTGGATAGTTCTCTAGTGTGATTTATAAACTTTCCCAATTGATGAGAAAAAAAGCTTAAGCATCATTCTCTAGTGCATAATTGAATAAATACATCCATTGTATGTGCCTTCTCAGAACTCCCTTGTGTGAAAGTAAAGCATGTATGTTCGCAGATGTGTTGTGAAATTGCTTACTTCTTTAGGTAACAGATGTTTTGGGATGCCACTTGACCAATTTAGCAGGCGTGATTCAAATATTACCACACGTGGAAATGCTGATGTCCATGATCATGATTATATGACGAGTCATATCAACGCCGGTCCATTTTACATTAACAAGTTACAAAACTATAAATACGAGAGTATTTCGTTGGGCGGAAAATGATTTTGCGATAAAATAGTTTTTCTATGTTGTACTTTTGATTTAATAACGGATGGTAAACAATTTAGAATCTTTTTGCCCTAAATAATGCTTACAGGACAAGTAGTTCTCACTTTATATCATTTTCAAAATCAATTCCCTAGCTACCGTCCGCTTTAGCAATGTTCCGCGATTTTTTTTCAACTAGCCGAGGTAAAGTCGCTACGTGCAATAGAGGTCAACAATTGATTGCTACCTCACTTGGCGTCAGCACTTCATGTGCCCTTCTAACATATTTCAAAAGAGAAAAAAGACAAGGTTGCCTGCTATAGATTCATAATCCTTCGTGTGTATAACAGGAGTTAGGGATGGCAATAGGGTCTAGGGCAGATCTGACCAAACACAGACCTAGATTCATTAGGTCTGGAATATTAAGACCCCAACCCATATCCATTGGGTCTGGAATTTTAAGACACAGACGATCCTTTGGGTATGATGGGTCTAGGGTCGTTAATGGGCCTGTTTGAATTTCAAGTTTAATTTCATTTTTTAATCTAATAATTTATTTCGTCTATTTTATAAGTTTGTGTGATCATGATTAAGGTTTGTATCTAAACAATGAACAAACTATAGCTCATAAAATCTTAAATATGTATCAACTTACATCATTACATGTCTTAAGTGGAGTCACAACTGCTCATAGAGTAATAATTCACAAATTAATTTTTTTTAAATTTTTTTATGTAAATAGGTAGGGTCTGGACCAAGTCTGGGTTTGACATATTTGAACTCGGTCCCAGACCCGTCTGAAAACCTTTGGACCCAAACACGACCCAGACCCATTGGATCTAAAAAAGTTAGATCCAGACCTTATAAATGGACTTGTGGGTCTGGGTCGCGTCCAAGACCCATTATCCCTAACAGATATATGCGATCATATGATTTGATCAACCTATTTGAAACTCTACTTCAAGTAGCGGGGTTATTTCAAGACCATGGTTTCACTTAATTATAAAAAAAAAATCTACGCAACTAAATGCCGACACGGAAGTAGTTTGAAAATAAAGACTTCAGAAAAATATTAGAATAAAGACTTCAGAAAAGCAAAACATTAACAGATATTAACATAATCAACACCTTTAAAATGTTAAGCCCAACTTTTGTTGGTGTAAGCATATGAATATATGATTAGCGTAAATGAATGTGGACGTTCATTTCAAAGTTAAGCAAATAACCTATATCTTCCTGAATTATCTTAAGAAAACCTTTGGAATTATAGATAACCTATAAGGAAATATTCCTAAGGTAAATATATGGGAAGCTCAATCTTTGGATCTTGCAAGGCACCCGAGTCTCCTGCTTTGATGATACTACCTGTGCTTGGCGTCTCAGTCTCATCGCTGAGATCATTAACCATCTCCATGAAGTACAAATGCCTGTGAATTAACAATAGGTTTATAGTAGTGACTCTTGCGGGCTAGATTCAAATAGATTGAGGGGGAAATGATTCAGTGATAAACAAAATGTCCGATATTTACCATCTACTATCAGCAGTCAATTCTGGATGGAAAGCCGTTCCTAGCAAATTTTCTTGCTTTACAGCTACAATCACTTTGTTAAGAGACTCAGGATTCACCTACAAAGTTCAATAAGATTTATCAGCTATGAGAACATAAAATTTCGACAGAATCCATGGCCGATAGATTTCATAATGATTTGCTTACAAGTGTTGATTTCAATCAAGGACGGAAGACAAACAACAGCGCTAATCATATGCATAAAGCTTTGGCCTTGTGCCCTTGTGCATGATTAGAGTCCATAATATCACACATCAGCATATTCAGCAACAACTGATTTAAATGATTCATAAAGAAACTAAAATCTAAACGAGAAATTCCATTATGTAGAAAAATTCACCAGATGCCAACAAAATCTAGAAAGATTAACCAGAAATCATCCCTAAGAAAGAACATTGATAATAAACCACCCCTATTAGAAACTTATGAAAAAACCACCTAACTCAATAATAATAAAAAAGAAAAACTAAAAACCACCCTGAAGTTTTAGGTATATTTCCTTAACCACCCGTTCAGTTGAATCTTCATCTAGAGACCACCCTTCACTCTAAAGTGACATCTAATTACTAAAATATGAATACTGGTGTAGTTGGATCTTGGATGCAAACTACTGATTAGGAGTGGGTTTAATTAATCTTATAAGGATGGTATTTGAACTAACACCCTTGCTTAGCGCCTTAGAGGTGGTATTCCCCCCCCCCTCCCCCTCTACCATAAATAATCAGCCGCTCCTCCACTTACTCTACAAACAGCTAGTATAGACTGAGATAGAATCAATGAAGCCAATACATCAAACATTCTCTTCTTATTTCTATGCCCATAACCAGCTCTTCCAACCAATAGAGCGCTAAAATTACAATAAAATGATGCCATCCATCAAATGAATGTATCAGAATTAAGGACATCGATATCTGCTAGCGCTCTCAGTGACATGATGTTCACCATCGGTATTTCAAAGTCCATTCGGCAGAAATATTCAATCTAGAGTTTAAAGGCCTGAATGTAATACTTTAAACCAACAGTGATACTGTAAGTAAAGCTCAAGAGGACTAGAAGGGCAGGCACCCAAGATATAATTGATACTATGTACTAGTATACTAGAACAAACAGCTTAAAGCATAATCACTAGGTTTCTCAATTAACTAGGAAGCAGATCAATCACCCCTATCATGATAGCTACGAAATATCTGTACAAGTCACTATCTCAGTGTTGGTGTCAAACATTAGCTACAACCTAGTAACATATGTGCCACTGAGTTTTCACTTTTCTCCTTCAAAATGCCAATATTCTTGAGACATGCCACTGGTTCAAGGATCACTAAAGGCCACAATGAGTCTAGCATAAATGACTACAAGGTCAATGCTAGGAACCAGCATGGTAGGGCAGATTTGATAGTGGCAGAACAGTGCATAAATTGATGAAATAAAGATTAAAAGATGAAACGATGATTAATGGAAAAGTAAGATGAGTAATGAAAGCTAATGAAATTGATAATAAGAAATGCAAAATAACAAAGATAAACTCAAGCTTTCGAGTGGCTTGAACACTCCCAAGAAACTATCCAAAATATCTCTCGATAATTTTCATGATGAAACTCTTTCCTTGATCTCTCCTATTTATAGAATTTTCTCCTAACTAACTATCTAGCTTACTGCCCAAGTTACTACTAATAGACTTATATTGATGAAAATCTTCTTACTAATGTATAGAAGAGGATGTATAGAAGAATTAAAAAAGTACTCCCATAGAGTTTCTTACAGTTGACCAAGGGAATTAATTATCCCTTAGGCCGTGTTCTTTGGACTGTAGTGAACTGAAATAGACAAAACTGAACTTGAAATGAACTGAAATCCATAACAGGAGGTCAGCTAAACAGAAACGAGCAGGACCTAAGTCATGAAATAGAAAAGTTCCTCTTGTAGATTAACTAGCGAAGTACTATAAGAAATCGATAACCCCAAAAACGGGGCTAAGAGATGACCAAACTTGTCAAATCCATCTCCTCCTTTTTCTATATCTCTCTCCTTTCAAAGTTTCCTTTATTTTGTGACCACGGGATAGCCACAGCCCCTGGGATATTGATGAAAATCTTCTTGTGTTATAAAGAGCAATAACCCAACTTCCACAAGCCCAATTGATCTCAGACCTGCAATTCCAATTTCCAATGAATTAAATTCATTCTCTAAACCCCACTCCACCCCCAAAGCTGGCCCATTATATATGCTAATGGTCAAATAGTAGGTCAACAAACTCATTGGTTTGTACATTATAAGAAACCTAACTAGCGCAAGAAACTAGAGAACTTGCTTTCTAGTACATCAACCATTTTCAGATGCTTAAAATCAAACAAAAAGAGTTGTTATACTGGAGTATAAGAATTTATGCCTATGACTTGAACACAATCAACATCCACACCAAGCTTCTCGCTACTTATCTGCAAAGAACCTAATGATGAGGATATGCCATTTTTTTTACAAATCCAAAAACCACCGATATCCTCTCAAATGGATATAAGTTCAAAAGCCAGAGTAAGAAGAAGCCTTTTAAAGCTCCTAAGCTTGTGGCTCGTAGGCACGTCCGCAATAGTAGAACATTAATTGTACTAGCCCACGGTGGAAAACTGGACTTGGACCAAACCAACTGATACGCCTGCACGTGCTTGCCAAAGAAGAAATTTTTTCTCAGAAAAAGGAACGTTGGAACCTAAAATTCAGATAAACATCTGTTCGACAAATCAATTTTCTAAAAGTCCCCTCATTCTGATCCTCCGTATTTAACTTCCCGCATTTTCTATGAACAACTCCCTTCCAATTTCCTTCTATTTTGCATATTTTATTTCTCTTTCTCAATTAAAATCCAGCTCCAGTAAATTCCAACACTCTTGTACACTTTCAAAAATTCACCACAAACTATTATCAATGACATATAGTACTTATTTTTATCTTTTTCCTCACCCGTCCTTTTCATCTAATGAATTGTTCATTATCATCCACTACTTATCAAAAAGTTCTTTTGCTACCTTATGTAGCCCCTATTAGGAGCAGTGGCGGAGAGAGGGGGTGGCTGGTGGGGGCAGTCGCCCCCTCAACGTCAAAATTTTTAAATATATTTATAGTATTTAATGTAGTTTAATATCACTAAATAGGCTTAACTTAGTTGATTTTTAATCACAAATAGAGTTAACAACTCATAAAACCTAGGTTCAAATCTCCATACCACCATTTTTTCCCTTTTATAACATTGGATTTTTTAAATTGTTAATTTTAGCCCCCTCATCCAAAAATTCTTGGTTCCGCTATTGATTAGGAGTTGCTCTTTAAAGTGTGGCCAAAAAAAGGAATTGTCGTGATCGAGATGTTTTTTTCAAAGAAAAGGTATTAATTACACAACTGGTAAAATGGAATTCGTACAAACTCCCCACAAGTATTTCAACGACCTCCCCAATTGCGGATTTAGGCAAATTTAAATGAAAGAGCTACTTTTGATATGTAGGAGTTAATCATTTGCTGATAATAAGAAAACGGTAGGAAGCAAGGTGCACAGAGACTGGCTCCGTCAAGCTTGGGACTTGTTCGGTTCCATGGCTTCAACGGACTAAACACATACCATGGATGGCTATGAGCTGGTCCAGTAAGGTAGAGATGTTGGCCCGTCTCTCACTATGATAATATAGTAATAGCTCTAAAGGGGACCAAAGAACTCCTCAAGCATATATAAAAACGGATCACTTCCTGGATCTATGTCTTAGGATGACCTAGATTGAAGTCAGGACTATCACCTCGACCAACGCGAAGCTTGAAAAGAGGTGGCAGACAACCATGAAACTTCTCCTGAACTAGGCTTTACATGTCCACAAGCTGTATGAAACACAAAACCTACTACTTCGCAGATTTAAAAATTAAAACAGTTGGACGCACCACAGAATGATATAAGCATATGCATGACAATTACCGGCATTCCTGTCTATGAAATATGAATATATTCTTGAACTCTTTCAATGACCCACCATCATTCATAAGTTTCACAGATTGAAATCTTAAGTTACTAACCTCTGCACTCTCCTTTGCTGCATCTGAATTCTTTAGTTTGTCTGGAACAGGAATCTCTGCTAAAACTTCAACTTTTGAACCAACTTCAAGGATAGCAGGAGCACGGATGAAGACACCTCGGAAGCCTGGAGGACCACCTTCTTTATCTGCTATAAGAGGCACAGAGATATCTGCCTCAAAACTTTGAATCTGCATGAAAAAAACTTCTTATACCTCGAGATTTGTAAGAAAAAGATTATTTGACAGAGACACCCAACAAAAAATTAAATTTCAAAATTCTTTTATACTCCTATTCCACAGAAACTCGAATACTAGACTTAACTAGAGTATACAATTGAACTTATGACAAGATTTACAACTATAATCATACAAAAGATGCACCTCTGAACAGGCCTTACAAATATCTGAATTACGATAACTACCCATGAGTGTTATAAAAGGAAGGAAACTTATGCTAACAACGACAACCAAAGTTCATCCATTTAAAGTCTAGCCACAACAGCACAAAATGATCTAAAAATCAGAGCACGCATAACATAGGTGTGAAGACATGCACCATTATGAGCAGTTTTTCATAAGATCCATCACAAACAATGCAAAATCAGAAAATGCAACTTTATCAACATTTTCTCATCAAATACAGTAAAAAGCAGCAAGCAGAAAAGAAAACTAAGAACAATAATGGTTTAGCAGAAGATGAAACAAAAAGGAAAAGGTTGCCAAAATACCTGGCTACCAAAGAAATTTCTGTGGACAGTGCAATCAAGGCCTCCAACAAGTTCTTGGCCACCGGCTTTCTGACCTGGGAAAACGCAAATCCTGAAGATACTCAGCTTATTTTATAAATTCAATATGAATTCTTACTAATGTGTTGACACATTTATTTCAAAGATGTTATGAGAATAAATGAGAAAAGAGTACCAACAACTTTATTTGCCAAGAAAATTAGGCCTGCACAGGTACCCCAAACTGGTTTGCCCATCTTGACGAACTCCCTCAAAGCAGGAAACTGTTAACACACACAACACCATTGATTGATTGATATAAATGGGATTGGGTTATCTTTGATACAGAGTAGAGAGAGAGATATACCATGTTGTGAAAGTGGGCTAGTTTGGCCATTGTGGTACTTTCACCACCAGGAATGATGAGTGCAGCAACATTCTCCAACTGTTCAGCCTTTCTTATTTCCACTCCCTTCACTCCTATTCTCCGAAGTGCTGCACACAGAAAATCAACAAGTCAGAAATCAGAAATCAGCAATCAATGAAAGCATAGAGGAGAAAGAACACCAATACCTGCGATGTGTTCGTTAAAAGAGCCCTGGAAAGCAAGAACGCCAATTGACATATCACTTAGCACTTATCAGCGTGTGTTGTATTATGTTGTGTTGTGTTGCTTCGACTGAAGACTGGAGAGGAGAAAACAGGCAATTGTGTTTGTGTCTTTATTTAAACTTCAAAGTATACGATCAAATTTGAGGCAGCGGCGGATCCAGAATCTGAAAGGTGGGGGTACGGTTTTAAAATAAATCAAACATCCGCCAAAAAATGACATAGAGGATTTTTGTGATTTCCCTCCACCTCACTTCCAAAAGAACTCCAAACTTATGTTTTTCATCTTCCAATTTTTCAATCCTAACAATTATATAACCATTAATTAATTAAATATTTATAAAACATCTCCATATCAAATTCTATTATTCTACCAAAACGAGCAACAAACTAACTGTTGGGTTAGTTATGGCCCAAATTGCTATGTTGGCCCAACTTCTTATACGTTGAAGCTTGAGCAATATTCATGATCTTCTGATATCATGATTTCTCTAGATAAATCTTGCAAGTTCATGAAACTCACAAAGTAATTTCGGCAATGTGCAACATTTGTGGGTGGAATTTTCTAGACAATTCATGAGTTGAATTAACCCAATTTACCGACAATTATCAAGTGTAAATATGGAGTTTGGGCATTGGCGAACCATGCCATTTTGGGGAGATCAACACATCACACAAGAAGCCATACACCCACATTTACAAGCCTTCCTACATACTCACCCCTCCTTGTACACACTCTCCCTAATATTCCACTATTCTTGTAATAACTCCTAGTGGGTTTATAGTGAGAGTTTTACTTATACATTTTGTATTACTCCCTATTAATTGGGTGTTCTTGTACTCTCCTATTTTATTAAAGTGGAATTTTCGGTACTCGTCATCCGTGAGTTGTTTACCTGTATTTAGAGGGTTTTTCCCACGTTAAATACTCGTGTCCATCTTTTACTACTATTCTTGCCATATTTCCATCTCTTAATTTGCTTTCACTATGCACTCACAACCCTAACACTCACTACCTCTTGAAAGTTGAAACATTTAAAATTGTTTTTCAATTTCCAATTCAATCATATAAACTAATTCATGAATTGTAGAGAACTAAGCGTATAAACTTTGAAACTGACTTATCGAGCAAGGGCGGATTTTCAGTGGGGGCCAGTTGGTGCCTGGCCCCTAAAAGCCCAAAATAATCAAATTACAGCAAAAAAAAAATGGCCCTTAATATACTTGCAGTTAGAAATCTAAATTTTGTAACATGAAAAAAAAAGGAATTGATACTGTGAAACTTTACAAGCATCTCTAAGTGCAGAAATTGCGTTACAGATTGAAAAACAAACTTACCACTTGAGGCGGTCTGCCGGCTAAAGTTGTTTGTGCAGAAATTGCGCTAGCGGCAGCAGGAGACCACAGGTGAGGACTGAGGAGCGTTATGAAGGATGGGGAAGGCTTGTTTGTTTTGACACTAGATATTTGGAAGGGTGTTAAAACCCAACCTTTTTTTGCTAAAAATTCTCTAAAACGTTTTTCGGTTTTATTCGCCGTTGGCTTTTTTTACCTTCTTCTATACGTGTATTCTACGCGGATTAATTAACTAAGGGTATGTTTTGTTCAGCTTATTTTCAATTCAGTTCAGTTCAGTTCAGCTCTAATAAGTTCAGTTCAGTTCAGTTCAGCTTCAATAAGTTCAGTTCAATTCAGCTCTAATAAGTTCAGTTCAGTTCAGCTCTAATAAGTTCAGTTCAGTTCAGCTCCAATAAGTTCAGTTCAGTTCATTCAGCTCCAATAAGTTCAGTTCAGTTCATTCAGCTCCAATAAGTTCAGTTCAGCTCCAATAAGTTCAGTTCAGTTCATTCAGCTCCAATAAGTTCAGTTCAGTTCAGTTCAGCTCCAATAAGTTCAGTTCATCTAGAATTAGCCGAAGAGAACATGCCCTAAGTGTAGTTATAAATAAATTAATTGTTTCCTTTATTTATTATTACTTTTTTTCTAGGAAATACTATTATAAAAATAAGTTGTTTAACATTTATTTTTTCTTGTAATATTGATTAACTAAGGAATAATTGTAGTATTCATACTAGTATTTAGACCCGTGCAAAATACACGGGAAATTCTAATGTTCGGGCAAATTAAATATACACGTGATACAAAAAGTTATTGGATTTTTTAGAATAATCTTATCCCGTAAAACTCAGTCAAGAGTAAACAATTGTGATTTGAGTATTTTGGGTCACGTTTTTAAGTAAATCCATGATAACGAAGTTTCAATATATTATTGCCTAGTTATGTGCTTATTAAGTATAGACTAATACCCCCAACGTTTTTATTGTTTAACTCGAGAATTTCAAATTCATTATTCTATTTTTATAATCCATGTATTTACATGGAAAAAAAACTTTGTTCAAAAGTTCGCCCAATAATATTTTACTACTACCAGTCACCTAAACTTTTTCCAACTTGTCAATTGTGTTTTTAATCGTCATAACCCGTTACAAAAGGTTCTTTTAAAAATTTAGCTAATGCTATAATCAATTGGTCGGATTATCTTATATAATGAGTTGTTAGGAAAAATAGTCAAAATTGAAAAGTATACTCCTTTACGAATAAGGACATTGATATTGTGTATGTTTGCTGATGTATATCGTTGATCGCGAATATCTCTAATTATACAGAATAGAAATTATAAATAGTTGATATTATGAAAGTGCATACTAAGATGAATTAAGCAAGATTCCACATAAATATGTTTTTTCTTACATAAAATAACACAAGATGGTGAAAACAGCATAATATGAATAGTATAAAAATTCAAAACATATATATTAAAAGAAACCCAGAAATCTGAAAAGGTAAAAGGGCCAAATTTTATTTAACAATATATTAGATCAATACCTCCAACATATCTATTGCTTTAACCCGTAAGTTTCAAACTCATTGTTGATATTCAAATTTCGGAAAAGATTGTTATTCTATTTTCTTTGTGATAAGTTTCATCTGTATTACTCCCTCCGTTTGTTTTTAATTGTTACTCTTTCCTTTTTAGAATGTTTATTTTTAATTATTACACTTTCACTTTTACTATCTTTGGTAAACTTTCTTGGAATCAATGGAATCAATGGAGCTAGATGGACCTCCATCATCCTCTTCTTCTTTGGAGGAGTTTGACCTCAAACTTGGTAGCTCTTCTTCATCATCATAGAAAGGACTCAAATCAGCAACATTGAAGGTGGCTGAAACTCCATAGTCTCCTAGCAACTCGATCTTGTAGGCATTATTGTTGACCTTCTCAATCACTCTAAATGGACCATCAGCTCTAGGGCTAAGCTTGGACTTTCGTTTAGAAGGGAAACGTTCCTTCCTTAGATGAATCCAAACCATGTCACCCTCTTTGAATTGGACATCTCTCTTTTTCTTATCAATCCTCTCCTTGGTTCTCTCATTGGCTTTCTCAATCTTTCCTCTTACATACTCATGTAGCTTTTGGATCTCTTTCACTCTATTTTCGGCTTCATGGCTATATTTTGTGGTGGTAGGGAAAGGGGCTAGGTCAATAGGGGTGCAAGGGTTTTGACCATAGACCACAAAGAATGGACTAAGGCCAGTAGTCTTGCTAGGAGCTCTATTGTAGGCAAACTCAGCGTGAGGTAGCATCTCCTCCCATTGTTTAGGGCTTTTTGTAGCTAGGGCTCGAATTAGGGTTCCTAGGGTCCTATTGGTGACCTCCGTTTGGCTGTCAGTTTGAGGATGGCTAGAGGTACTGAATTTCAGCTTCGTTCCCATCTTCTTCCAAAGTGTAAGCCAAAAGTGACTTAAGAACTTTGGGTCTCGATCACGAACCATCGTCCTTAGCACTCCATGCAACCTAACAATGTCCCTGAAATACAAGTTAGCACAAGAAACAACATCGTTAGTAGTGTGGCACGCCACAAAGTGTGCCATCTTGGAAAACCTATCAACCACCACCATGATTGAATGTTTTTGGCGTTGGGTTCTAGGTAATCCTGTAATGAAATCCAAGCTCATATCCTCCCATGGTGCTTGAGGAATAGGAAGAGGCTTAAACAACCCTTAAGGTAGTAAATGACCCTTAGCCTTTTGGCATATCAAGCACCTCTTAATCAAAAACTCCACATCTCTTGCCAATCTAGGCCAAAAGAAATACTCACTCACAAGCATAACAGTCTTTTCTATCCCAAAGTGGCCAGCAAGCCCACCTTCATGAAACTCCTTGACTAAGGACACTCTCATACTGTGCCTTGGAATACAAAGGCGATTTCCCTTAAAAAGAAACCCCTTTAAGAGGTAATAATCACCACTTGGACGATTATGGCATTTTTCAAACAATACTCCAAAGTCCTTGTCCTCTACATAGCATTCTTTCAATAGCTCAAGCCCCATCACCTTAGGGCTTAAGGTAGAAAGCAATAGGTACCTCCTAGATAGGGCATCAGCACCTTTGTTCATCTTCCCTGCTTTATGCTTAATAGTAAAATGGAATGTTTGAAGGTATTCCACCCATTTAGCATGTCTAGGTTGCAATTTCTGTTGGCTTTGAAGGTACTTAAGCGCCTCATGATCAGAATGGAGAATGAACTCCTTTGCAATGAGGTAGTGTCTCCAATGGTCCAAGGCACGAACCAAAGCATAAAATTCTTTGTCATAGGTCGAGTCCTTCCTCTTTGCTTCATTCAGTTTCTCACTAAAGTAGGCCAAAGGCCTTCCATTTTGAGACAACACAGCTCCAATGCCCACGCCAGATGCATCACATTCAACCTCAAAAACTTCGTTAAAGTTAGGTAAAGCTAAAATAGGAGCACTAATCAGTTGAGCTTTTACCTCCTCAAACGCTTTGTTGGCTTGTTCACTCCACTCAAACTTCTTTAACTTTGTGATTTCTGTAATTGGAGTCATAATAGCACTGAAATTTTGAACAAACCTCCTATAAAAGGAAGCTAGTCCATGAAAGCTTCTAACTTGTTGTATTGAGGTAGGAGTAGGCCACTCCTTGATTGCTTGGACCTTCTTCTCATCAGCCTTGATCCCTTCTTTAGAGATAATGAAACCTAAAACACAACTTGGCTAGAAAAGAAGTGACATTTCTCTAAATTACCATACAAGCATTCGGCCCTCAACACACTAAAAATTTGCTCTAAGTGTTTTGCATGCTCAAATTCATTCATGCTATAGACAAGTAAATCATCAAAGTAAACTACTACAAATCTGCCCAAAAAGGGCTTCATAGTTTGATTCATTAAGCGCATGAAAGTACTTAGAGCATTCGACAATCCAAATGGCATAACAAGCCACTCATACAAACCCTCCTTTGTCTTAAAGGCAATCTTCCATTCATCCCCTTCACAAATTCGAATCTGATGGTATCCACTTCTCAAATCAATCTTAGAGAACATATTAGAGCCATTAAGATCATCTAATAAGTCATTCAATCTTGGAATTGGAAACCTGTACTTAACAGTGATCTTATTGATAGCCCTACTATCCACACACATGCGCCATTCAACATTCTTCTTTGGCACTAAGAGAGTTGGAACTGCACAAGGACTCAAAGACTCTCTAATCATGTCTTTAGACAACAATTCATTCACTTGCCTCCTTATTTCTTCAGTTTCTTTAGGGTTGGTTCTATAGGCAGGCTTATTAGGCAACATGGCTCCGGGAATTAGGTCAATTTTGTGTTGGATGTCTCTTTTACGGGGTAGGCCGTGGGGTATTTCATGTGGGAAGACATCTTTGTAGTTTTCAAGCAATGGGACAAGTAAAGGGTGATCTAGATTACTATCAACTTGTTCCTTTTGATCTATATTTAACAATAACTCACGAAAAGGACTAAGTTCATGATAATCAGATTTTAACAAGGTAGTGAGTGAATGATATTTTTCTTTTGTGGAATGTTGTTTAGACGAGGGAATAGACATGATAGGGGTTAGGGTTACTTTCTTTCCCTCTTTAGTGAATGAATATGTGTTCTTATAACCATCATGTATGACTCTCCTATCAAACAACCATGGACGCCCTAATAGCACATGACAAGCATCCATAGGAATAATATCACACCAAATCTCCTCTTTATAGTTACTACCAATACTGAAAGACAATAGCTAACGGTTAGTAACTTGGATACCTTTACCTTGATTAAGCCATTGAATCACATATGGCTTAGGGTGAGGAGTAGTTGAAAGCTTCAACTTATCCACCATAGTTTGGGATGCCTCGTTGGTACAACTCCCTCCATCAATAATCAAGGTACACACCTTGTTCTCAACAGTACATCTAGTATGGAATATGGCCTCTCTTTGTTGTGATTTCTCTTCATCTACCACGCCACTCAAAGCTCTCCTAACAACCAAGCATTCACCCTCATCAGGACCAACGACTTCTTCTCCATATTCCTCCTCTTCACACACCTCCATAACTACATCATCCGCCTCCTCTAGGGTTTCATACTCTACTAGGGTTACAATTCTTTTGTTGGGACATTCAGAAGCAATATGTCCTCCTCCTTGACACCTAAAACACTTCCTAGAAGATTTATTTGGAGTGAAAGTATTGGGGGTGAAAGTATTTGGGGTGTTTGGGGATTTCTGGATCGAACTTGGGGTAGTTTTAGAAAAGTTTGTGTTTGGCTTAGAGTAGGTGTTAGGTTTAGGGTAAGAACGAGCCACTTCAGTCTTTCCTTTGCTCTTTTGTTGCTTTTCCACCTTGTGAGTCAAGATGATCAAGTCCTCCAAACTAGAAAAAGGATGCAATTCAACTATGTTAGCAATCTTAACATCCAAACCACCAAGAAATCTTACCAGAGTTTGAGGTTCATCCTCTTGTACTTCACACTTCATGAGATATGACTCGAATTCCCTTGCATAGGTGTCCACTGAATTCGAACCTTGTTGTAGGTGATGGAACTTGGAAAAGTTCTCTTGAACATAGTAGGTAGGAAGAAACTTCTTTTTGAGTAGCTTCTTCATCTTCGTCCAATCTCTAAGCTTTTCCTTCCCTTCTCTTTCTCTCTTACTACACTTACTAGCCCACCATGTTGATGCATATTTTCGAAGCTTGAGAGCAACAAGCTTGACCTTCCTATCCTCCGGAATTTGTTTATAGTCAAAGACTCTTTCAACAGTCCTTAACCATTCTACAAATTCATCTGCATCTAACTTTCCATCATACTCAGGAAGATCCACCTTAAAGTCATTGAAATTTCTTTGACCATTTTGGATGGATGGAACCCTAGATGAATCGTCACTATCTCCATCAGAACCCTCAAAGGGTTCGTCTCCCCTTTGTCTTCTCAATCTCAAAGATAAATTCCTGACTTGATCTTGAAGTAAGGTCATTCTGTCCTCACTTGCACGCCTCTCTTCCTCCATCATTGTGATCCTCTCTTGTAATTGTTCGTTGGTTTGGCTAGTTCCAGACATTGTGTTTGGGGTTTGTGTTTGGACGAATTAGGCTAGGATTTATGTTGGCTCTGATACCAAGATGTTATATTCTGGCTATGCTCTAGGCAGAATAGGTTTGATTATGAATTAAAGAACGGATAGTAAGCTTTACTTAAGTTAACTTAGATACAGATTCACCACTAAGTTAAAATAAGGTCCTAAGAATACCACTTGATTCAAGCTTAAAATCAAGCTAGCATAGGCGCCTAGATTAATTGTGAATTAATCAAAGCAAAATAAAACTCGAAAGTTTAAGGTATAAAACGTCTAATGTGTTTATTAATGACTTGTGCTCTTTAAATACATGTCCTTGACTCTCTAAAAGATAATTACTGAAAATAAAAATAATAATTAAACTAATTAAGCCAAAAACCTATCCTAACTAGGGTTGAGGCCGTCCCTTGCTTATCTTCCTCCATTTTGGACGCTCAATGCTTATCTTTTCCTTTGTTGTTATCATTTTCCCTTCAAAGTAGGAAACCAAACCCAAAATGATAGAGTTAGGCGCCTAAGATAGAGTTTGGAGAGAAAATGATTCTGTTTCCTTGATTCTTTGTGCTTGGCAGCCCATTTTATGGTTAAGATAGATGTTTTCCTATCTTTTCTCATGGTTGATTTTTATCTTGGATTCTAGGCGCCATTTTCCTTGCTCCTCAAGTCTTCACTCGTCCATACTTCATGAAACAACCCTAGTTGACTTTCTAGTTACTAAAAATGGAAATACAACTCAACTAAGACTTTCCTAGTTAATCTAATATAACATTAAATTAACTAAGAGTACATATTATTAATTAGACTCCCTATTAAAGCTGTAAATGATAGTTCACTTAGTCAATAATTAATTAACTAAGCTAAGGACACTTTCAAAGGACTTAAAGGACTCAATAGTCTTTAGGGAATTCAGCACATCCCTAAGCACACAAGCAACCATGTTCTTGGTCTTGGAATCAATGGAATCAATGGAGCTAGATGGACCTCCATCAGTTTTACCCTTTGATTTGAATTGAGTTTGATGTAAGGGCTTCATATGCTTTGAATATATCTAATACCTATTCAAAGAGTCAAAAATATTTGGTAATTAAGCACAACAAATGATTTGAAAGGTGTTCATACACCACAAATCGCCTAAGAGACTATGACGGTTTTACCCTTTGATTTGAATTGAGTTTGATCTAAAGGCTTCATATCCATTAAATATATCTAATACCTATTGAAGGATTCATAAATATTTGGTAATTAAGCACAACAAATGATTTGAAAGGTTTCCTACACCACAAATCGCATAAGAGACTGACGGTTTTACCCTTTGATTTGAATTGAGTTTGATATAAGGGCTTCATATCCTTTAAATATATCTAATACCTATTCAAGGAATCAAAAATATTAGTTAATTAAGCACAAAAAATGATTTGAAAGGTGTTCATACACCACAAATTGCATAAGAGACCATGACGGTTTTACCCTGTAATTTGAATTGATTTTAATCTAAGGGTTTCATATGCTTTAAATATATCAAATACATATTCAAGGAGTCAAAAATATTTGGTCATTAACCACCATTAATTATTTGAAAGGTGTTCGTACACCACAAATTGCATAAGAGACTATGATGGTTTTACCCTTTGATTTGAATTGAGTTTGATGTAAGGGCTTCATATGCATTGAATATATCTAATACCTATTCAAAGAGTCAAAAATATTTGGCAATTAAGCACAAAAAATAATTTGAAAGGTGTTCATACACCACAAATTGCATTAGAGACTATGAGATTTTTAACCTTTGATTTGAATTGAGTTTGATCTAAAGGCTTCATATCCATTAAATATATCTAATACCTATTGAAGGAATAAAAATATTTGGTAATTATGCACAACAAATGATTTGAAAGGTGTTCCTACACCACAAATCGCATAAGAGACTATGACGGTTTTACCCTTTGATTTGAATTGAGTTTGATCTAAAAACATCATATCCATTAAATATATTTAATACCTATTGAAGGAATCAAAAATATTTGGTAATTAAGCACAACAAATGATTTGAAAGGTGTTCTTACACCACGAATCGCATAAGAGACTATGACGGTTTTACCCTTTGATTTGAATTGAGTTTGATATAAGGGCTTCATATCCTTTAAATATATCTAATATCTATTCAAGGAGTCAAAAATATTTGGTAATTAAGAACAACTAATGATTTAGAAGGTGTTCGTACATCCCAAATCGCATAGGAGAGTATGACGGTTTTACCCTTTGATTTGAATTTAGTTTGATCTAAGGGCTTCATATCCTTTAAATATATATAATACCTATTCAAGGAGTCAAAAATATTTGGTAATTAAGCACAACAAATGATTTGAAAGGTGTTCATACACCACAAATCACATAGGAGAGTATGACGATTTTACCTTTTGATTTGAATTGAGTTTGATCTAAGGGCTTCATATCCTTTTGACATGAGTCAAGAGCCAAAGTCAACCATTGGAGATGAGCCTATTTGCTTGGTCCTTGAGACCTTTGGATTCAAGCTCAAGGCCAATGGATCTTTTGTGACTATGCTAGCTGGGGAGGATGAACTAGCTTGAGATGGCTAATATGGGGCGTCCATATGTTGTCTTTTAGAGTCTTTTATTTGCTTTTGTTGAGTCATTTTTTTCATGTAATAAATACTACCATGGTGGCCGAAAATATGGTTGAATTTCGGTTACTATGCAAGTTCTAGTAGGGTTCTAATTCCTATTGTGATTAGGATTGATTTTGGAGAGAAAATGATAAGCTTAGGCGTGTGTATGTGATATGATTTTTGGACCAAAGATAGTTACTTTAGAGGTCTTTAGGGTGGATGAGAGTTTTATGGCTCAAGGAACGATTTTATGTGACGTTTTAGTTAAAGAGATTGATGGTTGTGTAGTTTAAAGAGTCACAAATGGGGATAGTAACCTTTGAATCTCGGTCTAAAGGGGTATAAGATCGATCTCAGTCTTTCTTCAATGCTAAGCAAGCAAGGTACTCAACCTTAAATCATAAGTATAAACTCACGAAATTTTAATGACTCAAAATCTGATTTTATTAATGAGAAACAGAAGCCTATATATACTAGGCTATTCCTAGTACAATAAGGAAACGAAAATCCTATCTAGAAAGCATTTAAAACTAATCTCTAGAATTTAGGAAAAGATAAAGAAAAAGATAAGGAAGATAATCTAATAAGATAGGTTAGAGATTTTCGGCTCTCCTATCTTATTTTACATGCCTACAATCAACCTCATCCCTTAGCTAATCTACTCTTATCTTTAAGGGATTACAACTCAACTAGACTTAACATAACCGAAATTACATCATATATTTTCGGCCATTTAACAGAAAATAATATGCTGTAAAAGTCTAATATAAATTAACTAAAGTCTAAAATAAATTAATCTAAGACTCTATAGACTAAGCCAAAAATAGGAAAAACTCTTTCAAGTGAAAGGTAAAAATGTATACGCAAAACTATACTATGGAAATACATCATTCTCCCCCTCTTGAAAGCTCACTTGTCCTCAAGTGTCTTCAAAATATGGAACCAAATCTGCTGAAGTCAAGGTAGCACACACACCATTCCCTAGCAGGACCTTGAATGTCTCATAGCCTATCTTGTCCACCACTTCAAAAGGGCCTTCATCTAAAGGTTCGTCATTCTTGTGATTTACATGGAGTTTTTGAGCAGCTAGGGACAACCAAACTCTATCTCCCACAACCAGATTAGAGCCTTTTCGCATATGCACCACTTGATTCCGTCTTTCCTTCTTTGTAGATGCAGTGTGATGTGAATCCGGGACGGATCCAAGCTTAATTCCTCACAACCTTCACTCAGTTATGATTCTTTCAGGGTTCTAAAACAAATTTAGGGCTTCACTCACCTTAAACTCGATTTAGGGGGGGGATAGTGTTGAGATTAAACAAGTTAGCTTCACTCACTAATTGTATTAACCTCGCTTAGAATTAGGTTTCACTCGCCTAATTACTAAGGGTCTTGTAATTAGATTCACTCTCTAAAAACAATAAAATCTTGGAAAGATATACATCCAAATTCACAGACAAATAGTCCGAAATTTCAATTCAATGTGTGTGTACCTCTCATTAAAAATATGAACGCCTATTTATACTAGACTACTCCTAGTATAATCAGGAAAACCAAATTCTATCTATAAAGCATTTAAAAACTAATCCCTAAAATCTAGGAAAAGATAAAGATAAAGATAAGGAAGATAATCTAATAAGATTAGGATAGGGATTTCGGCCTTTCCTATCTTATTTACATGCCTATCTCTTCCCTTATCCCTTAACTAATCAAATCTTATCTAAAAGGGATTACAAC
The DNA here is from genome assembly GCA_947645195.1 of Patellifolia procumbens. Classification (NCBI taxonomy): domain Eukaryota; kingdom Viridiplantae; phylum Streptophyta; class Magnoliopsida; order Caryophyllales; family Amaranthaceae; genus Patellifolia; species Patellifolia procumbens. The sequence continues at coordinate 7,521,259 of CANSGD010000016.1, forward strand.
TCAACTACTACTAGAATAAGGACTCTTAATAACCGAAATTACAAACCATATTTTCGGCTATTATTAACAGAAAATAAAATGCTGAATTTAAATACTAAATAAAATTAACTAAGTCTCTTAAAAGCAATAAAGATAGATTAGAGAAGGACTATGCATGATTGAATCCGCATCACAGTGTCAAGCAATTCTTGATGACAAGAACTCAAACAAACATGAGCAGCCACTTGTGTGTCTTGAATTGTCGCCACTTTGGGCGGTAAGGATTGAAGAGCTAGCCGTTTTGATCCCATTAGGACTGAATCGACATTGCTCTTACCATTGTGTATCACCTCTCTATCAAACTGCCATGGACGACCAAGTAAGAGAGAACAAGCAGTCATAGGAATAGCATCACACCACAATTGGTCCATGTATTCACCTACACAAAACCCTACTAGTGCTTGTTTCTTTACCCACACACCACCATCATCATTCAACCAACTCAATTTATAAGGGGATGGGTGTTTTCTTATAGACAATTTTAAGTGATCAACTAATGTTAGAGGACAAGCATTCGTACAAGAACCACTATCAATAATAAAAGAACAAAGAGTACCACCAATTAAGCACTTAGAATGAAAAAGATTAGACCTTTGCGCATCCTCTTGCACTTCTTGAGTTGATGATAGTAAAGAACGGCGCAAGATCATGGTTCTTGGTGCTTGCTTCGGTCCACAAACTGTTTTAGAGTCCCAAAACGTTGAATCAAACGCATCATTGGACGTTTCTTGAAGTTCTTTGGACCTTATTTCCTCCTCATGTTGCGACAAGAACAAGTAGTAGTCTTCCCTAGACACTAGAACTTTGTTAGGGCATTGTTTGGCGACATGTCCTAGGCCTTGGCACTTAAAACAAACCGTTTGCTTCATCTTCTGCTGTCCTTGATTCAAAGGGCTTTGTTTTCTTTGGAGAACAGTAACAAGTTGTCCTCCTTGTCTTTATCATGAAGCACATGATCCGTAGGTTGATGGGAAGAAGAGGACTCGGTTTTGGGATAAAAAAACACGAAGAGAACCAGATTTTTGTTCGTGTCTTTGCCGCTCTAATTTGCAAGCGAGGTTACAAACATCATAAAACGAAGTAAGGGGTTGTAATTCAACTTAGAATTTGATGGAAGGATGCAGCCCTAAAACAAATTTTGCTATTTTTTGTTCCTCCTCATCCTTACAATCACACGCTATGTATAATCTTTCGAATTCTTTAACGTAATTCTCAACAGTCATGTGTTCTTGTTTTAAAGAGTTCAACTTTAAAAATAAATCTTGCTTATAGGAGCGTGGCACAAACTTCTTTTTCATCTTAAGTTTTAAAGCAGTCCAAGTGGAGATCGTTGCTTTACCTTCTCGTTCACGTTGTGCTTGCATGGAATCATACCAAAGGGATGCATGTCGTGTGAGTTTGAGGATGGCATAAGAAAACCTCCGCGAATCATCCAGGTTTTTATGGTGGAATAGGTGAGTCATGCGCCTCTCCCAATCAAGGTAGGCCTCGGGGTCAAGATCACCATCAAAGGAGGGTAGGTCAACAAGGCGAATGTCCTCCTCTTGTGGCTTCTTAGATGCCTTAATAGCACCAATTTCGTGATGTAATTGCACAAGATGTAAACCATATTGATGGCTCTTCTCTTTAGTGACGAGCAATCTAGCAAGTAAGTCCTCAATCTTCGTTGCTTCGTCGTTGTTGGGCATGGTCGAAAATCAGCAGCAGCCACACCAATTGATATGATTTTTGGACCAAAGATAGTTACTTTAGAGGTCTTTAGGGTGGATGAGAGTTTTATGGCTCAAGGAACGATTTTATGTGATGTTTTAGTTAAAGAGATTGATGGTTGTGTAGTTTAAAGAGTCACAAATGGGGATAGTAACCTTTGAATCTCGGTCTAAAGGGGTATAAGATCGATCTCAGTCTTTCTTCAATGCTAAGCAAGCAAGGTACTCAACCTTAAATCATAAGTATAAACTCACGAAATTTTAATGACTCAAAATCTGATTTTATTAATGAGAAACAGGAGCCTATATATACTAGGCTATTCCTAGTACAATAAGGAAACCAAAATCCTATCTAGAAAGCATTTAAAACTAATCCCTAGAATTTAGGAAAAGATAAAGAAAAAGATAAGGAAGATAATCTAATAAGATAGGTTAGAGATTTTCGGCTCTCCTATCTTATTTTACATGCTTACTATCAGCCTCATCCCTTAGCTAATCTACTCTTATCTTTAAGGGATTACAACTCAACTAGACTTAACATAACCGAAATTACATCATATATTTATGGCCATTTAACAGAAAATAATATGCTGTAAAAGTCTAATATAAATTAACCAAAGTCTAAAATAAATTAATCTAAGACTCTATAGACTAAGCCAAAAATAGGAAAAACCCTTTCACGTGAAAGGTAAAAACCTATAGGCAAAACTATACTATGGAAATACATCAGTATGGAGATGATAAGGGCCGAAATCCTATCATTTTTATTAGATAGTTATCTTTGCTTATGTTTATCTCTATCCTTCCCTTCATTTTAGGGATTAAGATTTATTTTGCTTTTTAGATAGAGTTTAGTTTTCCTTATCATACTAGGAGATGTACTAGTATAAATAAGGACTATAAGTCGATTTTATTCAATAAGATAATCAGAATTTCGAGTCATATTTTCTAGCATTAATTGTTTGTCAATTAATTTTCGTTCCATTTAATAATTTTCAGGAGTGTTAATTATTGAGTGATTAATCTACTTAATTCCAGGAGTGGTTTAAGTGAGATTAAAATTTAATTGAATCTTTCAGGAGTGATTGATTTAATTTCCATATCCCAAACACATAAACACAAATAAACACATATAATTTTCGGACTTTCAAATAGCTAGGTTCCTTTGCATTGGAGTACACTTGGATTCTTTCTTGGATGATTCTCTAACTTGGAGGTGCATTCATATCACCTTTAAATATATATAATACCTATTCAAGGTGTCAAAAATATTTGGTAATTAAGCACAACAAATGATTTGAAAGGTGTTCATACACCACAAATCACATAAGAGACTACGACAGTTTTACCCTTTAATTTGAATAGAGTGTGATATAAGGGTTTCATATGATTTAAATATATCTAATACCTATTTAAGAATTTAAAAATATTTGGTTATTAAGCACAAAAAATGATTTGAAAGGTGTTCTTGCACCACAAATCCCCTAAGAGACTCTGACGGTTTTACCTTTTGATTTGAAATGAATTTGATCCAAGGGCTTCATATGATTGAAATATATCAAATACATATTCAAGGAGTCAAAAATATTTGGTCATTAAGCACAACCAATTATTTGAAAGGTGTTCGTAAACCGAAAATTGCATAAGAGACTATGATGGTTTTGCCCTTTGATTTGAATGGAGTATGATGTAAGGGCTTCATATGCTTTGAATATATCTAATACCTATTCAAAGAGTCAAAAATATTTGGTAATTAAGCACAACAAATGATTTGAAAGGTATTCATACACCACAAATTGCATAAGAGACTATGAGGGTTTTACCCTTTGATTTGAATTACGTTTAATCTAAAGGCTTCATATACATTAAATATATCTAATACCTATTGAAGGAATCAAAAATATTTGGTAATTAAGCACAACAAATGATTTGAAAGGTGTTCCTACACCACAAATCGCATAAGAGACTATGACGATTTTACCCTTTGATTTGAATTGAGTTTGAAATCAGGGCTTCATATCCTTTAAATATATCTAATACCTATTCAAGGAGTCAAAAATATTTGGTAATTAAGAACAATTAATGATTTAGAAGGTGTTCGTACATCCCAAATCGCATCGGAGAGTATGATGGTTTTACCCTTTGATTTGAATTGAGTTTGATCTAAGGGTTTCATATCCTTTAAATATATATAATACCTATTCAAGGAGTTAAATATATTTGGTAATTAAGCACAACAAATGATTTGAAAGGTGTTCATACACCACAAATCGCATAAGAGACTATGAAAGGTTTTATCCTTTGATTTGAATTCAGTTTTATCTAAAGGCTTCATATCCAATAAATATATCTAATACCTATTTAAGGAGTCAAAAATATTTGGTAATTAAGCACAACAAATGATTTGAAAGGTGTTCCTACACCACAAATCACATAAGAGACTATGACGGTTTTATCCTTTGATTTGAATTGAGTTTGATCTAAAGGCTTCATATCCATTAAATATATCTAATACCTATTGAATGAGTCAAAAAAATTTGGTAATTAAGCACAACAAATGATTTGAAAGGTGTTCCTACACCACAAATTGCATAAGATAGTATGACGGTTTTACCCTTTGATTTGAATTGAGTTTGATATAAAGGATTCATATCCTTTAAATATATCTAATACATATTCATGGAATCAAAAATATTTGTTAATTCAGCACAACAAATGATTTAAAAAGTGTTCATACACCACAAATCGCATAAGAGACCATGACGGTTTTACCCTGTGATTTGAATTGAGTTTGATGTAAGGGTTTCATATGCTTTAAATATATCTAATACCAATTTAAAGATTTAAAAATATTTGGTTATAAAGCACAAAAAATGATTTGAAAGGTGTTCTTGCACCACAAATCCCCTAAGAGACTATGACGGTTTTACCTTTTGATTTGAAATGAATTTTATCGAAGGGCTTCATATGATTGAAATTTATCAAATACATATTCAAGGAGTCAAAAATATTTGGTCATTAAGCACCATTAATTATTTGAAAGGTGTTCGTACACCACAAATTGCATAAGAGACTATGATGGTTTTACCCTTTGATTTGAATTGAGTTTGATGTAAGGGCTTCATATGCTTTGAATATATCTAATACCTATTCAACGAGTCAAAAATATTTGGTAATTAAGCACAACATATGATTTTAAAGGTGTTCATACACCACAAATTGCATAAGAGACTATGAGGGTTTTACCCTTTGATTTGAATTGAGTTTGATCTAAAGGCTTCATATCCAATAAATATATCTAATACCTATTGAAGGAATCAAAAATATTTGTTAATTAAGAACAACTAATGATTTAGAAGGTGTTTGTACATCCCAAATCGCATAGGAGAGTATGACGGTTTTACCCTTTGATTTGAATTGAGTTTGATCTAATGGCTTCATATCCTTTATATATTTATAATACCTATTCAAGGAGTCAAAAATATTTGGTAATTAAGCACAACAAATAATTTGAAAGGTGTTCATACATCACAAATCGCATAAGAGACTATGACGTTTTTATCATTTGATTTTAATTGAGTTTGATCTTAAAGGCTTCATATCCATTAAATATATCTAATACCTATTGAAGGAATCAAAAATATTTGGTAATTAAGCACAACAAATGATTTGAAAGGTATTCCTACACCACAAATCGCATAAGAGACTATGACGGTTTTACCCTTTGATTTGAATTGAGTTTGATATAAGGGCTTCATATCCTTTAAATATATCTAATACCTGTTCAAGGAATCAAAAATATTTGTTAATTAAGCACAACAAATGATTTGAAAGGTGTTCATACACCACTAATCGCATAAGAGATCATGACGGTTTTACCCTGTGATTTAAATTGAGTTTGATCTAAGGGTTTCATATGCTTTAAATATATCTAATACCTATTTAAGGATTTAAAAATATTTGGTTATTAAGCATAAAAAATGATTTGAAAGGTGTTCTTGCACCACAAATCCCCTAAGAGACTATGACGGTTTTACCTTTTGATTTGAAATGAATTTGATCCAAGGTTTTCATATGATTGAAATATATCAAATACATAATCAAGGAGTCAAAAATATTTGGTCATTAACCACCATTAATTATTTGAAAGGTGTTCGTACACCTCAAAATGCATAAGAGACTATGATGGTTTTACCCTTTGATTTGAATTGAGTTTGATGTAAGGGCTTCATATGCATTGAATATATCTAATACCTATTCAAAGAGTCAAAAATATTTGGCGATTAAGCACAAAAAATGATTTGATAGAAGTTCATACACCACAAATTGCATAAGAGACTATTAGATTTTTAACCTTTGATTTGAATTGAGTTTGATCTAATGGCTTCATATCCATTAAATATATGTAATACCTATTGAAGGAATAAAAAAATATTTGGTAATTATGCACAACAAATGATTTGAAAGGTATTCCTACACCACAAATCGCATAAGAGACTATGACGGTTTTACCCTTTGATTTGAATTGAGTTTGATATAAGGGCTTCATTTCCATTAAAAATATCTAATACCTATTCAAGGATTCAAAAATATTTGGTAATTAAGAACAACTAATGATTTAGAAGGTGTTCGTACATCCCAAATCGCATAGGATAATATGATGGTTTTACCCTTTGATTTGAATTGAGTTTGATCTAAGGGATTCATATCCTTTAACTATATCTAATACCTAGACAAGGAATCAAAAATATTTGGCAATTAAGCACAATAAATGATTTGAAAGGTGTTCATACACCACAAATCGCATAAGAGACTATGACGGTTGTACCCTTTGATTCGAATTGAGTTTCATCTAAAGGCTTCATCACCATTAAATATATCTAATACCTATTGAAGGAATCAAAAATATTTGGTAATTAAGCACAACAAATTATTTAAAAGGTGTTCCTACACCACAAATTGCATAAAGGACTATGACGGTTTTACCCTTTGATTTTAATTGATTTTGATATAAGGGCTTCATATCCTTTAAATATATCTAATACCTATTCAAGGAGTCAAAAATATTTGGTAATTAAGAACAACTAATGATTTAGAAGGTGTTCGTACATCCCAACTCGCATAGGAGAGTATGATGGTTTTACCCTTTGATTTGAATTGGCTTTGATATAAGGGATTCATATCCTTTAAATATATATAATACCTATTGAAGGAGTCAAAAATATTTGGTAATTAAGTACAACAAATGATTTGAAAGGTGTTCATACACCACAAATCGCATAAGAGACTATGACGGTTTTATCCTTTGATTTGAATTGAGTTTGATCTAAAGGCTTCATATCCATTAAATATATCTAATACCTATTGAAGGAGTCAAAAATATTTGGTAATTAAGCACAACAAATGATTTGAAAGGTGTTTCTACACCACAAATCGCATAAGAGACTATGACAGTATTACCCTTTGATTTGAATTGAGTTTGACATAAGGGCTTCATATCGTTTAAATATATCTAATACCTATTCAAGGAATCAAAAATATTTGTTAATTAAGCACAACAAATGATTTGAAAGGTGTTCATACACCACAATTCGCATAAGAGATCATGACGGTTTTACCCTGTGATTTGAATTGAGTTTGATGTAAGGGTTTCATATGCTTTAAATTTATCTATTACCTATTTAAGGATTAAAAAATATTTGGTTATTAAGCACAAAAAATGATTTGAATGGTGTTCTTGCACTACAAACGCCCTAAGAGACTATGATGGTTTTACCTTTTGATTTGTAATGAATTTGATCCAAGGGCTTCAGATGATTGAAATATATCAAATACATATTCAAGGAGTCAAAAATATTTGGTCATTAACCAACATTAATTATTTGAAAGGTGTTCGTACACCACAAATTGCATAAGAGACTATGATGGTTTACCCTTTGATTTGAATTGAGTTTGATGTATGGGCTTCATATGCATTAAATATATCTAATACCTATTCAAAGAATCAAAAATATTTGGCGATTAAGCACAAAAAATGATTTGAAAGGTGTTCATACACCACAAATTGCATAAGAGACTATGAGATTTTTAACCTTTGATTTGAATTGAGTTTGATCTAAAGGCTTCATATCCATTAAATATATCTAATACCTATTGAAGGAATAAAAAATATTTGGTAATTATGCACAACAAATGATTTGAAAGGTGTTCCTACACCACAAATCGCATAAGAGAATATGACGGTTTTACCCTTTGATTTGAATTGACTTTGATGTAAGGGCTTCATATGCTTTGAATATATCTAATACCTATTCAAAGAGTCAAAAATATTTAGCAATTAAGCACAACAACTGATTTGAAAGGTGTTCATACACCACAAATTGCATAAGAGACTATGAGGGTTGTACCCTTTGATTTGAATTGAGTTTGATCTAAAGGATTCATATCCATTAAATATATGTAATACTTATTGAAGGAATCAAAAATATTTGGTAATTATGCACACCAAATGATTTGAAAGGTGTTCCAACACCACAAATCGCATAAAAGACTATGACGGTTTTACCCTTTGATTTGAATTGAGTTTGATATAAGGGCTTCATATCCTTTAAATATATCTAATACCTATTCAAGGATTCAAAAATATTTGGTAATTAAGAACAACTAATGATTTAGAAGGTGTTCGTACATCCCAAATCGCATAGGAGAGTATTACGGTTTTACCCTTTATTTTGAATTGAGTTTGATCTAAGGGATTCATATCCTTTAACTATATCTAATACCTATACAAGGAGTCAAATATATTTGGTAATTAAGCACAACAACTGATTTGAAAGGTGTTCATACACCACAAATTGCATAAGAGACTATGAGGGTTTTACCCTTTGATTTGAATTGAGTTTGATCTAAAGGCCTCATATCCATTAAATATATCTAATACCTATTGAAGGAATCAAAAATATTTGGTACTTATGCACAACAAATGATTTGAAAGGTGTTCCAACACCATAAATCACATAAGAGACTATGACTATTTTACCCTTTGATTTGAATTTAGTTTGATATAAGGGCTTCATATCCTTTAAATATATCTAATCCCTATTCAAGGATTCAAAAATATTTTGTAATCAAGAACAACTAATGATTTAGAAGGTGTTCGTACATCCCAAATCGCATAGGAGAGTATGACGGTTTTACCTTTTGATTTGAATTGAGTTTGATCTAAGGGCTTCATATCCTTTAACTATATCTTATTCCTATACAAGGAGTCAAATATATTTGGTAATTAAGCACAACAAATGATTTGAAAGGTGTTCATACACCACAAATCGCATAAGAGACTATGACGGTTTTATCCTATGATTTGAATTGAGTTTGATCTAAAGGCTTCATATCCATTAAATATATCTAATACCTATTGAAGGAGTCAAAAATATTTGGTAATTAAGCACAACAAATGATTTGAAAGGTGTTCCTACACCACAAATCGCACAAGAGACTATGATGGTTTTACCCTTTGAGTTGAATTGAGTTTGATATAAGGGCTTCATATCCTTTAAATATATGTAATACCTTTTCAAGAATCAAAAAAAATTTGTTAATTAAGGACAACAAATGATTTGAAAGGTGTTCATACACCACAAATCGCATAAGAGACCATGACGATTTTACCCTGTGATTTGAATTGAGTTTGATCTAAGGGTTTCATATGCTTTAAATATATCTAATACCTATTGAAGGATTTTAAAATATTTGTTTATTAAGCACAAAAAATGATTTGAAAGGTGTTCTTTCACCACAAATCCCCTAAGAGACTATGACGGTTTTACCTTTTGATTTGAGTTGAATTTGATCCAAGGGCTTCATATGATTGAAATATATCAAATACATATTCAAGGAGTCAAAAATATTTGGTCATTAAGCACCATTAATTATTTGAAAGGTGTTCGTACACCACAAAATGCATAACAGACTATGATGGTTTTACCCTTTGATTTGAATTGACTTTGATGTAAGGGATTCATATGCTTTGAATATATCTAATACCTATTCAAAGAGTCAAAAATATTTGGTAATTAAGCACAACAAATGATTTGAAAGGTGTTCATACACCACAAATTGCATAAGAGACTATGAGGGTTTTACCCTTTGATTTGAATTGAGTTTGATCTAAAGGCTTCTTATCCATTAAATATATCTAATACCTATTGAAGGAGTCAAAAATATTTGTTAATTAAGGACAACAAATGATTTGAAAGGTGTTCATACACCACAAATCGCATAAGAGACTATGACGGTTTTACCCTGTGATTTGAATTGAGTTTGATCTAAGGGTTTCATATGCTTTAAATATATCTAATACCTATTGAAGGATTTAAAAATATTTGTTTATTAAGCACAAAAAATGATTTGAAAGGTGTTCTTTCACCCCAAATCCCCTAAGAGACTATGACGGTTTTACCTTTTGATTTGAGTTGAATTTGATCCAAGGGCTTCATATGATTGAAATATATCAAATACATATTCAAGGAGTCAAAAATATTTGATTATTAAGCACCATTAATTATTTGAAAGGTGTTCGTACACCACAAATTGCATAACAGACTATGATGGTTTTACCCTTTGAATTGAATTCAGTTTGATGTAAGGGATTCATATGTTTTGAATATATCTAATACCTATTCAAAGAGTCAAAAATATTTGGTAATTAAGCACAACAAATGATTTGAAAGGTGTTCATACACCACAAATTGCACAAGAGACTATGAGGGTTTTACCCTTTGATTTGAATTGAGTTTGATCTAAAGGCTTCTTATCCATTAAATATATCTAATTCCTATTGAATGAATCAAAAATATTTGGTAATTATGCACAACATATGATTTGGAAAGTGTTCCTACACCATAAATCGCATAAGAGACTATGACGATTTTACCCTTTGATTTGAATTGAGTTTGAAATAAGGGCTTCATATCCTTTAAATATATGTAATACATATTCAAGGATTCAAAAATATTTGGTAATTAAGAACAACTAATGAATTAGAAGGTGTTCGTACATCCCAAATTGCATAGGAGAGTATGATGGTTTTACCCTTTGATTTAAATTGAGTTTGATCTATGGGCTTCATATCCTTTAACTATATATGATACCCATACAAGGAGTCAAAAATATTTGGTAATTAAGCACAACAAATGAGTTGAAAGGTGTTCATACACCACAAATCGCATATGAGACTGTGACGGTTTTACCCTTTGATTTGAATTGAGTTTGATCTAATGGCTTCATATCCAATAAATATATCTAATACCTATTGAAGGAATAAAAAATATATGGTAATTAAGAACAACTAATGATTTAGAAGGTGTTTGTACATCCCAAATCGCATAGGAGAGTATGACGGTTTTACCCTTTGATTTGAATTGAGTTTGATCTAAGGGCTTCATATCCTTTATATATATATAATACCTATTCAAGGTGTCAAAAATATTTGGTAATTAAGCACAACAAATGATTTGAAAGGTGTTCATACACCACAAATCGCATAAGAGACTATGACGGTTTTATCCTTTGATTTGAATTGAGTTTGATCTTAAAGGCTTCATATCCATTAAATATATCTAATACCTAATGAAGGAGTCAAAAATATTTGGTAATTAAGCACAACAAATGATTTGAAAGGTATTCCTACACCACAAATCGCATAAGAGACTATGACGGTTTTACCCTTTGATTTGAATTGAGTTTGATATAAGGGCTTCATATCCTTTAAATATATCTAATACCTATTCAAGGAATCAAAAATATTTGTCAATTAAGCACAACAAATGAATTGAAAGGTGTTCATACACCACAAATCGCATAAGAGACCATGACGGTTTTACCTTATGATTTGAATTGAGTTTGATCTAAGGGTTTCATATTATTTAAATATATCTAATACCTATTTAAGGATTTAAAAATATTTGGTTATTAAGCACAAAAAATGATTTGAAAGGTGTTCTTGCACCACAAATCCCCTCACAGACTATGACGGTTTTACCCTTTGATTTGAAATGAATTTGATCCAAGGTCTTCATATGATTGAAATATATCAAATACATATTATGGGAGTCAAAAATATTTGGTCATTAACCACCATTCATTATTTGAATGGTGTTCGTACACCACAAATTGCATAAGAGACTATGATGGTTTTACCCTTTAATTTGAATTGAGTTTGATGTAAGGGATTCATATGCATTGAATATATCTAATACATATTCAAAGAGTCAAAAATATTTGGCAATTAAGCACAAAAAATGATTTGAAAGGTGTTCATAAACCACAAATTGCATAAGAGACTATGAGGTTTTTAACCTTTGATTTGAATTGAGTTTGATTTAAAGGCTTCATATCCATTAAATATATCTAATACCTATTGAAAGAATAAAAAATATTTGGTAATTATGCACAACAAATGATTTGAAAGGTGTTCCTACACCACAAATCGCATAAGAGACTACGACGGTTTTACCCTTTGATTTGAATTGAGTTTGATATAAGGGCTTCATATCCTTTAAATATATCTAATACCTATTCAAGGATTCAAAAATATTTGGTAATTAAGAACAACTAATGATTTAGAAGGTGTTCGTACATCCCAAATCGCATAGGAGAGTATGACGGTTTTACCCTTTGATTTGAATTGAGTTTTATCTAAGGGCTTCATATCCTTTATCTATATCTAATACCTATACAAGGAGTCAAAAATATTTGGCAATTAAGCACAACAAATGATTTGAAAGGTGTTCATACACCACAAATCGCATAAGAGACTATGACGGTTGTACCCTTTGATTCGAATTGAGTTTCATATAAAGGCTTCATATCCATTAAATATATCTAATACCTATTGAAGGAATCAAAAATATTTGGTAATTAAGCACAACAAATGATTTAAAAGGTGTTCCTACACCAGAAATCGCATAAGAGACTATGACGGTTTTACCCTTTGATTTTAATTGTGTTTGATTTAAGGGCTTCATAACCTTTAAATATATCTAATACCTATTCAAGGAGTCAAAAATATTTGGTAATTAAGAACTACTAATGATTTAGAAGGTGTTCGTACATCCCAAATTGCATGGGAGAGTATGACGGTTTTACCCTTTGATTTGAATTGGCTTTGATCTAAGGGATTCATATCCTTTAAATATATATAATACCTATTGAAGTATTCAAAAATATTTGGTAATTAAGTACAACAAATGATTTGAAAGGTGTTCATACACCACAAATTGCATAAGAGACTATGACGGTTTTATCCTTTGATTTGAATTGAGTTTGATCTAAAGGCTTCATATCCATTAAATATATCTAATACCTATTGAAGGAGTCAAAAATATTTCGTAATTAAGCTCGACAAATGATTTGAAAGGTGTTTCTACACCACAAATCGCATAAGAGACTATGACGGTTTTACCCTTTGATTTGAATTGAGTTTGATATAAGGGCTTCATATACTTTAAATATTTCTAATACCTATTCAAGGAATCAAAAATATTTGTTAATTAAGCACAACAAATGATTTGAAAGGTGTTCATACACCACAAATCGCATACGTGACCATGACGGTTTTACCCTGTGATTTGAATTGAGTTTGATCTAAGGGTTTCATATGCTTTAAATATATCTAATACCTATTTAAGGATTAAAAAATATTTGGTTATTAAGAACAAAAATTGATTTGAATGGTGTTCTTGCACCACAAACCCCCTAAGAGACTATGACGGTTTTACCTTTTGATTTGAAATGAATTTGATCCAAGGGCTTCATATGATTGAAATATATCAAATACATATTCAAGGAGTCAAAAATATTTGGTCATTAACCACCATTAATTATTTGAATGGTGTTCGTACACCACAAATTGCATAAGAGACTATGATGGTTTACCCTTTGATTTGAATTGAGTTTGATGTAAGGGCTTCATATTCTTTGAATATATCTAATACCTATTCAAAGTGTCAAAAATATTTGGCAATTAAGCACAACAACTGATTTGAAAGGTGTTCATACACCACAAATTGTATACGAGACTATGAGGGTTTTACCCTTTGATTTGAATTGATTTTGATCTAAAGGCTGCATATCCATTAAATATATCTAATACCTATTGAAGGAATCAAAAATATTTGGTACTTATGCACAACAAATGATTTGAAAGGTGTTCCAACACCATAAATCGCATAAGAGACTATGACGGTTTTACCCTTTGATTTGAATTTAGTTTAAATATATCTACTCCCTATTCAAGGATTCAAAAATATTTTGTAATAAAGAACAACTAATGATTTAGAAGGTGTTCGTACATCCCAAATCGCAAAGGAGAGTATGACGGTTTTACCCTTTGATTTGAATTGAGTTTGATCTAAGGGCTTCATATCCTTTAACTATATCTAATTCCTTTACAAGGAGTCAAATATATTTGGTAATTAAGCACAACAAATGATTTGAAAGGTGTTCAGACACCACAAATCGCATAATAGACTATGACGGTTTTATCCTTTGATTTGAATTGAGTTTGATCTTAAAGGCTTCATATCCATTAAATATATCTAATACCTATTGAAGGAGTCAAAAATATTTGGTAATTAAGCACAACAAATGATTTGAAAGGTGTTCCTACACCACAAATCGCACAAGAGACTATGATGGTTTTACCCTTTGATTTGAATTGAGTTTGATATATGGGCTTCATATCCTTTAAATATATGTAATACCTATTCAAGGAATCAAAAATATTTGTTAATTAAGCACAACAAATTATTTGAAAGGTGTTCATACACCTCAAATAACATAAGAGACCATGGCGGTTTTACCCTGTGATTTGAATTGAGTTTGATCTAAGGGTTTCATATGCTTTAAATATATATAATACCTATTGAAGGAATTAAAAATATTTGTTTATTAAGCACAAAAAATGATTTGAAAGGTGTTCTTTCACCACAAATCCCCCAAGAGACTATGACGGTTTTACCTTTTGATTTGAAATGAATTTGATCCAAGGGCTTCATATGATTGAAATATATCAAATACATATTCAAGGAGTCAAAAATATTTGGTCATTAAGAACCATTAATTATTTGAAAGGTGTTCGTACACCAGAAATTGCATAAGAGACTATGATGGTTTTACCCTTTGATTTGAATTGAGTTTGATGTAAGGGCTTCATATGATTTGAATATATCTAATACCTATTCAAAGAGTCAAAAATATTTGTTAATTAAGCACAACAAATGATTTGAAAGGTGTTCATACACCTCAAATAGCATAAGAGACCATGGCGGTTTTACCCTGTGATTTGAATTGAGTTTGATCTAAGGGTTTCATATGCTTTAAATATATATAATACCTATTGAAGGAATTAAAAAAATTTGTTTATTAAGCACAAAAAATGATTTGAAAGGTGTTCTTTCACCACAAATCCTCTAAGAGACTATGACGGTTTTACCTTTTGATTTGAGTTGAATTTGATCCAAGGGCTTCATATGATTGAAATATATCAAATACATATTCAAGGAGTCAAAAATATTTGGTCATTAAGAACCATTAATTATTTGAAAGGTGTTCGTACACCAGAAATTGCATAAGAGACTATGATGGTTTTACCCTTTGATTTGAATTGAGTTTGATGTAAGGGCTTCATATGCATTGAATATATCTAATACCTATTGAAAAAGTCAAAAATATTTGGTAATTAAGCACAACAAATGATTTGAAAGGTGTTCATACACCACAAATTGCATAAGAGACTATGAGGGTTTTACCCTTTGATTTGAATTGAGTTTGATCTACAGGCTTCATATCCATTAAATATATCTAATACCTATTGAAGTAATCAAAAATATTTGGTAATTATGCACAACAAATGATTTGAAAGGTGTTCATACACTACAAATCGCATAAGAGACTATGACGATTTTACCCTTTAATTTGAATTGAATTTGATATAAGGGCTTCATATCCTTTAAATATATCTAATACCTATTCAAGGATTCAAAAATATTTTGTAATTAAGAACAACTAATGATTAAGAAGGTGTTCGTACATCCCAAATCGCATTGGGGAGTTTGACGGTTTTACCCTTTGATTTGAATTGAGTTTGATCTAAGGGCTTCATATCTTTTAACTATATCTAATACCTATCCAAAGAGTCAAATATATTTGGTAATTAAGCACAACAAATGATTTGAAAGGTGTTCATACACCACAAATCGCATAGGAGACTATGACGGTTTTATCCTTTGACTTTAATTGAGTTTGATCTAAAGGCTTCATATCCATTAAATATATCTAATACCTATTTAATGAATCAAAAATATTTGGTTATTAAGCCCAACAAATAATTTGAAAGGTGTTCATACACCATACATCGCATAAGAGACAATGACTGTTTTACCCTTTGATTTGAATTGAGTTTGATATAAGGGCTTCATATCCTTTAAATATATCTAATACCTATTCAAGGAGTCAAAAATAATTGGTAATTAAGAACAACTAATGAATTAGAAGGTGTTCGTACACGCCAAATCGCATAGGAGAGTATGACGGTTTTACCCTTTGATTTGAATTGAGTTTGATGTAAGGGCTTCATATTCTTTAAATATATCTAATACCTATTCAAAGAGTCAAAAATCTTTGGTAATTAAGCACAACAAATGATTTGAAAGGTGTTCATACACCACAATTCGCATAAGAGACTATGACGGTTTTACCTTTTGATTTGAATTGAGTTTGATCTAAAGGCTTCATATCCATTAAATATATCTAATACCTATTGAAGGAGTCAAAAATATTTGGTAATTAAGCACGACAATTGATTTGAAAGGTGTTCCTACACCACAAATCGCAAAAGAGACTATGACGGTTTTACCCTTTGATTTGAATTGAGTTTGATATAAGGGCTTCATATCCTTTAAATATATCTAATACCTATTCAAGGAATCAAAAATATTTGTTAATATAGCACAACAAATGATTTGAAAGGCGTTCATACACCACAAATCGCATAAGAGACCATGACGATTTTACCCTGTGTGTTATATTCTGGCTATGCTCTAGGCAGAATAGGTTTGATTATGTTTAAAGAACGGATAGTTAATCTTTACTTAAGATAACTTAGATACAGATTCACCACTAAGTTAGAATAAGGTTCCTAAGAACACCACTTGATTGAAGCTTAAAATCAAGCTAGCATAGGCGCCTAGATTAATTATGAATTAATCAAAGCAAAATAAAACTCGAAAGTTTAAGGTATAAAACGTCTATTGTGTTTATTAATGACTTGTGCCCTTTAAATACATGTCCTTGACTCTCTAAAAGATAATTACTGAAAATAAAAATAATAATTAAACTAATTAAGCTAAAAACCAATCCTAACTAGGGTTGAGGCCGTCCCTTGCTTATCTTCCTCCATTTTGGACGCCCAAAGCTTATCTTTTCCTTTGTTGTTATCATTTTCCCTTCAAAGTAGGAAACCAAACCCAAAATGATAGAGTTAGGCGCCTAAGATAGAGTTTGGAGAGAAAATGATTCTGTTTCCTTGATTCTTTGTGCTTGGCCGCCCATTTTATGGTTAAGATAGAGGTTTTCCTATCTTTTCTCATGGCTGATCTTTATCTTGGATTCTAGGCGCCATTTTCCTTGATAGGCGCCATTTTCCTTTCTCCTCCAGTATTCACTCGTCCATACTTCATGAAACAACCCAAGTTGACTTTCTAATTACTAAAAATGAAAATACAACTCAACTAAGACTTTCCTACTTAATCTAATATAACATTAAATTAACTAAGAGTACATATTATTAATTAGACTCCCTATTAAAGAAATAAAAGATAGTTCACTTAGTCAATAATTAATTAACTAAGCTAAGGACACTTTGAAAGGACTTAAAGGACTCAATAGTCTTTAGGGAATTCAGCACATCCCTAAGCACACAAGAAACCATGTTCTTGGTCTTGGAATCAATGGAATCAATGGAGCTAGATGGACCTCCATCACTGTGATTTGAATTGAGTTTGATCTAAGGGATTCATATGCTTTAAATATATCTAATACCTATTTAAGGATTTAAAAATATTTGGTTATTAAGCACAAAAAATGATTTGAAAGGTGTTCTTGCACCACAAATCCCCTAAGAGACTATGACGGTTATACCTTTTGATTTGAAATGAATTTGATCCAAGGGCTTCATATGATTGAAATATATCGAATAGATATTCAAGGAGCCAAAAATATTTAGTCATTAAGCACAATAAATGATTTGAAAGGTGTTCGTACACCACACATTGCATAAGAGACTATGATGGTTTTACCCTTTGATTTGAATTGAGTTTTATGTAAGGGCTTCATATGATTTGAATATATCTAATACCTATTCAAAGAGTCAAAAATATTTGTTAATTAAGCACAACAAATGATTTGAAAGGTGTTCATACACCTCAAATAGCATAAGAGACCATGGCGGTTTTACCCTGTGATTTGAATTGAGTTTGATCTAAGGGTTTCATATGCTTTAAATATATATAATACCTATTGAAGGAATTAAAAATATTTGTTTATTAAGCACAAAAAATGATTTGAAAGGTGTTCTTTCACCACAAATCCCCTAAGAGACTATGACGGTTTTACCTTTTGATTTGAGTTGAATTTGATCCAAGGGCTTCATATGATTGAAATATATCAAATACATATTCAAGGAGTCAAAAATATTTGGTCATTAAGAACCATTAATTATTTGAAAGGTGTTCGTACACCAGAAATTGCATAAGAGACTATGATGGTTTTACCCTTTGATTTGAATTGAGTTTGATGTAAGGGCTTCATATGCATTGAATATATCTAATACCTATTGAAAAAGTCAAAAATATTTGGTAATTAAGCACAATAAATGATTTGAAAGGTGTTCATACACCACAAATTGCATAAGAGACTATGAGGGTTTTACCCTTTGATTTGAATTGAGTTTGATCTACAGGCTTCATATCCATTAAATATATCTAATACCTATTGAAGTAATCAAAAATATTTGGTAATTATGCACAACAAATGATTTGAAAGGTGTTCATACACTACAAATCGCATAAGAGACTATGACGATTTTACCCTTTAATTTGAATTGAATTTGATATAAGGGCTTCATATCCTCTAAATATATCTAATACCTATTCAAGGATTCAAAAATATTTTGTAATTAAGAATAACTAATGATTAAGAAGGTGTTCGTACATCCCAAATCGCATTGGGGAGTTTGACGGTTTTACCCTTTGATTTGAATTGAGTTTGATCTAAGGGCTTCATATCTTTTAACTATATCTAATACCTATCCAAAGAGTCAAATATATTTAGTAATTAAGCACAACAAATGATTTGAAAGGTGTTCATACACCACAAATCGCATAGGAGACTATGACGGTTTTATCCTTTGACTTTAATTGAGTTTGATCTAAAGGCTTCATATCCATTAAATATATCTAATACCTATTTAATGAATCAAAAATATTTGGTTATTAAGCCTAACAAATAATTTGAAAGGTGTTCCTACACCATACATCGCATAAGAGACAATGACTGTTTTACCCTTTGATTTGAATTGAGTTTGATATAAGGGCTTCATATCCTTTAAATATATCTAATACCTATTCAAGGAGTCAAAAATAATTGGTAATTAAGAACAACTAATGAATTAGAAGGTGTTCGTACACCCCAAATCGCATAGGAGAGTATGACGGTTTTACCCTTTGATTTGAATTGAGTTTGATGTAAGGGCTTCATATTCTTTAAATATATCTAATACCTATTCAAAGAGTCAAAAATATTTGGTAATTAAGCACAACAAATGATTTGAAAGGTGTTCATACACCACAATTCGCATAAGAGACTGACGGTTTTACCCTTTGATTTGAATTGAGTTTGATCTAAAGGCTTCATATCCATTAAATATATCTAATACCTATTGAAGGAGTCAAAAATATTTGGTAATTAAGCACAACAATTGATTTGAAAGGTGTTCCTACACCACAAATCGCAAAAGAGACTATGACGGTTTTACCCTTTGATTTGAATTGAGTTTGATATAAGGGCTTCATATCCTTTAAATATATCTAATACCTATTCAAGGAATCAAAAATATTTGTTAATATAGCACAACAAATGATTTGAAAGGTGTTCATACACCACAAATCGCATAAGAGACCATGACGATTTTACCCTGTGTGTTATATTCTGGCTATGCTCTAGGCAGAATAGGTTTGATTATGTTTAAAGAACGGATAGTTAATCTTTACTTAAGATAACTTAGATACAGATTCACCACTAAGTTAGAATAAGGTTCCTAAGAACACCACTTGATTGAAGCTTAAAATCAAGCTAGCATAGGCGCCTAGATTAATTATGAATTAATCAAAGCAAAATAAAACTCGAAAGTTTAAGGTATAAAACGTCTATTGTGTTTATTAATGACTTGTGCCCTTTAAATACATGTCCTTGACTCTCTAAAAGATAATTACTGAAAATAAAAATAATAATTAAACTAATTAAGCTAAAAACCAATCCTAACTAGGGTTGAGGCCGTCCCTTGCTTATCTTCCTCCATTTTGGACGCCCAAAGCTTATCTTTTCCTTTGTTGTTATCATTTTCCCTTCAAAGTAGGAAACCAAACCCAAAATGATAGAGTTAGGCGCCTAAGATAGAGTTTGGAGAGAAAATGATTCTGTTTCCTTGATTCTTTGTGCTTGGCCGCCCATTTTATGGTTAAGATAGAGGTTTTCCTATCTTTTCTCATGGCTGATCTTTATCTTGGATTCTAGGCGCCATTTTCCTTGATAGGCGCCATTTTCCTTTCTCCTCCAGTATTCACTCGTCCATACTTCATGAAACAACCCAAGTTGACTTTCTAATTACTAAAAATGAAAATACAACTCAACTAAGACTTTCCTACTTAATCTAATATAACATTAAATTAACTAAGAGTACATATTATTAATTAGACTCCCTATTAAAGAAATAAAAGATAGTTCACTTAGTCAATAATTAATTAACTAAGCTAAGGACACTTTGAAAGGACTTAAAGGACTCAATAGTCTTTAGGGAATTCAGCAAATCCCTAAGCACACAAGAAACCATGTTCTTGGTCTTGGAATCAATGGAATCAATGGAGCTAGATGGACCTCCATCACTGTGATTTGAATTGAGTTTGATCTAAGGGATTCATATGCTTTAAATATATCTAATACCTATTTAAGGATTTAAAAATATTTGGTTATTAAGCACAAAAAATGATTTGAAAGGTGTTCTTGCACCACAAATCCCCTAAGAGACTATGACGGTTATACCTTTTGATTTGAAATGAATTTGATCCAAGGGCTTCATATGATTGAAATATATCGAATAGATATTCAAGGAGCCAAAAATATTTAGTCATTAAGCACAATAAATGATTTGAAAGGTGTTCGTACACCACACATTGCATAAGAGACTATGATGGTTTTACCCTTTGATTTAAATTGAGTTTTATGTAAGGGCTTCATATGATTTGAATATATCTAATACCTATTCAAAGAGTCAAAAATATTTGTTAATTAAGCACAATAAATGATTTGAAAGGTGTTCATACACCTCAAATAGCATAAGAGACCATGGCGGTTTTACCCTGTGATTTGAATTGAGTTTGATCTAAGGGTTTCATATGCTTTAAATATATATAATACCTATTGAAGGAATTAAAAATATTTGTTTATTAAGCACAAAAAATGATTTGAAAGGTGTTCTTTCACCACAAATCCCCTAAGAGACTATGACGGTTTTACCTTTTGATTTGAGTTGAATTTGATCCAAGGGCTTCATATGATTGAAATATATCAAATACATATTCAAGGAGTCAAAAATATTTGGTCATTAAGAACCATTAATTATTTGAAAGGTGTTCGTACACCAGAAATTGCATAAGAGACTATGATGGTTTTACCCTTTGATTTGAATTGAGTTTGATGTAAGGGCTTCATATGCATTGAATATATCTAATACCTATTGAAAAAGTCAAAAATATTTGGTAATTAAGCACAACAAATGATTTGAAAGGTGTTCATACACCACAAATTGCATAAGAGACTATGAGGGTTTTACCCTTTGATTTGAATTGAGTTTGATCTACAGGCTTCATATCCATTAAATATATCTAATACCTATTGAAGTAATCAAAAATATTTGGTAATTATGCACAACAAATGATTTGAAAGGTGTTCATACACTACAAATCGCATAAGAGACTATGACGATTTTACCCTTTAATTTGAATTGAATTTGATATAAGGGCTTCATATCCTCTAAATATATCTAATACCTATTCAAGGATTCAAAAATATTTGTAATTAAGAACAACTAATGATTAAGAAGGTGTTCGTACATCCCAAATCGCATTGGGGAGTTTGACGGTTTTACCCTTTGATTTGAATTGAGTTTGATCTAAGGGCTTCATATCTTTTAACTATATCTAATACCTATCCAAAGAGTCAAATATATTTGGTAATTAAGCACAACAAATGATTTGAAAGGTGTTCATACACCACAAATCGCATAGGAGACTATGACGGTTTTATCCTTTGACTTTAATTGAGTTTGATCT
Organism: Patellifolia procumbens; assembly: GCA_947645195.1. Lineage (NCBI taxonomy): Eukaryota > Viridiplantae > Streptophyta > Magnoliopsida > Caryophyllales > Amaranthaceae > Patellifolia > Patellifolia procumbens. Next base: position 7,543,673 of record CANSGD010000016.1, read on the forward strand.
AAAGGCTTCATATCCATTAAATATATCTAATACCTATTTAATGAATCAAAAATATTTGGTTATTAAGCCCAACAAATAATTTGAAAGGTGTTCCTACACCATACATCGCATAAGAGACAATGACTGTTTTACCCTTTGATTTGAATTGAGTTTGATATAAGGGCTTCATATCCTTTAAATATATCTAATACCTATTCAAGGAGTCAAAAATAATTGGTAAATAAGAACAACTAATGAATTAGAAGGTGTTCGTACACCCCAAATCGCATAGGAGAGTATGACGGTTTTACCCTTTGATTTGAATTGAGTTTGATGTAAGGGCTTCATATTCTTTAAATATATCTAATACCTATTCAAAGTGTTAAAAATATTTGGTAATTAAGCACAACAAATGATTTGAAAGGTGTTCATACACCACAATTCGCATAAGAGACTATGACGGTTTTATCCTTTGATTTGAATTGAGTTTGATCTAAAGGCTTCATATCCATTAAATATATCTAATACCTATTGAAGGAGTCAAAAATATTTGGTAATTAAGCACAACAATTGATTTGAAAGGTGTTCCTACACCACAAATCGCAAAAGAGACTATGACGGTTTTACCCTTTGATTTGAATTGAGTTTGATATAAGGGCTTCATATCCTTTAAATATATCTAATACCTATTCAAGGAATCAAAAATATTTGTTAATATAGCACAACAAATGATTTGAAAGGTGTTCATACACCACAAATCGCATAAGAGACCATGACGATTTTACCCTGTGTGTTATATTCTGGCTATGCTCTAGGCAGAATAGGTTTGATTATGTTTAAAGAACGGATAGTTAATCTTTACTTAAGATAACTTAGATACAGATTCACCACTAAGTTAGAATAAGGTTCCTAAGAACACAACTTGATTGAAGCTTAAAATCAAGCTAGCATAGGCGCCTAGATTAATTATGAATTAATCAAAGCAAAATAAAACTCGAAAGTTTAAGGTATAAAACGTCTAATGTGTTTATTAATGACTTGTGCCCTTTAAATACATGTCCTTGACTCTCTAAAAGATAATTACTGAAAATAAAAATAATAATTAAACTAATTAAGCTAAAAACCAATCCTAACTAGGGTTGAGGCCGTCCCTTGCTTATCTTCCTCCATTTTGGACGCCCAAAGCTTATCTTTTCCTTTGTTGTTATCATTTTCCCTTCAAAGTAGGAAACCAAACCCAAAATGATAGAGTTAGGCGCCTAAGATAGAGTTTGGAGAGAAAATGATTCTGTTTCCTTGATTCTTTGTGCTTGGCCGCCCATTTTATGGTTAAGATAGAGGTTTTCCTATCTTTTCTCATGGCTGATCTTTATCTTGGATTCTAGGCGCCATTTTCCTTGATAGGCGCCATTTTCCTTTCTCCTCCAGTATTCACTCGTCCATACTTCATGAAACAACCCAAGTTGACTTTCTAATTACTAAAAATGAAAATACAACTCAACTAAGACTTTCCTACTTAATCTAATATAACATTAAATTAACTAAGAGTACATATTATTAATTAGACTCCCTATTAAAGAAATAAAAGATAGTTCACTTAGTCAATAATTAATTAACTAAGCTAAGGACACTTTGAAAGGACTTAAAGGACTCAATAGTCTTTAGGGAATTCAGCACATCCCTAAGCACACAAGAAACCATGTTCTTGGTCTTGGAATCAATGGAATCAATGGAGCTAGATGGACCTCCATCACTGTGATTTGAATTGAGTTTGATCTAAGGGATTCATATGCTTTAAATATATCTAATACCTATTTAAGGATTTAAAAATATTTGGTTATTAAGCACAAAAAATGATTTGAAAGGTGTTCTTGCACCACAAATCCCCTAAGAGACTATGACGGTTATACCTTTTGATTTGAAATGAATTTGATCCAAGGGCTTCATATGATTGAAATATATCGAATAGATATTCAAGGAGCCAAAAATATTTAGTCATTAAGCACAATAAATGATTTGAAAGGTGTTCATACACCACACATTGCATAAGAGACTATGATGGTTTTACCCTTTGATTTGAATTGAGTTTGATGTAAGGGCTTCATATGATTTGAATATATCTAATACCTATTCAAAGAGTCAAAAATATTTGTTAATTAAGCACAATAAATGATTTGAAAGGTGTTCATACACCTCAAATAGCATAAGAGACCATGGCGGTTTTACCCTGTGATTTGAATTGAGTTTGATCTAAGGGCTTCATATGCTTTAAATATATATAATACCTATTGAAGGAATTAAAAATATTTGTTTATTAAGCACAAAAAATGATTTGAAAGGTGTTCTTTCACCACAAATCCCCTAAGAGACTATGACGGTTTTACCTTTTGATTTGAGTTAAATTTGATCCAAGGGCTTCATATGATTGAAATATATCAAATACATATTCAAGGAGTCAAAAATATTTGGTCATTAAGAACCATTAATTATTTGAAAGGTGTTCGTACACCAGAAATTGCATAAGAGACTATGATGGTTTTACCCTTTGATTTGAATTGAGTTTGATGTAAGGGCTTCATATGCATTGAATATATCTAATACCTATTGAAAAAGTCAAAAATATTTGGTAATTAAGCACAACAAATGATTTGAAAGGTGTTCATACACCACAAATTGCATAAGAGACTATGAGGGTTTTACCCTTTGATTTGAATTGAGTTTGATCTACAGGCTTCATATCCATTAAATATATCTAATACCTATTGAAGTAATCAAAAATATTTGGTAATTATGCACAACAAATGATTTGAAAGGTGTTCATACACTACAAATCGCATAAGAGACTATGACGATTTTACCCTTTAATTTGAATTGAATTTGATATAAGGGCTTCATATCCTTTAAATATATCTAATACCTATTCAAGGATTCAAAAATATTTTGTAATTAAGAACAACTAATGATTAAGAAGGTGTTCGTACATCCCAAATCGCATTGGGGAGTTTGACGGTTTTACCCTTTGATTTGAATTGAGTTTGATCTAAGGGCTTCATATCTTTTAACTATATCTAATACCTATCCAAAGAGTCAAATATATTTGGTAATTAAGCACAACAAATGATTTGAAAGGTGTTCATACACCACAAATCGCATAGGAGACTATGACGGTTTTATCCTTTGACTTTAATTGACTTTGATCTAAAGGCTTCATATCCATTAAATATATCTAATACCTATTTAAGGAATCAAAAATATTTGGTTATTAAGCCCAACAAATAATTTGAAAGGTGTTCCTACACCATAAATTGAATAAGAGACTATGCGGGTTTTACCGATTGATTTGAATTGAGTTTGATCTAAAGGCTTCATATCCATTAAATATATCTAATACCTATTGAAGGAATCAAAAATATTTGGTAATTAAGCACAACAAATGATTTGAAAGGTGTTCCTACACCACAAATCGCATAAGAGACTATGACTGTTTTACCCTTTGATTTGAATTGAGTTTGATATAAGGGCTTCATATCCTTTAAATATATCTAATACCTATTCAAGGAGTCAAAAATAATTGGTAATTAAGAACAACTAATGAATTAGAAGGTGTTCGTACGCCCCAAATCGCATAGGAGAGTATGACGGTTTTACCCTTTGATTTGAATTGAGTTTGATGTAAGGGCTTCATATTCTTTAAATATATCTAATACCTATTCAAAGAGTCAAAAATATTTGGTAATTAAGCACAACAAATGATTTGAAAGGTGTTCATACACCACAATTCGCATAAGAGACTATGACGGTTTTACCCTTTGATTTGAATTGAGTTTGATCTAAAGGCTTCATATCCATTAAATATATCTAATACCTATTGTAGGAGTCAAAAATATTTGGTAATTAAGCACAACAATTGATTTGAAAGGTGTTCCTACACCACAAATCGCAAAAGAGACTATGACGGTTTTACCCTTTGATTTGAATTGAGTTTGATATAAGGGCTTCATATCCTTTAAATATATCTAATACCTATTCAAGGAATCAAAAATATTTGTTAATATAGCACAACAAATGATTTGAAAGGTGTTCATACACCACAAATCGCATAAGAGACCATGACGATTTTACCCTGTGTGTTATATTCTGGCTATGCTCTAGGCAGAATAGGTTTGATTATGTTTAAAGAACGGATAGTTAAGCTTTACTTAAGATAACTTAGATACAAATTCACCACTAAGTTAGAATAAGGTTCCTAAGAACACCACTTGATTGAAGCTTAAAATCAAGCTAGCATAGGCGCCTAGATTAATTATGAATTAATCAAAGCAAAATAAAACTCGAAAGTTTAAGGTATAAAACGTCTAATGTGTTTATTAATGACTTGTGCCCTTTAAATACATGTCCTTGACTCTCTAAAAGATATTTACTGAAAATAAAAATAATAATTAAACTAATTAAGCTAAAAACCTATCCTAACTAGGGTTGAGGCCGTCCCTTGCTTATCTTCCTCCATTTTGGACGCCCAAAGCTTATCTTTTCCTTTGTTGTTATCATTTTCCCTTCAAAGTAGGAAACCAAACCCAAAATGATAGAGTTAGGCGCCTAAGATAGAGTTTGGAGAGAAAATGATTCTGTTTCCTTGATTCTTTGTGCTTGGCCGCCCATTTTATGGTTAAGATAGAGGTTTTCCTATCTTTTCTCATGGCTGATCTTTATCTTGGATTCTAGGCGCCATTTTCCTTGATAGGCGCCATTTTCCTTGCTCCTCCAGTATTCACTCGTCCATACTTCATGAAACAACCCAAGTTGACTTTCTAATTACTAAAAATGAAAATACAACTCAACTAAGACTTTCCTACTTAATCTAATATAACATTAAATTAACTAAGAGTACATATTATTAATTAGACTCCCTATTAAAGAAATAAAAGATAGTTCACTTAGTCAATAATTAATTAACTAAGCTAAGGACACTTTGAAAGGACTTAAAGGACTCAATAGTCTTTAGGGAATTCAGCACATCCCGAAGCACACAAGAAACCATGTTCTTGGTCTTGGAATCAATGGAATCAATGGAGCTAGATGGACCTCCATCACTGTGATTTGAATTGAGTTTGATCTAAGGGATTCATATGCTTTAAATATATCTAATACCTATTTAAGGATTTAAAAATATTTGGTTATTAAGCACAAAAAATGATTTGAAAGGTGTTCTTGCACCAAAAATCCCCTAAGAGACTATGACGGTTATACCTTTTGATTTGAAATGAATTTGATCCAAGGGCTTCATATGATTGAAATATATCGAATATATATTCAAGGAGCCAAAAATATTTGGTCATTAAGCACAATAAATGATTTGAAAGGTGTTCGTACACCATAAATTGCATAAGAGACTATGATGGTTTTACCCTTTGAATTGAATTGAGTTTGATGTAAGGGCTTCATATGATTTGAATATATCTAATACCTATTCAAAGAGTCAAAAATATTTGGTAATGAAGCACAACAAATGATTTGAAAGGTGTTCATACACCACAAATTGCATAAGAGACTATGACTGTTTAACCCTTTGATTTGAATTGAGTTTGATCTAAAGGCTTCATATCCTTTAAATATATCTAATACCTATTGAAGGAATCAAAAAATATTTGGTAATTAAGCACAACAAATGATTTGAAAGGTGTACCTACACCACAAATCGCATAAGAGACTATGACGGTTTTACCCTTTGATTTGAATTGAGTTTGATATAAGGGATTCATATCCTTTAAATATATATAATACCTATTTAAGGAGTCAAAAATATTTGGTAATTAAGAACAACTAATGATTAAGAAGGTGTTCGTACATCCCAATTCGCATAGGAGAGTATGACGGTTTTACCCTTTGATTTGAATTGAGTTTGATCTAAGGGATTCATACCCTTTAAATATATATAATACCTATTCAAGGAGTCAAAAATATTTGGTAATTAAGCACTACAAATGATTTGAAAGGTGTTCATACACCACAAATCGCATAAGACACTATGACCGTTTTATCCTTTGATTTGAATTGAGTTTGATCTAAAGACTTCATATCCATTAAATATATCTAATACCTATTTATGGAGTCAAAAATACTTGGTAATTAAGCACAACAAATAATTTGAAAGGTGTTCCTACACCACAAATTCCATAAGAGACTATGAGGGTTTTACCCTTTGATTTGAATTGAGTTTGATCTAAAGGCTTCATATCCATTAAATATATCTAATACCTATTGAAGGAATAAAAAATCTTTGGTAATTAAGCACAACAAATGATTTGAAAGGTGTTCCTACACCACAAATTCCATAAGAGACTATGAGGGTTTTACCCTTTGATTTGAATTGAGTTTGATCTAAAGGCTTCATATCCATTAAATATATCTAATACCTATTGAAGTAATAAAAAATCTTTGGTAATTAAGCACAACAAATGATTTGAAAGGTGTTCCTACGCCACAAATCGCATAAGAGACTATGACGGTTTTACCCTTTGATTTGAATTGAGTTTGATATAATGGCTTCATATCCTTTAAATATATCTAATACCTATTCAAGGAGTCAAAAATATTTGGTAATTATGAACAACTAATGAATTAGAAGGTGTTCGTACACCCCAAATCGCATAGGAAAGTTTGACGGTTTTACCCTTTGATTTGAATTGAATTTGATGTAAGGGCTTCATTTTCTTTGAATATATCTAATACCTATTCAAAGAGTCAAATTTTTTTGGTAATTAAGCTCCACAAATGATTTGAAAGGTGTTCATACACATAATTCGCATAAGAGACTTTGACGGTTTTACCCTTTGATTTGAATTGAGTTTAATCTACAGGCTTCATATCCATTAAATATATCTAATACCTATTGAAGGAGTCAAAAATATTTGGTAATTAAGCACAACAAATGATTTGAAAGGTGTTCCTACACCACAAATCGCATAAGAGACTATGACGGTTTTACCCTTTGATTTGAATTGAGTTTGATATAAGGGCTTCATATCCTTTAACTATATCTAATACCTATACAAGGAGTTAAAAATATTTGGTAATTAAGCACAAAAAATGATTTGAAAGGTGTTCATACACCACAAATCGCATAAGACACTATGACTGTTTTACACTTTCATTTGAATTGAGTTTGATATAAGGGCTTCATATCCTTTAAATATATCTAATACCTATTTAAGGAGTCAAAAATATTTGGTAATTAAGCACAACAAATGATTTGAAAGTTGTTCATACACCACAAATCGCATAAGAGACTATGAGGGTTTTACCCTTTGATTTGAATTGAGTTTGATCTAAAGGCTTCATATCCATTAAATATGTCTAATACCTATTGAAGGAATCAATAAAATTTGGTAATTAAGCACAACAAATGAATGGAAAGGTATTCCTACACCACAAATCGCATAAGAGACTATGACTGTTTTACCCTTTCATTTGTATTGAGTTTGATATAACGGTATCATATCCTTTAAATATATCTAATACCTATTTAAGGAGTCAAAAATACTTGGTAATTAAGTGCAACAAATAATTTGAAAGGTGTTCCTACACCACAAATCGCATAAGTGACTATGAGGGTTTTACCCTTTGATTTTAATTGAGTTTGATCTAAAGGCTTCATATCTATTAAATATATCTAATACCTATTGAAGGAATCAAAAATATTTGGTAATTAAGCACCACAAATGATTTGAAAAGGTGTTCCTACACCACAAATCGCATAAGAGACTATGACGGTTTTACCCTTTGATTTGAATTGAGTTTGATATAAGGGCTTCATATCCTTTAAATATATCAAATACCTATTCAAGGAGTCAAAAATATTTGGTAATTAAGAACAACTAATGAATTAGAAGGTGTTCGTACACCCCAAATCGCATAGGAGAGTATGACGGTTTTACCCTTTGATTTGAATTGAGTTTGATGTAAGGGCTTCATATGCTTTGTATATATCTAATACCTATTCAAAGAGTCAAAATTTTTTGGTAATTAAGCTCAACAAATGATTTGAAAGGTGTTCATACACCATAATTCGCATAAGAGACTTTGACGGTTTTACCCTTTGATTTGAATTGAGTTTGATTTAAAGGCTTCATATCCATTAAATATATCTAATACCTATTGAAGGAATCAAAAAATATTTGGTAATTAAGCACCACAAATGATTTGAAAGGTGTTCCTACACCACAAATCGCATAAGAGACTATGACGATTTTACCCTTTGATTTAAATTGAGTTTGATATAAGGGCTTCATATCCTTTAAATATATCTAATACCTATTCAAGGAGTCAAAACAATTTGGTAATTAAGAACAAAAAATGATTTAGAAGGTGTTCGTACATCCCAATTCGCATAGGAGAGTATGATAGTTTTACCCTTTGATTTGAATTGAGCTTGATCTAAAGGCTTCATATCCTTTAAATATATATAATACCTATTCAAGGAGTCAAAAATATTTGGTAATTAAGCACAACAAATGATTTGAAAGTTTTTCATACACCACAAATCGCATAAGAGACTATGAGGGTTTTACCCTTTGATTTGAATTGAGTTTGATCTAAAGGCTTCATATCCATTAAATATGTCTAATACCTATTGAAGGAATCAAAAATATTTGGTAATTAAGCACAACAAATGATTGGAAAGGTATTCCTACACCATAAATCGCATAAGAGACTATGACTGTTTTACCCTTTCATTTGAATTGAGTTTGATATAAGGGTATCATATCCTTTAAATATATCTAATACCTATTTAACGAGTCAAAAATACTTGGTAATTAAGCACAACAAATAATTTGAAAGGTGTTCCTTCACCACAAATCGCATAAGAGACTATGAGGGTTTTACCCTTTGATTTTAATTGAGTTTGATCTAAAGGCTTCATATCGATTAAATATATCTAATATATATTGATGGAATCAAAAATATTTGGTAATTAAGCACCACAAATGATTTGAAAAGGTGTTCCTACACCACAAATCGCATAAGAGACTATGACGGTTTTACCCTTTGATTTGAATTGAGTTTGATATAAGGGCTTTATATCCTTTAAATATATCAAATACCTATTCAAGGAGTCAAAAATATTTGGTAATTAAGAACAACTAATGAATTAGAAGGTGTTCGTACACCCCAAATCGCATAGGAGAGTATGACAGTTTTACCCTTTGATTTGAATGGAGTTTGATGTAAGGGCTTCATATGCTTTGAATATATCTAATACCTATTCAAAGTGTCAATTTTTTTTGGTAATTAAGATCAACAAATGATTTGAAAGGTGTTCATACACCATAATTCGCATAAGAGACTTTGACGGTTTTACCCTTTGATTTGAATTGAGTTTGATCTAAAGGCTTCATATCCATTAAATATATCTAATACCTATTGAAGGAGTCAAAAATACTTGGTAATTAAGCACAACAAATAATTTGAAAGGTGTTCCTACACCACAAATCGCATAAGAGACTATGAGGGTTTTACCCTTTGATTTGAATTGAGTTTGATCTAAAGGCTTCATATCCATTAAATATATCTAATACCTTTTGAAGGAATCAAAAATATTTGGTAATTAAGCACAACAAATGATTTGAAAGGTGTTCCTACACCACAAATCGCATAAGAGACTATGACGGTTTTACCCTTTGATTTGAATAGAGTTTGATGTAAGGGCTTCATATGCTTTGAATATATCTAATACCTATTCAAAGAGTCAAAAATATTTGGTAATTAAGCACAACAAATGATTTGAAAGGTGTTCATACACCATAATTCGCATAAGAGACTATGACGGTTTTACCCTTTGATTTGAATTGAGTTTCATCTAAAGGCTTCATATCCATTAAATATATCTAAGACCTATTGAAGGAATCAAAAAATATTTGGTAATTAAGCACAACAAATGATTTGAAAGGTGTTTCTACACCACAAATCGCATAAGAGACTATGACTGTTTTACCCTTCCATTTGAATTGAGTTTGATATAAGGGTATCATATCCTTTAAATATATCTAATACCTATTTAAGGAGTCAAAAATACTTGGTAATTAAGCACAACAAATAATTTGAACGGTGTTCCTACACCACAAATCGCATAAGAGACTATGAGGGTTTTACCCTTTGATTTGAATTGAGTTTGATCTAAAGGCTTCATATCCATTAAATATATCTAATACCTATTGAAGTAATCATAAATATTTGGTAATTAAGCACAACAAATGATTTTAAAGGTGTTCCTACACCACTAATCGCATAAGAGACTATGACGGTTTTACCCTTTGATTTGAATTGAGTTTGATATAAGGGCTTCATATCCTTTAAATATATCAAATACCTATTCAAGGAGTCAAAAATATTTGGTAATTAAGAACAACTAATGAATGAGAAGGTGTTCGTACACCCCAAATCGCATAGGAGAGTATGACAGTTTTACCCTTTGATTTGAATGGAGTTTGATGTAAGGGCTTCATATGCTTTGAATATATCTAATACCTATTCAAAGGGTCAAATTTTTTTGGTAATTAAGATCAACAAATGATTTGAAAGGTGTTCATACACCATAATTCGCATAAGAGACTTTGACGGTTTTACCCTTTGATTTGAATTGAGTTTGATCTAAAGGCTTCATATCCATTAAATATATCTAATACCTATTGAAGGAGTCAAAAATACTTGGTAATTAAGCACAACTAATAATTTGAAAGGTGTTCCTACACCACAAATCGCATAAGAGACTATGAGGGTTTTACCCTTTGATTTGAATTGAGTTTGATCTAAAGGCTTCATATCCATTAAATATATCTAATACCTTTTTAAGGAATCAAAAATATTTGGTAATTAAGCACAACAAATGTTTTGAAAGGTGTTCCTACACCACAAATCGCATAAGAGACTATGACGGTTTTACCCTTTGATTTGAATAGAGTTTGATGTAAGGGCTTCATATGCTTTGAATATATCTAATACCTATTCAAAGAGTCAAAAATATTTGGTAATTAAGCACAACAAATGATTTGAAAGGTGTTCATACACCATAATTCGCATAAGAGACTATGACGGTTTTACCCTTTGATTTGAATTGAGTTTCATCTAAAGGCTTCATATCCATTAAATATATCTAAGACCTATTGAAGGAATCAAAAATTTTTTGGTAATTAAGCACAACAAATGATTTGAAAGGTGTTTCTATACCACAAATCGCATAAGAGACTATGACTGTTTTACCCTTCCATTTGAATTGAGTTTGATATAAGGGTATCATATCCTTTAAATATATCTAATACCTATTTAAGGAGTCAAAAATACTTGGTAATTAAGCACAACAAATAATTTGAACGGTGTTCCTACACCACAAATCGCATAAGAGACTATGAGGGTTTTACCCTTTGATTTGAATTGAGTTTGATCTAAAGGCTTCATATCCATTAAATATATCTAATACCTATTGAAGTAATCATAAATATTTGGTAATTAAGCACAACAAATGATTTTAAAGGTGTACCTACACCACTAATCGCATAAGAGACTATGACGGTTTTACCCTTTGATTTGAATTGAGTTTGATATAAGGGCTTCATACCCTTTAAATATATCAAATACCTATTCAAGGAGTCAAAAATATTTGGTAATTAAGAACAACTAATGAATTAGAAGGTGTTCGTACACCCCAAATCGCATTGGAGAGTATGACAGTTTTACCCTTTGATTTGAATGGAGTTTGATGTAAGGGCTTCATATGCTTTGAATATATCTAATACCTATTCAAAGGGTCAATTTTTTTTGGTAATTAAGATCAACAAATGATTTGAAAGGTGTTCATACACCATAATTCGCATAAGAGACTTTGACGGTTTTACCCTTTGATTTGAATTGAGTTTGATCTAAAGGCTTCATATCCATTAAATATATCTAATACCTATTGAAAGAGTCAAAAATACTTGGTAATTAAGCACAACAAATAATTTGAAAGGTGTTCCTACACCACAAATCGCATAAGAGACTATGAGGGTTTTACCCTTTGATTTGAATTGAGTTTGATCTAAAGGCTTCATATCCATTAAATATATCTAATACCTTTTGAAGGAATCAAAAATATTTGGTAATTAAGCACAACAAATGATTTGAAAGGTGTTCCTACACCACAAATCGCATAAGAGACTATGACGGTTTTACCCTTTGATTTGAATAGAGTTTGATGTAAGGGCTTCATATGCTTTGAATATATCTAATACCTATTCAAAGAGTCAAAAATATTTGGTAATTAAGCACAACAAATGATTTGAAAGGTGTTCATACACCATAATTCGCATAAGAGACTATGACGGTTTTACCCTTTGATTTGAATTGAGTTTCATCTAAAGGCTTCATATCCATTAAATATATCTAAGACCTATTGAAGGAATCAAAAAATATTTGGTAATTAAGCACAACAAATGATTTGAAAGGTGTTTCTACACCACAAATCGCATAAGAGACTATGACTGTTTTACCCTTCCATTTGAATTGAGTTTGATATAAGGGTATCATATCCTTTAAATATATCTAATACCTATTTAAGGAGTCAAAAATACTTGGTAATTAAGCACAACAAATAATTTGAACGGTGTTCCTACACCACAAATCGCATAAGATACTATGAGGGTTTTACCCTTTGATTTGAATTGAGTTTGATCTAAAGGCTTCATATCCATTAAATATATCTAATACCTATTGAAGTAATCATAAATATTTGGTAATTAAGCACAACAAATGATTTTAAAGGTGTTCCTACACCACTAATCGCATAAGAGACTATGACGGTTTTACCCTTTGATTTGAATTGAGTTTGATATAAGGGCTTCATATCCTTTAAATATATCAAATACCTATTCAAGGAGTCAAAAATATTTGGTAATTAAGAACAACTAATGAATTAGAAGGTGTTCGTACACCCCAAATCGCATAGGAGAGTATGACAGTTTTACCCTTTGATTTGAATGGAGTTTGATGTAAGGGCTTCATATGCTTTGAATATATCTAATACCTATTCAAAGGGTCAAATTTTTTTGGTAATTAAGATCAACAAATGATTTGAAAGGTGTTCATACACCATAATTCGCATAAGAGACTTTGACGGTTTTACCCTTTGATTTGAATTGAGTTTGATCTAAAGGCTTCATATCCATTAAATATATCTAATACCTATTGAAGGAGTCAAAAATACTTGGTAATTAAGCACAACAAATAATTTGAAAGGTGTTCCTACACCACAAATCGCATAAGAGACTATGAGGGTTTTACCCTTTGATTTGAATTGAGTTTGATCTAAAGGCTTCATATCCATTAAATATATCTAATACCTTTTGAAGGAATCAAAAATATTTGGTAATTAAGCACAACAAATGATTTGAAAGGTGTTCCTACACCACAAATAGCATAAGAGACTATGACGGTTTTACCCTTTGATTTGAATAGAATTTGATGTAAGGGCTTCATATGCTTTGAATATATCTAATACCTGTTCAAAGAGTCAAAAATATTTGGTAATTAAGCACAACAAATGATTTGAAAGGTGTTCATACACCATAATTCGCATAAGAGACTATGACGGTTTTACCCTTTGATTTGAATTGAGTTTCATCTAAAGGCTTCATATCCATTAAATATATCTAAGACCTATTGAAGGAATCAAAAAATATTTTGTAATTAAGCACAACAAATGATTTGAAAGGTGTTTCTACACCACAAATCGCATAAGAGACTATGACTGTTTTACCCTTCCATTTGAATTGAGTTTGATATAAGGGTATCATATCCTTTAAATATATCTAATACCTATTTAAGGAGTCAAAAATACTTGGTAAATAAGCACAACAAATAATTTGAACGGTGTTCCTACACCACAAATCGCATAAGAGACTATGAGGGTTTTACCCTTTGATTTGAATTGAGTTTGATCTAAAGGCTTCATATCCATTAAATATATCTAATACCTATTGAAGTAATCATAAATATTTGGTAATTAAGCACAACAAATGATTTGAAAGGTGTTCCTACACCACTAATTGCATAAGAGACTATGACGATTTTACCCTTTGATTTAAATTGAGTTTGATATAAGGGCTTCATATCCTTTAAATATATCAAATACCTATTCAAGGATTCAAAAATATTTGGTAATTAAGAACAACTAATGAATTAGAAGGTGTTCGTACACCCCAAATCGCATAGGAGAGTATGACTGTTTTACCCTTTGATTTGAATTGAGTTTGATGTAAGGGCTTCATATGCTTTGTATATATCTAATACCAATTCAAAGAGTCAAATTTTTTTGGTAATTAAGCTCAACAAATGATTTGAAAGGTGTTCATACACCATAATTCGCATAAGAGACTTTGACGGTTTCACCCATTGATTTGAATTGAGTTTGATCTAAAGGATTCATATCCAATAAATATATCTAATACCTTTTGAAGGAATCAAAAATATTTGGTAATTAAGCACAACAAATGATTTGAAAGGTGTTCCTACACCACAAATCGCATAAGAGACTATGACGGTTTTACCCTTTGATTTGAATAGAGTTTGATGTAAGGGCTTCATATGCTTTGAATATATCTAATACCCATTCAAAGAGTCAAAAATATTTTGTAATTAAGCACAACAAATGATTTGAATGGTGTTCATACACCATAATTTGCATAAGAGAGTATGACGGTTTTACCCTTTGATTTGAATTGAGTTTCATCTAAAGGCTTCATATCCATTAAATATATCTAAGACCTATTGAAGGAATCAAAAAATATTTGGTAATTAAGCACAACAAATGACTTGAAAGGTGTTTCTACACCACAAATCGCATAAGAGACTATGACTGTTTTACCCTTCCATTTGAATTGAGTTTGATATAAGGGTATCATATCCTTTAAATATATCTAATACCTATTTAAGGAGTCAAAAATACTTGGTAATTAAGGACAACAAATAATTTGAACGGTGTTCCTACACCACAAATCGCATAAGAGAGTATGAGGGTTTTACCCTTTGATTTGAATTGAGTTTGATCTACAGGCTTCATATCCATTAAATATATCTAATACCTATTGAAGTAATCAAAAATATTTGGTAATTAAGCACAACAAATGATTTGAAAGGTGTTCCTGCACCACAAATCGCATAAGAGACTATGACGGTTTTACCTTTGATTTGAATTGAGTTTGATATAAGGGCTTCATATCCTTTAAATATATCAAATACCTATTCAAGGAGTCAAAAATATTTGGTAATTAAGAACAACTAATGAATTAGAAGGTGTTCGTACACCCCAAATCGCATAGGAGAGTATGACAGTTTTACCCTTTGATTTGAATGGAGTTTGATGTAAGGGCTTCATATGCTTTGAATATATCTAATACCTATTCAAAGGGTCAAATTTTTTTGGTAATTAAGCTCAACAAATGATTTGAAAGGTGTTCATACACCATAATTCGCATAAGAGACTTTGACGGTTTTTACCCTTTGATTTGAATTGAGTTTGATCTAAAGGCTTCATATCCATTAAATATATCTAATACCTATTGAAGGGGTCAAAAATATTTGGTAATTAAGCATAACAAATGATTTGAAAGGTGTTCCTACACCACAAATCGCATAAGAGACTATGACGGTTTTACCTTTTGATTTAAATTGAGTTTGATATAAGGGCTTCATATCCTTTAAATATATCTAATACCTATTCAAGGAGTCAAAAATATTTGGTAATTAAGAACAACTAATGAATTAGAAGGTGTTCGTACACCACAAATCTCATAAGAGTATGACGGTTTTACCCTTTGATTTGAATAGAGTTTGATGTAAGGGCTTCATATGCTTTGAATATATCTAATACCTATTCAAGGAGTCAAAACTATTTGGTAATTAAACACAACAAATGATATGAAAGGTGTTCGTACACCATAATTCGCATAAGAGACTATGACGGTTTTACCCTTTGATTTGAATTGAGTTTCATCTAAAGGCTTCATATCCATTAAATATATCTAATACCTATTGAAGGAGTCAAAAATATTTGGTAATTAAGCATAACAAATGATTTGAAAGGTGTTCCTACACCACAAATCGCATAAGAGACTATGACGGTTTTACCTTTTGATTTGAATTGAGTTTGATATAAGGGCTTCATATCCTTAAATATATCTAATACCTATTCAAGGAGTCAAAAATATTTGGTAATTAAGAACAACTAATGAATTAGAAGGTGTTCGTACACCACAAATCGCATAAGAGTATGACGGTTTTACCCTTTGATTTGATTAGAGTTTGATGTAAGGGCTTCATATGCTTTGAATATATCTAATACCTATTCAAAGAGTCAAAAATATTTGGTAATTAAGCACAACAAATGATTTGAAAGGTGTTCATACACCATAATATGCATAAGAGATTATGACGGTTTTACCCTTTGATTTGAATTGAGTTTCATCTAAAGGCTTCATATCCATTAAATATATCTAATACCTATTGAAGGAATCAAAAAATATTTGGTAATTAAGCACAACAAATGATTTGAATGGTGTTCCTACACCACAAATCGCATATGAGACTATGACTGTTTTACCCTTTCATTTGAATTGAGTTTGATATAAGGGTATCATATCCTTTAAATATATCTAATACCTATTTAAGGAGTCAAAAATACTTGGTAATTAAGCACAACAAATAATTTGAATGGTGTTCCTACACCACAAATCGCATAAGAGACTATGAGGGTTTTACCCTTTGATTTGAATTGAGTTTGATCTACAGGCTTCATATCCATTAAATATATCTAATACCTATTGAAGTAATCAAAAATATTTGGTAATTAAGCACAACAAATGATTTGAAAGGTGTTCCTACACCACAAATCGCATAACAGACTATGACGGTTTTACCCTTTGATTTGAATTGAGTTTGATATAAGGGCTTCATATCCTTTAAATATATCTAATACCTATTCACGGAGTCAAAAATATTTTGTAATTAAGAACAACTAATGAATTAGAAGGTGTTCGTACACCCTAAATCGCATTGGAGAGTATGACGGTTTTACCCTTTGATTTGAATTGAGTTTTATGTAAGGGCTTCATATGCTTTGTATATATCTAATACCAATTCAAAGAGTCAAATTTTTTGGTAATTAAGCTCAACAAATGATTTGAAAGGTGTTCATACACCATAATTCGCATAAGAGACTTTGACGGTTTCACCCATTGATTTGAATTGAGTTTGATCTAAAGGCTTCATATCTATTAAATATATCTAATACCTATTGAATGAATCAAAAATATTTGGTAATTAAGCACCACAAATGATTTGAAAAGGTGTTCCTACACCACAAATCGCATATGAGACTATGACGGTTTTACTCTTTGATTTGAATTGAGTTTGATATAAGGGCTTCAAATCCTTTAAATATATCAAATACCTATTCAAGGAGTCAAAAACATTTGGTAATTAAGAACAACTAATGAATTAGAAGGTGTTTGTACACCCCAAATCGCATAGGAGAGTATGACAGTTTTACCCTTTGATTTGAATGGAGTTTGATGTAAGGGCTTCATATGCTTTGAATATATCTAATACCTATTCAAAGGGTCAAATTTTTTTGGTAATTAAGCTCAACAAATGATTTGAAAGGTGTCCATACACCATAATTCGCATATGAGAGTTTGACGGTTTTTACCCTTTGATTTGAATTGAGTTTGATCTAAAGGCTTCATATCCATTAAATATATCTAATACCTATTGAAGGAGTCAAAAATATTTGGTAATTAAGCATAACAAATGATTTGAAAGGTGTTCCTAAACCACAAATCGCATAAGAGACTATTACGGTTTTACCTTTTGATTTAAATTGAGTTTGATATAAGGGCTTCATATCCTTTAAATATATCTAATACCTATTCAAGGAGTCAAAAATATTTGGTAATTAAGAACAACTAATGAATTAGAAGGTGTTGGTACACCACAAATCGCATAAGAGTATGACGATTTTACCCTTTGATTTGAATAGAGTTTGATGTAAGGGCTTCATATGCTTTGAATATATCTAATACCTATTCAAAGAGTCGAAACTATTTGGTAATTAAGCACAACAAATGATTTGAAAGGTGTTCATACACCATAATTCGCATAAGAGACTATGACGGTTTTACCCTTTTATTTGAATTGAGTTTCATCTAAAGGCTTCATATCCATTAAATATATCTAATAACTATTGAAGGGGTCAAAAATATTTGGTAATTAAGCATAACAAATGATTTGAAAGGTGTTCCTACACCACAAATCGCATAAGAGACTATGACGGTTTTACCTTTTGATTTGAATTGAGTTTGATATAAGGGCTTCATATCCTTTAAATATATCTAATACCTATTCAAGGAGTCAAAAATATTTGGTAATTAAGAACAACTAATGAATTAGAAGGTGTTCGTACACCACAAATCGCATAAGAGTATGATGGTTTTACCCTTTGATTTGAATAGAGTTTGATGTAAGGGCTTCATATGCTTTGAATATATCTAATACCTATTCAAAGAGTCAAAAATATTTGGTAATTAAGCACAACAAATGATTTGAAAGGTGTTCATACACCATAATTCGCATAAGAGACTATGACGGTTTTACCCTTTGATTTGAATTGAGTTTCATCTAAAGGCTTCATATCCATTAAATATATCTAATACCTATTGAAGGAATCAAAAAATATTTGGTAATTAAGCACAACAAATGATTTGAAAGGTGTTCCTACACCACAAATCGCATAAGAGACTATGACTGTTTTACCCTTTCATTTGAATTGAGTTTGATATATGGGTATCATATCCTTTAAATATATCTAATACCTATTTAAGGAGTCAAAAATACTTGGTAATTAAGCACAACAAATAATTTGAAAGGTGTTCCTTCACCACAAATCGCATAAGAGACTATGAGGGTTTTACCCTTTGATTTTAATTGAGTTTGATCTAAAGGCTTCATATCTATTAAATATATCTAATATATATTGATGGAATCAAAAATATTTGGTAATTAAGCACCACAAATGATTTGAAAAGGTGTTCCTACACCACAAATCGCATAAGAGACTATGACGGTTTTACCCTTTGATTTGAATTGAGTTTGATATAAGGGCTTCATATCCTTTAAATATATCAAATACCTATTCAAGGAGTCAAAAATATTTGGTAATTAAGAACCACTAATGAATTAGAAGGTGTTCGTACACCCCAAATCGCATAGGAGAGTATGACAGTTTTACCCTTTGATTTGAATGGAGTTTGATGTAAGGGCTTCATATGCTTTGAATATATCTAATACCTATTCAAAGGGTCAATTTTTTTTGGCAATTAAGATCAACAAATGATTTGAAAGGTGTTCATACAACATAATTCGCATAATAGACTTTGACGGTTTTACCCTTTGATTTGAATTGAGTTTGATCTAAAGGCTTCATATCCATTAAATATATCTAATACCTATTGAAGGAGTCAAAAATACTTGGTAATTAAGCACAACAAATAATTTGAAAGGTGTTCCTACACCACAAATCGCATAAGAGACTATGAGGGTTTTACCCTTTGATTTGAATTGAGTTTGATCTAAAGGCTTCATATCCATTAAATATATCTAATACCTTTTGAAGGAATCAAAAATATTTGGTAATTGAGCACAACAAATGATTTGAAAGGTGTTCCTACACCACAAATCGCATAAGAGACTATAACGGTTTTACCCTTTGATTTGAATAGAGTTTGATGTAAGGGCTTCATATGCTTTGAATATATCTAATACCTATTCAAAGAGTCAAAAATATTTGGTAATTAAGCACAACAAATGATTTGAAAGGTGTTCATACACCATAATTCCCATAAGAGACTATGACGGTTTTACCCTTTGATTTGAATTGAGTTTCATCTAAAGGCTTCATATCCATTAAATATATCTAAGACCTATTGAAGGAATCAAAAAATATTTGGTAATTAAGCACAACAAATGATTTGAAAGGTGTTCCTACACCACAAATCGCATAACAGACTATGACGGTTTTACCCTTTGATTTGAATTGAGTTTGATATAAGGGCTTCATATCCTTTAAATATATCTAATACCTATTCACGGAGTCAAAAATATTTTGTAATTAAGAACAACTAATGAATTAGAAGGTGTTCGTACACCCTAAATCGCATTGGAGAGTATGACGGTTTTACCCTTTGATTTGAATTGAGTTTTATGTAAGGGCTTCATATGCTTTGTATATATCTAATACCAATTCAAAGAGTCAAATTTTTTTGGTAATTAAGCTCAACAAATGATTTGAAAGGTGTTCATACACCATAATTCGCATAAGAGACTTTGACGGTTTCACCCATTGATTTGAATTGAGTTTGATCTACAGGCTTCATATCCATTAAATATATCTAATACCTATTGAAGTAATCAAAAATATTTGGTAATTAAGCACAACAAATGATTTGAAAGGTGTTCCTACACCACAAATCGCATAACAGACTATGACGGTTTTACCCTTTGATTTGAATTGAGTTTGATATAAGGGCTTCATATCCTTTAAATATATCTAATACCTATTCACGGAGTCAAAAATATTTTGTAATTAAGAACAACTAATGAATTAGAAGGTGTTCGTACACCCTAAATCGCATTGGAGAGTATGACAGTTTTACCCTTTGATTTGAATTGAGTTTTATGTAAGGGCTTCATATGCTTTGTATATATCTAATACCAATTCAAAGAGTCAAATTTTTTTGGTAATTAAGCTCAACAAATGATTTGAAAGGTGTTCATACACCATAATTCGCATAAGAGACTTTGACGGTTTCACCCATTGATTTGAATTGAGTTTGATCTAAAGGCTTCATATCTATTAAATAAATCTAATACCTATTGAATGAATCAAAAATATTTGGTAATTAAGCACCACAAATGATTTGAAAAGGTGTTCCTACACCACAAATCGCATATGAGACTATGACGGTTTTACTCTTTGATTTGAATTGAGTTTGATATAAGGGCTTCAAATCCTTTAAATATATCAAATACCTATTCAAGGAGTCAAAAACATTTGGTAATTAAGAACAACTAATGAATTAGAAGGTGTTTGTACACCCCAAATCGCATAGGAGAGTATGACAGTTTTACCCTTTGATTTGAATGGAGTTTGATGTAAGGGCTTCATATGCTTTGAATATATCTAATACCTATTCAAAGGGTCAAATTTTTTGGTAATTAAGCTCAACAAATGATTTGAAAGGTGTCCATACACCATAATTCGCATATGAGAGTTTGACGGTTTTTACCCTTTGATTTGAATTGAGTTTGATCTAAAGGCTTCATATCCATTAAATATATCTAATACCTATTGAAGGAGTCAAAAATATTTGGTAATTAAGCATAACAAATGATTTGAAAGGTGTTCCTACACCACAAATCGCATAAGAGACTATTACGGTTTTACCTTTTGATTTAAATTGAGTTTGATATAAGGGCTTCATATCCTTTAAATATATCTAATACCTATTCAAGGAGTCAAAAATATTTGGTAATTAAGAACAACTAATGAATTAGAAGGTGTTGGTACACCACAAATCGCATAAGAGTATGACGATTTTACCCTTTGATTTGAATAGAGTTTGATGTAAGGGCTTCATATGCTTTGAATATATCTAATACCTATTCAAAGAGTCGAAACTATTTGGTAATTAAGCACAACAAATGATTTGAAAGGTGTTCATACACCATAATTCGCATAAGAGACTATGACGGTTTTACCCTTTTATTTGAATTGAGTTTCATCTAAAGGCTTCATATCCATTAAATATATCTAATAGCTATTGAAGGGGTCAAAAATATTTGGTAATTAAGCATAACAAATGATTTGAAAGGTGTTCCTACACCACAAATCGCATAAGAGACTATGACGGTTTTACCTTTTGATTTGAATTGAGTTTGATATAAGGGCTTCATATCCTTTAAATATATCTAATACCTATCCAAGGAGTCAAAAATATTTGGTAATTAAGAACAACTAATGAATTAGAAGGTGTTCGTACACCACAAATCGCATAAGAGTATGATGGTTTTACCCTTTGATTTGAATAGAGTTTGATGTAAGGGCTTCATATGCTTTGAATATATCTAATACCTATTCAAAGAGTCAAAAATATTTGGTAATTAAGCACAACAAATGATTTGAAAGGTGTTCATACACCATAATTCGCATAAGAGACTATGACGGTTTTACCCTTTGATTTGAATTGAGTTTCATCTAAAGGCTTCATATCCATTAAATATATCTAATACCTATTGAAGGAATCAAAAAATATTGGGTAATTAAGCACAACAAATGATTTGAAAGGTGTTCCTACACCACAAATCGCATAAGAGACTATGACTGTTTTACCCTTTCATTTGAATTGAGTTTGATATAAGGGTATCATATCCTTTAAATATATCTAATACCTATTTAAGGAGTCAAAAATACTTGGTAATTAAGCACAACAAATAATTTGAAAGGTGTTCCTTCACCACAAATCGCATAAGAGACTATGAGGGTTTTACCCTTTGATTTTAATTGAGTTTGATCGAAAGGCTTCATATCTATTAAATATATCTAATATATATTGATGGAATCAAAAATATTTGGTAATTAAGCACCACAAATGATTTGAAAAGGTGTTCCTACACCACAAATCGCATAAGAGACTATGACGGTTTTACCCTTTGATTTGAATTGAGTTTGATATAAGGGCTTCATATCCTTTAAATATATCAAATACCTATTCAAGGAGTCAAAAATATTTGGTAATTAAGAACCACTAATGAATTAGAAGGTGTTCGTACACCCCAAATCGCATAGGAGAGTATGACAGTTTTACCCTTTGATTTGAATGGAGTTTGATGTAAGGGCTTCATATGCTTTGAATATATCTAATACCTATTCAAAGGGTCAATTTTTTTTTGGCAATTAAGATCAACAAATGATTTGAAAGGTGTTCATACAACATAATTCGCATAATAGACTTTGACGGTTTTACCCTTTGATTTGAATTGAGTTTGATCTAAAGGCTTCATATCCATTAAATATATCTAATACCTATTGAAGGAGTCAAAAATACTTGGTAATTAAGCACAACAAATAATTTGAAAGGTGTTCCTACACCACAAATCGCATAAGAGACTATGAGGGTTTTACCCTTTGATTTGAATTGAGTTTGATCTAAAGGCTTCATATCCATTAAATATATCTAATACCTTTTGAAGGAATCAAAAATATTTGGTAATTAAGCACAACAAATGATTTGAAAGGTGTTCCTACACCACAAATCGCATAAGAGACTATAACGGTTTTACCCTTTGATTTGAATAGAGTTTGATGTAAGGGCTTCATATGCTTTGAATATATCTAATACCTATTCAAAGAGTCAAAAATATTTGGTAATTAAGCACAACAAATGATTTGAAAGGTGTTCATACACCATAATTCCCATAAGAGACTATGACGGTTTTACCCTTTGATTTGAATTGAGTTTCATCTAAAGGCTTCATATCCATTAAATATATCTAAGACCTATTGAAGGAATCAAAAAATATTTGGTAATTAAGCACAACAAATGATTTGAAAGGTGTTTCTACACCACAAATCGCATAAGAGACTATGACTGTTTTACCCTTCCATTTGAATTGAGTTTGATATAAGGGTATCATATCCTTTAAATATATCTAATACCTATTTAAGGAGTCAAAAATACTTGGTAATTAAGCACAACAAATAATTTGAATGGTGTTCCTACACCACAAATCAATAAGTGACTATGAGGGTTTTACCCTTTGATTTGAATTGAGTTTGATCTACAGGCTTCATATCCATTAAATATATCTAATACCTATTGAAGTAATCATAAATATTTGGTAATTAAGTACAACAAATGATTTGAAAGGTGTTCCTACACCACAAATCGCATAAGAGACTATGACGGTTTTAGCCTTTGATTTGAATTGAGTTTGATATAAGGGATTCATATCCTCTAAATATATCAAATACCTATTCAAGGAGTCAAAAATATTTGGTAATTAAGAACAACTAATGAATTAGAAGGTGTTCGTACACCCTAAATCGCATAGGAGAGTATGACGGTTTTACCCTTTGATTTGAATTGAGTTTGATGTAAGGGCTTCGTATGCTTTGTATATATCTAATACCTATTCAAAGAATCAAATTTTTGGTAATTAAGCTCAACAAATGATTTGAAAGGTGTTCATACACCACAATTCGCATAAGTGACTTTGACGGTTTTACCCTTTGATTTGAATTGAGTTTGCTCTAAAGGCTTCATATCCATTAAATATATCTAATACCTATTGAAGGATTCAAAAATACTTGGTAATTAAGCATAACAAATGATTTGAAAGGTGTTCCTACACCACAAATCGCATACGAGATTATGAGGGTTTTACCCTTTGATTTGAATTGAGTTTGATATAAGGGCTTAATATCCTTTAAATATATCTAATACCTATTCAAGGAGTCAAAAATATTTGGTAATTAAGAACAACTAATGAATTAGAAGGTGTTCGTACACCACAAATCGCATAAGAGTATGACGGTTTTACCCTTTGATTTGAATAGAGTTTGATGTAAGGGCTTCATATGCTTTGAATATATCTAATACCTATTCAAAGAGTCAAAAATATTTGGTAATTAAGCACAACAAATGATTTGAAAGGTGTTCATACACCATAATTCACATAAGAGACTATGACGATTTTACCCTTTGATTTGAATTGAGTTTCATCTAAAGGCTTCATATCCATTAAATATATCTAATACCTATTGAAGGAATCAAAAAATATTTGGTAATTAAGCACAACAAATGATTTGAAAGGTGTTCCTACACCACAAATCGCATAAGAGACTATGACTGTTTTACCCTTTCATTTGAATTGAGTTTGATATAAGGGTATCATATCCTTTAAATATATCTAATACCTATTTAAGGAGTCAAAAATACTTGGTAATTAAGCACAACAAATAATTTGAAAGGTGTTCCTACACCACAAATCGCATAAGAGACTATGAGGGTTTTACCCTTTGATTTGAATTGAGTTTGATCTACAGGCTTCATATCCATTAAATATATCTAATACCTATTGAAGTAATCAAAAATATTTGGTAATTAAGCACAACAAATGATTTGAAAGGTGTTCCTACACCACAAATCGCATAAGAGACTATGACGGTTTTACCCTTTGATTTGAATTGAGTTTGATATAAGGGCTTCATATCCTTTAAATATATCTAATACCTATTCAAGGAGTCAAAAATATTTGGTAATTAAGAACAACTAATGAATTAGAAGGTGTTCGTACACCCTAAATCGCATTGGAGAGTATGACGGTTTTACCCTTTGATTTGAATTGAGTTTGATGTAAGGGCTTCATATGCTTTGTATATATCTGTTACCTATTCAAAGAGTCAAATTTTTTTGGTAATTAAGCTCAACAAATGATTTGAAAGGTGTTCATACATTATAATTCGTATAAGAGACTTTGACGGTTTTACCCTTTGATTTGAATTGAGTTTGATCTAAAGGCTTCATATCCATTAAATATATCTAATACCTATTGAAGGAGTCAAAAATATTTGGTAATTAAGCATAACAAATGATTTGAAAGGTGTTCCTACACAACAAATCGCATACGAGATTATGACGGATTTACCTTTTGATTACAATTGAGTTTGATATAAGGGCTTCATATCCTTTAAATATATCTAATACCTATTCAAGGAGTAAAAAATATTTGGTAATTAAGAACAACTAATGAAATAGAAGGTGTTCGTACACCACAAATCGCATAAGAGTATGACGGTTTTACCCTTTGATATGAATTGAGTTTGATGTAAGGGCTTCATATGCTTTGAATATATCTAATACCTATTCAAAGAGTCAAAAATATTTGGTAATGAAGCACAACAAATGATTTGAAAAGTGTTCATACACCATAATTCACATAAGAGGCTATGACGGTTTTACCCTTTGATTTGAATTGAGTTTCATCTAAAGGCTTCATATCCATTAAATATATCTAATACCTATTGAAGGAATCAAAAAATATTTGGTAATTAAGCACAACAAATGATTTGAAAGGTGTTCCTACACCACAAATCGCATAAGAGACTATGACTGTTTTACCCTTTCATTTGAATTGAGTTTGATATAAGGGTATCATATCCTTTAAATATATCTAATACCTATTTAAGGAGTCAAAAATACTTGGTAATTAAGCACAACAAATAATTTGAAAGGTGTTCCTTCACCACAAATCGCATAAGAGACTATGAGGGTTTTACCCTTTGATTTTAATTGAGTTTGATCGAAAGGCTTCATATCTATTAAATATATCTAATATATATTGATGGAATCAAAAATATTTGGTAATTAAGCACCACAAATGATTTGAAAAGGTGTTCCTACACCACAAATCGCATAAGAGACTATGACGGTTTTACCCTTTGATTTGAATTGAGTTTGATATAAGGGCTTCATATCCTTTAAATATATCAAATACCTATTCAAGGAGTCAAAAATATTTGGTAATTAAGAACCACTAATGAATTAGAAGGTGTTCGTACACCCCAAATCGAATAGGAGAGTATGACAGTTTTACCCTTTGATTTGAATGGAGTTTGATGTAAGGGCTTCATATGCTTTGAATATATCTAATACCTATTCAAAGGGTCAATTTTTTTGGCAATTAAGATCAACAAATGATTTGAAAGGTGTTCATACAACATAATTCGCATAATAGACTTTGACGGTTTTACCCTTTGATTTGAATTGAGTTTGATCTAAAGGCTTCATATCCATTAAATATATCTAATACCTATTGAAGGAGTCAAAAATACTTGGTAATTAAGCACAACAAATAATTTGAAAGGTGTTCCTACACCACAAATCGCATAAGAGACTATGAGGGTTTTACCCTTTGATTTGAATTGAGTTTGATCTAAAGGCTTCATATCCATTAAATATATCTAATACCTTTTGAAGGAATCAAAAATATTTGGTAATTAAGCACAACAAATGATTTGAAAGGTGTTCCTACACCACAAATCGCATAAGAGACTATAACGGTTTTACCCTTTGATTTGAATAGAGTTTGATGTAAGGGCTTCATATGCTTTGAATATATCTAATACCTATTCAAAGAGTCAAAAATATTTGGTAATTAAGCACAACAAATGATTTGAAAGGTGTTCATACACCATAATTCCCATAAGAGACTATGACGGTTTTACCCTTTGATTTGAATTGAGTTTCATCTAAAGGCTTCATATCCATTAAATATATCTAAGACCTATTGAAGGAATCAAAAAATATTTGGTAATTAAGCACAACAAATGATTTGAAAGGTGTTTCTACACCACAAATCGCATAAGAGACTATGACTGTTTTACCCTTCCATTTGAATTGAGTTTGATATAAGGGTATCATATCCTTTAAATATATCTAATACCTATTTAAGGAGTCAAAAATACTTGGTAATTAAGCACAACAAATAATTTGAATGGTGTTCCTACACCACAAATCAATAAGTGACTATGAGGGTTTTACCCTTTGATTTGAATTGAGTTTGATCTACAGGCTTCATATCCATTAAATATATCTAATACCTATTGAAGTAATCATAAATATTTGGTAATTAAGTACAACAAATGATTTGAAAGGTGTTCCTACACCACAAATCGCATAAGAGACTATGACGGTTTTAGCCTTTGATTTGAATTGAGTTTGATATAAGGGATTCATATCCTCTAAATATATCAAATACCTATTCAAGGAGTCAAAAATATTTGGTAATTAAGAACAACTAATGAATTAGAAGGTGTTCGTACACCCTAAATCGCATTGGAGAGTATGACGGTTTTACCCTTTGATTTGAATTGAGTTTGATGTAAGGGCTTCGTATGCTTTGTATATATCTAATACCTATTCAAAGAATCAAATTTTTTGGTAATTAAGCTCAACAAATGATTTGAAAGGTGTTCATACACCATAATTCGCATAAGTGACTTTGACGGTTTTACCCTTTGATTTGAATTGAGTTTGCTCTAAAGGCTTCATATCCATTAAATATATCTAATACCTATTGAAGGATTCAAAAATACTTGGTAATTAAGCATAACAAATGATTTGAAAGGTGTTCCTACACCACAAATCGCATACGAGATTATGAGGGTTTTACCCTTTGATTTGAATTGAGTTTGATATAAGGGCTTAATATCCTTTAAATATATCTAATACCTATTCAAGGAGTCAAAAATATTTGGTAATTAAGAACAACTAATGAATTAGAAGGTGTTCGTACACCACAAATCGCATAAGAGTATGACGGTTTTACCCTTTGATTTGAATAGAGTTTGATGTAAGGGCTTCATATGCTTTGAATATATCTAATACCTATTCAAAGAGTCAAAAATATTTGGTAATTAAGCACAACAAATGATTTGAAAGGTGTTCATACACCATAATTCACATAAGAGACTATGACGATTTTACCCTTTGATTTGAATTGAGTTTCATCTAAAGGCTTCATATCCATTAAATATATCTAATACCTATTGAAGGAATCAAAAAATATTTGGTAATTAAGCACAACAAATGATTTGAAAGGTGTTCCTACACCACAAATCGCATAAGAGACTATGACTGTTTTACCCTTTCATTTGAATTGAGTTTGATATAAGGGTATCATATCCTTTAAATATATCTAATACCTATTTAAGGAGTCAAAAATACTTGGTAATTAAGCACAACAAATAATTTGAAAGGTGTTCCTACACCACAAATCGCATAAGAGACTATGAGGGTTTTACCCTTTGATTTGAATTGAGTTTGATCTACAGGCTTCATATCCATTAAATATATCTAATACCTATTGAAGTAATCAAAAATATTTGGTAATTAAGCACAACAAATGATTTGAAAGGTGTTCCTACACCACAAATCGCATAAGAGACTATGACGGTTTTACCCTTTGATTTGAATTGAGTTTGATATAAGGGCTTCATATCCTTTAAATATATCTAATACCTATTCAAGGAGTCAAAAATATTTGGTAATTAAGAACAACTAATGAATTAGAAGGTGTTCGTACACCCTAAATCGCATTGGAGAGTATGACGGTTTTACCCTTTGATTTGAATTGAGTTTGATGTAAGGGCTTCATATGCTTTGTATATATCTGTTACCTATTCAAAGAGTCAAAAATTTTTGGTAATTAAGCTCAACAAATGATTTGAAAGGTGTTCATACATTATAATTCGTATAAGAGACTTTGACGGTTTTACCCTTTGATTTGAATTGAGTTTGATCTAAAGGCTTCATATCCATTAAATATATCTAATACCTATTGAAGGAGTCAAAAATATTTGGTAATTAAGCATAACAAATGATTTGAAAGGTGTTCCTACACAACAAATCGCATACGAGATTATGACGGATTTACCTTTTGATTACAATTGAGTTTGATATAAGGGCTTCATATCCTTTAAATATATCTAATACCTATTCAAGGAGTAAAAAATATTTGGTAATTAAGAACAACTAATGAAATAGAAGGTGTTCGTACACCACAAATCGCATAAGAGTATGACGGTTTTACCCTTTGATATGAATTGAGTTTGATGTAAGGGCTTCATATGCTTTGAATATATCTAATACCTATTCAAAGAGTCAAAAATATTTGGTAATGAAGCACAACAAATGATTTGAAAAGTGTTCATACACCATAATTCACATAAGAGGCTATGACGGTTTTACCCTTTGATTTGAATTGAGTTTCATCTAAAGGCTTCATATCCATTAAATATATCTAATACCTATTGAAGGAATCAAAAAATATTTGGTAATTAAGCACAACAAATGATTTGAAAGGTGTACCTACACCACAAATCGCATAAGAGACTATGACGGTTTTACCGTTTGATTTGAATTGAGTTTGATATAAGGGATTCATATCCTTTAAATATATCTAATACCTATTCAAGGAGTCAAAAATATTTGGTAATTAAGAACAACTAATGATTTAGAAGGTGTTCGTACATCCCAAATCGCATAGGAGAGTATGACGGTTTTACCCTTTGATTTGAATTGAGTTTGATGTAAGGGCTTCATATGCTTTGTATATATCTAATACCTATTCAAAGATTCAAATTTTTTTGGTAATTAAGCTGAACAAATGATTTGAAAGGTGTTCATACACCATAATTCGCATAAGAGACTTTGACGGTTTCACCCTTTAATTTGAATTGAGTTTGATCTGAAGGCTTCATATCTATTAAATATATCTAATACCTATTGAATGAATCAAAAATATTTGGTAATTAAGCACCACAAATGATTTGAAAAGGTGTTCCTACACCACAAATCGCATAAGAGACTTTGACGGTTTTACCCTTTGATTTAAATTGAATTTGATATAAGGGCTTCATATCCTTTAAATATATCAAATACCTATTCAAGGAGTCAAAAATATTTGGTAATTAAGAACAACTAATGAATTAGAAGGTGTTCGTACACCCCAAATCGCATAGGAGAGTATGACAGTTTTACCCTTTGATTTGAATGGAGTTTGATGTAAGGGCTTCATATGCTTTGAATATATCTAATACCGATTCAAAAGGTCAAATGTTTTTGGTAATTAAGCTCAACAAATGATTTGAAAGGTGTTCATACACCATACTTCGCATAAGAGACTTTGACGGTTTTTACCCTTTGATTTGAATTGAGTTTGATCGAAATGCTTCATATCCATTAAATATATCTAATACCCATTGAAGGAGTCAAAAATATTTGGTAATTAAGCATAACAAATGATTTGAAAGGTGTTCCTACACCACAAATCGCATAAGAGACTATGAAGGTTTTACCTTTTGATTTAAATTGAGTTTGATATAAGGGCTTCATATCCTTTAAATATATCTAATACCTATTCAAGGAGTCAAAAATATTTGGTAATTAAGAACAACTAATGAATTAGATGGTGTTCGTACACCACAAATCGCATAAGAGTATGACGGTTTTACCCTTTGATTTGAATAGAGTTTGATGTAAGGGCTTCATATGCTTTGAATATATCTAATACCTATTCAAAGAGTCAAAAATATTTGGTAATGAAGCACAACAAATGATTTGAAAAGTGTTCATACACCATAATTCGCATAAGAGGCTATGACGGTTTTACCCTTTGATTTGAATTGAGTTTCATCTAAAGACTTCATATCCATTAAATATATCTAATACCTATTGAAGGAATCAAAAAATATTTCGTAATTAAGCACAACAAATGATTTGAAAGGTGTTCCTATACCACAAATCGCATAAGAGACTATGACTGTTTTACCCTTTCATTTGAATTGAGTTTGATATAAGGGTATCATATCCTTTAAATATATCTAATACCTATTTAAGGAGTCAAAAATACTTGGTAATTAAGCACAACAAATAATTTGAAAGGTGTTCCTACACCACCAATCGCATAAGAGACTATGAGGGTTTTACCCTTTGATTTGAATTGAGTTTGATCTGCAGGCTTCATATCCATTAAATATATCTAATACCTATTGAAGGAATCAAAAATATTTGGTAATTAAGCACAACAAATGATTTGAAAGGTGTTCCTACACCACAAATCGCATAAGAGACTATGACGGTTTTACCCTTTGATTTGAATAGAGTTTGATATAAGGGCTTCATATCCTTTAAATATATCTAATACCTATTCAAGGAGTCAAAAATATTTGGTAATTAAGAACAACTAATGAATTAGAAGCTGTTCGTACACCCCAAATCGCATAGGAGAGTATGACGGTTATACCCTTTTATCTGAATTGAGTTTGATGTAAGGGCTTGATTTGCTTTGTATATATCTAATACCTATTCAAAGAGTCAAAATTTTTTGGTAATTAAGCTCAACAAATGATTTGAAAGGTGTTCATACACCATAATTCGCATAAGAGACTTTGACGGTTTTACCCTTTGATTTGAATTGAGTTTGATCTAAAGGCTTCATATCCATTAAATCTATCTAATACCTATTGAAGGAGTCAAAAATATTTTGTAATTAAGCACAAAAAATGATTTGAAAGGTGTTCCTACACCACACATCGCATAAGAGACTATGAATGTTTTACCCTTTGATTTGAATTGAGTTTCATCTAAAGGCTTCATATCCATTAAATATATCTAATACCTATTGAAGGAATCAAAAAATATTTGGTAATTAAGCACAACAAATGATTTGAAAGGTGTTGCTACACCACAAATCGCATAAGAGACTATGACGGTTTTACCCTTTGATTTGAATTGAGTTTGATTTAAGGGCTTCATATCCTTTAAATATATCTAATACCTATTCAAGGAGTCAAAATATTAGGTAATTAAGAACAACTAATGAATTAGAAGGTGTTCGTCTGCCACAAATCGCATAAGAGTCTGAAGGTTTTACCCTTTGATTTGAATAGAGTTTGATGTAAGGGCTTCATATGCTTTGAATATATCTAATACCTATTCAAAGGGTCAAAAATATTTGGTAATTAAGCACAACAAATGATTTGAAAGGTGTTCATACACCATAATTCGCATAAGAGACTATGACTGTTTTACCCTTTGATTTCAATTGAGTTTCATCTAAAGGCTTCATATCCATTAAATATATCTTATATCTATTGAAGGAACAAAAAATTATTTGGTAATAAAGCACAACAAATGATTTGAAAGGTGTTCCTACACCACAAATCGCATAAGAGACTATGACGGTTTTACCCTTTGATTTGAATTGAGTTTGATATAAGGGCTTCATATCCTTTGAATATATCAAATACCTATTCAAGGAGTCAAAAATATTTGGTAATTAAGAACAACTAATGAATTAGAAGGTGTTCGTAAACCCCAAATCGCATAGGAGAGTATGACGGTTTACCCTTTTTATATGAACTGAGTTTGATGTAAGGGCTTCATATGCTTTGAATATATCTAATACCTATTCAAAGAGTCATAATTTTTAGGTAATTAAGCTCAACAAATGCTTTGAAAGGTGTTCATACACCATAATTCGCATAACAGACTTTGACGGTTTTACCCTTTGATTTGAATTGAGTTTGATCTAAAGGCTTCATATTCATTAAATATATCTAATACCTATTGAAGGAGTCAAAAATATTTGGTAATTAAGCACAACAAATAATTTGAAAGGTGTTCCTACACCACAAATGGCATAAGAGACTATGACGGTTTTACCCTTTGATTTGAATTGAGTTTGATATAAGGGCTTCATATCCTTTAACTATATCTAATACCTATACAAGGAGTCAAAAATATTTGGTAATTAAGCACATTAAATGATTTGAAAGGTGTTCATACACCATAATTCGCATAAGAGACTTTGACGGTTTTACCCTTTGATTTGAATTGAGTTTGATCTAAAGGCTTCATAGCCATTAAATATATCTAATACCTATTGAAGGAGTCAAAAATATTTGGTAATTAAACATAATAAATGATTTCAAAGGTGTTCCTACACCACAAATCCCATAAGAGACTATGACGGTTTTACCTTTTGATTTGAATTGAGTTTTATATAAGGGCTTCATATCCTTTAAATATATCTAATACCTATTCATGGAGTCAAAAATATTTGGCAATTAAGAACAACTAATGAATTAGAAGGTGTTCGTACACCACAAATCGCATAGGAGAGTATGACGGTTTTACCCTTTTTATATGAATTGAGTTTGATGTAAGGGCTTCATATGCTTTGAATATATGTAATACCTATTCAAGAGTCAAAAATATTTGGTAATGAAGCACAACAAATGATTTGAAAAGTGTTCATACACCATAATTCGCATAAGAGGCTATAACGGTTTTACCCTTTGATTGGAATTGAGTTTCATCTAAAGGCTTCATATCCATTAAATATATCTAATACCTATTGAAGGAATCAAAAAATATTTGGTAATTAAGCACAACAAATGATTTGAAAGGTGTTCTTACACCACAAATCGCATAAGAGACTATGACTGTTTTACCCTTTCATTTGAATTGAGTTTGATATAAGGGTATCATATCCTTTAAATATATCTAATACATATTTAAGGAGTCAAAAATACTTGGTAATTAAGCACAACAAATAATTTGAAAGGTGTTCCTACACCACAAATCGCATAAGAGACTATGAGGGTTTTACCCTTTGATTTGAATTGAGTTTGATCTGCAGGCTTCATATCCATTAAATATATCTAATACCTATTGAAGGAATAAAAAATATTTGGTAATTAAGCACAACAAATGATTTGAAAGGTGTTCCTACACCACAAATCGCATAAGAGACTATGACGGTTTTACCCTTTGATTTGAATTGA
Source organism: Patellifolia procumbens (assembly GCA_947645195.1). Classification (NCBI taxonomy): domain Eukaryota; kingdom Viridiplantae; phylum Streptophyta; class Magnoliopsida; order Caryophyllales; family Amaranthaceae; genus Patellifolia; species Patellifolia procumbens. Next base: position 7,578,144 of record CANSGD010000016.1, read on the forward strand.
GTTTGATATAAGGGCTTCATATCCTTTAAATATATCTAATACCTATTCAAGGAGTCAAAAATATTTGGTAATTAAGAACAACTAATGAATTAGAAGCTGTTCGTACACCCCAAATCGCATAGGAGAGTATGACGGTTATACCCTTTGATCTGAATTGAGTTTGATGTAAGGGCTTGATATGCTTTGTATATATCTAATACCTATTCAAAGAGTCAAAATTTTTTGGTAATTAAGCTCAACAAATGATTTGAAAGGTGTTCATACACCCATAATTCGCATAAGAGACTTTGACGGTTTTACTCTTTGATTTGAATTGAGTTTGATCTAAAGGCTTCATATCTATTAAATCTATCTAATACCTATTGAAGGAGTCAAAAATATTTGGTAATTAAGCACAAAAAATGATTTGAAAGGTGTTCCTACACCACACATCGCATAAGAGACTATGAATGTTTTACCCTTTGATTTGAATTGAGTTTCATCTAAAGGCTTCATATCCATTAAATATATCTAATACCTATTGAAGGAATCAAAAAATATTTGGTAATTAAGCACAACAAATGATTTGAAAGGTGTTCCTACACCACAAATCGCATAAGAGACTATGACGGTTTTACCCTTTGATTTGAATTGAGTTTGATATAAGGGCTTCATATCCTTTAAATATATCTAATACCTATTCAAGGAGTCAAAAATATTTGGTAATTAAGAACAACTAATGAATTAGAAGGTGTTCGTAAACCCCAAATCGCATAGGAGAGTATGACGGTTTTACCCTTTTTATATGAACTGAGTTTGATGTAAGGGCTTCATATGCTTTGAATATATCTAATACCTATTCAAAGAGTCAAAATTTTTTGGTAATTAAGCTCAACAAATGATTTGAAAGGTGTTCATACACCATAATTCGCATAAGAGACTTTGACGGTTTTACCCTTTGATTTGAATTGAGTTTGATCTAAAGGCTTCATATACATTAAATATATCTAATACCTATTGAAGGGTCAAAAATATTTGGGAATTAAGCACAACAAATGATTTGAAAGGTGTTCCAACACCACAAATCGCATAAGAGACTATGACGGTTTTACCCTTTGATTTGAATTGAGTTTGATTTAAGGGCTTCATATCCATTAACTATATCTAATACCTATACAAGGAGTCAAAAAATTTGGTAATTAAGCACAACAAATGATTTGAAAGGTGTTCATACATAATTCGCATAAGAGACTTTGACGGTTTTACCCTTTGATTTGAATTGAGTTTGATCTAAAGGCTTCATAGCCATTAAATATATCTAATACCTATTGAAGGAGTCAAAAATATTTGGTAATTAAGCATAAGAAATGATTTGAAAGGTGTTCCTACACCACAAATCGCATAAGAGACTATGACGGTTTTACCTTTTGATTTGAATTGAGTTTGTTATAAGGGCTTCATATCCTTTAAATATATCTAATACCTATTCAAGGAATCAAAAATATTTGGTAATTAAGAACAACTAATGAATTAGAAGGTGTTCGTACACCACAAATCGCATAAGAGTATGACGATTTTACCCTTTGATTTGAATAGAGTTTGATGTAAGGGCTTCATATGCTTTGAATATATCTAATACCTCTTCAAAGAGTAAAAAATATTTGGTAATTAAGCACAACGAATGATTTGAAAGGTGTTCATACACCATAATTCGCATAAGAGACTATGACGGTTTTACCCTTTGATTTGAATTGATTTTGATCTAAAGGCTTCATATCCATTAAATATATCTAATACCTATTGAAGGAATCAAAAGATATTTGGTAATTAAGCACAATAAATGATTTGAAAGGTGTTCCTACACCACAAATCGCGTAAGAGACTATAACTGTTTTACCCTTTTATTTGAATTGAGTTTGATATAAGGGTATCATATCCTTTAAATATATCTAATACCTATTTAAGGAGTCAAAAATACTTGGTAATTAAGCACAACAAATAATTTGAAAGGTGTTCCTACACCACAAATCGCATAAGAGACAATGAGGGTTTTACCCTTTGATTTGAATTGAGTTTGATCTACAGGCTTCATATCCATTAAATATATCTAATACCTATTGAAGGAATTAAAAATATTTTGTAATTAAGCACAACAAATGATTTGAAAGGTGTTCCTACCCACAAATCGCATAAGAGACTATGACGGTTTTACCCTTTGATTTGAATTGAGTTTAATATAAGGGCTTCATATCCTTTAAATATATCAAATACCTATTAAAGGAGTCAAAAATATTTGGTAATTAAGAACAACTAATGAATTAGAAAGTGTTCGTACACCCCAAATCGCATAGGAGAGTATGACAGTTTTACCCTTTGATTTGAATGGAGTTTGATGTAAGGGCTTCATATGCTTTGAATATATCTAATACCTATTCAAAGGGTCAAAATTTTTTGGTAATTAAGCTCAACTAATGATTTGAAAGGTGTTCATACACCATAATTCGCATAAGAGACTTTGACGATTTTACCCCTTTGATTTGAATTGAGTTTGATCTAAAGGCTTCATATCCATTAAATATATCTAATACCTATTGAAGGAGTCAAAAATATTTGGTAATTAAACATAACAAATGATTTGAAAGGTGTTCCTACACCACAAATCGCATAAGACACTATGACGGTTTTACCTTTTGATTTGAATTGAGTTTTATATAAGGGCTTCATATCCTTTAAATATATCTAATACCTATTCAAGGAGTCAAAAATATTTGGTAATTAAGAACAACTAATGAATTAGAAGGTGTTCGTACACCCACAAATCACCATAGGAGAGTATGACGGTTTTACCCTTTTTATATGAATTGAGTTTGATGTAAGGGCTTCATATGCTTTGAATATATCTAATACCTATTCAAAGAGTCAAAATTTTTTGGTAATTAAGCTCAACAAATGATTTGAAAGGTGTTCATACACCATAATTCGCATAAGAGACTTTGACGGTTTTACCCTTTGATTTGAATTGAGTTTGATCTAAAGGCTTCATATACATTAAATATATCTAATACCTATTGAAGGGGTCAAAAATATTTGGGAATTAAGCACAACAAATGATTTGAAAGGTGTTCCAACACCACAAGTCGCATAAGAGACTATGACGGTTTTACCCTTTGATTTGAATTGAGTTTGATTTAAGGGCTTCATATCCATTAACTATATCTAATACCTATACAAGGAGTCAAAAAAATTTGGTAATTAAGCACAACAAATGATTTGAAAGGTGTTCATACACCATAATTCGCATAAGAGACTTTGACGGTTTTACCCTTTGATTTGAATTGAGTTTGATCTAAAGGCTTCAAAGCCATTAAATATATCTAATACCTATTGAAGGAGTCAAAAATATTTGGTAATTAAGCACAACAAATAATTTGAAAGGTGTTCCTACACCACAAATCGCATAAGAGACAATGAGGGTTTTACCCTTTGATTTGAATTGAGTTTGATCTACAGGCTTCATATCCATTAAATATATCTAATACCTATTGAAGGAATTAAAAATATTTGGTAATTAAGCACAACAAATGATTTGAAAGGTGTTCCTACACCACAAATCGCATAAGAGACTATGACGGTTTTACCCTTTGATTTGAATTGAGTTTAATATAAGGGCTTCATATCCTTTAAATATATCAAATACCTATTAAAGGAGTCAAAAATATTTGGTAATTAAGAACAACTAATGAATTAGAAAGTGTTCGTACACCCCAAATCGCATAGGAGAGTATGACAGTTTACCCCTTTGATTTGAATGGAGTTTGATTTAAGGGCTTCATATGCTTTGAATATATCTAATACCTATTCAAAGGGTCAAAATTTTTTGGTAATTAAGCTCAACAAATGATTTGAAAGGTGTTCATACACCATAATTCGCATAATAGACTTTGACGATTTTACCCTTTGATTTGAATTGAGTTTGATCTAAAGGCTTCATATCCATTAAATATATCTAATACCTATTGAAGGAGTCAAAAATATCTGGTAATTAAACATAACAAATGATTTGAAAGGTGTTCCTACACCACAAATCGCATAAGAGACTATGACGGTTTTACCTTTTGATTTGAATTGAGTTTTATATAAGGGCTTCATATCCTTTAAATATATCTAATACCTATTCAAGGAGTCAAAAATATTTGGTAATTAAGAACAACTAATGAATTAGAAGGTGTTCGTACACCACAAATCGCATAGGAGAGTATGACGGTTTTACCCTTTTTATATGAATTGAGTTTGATGTAAGGGCTTCATATGCTTTGAATATATCTAATACCTATTCAAAGAGTCAAATTTTTTGGTAATTAAGCTCAACAAATGATTTGAAAGGTGTTCATACACCATATTCGCATAAGAGACTTTGACGGTTTTACCCTTTGATTTGAATTGAGTTTGATATAAGGGCTTCATATCCATTAACTATATCTAATACCTATACAAGGAGTAAAAAAATTTGGTAATTAAGCACAACAAATGATTTGAAAGGTGTTCATACACCATAATTTGCATAAGAGACTTTGACGGTTTTACCCTTTGATTTGAATTGAGTTTGATCTAAAGGCTTCATAGCCATTAAATATATCTAATACCTATTGAAGGAGTCAAAAATATTTGGTAATTAAGCATAAGAAATGATTTGAAAGGTGTTCCTACACCACAAATCGCATAAGAGACTATGGCGGTTTTACCTTTTGATTTGAATTGAGTTTGTTATAAGGGCTTCATATCCTTTAAATATATCTAATACCTATTCAAGGAGTCAAAAATATTAGGTAATTAAGAACAACTAATGAATTAGAAGGTGTTCGTACACCACAAATCGCATAGGAGAGTATGAAGGTTTTACCCTTTGATTTGAATAGAGTTTGATGTAAGGGCTTCATATCCTTTAAATATATCAAATACCTATTAAAGGAGTCAAAAATATTTGGTAATTAAGCACAATAAATGATTTGAAAGGTGTTCCTACACCACAAATCGCGTAGAACTATAACTGTTTTACCCTTTTATTTGAATTGAGTTTGATATAAGGGTATCATATCCTTTAAATATATCTAATACCTATTTAAGGAGTCAAAAATACTTGGTAATTAAGCACAACAAATAATTTGAAAGGTGTTCCTACACCACAAATCGCATAAGCGACAATGAGGGTTTACCCTTTGATTTGAATTGAGTTTGATCTACAGGCTTCATATCCATTAAATATATCTAATACCTATTGAAGGAATTAAAAAATATTTGGTAATTAAGCACAACAAATGATTTGAAGGTGTTCCTACACCACAAATCGCATAAGAGACTATGACGGTTTTACCCTTTGATTTGAATTGAGTTTAATATAAGGGCTTCATATCCTTTAAATATATCAAATACCTATTAAAGGAGTCAAAAATATTTGGTAATTAAGAACAACTAATGAATTAGAAAGTGTTCGTACACCCCAAATCGCATAGGAGAGTATGACAGTTTTACCCTTTGATTTGAATGGAGTTTGATGTAAGGGCTACATATGCTTTGAATATATCTAATACCTATTCAAAGGGTCAAAATTTTTTGGTAATTAAGCTCAACAAATGATTTGAAGGTGTTCATACACCATAATTCGCATAAGAGACTTTGATGATTTTACCCTTTGATTTGAATTGAGTTTGATCTAAAGGCTTCATATCCATTAAATATATCTAATACCTATTGAAGGAGTCAAAAATATTTGGTAATTAAACATAACAAATGATTTGAAAGGTGTTCCTACACCACAAATCGCATAAGAGACTATGACGGTTTTACCTTTTGATTTGAATTGAGTTTGTTATAATGGCTTCATATCCTTTAAATATATCTAATACCTATTCAAGGAGTCAAAAATATTTGGTAATTAAGAACAACTAATGAATTAGAAGGTGTTCGTACACCACAAATCGCATAAGAGTATGACGGTTTTACCCTTTGATTTGAATAGAGTTTGATGTAAGGGTTTCATATGCTTTGAATATATCTAATACCTCTTCAAAGAGTCAAAAATATTTGGTAATTAAGCACAACGAATGATTTGAAAGGTGTTCATACACCATAATTTGCATAAGAGACTATGACGGTTTTACCCTTTGATTTGAATTGATTTTGATCTAAAGGCTTCATATCCATTAAATATATCTAATACCTATTGAAGGAATCAAAAAATATTTGGTAATTAAGCACAATAAATGATTTGAAAGGTGTTCCTACACCACAAATCGCGTAAGAGACTATAACTGTTTTACCCTTTTATTTGAATTGAGTTTGATATAAGGGTATCATATCCTTTAAATATATCTAATACCTATTTAAGGAGTCAAAAATACTTGGTAATTAAGCACAACAAATAATTTGAAAGGTGTTCCTACACCACAAATCGCATAAGAGACAATGAGGGTTTACCCTTTGATTTGAATTGAGTTTGATCTACAGGCTTCATATCCATTAAATATATCTAATACCTATTGAAGGAATTAAAAATATTTGGTAATTAAGCACAACAAATGATTTGAAAGGTGTTCCTACACCACAAATCGCATAAGAGACTATGACGGTTTTACCCTTTGATTTGAATTGAGTTTAATATAAGGGCTTCATATCCTTTAAATATATCAAATACATATTAAAGGAGTCAAAAATATTTGGTAATTAAGAACAACTAATGAATTAGAAAGTGTTCGTACACCCCCAAATCGCATAGGAGAGTATGACAGTTTTACCCTTTGATTTGAATGGAGTTTGATGTAAGGGCTTCATATGCTTTGAATATATCTAATACCTATTCAAAGGGTCAAATTTTTGGTAATTAAGCTCAACAAATGATTTGAAAGGTGTTCATACACCATAATTCGCATAAGAGACTTTGACGATTTTACCCTTTGATTTGAATTGAGTTTGATCTAAAGGCTTCACATCCATTAAATATATCTAATACCTATTGAAGGAGTCAAAAATATTTGGTAATTAAACATAACAAATGATTTGAAAGGTGTTCCTACACCACAAATCGCATAAGAGACTATGACGGTTTTACCTTTTGATTTGAATTGAGTTTTATATAAGGGCTTCATATCCTTTAAATATATCTAATACCTATTCAAGGAGTCAAAAATATTTGGTAATTAAGAAGAACTAATGAATTAGAAGGTGTTCGTACACCACAAATCGCATAGGAGAGTATGACGGTTTTACCCTTTTTATATGGATTGAGTTTGATGTAAGGGCTTCATATGCTTTGAATATATCTAATACCTATTCAAAGAGTCAAATTTTATGGGTAATTAAGTTCAACAAATGATTTGAAAGGTGTTCATACACCATAATTCGCATAAGAGACTTTGACGGTTTTACCCGTTGATTTGAATTGAGTTTGATCTAAAGGCTTCATATACATTAAATATATCTAATACCTATTGAAGGGGTCAAAAATATTTGGGAATTAAGCACAACAAATGATTTGAAAGGTGTTCCAACACCACAAATCGCATAAGAGACTATGACGGTTTTACCATTTGATTTGAATTGAGTTTGATATAAGGGCTTCATATCCATTAACTATATCTAATACCTATACAAGGAGTCAAAAAAATTTGGTAATTAAGCACAACAAATGATTTGAAAGGTGTTCATACACCATAATTCGCATAAGAGACTTTGACGGTTTTACCCTTTGATTTGAATTGAGTTTGATCTAAAGGCTTCATAGCCATTAAATATATCTCATACCTATTGAAGGAGTCAAAAATATTTGGTAATTAGGCATAAGAAATGATTTGAAGGTGTTCCTACACCACAAATCGCATAAGAGACTATGACGGTTTTACCTTTTGATTTGAATTGAGTTTTATATAAGGGCTTCATATCCTTTAAATATATCTAATACCTATTCAAGGAGTCAAAAATATTTGGTAATTAAGAACAACTAATGAATTAGAAGGTGTTCGTACACCACAAATCGCATAGGAGAGTATGACGGTTTTACCCTTTTTATATGGATTGAGTTTGATGTAAGGGCTTCATATGCTTTGAATATATCTAATACTTATTCAAAGAGTCAAATTTTATTGGTAATTAAGTTCAACAAATGATTTGAAAGGTGTTCATACACCATAATTCGCATAAGAGACTTTGACGGTGTTACCCGTTGATTTGAATTGAGTTTGATCTAAAGGCTTCATATACATTAAATATATCTAATACCTATTGAAGGGGTCAAAAATATTTGGGAATTAAGCACAACAAATGATTTGAAAGGTGTTCCAACACCACAAATCGCATAAGAGACTATGACGGTTTTACCCTTTGATTTGAATTGAGTTTGATTTAAGGGCTTCATATCCATTAGCTATATCTAATACCTATACAAGGAGTCAAAAAAATTTGGTAATTAAGCACAACAAATGATTTGAAAGGTGTTCATACACCATAATTCGCATAAGAGACTTTGACGGTTTTACCCTTTGATTTGAATTGAGTTTGATCTAAAGGCTTCATAGCCATTAAATATATCTCATACCTATTGAAGGAGTCAAAAATATTTGGTAATTAGGCATAAGAAATGATTTGAAAGGTGTTCCTACACCACAAATCGCATAAGAGACTATGACGGTTTTACCTTTTGATTTGAATTGAGTTTTATATAAGGGCTTCATATCCTTTAAATATATCTAATACCTATTCAAGGAGTCAAAAATATTTGGTAATTAAGAACAACTAATGAATTAGAAGGTGTTCGTACACCACAAATCGCATAGGAGAGTATGACGGTTTTACCCTTTTTATATGGATTGAGTTTGATGTAAGGGCTTCATATGCTTTGAATATATCTAATACCTATTCAAAGAGTCAAATTTTATTGGTAATTAAGTTCAACAAATGATTTGAAAGGTGTTCATACACCATAATTCGCATAAGAGACTTTGACGGTGTTACCCGTTGATTTGAATTGAGTTTGATCTAAAGGCTTCATATACATTAAATATATCTAATACCTATTGAAGGGGTCAAAAATATTTGGGAATTAAGCACAACAAATGATTTGAAAGGTGTTCCAACACCACAAATCGCATAAGAGACTATGACGGTTTTACCATTTGATTTGAATTGAGTTTGATATAAGGGCTTCATATCCATTAACTATATCTAATACCTATACAAGGAGTCAAAAAAATTTGGTAATTAAGCACAACAAATGATTTGAAAGGTGTTCATACACCATAATTCGCATAACAGACTTTGACGGTTTTACCCTTTGATTTGAATTGAGTTTGATCTAAAGGCTTCATAGCCATTAAATATATCTCATACCTATTGAAGGAGTCAAAAATATTTGGTAATTAGGCATAAGAAATGATTTGAAAGGTGTTCCTACACCACAAATCGCATAAGAGACTATGACGGTTTTACCTTTTGATTTGAATTGAGTTTGTTATAAGGGCTTCATATCCTTTAAATATATCTAATACCTATTCAAGGAGTCAAAAATATTTGGTAACTAAGAACAACTAATGAATTAGAAGGTGTTCGTACACCATAAATCGCATAAGAGTATGACGATTTTACCCTTTGATTTGAATAGAGTTTGATGTAAGGGCTTCATATGCTTTGAATATATCTAATACCTCTTCAAAGAGTCAAAAATATTTGGTAATTAAGCACAACGAATGATTTGAAAGGTGTTCATACACCATAATTCGCATAAGAGACTATGACGGTTTTACCCTTTGATTTGAATTGATTTTGATCTAAAGGCTTCATATCCATTAAATATATCTAATACCTATTGAAGGAATCAAAAAATATTTGGTAATTAAGCACAATAAATGATTTGAAAGGTGTTCCTACACCACAAATCACGTAAGAGACTATAACTGTTTTACCCTTTTATTTGAATTGAGTTTGATATAAGGGTATCATATCCTTTAAATATATCTAATACCTATTTAAGGAGTCAAAAATACTTGGTAATTAAGCATAACAAATAATTTGAAAGGTGTTCCTACACCACAAATCGCATAAGAGACAATTAGGGTTTTACCCTTTGATTTGAATTGAGTTTGATCTACAGGCTTCATATCCATTAAATATATCTAATACTTATTGAAGGAATCAAAAATATTTGGTAATTAAGCACAACAAATGATTTGAAACACAAATCGCATAAGAGACTATGACGGTTTACCCGTTGATTTGAATTGAGTTTAATATAAGGGCTTCATATCCTTTAAATATATCAAATACCTATTAAAGGAGTCAAAAATATTTGGTAATTAAGAACAACTAATGAATTAGAAAGTGTTCATACACCCCAAATCGCATAGGAGAGTATGACAGTTTTACCCTTTGATTTGAATGGAGTTTGATGTAAGGGCTTCATATGCTTTGAATATATCTAATACCTATTCAAAGGGTCAAAATTTTATGGTAATTAAGCTCAACAAATGATTTGAAAGGTGTTCATACACCATAATTCGCATAAGAGACTTTGACGATTGTACCCTTTGATTTGAATTGAGTTTGATCTAAAGGCTTCATATCCATTAAATATATCTAATACCTATTGAAGGAATAAAAAATATTTAATAATTAAGCACAACAAATGATTGGAAAGGTGTTCCTACACCACAAATCGCATAAGAGACTATGACTGTTTTACCCTTTCATTTGAATTGAGTTTGATATAAGGGCTTCATATCCTTTAAATATATCTAATACCTATTTAAGGGGGTGAAAAATACTTGGTAATTAAGCACAACAAATGATTTGAAAGGTGTTCATACACCATAATTCGCATAAGAGACTTTAACAGTTTTACCCTTTGATTTGAATTGAGTTTGATCGAAAGGCTTCGTAGCCATTAAATATATCTAATACCTATTGAAGGAGTCAAAAATATTTGGTAATTAAGCATAACAAATGATTTGAAGGTGTGCCTACACCACAAATCGCATAAGAGACTATGACGGTTTTACCTTTTGATTTGAATTGAGTTTGATATATGGGCTTCATATCCTTTAAATATATCTAATACCTATTAAAGGAGTCAAAAATATTTGGTAATTAAGAACCACTAATGAATTAGAAGGTGTTCGTACACCACAAATCGCATAAGAGTATGACGGTTTTACCACTTTGATTTGAATAGAGTTTGATGTAAGGGCTTCATATGCTTTGAATATATCTAATACCTATTAAAAGAGTCAAAAATATTTGGTAATTAAGCACAACAAATGATTTGAAAGGAGTTCATACACCATAATTCGCATAAGAGACTATGACGGTTTTACCCTTTGATTTGAATTGAGTTTGATCTAAAGGCTTTATATCCATTAAATATATCTAATACCTATTGAAGGAATCAAAAAATATTTGGTAATTAAGCACAATAAATGATTTGAAAGGTGTTCCTACACCACAAATCGCGTAAGAGGCTATGACTGTTTTACCCTTTTATTTGAATTGAGTTTGATATAAGCGTATCGTATCCTTTAAATTACCTATTTAAGGAGTCAAAAATACTTGGTAATTAAGCACAACAAATAATTTCAAAGGTGTTCCTACACCACTAATCGCATAAGAGACTATGAGGGTTTTACCCTTTGATTTGAATTGAGTTTGATCTACAGGCTTCATATCCATTAAATATATCTAATACCTATTGAAGGAATAAAAAATATTTGGTAATTAAGCACAACAAATGATTTGAAAGGTGTTCCTACACCACAAATCGCATAAGAGACTATAACGGTTTTACCCTTTGATTTGAATTGAGTTTGATATAAGGGCTTCATATCCTTTAAATATATCTAATACCTATTCAAGGAGTCAAAAATATTTGGTAATTAAGAACAACTAATGAATTAGAAGGTGTTCGTACACCCCAAATCGCATAGGAGAGTATGCCGGTTTTACCCTTTGATTTGAATTGAGTTTAATGTAAGGGCTTCATATGCTTTGTATATATCTAATACCTATTCAAAGAGTCAAATTTTTTTGGTAATTAAGCTCAACAAATGATTTGAAAGGTGTTCATACACCATAATTCGCATAAGAGACTTTGACGGTTTCACCCTTTGATTTGAATTGAGTTTGATTTAAAGGCTTCATATCCATTAAATATATCTAATACCTATTGAAGGAATAAAAAATATTTGGTAATTAAGAACCACAAATGATTTGAAAAGGTGTTCCTACACCACAAATCGCATAAGAGACTATGACGGTTTTACCCTTTGATTTGAATTGAGTTTAATATAAGGGCTTCATATCCTTTAAATATATCAAATACCTATTCAAGGAGTCAAAAATATTTGGTAATTAAGAACAACTAATGAATTAGAAGGTGTACGTACACCCCAAATCGCATAGGAGAGTATGACAGTTTTACCCTTTGATTTGAATGGATTTTGATGTAAGGGCTTCATATGCTTTGAATATATCTAATACCTATTCAAAGGGTCAAATTTTTTTGGTAATTAAGCTCAACAAATGATTTGAAAGGTGTTCATTCACCATAATTCGCATAAGAGACTTTAACGATTTTACCCTTTGATTTGAATTGAGTTTGATCTAAAGGCTTCATATGCTTTGAATATATCTAATACCTATTCAAAGTGTCAAAAATATTTGGTGATTAAGCACAACAAATGATTTGAAGGTGTTCATACACCATAATTCGCATAAGAGACTATGACGGTTTTACCCTTTGATTTGAATTGAGTTTCATCTAAAGGTTTCATATCCATTAAATATATCTAATACCTATTGAAGGAATCAAAAAATATTTGGTAATTAAGCACAACAAATGATTTGAAAGGTGTTCCTACACCACAAATCGCATAAGAGACTATGACTGTTTTACCCTTTCATTTGAATTGTGTTTGATATAAGGGCTTCTTATCCTTTAAATATATCTAATAACTATTTAAGGAGTCAAAAATATTTGGTAATTAAGAACAACAAATTATTTAGAAGGTGTTCGTACATTCCAATTCGCATAGGAGAGTATGACGGTTTTACCCTTTCATTTGAATTGAGTTTGATCTAAAGGCTTCATATCCTTTAAATATATATAATACCTATTCAAGGAGTCAAACATATTTGGTAATTAAGCACAACAAATGATTTGAAAGTTGTTCATACACCACAAATCGCATAAGAGACTATGAGGGTTTTACCCTTTGATTTGAAATTAGTTTGATTTAAAGGCTTCATATCTATTAAATATATCTAATACCTATTGAAGGAATAAAAAATATTTGGTAATTAAGCACAACAAATGATTGGAAAGGTGTTCCTACACCACAAATCGCATAAGAGACTATGACTGTTTTACCCTTTCATTTGAATTGAGTTTGATATAAGGGCTTCATATCCTTTAAATATATCTAATACCTATTTAAGGAGTCAAAAATACTTGGTATTTAAGCACAACAAATAATTTGAAAGGTGTTCCTACACCACAAATCGCATAAGAGAGTATGACGGTTTTACCCTTTGATTTGAATTGAGTTTGATCTAAAGGCTTCATATCCATTAAGTATATCAAATACCTATTGAAGGAATAAAAAAAATTTGGTAATTAAGCACAACAAATGATTTGAAAGGTGTTACTACACCACAAATCGCATAAGAGACTATGACGGTTTTACCCTTTGATTTGAATTGAGTTTGATATAAGGGCTTCATATCCTTTAAATATATCTAATACCTATTCAAGGAGTCAAAAATATTTGGTAATTAAGAACAACTAATGAATTAGAAGGTGTTCGTACACCACAAATCGCATAAGAGAGTATGACGGTTTTACCCTTTGATTTGAATTGAGTTTGATCTAAAGGCTTCATATCCATTAAGTATATCAAATACCTATTGAAGGAATAAAAAAAATTTGGTAATTAAGCACAACAAATGATTTGAAAGGTGTTACTACACCACAAATCGCATAAGAGACTATGACGGTTTTACCCTTTGATTTGAATTGAGTTTGATATAAGGGCTTCATATCCTTTAAATATATATAATACCTATTCAAGGAGTCAAAAATATTTGGTAATTAAGAACAACTAATGAATTAGAAGGTGTTCGTACACCCGAAATCGCATAGGAGAGTATGACGGTTTTACCCTTTGATTTGAATTGAGTTTGATGTAAGGGCTTCATATTCTTTGAATATATCTAATACCTACTCAATGAGTCAAAGTTTTTTGGTAATTAAGCTCAACAAATGATTTGAAAGGTGTTCATACACCATAATTCGCATAAGAGACTTTGACGGTTTTACCCTTTGATTTGAATTGAGTTTGATCTAAAGACTTCATATCCATTAAATATATCTAATACCTATTGAAGGATTCAAAAATATTTGGTAATTAAGCACAACAAATGATTTGAAAGGTGTTCCTACACCATAAATCGCATAAGAGACTATGACGGTTTTACCTTTTGATTTGAATTGAGTTTGATATAAGGGCTTCATATTCTTTAACTATATCTAATACCTATACAAGGAGTAAAAAATATTTGGTAATTAAGCACAACAAATGATTTGAAAGGTGTTCAGACACCATAATTCTCATAAGAGACTTTGACGGTTTTAACCTTTGATTTAAATTGAGTTTTATCTATAGGCTTCATATCCATTAAATATATCTAATACCGATTGAAGGAGTCAAAAATATTTGGTAATTAAGCATAACAAATGATTTGAAAGGTGTTCCTACACCACAAATCGCATAAGAGACTATGACGATTTTACCTTTTGATTTGAATTGAGTTTGATATAAGGGCTTCATATGCTTTAAATATATCTAATACCTATTCCAGGAGTCAAACATATTTGGTAATTAAGCTCAACAAAAGATTTGAATGGTGTTCATACACCATAATTTGCATAAGAGACTTTGACGGTGTTACCCTTTGATATGAATTGAGTTTGATCTAAAGGCTTCATATCCATTAACTATATCTAATACCTATTGAAGGAGTCAAAAATATTTGGTAATTAAGCACAACAAATGATTTAAAAGGTGTTCCTACACCACAAATCGCCTAAGAGACTATGACGTTTTTACCCTTTGATTTGAATTGAGTTTGATATAAGGGCTTCATATCCTTTAAATATATCTAATACCTATTCAAGGAGTCAAAAATATTTGGTAATTAAGTGCAACAAATGATTTGAAAGGTGTTCATACACCATAATTCGCATAAGAGACTTTGACGATTTTACCCTTTGATTTGAATTGAGTTTGATCTAAAGGCTTCATATCCATTAAATATATCTAATACCTATTGAAGGAGTCAAAAATATTTGGTAATTAAGCATAACAAATGATTTGAAAGGTGTTCCTACACCACAAATCGCATAAGAGACTATGACGGTTTTACCTTTTGATTTGAATTGAGTTTGATATAAGGGCTTCATATCCTTTAAATATATCTAATACCTATTCAAGGAGTCAAAAATATTTGGTAATTATGAACAACTAATGAATTAGAAGGTGTTCGTACACCACAAATAGCATAAGAGTATGACGGTTTTACCCTTTGATTTGATTAGAGTTTGATGTAAGGGCTTCATATGCTTTGAATATATCTAATACCTATTCAAAGAGTCAAAAATATTTGGTAATTAAGCACAACAAATGATTTGAAAGGTGTTCATACACCATAATTCGCATAAGAGACTATGACGGTTTTACCCTTTGATTTGAATTGAGTTTGATCTAAAGGCTTCATATCCATTAAATATATCTAATACCTATTGAAGGAATCAAAAAATATTTGGTAATTAAGCACAACAAATGATTTGAAAGGTGTTCCTACACCACAAATCGCATAAGAGACTATGACGGTTTTACCCTTTGATTTGAATTGTGTTTGATATAAGGGCTTCATATCCTTTAAATATATCTAATACCTATTCAACTAGGCACAAATATTTGCTAATTAAGAACAACTAATGATTTAGAAGGTGTTCGTACATCCCAAATCGCATAGGAGAGTATGACGGTTTTACCCTGTGATTTGAATTGAGTTTGATCTAAGGGTTTCATCTGCTTCAAATATATCTAATACCTATTTAAGGATTTAAAAATATTTGGTTATTTAGCACAAAAAATGATTCGAAAGGTGTTCTTGCAGCAAAAATCCCCTAAGAGACTATGACGGTTTTACCTTTTGATTTGAAATAAATTTGATCCAAGGGCATCATATGATTGAAATATATCAAATACATATTCAAGGTTCAAAAATATTTGGTCATTAAGCACAACCAATTATTTGAAAGATGTTCGTACGCCACAAATTGCATAAGAGACTATGATGGTTTTACCCTTTGATTTGAATTGACTTTGATGTAAGGGCTTCATATGCTTTGAATATATCTAATACCTATTCAAAGAGTCAAAAATATTTGGTAATTAAGCACTACAAGTGAATTGAAAGGTGTTCATACACGTCAAATTGCATTAGAGACTATGAGGGTTTTACCCTTTGATTTGAAATGAGTTTGATCAAAAGGCTTCATTTCCATTAAATATATCTAATACCTATTGAAGGAATCAAAAATATTTGGTAATTAAGCACAACAAATGATTTGAAAGGTTTTCCTACACCACAAATCGCATAAGAGACTATGACGGTTTTACCTGTTGATTTGAATTGAGTTTGACATAAGGGCTTCATATCCTTTAAATAAATCTAATACCTATTCAAGGCGTCAAAAATATTTGCTAATTATGAACAACTAATGATTTTTAAAGTGTTCGTACATCCCAAATCGCATAGGAGAGTATGTCGGTTTTACCTTTTGATTTGAATTGAGTTTGATATAAGGGATTCATATCCTTTATATATATAATACCTATTCAAGGAGTCAAAAATATTTGGTAATTAAGCACAACAAATGATTTGAAAGGTGTTCATATACCAAAAATCGCATAAGAGACTATGACGGTTTTTCCTTTGATTTGAATTTAGTTTGATCTAAAGGCTTCATGTCCATTAAATATATCTAAAACCTATTTAAGGAGTCAAAAATATTTAGTAATTAAGCACAACAAATGATTTGAAAGGTTTTCCTACACCACAAATCGCATAAGACACTATGAGGGTTTTACCCTTTGATTTGAATTGAGTTTGATCTAATGGCTTCATATCCATTAAATATATCTAATACCTATTGAAGGAATCAAAAATATTTTTTAATTAAGCACAAAAAATGATTTGAAAGGTGTTCCTACACCACAAATCGCATAAGAGACTATGACGGTTTTACCCTTTGATTTGAATTGAGTTTGACATAAGGGCTTCATATCCTTTAAATATATATAATACCTATTCAAGGAGTCAAAAATATTTGGTAAGTAAGAACAACTAATGAATTAGAAGGTGTTCGTACATCCCAAATCGCATAGGAGAGTATGACGGTTTTACCCTTTTGATTTAAGTTGAGTTTGATGAAAGGGCTTCATATGCTTTGAATATATCTAATACCTATTCAATGAGATATAAATATTTGGTAATTAAGCACAACAAATGATTTGAAAGGTGTTCATACACGACAAATCGCATAAGAGACTATGACGGTTTTACCCTTTGATTTGAATTGAGTTTGATCTAAAGGCTTCATGTCCATTAAATATATCTAATACCTATTGAAGGAGTCTCAAATATTTGGTAATTAAGCACAACAAATGATTTGAAAGGTGTTCCTACACCACAAATCGCATAAGAGACTATGACGATTTTACCCTTTGATTTGAATTGAGTTTGATATAAGGGCTTCATATCCTTTAAATATATCGAATACCTATTCAAGGAATCAAAAATATTTGTTAATTAAGCACAACAAATGATTTGAAAGATGTTCATACACCACAAATCGCATAAGAGACCATGACGGTTTTACCCTGTGATTTGAATTGAGTTTGATCGAAGGGTTTCATTTGCTTTAAATATATCTAATACCTATTTAAGGATTTAAAAATATTTGGTTATTTAGCACAAAAAATAATTCGAAAGGTGTTCTTGCAGCACAAATCCCCTAAGAGACTATGACGGTTTTACTTTTGATTTGAAATGAATTTGATCCAAGGGCTTCATATGATTGAAATATATCAAATACATATTCAAGGGTAAAAAATATTTGGTCATTAAGCACAATCAATTATTTGAAAGATGTTCGTACGCCAGAAATTGCATAAGAGACTATGATGGTTTTACCCTGATTTGAATTGAGTTTGATGTAATGGCTTCATATGCTTTGAATATATCTAATACCTATTCAAGGAGTCAAATATATTTGGTAATTAAGAACAACTAATGATTTAGAAGGTGTTCGTACATCCCAAATCGTATAGGAGAGTATGATGGTTTTACCTTTTGATTTGAATTGAGTTTGATATAAGGGCTTCATATCCTTTAAATATATATAATACCTATTCAAGGAGTCAAAAATATTTGGTAATTAAGCACAACAAATGATTTGAAAGGTGTTCATACACCAAAAATCGCATAAGAGACTATGACGGTTTTTCCTTTGATTTGAATTTAGTTTGATCTAAAGGCTTCATGTCCATTAAATATATCTAAAACCTATTTAAGGAGTCAAAAATATTTAGTAATTAAGCACAACAAATGATTTGAAAGGTTTTCCTACACCACAAATCGCATAAGACACTATGAGGGTTTTACCCTTTGATTTGAATTGAGTTTGATCTAATGGCTTCATATCCATTAAATATATCTAATACCTATTGAAGGAATCAAAAATATTTTGTAATTAAGCACAAAAAATGATTTGAAAGGTGTTCCTACACCACAAATCGCATAAGAGACTATGACGGTTTTACCCTTTGATTTGAATTGAGTTTGACATAAGGGCTTCATATCCTTTAAATATATATAATACCTATTCAAGGAGTCAAAAATATTTGGTAAGTAAGAACAACTAATGAATTAGAAGGTGTTCGTACATCCCAAATCGCATAGGAGAGTATGACGGTTTTACCCTTTGATTTAAATTGAGTTTGATGAAAGGGCTTCATATGCTTTGAATATATCTAATACCTATTCAATGAGATATAAATATTTGGTAATTAAGCACAACAAATGATTTGAAAGGTGTTCATACACGACAAATCGCATAAGAGACTATGACGGTTTTACCCTTTGATTTGAATTGAGTTTGATCTAAAGGCTTCATGTCCATTAAATATATCTAATACCTATTGAAGGAGTCTCAAATATTTGGTAATTAAGCACAACAAATGATTTGAAAGGTGTTCCTACACCACAAATCGCATAAGAGACTATGACGATTTTACCCTTTGATTTGAATTGAGTTTGATATAAGGGCTTCATATCCTTTAAATATATCGAATACCTATTCAAGGAATCAAAAATATTTGTTAACTAAGCACAACAAATGATTTGAAAGATGTTCATACACCACAAATCGCATAAGAGACCATGACGGTTTTACCCTGTGATTTGAATTGAGTTTGATCGAAGGGTTTCATTTGCTTTAAATATATCTAATACCTATTTAAGGATTTAAAAATATTTGGTTATTTAGTACAAAAAATGATTCGAAAGGTGTTCTTGCAGCACAAATCCCCTAAGAGACTATGACGGTTTTACTTTTGATTTGAAATGAATTTGATCCAAGGGCTTCATATGATTTAAATATATCAAATACATATTCAAGGGTAAAAAATATTTGGTCAGTAAGCACAATCAATTATTTGAAAGATGTTCGTACGCCAGAAATTGCATAAGAGACTATGATGGTTTTACCCTTTGATTTGAATTGAGTTTGATGTAATGGCTTCATATGCTTTGAATATATCTAATACCTATTCAAGGAGTCAAATATATTTGGTAATTAAGAACAACTAATGATTTAGAAGGTGTTCGTACATCCCAAATCGTATAGGAGAGTATGATGGTTTTACCTTTTGATTTGAATTGAGTTTGATATAAGGGCTTCATATCCTTTAAATATATATAATACCTATTCAAGGAGTAAAAAATATTTGGTAATTAAGCACAACAAATGATTTGAAAGGTGTTCATACACCACAAATTGATAAGAGATTATGAGGGTTTTACCCTTTGATTTGAATTGAGTTTGGTCTAAAGGCTTTATATCCATTAAATATATCTAATACCTATTGAAGGAGTCAAAAATATTTGGTAATTAAGCACAACAAATGATTTGAAAGGTGTTCCTACACCACAAATCGCATAAGTGACTATGACGGTTTTACCCTTTGATTTGAATTGAGTTTGATATAAAGGCTTCATATCCTTTAAATATGTCTAATACCTATTCAAGGAGTCAAAAATATTTGGTAATTAAGAACAACTAATGATTTAGAAGGTGTTCGTACATCCCAAATCGCATAAGAGACCATGACGGTTTTACCCTGTGATTTGAATTGAGTTTGATCTAAGGGTTTCATATGCTTTAAATATATCTAATACCTATTTAAGGATTTAAAAATATTTGGTTATTAAGCACAAAAAATGAATTGAAAGGTGTTATTGCACCACAAATCCCCTAAGTGACTATGACGTTTTTAGCTTTTGATTTGAAATGAATTTGATCCAAGGGCTTCATATGATTGAAATATATCAAATACATATTCAAGGAGTCAAAAATATTTGGTCATTAAGCACAACCAATTCTTTGAAAGGTGTTCGTACACCACAAATTGCGTAAGAGACTATGATGGTTTTACCCTTTGATTTGAAATGTGTTTGATGTAAGGGCTTCATATGCTTTGAATATATCTAATACCTATTCAAAGAGTCAAAAATATTTGGTTATTAAGCACAGCAAATGATTTGAAAGGTGTTCATACACCACAAATTGCATAAGAAACTATGAGGGTTTTACCCTTTGATTTGAATTGAGTTTGATCTAAAGGCCTCATATCCATTATATATATCTAATACCTATTGAAGGAATCAAAAATATTTGGTAATTAAGCACAACAAATGATTTGAAAGGTGTTCCTACACCATAAATCGCATAAGAGACTATGACGGTTTTACCCTTTGATTTGAATTGAGTTTGATATAAGGGCTTCATATCCTTTAAATATATCTAATACCTATTCAAGGAGTCCAAAATATTTGGTACTTAAGAACAACTAATGATTTAGAAGGTGTTCGTACATCCCAAATCGCATAGGAGAGTATGACGGTTTTACCCTTTGATTTGAATTGAGTTTGATCTAAGGGCTTCATATCCTTTAAATATATATAATACCTATTCAAGGAGTCAAAAATATTTGTGATATGATTGTTACTCCTAGAGTCTCAATCAATGAAATCCAAGTCAAGGAATTTAGGTTTGATTTGCCTAAATCCGAAAACAAGGATCAAAGTAACCGAATATGATAATTAAAACTAACACTCCTGAAAGTTTTAATTAACTCTTAATCTCACTTGAACCACTCCTTAAATTAAGTAGATTAAACACTCAATAATAATCACTCCTGAAAATTACTAAATGGTCGAATATAATTGTGCAAAATAATGAAACTCTTAAACGAAAGTTTTAACTCAATATAATCTCTTTTTTTATTAATGAAAATAGGCGCCTATATATACTAGACTACTTCTAGTATCATTAGGAAACCAAAAATCTATACAGAAAGCATTTAAATCTTAATCCCTAGAATTTAGGAAAAGATAAAGAAAAGATAAGGGAGATTATCTAATAAGATAGGATAGAGATTTTTGGCTCTCCTTATCTTATTTACACGCCTATCTTCATCCTTATCCCTTAGCTAATCAAATCTTATCTTTTAGGGTTTACAACTCAACTACTACTAGAACAAGGACTCTTAATAACCGAAAAATACAACTATATTTTCAGCCCTATTATTGACAGAAATTAAAATGCTGAATTAAATACTAAATAAAAATAACTAAGACTCTAAATGACTCAATAGTACTCTAATATGGACGCCCCATATCACTCTTCATGGACTTGGTTCATCTTCAATCCACCTTAACATGGACGAAAAGGTTGTGTTGAGCTTAAACTCGTAGCTCCCATGGCCTTGCTTTGAAGAATTAACCATACCCAAAAATTGTGAAGGTCATAGATAGTGGTATCTCGGAGTAGCTTCTTCGCTCTTGCATCATTCTCGTCTTCTTTGAAAAAAATTCGACCTCAAATTTGGTCAAATTTAGAGAAATAACCACGGACAAGAACAATGGTACCAGGACAACATGAATTAGGCACCCCGTCAAAAATAGATGGATCGTCCATAATATCATCAAAAGGAATAAATTCATTTTCCTTAACTCCAAATGTATGATCCATCCCAGTTGGATGTTTCTCAAAGAAGGTATCGAAGCACTTAACATAATTTTCTCTTTGTTGAAGCATAGGAACATCACTCTCTTCTATTTCTTTAGCAATTTCATCAACAACTTGAGATAATTCTAGAGTAGCCTCGGAAAAAGGAGGAAGAACATCAATCTTGACTTCTTCAACTAGCACTTTGGGAGTCGAAATTGATCTTTCAAGTTTTTCCATAAGATCCTTAATTTCCTTTTTCCTTTGTTGCCTTTCCAATTCTTTCTTTTTGTCTTCAAGTTGTTGTGCATATATTAGAACAAATAATTCCCTTTCAAAAATTCTTCTTTCCATCTTTGTGAGAAAAGTATTTGCAATTATATGTTCTAGGACCATAATAGCACTCTCAAAGCCAAGACTATGAAGGGTCTTAAAGTATTTGGACAAGTCCCTCATGATTCGTGACAAACAAGTTCTCTAACACTCTCCAGAAAAACCCATAAAACTGATCCAAATTGGAAAATAAACTGCAGTTGCTACACTTCGTTAAAATTTTTGAAAATTTAACACAAGCCAATTATGGATGTTAGGAAACATCTCCAATTGGAATAACTCAAAAATACAAAATAGATTATTCGCAGTTTAATTTTCAATACAGTCGCGCCAGATTCGCACCAAATCTGCACGTTTCACAAAAATAGTCTCGAAACTATATCAAATGAACTCCAACTTCTACGAAATTTTAGGACAGTAAACTAGACTTGAAATAGACCAGTTTAGGCTCAAGAAACCCCCTAAAAATACGTTTTCGATTGGGAGAACGAGTTGAAACAAAACGTACCAGAAAACTGTTTTTACCTGGATGAACAGAACAGCCAAGAACCTTCCCTTACTCGTCAAGCTCTGATACCACTTGATATGATTGTTACTCCAATACTCTCAATCAATGAAATCCAAGTCAAGGAATTTAGGATTGATTTGCCTAAATCCACAAACAAGGATCAAAGTAACCGGATATGATAATTAAAACTAACACTCCTGAAAGTTTTAATTAACTCTTAATCTCACTTGAACCACTCCTGAAATTAAGTAGATTAAACACTCAATAATAATCACTCATGAAAATTACTAAATGGTCGAATATAATTGTGCAAAACAATTAAACTCTTAAACGAAATTTTTAACTCAAAATAATCTCTTTTTTATTAATGAAAACAGGCGCCTATATATACTAGACTACTTCTAGTATCATTAGGAAACTAAAAATCTATCTAGAAAGCATTTAAATCTTAATCCCTAGAATTTAGGAAAAGATAAAGAAAAGATAAGGAAGATAATCTAATAAGATAGGATAGAGATTTTTGGCTCTCCTTATCTTATTTACACGCCTATCTTCATCCTTATCCCTTAGCTAATCAAATCTTATCTTTTAGGGTTTACAACTCAACTACTACTAGAACAAGGACTTTTAATAACCGAAAAATACAACTCTATTTTCGGCCCTATTATTGACAGAAATTAAAATGCTGAATTAAATACTAAATAAAAATAACTAAGACTCTAAATGACTCAATAGGACTCTAATATGGACGCCCCATATCACTCTTCATGAACTTGGTTCATCTTCAATCCACCTTAACATGGAAGATAAGGTTGTGTCGAGCTTAAACTCGTAGCTCCCATGGCCTTGCTTCGAAGAATTAACCATACCCAAAAATTGTGAAGGTCATAGATAGTGGTATCTCGGAGTAGCTTCTTCGCTCTTGCATCATTTTGATACCACTTGATATGATTGTTACTCCAAGAGTCTCAATCAATGAAATCCAAGTCAAGGAATTTAGATTTGATTTGCCTAAATCCAAAAACAAGGATCAAAGTAACCGGATATGATAATTAAAACTAACACTCCTGAAAGTTTTAATTAACTCTTAATCTCACTTGAACCACTCCTGAAATTAAGTAGATTAAACACTCAATAATAATCACTCCTGAAAATAACTAAATGGTCGAATATAATTGTGCAAAACAATTAAACTCTTAAACGAAAGTTTTAACTCAAAATAATCTCTTTCTTTATTAATGAAAACAGGCGCCTATATATACTAGACTACTTCTGGTATCATTAGGAAACCAAAAATCTATCTAAAAAACATTTAAATCTTAATCCCTAGAATTCAGGAAAAGATAAAGAAAAGATAAGGAAGATAATCTAATAAGATAGGATAGAGATTTTTGGCTCTCCTTATCTTATTTACACGCCTATCTACATCCTTATCCCTTAGCTAATCAAATCTTATCGTTTAGGGTTTACAACTCAACTACTACTAGAACAAGGACTCTTAATAACCGAAAAATACAACTATATTTTCGGACCTATTATTTACAGAAATTAAAATGCTGAATTAAATACTAAATAAAAATAACTAAGACTCTAAATGACTCAATAGGACTCTAAGATGGACGCCCCATATCACTCTTCATGGACTTGGTTCATCTTCAATCCACCTTAACATGGACGAAAAGGTTGTGTTAAGCTTAAACTCGTAGCTCCCATGCCTTGCTTTGAAGAATTAACCATACCCAAAAATTGTGAAGGTCATAGATAGTGGTATCTCGGAGTAGCTTCTTCGCTCTTGCATCAATTTGGTAATTAAGCACAACAAATGATTTGAAAGGTGTTCCTACACCACAAATCGCATAAGAGACTATGACGGTTTTACCCTTTGATTTGAATTGAGTTTGATATAAGGGCTTCATATCCTTTAAATATATCTAATACCTATTCAAGTAATCAAAAATATTTGTTAATTAAGCACAACAAATTATTTGAAAGGTGTTCATACACCACAAATCGCATAAGAGACCATGACGGTTTTACCCTTTGATTTGAATTGAGTTTGATCTAAGGGTTTCATATGCTTTAAATATATTGACATGAGTCAAGAGCCAAAGTCAACCATTGGAGATGAGCCTATTTGCTTGGTCCTTGAGACCTTTGGATTCAAGCTCAAGGCCAATGGATCTTTGGTGACTATGCTAGCTTGGGAGGATGAACTAGCTTGAGATGGCTAATATGGGGCGTCCATATGTAGTCTTTTAGAGTCTTTTATTTGCTTTTGTTGAGTCATTTTGTTCATGTAATAAAAACTACCATGGTGGCCGAAAATATGGTTGAATTTCGGTTACTATGCAAGTTCTAGTAGGGTTCTAATTCCTATTGTGACTAGGATTGATTTTGGAGAGAAAATGATAAGCTTAGGCGTGTGTATGGAGATGATAAGGGCCGAAATGCTATCATTTTCATTAGATACTTAGCTTTGCTTATGTTTATCTCTATCTTTCCCTTCATTTTAGGGATTAAGATTTATTTTGCTTTTTAGATAGAGTTTAGTTTTCCTTATCATACTAGGAGATGTACTAGTATAAATAAGGACTTTAAGTCGTTTTTATTTAATAAGATATTCAGAATTTCGAGTCATATTTTCGAGCATTAATTGTTTGTCAATTAATTTTCGTTCCATTTAATAATTTTCAGGAGTGTTAATTATTGAGTGATTAATCTACTTACTTCCAGGAGTGGTTTAAGTGAGATTAAAAGTTAATTAAATCTTTCAGGAGTGATTGATTTAATTTCCATATGATGTGGAATCGAAGAGACTACTCAAAATTATGAATGTATATGACCTTCGCAATTATTGGGTATGGTTAATTCTTCGAAACAAGGCCATGGGAGTTATGAGTTCAAGCTCAATACAACCTTTTTGCCCATGTGTTGGTGGATTGAAGATGTGTTACAAGAAGAGTCCAAAAGTGGCGTCCAAGTTGAGTCAATTAGGAGTCTTAGTTATTTTAATTAAGTCATTTATTTTCAGCAAAAATAAAGGGCCGATTTTTTCTACTGATTTTTGGTTCTATTTAGGAGTCGTAGTTGAGTTGTAATTCCTTTTAGATAAGAATTGATCTAGCTAAGGGATAAGGAAAAGATAGGTATGTAAATAAGATAGAAAGGGCCAAAATCCCTATCATATCTTATTTGATTATCTTCCATATTTTTATCTTTATCTTTTCCTAAATTCTAAGGATTAAGATTTATATGCTTTCTAGATAGAATTTGGTTTCCTGATTATACTAGGAGTAGTCTAGTATAAATAGGCATTCATATTTTCAATAACAAAAATAGATTATTCTGAGTTAAAACTTTCGTTTAAGAGTTTAATTGTTTTGCACAATTATATTCGACCATTTAGTAATTTTCAGGAGTGATTATTATTGAGTGTTTAATCTACTTAATTTCAGGAGTGGTTTAAGGGAGATTAAGAGTTAATTAAAACTTTCAGGAGTGTTAGTTTTAATTATCATATCCGGTTACTGTGATCCTTGTTTTCGGATTTAAACCTAAATTCTTTGACTTGGATTTCATTGATTGAGACTCTTGGAGTAGCAATCATATCACCATATCCCAAACACATAAACACAAATAAACACATACAATTTTTGGACTTTCAAATAGCTAGGTTCCTTTGCATTAGAGTACACTTGGATTCTTTCGTGGATGCTTCTCTACCTTGGAGGTGCATTCATATCAATTGGTATCAGTTTTCCAGGAGGGTGAGGAAAGAAAGTGTCCGACTTACTTGGTAAGCGTTCTAAACTAGTTAATTCTAGTTCTTGATCCTTGTTTGGGCTTGTGTGGTTGGTTGGCTACTATTCTTGTTGGCGTGACTTTATGTGTTTGGTGTGGCTTATTTGTTGTTGTTTAAAGCTTTAAATCATGTCTAGTGTGGAGAAACTTGAGAAAATGATGCATGATTTACTTATTGGTGTTGAGGAGGACAGAGCTAGGGCTAGGAGGTTGGAAACCGCCCATTTGACCTTGCATCAAATGTTTAAAAGGAAAAACGACCCTAATCATGTTGACTATGAATCTGATCATGATGTTGTGCAAAATGTTAAATCCACTATGATGTTGATAGGGGAATAAAATTGGATGATTTTGATGGTAATGCAAATCCTGAAGATTTGCTTGAGTGGATTCGACAACTTAAAAAAGTATGTGACTATAGGGTTTTGATGATGAAAAGAAGTTTAAAAGTGCCACTATTAGACTAACTAAATATGCTGGAATTTGGTTAGAGAGTCTAAAAGCAAAACTAAGCTTAAAAGTTGAGAGAAGCTTAAAAATAAGTTGAAAGAGAGATTTATTCCAAGTGATTTCATTCAAAGGCAATACATGAAAAAGCTTGATTTAACTCCAGATTCTATGAGTGTGAATGATTATACTTTGGAGTTTTATAAATTATGCTTGCTATGTGGTAATGAAGAGGTTGAGCAAGAAAAGATTGCTAGATTTATTGGAGGTCTTCATAAATCTATTGCTAGAAAGATTAATATTGCCAACTATAGTACCTTTGATGATGTGTGTCAATTGGCTTTGAAGTTTGAAAGACATGAACTTGAGGATAAGAGAACCTATGGGGGGAAAAACACCACTTTCAAAAGCTTTAACCCTAACCCTAATTACCCTTCTTCTTCTAAAACCTTTGAAAAGAAAGACATTCCTTCTAAGGGGGAACAAAAGGGGGAGCGCCCTAAATTGGTGGTTTCTAGAGAGAAGTTTGATGATAGTAGGAAGTGTTTTAAGTGTCAAGGGAGGGGTCATATTGCTTCGAATTGTCCCACAAGAAAAGCCCTAACCATGAGACAAATACATGACTTTGGAGGAGGAAGAGAAGATGTATGATTATGTGGTGGAAAGTGACCATGAGAGTGAGGAGCTTGAGGATGAAGATGCCTATGCTGAAGATGACTCTAGGATGATTGGAGTTATTAGGAGAATTTTACATATAGATCATTCACCTAATCATGAGCAAAGAGAGAACTTGTTTCACACTAGATGTAGAGTTGGTGATTTCTCTTGCAATGTGATTATTGATAGTGGATCTTGCACTAATGTGGTGGCATCTAATGTGGTCTCTAAGTTGAATTTGTTGGTTAGAGATCATCCTTGTCCTTATAAGTTGAGTTGGTTAGATGATAAGACTGGTTTGATGGTTAAGAAACAAGCCCTTGTTTCTTTTTCGATTGGTATCTACAAGGATGAGTTATGGGGTGATGTTCTTTCTATGAGTGCTTGTCATATTCTTCTTGGTAGACCGTGGCAATTTGATCGAAAAGTTATTCATGAGGGGGAGACCAATGTGTATTCTGTTTTGATTGGATCCAAAAGGATTCGACTTATGCCCTTGTCTCCTAACACTATTGCGCCAAAGAAGAAGGATGAAAGCAAGCAAAATTAGTTCCTTTCACCCAAAGAGTTCGAAAAAGAGGTTGAAATAGAAGGTCATGGTTATGCTTTATTTGTTAAATGTACTTTAACTAATGATGTTTCTATGAAGGATCCTAACCTTGCAACTTTGTTAGAGGAGTTTGGGGATGTCTTTCCCAAAGAGTTGCCTCAAGGGTTGCCACCTTTGAGAGGGATTGAACATGCTATTGATCTAGTGCCAGGCGCACCTTTGCCTAACAAACCAGCATATAGATGTGATCCTATGGCTTCTAAGGAGCTACAAAGACAGATTGAAGAATTGATTGAACGAGGCTATGTGAGAGAAAGCATGAGTCCATGCGCCGTTCCTGCCCTTCTTGTCCCTAAGAAGGATGGTACATGGAGGATGTGCATTGATAGTAGGGCCGTCAACAACAACACAATCAAGTATCGTTTTCCTATGCCTAGATTGGAGGACATGCTTGATGAGTTACATGGAGCTTTGGTGTTTTCAAAGATAGACCTAAGAAGTGGATATCACCAAATGAGAATTAGAGAAGGAGATGAGTGGAAAATAACTTTTAAGACCAAACAAGGTCTATATGAGTGGATGGTTATGCCTTTTGGTCTTTGCAATGCTCCTAGTTCTTTTATGAGGCTTATGAACGAGGTACTACATCCCTTTCTTACCAAGTTTATTGTTGTCTATCTAGATGATATTCTTGTGTATAGTACTAGTATTGAATCTCATTTGGCTCATTTAAGACTTTTGTTTGAAAAATTGAGAGAACAAAAACTGTATGGAAAGATGGAAAAGTGTGACTTTCTTGTACCTAGTATTGCTTTTCTTGGCTATATTGTTTCTAGGGATGGAGTGCACGTTGATCCAGAGAAAGTCAAAGCTATTTCCACATGGTTGGCGCCAAGTAATGCTCATGAGTGTAGAAGTTTTCACGGCCTAGCTTCCTTTTATAGGAGGTTCATTCGAAACTTCTCAACAGTTATGGCTCCAATCACAGAGTTTATGAAGAAGGGAGAGTTTTCTTGGAACTCTTAAGCTCAAAGATCATTTGAAGAGGTGAAGAGGCTCCATTGCAACGCCCCTATCCTTGCCTTGCCAGATTTTCACAAGTTGTTCGAGGTAGAGTGTGATGCAAGTGGGATTGGAGTAGGTGTTGTTTTGATCCAAGAGAAGAGGCCTATTGCATACTTTAGTGAGAAATTGAGTGGCGCCAAGCTCAATTACTCCAACTATGATCGAGAGTTTTATTATATTGTGAGGGCCTTGGATCATTGGTCTCATTACTTAAGGCCAAAGCCTTTCATACTTCATTCAGATCATGAGGCACTCAAACACATCCATGGGTAAGAAAAGCTCAATTATAGGCACGCCAAGTGGGTTGAATTCCTACAATCTTTTACTTTTTCTTCTAAGTATAAAGAAGGAAAGAGTAATGTTGTCGCTGATGCTCTTTCTAGGCGTTCCTATATCTTAACCATGGTTGATGCTCGTATTTTAGGGTTTGATCATTTGAAAGAATTGCATGTAAAAGATGATGATTTTAGTAGTTCTTTTACTAACCCTAATGGCATGTATGTAGTGCAAGAAGGATTTCTGTTTAAGGGGAACAAGCTTTGTGCTCCTAAAAGTGGCGTGAGGGAGTTGTTGGTGAGAGAAGTCCATAGTGGTGGGGTGGCTGGCCATTTTGGCATTTAAAAGACCCTAGACACATTGAGTGAGAGTTTCTATTGGCCTAGCATGGTGAAGGATGTTCATATGGTGGTTAGTAGGTGTGCTAGTTGTCAAAAGGCCAAGAGTACCTTCCATAAAGGCCTATACACTCCATTGCCAGTCCCTAATGCTCCTTGGGATAGTGTGAGTATGGATTTCATAGTAGGGTTGCCTATGACTCAAAGGGGAAAAGATGCTATCATGGTGGTGGTAGATCGTTTCTCTAAGATGGCTCATTTTGTTCCTATGCATAAAACTGATGATGCTTTACATGTGCTGATTTGTACTTTAGGGAGATCATTCGCCTACATGGCATCCCTATAAGTATTGTTAGTGATCGAGATTCCAAGTTCCTAAGTCACTTTTGGAGGAGCTTGTGGAAGATGGTTGGAACCAAGTTACTTTTCAGTACTAGTCATCATCCTCAAACAGATGGCCAAACTGAAGTAACTAATAGGACTCTTGGAGCTTTATTGCGTGTATTGGTGAGCAAGACACAAAAGGATTGGGATATGAAGCTAGCCCATGTTGAATTTGCTTACAATCGAGCTCATTCAACCACTACCTCTCAATCTCCATTTGAGGTGGTCTATGGTGTCAATCCTTTCCTTCCTATTGATTTTATTGTGCTAACCAAATCTGAAATTCTTATTGATGCAAAGAAGAGGTTCGAAACCTTCAAGAAAACATGTGAGCAAGTCAAGGCAAGAATAGAGAAGATGAACACTCCATACAAGGAGAGAGCAAACAAGCATAGAAGGCAACCAAAGTTCCAAAATGGCGATCTTGTGTGGATCCATTTGAGAAAGGAGAGGTTCCCAAGCACGAGGAAGAATAAGCTCATGCCTAGGGCTGATGGTTCCTTCGAGGTGCTTGAGGTGATTGGAGATAGTGCCTACAAGATTGATCTTCCAAGTGAATATGGAGGTGTGAGTGCTACCTTCAATGTTGGAGATCTTAGTCCTTACTAGGATGATGAAAATTTGAGGACAAATTCTTTTGAAGAGGGGGAGAATGACATGAGTCAAGAGCCAAAGTCAACCATTGGAGATGAGCCTATTTGCTTGGTCCTTGAGACCTTTGGATTCAAGCTCAAGGCCAATGGATCTTTTGTGACTATGCTAGCTTTGGAGGATGAACTATCTTGAGATGGCTAATATGGGGCGTCCATATGTAGTCTTTTAGAGTCTTTTATTTTCTTTTGTTGAGTCATTTTGTTCATGTAATAAAAACTACCATGGTGACCGAAAATATGGTTGAATTTCGGTTACTATGCAAGTTCTAGTAGGGTTCTAATTCCTATTGTGATTAGGAATTATTTTGGAGAGAAAATGATAAGCTTAGGCGTGTGTATGGAGATGATAAGGGCCGAAATCCTATCATTTTCATTAAATATTTATCTTTGCTTATGTTTATCTCTATCTTTCCCTTCATTTTAGGGATTAAGATTTATTTTGCTCTTTAGATAGAGTTTAGTTTTCCTTATCATACTAGGAGATGTACTATTATAAATAAGGACTATAAGTCGATTTTATTCAATAAGATATTCAAAATTTTGGAGTCATATTTTCGAGCATTAATTGTTTGTCAATTAATTTTCGTTCCATTTAATAATTTTCAGGAGTGTTAATTATTGAGTGATTAATCTACTTAATTCCAGGAGTGGTTTAAGTGAGATTAAAAGTTTATTAAATCTTTCAGGAGTGATTGATTTAATTTCCATATCCCAAACACATAAACAGAAATAAACACATACAATTTTCGTACTTTCAAATAGCTAGGTTCCTTTGCATTGGAGTACACTTGGATTCTTTCTTGGATGCTTCTCTACCTTGGAGGTGCATTCATATCATATATCTTCTACCTATTTAAGGATTTAAAAATATTTGGTTATTAAGCACAAAAAATGATTTGAAAGGTGTTCTTGCACCACAAATCACCTAAGAGACTATGACGGTTTTACCTTTTGATTTGAAATGAATTTGATCCAAGGGCTTCATATGATTGAAATATATCAAATACATATTCAAGGAGTCAAAAATATTTGGTCATTAAGCACAACCATTATTTGAAAGGTGTTCGTACACCACAAATTGCATAAGAGACTATGATGGTTTTACCCTTTGATTTGAATTGAGTTGGATCTAAGGGATTCATATGCTTTGAATATATCTTATACCTATTCAAAGAGTCAAAAATATTTGGTAAATAAGCACAACAAATGATTTTAAAGGTGTTCACACACCACAAATTGCATAAGAGACTATGACGGTTTTATCCTTTGATTTGAATTGAGTTTGATCTAAAGGCTTCATATCCATTAAATATATCTAATACCTATTCAAAGAGTCAAAAATATTTGGTAATTAAGCACAACAAATGATTTGAAAGGTGTTCATACACCACAAATCGCATAAGAGACTATGACGGTTTTACCCTTTGATTTGAATTGAGTTTGATGTAAGGGATTCATATGCTTTGAATATATCTAATACCTATTCAATGAGTCAAAAATATTTGGTAATTAAGCAGAACAAATGATTTGAAAGGTGTTCATACACCACAAATCGCATAAGAGACTATGACAGTTTCACCGTTTGATTTGAATTGAGTTTGATCTAAGGGTTTCATATGCTTTAAACATATATAATACCTATTCAAGGAGTAAAAAATATTTGGTAATTAAGCACAACAAATGATTTGAAAGGTCTTCATACACCACAAATCGCATAAGAGACTATGATTGTTTTACCCTTTGATTTGAATTGAGTTTGATCTAAGGGTTTTCAATGCTTTAAATATATCTAATACCTATTTAAGAATTTAAGAATATTTGGTTATTAAGCACAAGAAATGATTTGAAAGGTGTTCTTGCACCACAAATCCCCTAAGAGGCTATGACAGTTTTACCTTTTGATTTGAAATGAATTTGATCCAAGGGCTTCATATGATTGAAATATATCAAATACATATTCAAGGAGTCAAAAATATTTGGTCATTAAGCACAACCAATTATTTAAAAGGTGTTCGTACACCTCAAATTGCATAATAGACTATGATGGTTTTACCCTTTGATTTGAATTGAGTTTGATGTAAAGGCTTCATATGCTTTGAATTTATCTAGTACCAATTCAAAGTGTCAAAAATATTTGTTAATTAAGCACAACAAATGATTTGAAAGGTGCTCATACACTACAAATCGCATAAGAGACTATGACGGTTTAATCCTTTGATTTGAATTGAGTTTGATCTAAAGGCTTCATATCCATTAAATATATCTAATACCTATTCAAAGAGTCAAAAATATTTGGTAATTAAGCACAACAAATGATTTGAAAGGTGTTCATACACCACAAATCGCATAAGAGACTATGACGGATTTCCCCTTTGATTTGAATTGTGTTTGATGTAAGGGCTTCATATGCTTTGAATATTTCTAATACCTATTCAAAGAGTCAAAAAAAATTTGGTTATTAAGCACAACAAATGATTTGAAAGGTGTTCATACACCACAAATCGCATAAGAGACTATGACAGTTTTACCCTTTGATTTGAATTGAGTTTGATCGAAAGGATTCATATCCATTAAATATATCTAATACCTATTGAAGGAGTCAAAAATATTTGGTAATTAAGCACAACAAATGATTTGAAAGGTCTTCATACACCACAAATCGCATAAGAGACTATGACCGTTTTACCCTTTGATTTGAATTGAGTTTGATCTAAGGGTTTTCAATGCTTTAAATATATCTAATACCTATTTAAGGATTTATAAATATTTGGTTATTAAGCACAAAAAATGATTTGAAAGGTGTTCTTGCACCACAAATCCCTTAAGAGACTATGACGGTTTTACCTTTTGATTTGAAATGAATTTGATCCAAGGGCTTCATATGATTGAAATATATCAAATACATATTCAAGGAGTCAAAAATATTTGGTCATTAAGAACAACCAATTATTTGAAAGGTGTTCGTACACCACAAATTGCATAAGAGACTATGATGGTTTTACCCTTTGATTTGAATTGAGTTTGATGTAAGTGCTTCATATGCTTTGAATATATCTAATACCTATTCAAAGAGTCAAAAATATTTGGTAATTAAGCACAACAAATGATTTGAAAGGTGTTCAATATTTGCGGTTGCTCGTACTCACAACCTACGCCACCAAAGGGAAGTTGTTCATTGTCCTTCTTTTCTCCCTTTTATTTTGATTTTACTTATCTTCACAAATCATTCGTTTTCTCTGATATTATTTATGTGAAGATAGATGCGCTTGTCATCAAGCCATATCTAGTGCTCAATGACATGTTTGCAGGCGCATTTGATAAGTTACTCAAGGCATTGGACTCTTCCAATGAGATGGAGGATTATGGTCGTGCGGGACCTTTATAAACCATCGCTGTGCGAGAGGCAACTCATATTTTTCTTCCTTTTTGTGAGCGAGAGTGAGGGTACTAACATTGTTTTTCCTCTTAGCATAGTCCTTATCACCTTTTGGCATTGAGGACACTGCCAAGTTCAGCTTGGGGGAGGAGTTATGTTTGTAATCATTATCTCTTTTACTGCTTTCTAGGATAGATTTACTGCTTTCGAAAAATTCTGAAAAAATCAAAAAAATATGGTTCCATGATTGGTTTAGTTGCCTCCCTGTGCCCCTTGTTGTGCTCTATTTGAAAGTGTTCTGACTTTGTTTTCTGGATAGATGGGCATTTGTGATCTTGAGGCTATGATTTGATGTTTGATTGCTATGATTTCGAGCAAAGTTTGATTATATTACGCCACTTTATGCTGCATACCTGAATTGGTTAGACTGTGAGGCTTCTTTGTAGCCTATTGGATTCATATTATTATCCAGTCTATTTTTGTGTGTTAGTTCCTCTTTAGTGGATTGATCTTGACCTTGACTTCGTACTTGTCTGATTTTCGATGACTTGTAGCATTTGCTGTGATAGAGGCGTTCTTTTGTCTTACTCTTGAGCTTCAGAGTGAATTTTTGATATACTTTTATCCTCCTTAGCCCCGCTGAGCCTAATGACTTGTTTCGTGTTACTTAAACCCCTATTATGAGCCCAAAGCCATCACTTGATATTATTCCAAGCCTAGCTTGGGGGAGCTTTTTTATGGGTTGAGTTGAGATTGGTTGTTGAGGAATTTAAAAGTGTATTTGTTGTGGCTTGAGGGTGATAAAAAGAAAAGAAAAAGCAATTTTAGAGTTGCGTGAATGAAGTTCAGAAAAATGAAATAGAAGTTCAAAAGAATTCAAAGTTCAAAAAATTCAAAGTTCTTTCATTCACGTACGTTCATAAAGAAAAATTCGCTTCATTGCTTGAAAATTGGGTTTGTTGTGAGCTTTCATCAGTTTATGAGAATTGGGTTATTTTTCGTGGTTATATGGTGTTGTTGGGAGTTGTTTAGGCCATATTAGGCCTTGTTTGAGTGATTCATGCTCCCCCTTTCTTGGTTTTTCCACCACATCTCCTAAAAATATCCCTACCCTTTACCTAAGCCCCATTACAACCCTATAAAGTCCTCTTGAGCTCGTGTCTGCATCATTTATTGGATTGATTTCGAGTCAGTTTGTCAAAGTTAAAGAGTATGTCTGCAAATTGAGTCGACTTGACTAGGATGAGCGTCATTTAACCTTCTTAAACACATGAGAGTGTGAGTGGGAAGGGCAATTATGGTCGGGTTGGTGAGTGTTCGGGCATGTTCTTTGCCTGCCACAAAATAGAGAGGAGTGACACCTTTGTGAGAGCCCTTTCAGGATTTGTATGCCTTGTGGATGCTAAAATTTGATGAATTGCTTGGATGATCGGTGGTTGGATGGATTTGATTAGCCGAACTTGAATTTTGCCTGCTTGAACTTGAAAACGTTTTGAGCTTTGATTGTTTTTATCTATGGGGTGGGGCAATTTATTCCATGTTCATGTTTTATTTGCTTGAGGACAAGCAAAGGTTTAGCTTGGGGGAGTTTGATGTATCACATTTATATATAGTTTCTAGATGCATTTAGATTGCATTTAGAACTCCTTTTTGAGCATTTAGGGGCATAATGATATGAATTACACAAGTTGTGCTCTACTACTCCCCGTTTGTGTGTTTCGATGATTTTCAG
This sequence comes from Patellifolia procumbens, assembly GCA_947645195.1. Lineage (NCBI taxonomy): Eukaryota > Viridiplantae > Streptophyta > Magnoliopsida > Caryophyllales > Amaranthaceae > Patellifolia > Patellifolia procumbens. The sequence goes on from CANSGD010000016.1 coordinate 7,614,636, forward strand.
GTTATTTTGATACAAAGTGATCATGAGTACAAAAGATGTAGCCTATTAATCATTGAGGATGAATGTAGCTTGCACAAGGATCACAATGCATCCGTTTGGGACTTTGAGTTGGTATGAAGCAAAGAGTTAGTGAAAGAAGTGCTAAAACTGACACACCTTAACTATTTTCATTATAACTTTTGGTAGAAAATTTATAATCCAGAAATTCAAATTGATTTGGATTCTAGACTTCAATAGCTTTCCAATGATAGGTCACACGCCCCAATTGGACTTCTGGTTTGAGAGATACGGCCTTCGCAAGTTGATGCAGAATTGCAGTTTACCCACCCGATCGGGCGGGAATTGACCCGATCGGGCCTGAAGCACGGACAACTCTTTTCCGATATTCTATCTTTTTTTAATTAGACTTTGGGCTATTATAAATAGCTATCCTTCATTATATTTAGTGACCTCTTTTTCTCTAGTTTTATTTTTCATAGTTCTTAGTTTAGTTTTATTTAGTTTAAACACTCTATATTAGATTAAAGGTGATTGGACCTCGGATTCGATTTCAATAAAAGTTCTTGCTTTCTGTCAATTGGTATTTTTCTCTACTCTAATCTCTTTTATTATTCTTAATTGCTTAGCTTAATTATTTATACATTCATGATGCAATTATTAGGGTTTCATATAAGATTGTTTATTGTTGATTCAATTATGAGTGAGTAGTTTAATTTCTAGGGATTTAGATAGGGAAGCCATGTTTATACCATGATTATTTGAATTGCTATTAGTTTCTAGGGGTTGATGAGATAGGTTATGGTGTGATTTGTTCTTATTGAGTAATTAACGTTATTGTGCAGTTTCTTTGATTACTTGAGGTTAATAATTGTTTGCACATATCCGTCTTACTTTTAGAGGCCTAGTACACACCAGTAATTCTGATTATGTTTGTGAACATGCTGCATATGTTGAATTATGGACGTTGAGACTTAACCATAGCTTGACATTGTTCTAATCTATCGATTCTCGACCTAGGTTCTGATAGTTGTTTGATCCTTTGATTGGTATAAGCATGGTGGACCGAACTAATTCCCTAGACCTTTATTTCATAGAGTAAAATTCCACTTTATATTGTTTTCTAGTAGTTAATTATTAGTTCAGCTGTTTCTATCTGATCTTGTCTGAAGTAGCTTTTTAGCTGAATATTAACTTAGAACTCGTCTCTCTGTGGATTCGACCCTACTTCCTTTTACTACCATTGTTAGAGGACTGTAGGAACTATCTTTGAATAGGTGATACGACTTTAGCCTATCATTCATACACCACAAATCGCATAGGAGACTATGGCAGTTTTATCCTTTGATTTAAATTGAGTTTGATCTAAATGCTTCATATCCATTAAATATATCTAATACCTATTCAAAGAGTCAAAAATATTTGGCAATTAACCACAACAAATGATTTGTAAGGTGTTCATACACCACAAATTGCATATGAGACTATGAGAGTTTTACCCTTTGATTTGAATTGAGTTTGATGTAAGGGCTTCATATGCTTTGAATATATCTAATACCTATTCAAAGAATCAAAATAATTTGTAATTAAGCACAACAAATGATTTGAATGGTGTTCATCCACCACCAATTGCATAAGAGACTATGAGGGTTTTACCCTTTGATTTGAATTGAGTTTGATCTAATGGCTTCATATCCAATAAATATATCTAATACCTATTGAAGGAATCAAATATATTTGGTAATTAAGCACAACAAATAATTTCAAAGGTGTTCATACACCACAAATCGCATAAGAGACTATGACGGTTTTATCCTTTGATTTGAATTGAGTTTGATCTAAAGGCATATCCATTAAATATATCTAATACCTATTGAAGGAATAAAAAAAAAGTTTTAATTAAGCACAACAAATGATTTGAAAGGTGTTCATACACCACAAATCACATAAGAGACTATAACGGTTTTACCCTTTGATTTGAATTGAGTTTGATATAAGGGCTTCATATCCTTTAAATATATCTAACACCTATTCAAGGAGTAAAAAATATTCGGTAATTAAGAACAACTAATGAATTAAAAGGTGTTCGTACATCCCAAATCGCATAGGAGAGTATGACGGTTTTACCCTTTGATTTGAATTGAGTTTGATGTAAGGCTTCATATGCATTGAATATATGTGATACCTATTCAAAGAGTCAAAAATATTTGGTAATTAAGGAAAACAAATGATTTGAAAGGTGTTCATACACCACAAATCGCATAAGAGACTATGACGGTTTTACCCTTTGATTTGAATTGAGTTTGATCCAAAGGCTTCATATCCATTAAACATATGTAATACCTATTGAAGGAGTCAAAAATATTTGGTAATTAAGCACAACAAATGATTTGAAAGGTGTTCCTAAACCACAAATTGCATAAGAGACTATGACGGTTTTACCCTTTGATTTGAATTGAGTTTGATGTAAGGGCTTCATATCCTTTTAATATATCTAATACCTATTCAAGGAATCAAAAATATTTGTTAATTAAGCACAACAAATGATTAGAAAGGTGTTCATACACCACAAATCGCATAAGAGACCATGACGGTTTTACCCTTTGATTTGAATTGAGTTTGATCTAAGGGTTTCATATGCTTTAGATATATCTGATACCTATTTAAGGATTAAAAATATTTGGTTATTAAGCACAAAAAATGATTTGGAAGGTGTTCTTGTACCACAAATCTCCTAAGAGACTATGACGGTTTTACCTTTTGATTTGAAATGAATTTTATCCAAGGGCTTCATATGATTGAAATATATCAAATACATATTCAAGGAGTCAAAAATATTTGTTCATTAAGCACAACCAATTATTTGAAAGGTGTTCGTACACCACAAATTGCATAAGAGACTATGATGGTTTTACCCTTTGATTTGAATTGAGTTTTATGTAAGGGATTGATATGGTTTGAATATATCTAATACCTATTCAAATAGTCAAAAATATTTGGTAATTAAGCACAACAAATGATTTTAAAGGTGTTCATACACCACAAATCGCATAAGAGACTATGACGGTTTTACCCTTTGATTTGAATTGAGTTTGATGTAAGGGCTTCATATCCTTTAATATATCTAACACCTATTCAAGGAGTCAAAAATATTTGGAAATTAAGAACAACTAATGAATTAAAAGGTGTTCGTACATCCCAAATCGCATTGGAGAGTATGATGGTTTTACCCTTTGATTTGAATTGAGTTTGATGTAAGGGCTTCATATCCTTTGAATGTATCTAATACCTTTTCAAAGAGTCAAAAATATTTGGTAATTAATGATATCACGTATTTATATAGAGTTTTCTCCCTTATTTACAAGCTAATTTTTGCGTCATTGGAGCTCTTGGGAGCTATTTTGTGCTAACTTTCGTATGCAGTTGTGGTTTCGTGTTTTAGTATTGAATTGCAGGTTTTATAGAGTTTTCTCCTTATTCCCGAGCCATTTGGAAGCAACCACGGCTTTACGAGATGTTATGAGGCACGTAGGGTGGCTCACGAGCTTTATGGATAGTTTAGGAGGTCCCAAGACCCCTAAACGTGAAGATTAGAGAGCAAAGGAGTCAAAAGGAGTTTTCCGTGCACTGATCGGGCAGAAATAGCCCGATCGGGCGAAGTATTTATGATCGGGTATTAAAGTTGCGGACCCGATCGGGCGACGTTTGCCCGATCGAATCGGGCGAGGAAGCATGTCCCCAGACCCGATCGGGTGGCTACCGCCCGACCTGATCGGGTAGAGTGCTGCTTGGTCTCGTTGCGGTGCTACAGGCGAAGGGAACACGCTGGCCCAAGTTGTCGCCAGACCCGAGCGGGTGACTACCGCCCGACCCCATCGGGTGGGCCGTTTTCTCGCCTTATTGCTGCACTGCTGCTGCCAGAGCCCATAAGTGAAGTTGGGAGAATTTGTATGTGGACCCGATCGGGTCTGGTGCTTTAATCGCGCTTTTTCACTTTTTGTTTCCGTTTTTAGTGAACTTGAGGGGTATTATAAATACCTTTTCCTCATTATCTTTCATTATCTTTTATTCATCTTTCATTAGGTTTTAGACTAGTTTTATTCTACATTGTTCTTAGTTTAATTCAAACACTTTAGATTAATTTAGAGGTGATCAAACCTATTTCGATTTCAATAAAAGTTCCTGCTTTCCGTCAATTGGTACTCTTCTCTACTCTTTATCTCTTTAATTACTTTGATTGCTTAGTTTAATTATTCAATTGTTCATGATGCAATTCTTAGGGTTTCATATTAGTTTTGTTGTTGCCAATTCGATTATGAGTGAGTAGTTCTCTTTCTAGGGTGTTATATAGGAAAGCCATGTTTATACCATGATTGTGATTTAGATTTCTATTAATTTCTAGGGCTTGATTAGGGTGATTGTGATGTGGTTTTTTCTTATTGAGTAATTAATGTCAGTGTACAATTTCATTGATTGCTTGTGGTTAATAGTTGTTTGCACAGATCCGTCTTACGACTAGAGGCCTAGGACACATCAGTAGTTCTGATTACGTTAGTGAACATGCGGCGTATGTTGAACTATGAGCGTTGAGTCTTAACCATAGCTCAACATAGGCTCTAATCCCCCGACTCTTGACTTAGGTTTTAATAGTAGTTGACCCTATTTGATTGGTATAAGCATGGTGGACCGACCTAATACCCTAGACTTTTATTCCATAGTTTAATCCACGATTTATTCAGTCTTCCGTAGTCTATTCCTTAGTTTAATTAATTCCTTTCTGATTTCCTCTGGAGTAGCTGAATTGATTGATTATTGATATAGAAACTCTGTCTCCCTGTGGATTCGACCCTGCTTCCACTGACTACCTAGTTAGAGGTCCGTAGGTTTATTTTTGATTAGGTGACACGACTAAAACCTATCAATTAAGCACAACAAATGATTTGAAAGGTGTTTATACACCACAAATAGCATAAGAGACTATGACGGTTTTACCCTTTGATTTGAATTGAGTTTGATCTAAAGGCTTCATATCCATTAATATATCTAATACCTATTGAAGGAGTCAAAAATATTTGGTAATTAAGCACAACAAATGATTTGAAAGTTGTTCCTACACCACAAATCGCATAAGAGACTATGACGGTTTTACCCTTTGATTTGAATTGAGTTTGATATAAGGGCTTCATATCCTTTAAATATATCTAATACCTATTCAAGGAATCAAAAATATTTGTCAATTAAGCACAACAAATGATTTTAAAGGTGTTCATACACCACAAATCGCATAAGAGACCATGACGGTTTTACCCTATAATTTGAATTGAGTTTGATCTAAGGGTTTCATATGATTTTGATATATCTAATACCTATTTAAGGATTTGAAAATATTTGGTTATTAAGCACAAAAAATGAGCTGAAAGGTGTTCTTGCACAACAAATCCCCTAAGAGACTATGACGGTTTTACGTTTTGATTTGAAATGAATTTGATCCAAGGGCTTCATATGATTGAAATATATCAAATACATATTCAAGGATTCAAAAATATTTGTTCATTAAGCACAACCAATTATTTGAAAGGTGTTCGTACACCACAAATTGGATAAGAGACTATGATGGTTTTACCCTTTGATTAGAATTGAGTTTGATGTAAGGGCTTCATATGCTTTGAATATATCTAATACCTATTCAAAGACTCAAAATATTTGGTAATTAAGCACAACAAATGATTTGAAAGGTGTTCATACACCACAAATCGCATAAGAGACTATGATGGTTTTACCCTTTGATTTTACTTGAGTTTGATCGAAGGGCTTCATATCCTTTAAATATATCTAATACCTATTCAAGGAGTCAAAAATATTTGGTAATTAAGAACAACTAATGATTTCGAAGATGTTCCTACATCCCAAATCTAATAGGAGAGTATGACAATTTTACCCTTTGATTTGAATGAGTTTGATCTAAGGGCTTCATATCCTTTAAATATATATAATACCTATTCAAGGAGCCAAAAATATTTAGTAATTAAGCACAACAAATGATTTGAAAGGTGTTCATACACCACAAATCGCATAATAGACTATGACGATTTTAATCTTTGATTTGAATTGAGTTTGATCTAAAGGCTTCATATCCATTAAATATATCAAATACCTATTTAAGGAATCAAAAATATTTGGTAATTAAGCACAGCAAATGATTTGAAAGGTGTTCCTACACCACAAATCGCATAAGAGACTATGACGGTTTTACCCTTTGATTTGAATTGAGTTTGATCTAAGGGTTTCCAGTGCTTTAAATATATCTAATACTTATTTAAGGATTTAAAAATATTTGGTTATTAAGCACAAAAAATGATTTGAAAGGTGTTCTTGCACCACAAATCCCCTAAGAGACTATGACGGTTTTACGTTTTTATTTGAAATGAATTTGATCCAAGGGCTTCATATGATTGAAATATATCAAATACATATTCAAGGAGTCAAAAATATTTGTTCATTAAGCACAACCAATTATTTGAAAGGTGTTCGTACACCACAAATTGGATAAGAGACTATGATGGTTTTACCTTTGATTAGAATTGAGTTTGATGTAAGGGCTTCATATGCTTTGAATATATCTAATACCTATTCAAAGATTCAAAAATATTTGGTAATTAAGCACAACAAATGATTTGAAAGGTGTTCATACACCACAAATAGCATAAGAGACTATGACGGTTTTATCCTTTGATTTGAATTGAGTTTGATCAAAAGGTTTCATATCCATTAAATATATCTAATATCTATTTAAGGTGTCAAAAATATTTGGTAATTAAGAACAACAAATGATTTGAAAGGTGTTCATACACCACAAATCGCATAAGAGACTATGACGGTTTTACCCTTTGATTTGAATTGACTTTGATCTAAGGGTTTCCAATGCTTTAAATATATCTAATACCTATTTAAGGATTTAAAAATATTTGGTTATTAAACACAAAAATGACTTGAAAGGTGTTCTTGCACCACAAATCCCCTAAGAGACTATGACGGTTTTACCTTTTGATTTGAAATGAATTTGATCCAAGGGTTTCATATGATTGAAATATATCAAATACATATTCAAGGAGTAAAAAATATTTGGTCATTAAGCACAACCAATTATTTGAAAGGTGTTCGTACACCACAAATTGCATAAGAGACTATGAAGGTTTTACCCTTTGATTTGAATTGAGTTTGATGTAAGGGCTTCATATGCTTTGAATATATCTAATACCTATTCAAAGAGTCAAAAATATTTGGTAATTATGCACAACAAATGATTTGATAGGTGTTCATACACAACAAATTGCATAAGACACTATGATGGTTTTACCCTTTGATTTGAATTGAGTTTGATGTAAGGGCCTCATATGCTTTGAATATATCTAATACCTATTCAAAGATTAAAAATATTTGGTAATTAAGCACAACAAATAATTTGAAAGGTGTTAATTCACCACAAATTGCATAAGAGACTATGAAGGTTTTACCCTTTGATTTGAATTGAGTTTTATCTAAAGGCTTCATATCCATTAAATATATCTAATACCTAATGAAGGAATCAAAAATATTTGGTAATTAAGCACAAAAAATAATATGAAAGGTGTTCATACACCACAAATTGCATAAGAGACTATGATGGTTTTATCCTTTGATTTGAATTGAGTTTGATTTAAAGGCTTCATATCCATTAAATATATATAATACCTATTTAAGGAGTCAAAAATATTGGGTAATTAAGCACAACAAATGATTTGGAAGGTGTTCTTACACCACAAATCGCATAAGAGACTATGAGGGTTTTACCCTTTGATTTGAATTGAGTTTGATCTAAAGGGTTCATATCCATTAAATATATCTAATACCTATTGAAGGAATCAAAAATATTTTGTAATTAAGCACAACAAATGATTTGAAAGGTGTTCATACACCACAAATCGCATAAGAGACTATGACGGTTTTACCTTTTGATTTGAATTGGGTTTGATATAAGGGCTTCATATCCTTTAAATATATCTAACACCTATTCAAGGGGTAAAAAATATTTGGTAATTAAGAACAACAAATGAATTAAAAGGTGTTCGTACATCCCAAATCGCATAGGAGAGTATGACGGTTTTACCCTTTGATTTGAATTGAGTTTGATGTAAGGGCTTCATATGCTTTGAATATATCTAATACCTATTCAAAGATTCAAAAATATTTGGTAATTAAGCATAACAAATGATTTGAAAGGTGTTCATACACCACAAATCGCATAAGAGACTATGACGGTTTTACCCTTTGATTTGAATTGAGTTTGATCTAAGGGCATCATATCCTTTAAATATATCTAATACCTATTCAAAGAGTAAAAAAATTTGGTAATTAAGAACAACTAATGATTTCGAAGATGTTCGTAGATCCCAAATCGAATAGGAGAGTATGACGATTTTACCCTTTGAATTGAATTGAGTTTGATCTAATTGCTTCATATCCTTTAAATATATATAATACCTATTCAAGGAGTCAAAAATATTTAGTAATTCAGCACAACAAATGATTTGAAAGGTGTTCATACACCACAAATCGCATAATAGACTATGACGATTTTAATCTTTGATTTGAATTGAGTTTGATCTAAAGGCTTCATATCCATTAAATATATCTAATACCTATTTAAAGAGTCAATAATATTTGGTAATTAAGCACAACAAATGATTTGAAAGGTGTTCCTACACCACAAATCGCATAAGAGACTATGACGGTTTTACCCTTTGATTTGAATTGAGTTTGATCTAAGGGTTTCCAGTGGTTTAAATATATCTAATACTTATTTAAGGATTTAAAAATATTTGGTTATTAAGCACAAAAAATGATTTGAAAGGTGTTCTTGCACAACAAATCCCCTAAGAGACTATGACGGTTTTACCTTTTGATTTGAAATGAATTTGATCCAAGGGCTTCATATGATTGAAATATATCAAATACATATTCAAGGAGTCAAAAATAATTTGTCATTAAGCACAACCAATTATTTGAAAGGTGTTCGTACACCACAAATTGCAAAAGAGACTATGATGGTTTTACCCTTTGATTTGAATTTAGTTTGATGTAAGGGCTTCATATGCTTTGAATATATCTAATACCTATTCTAAGAGTCAAAAATATTTGGCAATTAAGCACAACAAATGATTTGAATGGTGTTCATACACCACAAATCGCATAAGAGACTATGACAGTTTTATCCTTTGATTTGAATTGAGTTTGATTTAAAGGCTTCATATCCATTAAATATATCTAATACCTATTCAAAGAGTCAAAAACATTAGGTAATTAAGCACAACAAATGATTTGAAAGGTGTTCATACACCACAAATCGCATAAGAGACTATGACGGTTTTACCCTTTGATTTGAATTGAGTTTGATGTAAGGGCTTCATATGCTTTGAATATATCTAATACCTATTCAAAGAGTCAAAAATATTTGGTAATTAAGCACAACAAATGATTTGAAAGGTGTTCTTACACCACAAATCGCATAAGAGACTATGAGGGTTTTACCCTTTGATTTGAATTGAGTTTGATCTAAAGGCTTCATATCCATTAAATATATCTAATACCTATTGAAGGAATCAAAAATATTTGGTAATTAAGCACAACAAATGATTTGAAAGGTGTTCATACACCACAAATCGCATAAGAGACTATGACGGTTTTACCCTTTGATTTGAATTGGGTTTGATATAAGGGCTTCATATCCTTTAAATATATCTAACACGTATTCAAGGAGTAAAAAATATTTGGTAATTAAGAACAACTAATGAATTAAAAGGTGTTCAAACATCCCAAATCGCATAGGAGAGTATGACGGTTTTACCCTTTGATTTGAATTAAGTTTGATGTAAGGGCTTCATATGCTTTAAATATATCTAATACCTATTCAAAGAGTCAAAATATTTGGTAATTAAGCACAACAAATGATTTGAAAGGTGTTCATACACCACAAATCGCATAAGAGACTATGACGGTTTTACCCTTTGATTTGAATTGAGTTTGATCTAAGGGCATCATATCCTTTAAATATATCTAATACCTATTCCAAGAGTCAAAAATATTTGGTAATTAAGAACAACTAATGATTTCGAAGATGTTCTTACATCCCAAATCGAATAGGAGAGTATGACGATTTAACCCTTTGATTTGAATTGAGTTTGATCTAAGGGCTTCATATCCTTTAAATATATATAATACCTATTCAAGGATTCAAAAATATTTAGTAATTCAGCACAACAAATGATTTGAAAGGTGTTCATACACCACAAATCGCATAATAGACTATGACGATTTTAATATTTGATTTGAATTGAGTTTGATCTAAAGGCTTCATATCCATTAAATATATCTAATACCTATTTAAGGAGTCAAAAATATTTGGTAATTAAGCACAACAAATGATTTGAAAGGTGTTCCTACACCACAAATCGCATAAGAGACTATGACGGTTTTACCCTTTGATTTGAATTGAGTTTGATCTAAGGGCTTCATATCCTTTAAATATAAATAATACCTATTCAAGGAGTCAAAAATATTTAGTAATTCAGCACAACAAATGATTTGAAAGGTGTTCATACACCACAAATCGCATAATAGACTATGACGATTTTAATATTTGATTTGAATTGAGTTTGATCTAAAGGCTTCATATCCATTAAATATATCTAATACTTATTTAAGGATTTAAAAATATTTGGTTATTAAGCACAAAAAATGATTTGAAAGGTGTTCTTGCACCACAAATCCCCGAAGAGACTATGACGGATTTACCTTTTGATTTGAAATGAATTTGATCCAAGGGATTCATATGATTGAAATATATCAAATACATATTCAAGGAGTCAAAAATATTTGGTCATTAAGCACAACCAATTATTTGAAAGGTGTTCGTACACCACAAATTGCATAAGAGACTATGATGGTTTTACCCTTTGATTTGAATTGAGTTTGATGTAAGGGCTTCATATCCTTTGAATATATCTAATACCTATTCTAAGAGTCAAAAATATTTGGTAATTAAGCACAACAAATGATTTGAAAGGTGTTCATACACCACAAATCGCATAAGAGACTATGACGGTTTTTATCCTTTGATTTGAATTGAGTTTTATTTAAAGGCTGTATATCATTTAAATATATCTAATACCTATTCAAAGAGTCAAAAACATTAGGTGATTAAGCACAACAAATGATTTGAAAAGTGTTCATACACCACAAATCGCATAAGAGACTATGACGGTTTTACCCTTTGATTTGAATTCAGTTTGATGTAAGGGCTTCATATGCTTTGAATATATCTAATACCTATTCAAAGAGTCAAAAATATATGGTAATTAAGCACAACAAATGATTTGAAAGATGTTCATACACCACAAATCGCATAACAGACTATGACAGTTTTACCATTTGATTTGAATTGAGTTTGATCTAATGGCTTCATATCCATTAAATATATCTAATACCTATTGAAGGAGTCAAAAATATTTGGTTATTAAGCACAACAAATGATTTGAAAGGTGTTCATACACCACAAATCGCATAAGAGACTATGACGGTTTTACCCTTTGATTTGAATTGAGTTTGATCTAAGGGTTTCCAATGCTTTAAATATATCTAATACCTATTTAAGGATTTAAAAATATTTGGTTATTAAACACAAAAATGATTTGAAAGGTGTTCTTGCACCACAAATCCCCTAAGAGACTATGACGGTTTTACCTTTGGATTTGAAATGAATTTGATCCAAGGGCTTCATATGATTGAAATATATCAAATACATATTCAAGGAGTCAAAAATATTTTGTCATTAAGCACAACCAATTATTTGAAAGGTGTTCGTACACCACAAATTGCAAAAGAGACTATGATGGTTTTACCCTTTGATTTGAATTTAGTTTGATGTAAGGGCTTCATATGCTTTGAATATATCTAATACCTATTCTAAGAGTCAAAAATATTTGGCAATTAAGCACAACAAATGATTTGAATGGTGTTCATACACCACAAATCGCATAAGAGACTATGACAGTTTTATCCTTTGATTTGAATTGAGTTTGATTTAAAGGCTTCATATCCATTAAATATATCTAATACCTATTCAAAGAGTCAAAAACATTAGGTAATTAAGCACAACAAATGATTTGAAAGGTGTTCATACACCACAAATCGCATAAGAGACTATGACGGTTTTACCCTTTGATTTGAATTGAGTTTGATGTAAGGGCTTCATATGCTTTGAATATATCTAATACCTATTCAAAGAGTCAAAAATATTTGGTAATTAAGCACAACAAATGATTTGAAAGGTGTTCTTACACCACAAATCGCATAAGAGACTATGAGGGTTTTACCCTTTGATTTGAATTGAGTTTGATCTAAAGGCTTCATATCCATTAAATATATCTAATACCTATTGAAGGAATCAAAAATATTTGGTAATTAAGCACAACAAATGATTTGAAAGGTGTTCATACACCACAAATCGCATAAGAGACTATGACGGTTTTACCCTTTGATTTGAATTGGGTTTGATATAAGGGCTTCATATCCTTTAAATATATCTAACACGTATTCAAGGAGTAAAAAATATTTGGTAATTAAGAACAACTAATGAATTAAAAGGTGTTCAAACATCCCAAATCGCATAGGAGAGTATGACGGTTTTACCCTTTGATTTGAATTAAGTTTGATGTAAGGGCTTCATATGCTTTAAATATATCTAATACCTATTCAAAGAGTCAAAATATTTGGTAATTAAGCACAACAAATGATTTGAAAGGTGTTCATACACCACAAATCGCATAAGAGACTATGACGGTTTTACCCTTTGATTTGAATTGAGTTTGATCTAAGGGCATCATATCCTTTAAATATATCTAATACCTATTCCAAGAGTCAAAAATATTTGGTAATTAAGAACAACTAATGATTTCGAAGATGTTCTTACATCCCAAATCGAATAGGAGAGTATGACGATTTAACCCTTTGATTTGAATTGAGTTTGATCTAAGGGCTTCATATCCTTTAAATATATATAATACCTATTCAAGGATTCAAAAATATTTAGTAATTCAGCACAACAAATGATTTGAAAGGTGTTCATACACCACAAATCGCATAATAGACTATGACGATTTTAATATTTGATTTGAATTGTGTTTGATCTAAAGGCTTCATATCCATTAAATATATCTAATACCTATTTAAGGAGTCAAAAATATTTGGTAATTAAGCACAACAAATGATTTGAAAGGTGTTCCTACACCACAAATCGCATAAGAGACTATGACGGTTTTACCCTTTGATTTGAATTGAGTTTGATCTAAGGGCTTCATATCCTTTAAATATATATAATACCTATTCAAGGAGTCAAAAATATTTAGTAATTCAGCACAACAAATGATTTGAAAGGTGTTCATACACCACAAATCGCATAATAGACTATGACGATTTTAATATTTGATTTGAATTGAGTTTGATCTAAAGGCTTCATATCCATTAAATATATCTAATACTTATTTAAGGATTTAAAAATATTTGGTTATTAAGCACAAAAAATGATTTGAAAGGTGTTCTTGCACCACAAATCCCCGAAGAGACTATGACGGTTTTACCTTTTGATTTGAAATGAATTTGATCCAAGGGATTCATATGATTGAAATATATCAAATACATATTCAAGGAGTCAAAAATATTTGGTCATTAAGCACAACCAATTATTTGAAAGGTGTTCGTACACCACAAATTGCATAAGACACTATGATGGTTTTACCCTTTGATTTGAATTGAGTTTGATGTAAGGGATTCATTTGCTTTGAATATATCTAATACCTATTCTAAGAGTCAAAAATATTTGGTAATTAAGCACAACAAATGATTTGAAAGGTGTTCATACACCACAAATCGCATAAGAGACTATGACAGTTTTATCCTTTGATTTGAATTGAGTTTGATTTAAAGGCTTCATATCCATTAAATATATCTAATACCTATTCAAAGAGTCAAAAACATTAGGTAATTAAGCACAACAAATGATTTGAAAAGTGTTCATACACCACAAATCGCTTAAGAGACTATGACGGTTTTACCCTTTGATTTGAATTGAGTTTGATGTAAGGGCTTCATATGCTTTGAATATATCTAATACCTATTCTAAGAGTCAAAAATATTTGGTAATTAGGGACAACAAATGATTTGAAAGGTGTTCATACACCACAAATCGCATAAGTGACTATGACGGTTTTATCCTTTGAATTGAATTGAGTTTGATTTAAAGGCTTCATATCCATTAAATATATCTAATACCTGTTCAAAGAGTCAAGAACATTAGGTAATTAAGCACAACAAATAATTTGAAAGGTGTTCATACACCACAAATCGCATAAGAGACTATGACGGTTTTACCCTTTGATTTGAATTGAGTTTGATCTAAGGGCTTCATATGCTTTGAATATATCTAATACCTATTCAAAGAGTCAAAAATATTTGGTAATTAAGCATAACAAATGATTTGAAAGGTGTTCATACACCACAAATCGCATAAGAGACTATGAGGGTTTTACCCTTTGATTTGAATTGAGTTTGATCTAAAGGCTTCATATCCATTAAATATATCTAATACCTATTGAAGGAATCAAAAATATTTGGTAATTAAGCACAACAAATGATTTGAAAGGTGTTCTTACACCACAAATCGCATAAGAGACTATGACGGTTTTACCCTTTGATTTGAATGTAGTTTGATATAAAAGCTTCATATCCTTTAAATATATCTAACACCTATTCAAGGAGTCAAAAATATTTGGTAATTAAGAACAACTAATGAATTAAAAGGTGTTCGTACATCCCAAATCGCATAGGAGAGTATGATGGTTTTACCCTTTGATTTGAATGGAGTTTGATGTAAGGGCTTCATATGCTTTGAATATATCTAATACCTATTCAAAGAGTCAAAAATATTTGGTAATTAAGCACAACAAATGATTTGAAAGGTGTTCATACACCACAAATCGCATAAGACACTATGACGGTTTTACCCTTTGATTTGAATTGAGTTTGATCTAAGGGCATCATATCCTTTAAATATATCTAATACCTATTCAAAGAGTCAAAAATATTTGGTAATTAAGAACAACTAATGATTTCGAAGGTGTTCGTACATCCCAAATCGAATAGGAGAGTATGACGATTTTACCCTTTGATTTGAATAGAGTTTGATCTAAGGGCTTCATATCATTTAATTATATATAATACCTATTCAAGGAGTCAAAAATATTTAGTAATTCAGCACAACAAATGATTTGAAAGGTGTTCATACACCACAAATCGCATAATAGACTATGACGATTTTAATCCTTGATTTGAATTGAGTTTGATCTAAAGGCTTCATGTCCATTAAATATATCTAATACCTATTTAAGGAGTCAAAAATATTTGGTAATTAAGCACAACAAATGATTTGAAAGGTGTTCCTACACCACAAATCGCATAAGAGACTTTGACGGTTTTACCCTTTGATTTGAATTGAGTTTGATCTAAGGGTTTCCAGTGCTTTAAATATATCTAATACTTATTTAAGGATTTAAAAATATTTGGTTATTAAGCACAAAAAATGATTTGAAAGGTGTTCTTGCACCACAAATCCCTTCAAAGACTATGACGGTTTTACCTTTTGATTTGAAATGAATTTGATCCAAGGGCTTCATATGATTGAAATATATCAAATACATATTCAAGGAGTCAAAAATATTTGGTCATTAAGCAGAACCAATTATTTGAAAGGTGTTCGTACACCACAAATTGCATAAGAGACTATGATGGTTTTACCCTTTGATTTGAATTGAGTTTGATGTAAGGGCTTCATATCCTTTGAATATATCTAATACCTATTCTAAGAGTCAAAAATATTTGGTAATTAAGAACAACAAATGATTTGAAAGGTGTTCATACACCACAAATCGCATAAGAGACTATGACGGTTTTTATCCTTTGATTTGAATTGAGTTTTATTTAAAGGCTGTATATCATTTAAATATATCTAATACCTATTCAAAGAGTCAAAAACATTAGGTGATTAAGCACAACAAATGATTTGAAAGGTGTTCATACACCACAAATCGCATAAGAGACTATGACGGTTTTACCCTTTGATTTGAATTCAGTTTGATGTAAGGGCTTCATATGCTTTGAATATATCTAATACCTATTCAAAGAGTCAAAAATATATGGTAATTAAGCACAACAAAAGATTTGAAAGATGTTCATACACCACAAATCGCATAACAGACTATGACAGTTTTACCATTTGATTTGAATTGAGTTTGATCTAATGGCTTCATATCCATTAAATATATCTAATACCTATTGAAGGAGTCAAAAATATTTGGTTATTAAGCACAACAAATGATTTGAAAGGTGTTCATACACCACAAATCGCATAAGAGACTATGACGGTTTTACCCTTTGATTTGAATTGAGTTTGATCTAAGGGTTTCCAATGCTTTAAATATATCTAATACCTATTTAAGGATTTAAAAATATTTGGTTATTAAACACAAAAATGATTTGAAAGGTGTTCTTGCACCACAAATCCCCTAAGAGACTATGACGGTTTTACCTTTGGATTTTAAATGAATTTGATCCAAGGGCTTCATATGATTGAAATATATCAAATACATATTCAAGGAGTCAAAAATATTTGGTAATTAAGCACAACCAATTATTTGAAAG
Organism: Patellifolia procumbens; assembly: GCA_947645195.1. Lineage (NCBI taxonomy): Eukaryota > Viridiplantae > Streptophyta > Magnoliopsida > Caryophyllales > Amaranthaceae > Patellifolia > Patellifolia procumbens. Next base: position 7,631,421 of record CANSGD010000016.1, read on the forward strand.
GTGTTCGTACACCACAAATTGCATAAGAGACTATGATGGTTTTATCCTTTGATTTGAATTGAGTTTGATGTAAGGGCTTCATATGCCTTGAATATATCTAATACCTATGTCAAAGAGTCAAAAATATTTGGTAATTAAGCACAACAAATGATTTGATAGGTGTTCATACACCACAAATTTCATAAGAGACTATGATGGTTTTACCCTTTGATTTGAATTGAGTTTAATGTAAGGGCTTCATATGCTTTAAATATATCTAATACCTATTCAAAGAGTCAAAAATATTTGGTAATTAAGCACAACAAATGATTTCAAAGGTGTTAATTCACCACAAATTGCATAAGAGACTATGAGGGTTTTACCCTTTGATTTGAATTGAGTTTGATCTAAAGGCTTCATATCATTAAATATATCTAATAACTAATGAAGGAATCAAAAATATTTGGTAATTAAGCACAACAAATAATTTGAAAGGTGTTCATACACCACAAATCCCAGAAGAGACTATGACAGTTTTATCCTTTGATTTGAATTGGTTTTGATCTAAAGGCTTCATATCCATTAAATATATCTAATACCTATTTAAGGAGTCAAAAATATTTGGTAATTAAGCACAACAAATGATTTGGAAGGTGTTCTTACACCACAAATCGCATAAGAGACTATGAGGGTTTTACCCTTTGATTTGAATTGAGTTTCATCTAAAGGCTTCATATCCATGAAATATATCAAATACCTATTGAAGGAATCAAAAATATTTGGTAATTAAGCACAACAAATGATTTGAAAGGTGTTCATACACCACAAATCGCATAAGAGACTATGACGGTTTTACCCTTTGATTTGAATGTAGTTTGATATAAGAGCTTCATATCCTTTAAATATATCTAACACCTATTCAAGGAGTCAAAAATATTTGGTAATTAAGAACAACTAATGAATTAAAAGGTGTTCGTACATTCCAAATCGCATAGGAGATTATGACGGTTTTACCCTTTGATTTGAATTGAGTTTGATCTAAGGGCTTCATATGCTTTGAATATATCTAATACCTATTCAAAGAGTCAAAAATATTTGGTAATTATGCACAACAAATGATTTGAAAGTTGTTCATACACCACAAATCGCATAAGAGACTATGACGGTTTTACCCTTTGATTTGAATTGTGTTTGATCTAAAGGCTTCATATCCATTAAATATATCTAATACCTATTGCAGGAGTCAAAAATATTTGGTAATTAAGCAGAACAAATGATTTGAAAGGTGTTCCTACAACACACAATCGCATAAGAGACCATGACGATTTTACCCTTTGATTTGAATTGAGTTTGATGTAAGGGCTTTATATGCTTTGAATATATCTAATACCTATTCAAAGAGTCAAAAATATTTGTTAATTAAGCACAAAAAATGATTTGAAAGGTGTTCATACACCACAATTCGCATAAGAGACAATTACGGTTTTATCCTTTGATTTGAATTGAGTTTGATCTAAAGGTTTCATATTCATTAAATATATCTAATCCCTATTTAAGGAGTCAAAAATATTTGGTAATTAAGCACAAAAAATGATTTGAAAGGTGTTCATACACCACAAATCGCATAAGAAACCATGACGGTTTTACCCTGCGATTTAAATTGAGTTTGATCTAAGGGTTTCATATGCTTTAAATATATCTAATACCTATTTAAGGATTTAAAAAAAATTGTTTATTAAGCAAAAAAAATGATTTGAAATGTGTTCTTGCACCACAAATCCCCTAAGAGACTATGACGGTTTTACCTTTTGATTTGAAATGAATTTGATCCAAGGGTATTATATGATTGAAATATATCAAATACATATACAAGGAGTCAAAAATATTTGTTCATGAAGCACAACAAATGATTTGAAAGGTGTTCATACACCACAAATTGCATAAGAGACTACGACGGTTTTACCCTTTGATTTGAATTGAGTATGATCTAAGGGCTTCATATCCTTTAAATATATCTAATACCTATTCAAGGAGTCGAAAATATTTGGTAATTAAGAACAACTAATGATTTAGAAGGTGTTCATACATCCCAAATCTCATAGGAGAGTATGACGGTTTTACCCTTTGATTTGAATTGAGTTTGATCTAAGGGCTTCATATCCTTTAAATATATTTAATACCTATTCAAGGAATCAACAATATTTTGTAATTAAGCACAACAAATGATTTGAAAGGTGTTCATACACCACAAATCGCATAAGAAACTATGACAATTTTATCCTTTGATTTGAATTGAGTTTGATCTAAAGGCTTCATATCCATTAAATATATCTAATACCTATTTATGGATTCAAAAATATATAGTAATTAAGCACAACAAATGATTTGAAAGGTGTTCCTACACCACAAATTGCATAAGAGACTATGAGGGTTTTACCCTTTGATTTGAATTGAGTTTGATCTAAAGGCTTCACATCCATTAAATATATCTAATACCTATTCAAGGAGTCAAAAATATTTGGTAATTAAGCACAACAAATGATTTGAAAGGTGTTCATCCACCACCAATCGCATAAGAGACTATGACGGTTTTACCTTTGATTTGAATTGGGTTTGATCTAAGGGCTTCGTATCCTTTAAATATATCTAATACCTATTCAAGGAGTCAAAAATATTTGGTAATTGAGCACAACAAATGATTTGAAAGGTGTTCCTACACCACAAATCGCATAAGAGACTATTAGGGTTTTACCCTTTGATTTGAATTGAGTTTGATCTAAAGGCTTCACATCCCTTAAATATATCTAATACCTATTGAAGGAATCAAAAATATTTGGTAATTAAGCACAACAAATGATTTGAAAGGTGTTCTTACACCACAAATCGCATAAGAGACTATGAGGGTTTTACCCTTTGATTTGAATTGAGTTTGATCTAAAGGCTTCATATCCATTAAATATATCTAATACCTATTGAAGGAATCAAAAATATTTGGTAATTAAGCACAACAAATGATTTGAAAGGTGTTCTTACACCACAAATCGCATAAGAGACTATGACGGTTTTACCCTTTGATTTGAATGTAGTTTGATATAAAAGCTTCATATCCTTTAAATATATCTAACACCTATTCAAGGAGTCAAAAATATTTGGTAATTAAGAACAACTAATGAATTAAAAGGTGTTCGTACATCCCAAATCGCATAGGAGAGTATGATGGTTTTACCCTTTGATTTGAATGGAGTTTGATGTAAGGGCTTCATATGCTTTGAATATATCTAATACCTATTCAAAGAGTCAAAAATATTTGGTAATTAAGCACAACAAATGATTTGAAAGGTGTTCATACACCACAAATCGCATAAGAGACTATGACGGTTTTACCCTTTGATTTGAATTGAGTTTGATCTAAGGGCATCATATCCTTTAAATATATCTAATACCTATTCAAAGAGTCAAAAATATTTGGTAATTAAGAACAACTAATGATTTCGAAGGTGTTCGTACATCCCAAATCGAATAGGAGAGTATGACGATTTTACCCTTTGATTTGAAGAGAGTTTGATCTAAGGGCTTCATATCATTTAATTATATATAATACCTATTCAAGGAGTCAAAAATATTTAGTAATTCAGCACAACAAATGATTTGAAAGGTGTTCATACACCACAAATCGCATAATAGACTATGACGATTTTAATCCTTGATTTGAATTGAGTTTGATCTAAAGGCTTCATGTCCATTAAATATATCTAATACCTATTTAAGGAGTCAAAAATATTTGGTAATTAAGCACAACAAATGATTTGAAAGGTGTTCCTACACCACAAATCGCATAAGAGACTTTGACGGTTTTACCCTTTGATTTGAATTGAGTTTGATCTAAGGGTTTCCAGTGCTTTAAATATATCTAATACTTATTTAAGGATTTAAAAATATTTGGTTATTAAGCACAAAAAATGATTTGAAAGGTGTTCTTGCACCACAAATCCCTTCAAAGACTATGACGGTTTTACCTTTTGATTTGAAATGAATTTGATCCAAGGGCTTCATATGATTGAAATATATCAAATACATATTCAAGGAGTCAAAAATATTTGGTCATTAAGCAGAACCAATTATTTGAAAGGTGTTCGTACACCACAAATTGCATAAGAGACTATGATGGTTTTACCCTTTGATTTGAATTGAGTTTGATGTAAGGGCTTCATATCCTTTGAATATATCTAATACCTATTCTAAGAGTCAAAAATATTTGGTAATTAAGCACAACAAATGATTTGAAAGGTGTTCATACACCACAAATCGCATAAGAGACTATGACGGTTTTTATCCTTTGATTTGAATTGAGTTTTATTTAAAGGCTGTATATCATTTAAATATATCTAATACCTATTCAAAGAGTCAAAAACATTAGGTGATTAAGCACAACAAATGATTTGAAAGGTGTTCATACACCACAAATCGCATAAGAGACTATGACGGTTTTACCCTTTGATTTGAATTCAGTTTGATGTAAGGGCTTCATATGCTTTGAATATATCTAATACCTATTCAAAGAGTCAAAAATATATGGTAATTAAGCACAACAAATGATTTGAAAGATGTTCATACACCACAAATCGCATAACAGACTATGACAGTTTTACCATTTGATTTGAATTGAGTTTGATCTAATGGCTTCATATCCATTAAATATATCTAATACCTATTGAAGGAGTCAAAAATATTTGGTTATTAAGCACAACAAATGATTTGAAAGGTGTTCATACACCACAAATCGCATAAGAGACTATGACGGTTTTACCCTTTGATTTGAATTGAGTTTGATCTAAGGGTTTCCAATGCTTTAAATATATCTAATACCTATTTAAGGATTTAAAAATATTTGGTTATTAAACACAAAAATGATTTGAAAGGTGTTCTTGCACCACAAATCCCCTAAGAGACTATGACGGTTTTACCTTTGGATTTGAAATGAATTTGATCCAAGGGCTTCATATGATTGAAATATATCAAATACATATTCAAGGAGTCAAAAATATTTGGTAATTAAGCACAACCAATTATTTGAAAGGTGTTCGTACACCACAAATTGCATAAGAGACTATGATGGTTTTATCCTTTGATTTGAATTGAGTTTGATGTAAGGGCTTCATATGCCTTGAATATATCTAATACCTATGTCAAAGAGTCAAAAATATTTGGTAATTAAGCACAACAAATGATTTGATAGGTGTTCATACACCACAAATTTCATAAGAGACTATGATGGTTTTACCCTTTGATTTGAATTGAGTTTAATGTAAGGGCTTCATATGCTTTAAATATATCTAATACCTATTCAAAGAGTCAAAAATATTTGGTAATTAAGCACAACAAATGATTTCAAAGGTGTTAATTCACCACAAATTGCATAAGAGACTATGAGGGTTTTACCCTTTGATTTGAATTGAGTTTGATCTAAAGGCTTCATATCATTAAATATATCTAATAACTAATGAAGGAATCAAAAATATTTGGTAATTAAGCACAACAAATAATTTGAAAGGTGTTCATACACCACAAATCCCAGAAGAGACTATGACAGTTTTATCCTTTGATTTGAATTGGTTTTGATCTAAAGGCTTCATATCCATTAAATATATCTAATACCTATTTAAGGAGTCAAAAATATTTGGTAATTAAGCACAACAAATGATTTGGAAGGTGTTCTTACACCACAAATCGCATAAGAGACTATGAGGGTTTTACCCTTTGATTTGAATTGAGTTTCATCTAAAGGCTTCATATCCATGAAATATATCAAATACCTATTGAAGGAATCAAAAATATTTGGTAATTAAGCACAACAAATGATTTGAAAGGTGTTCATACACCACAAATCGCATAAGAGACTATGACGGTTTTACCCTTTGATTTGAATGTAGTTTGATATAAGAGCTTCATATCCTTTAAATATATCTAACACCTATTCAAGGAGTCAAAAATATTTGGTAATTAAGAACAACTAATGAATTAAAAGGTGTTCGTACATTCCAAATCGCATAGGAGATTATGACGGTTTTACCCTTTGATTTGAATTGAGTTTGATCTAAGGGCTTCATATGCTTTGAATATATCTAATACCTATTCAAAGAGTCAAAAATATTTGGTAATTATGCACAACAAATGATTTGAAAGTTGTTCATACACCACAAATCGCATAAGAGACTATGACGGTTTTACCCTTTGATTTGAATTGTGTTTGATCTAAAGGCTTCATATCCATTAAATATATCTAATACCTATTGCAGGAGTCAAAAATATTTGGTAATTAAGCAGAACAAATGATTTGAAAGGTGTTCCTACAACACACAATCGCATAAGAGACCATGACGATTTTACCCTTTGATTTGAATTGAGTTTGATGTAAGGGCTTTATATGCTTTGAATATATCTAATACCTATTCAAAGAGTCAAAAATATTTGTTAATTAAGCACAAAAAATGATTTGAAAGGTGTTCATACACCACAATTCGCATAAGAGACAATTACGGTTTTATCCTTTGATTTGAATTGAGTTTGATCTAAAGGTTTCATATTCATTAAATATATCTAATCCCTATTTAAGGAGTCAAAAATATTTGGTAATTAAGCACAAAAAATGATTTGAAAGGTGTTCATACACCACAAATCGCATAAGAAACCATGACGGTTTTACCCTGCGATTTAAATTGAGTTTGATCTAAGGGTTTCATATGCTTTAAATATATCTAATACCTATTTAAGGATTTAAAAAAAATTGTTTATTAAGCAAAAAAAATGATTTGAAATGTGTTCTTGCACCACAAATCCCCTAAGAGACTATGACGGTTTTACCTTTTGATTTGAAATGAATTTGATCCAAGGGTATTATATGATTGAAATATATCAAATACATATACAAGGAGTCAAAAATATTTGTTCATGAAGCACAACAAATGATTTGAAAGGTGTTCATACACCACAAATTGCATAAGAGACTACGACGGTTTTACCCTTTGATTTGAATTGAGTATGATCTAAGGGCTTCATATCCTTTAAATATATCTAATACCTATTCAAGGAGTCGAAAATATTTGGTAATTAAGAACAACTAATGATTTAGAAGGTGTTCATACATCCCAAATCTCATAGGAGAGTATGACGGTTTTACCCTTTGATTTGAATTGAGTTTGATCTAAGGGCTTCATATCCTTTAAATATATTTAATACCTATTCAAGGAATCAACAATATTTTGTAATTAAGCACAACAAATGATTTGAAAGGTGTTCATACACCACAAATCGCATAAGAAACTATGACAATTTTATCCTTTGATTTGAATTGAGTTTGATCTAAAGGCTTCATATCCATTAAATATATCTAATACCTATTTATGGATTCAAAAATATATAGTAATTAAGCACAACAAATGATTTGAAAGGTGTTCCTACACCACAAATTGCATAAGAGACTATGAGGGTTTTACCCTTTGATTTGAATTGAGTTTGATCTAAAGGCTTCACATCCATTAAATATATCTAATACCTATTCAAGGAGTCAAAAATATTTGGTAATTAAGCACAACAAATGATTTGAAAGGTGTTCATCCACCACCAATCGCATAAGAGACTATGACGGTTTTACCTTTGATTTGAATTGGGTTTGATCTAAGGGCTTCGTATCCTTTAAATATATCTAATACCTATTCAAGGAGTCAAAAATATTTGGTAATTGAGCACAACAAATGATTTGAAAGGTGTTCCTACACCACAAATCGCATAAGAGACTATTAGGGTTTTACCCTTTGATTTGAATTGAGTTTGATCTAAAGGCTTCACATCCCTTAAATATATCTAATACCTATTGAAGGAATCAAAAATATTTGGTAATTAAGCACAACAAATGATTTGAAAGGTGTTCTTACACCACAAATCGCATAAGAGACTATGAGGGTTTTACCCTTTGATTTGAATTGAGTTTGATCTAAAGGCTTCATATCCATTAAATATATCTAATACCTATTGAAGGAATCAAAAATATTTGGTAATTAAGCACAACAAATGATTTGAAAGGTGTTCTTACACCACAAATCGCATAAGAGACTATGACGGTTTTACCCTTTGATTTGAATGTAGTTTGATATAAAAGCTTCATATCCTTTAAATATATCTAACACCTATTCAAGGAGTCAAAAATATTTGGTAATTAAGAACAACTAATGAATTAAAAGGTGTTCGTACATCCCAAATCGCATAGGAGAGTATGATGGTTTTACCCTTTGATTTGAATGGAGTTTGATGTAAGGGCTTCATATGCTTTGAATATATCTAATACCTATTCAAAGAGTCAAAAATATTTGGTAATTAAGCACAACAAATGATTTGAAAGGTGTTCATACACCACAAATCGCATAAGAGACTATGACGGTTTTACCCTTTGATTTGAATTGAGTTTGATCTAAGGGCATCATATCCTTTAAATATATCTAATACCTATTCAAAGAGTCAAAAATATTTGGTAATTAAGAACAACTAATGATTTCGAAGGTGTTCGTACATCCCAAATCGAATAGGAGAGTATGACGATTTTACCCTTTGATTTGAATAGAGTTTGATCTAAGGGCTTCATATCATTTAATTATATATAATACCTATTCAAGGAGTCAAAAATATTTAGTAATTCAGCACAACAAATGATTTGAAAGGTGTTCATACACCACAAATCGCATAATAGACTATGACGATTTTAATCCTTGATTTGAATTGAGTTTGATCTAAAGGCTTCATGTCCATTAAATATATCTAATACCTATTTAAGGAGTCAAAAATATTTGGTAATTAAGCACAACAAATGATTTGAAAGGTGTTCCTACACCACAAATCGCATAAGAGACTTTGACGGTTTTACCCTTTGATTTGAATTGAGTTTGATCTAAGGGTTTCCAGTGCTTTAAATATATCTAATACTTATTTAAGGATTTAAAAATATTTGGTTATTAAGCACAAAAAATGATTTGAAAGGTGTTCTTGCACCACAAATCCCTTCAAAGACTATGACGGTTTTACCTTTTGATTTGAAATGAATTTGATCCAAGGGCTTCATATGATTGAAATATATCAAATACATATTCAAGGAGTCAAAAATATTTGGTCATTAAGCAGAACCAATTATTTGAAAGGTGTTCGTACACCACAAATTGCATAAGAGACTATGATGGTTTTACCCTTTGATTTGAATTGAGTTTGATGTAAGGGCTTCATATCCTTTGAATATATCTAATACCTATTCTAAGAGTCAAAAATATTTGGTAATTAAGCACAACAAATGATTTGAAAGGTGTTCATACACCACAAATCGCATAAGAGACTATGACGGTTTTTATCCTTTGATTTGAATTGAGTTTTATTTAAAGGCTGTATATCATTTAAATATATCTAATACCTATTCAAAGAGTCAAAAACATTAGGTGATTAAGCACAACAAATGATTTGAAAGGTGTTCATACACCACAAATCGCATAAGAGACTATGACGGTTTTACCCTTTGATTTGAATTCAGTTTGATGTAAGGGCTTCATATGCTTTGAATATATCTAATACCTATTCAAAGAGTCAAAAATATATGGTAATTAAGCACAATAAATGATTTGAAAGATGTTCATACACCACAAATCGCATAACAGACTATGACAGTTTTACCATTTGATTTGAATTGAGTTTGATCTAATGGCTTCATATCCATTAAATATATCTAATACCTATTGAAGGAGTCAAAAATATTTGGTTATTAAGCACAACAAATGATTTGAAAGGTGTTCATACACCACAAATCGCATAAGAGACTATGACGGTTTTACCCTTTGATTTGAATTGAGTTTGATCTAAGGGTTTCCAATGCTTTAAATATATCTAATACCTATTTAAGGATTTAAAAATATTTGGTTATTAAACACAAAAATGATTTGAAAGGTGTTCTTGCACCACAAATCCCCTAAGAGACTATGACGGTTTTACCTTTGGATTTGAAATGAATTTGATCCAAGGGCTTCATATGATTGAAATATATCAAATACATATTCAAGGAGTCAAAAATATTTGGTAATTAAGCACAACCAATTATTTGAAAGGTGTTCGTACACCACAAATTGCATAAGAGACTATGATGGTTTTATCCTTTGATTTGAATTGAGTTTGATGTAAGGGCTTCATATGCCTTGAATATATCTAATACCTATGTCAAAGAGTCAAAAATATTTGGTAATTAAGCACAACAAATGATTTGATAGGTGTTCATACACCACAAATTTCATAAGAGACTATGATGGTTTTACCCTTTGATTTGAATTGAGTTTAATGTAAGGGCTTCATATGCTTTAAATATATCTAATACCTATTCAAAGAGTCAAAAATATTTGGTAATTAAGCACAACAAATTATTTCAAAGGTGTTAATTCACCACAAATTGCATAAGAGACTATGAGGGTTTTACCCTTTGATTTGAATTGAGTTTGATCTAAAGGCTTCATATCATTAAATATATCTAATAACTAATGAAGGAATCAAAAATATTTGGTAATTAAGCACAACAAATAATTTGAAAGGTGTTCATACACCACAAATCCCAGAAGAGACTATGACAGTTTTATCCTTTGATTTGAATTGGTTTTGATCTAAAGGCTTCATATCCATTAAATATATCTAATACCTATTTAAGGAGTCAAAAATATTTGGTAATTAAGCACAACAAATGATTTGGAAGGTGTTCTTACACCACAAATCGCATAAGAGACTATGAGGGTTTTACCCTTTGATTTGAATTGAGTTTCATCTAAAGGCTTCATATCCATGAAATATATCAAATACCTATTGAAGGAATCAAAAATATTTGGTAATTAAGCACAACAAATGATTTGAAAGGTGTTCATACACCACAAATCGCATAAGAGACTATGACGGTTTTACCCTTTGATTTGAATGTAGTTTGATATAAGAGCTTCATATCCTTTAAATATATCTAACACCTATTCAAGGAGTCAAAAATATTTGGTAATTAAGAACAACTAATGAATTAAAAGGTGTTCGTACATTCCAAATCGCATAGGAGATTATGACGGTTTTACCCTTTCATTTGAATTGAGTTTGATCTAAGGGCTTCATATGCTTTGAATATATCTAATACCTATTCAAAGAGTCAAAAATATTTGGTAATTATGCACAACAAATGATTTGAAAGTTGTTCATACACCACAAATCGCATAAGAGACTATGACGGTTTTACCCTTTGATTTGAATTGTGTTTGATCTAAAGGCTTCATATCCATTAAATATATCTAATACCTATTGCAGGAGTCAAAAATATTTGGTAATTAAGCAGAACAAATGATTTGAAAGGTGTTCCTACAACACACAATCGCATAAGAGACCATGACGATTTTACCCTTTGATTTGAATTGAGTTAGATGTAAGGGCTTTATATGCTTTGAATATATCTAATACCTATTCAAAGAGTCAAGAATATTTGTTAATTAAGCACAAAAAATGATTTGAAAGGTGTTCATACACCACAATTCGCATAAGAGACAATTACGGTTTTATCCTTTGATTTGAATTGAGTTTGATCTAAAGGTTTCATATTCATTAAATATATCTAATCCCTATTTAAGGAGTCAAAAATATTTGGTAATTAAGCACAACAAATGATTTGAAAGGTGTTCATACACCACAAATCGCATAAGAAACCATGACGGTTTTACCCTGCGATTTAAATTGAGTTTGATCTAAGGGTTTCATATGCTTTAAATATATCTAATACCTATTTAAGGATTTAAAAAAAATTGTTTATTAAGCAAAAAAAATGATTTGAAATGTGTTCTTGCACCACAAATCCCCTAAGAGACTATGACGGTTTTACCTTTTGATTTGAAATGAATTTGATCCAAGGGTATTATATGATTGAAATATATCAAATACATATACAAGGAGTCAAAAATATTTGTTCATGAAGCACAACAAATGATTTGAAAGGTGTTCATACACCACAAATTGCATAAGAGACTACGACGGTTTTACCCTTTGATTTGAATTGAGTATGATCTAAGGGCTTCATATCCTTTAAATATATCTAATACCTATTCAAGGAGTCGAAAATATTTGGTAATTAAGAACAACTAATGATTTAGAAGGTGTTCATACATCCCAAATCTCATAGGAGAGTATGACGGTTTTACCCTTTGATTTGAATTGAGTTTGATCTAAGGGCTTCATATCCTTTAAATATATTTAATACCTATTCAAGGAATCAACAATATTTTGTAATTAAGCACAACAAATGATTTGAAAGGTGTTCATACACCACAAATCGCATAAGAAACTATGACAATTTTATCCTTTGATTTGAATTGAGTTTGATCTAAAGGCTTCATATCCATTAAATATATCTAATACCTATTTATGGATTCAAAAATATATAGTAATTAAGCACAACAAATGATTTGAAAGGTGTTCCTACACCACAAATTGCATAAGAGACTATGAGGGTTTTACCCTTTGATTTGAATTGAGTTTGATCTAAAGGCTTCACATCCATTAAATATATCTAATACCTATTCAAGGAGTCAAAAATATTTGGTAATTAAGCACAACAAATGATTTGAAAGGTGTTCATCCACCACCAATCGCATAAGAGACTATGACGGTTTTACCTTTGATTTGAATTGGGTTTGATCTAAGGGCTTCGTATCCTTTAAATATATCTAATACCTATTCAAGGAGTCAAAAATATTTGGTAATTGAGCACAACAAATGATTTGAAAGGTGTTCCTACACCACAAATCGCATAAGAGACTATTAGGGTTTTACCCTTTGATTTGAATTGAGTTTGATCTAAAGGCTTCACATCCCTTAAATATATCTAATACCTATTGAAGGAATCAAAAATATTTGGTAATTAAGCACAACAAATGATTAGAAAGGTGTTCCAACAACACAAATCGCGTAAGAGACTATGACGGTTTTACCCCTTGATTTGAATTGAGTTTGATATAAGGGCTTCATATCCTTTAAATATATCTAATACCTATTCAAGGAGTCAAAAATATTTGGTAATTAAGAACAACTAATGAATTAGAAGGTGTTCGTACATCCCAAATCGTATAGGAGAGTATGACGGTTTTACCCTTTGATTTGAATTGAGTTTGATGTAAGGGCTTCATATCCTTTGAATATATTTAATACCTATTCTAAGAGTCAAAAATATTGGGTAATTAAGCACAACAAATGATTTCAAAGGTGTTCATACACCACAAATCGCATAAGAGACTATGACGGTTTTACCCTTTGATTTGAATTGAGTTTGATGTAAGGGCTTCATATGCTTTGAATATATCTAATACCTATTCAAAGAGTCAAAAATATTTGGTAATTAAGCACAGCAAATGATTTGAAAGGTGTTCATCCACCACAAATCGCATAAGAGACTATGACGGTTTTATCCTTTGATTTGAATTGAGTTTAATCAAAAGGTTTCATATCCATTAAATATATCTAATACCTATTTAAGGTGTCAAAAATATTTGGTAATTAAGCACAACAAATGATTTGAAAGGTGTTCATACACCACAAATCGCATAAGAGACCATGACGGTTTTACCCTGTGATTTGAATTGAGTTTGATCTAAGGGTTTCATATGCTTTAAATATATCTAATACCTATTTAAGGATTTAAAATTATTTGGTTATTAAGCAAAGAAAATGATTTGAAAGGTGTTCTTGCACCACAAATCCCCTAAGAGACTATGACGGTTTTACCTTTTGATTTGAAATGAATTTGATCCGAGGGCTTCATATGATTGAAATACATCAAATACATATTCAAGGAGTCAAAAATATTTGTTCATGAAGCACAACAAATGATTTGAAAGGTGTTCATACACCACAAATTGCATAAGAGACTATGACGGTTTTACCCTTTGATTTGAATTGAGTATGATCTAAGGGCTTCATATCCTTTAAATATATCTAATACCTATTCAAGGAGTCAAAAATATTTGGTAATTAAGAACAACTAATGATTTAGAAGGTGTTCGTACATCCAAATCGCATAGGAGAGTATGATGGTTTTACCCTTTGATTTGAATTGAGTTTGATCTAAGGGCTTCGTATCCTTTAAATATATCTAATACCTATTCAAGGAGTCAAAAACATTAGGTAATTGAGCACAACAAATGATTTGAAAGGTGTTCCTACACCACAAATCGCATAAGAGACTATTAGGGTTTTACCCTTTGATTTGAATTGAGTTTGATCTAAAGGATTCACATCCATTAAATATATCTAATACCTATTCAAGGAGTGAAAAATATTTGGTAATTAAGCACAACAAATGATTTGAAAGGTGTTCATACACCATAAATCGCATAGGACACTATGATGGTAATACCCTTTGATTTGAATTGAGTTTGATCTAAGGGCTTCATATCTTTTAAATATATCTAATACCTATTCAAGGAGTCAAAAATATTTGTTAATTAAGCACAACAAATGATTTGAAAGGTGTTCCTACACTACAAATCGCATAAGAGACTATTAGGGTTTTACCCTTTGATTTGAATTGATTTTGATCTAAAGGCTTCACATCCATTAAATATATCTAATGCCTATTGAAGGAATCAAAAATATTTGGTAATTAAGCACAACAAATGATTAGAAAGGTGTTCCAACAACACAAATCGCGTAAGAGACTATGACGGTTTTACCCTTTGATTTGAATTGAGTTTGATATAAGGGCTTCATATCCTTTAAATATATCTAATACCTATTCAAGGAGTCAAAAATATTTGGTAATTAAGAACAACAAATGAATTAAAAGGTTTTCGTACATCCCACTCGTATAGGAGAGTATGACGGTTTTACCCTTTGATTTGAATTGAGTTTGATGTAAGGGCTTCATATGCTTTGAATATATCTAATACCTATTCAAAAAGTCAAAAATATTTGGCAATTAAGCACTACAAATGATTTGAAAGGTGTTCATACACCACAAATTGCATTAGAGACTATGAGGGTTTTACCCTTTGATTTGAATTGAGTTTGATCTAAAGGCTTCATTTCCATTAAATATATCTAATACCTATTTATGGATTTAAAAGTATTTGGTAATTAAGCACAACAAATGATTTGAAAGGTGTTCCTACACCACAAATTGCATAAGAGACTATGAGGGTTTTACCGTTTGATTTGAATTGAGTTTGATCTAAAGGCTTCACATCCATTAAATATATCTAATACCTATTCAAAGAGTCAAAAATATTTGGTAATTAAGCACAACAAATGATTTGAAAGGTGTTCATACACCACAAATCGCATAAGAGACTATGACGGTTTTACCCTTTGATTTGAATTGAGTTTGATCTAAGGGCTTCATATCCTTTAAATATATCTAATACCTATTCAAAGAGTCAAAAATATTTGGTAATTAAGCACAACAAATGATTTGAAAGGTGTTCCTACACCACAAATCGCATAAGAGACTATTAGGATTTTAGCCTTTGATTTGAATTGATTTTGATCTAAAAGCTTCACATCCATTAAATATATCTAATGCCTATTGAAGGAATCAAAAATATTTGGTAATTAAGCACAACAAATGATTAGAAAGGTGTTCCAACAACACAAATCGCGTAAGAGACTATGACGGTTTTACCCTTTGATTTGAATTGAGTTTGATATAAGGGCTTCATATCCTTTAAATATATCTAATACCTATTCAAGGAGTCAAAAATATTTGGTAATTAAGAACAACAAATGAATTAGAAGGTGTTCGTACATCCCAAATCGTATAGGAGAGTATGACGATTTTACCCTTTGATTTGAATTGAGTTTGATGTAAGGGCTTCATATCCTTTAAATATATCTAATACCTATTCAAGGAGGCAAAAATATTTGGTAATTAAGAACAACTAATGATTTAGAAGATGTTCGTACATCCCAAATCGCATAGGAGAGTATGACGGTTTTACCCTTTGATTTGAATTGAGTTTGATCTAAGGGCTTCATATCCTTTAAATATATTTAATACCTATTCCAGGAATCAAAAATATTTTGTAATTAAGCACAACAAATTATTTGAAAGGTGTTCATACACCACAAATCGCATAAGAAACTATGACGGTTTTATCCTTCGATTTGAATTGAGTTTGATCTAAAGGCTTCATATCCATTAAATAAATCTAATACCTATTTATGGATTCTAAAATATTTGGTAATTAAGCACAACAAATGATTTGAAAGGTGTTCCTACACCACAAATTGCATAAGAGACTATGAGGGTTTTACCGTTTGATTTGAATTGAGTTTGATCTAAAGGCTTCACATCAATTAAATATATCTAATACCTATTCAAGGAGTCAAAAATATTTGGTAATTAAGCACAACAAATGATTTGAAAGGTGTTTTTACACCACAAATCGCATAAGAGACAATGACAGTTTTACCCTTTGATTTGAATTGAGTTTGATATAAGGGCTTCATATGCTTTGAATATATCTAATACCTATTCAAAGAGTCAAAAATATTTTGTAATTAAGCACAACAAATGATTTGAAATGTGTTCATACACCAAAAATCGCATAAGAGACTATGACGGTTTTACCCTTTGATTTGAATTGAGTTTGATCTAAGGTCTTCATATCCTTTAAATATATCTAATACCTATTCAAGGAGTCAAAAATATTTGGTAATTAAGCACAACAAATGATTTGAAAGGTGTTCCTACACCACATATCGCATAAGAGACTATTAGGGTTTTACCCTTTGATTTGAATTGAGTTTGATCTAAAGGCTTCACATCCATTAAATATATCTAATACCTATTGAAGGAATCAAAAATATTTGGTAATTAAGCACAACAAATGATTAGAAAGGTGCTCCAACAACACAAATCGCGTAAGAGACTATGACGGTTTTACCCTTTGATTTGAAATGAGTTTGATATAAGGGCTTCATATCCTTTAAATATTTCTAATACCTATTCAAGGAGTCAAAAATATTTGGTAATTAAGAACAACAAATGAATTAGAAGGTGTTCGTACATCCCAAATCGTATAGGAGAGTATGACGGTTTTACCCTTTGATTTGAATTGAGTTTGATGTAAGGGCTTCATATCCTTTAAATATATCTAATACCTATTCAAGGAGTCAAAAATATTTGGTAATTAAGAACAACTAATGAATTAGAAGGTGTTCGTACATCCCAAATCGCATGGGAGAGTATGACGGTTTTATCCTTTGATTTGAATTGAGTTTGATCTAAGGGCTTCATATGCTTTAAATATATTTAATACCTATTCAAGGAATCAAAAATATTTTGTAATTAAGCACAACAAATGATTTGAAAGGTGTTCATACACCACAAATCGCATAAGAAACTATGACGGTTTTATCCTTTGATTTGAATTGAGTTTGATCTAAAGGCTTCATATCCATTAAATATATCTAATACCTATTTATGGATTCAAAAATATTTGGTAACTAAGCACAACAAATGATTTGAAAGGCGTTCCTACACCACAAATTTCATAAGAGACTATGAGGGTTTTACCCTTTGATTTGAATTGAGTTTGATCTAAAGGCTTCACATCCATTAAATATATCTAATACCTATTAAAGGAGTCAAAAATATTTGGTAATTAAGCACAACAAATTATTTGAAAGGTGTTCTTACACCACAAATCGCATACGAGACTATGACGGTTTTACCCTTTGATTTGAATTGAGTTTGATGTAAGGGCTTCATATGCTTTGAATATATCTAATACCTATTCAAAGAGTCAAAAATATTTGGTAATTAAGCACAACAAATGATTTGAAAGGTGTTCATACACCACAAATCGCATAAGAGACTATGACGGTTTTACCCTTTGATTTGAATTCTAAAGGCTTCATATCCTTTAAATATACGTAATACCTATTCAAGGATTCAAAAATATTTGGTAATTAAGCACAACAAATGATTTGAAAGGTGTTCCTACACCACAAATCGCATAAGAGACTATTAGGGTTTTACCCATTGATTTGAATTGAGATTGATCTTAAGGCTTCACTTCCATTAAATATATCTAATACCTATTGAAGGAATCAAAAATATTTGGTAATTAAGCACAACAAATGATTAGAAAGGTGTTCCAACAACACAAATCGCGTAAGAGACTATGACGGTTTTACCCTTTGATTTGAATTGAGTTTGATATAAGGGCTTCATATCCTTTAAATATATCTAATACCTATTCAAGGAGTCAAAAATATTTGGTAATTAAGAACAACGAATGAATTAGAAGGTGTTCGTACATCCCAAATCGTATAGGAGAGTATAACGGTTTTACCCTTTGGTTTGAATTGAGTTTGATGTAAGGGCTTCATATCCTTTGAATATATCTAATACCTATTCAAAGAGTCAAAAATATTTGGTAATTAAGCACAACAAATGATTTGAAAGGTGTTCATACACCACAAATCGCATAAGAGACTATGACGGTTTTACCCTTTGATTTGAATTGAGTTTGATGTAAGGGCTTCTTATGCTTTGAATACATCTAAAACCTATTCAAAGAGTCAAAAATATTTGGTAATTAAGCACAACAAATGATTTGAAAGGTGTTAATACACCACAAATCGCATAATAGACTATGAGGGTTTTACCCTTTGATTTGAATTGAGTTTGATCTAAAGGCTTCACATCCATTAAATATATCTAATACCTATTGAAGGAATCAAAAATATTTGGTAATTACGCACAACAAATGATTAGAAAGATGTTCCTAAATCAAGTAAGAGACTATGACGGTTTTACCCATTGATTTGAATTGAGTTTAATATAAGGGCTTCATATCCTTTAAATATATCTAATACATATTCAAGGAGTCAAAAATAATTAGTAATTAAGAACAACTAATGAATTTGAAGGTGTTCGTACATCCCAAATTGCATAGGAGAGTATGACGGTTTTACCCTTTGATTTGAATTGAGTTTGATGTAAGGGCTTCATATGCTTTGAATATATCTAATACCTATTCAAAGCGTCAAAAATATTTTGTAATTAAGCACAACAAATGATTTGAAAGGTGTTCATACACCACAAATCGCATACGAGACTATGACGGTTTTACCCTTTGATTTGAATTGAGTTTGATCTAAAGGCTTAATATCCATTAAATATATCTAATACCTATTGCAGGAGTCAAAAATATTGGGTAATTAAGCAAAACAAATGATTTGAAAGGTGTTCCTACACCACCAATCGCATAAGAGACTATGACGGTTTTACCCATTGATTTGAATTGAGTTTGATATAAGGGCTTCATATCCTTTAAATATATCTAATACCTATTCAAGGAATCAATATTTGTTAATTAAGCACAACAAATGATTTGAAAGGTGTTCATACAACACAAATCGCATAAGAAACCATGACGGTTTTACCATTTGATTTGAATTGAGTTTGATGTAAGGGCTTCATATGCTTTGAATATATCTAATACCTATTCAAAGAGTCAAAAATATTTGGTAATTAAGCACAACAAATGATTTGAAAGGTGTTCATACACCACAAATAGCATAAGAGACTATGACAGTTTTATCCTTTGATTTGAATTGAGTTTGATCAAAAGGTTTCATATCCATTAAATATATCTAATATCTATTTCAGGTGTCAAAAATATTTGGTAATTAAGCACAACAAATGATTTGAAAGGTGTTCATACACCACAAATAGCATAAGAGATTATGACGGTTTTACCCTTTGATTTGAATTGAGTTTGATCTAAGGGCATCATATCCTTTAAATATATCTAATACATATTCAAGGAGTCAAAAATATTTGGTAATTAAGCACAACAAATGATTTGAAATGTGTTCATACACCATAAATCGCATAAGAGACTATGAGGGTTTTACCCTTTGATTTGAATTGAGTTTGATCTAAGGGATTTATATCCTTTAAATATATCTAATACCTATTCAAGGATTCAAAAATATTTGGTAATTAAGCACAACAAATGATTTGAAAGGTGTTCCTACACCACAAATCGCATAAGAGACTATTAGGGTTTTACCCTTTGATTTGAATTGAGTTTGATCTAAAGGCTTCACATCCATTAAATTTATCTAATACCAATTGAAGGAATCAAAAATATTTGGTAATTAAGCACAACAAATGATTAGAAAGGTGTTCCCACAACACAAATCGCGTAAGAGACTATGACGGTTTTACCCTTTGATTTGAATTGAGATTGATATAAGGGCTTCATATCCTTTAAATATATCTAATACCTATTCAAGGAGTCAAAAATATTTGGTAATTAAGAACAACTAATGAATTCGAAGGTGTTCGTACATCCCAAATCGTATAGGAGAGTATAACGGTTTTACCCTTTGATTTGAATTGAGTTTGATGTAAGGGCTTCATATCCTTTGAATATATCTAATACCTATTCAAAGAGTCAAAAATATTTGGTAATTAAGCACAACAAATGATTTGAAAGGTGTTCATACACCACAAATCATATAAGAGACTATGACGGTTTTACCCTTTGATTTGAATTGAGTTTGATGTAAGGGCTTCATATGCTTTGATTACATCTAATACCTATTCAAAGAGTCAAAAATATTTGGTAATTAAGCACAACAAATGATTTGAAAGGTGTTCCTACACCACAAATCGCATAAGGGACTATTAGGGTTTTACCCTTTGATTTGAATTGAGTTTGATCTAAAGGCTTCACTTCCATTCAATATATCTAATACCTATTGAAGGAATCAAAAATATTTGGTAATTAAGCACAACAAATGATTTGAAAGGTGTTCATATACCACAAATCGCATAAGAGACTATGACGGTTTTACCCTTTGATTTGAATTGAGTTTGATGTAAGGGGTTCATATGCTTTGAATACATCTAATACCTATTCAAAGAGTCAAAAATATTTGTTAATTAAGCACAACAAATGATTTGAAAGGTGTTCATACACCACAAATCGCATAAGAGACTATTAGGGTTTTACCCTTTGATTTGAATTGAGTTTGATCTAAAGGCTTCACATCTATTAAATATATCTAATACCTATTGAAGGAATCAAAAATATTTGGTAATTAAGCACAACAAATGATTAGAAAGGTGTTCCAACAACACAAATTGCGTAAGAGACTATGACGGTTTTACCCTTTGATTTGAATTGAGTTTGATATAAGGGCTTCATATCCTTTGAATATATCTAATACCTATTCAAGGAGTCAAAAATATTTGGTAATTAAGAACAACTAATGAATTAGAAGGTGTTCGTACATCCCAAATCGTATAGGAGAGTATAACGGTTTTACCCTTTGATTTGAATTGAGTTTGATGTAAGGGCTTCATATCCTTTGAATATATCTAATATCTATTCAAAGAGTCAAAATTATTTGGTAATTAGCACAAGAAATGATTTGAAAGGTGTTCATACACCACAAATCGCATAAGAGACTATGACGGTTTTACCCTTTTGATTTGAATTGAGTTTGATGTAAGGGCTTCATATGCTTTGAATACATCTAATACCTATTCAAAAAGTCAAAAATATTTGGTAATTAAGCACAACAAATGATTTGAAAGGTGTTCATACACCACAAATTGCATAATAGACTATGAGGGTTTTACCCTTTGATTTGAATTGAGTTTGATCTAAAGGCTTCACATCCATTAAATATATCTAATACCTATAGAAGGAATAAAAAATATTTTGTAATTAAGCACAAGAAATGATTAGAAAGGTGTTCCTAAATCGCGTAAGAGACTATGACGGTTTTACCCTTTGATTTGAATTGAGTTTAATATAAGGGCTTCATATCCTTTAAATATATCTAATACATATTCAAGGAGTCAAAAATAATTGGTAATTAAGAACAACTAATGAATTTGAAGGTGTTCGTACATCCCAAATTGCATAGGAGAGTATGACGGTTTTACCCTTTGATTTGAATTGAGTTTGATGTAAGGGCTTCATATGCTTTGAATATATCTAATACCTATTCAAAGAGTCAAAAATATTTGGTAATTAAGCACAACAAATGATTTGAAAGGTGTTCATACACCACAAATCGCATAAGAGACTATGACGGTTTTACCCTTTGATTTGAATTGAGTTTGATCTAAAGGCTTCATATGCATTAAATATATCTAATACCTATTGCAGGAGTCAAAAATATTTGGTAATTAAGCACAACTAATGATTTGAAAGGTGTTCCTACACCACAAATTACGTAAGAGACTATGACGGGTTTACCCATTGATTTGAATTGAGTTTGATATAAGGGCTTCATATCCTTTAAATATATCTAATACCTATTCAAGGAGTCAAAAATATTTGGTAATTAAGAACAACTAATGAATTAGAAGGTGTTCGTACACCCCAAATCGCATAGGAGAGTATGACGGTTTTACCCTTTGATTTGAATTGAGTTTGATGTAAGGGCTTCATATGCTTTGAATATATCTAATACCTATTCAAAGAATCAAAAATATTTGGTAATTAAGCACAACAAATGATTTGAAAGGTGTTCATACACCACAAATCGCATAAGAGACTATAACGGTTTTATCCTTTGATTTGAATTGAGTTTGAT
Organism: Patellifolia procumbens; assembly: GCA_947645195.1. NCBI lineage: Eukaryota > Viridiplantae > Streptophyta > Magnoliopsida > Caryophyllales > Amaranthaceae > Patellifolia > Patellifolia procumbens. The sequence goes on from CANSGD010000016.1 coordinate 7,654,056, forward strand.
CAAAAGGTTTCATATCCATTAAATATATCTAATACCTATTTAAGGAGTTAAATATATTTGGTAATTAAGCACAACAAATGATTTGAAAGGTGTTCATACACCACAAATCGCATAAGACACCATGACGCTTTTACCCTGTGATTTGAATTGAGTTTTATCTAAGGGTTTCATATGCTTTACATATATCTAATACCTATTTAAAGATTTAAAAATATTTGGTTATTAAGCAAAGAAAATGATTTGAAAGGTCTTCTTGCACCACAAATCCCCTAAGAGACTATGACGGTTTTAACTTTTGATTTGAAATGAATTTGATCCAAGGGCTTCATATGATTGAAATATATCAAATACATATTCAAGGAGTCAAAAATATTTGTTCATTAAGCACAACAAATGATTTGAAAGGTGTTCATACACCACAGATTGCATAAGAGACTATGACGGTTTTACCCTTTGATTTGAATTGAGTTTGATCTAAGGGCTTTATATCCTTTAAATATATCTAATACCTATTCAAGGAGTCAAAAATATTTGGTAATTAAGCACAACAAATGATTTAGAAGGTGTTCGTACATCCCAAATCGCATAGGAGAGTATGACGGTTTTAACATTTGATTTGAATTGAGTTTGATCTAAGGGCTTCATGTCCATTAAATATATTTAATACCTATTCAAGGAATCAAAAATATTTAGTAATTAAGCACAACAAATGATTTGAAAGGTGTTCATACACCACAAATCGCATAAGAAACTATGACTGTTTTATCCTTTGATTTGAATTGAGTTTGATCTAAAGTCTTCATATCCATTAAATATATCTAAAACCTATTTAAGGATTCAAAAATATTTGGTAATTAAGCACAACAAATGATTTGAAAGGTGTTCCTACACCACAAATTGCATAAGAGACTATGAGGGTTTTATCCTTTGATTTGAATTGAGTTTGATCTAAAGTCTTCATATCCATTAAATATATCTAATACCGATTCAAGGAGTCAAAAATATTTGGTAATTAAGCAAAACAAATGATTTGAAAGGTGTTCATACACCACAAATCGCATAAGAGACTATGACGGTTTTACCCTTTGATTTGAATTGAGTTTGATGTAAGGGCTTCATATGCTTTGAATATATCTAATACCTATTCAAAGAGTCAAAAATATTTGGTAATTAAGCACCACAAAGGATTTGAAAGGTGTTCATACACCACAAATCGCATAAGAGACTATGACGGTTTTACCCTTTGATTTGAATTGAGTTTGATGTAAGGGCGTCATATGCTTTGAATATATCTAATACCTATTCAAAGACTCAATATTATTTGGTAATTAAGCACAACAAATGATTTGAAAGGTGTTCATACACCACAAATCGCATAAGAGACTATGACGGTTTTACCCTTTGATTTGAATTGAGTTTGATCTAAAGGCTTCATATCCATTAAATATATCTAATACCTATTGCAGGAGTCAAAAATATTTGGTAATTAAGCACAACAAATGACTTGTAAGGTGTTCATACACCACAAATCCCCTATGAGACTATGACGGTTTTACCCTTTGATTTGAATTGAGTTTGATATAAGGGCTTCATATCCTTTAAATATATCTAATACCTATTCAAGGAATCAAAAATATTTGTTAATTAAGCACAACAAATGATTTTAAAGGTGTTCATAAAACACAAATCGCATAAGAAACCATGACGGTTTTACCCTTTGATTTGAATTGAGTTTGATGTAAGGGATTCATATGCTTTGAATATATCTAATACCTATTCAAAGAGTCAAAAATATTTGGTAATTAAGCACAACAAATGATTTGAAAGGTGTTCATACACCACAAATCGCATAAGAGACTATGACGGTTTTATCCTTTGATTTGAATTGAGTTTGATCAAAAGGTTTCATATCCATTAAATATATCTAATACCTATTTAAGGGGTCAAAAATATATGGTATTTAAGCACAACAAATGATTTGAAAGGTGTTCATACACCACAAATCCCATAAGAGACCATGACGGTTTTACGCTGTGATTTGAATTAAGTTTGATCTAAGGGTTTCATATGCTTTAAATATATCTAATACCTATTTAAGGATTTAAAAATATTTGGTTATTAAGCAAATAAAATGATTTGAAAGGTGTTCTTGCACCACAAATCCCCAAAGAGACTATGACGGTTTTACCTTTTGATTTGAAATGAATTTTATCCAAGGTCTTCATATGATTGAAATATATCAAATACATATTCAAGGAGTCAAAAATATTTGTTCATTAAGCACAACAAATGATTTGAAAGGTGTTCATACACCACAACTTGCATAAGAGACTATGAAGGTTTTATCCTTTGATTTGAATTGAGTTTGATCTAAGGGCTTCATATCCTTTAAATATATCTAATACCTATTCAAGGAGTCAAAAATATTTGGTAATTAAGAACCACTAATGATTTAGAAGGTGTTCGTACATCCCAAATCTCATAGGAGAGTATGACGGTTTTACCCTTTGATTTGAATTGAGTTTGATCTAAGGGCTTCATATCCTTTAAATATATTTAATACCTATTCAAGGAATCAAAAATATTTAGTAATTAAGCACAACAAATGATTTGAAAGGTATTCATACACCACAAATCGCATAAGAAACTATGACGGTTTTATCCTTTGATTTGAATTGAGTTTGATCTAAAGGCTTCATATCCATTAAATATATCTAATACCTATTTAAGGAGTCAAAAATATTTGGTAATTAAGCACAACAAATGATTTAAAAGGTGTTCCTACACCACAAATTACATAAGAGACTATGAGGTTTTACCCTTTGATTTGAATTGAGTTTGATCTAAAGGCTTCACATCCATTAAATATATCTAATACTTATTCAAGGAGTCAAAAATATTTGGTAATTAAGCACATCAAATGATTTGAAAGGTGTTCATACACCACAAATCGCATAAGAGACTATGACGGTTTTACCCTTTGATTTGAATGGAGTTTGATGTAAGGGCTTCATATGCTTTGAATAGATCTAATACCTATTCAAAGAGTCAAAAATATTTGGTAATTAAGCACAACAAATGATTTGACAGGTGTTCATACACCACAAATCGCATAAGAGACTATGACGGTTTTACCCTTTGATTTGAATTGAGTTTGATCTAAGGGCTTCATATCCTTGAAATATATCTAATACCTATTCAAGGAGTCAAAAATATTTGGTAATTAAGCACAACAAATGATTTGAAAGGTGTTCCTACACCAAAAATCGCATAAGAGACTATTAGGGTTTTACCCTTTGATTTGAATTGAGTTTGATCTAAAGGCTTCACATCCATTAAATATATCTAATACCTATTGAAGGAATCAAAAATATTTTGTAATTAGGCACAACAAAGGATTAGAAAGGTCTTCCAACAACACAAATCGCGTAAGAGACGACGACGGTTTTACCCTTTGATTTGAATTGAGTTTGATATAAGGGCTTCATATCCTTTAAATATATATAATACCTATTCAAGGAGTCAAAAATATTTGGTAATTAAGAACAAATAATGAATTAGAAGGTGTTTGTACATCCCAAATCGTATAAGAGAGTATGACGGTTTTACCCTTTGAATTGAATTGAGTTTGATGTAAGGGCTTCATATCCTTTGAATATATCTAATACCTATTGAAAGAGTCAAAAAAATTTGGTAATTAAGCACAACAAATGATTTGAAAGGTGTTCATACACCACAAATCGCATAAGAGACTATGACGGTTTTACCCTTTGATTTGAATTGAGTTTGATCTAATGACTTCACATCCATTAAATATATCTAATACCAATTGAAGGAATCAAAAATATTTGGTAATTAAGCGCAACAAATGATTAGAAAGGTGTTTATACAACACAAATCGCGTAAGAGACTATGACGGTTTTACCCTTTGATTTGAATTGAGTTTAATATAAGGGCTTCATATCCTTTAAATATATCTAATACATATTCAAGGAGTCAAAAATAATTGGTAATTAAGAACAACTAATGAATTTGAAGGTGTTCGTACATCCCAAATCGCATAGGAGAGTATGACGGTTTTACCCTTTGATTTGAATTGAGTTGATGTAAGGGCTTCATATGCTTTGAATATATCTAATACCTATTTAAAGAGTCAAAAATATTTCGTAATTAAGCACAACAAATGATTTGAAAGGTGTTCATACACCACAAATCGCATAAGAGACTACGACGGTTTTACCCTTTGATTTGAATTGAGTTTGATCTAAAGGATTCATATCCATTAAATATATCTAATACCTATTGCAGGAGTCAAAAATATTTGGTAATTAAGCACAACAAATGATTTGAAAGGTGTTCCTACACCACAAATTGCATAAGAGACTATGACGGTTTTACCCTTTGATTTGAATTGAGTTTGATATAAGGACTTCATATCCTTTAAATATATCTAATACCTATTCAAGGAATCAAAAATATTTGTTAATTAAGCACAACCAATGATTTGAAAGGTGTTCATACAACAGAAATCGCATAAGAAACCATGACGGTTTTACCCTTTGATTTGAATTGAGTTTGATGTAAGGGCTTCATATGCTTTGAATATATCTAATACCTATTCAAAGAGTCAAAAATATTTGGTAATTAAGCACAACAAATGATTTGAAAGGTGTTCATACACTACAAATCGTATAAGAGACTATGACGGTTTTATCCTTTGATTTGAATTGAGTTTGATCAAAAGGTTTCATATCCATTAAATATATCTAAAACCTATTTAAGGGGTCAAAAATATTTGGTAATTAAGCACAACAAATGATTTGAAAGGTGTTCATACACCACAAATCGCATAAGAGACTATGACGGTTTTACCCTTTGATTTGAATTGAGTTTGATCTAAAGGCTTCATATCCATTAAATATATCTAATACCTATTGCAGGAGTCAAAAATATTGGGTAATTAAGCACAACAAATGATTTGAAAGGTGTTGCTACACCACAAATCGCATAAGAGACTATGACGGTTTTACCCTTTGATTTGAATTGAGTTTGATCTAAGGGCATAATATCCTTTAAATATATCTAATACCTATTCAAGGAGTCAAAAATAATTGGTAATTAGGAACAACTAATGAATTTGAAGGTGTTCGTACATCCCAAATCGCATAGGAGAGTATGACGGTTTTACCCTTTGATTTGAATTGAGTTTGATGTAAGGGCTTCATCTGCTTTGAATATATCTAATACCTATTCAAAGAGTAAAAATTATTTGGTAATTAAGCACAACAAATGATTTGAAAGGTGTTCCTACACCACAAATTACATAAGAGACTATGAGGGTTTTACCCTTTGATTTGAATTGAGTTTGATCTAAAGGCTTCACATCCATTAAATATATCTAATACCTATTAAAGGAGTCAAAAATAATTGGTAATTAAGCACAAGAAATGATTTGATAGGTGTTCATACACCACAAATCGCATAAGAGACTATGACGGTTTTACCCTTTGATTTGAATTGAGTTTGATCTAAGGGTTTCATATCCTTGAAATATATCTAATACCTATTCAAGGAGTCAAAAATATTTGGTAATTAAGCACAACAAATGATTTGAAAGGTGTTCCTACACCAAAAATCGCATAAGAGACTATTAGGGTTTTACCCTTTGATTTGAATTGAGTTTGATCCAAAGGCTTCACATCCATTATATATATCTAATACCTATTGAAGGAATCAAAAATATTTTGTAATTAGGCAGAACAAAGGATTAGAAAGGTCTTCCAACAACACAAATCGCGTAAGAGACGACGACGGTTTTACCCTTTGATTGGAATTGAGTTTTATATAAGGGCTTCATATCCTTTAAATATATATAATACCTATTCAAGGAGTCAATAATATTTGGTAATTAAGAACAAATAATGAATTAGAAGGTGTTTGTACATCCCAAATCGTATAAGAGAGTATGACGGTTTTACCCTTTGATTTGAATTGAGTTTGATGTAAGGGCTTCATATCCTTTGAATATATCTAATACCTATTGAAAGAGTCAAAAATATTTGGTAATTAAGCACAACAAATGATTTGAAAGGTGTTCATACACCACAAATCGCATAAGAGACTATGACGGTTTTACCCTTTGATTTGAATTGAGTTTGATCTAATAACTTCACATCCATTAAATATATCTAATACCAATTGAAGGAATCAAAAATATTTGGTAATTAAGCACGACAAATGATTAGAAAGGTGTTTATACAACACAAATCGCGTAAGAGACTATGATGGTTTTACCCTTTGATTTGAATTGAGTTTAATATAAGGGATTCATATCCTTTAAATATATCTAATACATATTCAAGGAGTCAAAAATAATTGGTAATTAAGAACAACTAATGAATTTGAAGGTGTTCGTACATCCCAAATCGCATAGGAGAGTATGACGGTTTTACCCTTTGATTTGAATTGAGTTTGATGTAAGGGCTTCATATGCTTTGAATATATCTAATACCTATTCAAAGAGTCAAAATTATTTCGTAATTAAGCACAACAAATGATTTGAAAGGTGTTCATACACCACAAATCGCATAAGAGACTACGACGGTTTTACCCTTTGATTTGAATTGAGTTTGATCTAAAGGCTTCATATCCATTAAATATATCTAATACCTATTGCAGGAGTCAAAAATATTTGGTAATTAAGCACAACAAATGATTTGAAAGGTGTTCATACACCACAAATCGCATAAGAGACTATGACGGTTTTACCCTTTGATTTGAATGGAGTTTGATCTAATAACTTCACATCTATTAAATATATCTAATACCAATTGAAGGAATCAAAAATATTTGGTAATTAAGCACAACAAATGATTAGAAAGGTGTTTATACAACACAAATCGCATAAGAGACTATGACGGTTTTACCCTTTGATTTGAATTGAGTTTGATATAAGGGCTTCATATCCTTTAAATATATCTAATACCTATTCAAGGAATCAAAAATATTTGTTAATTAAGCACAACAAATGATTTGAAAGGTGTTCATACAACAGAAATCGCATAAGAAACCATGATGGTTTTACCCTTTGATTTGAATTGAGTTTGATGTAAGGGCTTCATATGCTTTGAATATATCTAATACCTATTCAAAGAGTCAAAAATATTTGGTAATTAAGCACAACAAATGATTTGAAAGGTGTTCATACACCACAAATCGTATAAGAGACTATGACGGTTTTATCCTTTGATTTGAATTGAGTTTGATCAAAATGTTTCATATCCATTAAATATATCTAATACCTATTTAAGGGGTCAAAAATATTTGGTAATTAAGCACAACAAATGATTTGAAAGGTGTTCATACACCACAAATCGCATAAGAGACTATGACGGTTTTACCCTTTGATTTGAATTGAGTTTGATCTAAAGGCTTCATATCCATTAAATATATCTAATACCTATTGCAGGAGTCAAAAATATTGGCTAATTAAGCACAACAAATGATTTGAAAGGTGTTCCTACACCACAAATCGCATAAGAGACTATGATGGTTTTACCCTTTGATTTGAATTGAGTTTGATCTAAGGGCATAATATCCTTTAAATATATCTAATACCTATTCAAGGAGTCAAAAATATTTGGTAATTAAGCACAACAAATGATTTGAAATGTGTTCATACACCATAAATCGCATAAGAGACTATGACGGTTTTACCCTTTGATTTAAATTGAGTTTGATCTAAGGGCTTCATATCCTTTAAATATATCTAATACCTATTAAAGGAGTCAAAAATATTTGGTAATTAAGCACAACAAATGATTTGAAAGGTGTTCCTACACCACAAATCGCATAAGAGACTATTAGGGTTTTACCCTTTGATTTGAATTGAGTTTGATCTAAAGGCTTCAGATCCATTAAATATATCTAATACCTATTGAAGGAATCAAAAATATTTGGTAATTAAGCACAACAAATGATTAGAAAGGTGTTCCAACAACACAAATCGCGTAAGAGACTATGACGGTTTTACCCTTTGATTAGAATTGAGTTTGATATAAGGGCTTCATATCCTTTAAATATATCTAATACCTATTCAAGGAGTCAAAAATATTTGGTAATTAAGAACAACTAATGAATTAGAAGGTGTTCGTACATCCCAAATCGTATAGGAGAGTATAACGATTTTACCCTTTGATTTGAATTGAGTTTGATGTAAGGGCTTAATATCCTTTGAATATATCTAATACCTATTCAAAGAGTCAAAAATATTTGGTAATTAAGCACAACAAATGATTTGAAAGGTGTTCATACACCACAAATCGCATAAGAGACTATGACGGTTTTACCCTTTGATTTGAATTGAGTTTGATGTAAGGGCTTCATATGCTTTGAATACATCTAATACCTATTCAAAGAGTCAAAAATATTTGGTAATTAAGCACAACAAATGATTTGAATGGTCTTCATACACCACAAATTGCATAATAGACTATGAGGGTTTTACCCTTTGATTTGAATTGAGTTTGATCTAAAGGCTTCACATCCATGAAATATATCTAATACCTATTGAAGGAATAAAAAATATTTGGTAATTAAGCACAACAAATGATTAGAAAGGTGTTCCTAAATCGCGTAAGAGACTATGACGGTTTTACCCTTTGATTTGAATTGAGTTTAATATAAGGGCTTCATATCCTTTAAATATATCTAATACATATTCAAGGAGTCAAAAATAGTTGGTAATTAAGAACAACTAATGAATTTGAAGGTGTTCGTACATCCCAAATTGCATAGGAGCGTATGACGGTTTTACCCTTTGATTTGAATTGAGTTTGATGTAAGGGCTTCATATGCTTTGAATATATCTAATACCTATTCAAAGAGTCAAAAATATTTGGTAATTAAGCACAACAAATGATTTGAAAGGTGTTCATACACCACAAATCGCATAAGAGTCTATGACGGTTTTACCCTTTTATTTGAATTGAGTTTGATCTAAAGGGTTCATATCCATTAAATATATCTAATACCTATTGCAGGAGTCAAAAATATTTGGTAATTAAGCACAAACTGATTTGAAAGGTGTTCCCACACCACAAATCGCATAAGAGACTATGACGGTTTTACCCATTGATTTGAATTGAGTTTGGTATAAGGGCTTCATATCCTTTAAATATATCTAATACCTATTCGAGGAATCAAAAATATTTTTTTAATTAAGCACAACAAATGATTTGAAAGGTGTTCATACCACACAAATCGCATAAGAAACCATGACGGTTTTACCCTTTGATTTGAATTGAGTTTGATGTAAGGGATTCATATGCTTTGAATATATCTAATACCTATTCAAAGAATCAAAAATATTTGGTAATTAAGCACAACAAATGATTTGAAAGGTATTCATACACCACAAATCGCATAAGAAACTATGACGGTTTTATCCTTTGATTTGAATTGAGTTTGATCTAAAGGCTTCATATCCATTAAATATATCTAATACCTATTTAAGGATTCAAAAATATTTGGTAATTAAGCACAACAAATGATTTGAAAGGTGTTCCTACACCACAAATTACATAAGAGACTATGAGGGTTTTACCCTTTGATTTGAATTGAGTTTGATCTAAAGGCTTCACATCCATTAAATATATCTAATACCTATTCAAGGAGTCAAAAATATTTGGTAATTAAGCACATCAAATGATTTGAAAGGTGTTCATACACCACAAATCGCATAAGAGAGTATGACGGTTTTACCCTTTGATTTGAATTGAGTTTGATGTAAGGGCTTCATATGCTTTGAATATATCTAATACCTATTCAAAGAGTCAAAAATATTTGGTAATTAAGCACAACAAATGATTTGAAAGGTGTTCATACACCACAAATCGCATAAGAGACTATGACGGTTTTACCCTTTGATTTGAATTGAGTTTGATCTAAGGGTTTCATATCCTTGAAATATATCTAATACCTATTCAAGGAGTCAAAAATATTTGGTAATTAAGCACAACAAATGATTTGAAAGGTGTTCCTACACCAAAAATCGCATAAGAGACTATTAGGGTTTTACCCTTTGATTTGAATTGAGTTTGATCTAAAGGCTTCACATCCATTATATATATATAATACCTATTGAAGGAATCAAAAATATTTTGTAATTAGGCAGAACAGAGGATTAGAAAGGTCTTCCAACAACACAAATCGCGTAAGAGACGACGACGGTTTTACCCTTTGATTTGAATTGAGTTTGATATAAGGGCTTCATATCCTTTAAATATATATAATACCTATTCAAGGAGTCAAAAATATTTGGTAATTAATAACAAATAATGAATTAGAAGGTGTTTGTACATCCCAAATCGTATAAGAGAGTATGACGGTTTTACCCTTTGATTTGAATTGAGTTTGATGTAAGGGCTTCATATCCTTTAAATATATCTAATACCTATTGAAAGAGTCAAAAATATTTGGTAATTAAGCACAACAAATGATTTGAAAGGTGTTCATACACCACAAATCGCATAAGAGACTATGACGGTTTTACCCTTTGATTTGAATTGAGTTTGATCTAATGACTTCACATCCATTAAATATATCTAATACCAATTGAAGGAATCAAAAATATTTGGTAATTAAGCACAACAAATGATTAGAAAGGTGTTTATACAACACAAATCGCATAAGAGACTATGACGGTTTTACCCTTTGATTTGAATTGAGTTTAATATAAGGGCTTCATATCCTTTAAATATATCTAATACATATTCAAGGAGTCAAAAATAATTGGTAATTAAGAACAACTAATGAATTTGAAGGTGTTCGTACATCCCAAATCGCATAGGAGAGTATGACGGTTTTAACATTTGATTTGAATTGAGTTTGATCTAAGGGCTACATATCCTTTAAATATATTTAATACCTATTCAAGGAATCAAAAATATTTAGTAATTAAGCACAACAAATGATTTGAAAGGTGTTCATACACCACAAATCGCATAAGAAACTATGACTGTTTTACCCTTTGATTTGAATTGAGTTTGATCTAAAGGCTTCATATCCATTAAATATATCTAAAACCTATTTAAGGATTCAAAAATATTTGGTAATTAAGCACAACAAATGATTTGAAAGGTGTTCCTACACCACAAATTGCATAAGAGACTATGAGGGTTTTACCCTTTGATTTGAATTGAGTTTGATCTAAAGGCTTCACATCCATTAAATATATCTAATACCTATTCAAGGAGTCAAAAATATTTGGTAATTAAGCAAAACAAATGATTTGAAACGTGTTCATACACCACAAATCGCATAAGAGACTATGACGGTTTTACCCTTTGATTTGAATTGAGTTTGATGTAAGGGCTTCATATGCTTTGAATATATCTAATACCTATTCAAAGAGTCAAAAATATTTGGTAATTAAGCACCACAAATGATTTGAAAGGTGTTCATACACCACAAATCGCATAAGAGACTATGACAGTTTTACCCTTTGATTTGAATTGAGTTTGATCTAAGGGCTTCATATCCTTTAAATATATCTAATACCTATTCAAGGAGTCAAAAATATTTGGTAATTAAGCACAACAAATGATTTGAAAGGTGTTCCTACACCACAAATCGCATAAGAGACTATTAGGGTTTTACCCTTTGATTTGAATTGAGTTTGATCTAAAGGCTTCACATCCATTAAATATATCTAATACCTATTGAAGGAATCAAAAATATTTGTTAATTAAGCACAACAAATGATTAGAAAGGTGTTCCAACAATACAAATTGCGTAAGAGACTATGACGGTTTTACCCTTTGATTTGAATTGAGTTTGATGTAAGGGCTTCATATGCTTTGAATATATCTAATACCTATTCAAAGAGGCAAAAATATTTGGTATTTAAGCACAACAAATGATTTGAAAGGTGTTCATACACCACAAATCGTATAAGAGACCATGACGGTTTTATCGTTTGATTTGAATTGAGTTTGATCAAAAGGTTTCATATCCATTAAATATATCTAATACCTATTTAAGGGGTCAAAAATATTTGGTAATTAAGCACAACAAATGATTAGAAAGGTGTTCATACACCACAAATCGCATAAGAGACTATGACGGTTTTACCCTTTGATTTGAATTGAGTTTGATCTAAAGGCTTCATATCCATTAAATATATCTAATACCTATTGCAGGAGTCAAAAATATTGGGTAATTAAGCACAACAAATGTTTTGAAAGGTGTTCCTACACCACAAATCGCATAAGAGACTATGACGCTTTTACCCTTTGATTTGAATTGAGTTTGATCTAAGGATATAATATCCTTTAAATATATCTAATACCTATTCAAGGAGTCAAAAATATTTGGTAATTAAGCACAACAAATGATTTGAAATGTGTTCATACACCATAAATCGCATAAGAGACTATTACGGTTTTACCCTTTGATTTAAATTGAGTTTGATCTAAGGGCTTCATATCCTTTAAATATATTTAATACCTATTCAAGGAATCAAAAATATTTAGTAATTAAGCACAACAAATGATTTGAAAGGTGTTCATACACCACAAATCGCATAAGAAACTATGACTGTTTTATCCTTTGATTTGAATTGAGTTTGATCTAAAGGCTTCATATCCATTAAATATATCTAAAACCTATTTAAGGATTCAAAAATATTTGCTAATTAAGCACAACAAATGATTTGAAAGGTGTTCCTACACCACAAATTGCATAAGAGACTATTAGGGTTTTACCCTTTGATTTGAATTGAGTTTGATCTAAAGGCTTCAGATCCATTAAATATATCTAATACCTATTGAAGAAATCAAAAATATTTGGTAATTAAGCACAACAAATGATTAGAAAGGTGTTCCAATAACACAAATCGCGTAAGAGACTATGACGGTTTTACCCTTTGATTTGAATTGAGTTTGATATAAGGGCTTCATATCCTTTAAATGTATCTAATACCTATTCAAGGAGTCAAAAATATTTGGTAATTAAGAACAACTAATGAATTAGAAGGTGTTCGTACATCCCAAATCGTATAGGAGAGTATAACGATTTTACCCTTTGATTTGAATTGAGTTTGATGTAAGGGCTTCATATCCTTTGAATATATCTAATACCTATTCAAAGAGTCAAAAATATTTGGTAATTAAGCACAACAAATGATTTGAAAGGTGTTCATACACCACAAATCGCATAAGAGACTATGACGGTTTTACCCTTTGATTTGAATTGAGTTTGATGTAAGGGCTTCATATGCTTTGAATACATCTAATACCTATTCAAAGAGTAAAAAATATTTGGTAATTAAGCACAACAAATGATTTGAAAGGTCTTCATACACCACAAATTGCATAATAGACTATGAGGGTTTTACCCTTTGATTTGAATTGAGTTTGATCTAAAGGCTTCACATCCATGAAATATATCTAATACCTATTGAAGGAATAAAAAATATTTGGTAATTAAGCACAACAAATGATTAGAAAGGTGTTCCTAAATCGCGTAAGAGACTATGACGGTTTTACCCTTTGATTTGAATTGAGTTTAATATAAGGGCTTCATATCCTTTAAATATATCTAATACATTTTCAAGGAGTCAAAAATAATTGGTAATTAAGAACAACTAATGAATTTGAAGGTGTTCGTACATCCCAAATTGCATAGGAGAGTATGACGGTTTTACCCTTTGATTTGAATTGAGTTTGATGTAAGGGCTTCATATGATTTGAATATATCTAATACCTATTCAAAGAGTCAAAAATATTTGGTAATTAAGCACAACAAATGATTTGAAAGGTGTTCATACACCACAAATCGCATAAGAGTCTATGACTGTTTTACCCTTTTATTTGAATTGAGTTTGATCTAAAGGCTTCATATCCATTAAATATATCTAATATCTATTGCAGGAGTCAAAAATATTTGGTAATTAAGCACAAAAAATGATTTGAAAGGTGTTCCCACACCACAAATCGCATAAGAGACTATGACGGTTTTACCCATTGATTTGAATTGAGTTTGATATAAGGGCTTCATATCCTTTAAATATATCTAATACCTATTCAAGGAATCAAAAATATTTGTTAATTAAGCACAACAAATGATTTGAAAGGTGTTCATACCACACAAATCGCATAAGAAACCATGACGGTTTTACCCTTTGATTTGAATTGAGTTTGATGTAAGGGATTCATATGATTTAAATATATCTAATACCTATTTAAAGATTTAAAAATATTTGGTTTTTAAGCAAAGAAAATGATTTGACAGGTCTTCTTGCACCACAAATCCCCTAAGAGACTATGACGGTTTTAACTTTTGATTTGAAATGAATTTGATCCAAGGGCTTCATATGATTGAAATATATCAAATACATATTCAAGGAGTCAAAAATATTTGTTCATTAAGCACAACAAATGATTTGAAAGGTGGTCATACACCACAAATTGCATAAGAGACTATGACGGTTTTACCCTTTGATTTGAATTGAGTTTGATTTAAGGGCTTCATATCCTTTAAATATATCTAATACCTATTCAAGGATTCAAAAATATTTGGTAAATAAGAACAACTAATGATTTAGAAGGTGTTCGTACATCCCAAATCGCATAGGAGAGTATGACGGTTATAACATTTGATTTGAATTGAGTTTGATCTAAGGGCTTCATATCCTTTAAATATATTTAATACCTATTCAAGGAATCAAAAATATTTAGTAATTAAGCACAACAAATGATTTGAAAGGTGTTCATACACCACAAATCGCATAAGAAACTATGACTGTTTTATCCTTTGATTTGAATTGAGTTTGATCTAAAGGCTTCATATCCATTAAATATATCTAAAACCTATTTAAGGATTCAAAAATATTTGGTAATTAAGCACAACAAATGATTTGAAAGGTGTTCCTACACCACAAATTGCATAAGAGACTATTAGGGTTTTACCCTTTGATTTGAATTGAGTTTGATCTAAAGGCTTCAGATCCATTAAATATATCTAATACCTATTGAAGAAATCAAAAATATTTGGTAATTAAGCACAACAAATGATTAGAAAGGTGTTCCAATAACACAAATCGCGTAAGAGACTATGACGGTTTTACCCTTTGATTTGAATTGAGTTTGATATAAGGGCTTCATATCCTTTAAATATATCTAATACCTATTCAAGGAGTCAAAAATATTTGGTAATTAAGAACAACTAATGAATTAGAAGGTGTTCGTACATCCCAAATCGTATAGGAGAGTATAACGATTTTACCCTTTGATTTGAATTGAGTTTGATGTAAGGGCTTCATATCCTTTGAATATATCTAATACCTATTCAAAGAGTCAAAAATATTTGGTAATTAAGCACAACAAATGATTTGAAAGGTGTTCATACACCACAAATCGCATAAGAGACTATGACGGTTTTACCCTTTGATTTGAATTGAGTTTGATGTAAGGGCTTCATATGCTTTGAATACATCTAATACCTATTCAAAGAGTCAAAAATATTTGGTAATTAAGCACAACAAATGATTTGAAAGGTCTTCAAACACCACAAATTGCATAATAGACTATGAGGGTTTTACCCTTTGATTTGAATTGAGTTTGATCTAAAGGCTTCACATCCATAAAATATATCTAATACCTATTGAAGGAATAAAAAATATTTGGTAATTAAGCACAACAAATGATTAGAAAGGTGTTCCTAAATCGCGTAAGAGACTATGACGATTTTACCCTTTGATTTGAATTGAGTTTAATATAAGGGCTTCATATCCTTTAAATATATCTAATACATTTTCAAGGAGTCAAAAATAATTGGTAATTAAGAACAACTAATGAATTTGAAGGTGTTCGTACATCCCAAATTGCATAGGAGAGTATGACGGTTTTACCCTTTGATTTGAATTGAGTTTGATGTAAGGGCTTCATATGCTTTGAATATATCTAATACCTATTCAAAGAGTCAAAAATATTTGGTAATTAAGCACAACAAATGATTTGAAAGGTGTTCATACACCACAAATCGCATAAGAGTCTATGACTGTTTTACCCTTTTATTTGAATTGAGTTTGATCTAAAGGCTTCATATCCATTAAATATATCTAATATCTATTGCAGGAGTCAAAAATATTTGGTAATTAAGCACAAAAAATGATTTGAAAGGTGTTCCCACACCACAAATCGCATAAGAGACTATGACGGTTTTACCCATTGATTTGAATTGAGTTTGATATAAGGGCTTCATATCCTTTAAATATATCTAATACCTATTCAAGGAATCAAAAATATTTGTTAATTAAGCACAACAAATGATTTGAAAGGTGTTCATACCACACAAATCGCATAAGAAACCATGACGGTTTTACCGTTTGATTTGAATTGAGTTTGATGTAAGGGATTCATATGATTTAAATATATCTAATACCTATTTAAAGATTTAAAAATATTTGGTTTTTAAGCAAAGAAAATGATTTGACAGGTCTTCTTGCACCACAAATCCCCTAAGAGACTATGACGGTTTTAACTTTTGATTTGAAATGAATTTGATCCAAGGGCTTCATATGATTGAAATATATCAAATACATATTCAAGGAGTCAAAAATATTTGTTCATTAAGCACAACAAATGATTTGAAAGGTGGTCATACACCACAAATTGCATAAGAGACTATGACGGTTTTACCCTTTGATTTGAATTGAGTTTGATTTAAGGGCTTCATATCCTTTAAATATATCTAATACCTATTCAAGGATTCAAAAATATTTGGTAATTAAGAACAACTAATGATTTAGAAGGTGTTCGTACATCCCAAATCGCATAGGAGAGTATGACGGTTTTAACATTTGATTTGAATTGAGTTTGATCTAAGGGCTTCATATCCTTTAAATATATTTAATACCTATTCAAGGAATCAAAAATATTTAGTAATTAAGCACAACAAATGATTTGAAAGGTGTTCATACACCACAAATCGCATAAGAAACTATGACTGTTTTATCCTTTGATTTGAATTGAGTTTGATCTAAAGGCTTCATATCCATTAAATATATCTAAAACCTATTTAAGGATTCAAAAATATTTGGTAATTAAGCACAACAAATGATTTGAAAGGTGTTCCTACACCACAAATTGCATAAGAGACTATTAGGGTTTTACCCTTTGATTTGAATTGAGTTTGATCTAAAGGCTTCAGATCCATTAAATATATCTAATACCTATTGATGAAATCAAAAATATTTGGTAATTAAGCACAACAAATGATTAGAAAGGTGTTCCAATAACACAAATCGCGTAAGAGACTATGACGGTTTTACCCTTTGATTTGAATTGAGTTTGATATAAGGGCTTCATATCCTTTAAATATATCTAATACCTATTCAAGGAGTCAAAAATATTTGGTAATTAAGAACAACTAATGAATTAGAAGGTGTTCGTACATCCCAAATCGTATAGGAGAGTATAACGATTTTACCCTTTGATTTGAATTGAGTTTGATGTAAGGGCTTCATATCCTTTGAATATATCTAATACCTATTCAAAGAGTCAAAAATATTTGGTAATTAAGCACAACAAATGATTTGAAAGGTGTTCATACACCACAAATCGCATAAGAGACTATGACGGTTTTACCCTTTGATTTGAATTGAGTTTGATGTAAGGGCTTCATATGCTTTGAATACATCTAATACCTATTCAAAGAGTCAAAAATATTTGGTAATTAAGCACAACAAATGATTTGAAAGGTCTTCAAACACCACAAATTGCATAATAGACTATGAGGGTTTTACCCTTTGATTTGAATTGAGTTTGATCTAAAGGCTTCACATCCATGAAATATATCTAATACCTATTGAAGGAATAAAAAATATTTGGTAATTAAGCACAACAAATGATTAGAAAGGTGTTCCTAAATCGCGTAAGAGACTATGACGGTTTTACCCTTTGATTTGAATTGAGTTTAATATAAGGGCTTCATATCCTTTAAATATATCTAATACATTTTCAAGGAGTCAAAAATAATTGGTAATTAAGAACAACTAATGAATTTGAAGGTGTTCGTACATCCCAAATTGCATAGGAGAGTATGACGGTTTTACCCTTTGATTTGAATTGAGTTTGATGTAAGGGCTTCATATGCTTTGAATATATCTAATACCTATTCAAAGAGTCAAAAATATTTGGTAATTAAGCACAACAAATGATTTGAAAGGTGTTCATACACCACAAATCGCATAAGAGTCTATGACTGTTTTACCCTTTTATTTGAATTGAGTTTGATCTAAAGGCTTCATATCCATTAAATATATCTAATATCTATTGCAGGAGTCAAAAATATTTGGTAATTAAGCACAAAAAATGATTTGAAAGGTGTTCCCACACCACAAATCGCATAAGAGACTATGACGGTTTTACCCATTGATTTGAATTGAGTTTGATATAAGGGCTTCATATCCTTTAAATATATCTAATACCTATTCAAGGAATCAAAAATATTTGTTAATTAAGCACAACAAATAATTTGAAAGGTGTTCATACCACACAAATCGCATAAGAAACCATGACGGTTTTACCCTTTGATTTGAATTGAGTTTGATGTAAGGGATTCATATGATTTAAATATATCTAATACCTATTTAAAGATT
Organism: Patellifolia procumbens; assembly: GCA_947645195.1. Taxonomy (NCBI): domain Eukaryota; kingdom Viridiplantae; phylum Streptophyta; class Magnoliopsida; order Caryophyllales; family Amaranthaceae; genus Patellifolia; species Patellifolia procumbens. The sequence goes on from CANSGD010000016.1 coordinate 7,672,717, forward strand.
TAAAAACATTTGGTTTTTAAGCAAAGAAAATGATTTGACAGGTCTTCTTGCACCACAAATCCCCTAAGAGACTATGACGGTTTTAACTTTTGATTTGAAATGAATTTGATCCAAGGGCTTCATATGATTGAAATATATCAAATACATATTCAAGGAGTCAAAAATATTTGTTCATTAAGCACAACAAATGATTTGAAAGGTGGTCATACACCACAAATTGCATAAGAGACTATGACGGTTTTACCCTTTGATTTGAATTGAGTTTGATTTAAGGGCTTCATATCCTTTAAATATATCTAATACCTATTCAAGGATTCAAAAATATTTGGTAATTAAGAACAACTAATGATTTAGAAGGTGTTCGTACATCCCAAATCGCATAGGAGAGTATGACGGTTTTAACATTTGATTTGAATTGAGTTTGATCTAAGGGCTTCATATCCTTTAAATATATTTAATACCTATTCAAGGAATCAAAAATATTTAGTAATTAAGCACAACAAATGATTTGAAAGGTGTTCATACACCACAAATCGCATAAGAAACTATGACTGTTTTATCCTTTGATTTGAATTGAGTTTGATCTAAAGGATTCATATCCATTAAATATATCTAAAACCTATTTAAGGATTCAAAAATATTTGGTAATTAAGCACAACAAATGATTTGAAAGGTGTTCCTACACCACAAATTGCATAAGAGACTATTAGGGTTTTACCCTTTGATTTGAATTGAGTTTGATCTAAAGGCTTCAGATCCATTAAATATATCTAATACCTATTGATGAAATCAAAAATATTTGGTAATTAAGCACAACAAATGATTAGAAAGGTGTTCCAATAACACAAATCGCGTAAGAGACTATGACGGTTTTACCCTTTGATTTGAATTGAGTTTGATATAAGGGCTTCATATCCTTTAAATATATCTAATACCTATTCAAGGAGTCAAAAATATTTGGTAATTAAGAACAACTAATGAATTAGAAGGTGTTCGTACATCCCAAATCGTATAGGAGAGTATAACGATTTTACCCTTTGATTTGAATTGAGTTTGATGTAAGGGCTTCATATCCTTTGAATATATCTAATACCTATTCAAAGAGTCAAAAATATTTGGTAATTAAGCACAACAAATGATTTGAAAGGTGTTCATACACCACAAATCGCATAAGAGACTATGACGGTTTTACCCTTTGATTTGAATTGAGTTTGATGTAAGGGCTTCATATGCTTTGAATACATCTAATACCTATTCAAAGAGTCAAAAATATTTGGTAATTAAGCACAACAAATGATTTGAAAGGTCTTCAAACACCACAAATTGCATAATAGACTATGAGGGTTTTACCCTTTGATTTGAATTGAGTTTGATCTAAAGGCTTCACATCCATGAAATATATCTAATACCTATTGAAGGAATAAAAAATATTTGGTAATTAAGCACAACAAATGATTAGAAAGGTGTTCCTAAATCGCGTAAGAGACTATGACGGTTTTACCCTTTGATTTGAATTGAGTTTAATATAAGGGCTTCATATCCTTTAAATATATCTAATACATTTTCAAGGAGTCAAAAATAATTGGTAATTAAGAACAACTAATGAATTTGAAGGTGTTCGTACATCCCAAATTGCATAGGAGAGTATGACGGTTTTACCCTTTGATTTGAATTGAGTTTGATGTAAGGGCTTCATATGCTTTGAATATATCTAATACCTATTCAAAGAGTCAAAAATATTTGGTAATTAAGCACAACAAATGATTTGAAAGGTGTTCATACACCACAAATCGCATAAGAGTCTATGACTGTTTTACCCTTTTATTTGAATTGAGTTTGATCTAAAGGCTTCATATCCATTAAATATATCTAATATCTATTGCAGGAGTCAAAAATATTTGGTAATTAAGCACAAAAAATGATTTGAAAGGTGTTCCCACACCACAAATCGCATAAGAGACTATGACGGTTTTACCCATTGATTTGAATTGAGTTTGATATAAGGGCTTCATATCCTTTAAATATATCTAATACCTATTCAAGGAATCAAAAATATTTGTTAATTAAGCACAACAAATAATTTGAAAGGTGTTCATACCACACAAATCGCATAAGAAACCATGACGGTTTTACCCTTTGATTTGAATTGAGTTTGATGTAAGGGATTCATATGATTTAAATATATCTAATACCTATTTAAAGATTTAAAAACATTTGGTTTTTAAGCAAAGAAAATGATTTGACAGGTCTTCTTGCACCACAAATCCCCTAAGAGACTATGACGGTTTTAACTTTTGATTTGAAATGAATTTGATCCAAGGGCTTCATATGATTGAAATATATCAAATACATATTCAAGGAGTCAAAAATATTTGTTCATTAAGCACAACAAATGATTTGAAAGGTGGTCATACACCACAAATTGCATAAGAGACTATGACGGTTTTACCCTTTGATTTGAATTGAGTTTGATTTAAGGGCTTCATATCCTTTAAATATATCTAATACCTATTCAAGGATTCAAAAATATTTGGTAATTAAGAACAACTAATGATTTAGAAGGTGTTCGTACATCCCAAATCGCATAGGAGAGTATGACGGTTTTAACATTTGATTTGAATTGAGTTTGATCTAAGGGCTTCATATCCTTTAAATATATTTAATACCTATTCAAGGAATCAAAAATATTTAGTAATTAAGCACAACAAATGATTTGAAAGGTGTTCATACACCACAAATCGCATAAGAAACTATGACTGTTTTATCCTTTGATTTGAATTGAGTTTGATCTAAAGGATTCATATCCATTAAATATATCTAAAACCTATTTAAGGATTCAAAAATATTTGGTAATTAAGCACAACAAATGATTTGAAAGGTGTTCCTACACCACAAATTGCATAAGAGACTATTAGGGTTTTACCCTTTGATTTGAATTGAGTTTGATCTAAAGGCTTCAGATCCATTAAATATATCTAATACCTATTGATGAAATCAAAAATATTTGGTAATTAAGCACAACAAATGATTAGAAAGGTGTTCCAATAACACAAATCGCGTAAGAGACTATGACGGTTTTACCCTTTGATTTGAATTGAGTTTGATATAAGGGCTTCATATCCTTTAAATATATCTAATACCTATTCAAGGAGTCAAAAATATTTGGTAATTAAGAACAACTAATGAATTAGAAGGTGTTCGTACATCCCAAATCGTATAGGAGAGTATAACGATTTTACCCTTTGATTTGAATTGAGTTTGATGTAAGGGCTTCATATCCTTTGAATATATCTAATACCTATTCAAAGAGTCAAAAATATTTGGTAATTAAGCACAACAAATGATTTGAAAGGTGTTCATACACCACAAATCGCATAAGAGACTATGACGGTTTTACCCTTTGATTTGAATTGAGTTTGATGTAAGGGCTTCATATGCTTTGAATACATCTAATACCTATTCAAAGAGTCAAAAATATTTGGTAATTAAGCACAACAAATGATTTGAAAGGTCTTCAAACACCACAAATTGCATAATAGACTATGAGGGTTTTACCCTTTGATTTGAATTGAGTTTGATCTAAAGGCTTCACATCCATGAAATATATCTAATACCTATTGAAGGAATAAAAAATATTTGGTAATTAAGCACAACAAATGATTAGAAAGGTGTTCCTAAATCGCGTAAGAGACTATGACGGTTTTACCCTTTGATTTGAATTGAGTTTAATATAAGGGCTTCATATCCTTTAAATATATCTAATACATTTTCAAGGAGTCAAAAATAATTGGTAATTAAGAACAACTAATGAATTTGAAGGTGTTCGTACATCCCAAATTGCATAGGAGAGTATGACGGTTTTACCCTTTGATTTGAATTGAGTTTGATGTAAGGGCTTCATATGCTTTGAATATATCTAATACCTATTCAAAGAGTCAAAAATATTTGGTAATTAAGCACAACAAATGATTTGAAAGGTGTTCATACACCACAAATCGCATAAGAGTCTATGACTGTTTTACCCTTTTATTTGAATTGAGTTTGATCTAAAGGCTTCATATCCATTAAATATATCTAATATCTATTGCAGGAGTCAAAAATATTTGGTAATTAAGCACAAAAAATGATTTGAAAGGTGTTCCCACACCACAAATCGCATAAGAGACTATGACGGTTTTACCCATTGATTTGAATTGAGTTTGATATAAGGGCTTCATATCCTTTAAATATATCTAATACCTATTCAAGGAATCAAAAATATTTGTTAATTAAGCACAACAAATAATTTGAAAGGTGTTCATACCACACAAATCGCATAAGAAACCATGACGGTTTTACCCTTTGATTTGAATTGAGTTTGATGTAAGGGATTCATATGATTTAAATATATCTAATACCTATTTAAAGATTTAAAAATATTTGGTTTTTAAGCAAAGAAAATGATTTGACAGGTCTTCTTGCACCACAAATCCCCTAAGAGACTATGACGGTTTTAACTTTTGATTTGAAATGAATTTGATCCAAGGGCTTCATATGATTGAAATATATCAAATACATATTCAAGGAGTCAAAAATATTTGTTCATTAAGCACAACAAATGATTTGAAAGGTGGTCATACACCACAAATTGCATAAGAGACTATGACGGTTTTACCCTTTGATTTGAATTGAGTTTGATTTAAGGGCTTCATATCCTTTAAATATATCTAATACCTATTCAAGGATTCAAAAATATTTGGTAATTAAGAACAACTAATGATTTAGAAGGTGTTCGTACATCCCAAATCGCATAGGAGAGTATGACGGTTTTAACATTTGATTTGAATTGAGTTTGATCTAAGGGCTTCATATCCTTTAAATATATTTAATACCTATTCAAGGAATCAAAAATATTTAGTAATTAAGCACAACAAATGATTTGAAAGGTGTTCATACACCACAAATCGCATAAGAAACTATAACTGTTTTATCCTTTGATTTGAATTGAGTTTGATCTAAAGGATTCATATCCATTAAATATATCTAAAACCTATTTAAGGATTCAAAAATATTTGGTAATTAAGCACAACAAATGATTTGAAAGGTGTTCCTACACCACAAATTGCATAAGAGACTATGAGGGTTTTACCCTTTGATTTGAATTGAGTTTGATCTAAAGGCATCACATCCATTAAATATATCTAATACCTATTCAAGGAGTCAAAAATATTTGGTAATTAAGCAAAACAAATGATTTGAAACGTGTTCATACACCACAAATCGCATAAGAGACTATGACGGTTTTACCCTTTGATTTGAATTGAGTTTGATGTAAGGGCTTCATATGCTTTGAATATATCTAATACCTATTCAAAGAGTCAAAAATATTTGGTAATTAAGCACCACAAATGATTTGAAAGGTGTTCATACACCACAAATCGCATAAGAGACTATGACAGTTTTACCCTTTGATTTGAATTGAGTTTGATCTAAGGGCTTCATATCCTTTAAATATATCTAATACCGATTCAAGGAGTCAAAAATATTTGGTAATTAAGCACAACAAATGATTTGAAAGGTGTTCCTACACCACAAATCGCATAAGAGACTATTAGGGTTTTACCCTTTGATTTGAATTGAGTTTGATCTAAAGGCTTCACATCCATTAAATATATCTAATACCTATTGAAGGAATCAAAAATATTTGTTAATTAAGCACAACAAATGATTAGAAAGGTGTTCCAACAATACAAATCGCGTAAGAGACTATGACGGTTTTACCCTTTGATTTGAATTGAGTTTGATGTAAGGGCTTCATATCCTTTGAATATATCTAATACCTATTCAAAGAGTCAAAATATTTGGTAATTAAGCACAACAAATGATTTGAAAGGTGTTCATACACCACAAATCGCATAATAGACTATGCGGGTTTTACCCTTTGATTTGAATTGAGTTTGATCTAAATGCTTCACATCCATTAAATATATCTAATACCTATTGAAGGAATCAAAAATATTTGGTAATTAAGCACAACAAATGATTAGAAAGGTGTTCCTAAATCGCGTAGGAGACTATGACGGTTTTACCCTTTGATTTGAATTGAGTTTAATATAAGGGCTTCATATCCTTTAAATATATCTAATACATATTCAAGGAGTCAAAAATATTTGGTAATTAAGAACAACTAATGAATTTGAAGGTGTTCGTACGTCCCAAATCGCATAGGAGAGTATGGCGGTTTTACCCTTTGATTTGAATTGAGATTAATGTAAGGGCTTCATATGCTTTGAATATATCTAATACCTATTCAAAGAGTCAAAAATATTTGGTCATTAAGCACAACAAATGATTTGAAAGGTGTTCATACACCACAAATCGCATAAGAGACTATGACGGTTTTACCCTTTGATTTGAATTGAGTTTGATCTAAAGGCTTCATATCCATTAAATATATCTAATACCTATTGCAGGAGTCAAAAATATTTGGTAATTAAGCAAAACAAATGATTTGAATGGTGTTCCTACACCACAAATCGCATAAGAGACTATGACGGTTTTACCCTTTGATATGAATTGAGTTTGATATAAGGGCTTTATATCCTTTAAATATATCTAATACCCATTCAAGGAATCAAAAATATTTGGTAACTAAGCACAACAAATGATTTGAAAGGTGTTCATACAACACAAATCGCATAAGAAACCATGACGGTTTTACCCTTTGATTTGAATTGAGTTTGATGTAAGGGCTTCATATGCTTTGAATATATCTAATACCTATTCAAAGAGTCAAAAATATTTGGTAATTAAGCACAACAAATGATTTGAAAGGTGTTCATACACCACAGATCGCATAAGAGACTATGACGGTTTTATCCTTTGATTTGAATTGAGTTTGATCAAAAGGTTTCATATCCATTAAATATATCTAATACCTATTTAAGGGGTCAAAAATATTTGGTAATTAAGCATAACAAATGATTTGAAAGGTGTTCATACACCACAAATCGCATAAGAGACTATAACGGTTTTACCCTTTGATTTGAATTGAGTTTGATCTAAAGGCTTCATATCCATTAAATATATCTAGTACCTATTGCAGGAGTCAAAAATATTGGGTAATTAAGCACAACAAATGATTTGAAAGGTGTTCCTACACCACAAATCGCATAAGAGACTATGACGGTTTTACCCTTTGATTTGAATTAAGTTTGATCTAAGGGCATAATATCCTTTAAATATATCTAATACCTATTCAAGGAGTCAAAAATATTTGGTAATTAAGCACAACAAATGATTTGAAATGTGTTCATACACCATAAATAGCATAAGAGACTATGACGGTTTTACCCTTTGATTTGAATTGAGTTTGATCTAAGGGCTTCATATCCTTTAAATATATCTAATACCTATTCAAGGAATCAAAAATATTTAGTAATTAAGCACAAAAAATGATTTGAAAGGTATTCATACACCACAAATCGCATAAGAAACTATGACGGTTTTATCCTTTGACTTGAATTGAGTTTGATCTAAAGGCTTAATATCCATTAAATATATCTAATACCTATTTAAGGAGTCAAAAATATTTGGTAATTAAGCACAACAAATGATATGAAAGGTGTTCCGACACCACAAATTACATAAGAGACTATGAGGGTTTTACCTTTTGTTTTGAATTGAGTTTGATCTAAAGGCTTCACATCCATTAAATATATCTAATACCTATTCAAGGAATCAAAAATATTTGGTAATTAAGCACAACAAATGATTTGAAAGGTGTTCTTACACCACAAATCGCATAAGAGACTATGACGGTTTTACCCTTTAATTTGAATTGAGTTTGATGTAAGGGCTTCATATGCTTTGAATATATCTAATACCTATTCAAAGAGTCAAAAATATTTGGTAATTAAGCACAACAAATGATTTGAAAGGTGTTCATACACCACAATTCGCATATGAGACTATGACGGTTTTACCCTTTGATTTGAATTGAGTTTGATCTAAGGGTTTCATATCCTTGAAATATATCTAATACCTATTCAAGGATTCAAAAAATATTTGGTAATTAAGCACAACAAATGATTTGAAAGGTGTTCCTACACCACAAATCGCATAAGAGACTATTAGGGTTTTACCCTTTGATTTGAACTGAGTTTGATCTAAAGGCTTCACATCCATTAAATATATCTAATACCTATTGAAGGAATCAAAAATATTTTGTAATAAGGCACAACAAAGGATTAGAAAGGTGTTCCAACAACACAAATCGCGTAAGAGACTATGACGGTTTTACCCTTTGATTTGAATTGAGTTTGATATAAGGGCTTCATATCCTTTAAATATATATAATACCTATTCAAGGAGTCAAAAATATTTGGTAATTAAGAACAACTAATGAATTAGAAGGTGTTCGTACATCCCAAATCGTATAAGAGAGTATGACGGTTTTACCCTTTGATTTGAATTGAGTTTGATGTAAGGGCTTCATATCCTTTGAATATATCTAATACCTATTGAAAGAGTCAAAAATATTTGGTAATTAAGCACAACAGATGATTCTAAAGGTGTTCATACACCACAAATCGCATAAGAGACTATTGCGGTTTTACCCTTTGATTTGAATTGAGTTTGATCTAATGACTTCACATCCATTAAATATATCTAATACCAATTGAAGGAATCATAAATATTTGGTAATTAAGCACAACAAATGATTAGAAAGGTGTTTCTACAACACAAATCGCGTAAGAGACTATGACGGTTATACCCTTTGATTTGAATTGAGTTTAATATAAGGGCTTCATATCCTTTAAATATATCTAATACATATTCAAGGAGTCAAAAATAATTGGTAATTAAGAACAACTAATGAATTTGAAGGTGTTCGTACATCCCAAACCGCACAGGAGAGTATGACGGTTTTACCCTTTGATTTGATTTGAGTTTGATGTAAGGGCTTCATATGCTTTGAATATATCTAATTCCTATTCAAAGAGTCAAAATTATTTGGTAATTAAGCACAACAAATGATTTGAAAGGTGTTCATACACCACAAATCGCAAAAGAGACTACGACGGTTTTACCCTTTGATTTGAATTGAGTTTGATCTAAAGGCTTCATATCCATTAAATATATCCAATACCTATTGCAGGAGTCAAAAATATTTGGTAATTAAGCACAACAAATGATTTGAAAGGTGTTCCTACACCACCAATCGCATAAGAGACTATGACGGGTTTACCCTTTGATTTGAATGGAGTTTGATATAAGGGCTTCATATCCTTTAAATATATCTAATACCTATTCAAGGAATCAAAAATATTTGTTAATTAAGCATAACAAATAATTTGAAAGGTGTTCATACAACACAAATCGCATAAGAAACCATGACGGTTTTACCCTTTGATTTGAATTGAGTTTGATGTAAGGGCTTCATATGCTTTGAATATATCTAATACCTATTCAAAGATTCAAAAATATTTGGTAATTAAGCACAAGAAATGATTTGAAAGGTGTTCATACACCACAAATCGCATAAGAGACTATGACGGTTTTATCCTTTGATTTGAATTGAGTTTGATCAAAAGGTTTCATATCCATTAAATATATCTAATACCTATTTAAGGGGTCAAAAATATTTGGTAATTAAGCACAACAAATGATTTGAAAGGTGTTCATACACCACAAATCGCATAAGAGACTATGACGGTTTTACCCTTTGATTTGAATTGAGTTTGATCTAAAGGCTTCATATCCATTAAATATATCTAATACCTATTGCAGGAGTCAAAAATATTGGGTAACTAAGCACAACAAATGATTTGAAAGGTGTTCCTACACCACAAATATGCATAAGAGACTATGAAGGTTTTACCCTTTGATTTGAATTGAGTTTGATCTAAGGGCATAATATCCTTTAAATATATCTAATATCTATTCAAGGAGTCAAAAATATTTGGTAATTAAGCACAACAAATGATTTGAAATGTGTCCATACACCATAAATCGCATAAGAGACTATGACGGTTTACCCTTTGATTTGAATTGAGTTTGATCTAAGGGCTTCATATCCTTTAAATATATCTAATACCTATTCAAGGAGTCAAAAATATTTGGTAATTAAGCACAACAATTGATTTGAAAGGTGTTCCTACACCACAAATCGCATAAGAGACTATTAGGGTTTTACCCTTTGATTTGAATTGAGTTTGATCTAAAGGCTTCACATCCATTAAATATATCTAATACCTATTGAAGAAATCAAAAATATTTGGTAATTAAGCACAACAAATGATTAGAAAGGTGTTCCAACAACACAAATTGCGTAAGAGACTATGACGGTTTTACCCTTTGATTTGAATGGAGTTTGATCTAAGGGCTTCATATCCTTTAAATATATTTAATACCTATTCAAGGAATCAAAAATATTTAGTAATTAAGCACAACAAATGATTTGAAAGGTGTTCATACACCACAAATCGCATAAGAGACTATGACAGTTTTACCCTTTGATTTGAATTGAGTTTGATCTAAGGGCTTCATATCCTTTAAATATATCTAATACCGATTCAAGGAGTCAAAAATATTTGGTAATTAAGCACAACAAATGATTTGAAAGGTGTTCCTACACCACAAATCGCATAAGAGACTATTAGGGTTTTACCCTTTGATTTGAATTGAGTTTGATCTAAAGGCTTCACATCCATTAAATATATCTAATACCTATTGAAGGAATCAAAAATATTTGTTAATTAAGCACAACAAATGATTAGAAAGGTGTTCCAACAATACAAATCGCGTAAGAGACTATGACGGTTTTACCCTTTGATTTGAATTGAGTTTGATGTAAGGGCTTCATATCCTTTGAATATATCTAATACCTATTCAAAGAGTCAAAAATATTTGGTAATTAAGCACAACAAATGATTTGAAAGGTGTTCATACACCACAAATCGCATAATAGACTATGCGGGTTTTACCCTTTGATTTGAATTGAGTTTGATCTAAATGCTTCACATCCATTAAATATATCTAATACCTATTGAAGGAATCAAAAATATTTGGTAATTAAGCACAACAAATGATTAGAAAGGTGTTCCTAAATCGCGTAGGAGACTATAACGGTTTTACCCTTTGATTTGAATTGAGTTTAATATAAGGGCTTCATATCCTTTAAATATATCTAATACATATTCAAGGAGTCAAAAATAATTGGTAATTAAGAACAACTAATGAATTTGAAGGTGTTCGTACGTCCCAAATCGCATAGGAGAGTATGGCGGTTTTACCCTTTGATTTGAATTGAGTTTAATGTAAGGGCTTCATATGCTTTGAATATATCTAATACCTATTCAAAGAGTCAAAAATATTTGGTCATTAAGCACAACAAATGATTTGAAAGGTGTTCATACACCACAAATCGCATAAGAGACTATGACGGTTTTACCCTTTGATTTGAATTGAGTTTGATCTAAAGGCTTCATATCCATTAAATATATCTAATACCTATTGCAGGAGTCAAAAATATTTGGTAATTAAGCAAAACAAATGATTTGAAAGGTGTTCCTACACCACAAATCGCATAAGAGACTATGACGGTTTTACCCTTTGATATGAATTGAGTTTGACATAAGGGCTTTATATCCTTTAAATATATCTAATACCCATTCAAGGAATCAAAAATATTTGGTAATTAAGCACAACAAATGATTTGAAAGGTGTTCATACAACACAAATCGCATAAGAAACCATGACGGTTTTACCCTTTGATTTGAATTGAGTTTGATGTAAGGGCTTCATATGCTTTGAATATATCTAATACCTATTCAAAGAGTCAAAAATATTTGGTAATTAAGCACAACAAATGATTTGAAAGGTGTTCATACACCACAGATCGCATAAGAGACTATGACGGTTTTATCCTTTGATTTGAATTGAGTTTGATCAAAAGGTTTCATATCCATTAAATATATCTAATACCTATTTAAGGGGTCAAAAATATTTGGTAATTAAGCATAACAAATGATTTGAAAGGTGTTCATACACCACAAATCGCATAAGAGACTATAACGGTTTTACCCTTTGATTTGAATTGAGTTTGATCTAAAGGCTTCATATCCATTAAATATATCTAGTACCTATTGCAGGAGTCAAAAATATTGGGTAATTAAGCACAACAAATGATTTGAAAGGTGTTCATACACCATAAATCGCATAAGAGACTATGACGGTTTTACCCTTTGATTTGAATTGAGTTTGATCTAAGGGCTTCATATCCTTTAAATATATCTAATACCTATTCAAGGAATCAAAAATATTTAGTAATTAAGCACAAAAAATGATTTGAAAGGTATTCATACACCACAAATCGCATAAGAAACTATGACGGTTTTATCCTTTGACTTGAATTGAGTTTGATCTAAAGGCTTAATATCCATTAAATATATCTAATACCTATTTAAGGAGTCAAAAATATTTGGTAATTAAGCACAACAAATGATATGAAAGGTGTTCCGACACCACAAATTACATAAGAGACTATGAGGGTTTTACCTTTTGTTTTGAATTGAGTTTGATCTAAAGGCTTCACATCCATTAAATATATCTAATACCTATTCAAGGAGTCAAAAATATTTGGTAATTAAGCACAACAAATGATTTGAAAGGTGTTCTTACACCACAAATCGCATAAGAGACTATGACGGTTTTACCCTTTGATTTGAATTGAGTTTGATGTAAGGGCTTCATATGCTTTGAATATATCTAATACCTATTCAAAGAGTCAAAAATATTTGGTAATTAAGCACAACAAATGATTTGAAAGGTGTTCATACACCACAATTCGCATAAGAGACTATGACGGTTTTACCCTTTGATTTGAATTGAGTTTGATCTAAGGGTTTCATATCCTTGAAATATATCTAATACCTATTCAAGGATTCAAAAAATATTTGGTAATTAAGCACAACAAATGATTTGAAAGGTGTTCCTACACCACAAATCGCATAAGAGACTATTAGGGTTTTACCCTTTGATTTGAATTGAGTTTGATCTAAAGGCTTCACATCCATTAAATATATCTAATACCTATTGAAGGAATCAAAAATATTTTGTAATTAGGCACAACAAAGGATTAGAAAGGTGTTCCAACAACACAAATCGCGTAAGAGACTATGACGGTTTTACCCTTTGATTTGAATTGAGTTTGATATAAGGGCTTCAAATCCTTTAAATATATATAATACCTATTCAAGGAGTCAAAAATATTTGGTAATTAAGAACAACTAATGAATTAGAAGGTGTTCGTACTTCCCAAATCGTATAAGAGAGTATGACGGTTTTACCCTTTGATTTGAATTGAGTTTGATGTAAGGGCTTCATATCCTTTGAATATATCTAATACCTATTGAAAGAGTCAAAAATATTTGGTAATTAAGCACAACAGATGATTTGAAAGGTGTTCATACACCACAAATCGCATAAGAGACTATTGCGGTTTTACCCTTTGATTTGAATTGATTTTGATCTAATGACTTCACATCCATTAAATATATCTAATACCAATTGAAGGAATCATAAATATTTGGTAATTAAGCACAACAAATGATTAGAAAGGTGTTTCTACAACACAAATCGCGTAAGAGACTATGACGGTTATACCCTTTGATTTGAATTGAGTTTAATATAAGGGCTTCATATCCTTTAAATATATCTAATACATATTCAAGGAGTCAAAAATAATTGGTAATTAAGAACAACTAATGAATTTGAAGGTGTTCGTACATCCCAAACCGCACAGGAGAGTATGACGGTTTTACCCTTTGATTTGATTTGAGTTTGATGTAAGGGCTTCATATGCTTTGAATATATCTAATTCCTATTCAAAGAGTCAAAATTATTTGGTAATTAAGCACAACAAATGATTTGAAAGGTGTTCATACACCACAAATCGCAAAAGAGACTACGACGGTTTTACCCTTTGATTTGAATTGAGTTTGATCTAAAGGCTTCATATCCATTAAATATATATAATACCTATTGCAGGAGTCAAAAATATTTGGTAATTAAGCACAACAAATGATTTGAAAGGTGTTCCTACACCACCAATCGCATAAGAGACTATGACGGTTTTACCCTTTGATTTGAATGGAGTTTGATATAAGGGCTTCATATCCTTTAAATATATCTAATACCTATTCAAGGAATCAAAAATATTTGTTAATTAAGCATAACAAATAATTTGAAAGGTGTTCATACAACACAAATCGCATAAGAAACCATGACGGTTTTACCCTTTCATTTGAATTGAGTTTGATGTAAGGGCTTCATATGCTTTGAATATATCTAATACCTATTCAAAGAGTCAAAAATATTTGGTAATTAAGCACAAGAAATGATTTGAAAGGTGTTCATACACCACAAATCGCATAAGAGACTATGACGGTTTTATCCTTTGATTTGAATTGAGTTTGATCAAAAGGTTTCATATCCATTAAATATATCTAATACCTATTTAAGGGGTCAAAAATATTTGGTAATTAAGCACAACAAATGATTTGAAAGGTGTTCATACACCACAAATCGCATAAGAGACTATGACGGTTTTACCCTTTGATTTGAATTGAGTTTGATCTAAAGGCTTCATATCCATTAAATATATCTAATACCTATTGCAGGAGTCAAAAATATTGGGTAACTAAGCACAACAAATGATTTGAAAGGTGTTCCTTCACCACAAATCTGCATAAGAGACTATGAAGGTTTTACCCTTTGATTTGAATTGAGTTTGATCTAAGGGCATAATATCCTTTAAATATATCTAATACCTATTCAAGGAGTCCAAAATATTTGGTAATTAAGCACAGCAAATGATTTGAAATGTGTCCATACACCATAAATCGCATAAGAGACTATGACGGTTTACCCTTTGATTTGAATTGAGTTTGATCTAAGGGCTTCATATCCTTTAAATATATCTAATACCTATTCAAGGAATCAAAAATATTTGGTAATTAAGCACAACAATTGATTTGAAAGGTGTTCCTACACCACAAATCGCATAAGAAACTATGACGGTTTTACCCTTTGATTTGAATTGAGTTTGATCTAAAGGCTTCACATCCATTAAATATATCTAATACCTATTTAAGGAGTCAAAAATATTTGGTAATTAAGCACAACAAATGATATGAAAGGTGTTCCGACACCACAAATTACATAAGAGACTATGAGGGTTTTACCTTTTGTTTTGAATTGAGTTTGATCTAAAGGCTTCACATCCATTAAATATATCTAATACCTATTGAAGGAATCAAAAATATTTTGTAATTAGGCACAACAAAGGATTAGAAAGGTGTTCCAACAACACAAATCGCGTAAGAGACTATGACGGTTTTACCCTTTGATTTGAATTGAGTTTGATATAAGGGCTTCATATCCTTTAAATATATATAATACCTATTCAAGGAGTCAAAAATATTTGGTAATTAAGAACAACTAATGAATTAGAAGGTGTTCATACATCCCAAATCGTATAAGAGAGTATGACGGTTTCACCCTTTGATTTGAATTGAGTTTGATGTAAGGGCTTCATATCCTTTGAATATATCTAATACCTATTGAAAAAGTCAAAAATATTTGGTAATTAAGCACCAGAAATGATTTGAAAGGTGTTCATACACCACAAATCGCATAAGAGACTATGACGGTTTTACCCTTTGATTTGAATTGAGTTTGATCTAATGACTTCACATCCATTAAATATATCTAATACCAATTGAAGGAATCAAAAATATTTGGTAATTAAGCACAACAAATGATTAGAAAGGTGTTTCTACAACACAAATCGCGTAAGAGACTATGACGGTTTTACCCTTTGATTTGAATTGAGTTTAATATAAGGGCTTCATATCCTTTAAATATATCTAATACATATTCAAGGAGTCAAAAATAATTGGTAATTAAGAACATCTAATGAATTTGAAGGTGTTCGTACATCCCAAATCGCATAGGAGAGTATGACGGTTTTACCCTTTGATTTGAATTGAGTTTGATGTAAGGGCTTCATATGCTTTGAATATATCTAATACCTATTCAAAGAGTCAAAATTATTTGGTAATAAAGCACAACAAATGATTTGAAAGGTGTTCATACACCACAAATCGCAAAAGAGACTACGACGGTTTTACCCTTTGATTTGAATTGAGTTTGATCTAAAGGCTTCATATCCATTAAATATATATAATACCTATTGCAGGAGTCAAAAATATTTGGTAATTAAGCACAACAAATGATTTGAAAGGTGTTCCTACACCACCAATCGCATAAGAGACTATGACGGTTTTACCCTTTGATTTGAATGGAGTTTGATATAAGGGCTTCATATCCTTTAAATATATCTAATACCTATTCAAGGAATCAAAAATATTTGTTAATTAAGCATAACAAATAATTTGAAAGGTGTTCATACAACACAAATCGCATAAGAAACCATGACGGTTTTACCCTTTCATTTGAATTGAGTTTGATGTAAGGGCTTCATATGCTTTGAATATATCTAATACCTATTCAAAGAGTCAAAAATATTTGGTAATTAAGCACAAGAAATGATTTGAAAGGTGTTCATACACCACAAATCGCATAAGAGACTATGACGGTTTTATCCTTTGATTTTAATTGAGTTTGATCAAAAGGTTTCATATCCATTAAATATATCTAATACCTATTTAAGGGGTCAAAAATATTTGGTAATTAAGCACAACAAATGATTTGAAAGGTGTTCATACACCACAAATCGCATAAGAGACTATGACGGTTTTACCTTTTGATTTGAATTGAGTTTGATCTAAAGGCTTCATATCCATTAAATATATCTAATACCTATTGCAGGAGTCAAAAATATTGGGTAACTAAGCACAACAAATGATTTGAAAGGTGTTCCTACACCACAAATCTGCATAAGAGACTATGAAGGTTTTACCCTTTGATTTGAATTGAGTTTGATCTAAGGGCATAATATCCTTTAAATATATCTAATACCTATTCAAGGAGTCCAAAATATTTGGTAATTAAGCACAGCAAATGATTTGAAATGTGTCCATACACCATAAATCGCATAAGAGACTATGACGGTTTACCCTTTGATTTGAATTGAGTTTGATCTAAGGGCTTCATATCCTTTAAATATATCTAATACCTATTCAAGGAATCAAAAATATTTGGTAATTAAGCACAACAATTGATTTGAAAGGTGTTCCTACACCACAAATCGCATAAGAAACTATGACGGTTTTACCCTTTGATTTGAATTGAGTTTGATCTAAAGGCTTCACATCCATTAAATATATCTAATACCTATTTAAGGAGTCAAAAATATTTGGTAATTAAGCACAACAAATGATATGAAAGGTGTTCCGACACCACAAATTACATAAGAGACTATGAGGGTTTTACCTTTTGTTTTGAATTGAGTTTGATCTAAAGGCTTCACATCCATTAAATATATCTAATACCTATTGAAGGAATCAAAAATATTTTGTAATTAGGCACAACAAAGGATTAGAAAGGTGTTCCAACAACACAAATCGCGTAAGAGACTATGACGGTTTTACCCTTTGATTTGAATTGAGTTTGATATAAGGGCTTCATATCCTTTAAATATATATAATACCTATTCAAGGAGTCAAAAATATTTGGTAATTAAGAACAACTAATGAATTAGAAGGTGTTCATACATCCCAAATCATATAAGAGAGTATGACGGTTTCACCCTTTGATTTGAATTGAGTTTGATGTAAGGGCTTCATATCCTTTGAATATATCTAATACCTATTGAAAAAGTCAAAAATATTTGGTAATTAAGCACCAGAAATGATTTGAAAGGTGTTCATACACCACAAATCGCATAAGAGACTATGACGGTTTTACCCTTTGATTTGAATTGAGTTTGATCTAATGACTTCACATCCATTAAATATATCTAATACCAATTGAAGGAATCAAAAATATTTGGTAATTAAGCACAACAAATGATTAGAAAGGTGTTTCTACAACACAAATCGCGTAAGAGACTATGACGGTTTTACCCTTTGATTTGAATTGAGTTTAATATAAGGGCTTCATATCCTTTAAATATATCTAATACATATTCAAGGAGTCAAAAATAATTGGTAATTAAGAACATCTAATGAATTTGAAGGTGTTCGTACATCCCAAATCGCATAGGAGAGTATGACGGTTTTACCCTTTGATTTGAATTGAGTTTGATGTAAGGGCTTCATATGCTTTGAATATATCTAATACCTATTCAAAGAGTCAAAATTATTTGGTAATTAAGCACAACAAATGATTTGAAAGGTGTTCATACACCACAAATCGCAGAAGAGACTACGACGGTTTTACCCTTTGATTTGAATTGAGTTTGATCTAAAGGCTTCATATCCATTAAATATATCTAATACCTATTGCAGGAGTCAAAAATATTTGGTAATTAAGCACAACAAATGATTTGAAAGGTGTTCCTACACCACAAATCGCATAAGAGACTATGACGGTTTTACCCTTTGATTTGAATCGAGTTTGATATAAGGGCTTCATATCCTTTAAATATATCTAATACCTATTCAAGGAATCAAAAATATTTGTTAATTAAGCACAACAAATGATTTGAAAGGTGTTCATACAACACAAATCGCATCAGAAACCATGACGGTTTTACCCTTTGATTTGAATTGAGTTTGATGTAAGGGCTTCATATGCTTTTAATATATATAATACCTATTCAAAGAGTGAAAAATATTTGGTAATTAAGCACAACAAATGATTTGACAGGTGTTCATACACCACAAATCGCATAAGAGACTATGACGGTTTTATCCTTTGATTTGAATTGAGTTTGATCAAAAGGTTTCATATCCATTAAATATATCTAATACCTATTTAAGGGGTCAAAAATATTTGGTAATTAAGCACAACAAATGATTTTAAAGGTGTTCATACACCACAAATCGCATAAGAGACTATGACGGTTTTACCCTTTGATTTGAATTGAGTTTGATCTAATGACTTCACATCCATTAAATATATCTAATACCAATTGAAGGAATCAAAAATATTTGGTAATTAAGCACAACAAATGATTAGAAAGGTGTTTCTACAACACAAATCGCGTAAGAGACTATGACGGTTTTACCCTTTGATTTGAATTGAGTTTAATATAAGGGCTTCATATCCTTTAAATATATCTAATACATATTCAAGGAGTCAAAAATAATTGGTAATTAAGAACATCTAATGAATTTGAAGGTGTTCGTACATCCCAAATCGCATAGGAGAGTATGACGGTTTTACCCTTTGATTTGAATTGAGTTTGATGTAAGGGCTTCATATGCTTTGAATATATCTAATACCTATTCAAAGAGTCAAAATTATTTGGTAATTAAGCACAACAAATGATTTGAAAGGTGTTCATACACCACAAATCGCAGAAGAGACTACGACGGTTTTACCCTTTGATTTGAATTGAGTTTGATCTAAAGGCTTCATATCCATTAAATATATCTAATACCTATTGCAGGAGTCAAAAATATTTGGTAATTAAGCACAACAAATGATTTGAAAGGTGTTCCTACACCACAAATCGCATAAGAGACTATGACGGTTTTACCCTTTGATTTGAATCGAGTTTGATATAAGGGCTTCATATCCTTTAAATATATCTAATACCTATTCAAGGAATCAAAAATATTAGTTAATTAAGCACAACAAATGATTTGAAAGGTGTTCATACAACACAAATCGCATCAGAAACCATGACGGTTTTACCCTTTGATTTGAATTGAGTTTGATGTAAGGGCTTCATATGCTTTTAATATATATAATACCTATTCAAAGAGTGAAAAATATTTGGTAATTAAGCACAACAAATGATTTGACAGGTGTTCATACACCACAAATCGCATAAGAGACTATGACGGTTTTATCCTTTGATTTGAATTGAGTTTGATCAAAAGGTTTCATATCCATTAAATATATCTAATACCTATTTAAGGGGTCAAAAATATTTGGTAATTAAGCACAACAAATGATTTTAAAGGTGTTCATACACCACAAATCGCATAAGAGACTATGACGGTTTTACCCTTTGATTTGAATTGAGTTTGATCTAAAGGCTTCATATCCATTAAATATATCTAATACCTATTGCAGGAGTCAAAAATATTGGGTAATTAAGCACAACAAATGATTTGAAAGGTGTTCCTACACCACAAATCGCATAAGAGACTATGACGGTTTTACCCTTTGATTTAAATTGAGTTTGATCTAAGGGCATAATATCCTTTAAATATATCTAATACCTATTCAAGGAGTCAAAAATATTTGGTAATTAAGCACAACAAATGATTTGAAATGTGTTCCTACACCACAAATCGCATAAGAGACTATTAGGGTTTTACCCTTTGATTTGAATTGAGTTTGATCTAAGGGCTTCATATCCTTTAAATATATCTAATACCTATTCAAGGACTCAAAAATATTTGGTAATTAAGAACAACAAATGATTTGAAAGATGTTCCTACACCACAAATCGCATAAGAGACTATTAGGGTTTTACCCTTTGATTTGAATTGAGTTTGATCTAAGGGCTTCACATCCATTAAATATATCTAATACCTATTGATGGAATCAAAAATATTTGGTAATTAAGCACAACAAATGATTAAAAAGGTGTTCCAACAACACAAATCGCGTAAGAGACTATGACGGTTTTACCCTTTGATTTGAATTGAGTTTGATATAAGGGCTTCATATCCTTTAAATATATCTAATACCTATTGATAGGTTTTAGTCGTGCCACCTAATCAAAAATAAACCTACGGACCTCTAACTAGGTAGTCAGTGGAAGCAGGGTCGAATCCACAGGGAGACAGAGTTTCTAGATCAATATTCAACCAATTCAGCTACTCCAGATGAAATCAGAAAGGAATTAATTAAACTAAGGAATAGACTACGGAAGACTGAATAAATCGAGGATTAAACTATGGAATAAAAGTCTAGGGTATTAGGTCGGTCCACCCTGCTTATACCAATCAAATAGGGTCAACTACTATTAAAACCTAAGTCAAGAGTCGGGGGATTAGAGCCTATGTTGAGCTATGGTTAAGACTCAACGCTCATAGTTCAACATACGCCGCATGTTCACTAACGTAATCAGAACTACTGATGTGTCCTAGGCCTCTAGTCGTAAGACGGATCTGTGCAAACAACTATTAACCACAAGCAATCAATGAAATTGTACACTGACATTAATTACCCAATAAGAACAAACCACATCACAATCACCCTAATCAAGCCCTAGAAATTGATAGAAATCTAAATCACAATCATGGTATAAACATGGCTTTCCTATCTAACACCCTAGAAAGAGAACTACTCACTCATAATCGAATTGGCAACAACAAAACTAATATGAAACCCTAAGAATTGCATCATGAACAATTGAATAATTAAACTAAGCAATCAAAGTAATTAAAGAGATAAAGAGTAGAGAAGAGTACCAATTGACGGAAAGCAGGAACTTTTATTGAAATCGAAATAGGTTTGATCACCTCTAAATTAATCTAAAGTGTTTGAATTAAACTAAGAACAATGTAGAATAAAACTAGTCTAAAACCTAATGAAAGATAAATAAAAGATCAATGAAAGATAATGAGGAAAAAGGTATTTATAATACCCCCTCAAGTCTAATTAAAACGGAAAGCAAAAGACGAAATTCGCGACAAATGACCCCAGACCCGATCGGGCCCGAGCACAGTACCCGATCGGGTCAAATACCAAAAGCTCCCCTTTGCTTCTCGTGGTCCACTCAGCAGCAGCGCGCTATGCAGACGAAGATTAAGGTCCGCCCGATCGGGCCTTGGGCAGCCACCCGATCGGGCCTGGGAGCATTACAGCCCAGCACAAGCGCCTCGCAAGCAGCAACAATATAAGACCTAGCAGCACCTGGCCCGATCGGGTCGGGCACACTATGCCCGATCGGCTCTGGTGCATTGATGCTCGCCCGATGCGATCGGGCGTGACTCGCCCGATCGGGTCCGCAACTTCTATACCCGATCAGTGTATTTTCGCCCGATCGGGCCATTTCCGCCCGATCAGTGTACGGAGACCTCCTTTTTGACTCGTTGGCTCTTTAATCTTCATGTTTAGGGGTCTTGGGACCTCCTAAACTACCCATAAAACTCGTGAGCCATCCTATGTGCCTCATAACATCTCGTAAAGCCATGGTTGCTTCCAAATGGCTCGGGAATAAGGAGAAAACTCCATAAAACCTGCAATTCAATACTACAACACGAAACCACAACTGCATACGAAAGTTAGCACAAAATAGCTCCCAAGAGCTCCAATGACGCACAAATTAGCTTGTAAATAAGGGAGAAAACTCTATATAAATACGTGATATCACCTATTCAAGGAGTCAAAAATATTTGGTAATTAAGAACAACTAATGAATTAGAAGGTGTTCGTACATCCCAAATCGTATAGGAGAGTATAACGGTTTTACCCTTTGATTTGAATTGAGTTTGATGTAAGGGCTTCATATCCTTTGAATATATCTAATACCTATTCAAAGAGTCAAAAATATTTGGTAATTAAGCACAACAAATGATTTGAAAGGTGTTCATACACCACAAATCGCATAAGAGACTATGACGGTTTTACCCTTTGATTTGCATTGAGTTTGATGTAAGGGCTTCATATGCTTTGAATACATCTAATACCTATTGAAAGAGTCAAAAATATTTGGTAATTAAGCACAACAAATGATTTGAAAGGTGTTCATACACCACAAATTGCATAATAGACTATGAGGGTTTTACCCATTGATTTGAATTGAGTTTGATCTAAAGGATTCACATCCATTAAATATATCTAATACCTATTGAAGGAATAAAAAATATTTGGTAATTAAGCACAACAAATGATTAGAAAGGTGTTCCTAAATCGCGTAAGAGACTATGACGGTTTTACCCTTTGATTTGAATTGAGTTTAATATAAGGGCTTCATATCCTTTAAATATATCAAATACATATTCAAAGAGTCGAAAATAATTGGTAATTAAGAACAACTAATGAATTTGAAGGTGTTCGTACATCCCAAATTGCATAGGAGAGTATGACGGTTTTACCCTTTGATTTGAATTGAGTTTGATGTAAGGGCTTCATATGGTTTGAATATATCTAATACCAATTCAAGGAGTCAAAAATATTTGGTAATTAAGCACAACAAATGATTTGAAAGGTGTTCATACACCAATAATCGCATAAGAGTCTATGACGGTTTTACCCTTTGATTTGAATTGAGTTTGATCTAAAGGCTTCATATCCATTAAATATATCTAATACCTATTGCAGGAGTCAAAAATATTTGGTAATTAAGCACAACAAATGATTTGAAAGGTGTTCCTACAACACAAATCGCGTAAGAGACTATGACGGTTTTACCCTTTGATTTGAATTGAGGTTGATATAAGGGATTCATATCCTTTAAATATATCTAATACCTATTCAAGGAATCAAAAATATTTGTTAATTAAGCACAACAAATGATTTGAAAGGTGTTCATACCACACAAATCGCATAAGAAACCATGACGGTTTTACCCTTTGATTTGAATTGAGTTTGATGTAAGGGATTCATATGCTTTGAATATATCTAATACCTATTCAAAGAATCAAAAATATTTGGTAATTAAGCACAACAAATGATTTGAAAGGTGTTCATACACCACAAATCGCATAAGAGACTATGACGGTTTTATCCTTTGATTTGAATTGAGTTTGATCAAAAGGTTTCATATCCATTAAATATATCTAATACCTATTTAAGGTGTCAAAAATATTTGGTAATTAAGCACAACAAATGATTTGAAAGGTGTTCATACACCACAAATCGCATAAGAGACCATGACGCTTTTACCCTGTGATTTGAATTGAGTTTGATCTAAGGGTTTCATATGCTTTAAATATATCTAATACCTATTTAAAGATTTAAAAATATTTGGTTTTTAAGCAAAGAAAATGATTTGAAAGGTCTTCTTGCACCACAAATCCCCTAAGAGACTATGACGGTTTTAACTTTTCATTTGAAATTAATTTGATCCAAGGGCTTCATATGATTGAAATATATCAAATACATATTCAAGGAGTCAAAAATATTTGTTCATTAAGCACAACAAATGATTTGAAAGGTGGTCATACACCACAAATTGCATAAGAGACTATGACGGTTTTACCCTTTGATTTGAATTGAGTTTGATCTAAGGGCTTCATATCCTTTAAATACATCTAATACCTATTCAAGGAGTCAAAAATATTTGGTAATTAAGAACAACTAATGATTTAGAAGGTGTTCGTACATCCCAAATCGCATAGGAGAGTATGACGGTTTTAACATTTGATTTGAATTGAGTTTGATCTAAGGGCTTCATGTCCTTAAAATATATTTAATATCTATTCAAGGAATCAAAATTATTTGGTAATTAAGCACAACAAATGATTTGAAAGGTGTTCATACACCACAAATAGCAAAAGAGACTACGACGGTTTTACCCTTTGATTTGAATTGAGTTTGATCTAAAGGCTTCATATCCATTAAATATATATAATACCTATTGCAGGAGTCAAAAATATTTGGTAATTAAGCACAACAAATGATTTGAAAGGTGTTCCTACACCACCAATCGCATAAGAGACTATGACGGTTTTACCCTTTGATTTGAATGGAGTTTGATATAAGGGCTTCATATCCTTTAAATATATCTAATACCTATTCAAGGAATCAAAAATATTTGTTAATTAAGCATAACAAATAATTTGAAAGGTGTTCATACAACACAAATCGCATAAGAAACCATGACGGTTTTACCCTTTCATTTGAATTGAGTTTGATGTAAGGGCTTCATATGCTTTGAATATATCTAATACCTATTCAAAGAGTCAAAAATATTTGGTAATTAAGCACAAGAAATGATTTGAAAGGTGTTCATACACCACAAATCGCATAAGAGACTATGACGGTTTTATCCTTTGATTTGAATTGAGTTTGATCAAAAGGTTTCATATCCATTAAATATATCTAATACCTATTTAAGGGGTCAAAAATATTTGGTAATTAAGCACAACAAATGATTTGAAAGGTGTTCATACACCACAAATCGCATAAGAGACTATGACGGTTTTACCCTTTGATTTGAATTGAGTTTGATCTAAAGGCTTCATATCCATTAAATATATCTAATACCTATTGCAGGAGTCAAAAATATTGGGTAACTAAGCACAACAAATGATTTGAAAGGTGTTCCTACACCACAAATCTGCATAAGAGACTATGAAGGTTTTACCCTTTGATTTGAATTGAGTTTGATCTAAGGGCATAATATCCTTTAAATATATCTAATACCTATTCAAGGAGTCCAAAATATTTGGTAATTAAGCACAGCAAATGATTTGAAATGTGTCCATACACCATAAATCGCATAAGAGACTATGACGGTTTACCCTTTGATTTGAATTGAGTTTGATCTAAGGGCTTCATATCCTTTAAATATATCTAATACCTATTCAAGGAATCAAAAATATTTGGTAATTAAGCACAACAATTGATTTGAAAGGTGTTCCTACACCACAAATCGCATAAGAAACTATGACGGTTTTACCCTTTGATTTGAATTGAGTTTGATATAAGGGCTTCATATCCTTTAAATATATCTAATACCTATTGATAGGTTTTAGTCGTGCCACCTAATCAAAAATAAACCTACGGACCTCTAACTAGGTAGTCAGTGGAAGCAGGGTCGAATCCACAGGGAGACAGAGTTTCTAGATCAATATTCAACCAATTCAGCTACTCCAGATGAAATCAGAAAGGAATTAATTAAACTAAGGAATAGACTACGGAAGACTGAATAAATCGAGGATTAAACTATGGAATAAAAGTCTAGGGTATTAGGTCGGTCCACCCTGCTTATACCAATCAAATAGGGTCAACTACTATTAAAACCTAAGTCAAGAGTCGGGGGATTAGAGCCTATGTTGAGCTATGGTTAAGACTCAACGCTCATAGTTCAACATACGCCGCATGTTCACTAACGTAATCAGAACTACTGATGTGTCCTAGGCCTCTAGTCGTAAGACGGATCTGTGCAAACAACTATTAACCACAAGCAATCAATGAAATTGTACACTGACATTAATTACCCAATAAGAACAAACCACATCACAATCACCCTAATCAAGCCCTAGAAATTGATAGAAATCTAAATCACAATCATGGTATAAACATGGCTTTCCTATCTAACACCCTAGAAAGAGAACTACTCACTCATAATCGAATTGGCAACAACAAAACTAATATGAAACCCTAAGAATTGCATCATGAACAATTGAATAATTAAACTAAGCAATCAAAGTAATTAAAGAGATAAAGAGTAGAGAAGAGTACCAATTGACGGAAAGCAGGAACTTTTATTGAAATCGAAATAGGTTTGATCACCTCTAAATTAATCTAAAGTGTTTGAATTAAACTAAGAACAATGTAGAATAAAACTAGTCTAAAACCTAATGAAAGATAAATAAAAGATCAATGAAAGATAATGAGGAAAAAGGTATTTATAATACCCCCTCAAGTCTAATTAAAACGGAAAGCAAAAGACGAAATTCGCGACAAATGACCCCAGACCCGATCGGGCCCGAGCACAGTACCCGATCGGGTCAAATACCAAAAGCTCCCCTTTGCTTCTCGTGGTCCACTCAGCAGCAGCGCGCTATGCAGACGAAGATTAAGGTCCGCCCGATCGGGCCTTGGGCAGCCACCCGATCGGGCCTGGGAGCATTACAGCCCAGCACAAGCGCCTCGCAAGCAGCAACAATATAAGACCTAGCAGCACCTGGCCCGATCGGGTCGGGCACACTATGCCCGATCGGCTCTGGTGCATTGATGCTCGCCCGATGCGATCGGGCGTGACTCGCCCGATCGGGTCCGCAACTTCTATACCCGATCAGTGTATTTTCGCCCGATCGGGCCATTTCCGCCCGATCAGTGTACGGAGACCTCCTTTTTGACTCGTTGGCTCTTTAATCTTCATGTTTAGGGGTCTTGGGACCTCCTAAACTACCCATAAAACTCGTGAGCCATCCTATGTGCCTCATAACATCTCGTAAAGCCATGGTTGCTTCCAAATGGCTCGGGAATAAGGAGAAAACTCCATAAAACCTGCAATTCAATACTACAACACGAAACCACAACTGCATACGAAAGTTAGCACAAAATAGCTCCCAAGAGCTCCAATGACGCACAAATTAGCTTGTAAATAAGGGAGAAAACTCTATATAAATACGTGATATCACCTATTCAAGGAGTCAAAAATATTTGGTAATTAAGAACAACTAATGAATTAGAAGGTGTTCGTACATCCCAAATCGTATAGGAGAGTATAACGGTTTTACCCTTTGATTTGAATTGAGTTTGATGTAAGGGCTTCATATCCTTTGAATATATCTAATACCTATTCAAAGAGTCAAAAATATTTGGTAATTAAGCACAACAAATGATTTGAAAGGTGTTCATACACCACAAATCGCATAAGAGACTATGACGGTTTTACCCTTTGATTTGCATTGAGTTTGATGTAAGGGCTTCATATGCTTTGAATACATCTAATACCTATTGAAAGAGTCAAAAATATTTGGTAATTAAGCACAACAAATGATTTGAAAGGTGTTCATACACCACAAATTGCATAATAGACTATGAGGGTTTTACCCATTGATTTGAATTGAGTTTGATCTAAAGGATTCACATCCATTAAATATATCTAATACCTATTGAAGGAATAAAAAATATTTGGTAATTAAGCACAACAAATGATTAGAAAGGTGTTCCTAAATCGCGTAAGAGACTATGACGGTTTTACCCTTTGATTTGAATTGAGTTTAATATAAGGGCTTCATATCCTTTAAATATATCAAATACATATTCAAAGAGTCGAAAATAATTGGTAATTAAGAACAACTAATGAATTTGAAGGTGTTCGTACATCCCAAATTGCATAGGAGAGTATGACGGTTTTACCCTTTGATTTGAATTGAGTTTGATGTAAGGGCTTCATATGGTTTGAATATATCTAATACCAATTCAAGGAGTCAAAAATATTTGGTAATTAAGCACAACAAATGATTTGAAAGGTGTTCATACACCAATAATCGCATAAGAGTCTATGACGGTTTTACCCTTTGATTTGAATTGAGTTTGATCTAAAGGCTTCATATCCATTAAATATATCTAATACCTATTGCAGGAGTCAAAAATATTTGGTAATTAAGCACAACAAATGATTTGAAAGGTGTTCCTACAACACAAATCGCGTAAGAGACTATGACGGTTTTACCCTTTGATTTGAATTGAGGTTGATATAAGGGATTCATATCCTTTAAATATATCTAATACCTATTCAAGGAATCAAAAATATTTGTTAATTAAGCACAACAAATGATTTGAAAGGTGTTCATACCACACAAATCGCATAAGAAACCATGACGGTTTTACCCTTTGATTTGAATTGAGTTTGATGTAAGGGATTCATATGCTTTGAATATATCTAATACCTATTCAAAGAATCAAAAATATTTGGTAATTAAGCACAACAAATGATTTGAAAGGTGTTCATACACCACAAATCGCATAAGAGACTATGACGGTTTTATCCTTTGATTTGAATTGAGTTTGATCAAAAGGTTTCATATCCATTAAATATATCTAATACCTATTTAAGGTGTCAAAAATATTTGGTAATTAAGCACAACAAATGATTTGAAAGGTGTTCATACACCACAAATCGCATAAGAGACCATGACGCTTTTACCCTGTGATTTGAATTGAGTTTGATCTAAGGGTTTCATATGCTTTAAATATATCTAATACCTATTTAAAGATTTAAAAATATTTGGTTTTTAAGCAAAGAAAATGATTTGAAAGGTCTTCTTGCACCACAAATCCCCTAAGAGACTATGACGGTTTTAACTTTTCATTTGAAATTAATTTGATCCAAGGGCTTCATATGATTGAAATATATCAAATACATATTCAAGGAGTCAAAAATATTTGTTCATTAAGCACAACAAATGATTTGAAAGGTGGTCATACACCACAAATTGCATAAGAGACTATGACGGTTTTACCCTTTGATTTGAATTGAGTTTGATCTAAGGGCTTCATATCCTTTAAATACATCTAATACCTATTCAAGGAGTCAAAAATATTTGGTAATTAAGAACAACTAATGATTTAGAAGGTGTTCGTACATCCCAAATCGCATAGGAGAGTATGACGGTTTTAACATTTGATTTGAATTGAGTTTGATCTAAGGGCTTCATGTCCTTAAAATATATTTAATATCTATTCAAGGAATCAAAAATATTTAGTAATTAAGCACAACAAATGATTTGAAAGGTGTTCATACACCACAAATCGCATAAGAGACTATGACGGTTTTATCCTTTGATTTAAATTGAGTTTGATCTAAAGTCTTCATATCCATTAAATATATCTAAAACCTATTTAAGGATTCAAAAATATTTGGTAATTAAGCAAAACAAATGATTTGAAAGGTGTTCATACACCATAAATCGCATAAGAGACTATGACGGTTTTACCCTTTGATTTGAATTGAGTTTGATGTAAGGGCTTCATATGCTTTGAATATATCTAATACCTATTCAAAGAGTCAAAAATATTTGGTAATTAAGCACCACAAATGATTTGAAAGGTGTTCATACACCACAAATCGCATAAGAGACTATGACGGTTTTACCCTTTGATTTGAATTTAGTTTGATCTAAGGGCTTCATATCCTTTAAATATATCTAATACCGATTCAAGGAGTCAAAAATATTTGGTAATTAAGCACAACAAATGATTTGAAAGGTGTTCCTACACCACAAATCGCATAAGGGACTATTAGGGTTTTACCCTTTGATTTGAATTGAGTTTGATCTAAAGGCTTCACATCCATTAAATATATCTAATACCTATTGAAGGAATCAAAAATATTTGTTAATTAAGCACAACAAATGATTAGAAAGGTGTTCCAACAACACAAATCGCGTAAGAGACTATGACGGTTTTACCCTTTGATTTGAATTGAGGTTGATGTAAGGGCTTCATATCCTTTGAATATATCTAATATCTATTCAAAGAGTCAAAAATATTTGGTAATTAAGCACAACAAATGATTTGAAAGGTGTTCATACACCACAAATCGCATAATAGACTATGAGGGTTTTACCCTTTGATTTGAATTGAGTTTGATCTAAATGCTTCACATCCATTAAATATATCTAATACCTATTGAAGGAATCAAAATTATTTGGTAATTAAGCTCAACAAATGATTAGAAAGGTGTTCCTAAATCGCGTAGGAGACTATGACAGTTTTACCCTTTGATTTGAATTGAGTTTAATATAGGGGCTTCATATCCTTTAAATATATCTAATACATATTCAAGGAGTCAAAAACAATTGGTAATTAAGAACAACTAATGAATTTGAAGGTGTTCGTACGTCCCAAATCGCATAGGAGAGTATGACGGTTTTACCCTTTGATTTGAATTGAGTTTAATGTAAGGGCTTCATATGCTTTGAATATATCTAATACCTATTTAAAGAGTCAAAAATATTTGGTCATTAAGCACAACAAATGATTTGAAAGGTGTTCATACACCACAAATCGCATAAGAGACTATGACGGTTTTACCCTTTGATTTGAATTGAGTTTGATCTAAAGACTTCATATCCATTAAATATATCTAATACCTATTGCAGGATTCAAAAATATTTGGTAATTAAGCAAAACAAATGATTTGAAAAGTGTTCCTACACCACAAATCGCATAAGAGACTATGACGGTTTTACCCTTTGATATGAATTGAGTTTGATATAAGGGCTTCATATCCTTTAAATATATCTAATACCTATTCAAGGAATCAAAAATATTTGTTAATTAAGCACAACAAATGATTTGAAAGGTGTTCATACAACACAAATCGCATAAGAAACCATGACGGTTTCACCCTTTGATTTGAATTGAGTTTGATGTAAGGGCTTCATATGCTTTGAATATATCTAATACCTATTCAAATAATCAAAAATATTTGGTAATTAAGCACAACAAATGATTTGAAAGGTGTTCATACACCACAAATCGCATAAGAGACTATGACGGTTTTATCCTTTGATTGGAATTGAGTTTGTTCAAAAGGTTTCATATCCATTAAATATATCTAATACCTATTTAAGGGGTCAAAAATATTTGGTAATAAAGCACAACAAATGCATTGAAAGGTGTTCATACACCACAAATCCCATAAGAGACCATGACGGTTTTACCCTGTGATTTGAATTGAGTTTGATCTAAGGGTTTCATATGCGTTAAATATATCTAATACCTATTCAAGGAGTCAAAAATATTTGGTAATTAAGCACAACAAATGATTTGAAAGGTGTTCCTACACCACAAATCGCATAAGAGACTATTAGGGTTTTACCCTTTGATTTGAATTAAGTTTGATCTAAAGGCTTCACATCCATTAAATATATCTAATACCTATTGAAGGAATCAAAAATATTTGTTAATTAAGCACAACAAATGATTAGAAAGGTGTTCCAACAATACAAATCGCGTAAGAGACTATGACGGTTTTACCCTTTGATTTGAATTGAGTTTGAATGTAAGGGCTTCATATCCTTTGAATATATCTAATACCTATTCAAAGAGTCAAAAATATTTGGTAATTAAGCACAACAAATGATTTGAAAGGTGTTCATACACCACAAATCGCATAATAAAATATGAGGGTTTTACCCTTTGATTTGAATTGAGTTTGATCTAAATGCTTCACATCCATTAAATATATTTAATACCTATTGAAGGAATAAAAAATATTTGGTAATTAAGCACAACAAATGACTAGAAAGGTGTTCCTAAATCTCGTAGCAGACTATGACGGTTTTACCCTTTGATTTAAATTGAGTTTAATATAAGGGCTTCATATCCTTTAAATATATCGAATACATATTCAAGGAGTCAAAAATAATTGGTAATTAAGAACAACTAATGAATTTGAAGGTGTTCGTACATCCCAAATCGCATAGGAGAGCATGACGGTTTTACCCTTTGATTTGAATTAAGTTTGATCTAAAGGCTTCATATCAATTAAATATATCCAATACCTATTGCAGGAGTCAAAAATATTTGGTAATTAAGCACAACAAATGATTTGAAAGGTGTTCCTACACCACAAATTGCATAAGAGACTATGACGGTTTTACCCATTGATTTGAATTGAGTTTGATATAAGGGCTTCATATCCTTTAAATATATCTAATACCTATTCAAGGAATCAATAATATTTGTTAATTAAGCACAACAAATGATTTGAAAGGTGTTCATACCACACAAATCGCATAAGAAACCATGACGGTTTTACCCTTTGATTTGAATTGAGTTTGATGTAAGGGATTCATATGCTTTGAATATATCTAATACCTATTCAAAGAATCAAAAATATTTGGTAATTAAGCACAACAAATGATTTGAAAGGTGTTCATACACCACAAATCGCATAAGAGACTATGACGGTTTTATCCTTTGATTTGAATCGAGTTTGATCAAAAGGTTTCATATCCATTAAATATATCTAATACCTATTTAAGGTGTCAAAAATATTTGGTAATTAAGCACAACAAATGATTTGAAAGGTGTTCATACACCACAAATCGCATAAGAGACCATGACGCTTTTACCCTGTGATTTGAATTGAGTTTGAGCTAAGGGTTTCATATGCTTTAAATATAGCTAATACCTATTTAAAGATTTAAAAATATTTGGTTTTTAAGCAAAGAAAATGATTTGAAAGGTCTTCTTGCAAACGAAATCCCCTAAGAGACTATGACGGTTTTAACTTTTGTTTTGAAATGAATTTGATCCAAGGGCTTCATATGATTGAAATATATCAAATACATATTCAAGGAGTCAAAAATATTTGTTCATTAAGCACAAGAAATGATTTGAAAGGTGGTCATACACCACAAATTGCATAAGAGACTATGATGGTTTTACCCTTTGATTTGAATTGAGTTTGATCAAAGGGCTTCATATCCTTTAAATATATCTAATACCTATTCAAGGAGTCAAAAATATTTGGTAATCAAGAACAACTAATGATTTAGAAGGTGTTCGTACATCCCAAATCGCATTGGAGAGTATGACGGTTTTAACATTTGATTTGAATTGAGTTTGATCTAAGGGCTTCATATCCTTTAAATATATTTAATACCTATTCATGGAATCAAAAATATTTTGTATTTAAGCACAACAAATGATTTGAAAGGTGTTCATACACCACAAATCGCATAAGAAACTATGACTGTTTTATCCTTTGATTTGAATTGAGTTTGATCTAAAGGCTTCATATCCATTAAATATATCTAAAACCTATTTAAGGATTCAAAGATATTTGGTAATTAAGCACAACAAATGATTTAAAAGGTGTTCCTACACCACAAATTGCATAAGAGACTATGAGGGTTTTACCCTTTGATTTGAATTGAGTTTGATCTAAAGGCTTCACATCCATTAAATATATCTAATACCTATTCAAGGAGTCAAAAATATTTGGTAATTAAGCAAAACAAATGATTTGAAAGGTGTTCATACACCACAAATCGCATAAGAGACTATGACGGTTTTACCCTTTGATTTGAATTGAGTTTGATGTAAGGGCTTCATATGCTTTGAATATATCTAATACCTATTCAAAGAGTAAAAAATATTTGGTAATTAAGCACCACAAATGATTTGAAAGGTGTTCATACACCACAAATCGCATAAGAGACTATGACGGTTTTACCCTTTGATATGAATTGAGTTAGATATAAGGGCTTCATATCCTTTAAATATATCTAATACCTATTCAAGGAATCAAAAATATTTGTTAATTAAGCACAACAAATGATTTGAAAGGTGTTCATACAACACAAATCGCATAAGAAACCATGACGGTTTCACCCTTTGATTTGAATTGAGTTTGATGTAAGGGCTTCATATGCTTTGAATATATCTAATACCTATTCAAATAATCAAAAATATTTGGTAATTAAGCACAACAAATGATTTGAAAGGTGTTCATACACCACAAATCGCATAAGAGACTATGACGGTTTTATCCTTTGATTGGAATTGAGTTTGTTCAAAAGGTTTCATATCCATTAAATATATCTAATACCTATTTAAGGGGTCAAAAATATTTGGTAATAAAGCACAACAAATGCATTGAAAGGTGTTCATACACCACAAATCCCATAAGAGACCATGACGGTTTTACCCTGTGATTTGAATTGAGTTTGATCTAAGGGTTTCATATGCGTTAAATATATCTAATACCTATTCAAGGAGTCAAAAATATTTGGTAATTAAGCACAACAAATGATTTGAAAGGTGTTCCTACACCACAAATCGCATAAGAGACTATTAGGGTTTTACCCTTTGATTTGAATTAAGTTTGATCTAAAGGCTTCACATCCATTAAATATATCTAATACCTATTGAAGGAATCAAAAATATTTGTTAATTAAGCACAACAAATGATTAGAAAGGTGTTCCAACAATACAAATCGCGTAAGAGACTATGACGGTTTTACCCTTTGATTTGAATTGAGTTTGAATGTAAGGGCTTCATATCCTTTGAATATATCTAATACCTATTCAAAGAGTCAAAAATATTTGGTAATTAAGCACAACAAATGATTTGAAAGGTGTTCATACACCACAAATCGCATAATAAAATATGAGGGTTTTACCCTTTGATTTGAATTGAGTTTGATCTAAATGCTTCACATCCATTAAATATATTTAATACCTATTGAAGGAATAAAAAATATTTGGTAATTAAGCACAACAAATGACTAGAAAGGTGTTCCTAAATCTCGTAGCAGACTATGACGGTTTTACCCTTTGATTTAAATTGAGTTTAATATAAGGGCTTCATATCCTTTAAATATATCGAATACATATTCAAGGAGTCAAAAATAATTGGTAATTAAGAACAACTAATGAATTTGAAGGTGTTCGTACATCCCAAATCGCATAGGAGAGCATGACGGTTTTACCCTTTGATTTGAATTAAGTTTGATCTAAAGGCTTCATATCAATTAAATATATCCAATACCTATTGCAGGAGTCAAAAATATTTGGTAATTAAGCACAACAAATGATTTGAAAGGTGTTCCTACACCACAAATTGCATAAGAGACTATGACGGTTTTACCCATTGATTTGAATTGAGTTTGATATAAGGGCTTCATATCCTTTAAATATATCTAATACCTATTCAAGGAATCAATAATATTTGTTAATTAAGCACAACAAATGATTTGAAAGGTGTTCATACCACACAAATCGCATAAGAAACCATGACGGTTTTACCCTTTGATTTGAATTGAGTTTGATGTAAGGGATTCATATGCTTTGAATATATCTAATACCTATTCAAAGAATCAAAAATATTTGGTAATTAAGCACAACAAATGATTTGAAAGGTGTTCATACACCACAAATCGCATAAGAGACTATGACGGTTTTATCCTTTGATTTGAATCGAGTTTGATCAAAAGGTTTCATATCCATTAAATATATCTAATACCTATTTAAGGTGTCAAAAATATTTGGTAATTAAGCACAACAAATGATTTGAAAGGTGTTCATACACCACAAATCGCATAAGAGACCATGACGCTTTTACCCTGTGATTTGAATTGAGTTTGAGCTAAGGGTTTCATATGCTTTAAATATAGCTAATACCTATTTAAAGATTTAAAAATATTTGGTTTTTAAGCAAAGAAAATGATTTGAAAGGTCTTCTTGCACACGAAATCCCCTAAGAGACTATGACGGTTTTAACTTTTGTTTTGAAATGAATTTGATCCAAGGGCTTCATATGATTGAAATATATCAAATACATATTCAAGGAGTCAAAAATATTTGTTCATTAAGCACAAGAAATGATTTGAAAGGTGGTCATACACC
This sequence comes from Patellifolia procumbens, assembly GCA_947645195.1. Taxonomy (NCBI): domain Eukaryota; kingdom Viridiplantae; phylum Streptophyta; class Magnoliopsida; order Caryophyllales; family Amaranthaceae; genus Patellifolia; species Patellifolia procumbens. Next base: position 7,708,837 of record CANSGD010000016.1, read on the forward strand.
ACAAATTGCATAAGAGACTATGATGGTTTTACCCTTTGATTTGAATTGAGTTTGATCAAAGGGCTTCATATCCTTTAAATATATCTAATACCTATTCAAGGAGTCAAAAATATTTGGTAATCAAGAACAACTAATGATTTAGAAGGTGTTCGTACATCCCAAATCGCATTGGAGAGTATGACGGTTTTAACATTTGATTTGAATTGAGTTTGATCTAAGGGCTTCATATCCTTTAAATATATTTAATACCTATTCAAGGAATCAAAAATATTTTGTATTTAAGCACAACAAATGATTTGAAAGGTGTTCATACACCACAAATCGCATAAGAAACTATGACTGTTTTATCCTTTGATTTGAATTGAGTTTGATCTAAAGGCTTCATATCCATTAAATATATCTAAAACCTATTTAAGGATTCAAAGATATTTGGTAATTAAGCACAACAAATGATTTAAAAGGTGTTCCTACACCACAAATTGCATAAGAGACTATGAGGGTTTTACCCTTTGATTTGAATTGAGTTTGATCTAAAGGCTTCACATCCATTAAATATATCTAATACCTATTCAAGGAGTCAAAAATATTTGGTAATTAAGCAAAACAAATGATTTGAAAGGTGTTCATACACCACAAATCGCATAAGAGACTATGACGGTTTTACCCTTTGATTTGAATTGAGTTTGATGTAAGGGCTTCATATGCTTTGAATATATCTAATACCTATTCAAAGAGTAAAAAATATTTGGTAATTAAGCACCACAAATGATTTGAAAGGTGTTCATACACCACAAATCGCATAAGAGACTATGACGGTTTTACCCTTTGATTTGAATTGAGTTTGATGTAAGGGCTTCATATGCTTTGAATATATCTAATACCTATTCAAAGAGTCAAAAATATTTGGTAATTAAGCACCACAAATGATTTGAAAAGTGTTCATACACCACAAATCGCATAAGAGACTATGACGGTTTTACCCTTTGATTTGAATTGAGTTTGATCTAAGGGCTTCATATCCTTTAAATATATCTAATACCGATTCAAGGAGTCAAAAATATTTGGTAATTAAGCACAACAAATGATTTGAAAGGTGTTCCTACACCACAAATCGCATAAGAGACTATTAGGGTTTTACCCTTTGATTTGAATTGAGTTTGATCTAAAGGCTTCACATCCATTAAATATATCTAATACCTATTGAAGGAATCAAAAATATTTGTTAATTAAGCACAACAAATGGTTAGAAAGGTGTTCCAACAACACAAATCGCGTAAAAGACTATGACGGTTTTACCCTTTGATTTGAATTGAGTTTGATGTAAGGGCTTCATATCCTTTGAATATATCTAATACCTATTCAAAAAGTCAAAAATATTTGGTAATTAAACACAACAAATGATTTGAAAGGTGTTCATACACCACAAATCGCATAATAGACTATGAGGGTTTTACCCTTTGATTTGAATTGAGTTTGATCTAAATGCTTCACATCCATTAAATATATCTAATACCTATTGAAGAAATCAAAAATATTTGGTAATTAAGCACAACAAATGATTAGAAAGGTGTTCCTAAATCGCGTAGGAGACTATGACGGTTTTACCCTTTGATTTAAATTGAGTTTAATATAAGGGCTTCATATCCTTTAAATATATCGAATACATATTCAAGGAGTCAAAAATAATTGGTAATTAAGAACAACTAATGAATTTGAAGGTGTTCGTACATCCCAAATCGCATAGGAGAGTATGACGGTTTTACCCTTTGATTTGAATTGAGTTTGATCTAAAGGCTTCATATCCATTAAATATATCTAATACCTATTGCAGGAGTCAAAAATATTTGGTAATTAAGCACAACAAATGATTTGAAAGGTGTTCCTACACCACAAATCGCATAAGAGACTATGACGGTTTTACCCATTGATTTGAATTGAGTTTGATATAAGGGCTTCATATCCTTTAAATATATCTAATACCTATTCAAGGAATCAAAAATATTTGTTAATTAAGCACAACAAATGATTTGAAAGGTGTTCATACCACACAAATCGCATAAGAAACCATGACGGTTTTACCCTTTGATTTGAATTGAGTTTGATGTAAGGGATTCATATGCTTTGAATATATCTAATACCTATTCAAAGAATCAAAAATATTTGGTAATTAAGCACAACAAATGATTTGAAAGGTGTTCATACACCACAAATCGCATAAGAGACTATGACGGTTTTATCCTTTGATTTGAATCGAGTTTGATCAAAAGGTTTCATATCCATTAAATATATCTAATACCTATTTAAGGTGTCAAAAATATTTGGTAATTAAGCACAACAAATGATTTGAAAGGTGTTCATACACCACAAATCGCATAAGAGACCATGACGCTTTTACCCTGTGATTTGAATTGAGTTTGATCTAAGGGTTTCATATGCTTTAAATATATCTAATACCTATTTAAAGATTTAAAAATATTTGGTTTTTAAGCAAAGAAAATGATTTGAAAGGTCTTCTTGCACCACAAATCCCCTAAGAGACTATGACGGTTTTAACTTTTGTTTTGAAATGAATTTGATCCAAGGGCTTCATACGATTGAAATATATCAAATACATATTCAAGGAGTCAAAAATATTTGTTCATTAAGCACAACAAATGATTTGAAAGGTCGTCATACACCACAAATTGCATAAGAGACTATGACGGTTTTACCCTTTGATTTGAATTGAGTTTGATCTAAGGGCTTCATATCCTTTAAATATATCTAATACCTATTCAAGGAGTCAAAAATATTTGGTAATCAAGAACAACTAATGATTTAGAAGGTGTTCGTACAGCCCAAATCGCATAGGAGAGTATGACGGTTTTAACATTTGATTTGAATTGAGTTTGATCTAAGGGCTTCATATCCTTTAAATATATTTAATACCTATTCAAGGAATCAAAAATATTAAGTAATTAAGCACAACAAATGATTTGAAAGGTGTTCATACACCACAAATCGCATAAGAAACTATGACTGTTTTATCCTTTGATTTGAATTGAGTTTGATCTAAAGGCTTCATATCCATTAAATATATCTAAAACCTATTTAAGGATTCAAAGATATTTGGTAATTAAGCACAACAAATGATTTGAAAGGTGTTCCTACACCACAAATTGCATAAGAGACTATGAGGGTTTTACCCTTTGATTTGAATTGAGTTTGATCTAAAGGCTTCACATCCATTAAATATATCTAATACCTATTCAAGGAGTCAAAAATATTTGGTAATTAAGCAAAACGAATGATTTGAAAGGTGTTCATACACCACAAATCGCATAAGAGACTATGACGGTTTTACCCTTTGATTTGAATTGAGTTTGATGTAAGGGCTTCATATGCTTTGAATATATCTAATACCTATTCAAAGAGTCAAAAATATTTGGTAATTAAGCACCACAAATGATTTGAAAGGTGTTCATACACCACAAATCGCATAAAAGACTATGACGGTTTTACCCTTTGATTTGAATTGAGTTTGATCTAAGGGCTTCATATCCTTTAAATATATCTAATACCGATTCAAGGAGTCAAAAATATTTGGTAATTAAGCACAACAAATGATTTGAAAGGTGTTCCTACACCACAAATCGCATAAGAGACTATTAGGGTTTTACCCTTTGATTTGAATTGAGTTTGATCTAAAGGCTTCACATCCATTAAATATATCTAATACCTATTGAAGGAATCAGAAATATTTGTTAATTAAGCACAACAAATGGTTAGAAAGGTGTTCCAACAACACAAATCGCGTAAAAGACTATGACGGTTTTACCCTTTGATTTGAATTGAGTTTGATGTAAGGGCTTCATATCCTTTGAATATATCTAATACCTATTCAAAGAGTCAAAAATATTTGGTAATTAAACATAACAAATGATTTGAAAGGTGTTCATACACCACAAATCGCATAATAGACTATGAGGGTTTTACCCTTTGATTTGAATTGAGTTTGATCTAAATGCTTCACATCCATTAAATATATCTAATACCTATTGAAGGAATCAAAAATATTTGGTAATTAAGCACAACAAATGATTAGAAAGGTGTTCCTAAATCGCGTAGGAGACTATGACGATTTTACCCTTTCATTTGAATTGAGTTTAATATAAGGGCTTCATATCCTTTAAATATATCTAATACATATTCAAGGAGTCAAAAATAATTGGTAATTAAGAACAACTAATGAATTTGAAGGTGTTCGTACGTCCCAAATCGCATAGGAGAGTATGACGGTTTTACCCTTTGATTTGAATTGAGTTTAATGTAAGGGCTTCATATGCTTTGAATATATCTAATACCTATTCAAAGATTCAAAAATATTTGGTCATTAAGCACAACAAATGATTTGAAAGGTGTTCATACACCACAAATCACATAAGAGACTATGACGGTTTTACCCTTTGATTTGAATTGAGTTTGATCTAAAGGCTTCATATCTATTAAATATATCTAATATCTATTGCAGGAGTCAAAAATATTTGGTAATTAAGCAAAACAAATGATTTGAAAGGTGTTCCTACACCACAAATCGCATAAGAGACTATGACGGTTTTACCCTTTGATATGAATTGAGTTTGATATAAGGGCTTCATATCCTTTAAATATATCTAATACCTATTCAAGGAATCAAAAATATTTGTTAATTAAGCACAACAAATGATTTGAAAGGTGTTCATACAACACAAATCGCATAAGAAACCATGACGGTTTTACCCTTTGATTTGAATTGAGTTTGATGTAAGGGCTTCATATGATTTGAATATATCTAATGCCTATTCAAAGAATCAAAAATATTTGGTAATTAAGCACAACAAATGATTTGAAAGGTGTTCATACACCACAAATCGCATAAGAGACTATGACGGTTTTATCCTTTGATTTGAATTGAGTTTGATCAAAAGGTTTCATATCCATTAAATATATCTAATACCTATTTAAGGGGTCAAACATATTTGGTAATAAAGCACAACAAATGAATTGAAAGGTGTTCATACACCACAAATCCCATAAGAGACCATGACGGTTTTACCCTGTGATTTGAACTGAGTTTGATCTAAGGGTTTCATATGCTTTAAATATATCTAATACCTATTCAAGGAGTCAAAAATATTTGGTAATTAAGCACAACAAATGATTTGAAAGGTGTTCCTACATCGCGTAGGAGACTATGATGGTTTTACCCTTTGATTTAAATTGAGTTTAATATAAGGGCTTCATATCCTTTAAATATATCTAATACATATTCAAGGAGCCAAAAATAATTGGTAATTAAGAACAACTAATGAATTTGAAGGTGTTCGTACATCCCAAATCGCATAGGAGAGTATGACGGTTTTACCCTTTGATTTGAATTGAGTTTAATGTAAGGGCTTCATATGCTTTGAATATATCTAATACCTATTCAAAGAGTCAAAAATATTTGGTAATTAAGCACAACAAATGATTTGAAAGGTGTTCATACACCACAAATCGCATAAGAGACTATGACGGTTTTACCCTTTGATTTGAATTGAGTTTGATTTAAAGGCTTCATATCCATTAAATATATCTAATACCTATTGCAGGAGTCAAAAATATTTGGTAATTTAGCAAAACAAATGATTTGAAAGGTGTTCCTCACCACAAATCGCATAAGAGACTATGACGGTTTTACCCTTTGATATGAATTGAGTTTGATATAAGGGCTTCATATCCTTTAAATATATCTAATACCTATTCAAGGAATCAAAATATTAGTTAATTAAGCACAACAAATGATTTGAAAGGTGTTCATACAACACAAATCGCATAAGAAATCATGACGGTTTTACCCTTTGATTTGAATTGAGTTTGATGTAAGGGCTTCATATGCTTTGAATATATCTAATACCTATTCAAAGAGTCAAAATATTTGGTAATTAAGCACAACAAATGATTTGAAAGGTGGTCATACACCACAAATCGCATAAGAAACTATGACGGTTTTATCCTTTGATTTAAATTGAGTTTGATCAAAAAGTTTCATATCCATTAAATATATCTAATACCTATTTAAGGGGTCAAAAATATTTGGTAATAAAGCACAACAAATGAATTGAAAGGTGTTCATACACCACAAATCCCATAAGAGACCATGATGGTTTTACCCTGTGATTTGAATTGAGTTTGATCTAAGGGTTTCATATGCTTTAAATATATCTAATACCTATTTAAGGATTTAAAAATATTTGGTTATTAAGCAAAGTAAATGATTTGAAAGGTGTTCTTGCACCACAAATCCCCTAAGAGACTATGACGGTTTTACCTTTTGATTTGAAATGAATTTGATCCAAGGGCTTCATATGATTGAAATATATCAAATACATATTCAAGGAGTCAAAAATATTTGTTCATTAAGCACAACAAATGATTTTAAAGGTGTTCATACACTACAAATTGCATAAGAGACTATGACGGTTTAACCCTTTGATTTGAATTGAGTTTGATCTAAGGGCTTCATATCCTTTAAATATATCTAATACCTATTCAAGGAGTCAAAAATATTTGGTAATTAAGAACAACTAATGATTTAGAAGGTGTTCGTACATCCCAAATCGCATAGGAGAGTATGACGGTTTTGCCCTTTGATTTGAATTGAGTTTGATCTAAGGGCTTCATATCCTTTAAATTTATTTAATACCTATTCAAGGAATCAAAAATATTTGGTAATTAAGCACAACAAATGATTTGAAAGGTGTTCATACACCACAAATCGCATAAGAAACTATGACGGTTTATCCTTTTATTTGAATTGAGTTTGATCTAAAGGCTTCATATCCATGAACTATATCTAAAACCTATTTAAGGATTCAAAAATATTTGGTAATTAAGCACAACAAATGATTTGAAAGGTGTTCCTACACCACAAATCGCATAAGAGACTATGACGGTTTTACCCATTGATTTGAATTGAGTTTGATATAAGGGCTTCATATCCTTTAAATATATCTAATACCTATTCAAGGAATCAAAAATATTTGTTAATTAAGCACAACAAATGATTTGAAAGGTGTTCATACCACACAAATCGCATAAGAAACCATGACGGTTTTACCCTTTGATTTGAATTGAGTTTGATGTAAGGGATTCATATGCTTTGAATATATCTAATACCTATTCAAAGAATCAATAATATTTGGTAATTAAGCACAACAAATGATTTGAAAGGTGTTCATACACCACAAATCGCATAAGAGACTATGACGGTTTTATCCTTTGATTTGAATTGAGTTTGATCAAAAGGTTTCATATCCATTAAATATATCTAATACCTATTTAAGGTGTCAAAAATATTTGGTAATTAAGCACAACAAATGATTTGAAAGGTGTTCATACACCACAAATCGCATAAGAGACCATGACGCATTTACCCTGTGCGTGATTTGAATTGAGTTTGATCTAAGGGTTTCATATGCTTTAAATATATCTAATACCTATTTAAAGATTCAAAAATATTTGGTTTTTAAGCAAAGAAAATGATTTGAAAGGTCTTCTTGCACCACAAATCCCCTAAGAGACTATGACGGTTTTAACTTTTATTTTGAAATGAATTTGATCCAAGGGCTTCATATGATTGAAATATATCAAATACATATTCAAGGAGTCAAAAATATTTGTTCATTAAGCACAACAAATAATTTGAAAGGTGGTCATACACCACAAATTGCATAAGAGACTATGACGGTTTTACCCTTTGATTTGAATTGAGTTTGATCTAAGGGCTTCATATCCTTTAAATATATCTAATACCTATTCAAGGAGTCAAAAATATTTGGTAATCAAGAACAACTAATGATTTAGAAGGTGTTCGTACATCCCAAATCGCATAGGAGAGTATGACGGTTTTAACATTTGATTTGAATTGAGTTTGATCTAAGGGCTTCATATCCTTTAAATATATTTAATAACTATTCAAGGAATCAAAAATATTTAGTAATTAAGCACAACAAATGATTTGAAAGGTGTTCATACACCACAAATCGCATAAGAAACTATGACTGTTTTATCCTTTGATTTGAATTGAGTTTGATCTAAAGGCTTCATAACCTTTAAATATATCTAAAACCTATTAAAGGATTCAAAGATATTTGGTAATTAAGCACAACAAATGATTTGAAAGGTGTTCCTACACCACAAATTGCATAAGAGACTCTGAGGGTTTTACCCTTTGATTTGAATTGAGTTTGATCTAAAGACTTCACATCCATTAAATATATCTAATACCTATTCAAGGAGTCAAAAATATTTGGTAATTAAGCAAAACAAATGATTTGAAAGGTGATCATACACCACAAATCGCATAAGAGACTATGACGGTTTTACCCTTTGATTTGAATTGAATTTGATGTAAGGGCTTCATATGCTTTGAATATATCTAATACCTATTCAAAGAGTCAAAAATATTTGGTAATTACGCACCACAATTGATTTGAAAGGTGTTCATACACCACAAATCGCATAAGAGACTATTAGGGCTTTACCCTTTGATTTGAATAGAGTTTGATCGAAAGGCTTCACATCCATTAAATATATCTAATACCTATAGAAGGAATCAAAATATTTTGTAATTAAGCACAACAAATGATTAGAAAGGTGTTCCAACAACACAAATCGCGTAAGAGACTATGACGGTTTTACCCTTTGATTTGAATTGAGTTTAATATAAGGGCTTAATATCCTTTAAATATATCTAATACCTATTCAAGGAGTCAAAAATATTTGGTAATCAAGAACAACTAATGATTTAGAAGGTGTTCGTACATCCCAAATCGCATAGGAGAGTATGACGGTTTTAACATTTGATTTGAATTGAGTTAGATCTAAGGGCTTCATATCCTTTAAATATATTTAATACCTATTCAAGGAATCAAAAATATTTAGTAATTAAGCACAACAAATGATTTGAAAGGTGTTCATACACCACAAATCGCATAAGAGACTATGACGGTTTTACCCTTTGATTTGAATTGAGTTTGATCTAAATGCTTCATATCCATTAAATATATCTAATACCTATTGCAGGAGTCAAAAATATTTGGTAATTAAGCAAAACAAATTATTTGAAAGGTGTTCCTACACTACAAATCGCATAAGAGAATATGACGGTTTTACCCTTTGATATGAATTGAGTTTGATATAAGGGCTTCATATCCTTTAAATATATCTAATACCTATTCAAGGAATCAAAAATATTTGTTAATTAAGCACAACAAATGATTTGAAAGGTGTTCATACAACACTAATCGCATAAGAAACCATGACGGTTTTACCCTTTGATTTGAATTGAGTTTGATGTAAGGGCTTCATATGCTTTGAATATATCTAATACCTATTCAAAGAATTAAAAATATTTGGTAATTAAGCACAACAAATGATTTGAAAGGTGTTCATACACCACAAATCGCATAAGAGACTATGACGGTTTTATCCTTTGATTTGAATTGAGTTTGATCAAAAGGTTTCATATCCATTAAATATATCTAATACCTATTTAAGGGGTCAAAAATATTTGGTAATAAAGCACAACAAATGAATTGAAAGGTGTTCATACACCACAAATCCTATAAGAGACCATGACGGTTTTACCCTGTGATTTGAATTGAGTTTGATCTAAGGGTTTCATATGCTTTAAATATATCTAATACCTATTCAAGGAGTCAAAAATATTTGGTAATTAAGCACAACAAATGATTTGAATGGTGTTCCTACACCACAAATCGCATAAGAGACTATTAGGGTTTTACCCTTTGATTTGAATTGAGTTTGATCTAAATGCTTCACATCCATTAAATATATCTAATACCTATTGAAGGAATCAAAAATATTTGGTAATTAAGCACAACAAATGATTAGAAAGGTGTTCCTAAATCGCGTAGGAGACTATGATGGTTTTACCCTTTGATTTAAATTGAGTTTAATATAAGGGCTTCATATCCTTTAAATATATCTAATACATATTCAAGGAGTCAAAAATAATTGGTAATTAAGAACAACTAATGAATTTGAAGGTGTTCGTACATCCCAAATCGCATAGGAGAGTATGACGGTTTTATCCTTTGATTTGAATTGAGTTTAATGTAAGGGCTTCATATGCTTTGAATATATCTAATACCTATTCAAAGAGTCAAAAAAATTTGGTAATTAAGCACAACAAATGATTTGAAAGGTGTTCATACACCACAAATCGCATAAGAGACTATGACGGTTTTACCCTTTGATTTGAATTGAGTTTGATTTAAAGGCTTCATATCCATTAAATATATCTAATACCTATTGCAGGAGTCAAAAATATTTGGTAATTTAGCAAAACAAATGATTTGAAAGGTGTTCCTCACCACAAATCGCATAAGAGACTATGACGGTTTTACCCTTTGATATGAATTGAGTTTGATATAAGGGCTTCATATCCTTTAAATATATCTAATACCTATTCAAGGAATCAAAATATTAGTTAATTAAGCACAACAAATGATTTGAAAGGTGTTCATACAACACAAATCGCATAAGAAACCATGACGGTTTTACCCTTTGATTTGAATTGAGTTTGATGTAAGGCTTTATATGCTTTGAATATATCTAATACCTATTCAAAGAGTCAAAATATTTGGTAATTAAGCACAACAAATGATTTGAAAGGTGATCATACACCACAAATCGCATAAGAGACTATGACGGTTTTATCCTTTGATTTAAATTAAGTTTGATCAAAAAGTTTCATATCCATTAAATATATCTAATACCTATTTAAGGGGTCAAAAATATTTGGTAATAAAGCACAACAAATGAATTGAAAGTTGTTCATACACCACAAATCCCATAAGACACCATGAAGGTTTTACCCTGTGATTTGAATTGAGTTTGATCTAAGGGTTTCATATGCTTTAAATATATCTAATACCTATTTAAGGATTTAAAAATATTTGGTTATTAAGCAAAGAAAATGATTTGAAAGGTGTTCTTGCACCACAAATCCCCTAAGAGACTATGACGGTTTTACCTTTTGATTTGAAATGAATTTGATCCAAGGGCTTCATATGATTGAAATATATCAAATACATATTCAAGGAGTCAAAAATATTTGTTCATTAAGCACAACAAATGATTTGAAAGGTGTTCATACACTACAAATTGCATAAGAGACTATGACGGTTTTACCCTTTGATTTGAATTGAGTTTGATCTAAGGGCTTCATATCCTTTAAATATATCTAATACCTATTCAAGAAGTCAAAAATATTTGGTAATTAAGAACAACTAATGATTTAGAAGGTGTTCGTACATCCCAAATCGCATAGGAGAGTATGACGATTTTACCCTTTGATTTGAATTGAGTTTGATCTAAGGGCTTCATATCCTTTAAATATATTTAATACCTATTCAAGGAATCAAAAATATTTGGTAATTAAGCACAACAAATGATTTGAAAGGTGTTCATACACCACAAATCGCATAAGAAACTATGACGGTTTATCCTTTGATTTGAATTGAGTTTGATCTAAAGGCTTCATATCCATGAACTATATCTAAAACCTATTTAAGGATTCAAAAATATTTGGTAATTAAGCACAACAAATGATTTGAAAGGTGTTCCTACACCACAAATTGCATAAGAGACTATGAGGGTTTTACCCTTTGATTTGAATTAAGTTTGATCTAAAGGCTTCACATCCATTAAATATATCTAATACCTATTCAGGGAGTCAAAAATATTTGGTAATTAAGCACAACAAATGATTTGAAAGGTGTTCCTACACCACAAATCGCATAAGAGACTATGACGGTTTTACCCATTGATTTGAATTGAGTTTGATATAAGGGCTTCATATCCTTTAAATATATCTAATACCTATTCAAGGAATCAAAAATATTTGTTAATTAAGCACAACAAATGATTTGAAAGGTGTTCATACCACACAAATCGCATAAGAAACCATGACGGTTTTACCCTTTGATTTGAATTGAGTTTGATGTAAGGGATTCATATGCTTTGAATATATCTAATACCTATTCAAAGAATCAAAAATATTTGGTAATTAAGCACAACAAATGATTTGAAAGGTGTTCATACACCACAAATCGCGTAAGAGACTATGACGGTTTTATCCTTTGATTTGAATTGAGTTTGATCAAAAGGTTTCATATCCATTAAATATATCTAATACCTATTTAAGGTGTCAAAAATATTTGGTAATTAAGCACAACAAATGATTTGAAAGGTGTTCATACACCACAAATCGCATAAGAGACCATGACGCTTTTACCCTGTGCGTGATTTGAATTGAGTTTGATCTAAGGGTTTCATATGCTTTAAATATATCTAATACCTATTTAAAGATTTAAAAATATTTGGTTTTTAAGCAAAGAAAATGATTTGAAAGGTCTTCTTGCACCACAAATCCCCTAAGAGACTATGACGGTTTTAACTTTTATTTTGAAATGAATTTGATCCAAGGGCTTCATATGATTGAAATATATCAAATACATATTCAAGGAGTCAAAAATATTTGTTCATTAAGCACAACAAATAATTTGAAAGGTGGTCATACACCACAAATTGCATAAGAGACTATGACGGTTTTACCCTTTGATTTGAATTGAGTTTGATCTAAGGGCTTCATATCCTTTAAATATATCTAATACCTATTCAAGGAGTCAAAAATATTTGGTAATCAAGAACAACTAATGATTTAGAAGGTGTTCGTACATCCCAAATCGCATAGGAGAGTATGACGGTTTTAACATTTGATTTGAATTGAGTTTGATCTAAGGGCTTCATATCCTTTAAATATATTTAATACCTATTCAAGGAATCAAAAATATTTAGTAATTAAGCACAACAAATGATTTGAACGGTGTTCATACACCACAAATCGCATAAGAAACTATGACTGTTTTATCCTTTGATTTGAATTGAGTTTGATCTAAAGGCTTCATATCCTTTAAATATATCTAAAACCTATTTAAGGATTCAAAGATATTTGGTAATTAAGCACAACAAATGATTTGAAAGGTGTTCCTACACCACAAATTGCATAAGAGACTCTTAGGGTTTTACCCTTTGATTTGAATTGAGTTTGATCTAAAAGCTTCACATCCATTAAATATATCTAATACCTATTCAAGGAGTCAAAAATATTTGGTAATTAAGCAAAACAAATGATTTGAAAGGTGATCATACACCACAAATCGCATAAGAGACTATGACGGTTTTACCCTTTGATTTGAATTGAGTTTGATGTAAGGGCTTCATATGCTTTGAATATATCTAACACCTATTCAAAGAGTCAAAAATATTTGGTAATTAAGCACTACAATTGATTTGAAAGGTGTTCATACACCACAAATCGCATAAGAGACTATTAGGGCTTTACCCTTTGATTTGAATAGAGTTTGATCCAAAGGCTTCACATCCATTAAATATATCTAATACCTATAGAAGGAATCAAAAATATTTTGTAATTAAGCACAACAAATGATTAGAAAAGTATTCCAACAACACAAATCGCGTAAGAGACTATGACGGTTTTACCCATTGATTTGAATTGAGTTTAATATAAGGGCTTCATATCCTTTAAATATATCTAATACCTATTCAAGGAGTCAAAAATATTTGGTAATCAAGAACAACTAATGATTTAGAAGGTGTTCGTACATCCCAAATCGCATAGGAGAGTATGACGGTTTTAACATTTGATTTGAATTGAGTTTGATCTAAGGGCTTCATATCCTTTAAATATATTTAATACCTATTCAAGGAATCAAAAATATTTAGTAATTAAGCACAACAAATGATTTGAAAGGTGTTCATACACCACAAATCGCATAAGAGACTATGACGGTTTTACCCTTTGATTTGAATTGAGTTTGATCTAAATGCTTCATATCCATTAAATATATCTAATACCTATTGCAGGAGTCAAAAATATTTGGTAATTAAGCAAAACAAATGATTTGAAAGGTGTTCCTACACCACAAATCGCATAAGAGAATATGACGGTTTTACCCTTTGATATGAATTGAGTTTGATATAAGGGCTTCATATCCTTTAAATATATCTAATACCTATTCAAGGAATCAAAAATATTTGTTAATTAAGCACAACAAATGATTTGAAAGGTGTTCATACAACACTAATCGCATAAGAAACCATGACGCTTTTACCCTTTGATTTGAATTGAGTTTGATGTAAGGGCTTCATATGCTTTGAATATATCTAATACCTATTCAAAGAATCAAAAATATTTGGTAATTAGGCACAACAAATGATTTGAAAGGTGTTCATACACCACAAATCGCATAAGAGACTATGACGGTTTTATCCTTTGATTTGAATTGAGTTTGATAAAAAGGTTTCATATCCATTAAATATATCTAATACCTATTTAAGGGGTCAAAAATATTTGGTAATAAAGCACAACAAATGAATTGAAAGGTGTTCATACACCACAAATCCCATAAGAGACCATGACGGTTTTACCCTGTGATTTGAATTGAGTTTGATCTAAGGGTTTCATATGCTTTAAATATATCTAATACCTATTCAAGGAGTCAAAAATATTTGGTAATTAAGCACAACAAATGATTTGAAAGGTGTTCCTACACCACAAATCGCATAAGAGACTATTAGGGTTTTACCCTTTGATTTGAATTGAGTTTGATCTAAATGCTTCACATCCATTAAATATATCTAATACCTATTGAAGGAATCAAAAATATTTGGTAATTAAGCACAACAAATGATTAGAAAGGTGTTCCTAAATCGCGTAGGAGACTATGATGGTTTTACCCTTTGATTTAAATTGAGTTTAATATAAGGGCTTCATATCCTTTAAATATATCTAATACCTATTCAAGGAGTCAAAAATAATTGGTAATTAAGAACAACTAATGAATTTGAAGGTGTTCGTACATCCCAAATCGCATAGGAGAGTATGACGGTTTTATCCTTTGATTTGAATTGAGTTTAATGTAAGGGCTTCATATTCTTTGAATATATCTAATACCTATTCAAAGAGTCAAAAGAATTTGGTAATTAAGCACAACAAATGATTTGAAAGGTGTTCCCACACCACAAATTGCATAAGAGACTATGAGGGTTTTACCCTTTGATTTGAATTGAGTTTGATCTAAAGGCTTCACATCCATTAAATATATCTAATACCTATTCAAGGAGTCAAAAATATTTGGTAATTAAGCAAAACAAATGATTTGAAAGGTGTTCATACACCACAAATCGCATAAGAGACTATGACGGTTTTACCCTTTGATTTGAATTGAGTTTGATTTAAACGATTCATATCCATTTAATATATCTAATACCTATTGCAGGAGTCAAAAGTATTTGGTAATTTAGCAAAACAAATGATTTGAAAGGTGTTCCTCACCACAAATCGCATAAGAGACTATGACGGTTTTACCCTTTGATATGAATTGAGTTTGATATAAGGGCTTCATATCCTTTAAATATATCTAATACCTATTCAAGGAATCAAAATATTAGGTAATTAAGCACAACAAATGATTTGAAAGGTGTTCATACAACACAAATCGCATAAGAAACCATGACGGTTTTACCCTTTGATTTGAATTGAGTTTGATGTAAGGGCTTCATATGCTTTGAATATATCTAATACCTATTCAAAGAGTCAAAATATTTGGTAATTAAGCACAACAAATGATTTGAAAGGTGTTCATACACCACAAATCGCATAAGAGACTATGACGGTTTTATCCTTTGATTTAAATTGAGTTTGATCAAAAAGTTTCATATCCATTAAATATATCTAATACCAATTTAAGGGGTCAAAAATATTTGGTAATAAAGCACAACAAATGAATTGAAAGGTGTTCATACACCACAAATCCCATAAGAGACCATGAAGGTTTTACCCTGTGATTTGAATTGAGTTTGATCTAAGGGTTTCATATGCTTTAATTATATCTAATACCTATTTAAGGATTTAAAAATATTTGGTTATTAAGCAAAGAAAATGATTTGAAAGGTGTTCTTGCACCACAAATCCCCTAAGAGACTATGACGGTTTTACCTTTTGATTTGAAATGAATTTGATCCAAGGGCTTCATATGATTGAAATATATCAAATACATATTCAAGGAGTCAAAAATATTATTTCATTAAGCACAACAAATGATTTGAAAGGTGTTCATACACCACAAATTGCATAAGAGACTATGACGGTTTTACCCTTTGATTTGAATTGAGTTTGATATAAGGGATTCATATCCTTTAAATATATCTAATACCTATTCAAGGAGTCAAAAAATATTTGGTAATTAAGAACAACTAACGAATTAGAAGGTGTTCGTACATCCCAAATCGCATAGGAGAGTATGACGGTTTTACCCTTTGATTTGAATTGAGTTTGATGTAAGGGCTTCATAAACTTTGAATATATCTAATACCTATTCAAAGAGTCAAAAATATTTGGTAAATAAGAAAAACTAATGAAATATAAGGTATTCGTACATCCCAAATCGCATAGGAGAGTATGACGGGTTTACCCTTTGATTTGAATTGAGTTTGATGTAAGTCTTCATATGCTTTGAATATATCTAATACCTATTCAAAGAGTCAAAAATATTGGGTAATTAAGCACAACAAATGATTTAAAGGTGTTCATACACCACAAATTGCATAAGAGACTATGAGGGTTTTACCCTTTGATTTGAATTGAGTTTGATCTAAAGGCTTCATATCCATTAAATATATCTAATACCTATTGAAGGAATAAAAAATATTTGGTAATTAAGCACAACAAATGATTTGAAAGGTGTTCGTACACCACAAATTGCATAATAGACTATGATGGTTTTACCCTTTGATTTGAATTGAGTTTGATTTAAGGGCTTCATATGCTTTGAATATATCTAATACCTATTCAAAGAGTCAAAAATATTTGGTAATTAAGCACAACAAATGATTTGAAAGGTGTTCATACACCACAAATTGCATAAGAGACTATGAGGGTTTTACCCTTTGATTTAAATTGAGTTTGATCTAAAGGCTTCATATCCATTAAATATATCTAATACCTATTGAAGGAATCAAAAATATTTGGTAATTAAGCACAACAACTGATTTGAAAGGTGTTCCTACACCACAAATCGCATAAGAGACTATGACGGTTTTACCCTTTGATTTGAATTGAGTTTGATATAAGGGATTCATATCCTTTAAATATATCTAATACCTATTCAAGGAGTCAAAAATATTTGGTAATTAAGAACAACTAATGATTTAGAAGGTGTTAGTACATCCCAAATCGCATAGGAGAGTATGACGGTTTTACCCTTTGATTTGAATTGAGTTTGATCTAAGGGCTTCATATCCTTTAAATATATTTAATACCTATTCAAGGAATCAAAAATATTTGGTAATTAAGCACAACAAATGATTTGAAAGGGGTTCATACACCACAAATCACATAAGAAACTATGACGGTTTATCCTTTGATTTGAATTGAGTTTGATCTAAAGGCTTCATATCAAAGAACTATATCTAAAACCTATTTAAGGATTCAAAAATATTTGGTAATTAAGCACAACAAATGATTTGAAAGGTGTTTCTACACCACAAATTGCATAAGAGACTATCAGGGTTTTACCCTTTGATTTGAATTGAGTTTGATCTAAAGGCTTCACATCCATTAAATATATCTAATACCTATTCAAGGAGTCAAAAATATTTGGTAATTAAGCACAACAAATGATTTGAAAGGTGTTCCTACACCACAAATCGCATTAGAGACTATGACGGTTTTACCCATTGATTTGAATTGAGTTTGATATAAGGGCTTCATATCCTTTAAATATATCTAATACCTATTCAAGGAATCAAAAATATTTGTTAATTAAGCACAACAAATGATTTGAAAGGTGTTCATACCACACAAATCGCATAAGAAACCATGACGGTTTTACCCTTTGATTTGAATTGAGTTTGATGTAAGGGATTCATATGCTTTGAATATATCTAATACCTATTCAAAGAATCAAAAATATTTGGTAATTAAGCACAACAAATGATTTGAAAGGTGTTCATACACCACAAATCGCATAAGAGACTATGACGGTTTTATCCTTTGATTTGAATTGAGTTTGATCAAAAGGTTTTATATCCATTAAATATATCTAATACCTATTTAAGGTGTCAAAAATATTTGGTAATTAAGCACACCAAATGATTTGAAAGGTGTTCATACACCACAAATCGCATAAGAGACCATGACGCTTTTACCCAGTGATTTGAATTGAGTTTGATCTAAGGGTTTCATATGCTTTAAATATATCTAATACCTATTTAAAGATTTAAAAATATTTGGTTATTAAGCAAAGAAAATGATTTGAAAGGTCTTCTTGCACCACAAATCCCCTAAGAGACTATGACGGTTTTAACTTTTCATTTGAAATGAATTTGATCCAAGGGCTTCATATGATTGAAATATATCAAATACATATTCAAGGAGTCAAAAATATTTGTTCATTAAGCACAACAAATGATTTAAAAGGTGGTCATACACCACAAATTGCATAAGAGACTATGACGGTTTTACACTTTGATATGAATTGAGTTTGATCTAAGGGCTTCATATCCTTTAAATATATCTAATACCTATTCAAGGAGTCAAAATATTTGGTAATCAAGAACAACTAATGATTTAGAAGGTGTTCGTACATCCCAAATCGCATAGGAGAGTATGACGGTTTTAACATTTGATTTGAATTGAGTTTGATCTAAGGGCTTCATATCCTTTAAATATATTTAATACCTATTCAAGGAATCAAAAATATTTAGTAATTAAGCACAACAAATGATTTGAAAGGTGTTCATACACCACAAATCGCATAAGAAACTATGACTGTTTTATCCTTTGATTTGAATTGAGTTTGATTTAAAGGCTTCATATCCATTAAATATATCTAAAACCTATTTAAGGATTCAAAGATATTTGGTAATTAAGCACAACAAATGATTTGAAAGGTGTTCCTACACCACAAATTGCATAAGAGACTATGAGGGTTTTACCCTTTGATTTGAATTGAGTTTGATCTAAAGGCTTCACATCCATTAAATATTTCTAATACCTATTCAAGGAATCAAAAATATTTGGTAATTAAGCAAAACAAATGATTTGAAAGGTGTTCATACACCACAAATCGCATAAGAGACTATGACGGTTTTACCCTTTGATTTGAATTGAGTTTGATGTAAGGGCTTCATATGCTTTGAATATATCTAATACCTATTCAAAGAGTCAAAAATATTTGTTAATTAAGCACCACAATCTATTTGAAAGGTGTTCATACACCACAAATCGCATAAGAGACTATTAGGGCTTTACCCTTTGATTTGAATAGAGTTTGATCGAAAGGCTTCACATCCATTAAATATATCTAATACCTATAGAAGGAATCAAAAATATTTTGTAATTAAGCACAACAAATGATTAGAAAGGTGTTCCAACAACACAAATCGCGTAAGAGACTATGACGGTTTTACCCTTTGATTTGAATTGAGTTTAATATAAGGGCTTCATATCCTTTAAATGTATCGAATACCTATTCAAGGAGTAAAAAATATTTGGTAATCAAGAACAACTAATGATTTAGAAGGTGTTCGTACATCCCAAATCCCATAGGAGAGTGTGACGGTTTTAACATTTGATTTGAATTGAGTTTTATCTAAGGGCTTCATATCCTTTAAATATATTTAATACCTATTCAAGGAATCAAAAATATTTAGTAATTAAGCACAACAAATGATTTGAAAGGTGTTCATACACCACAAATCGCATAAGAGACTATGACGGTTTTACCCTTTGATTTGAATTGAGTTTGATCTAAATGCTTCATATCCATTAAATATATCTAATACCTATTGCAGGAGTCAAAAATATTTGGTAATTAAGCAAAACAAATGATTTGAAAGGTGTTCCTACACCACAAATCGCATAAGAGACTATGACGGTTTTACCCTTTGATATGAATTGAGTTTGATATAAGGGCTTCATATCCTTTAAATATATCTAATACCTATTCAAGGAATCAAAAATATTTGTTAATTAAGCACAACAAATGATTTGAAAGGTGTTCATACAACACAAATCGCATAAGAAACCATGACGGTTTTACCCTTTGATTTGAATTGAGTTTGATGTAAGGGCTTCATATGCTTTGAATATATCTAATACCTATTCAAAGAATCAAAAATATTTGGTAATTAAGCACAACAAATGATTTGAAAGGTGTTCATACACCACAAATCGCATAAGAGACTATGACGGTTTTATCCTTTGATTTGAATTGAGTTTGATCAAAAGGTTTCATATCCATTAAATATATCTAATACCTATTTAAGGGGTAAAAAATATTTGGTAATAAAGCACAACAAATGAATTGAAAGGTGTTCATACACCACAAATCCCATAAGAGACCATAACGGTTTTACCCTGTGATTTGAATTGAGTTTGATCTAAGGGTTTCATATGCTTTAAATATATCTAATACCTATTCAAGGAGTCAAAAAGATTTGGTAATTAAGCACAACAAATGATTTGAAAGGTGTTACTACACCACAAATCGCATAAGAGACTATTAGGGTTTTACCCTTTGATTTGAATTGAGTTTGATCTAAATGCTTCACATCCATTAAATATATCTAATACCTATTGAAGGAATCAAAAATATTTGGTAATTAAGCACAACAAATGATTAGAAAGGTGTTCCTAAATCGCGTAGGAGACTATGATGGTTTTACCCTTTGATTTAAATTGAGTTTAATATAAGGGCTTCATATCCTTTAAATATGTCTAATACATATTCAAGGAGTCAAAAATAATTGGTAATTAAGAACAACTAATGAATTTGAAGGTGTTCGTACATCCCAAATCGCATAGGAGAGTATGACGGTTTTATCCTTTGATTTGAATTGAGTTTAATGTAAGGGCTTCATATGCTTTGAATATAGCTTGGGGGAGTGTGATGTATCACATTTATATATAGTTTTTAGATGCATTTAGATTGTATTTAGAACTCCTTTTTGAGCATTTAGGTGCATAATGACATGAATTACATAAGTTGTGCTCTACTACTCCCCGTTTGTGTGTTTCGATGATTTTCAGGATATTTTGATACAAAGTGATCATGAGTACAAAGGATGTAGCCTATTAATCATTGAAGATGAAGGTAGCTTGCACAAGGATCACAATGCATCCGTTTGGGACAATTTTGAGTTGGAATGAAGCAAAGAATTATTGAAAGAAGTGCCAAAACTGACACACCTTCACTATTTTTATTATAACTTTTGATAGGAAAGTGATAATCAAGAAATTCTAATTGGGTTGTATTCTAGACTTCAAGAGCTTTCCAATGATAGGTCACACGCCCCAATCGGACTTCTATTTTGAGAGATACGGCCTTCGCAAGTTGATGCAGAATTGCAGTTTAGCCACCCGATCGGGCGGGAATTGACCCGGTCGGGCCTGGAGCACGGACAGCTCTTTTTCCCGAAATTCTATCTTTTTCTATTCATTTTTTAATTAGATTTTGGGGCTATTATAAATAGCTATTCCTCATATTTTTAGAGACATCTTTTTCTCTAGTTTTATTTTCCATGGTTCTTAGCTTAGCTTTAATTTAGTTTAAACACTTTAGATTAGATTAGAGGTGATCAAACCTATTTCGATTTCAATAAAAGTTCCTGCTTTCCATCAATTGGTACTCTTCTCTACTCTTTATCTCTTTAATTACTTTGATTGCTTAGTTTAATTTTTCAATTGTTCATGATGCAATTCTTAGGGTTTCATATTAGTTTTGTTGTTGTCAATTCGATTATGAGTGAGTAGTTCTCTTTCTAGGGTGTTAGATAGGAAAGCCATGTTTATACCATGATTGTGATTTAGATTTCTATCAATTTCTAGGGCTTGATTAGGGTGATTGTGATGTGGTTTGTTCTTATTGAGTAATTAATGTCAGTGTACAATTTCATTGATTGCTTGTGGTTAATAGTTGTTTGCACAGATCCGTCTTACGACTAGAGGCCTAGGACACATCAGTAGTTCTGATTACGTTAGTGAACATGCGGCGTATGTTGAACTATGAGCGTTGAGTCTTAACCATAGCTCAACATAGGCTCTAATCCCCCGACTCTTGACTTAGGTAATAATAGTAGTTGACCCTATTTGATTGGTATAAGCATGGTGGACCGACCTAATACCCTAGACTTTTATTCCATAGTTTAATCCTCGATTTATTCAGTCTTCCGTAGTCTATTCCTTAGTTTAATTATTTCCTTCCTGATTTCATCTGGAGTAGCTGAATTGGTTGAATTTTGATTTAGAAACTCTGTCTCCCTGTGGATTCGACCCTGCTTCCACTGACTACCTAGTTAGAGGTCCGTAGGTTTATTTTTGATTAGGTGACACGACTAAAACCTATCAAATTTTGGCGCCGTTGCCGGGGAGACGGCTAGTTCTCTAAGTTTTTATTTAATTATCTGGTCTACTTCTCTGTACCTCATTGGAACTTCATTGTTTCAATCGAGGTACGTTTTACTGCTGCTTTTTGTTTCTTTTGTATGCCCAGGTCCCAAAGAAACGGTTCCCCAATTCCAGCGGACCCCGATCTTACTAGGACAATCAGGCGGATCCGAAAGATAAAGCAGAAAGGAAAGCAGTCTGTTCAGCCGAACACCTCTGGAACAGACACCTTGAATTCAGTTATGTCAAAATCACTGAAGTCATATGGGGATCCCAACCCGGATGGTCTCTCCACTGGACCTACTATGCCCACCATTGCCGCAGCAAATTTCGAAATCAAGCCTGGACTCATCAGCATGGTCCAGCAAAATCAGTTTGGTGGGCATCCTACTGAAGATCCGGCAAATCATCTGCAACGGTTTCAACAACTTTGTCGAACCGTTAAACATGCCGGCGTCACTCCAGATCAACTCAAAGTCATGTTGTTCGAGTTTTCACTGAGAGATAGAGCCCAAAAATGGTTGAACGATGTGAAAGAAACTGAGTGGAGTGAGATTTCTGCTGCATTTCTGAGAGAGTATTACCCACCCACTAAAACAGCAGAAATCAGAAATAAACTAGCCACGTTTTTCCAAGAGCCTGATGAAACATTAAGGGAAGCGTGGGCTAGGTTTAGAGATTTACAGAGAGAGTGTCCACACCATAATATGGACAAATGGTTCTTGACGCAGACATTCTACAATGGTCTGCAGCCTCAGACGAAGTGTATTGTTGATTCGTCTGCAGGAGGAGTGTTTTTAGACAAGGCAGTTGATGAGGGTTACGAATTTATATCAAATCTTGCAGCCAATGACCATTCATCATCTAGGAGTGTGACTAAGAAGGTACTTGAAGTTGACGCAATTTCATTGCTTACATCTCAGATGGCGCAACTAACTCAACAGCTAATGAAGTCTTCTAGTCCGACACCTCCACCCATGAGTATCAATGCTATGTCTGCAGTAGCACCCATTACCTCATCTTACTGCGAGGTATGTGGTGTTCAGGGTCACTTTGGGCATGACTGTCAGTTCAGTCAATTTCAGATGGAGCAGGCAAACGCCTTTCAACAAAGGCAACAAACCTTCCCCCCTTCACATAACTACCAAAACCCACAAAACCATCAACCTCCACCTCCACAAAACTACCCTAAACCTTCATACCATCAAACCCCACAAAATTTCCAAAGACCACCACCACAAAACTTCCATCATCCCAATAACTTCCAAACTCCACAAAATTTCCACACGCCACCCCCACAAAACAACAACCCACAAGAGCCTAGCAATTCTGAACTGATGAAACTGATATTGTCTATGCAAAAGACAAATGAGGAAACACGGAGGGCCCAGGAGGAAGCAAGGAGGGCCCAAGAGAAGCACATCCAACTTCTCGATGCTCAAGTTGCTCAGTTGGCAGAATCTAATGCACAGAGGCAGCAGGGACAATTGCCAGGGCAACCAGTTCAGAGAGAACATGTGAATGCCATCACTCTTCGTAGTGGCATTGCATATGATGCCCCTCCAGTGCCCATTGATGAGGTTACCCCGACTGCAGGGAAGAAAAGGGTGGTAGAGGAAGGAAAAAGAAAGAATTCGACGTCTGAAGTCGATTTGTCTGCAGAAGCTGAACAGACAGGGAAGAAAAAGGAGAAGGTTTCTCAAACGCCTTTTACACCAAGGCTACCTTTTCCTCGCAGGATGCAACAATCTAAGGTCGATCAGCAATTTGGTAAGTTCTTGGCTATGGTCAAGAACCTTGAGGTAACGATTCCATTTACAGATTTAATTACCCAAGTGCCTGTTTATGCCAAATTTCTGAAAGACATGATCACTAAGAAAAGAGACTTTGGTGGGGTAGAACGTGTCGCTCTTACTGAAGAGTGTAGTGCTTTTATTCAAAATAAAACCCCACCAAAGTTAAAAGATCCTGGTAGTTTTTCTATACCCTGCCATCTTGGACCTATTTTTATTGATAAGGCTTTGTGTGATTTAGGTGCTTCTGTTTCCGTTATGCCATTGTCTGTTTATAAGAAACTGAACATGGGAGCCCTTAAATGCACACAAATCACTTTACAGATGGCGGATCGTTCTATAAAATACCCTCTAGGTGTTTTAGAGGACGTTCCTGTTAGGGTAGGGAAATTCTATATTCCTGTTGATTTTGTGGTGTTAGATATGGATGAGGATGCCCAGATTCCTATTATCTTGGGTAGGCCGTTTTTGTGTACTGCTGGTGCTGTCATTGATGTCAAGTCTGGGTCTTTAACTCTGAGTGTTGGTGATGATAAAGTGATTTTTAAACTAACCAATGCTGTTAAGGCTCCTATGCTTGAATAATCTTTTTGCAGGGATAAGGTTTTAGATGAAGTAGGGGTAGAGAAGGTTCCAATTCCACCTAAGGTTGCCTCACCGTCTGGAGGCATTGTCAAGAACATTTGGAGGAGAAAGATGTTTGATGAGGGTGGCACTCATTGCCAAGCCCCTCCTATTTGAGAGAGGGAGGATTATGGTCGTGCGGGACCTTTATAAACCAGCGCTGTGCGAGAGGCAACTCGTATTTTCTTTTCTTTCCCCTTTCCTTTTCTTTTTATTTTGCTTCCTTTTTGTGAGCGAGAGTGAGGGTACTAACATTGTTTTTCCTCTTAGCATAATCCTTATCATCTTTTGGCATTGAGGACACTGCCAAGTTCAGCTTGGGGGAGGAGTTCTATTTGTATTCCCTATCTCTTTTACTGCTTTCTAGGATAGATTTACTGCTTTCAAAAATACTGAAAAAAATCAAAAAAAATATGGTTCCCATGACTGGTTTAGTTGCCTCCCTGTGCCCCTTGTTGTGCTCTATTTGAAATTGATTTGGCTTTATTTTCTGGATAGCTGGGCATTTGTGATCTTGAGGCTATGATTTGATGTTTGATTGCTATGATTTCGAGCATTTCTGGATCATATTAGACCACTTTGTGCTGCATACCTGAATTGGTTAGACTGTGAGGCCTCTTTGTAGCCTATTGGATTCATATTATTATCCAGTCTATTCTTGTGTGTTAGTTCCTCTTTAGTGGATTGATCTTGACTTTGACTTCGTACTTGTCTGATTTTAGATGACTTGTAGCATGTGCTGTGATAGAGGCGTTCTTTTGTCTTATTCTTGAGCTTCAGAGTGAGTTTTTGATATACTTTTATCCTCCTTAGCCCCGCTGAGCCTAATGACTTGTTTCGTGTTACTTAAACCCCTATTATGAGCCAAAAGCCTTCACTTGATATTATTCCAAGCCTAGCTTGGGGGAGCTTTTGTATGGGTTGAGTTTGAGATTGGTTTGTTGGTTTAGTTTGGTTTTTGAGGAATTTAAAAGTGTATTTGCTGTGGTTTGAGAGTGAGAAAGAGAAAAGAAAGAAAGCAAGTTTAGAGTTGCGTGAATGAAATTCAGAAAAAATGAAATGAAAATTCAAAAGAATTCTAGTTCTTTCATTCACGTACGTTCATAAAAGAATATTCGCTCCATTGCTAGAAAATTGGGTTTGTTATGAGCTTTTCATTGATTTATGAGAGTTGGGTTACTTTACATGGTTTTATGGTGATTGTTGGGAGTTGTGTAGGCCATCCTAGGCCTTGTTTGTATGATTTATGCTCCCCCTTTCTTGGTTTTTCCACCACATTACCCAAAAGTATCCCCTACCTCTCGCCTAAGCCCCATTACAACCCTATAAAGTCCTCTTGAGCTTATGTCTGCATTGTTCATTTGATTGATCTCGAGTTAGTTTGTCAAAGTTAAAGAGTATTTCTGCTAATTGAGTCGACTTGACTAGGATGAGCGTCATTGAACCTTCTTAAACACATGAGAGTGTGAGTGGGAAGGGTACTTATGGTCGGGTTGGTGAGTGTTCGGGCACATTCTTTGCCTGCCACAAAATTGAGAGGAGTGACACCCTTGTGAGTGCCTTTTCAGGACTTGTATGCTTTGTGGGTGCTTGAGTTTGATAAATTGCTTGAATGATTGGTGGTTTGGATGGATTTGATTAGCCAAACTTGAATTATGCCTGCTTGAACGATTCTTAGTCTTGAAAATGTTTTGAGCTTTGATTTGTTTTTATCTTTGGGGTGAGGTAATCTATTCCATGTTCATGTGCTATTTGCTTGAGGACAAGCAAAGGTTTAGCTTGGGGGAGTTTGATATCAAGTATTTATATAGTCTTTTCTCCCTTATTTACAAGCTAATTTGTGCGTCATTGGAGCTCTTGGGAGCTATTTTATGCTAACTATCGTATATAGTTGTGGTTTTGTGTTTTACTGTTGAATTGCAGGTTTTAGGGAGTTTTCTCCCTATTCCCGAATCATTTGGAAGCAACCACAGCTTTACGAGATGTTACAAGGAACGTAGGATGGCTCGCGAGCTTTATGGATAGTTTAGGAGGTCCCAAGACCCCTAAACGTGAAGATTAGAGAGCAAAGGAGTCAAAAGGAGTTTTCCGTGGGCGAAGTATTTATGATCGGGTATAAAAGTTGCGGACCCGATCGGGCGATGATTGCCCGATCACATCGGGCGAGGAAGCATGTCCCCAGACCCGATCGGGTGGCTACCGCCCGACCTGATCGGGTGGAGTGCTGCTTGGTCTCGTTGCGGTGCTACAGGCGAGGGGAACACGCTGGCCCAAGTTGTCGCCAGACCCGATCGGGTGACTACCACCCGACCCGATCGGGTGGGCCGTTTTCTCGCTTTATTGCTGCACTGCTGCTACCAGAGCCCAGAAGTAAAGTTGGGCGAATTTGTATGTGGACCTGATCGGGTACTGTGCTCGGGCCCGATCGGGTCTGGTGCTTTAATCGCGCTTTTTCACTTTTTGTTTCCGTTTTTAGTGAACTTGAGGGGTATTATAAATACCTTTTCCTCATTATCTTTCATTGATTTTCATTCATCTTTCATTAGGTTTTAGATTAGTTTTATTCTACATTGTTCTTAGTTTAATTCAAACACTTTAGATTAATTTAGAGGTTATCAAACCTATTTCGATTTCAATTAAAGTTCCTGCTTTCCGTCAATTGGTACTCTTCTCTACTCTTTATCTCTTTAATTACTTTGATTGCTTAGTTTAATTATTCAATTGTTCATGATGCAATTCTTAGGGTTTCATATTAGTTTTGTTGTTGTCAATTCGATTATGAGTGAGTAGTTCTCTTTCTAGGGTGTTAGATAGGAAAGCCATGTTTATACCATGATTGTGATTTAGATTTCTATCAATTTCTAGGGCTTGATTAGGGTGATTGTGATGTGGTTTGTTCTTATTGAGTAATTAATGTCAGTGTACAATTTCATTGATTGCTTGTGGTTAATAGTTGTTTGCACAGATCCGTCTTACGACTAGAGGCCTAGGACACATCAGTAGTTCTGATTACGTTAGTGAACATGCGGCGTATGTTGAACTATGAGCGTTGAGTCTTAACCATAGCTCAACATAGGCTCTAATCCCCCGACTCTTGACTTAGGTAATAATAGTAGTTGACCCTATTTGATTGGTATAAGCATGGTGGACCGACCTAATACCCTAGACTTTTATTCCATAGTTTAATCCTCGATTTATTCAGTCTTCCGTAGTCTATTCCTTAGTTTAATTATTTCCTTCCTGATTTCATCTGGAGTAGCTGAATTGGTTGAATTTTGATTTAGAAACTCTGTCTCCCTGTGGATTCGACCCTGCTTCCACTGACTACCTAGTTAGAGGTCCATAGGTTTATTTTTGATTAGGTGACACGACTAAAACCTATCATTCGTACATCCCAAATCGCATAGGAGAGTATGACGGTTTTACCCTTTGATTTGAATTGAGTTTGATCTAAGGGCTTCATATCCTTTAAATATATTTAATACCTATTCAAGGAATCAAAAATATTTGGTAATTAAGCACAACAAATGATTTGAAAGGTGTTCATACACCACAAATCGCATAAGAAACTATGACGGTTTATCCTTTGATTTGAATTGAGTTTGATCTAAAGGCTTCATATCCATGAACTATATCTAAAACCTATTTAAGGATTCAAAAATATTTGGTAATTAAGCACAACAAATGATTTGAAAGGTGTTCCTACACCACAAATTGCATAAGAGACTATGAGGGTTTTACCCTTTGATTTGAATTGAGTTTGATCTAAAGGCTTCACATCCATTAAATATATCTAATACCTATTCAAGGAGTCAAAAATATTTGGTAATTAAGCACAACAAATGATTTGAAAGGTGTTCCTACACCACAAATCGCATAAGAGACTATGACGGTTTTACCCATTGATTTGAATTGAGTTTGATATAAGGGCTTCATATCCTTTAAATAAATCTAATACCTATTCAAGGAATCAAAAATATTTGTTAATTAAGCACAACAAATGATTTGAAAGGTGTTCATACCACACTAATCGCATAAGAAACCATGACGGTTTTACCCTTTGATTTGAATTGAGTTTGATGTAAGGGCTTCATATGCTTTGAATATATCTAATACCTATTCAAAGAACCAAAATATTTGGTAATTAAGCACAACAAATGATTTGAAAGGTGTTCATACACCACAAATCGCATAAGAGACTATGACGGTTTTATCCTTTGATTTGAATTGAGTTTGATCAAAAGGTTTCATATCCATTAAATATATCTAATACCTATTTAAGGGGTCAAAAATATTTGGTAATAAAGCACAACAAATGAATTGAAAGGTGTTCATACACCACAAATCCCATAAGAGACCATGACGGTTTTACCCTGTGATTTGAATTGAGTTTGATCTAAGGGTTTCATATGCTTTAAATATATCTAATACCTATTCAAGGAGTCAAAAATATTTGGTAATTAAGCACAACAAATGATTTGAAAGGTGTTCCTACACCACAAATCGCATAAGAGACTATTAGGGTTTTACCCTTTGATTTGAATTGAGTTTGATCTAAATGCTTCACATCCATTAAATATATCTAATACCTATTGAAGGAATCAAAAATATTTGGTAAATAAGCACAACAAATGATTAGAAAGGTGTTCCTAAATCGCGTAGGAGACTATGATGGTTTTACCCTTTGATTTAAATTGAGTTTAATATAAGGGCTTCATATCCTTTAAATATATCTAATACATATTCAAGGAGTCAAAAATAATTGGTAATTAAGAACAACTAATGAATTTGAAGGTGTTCGTACATCCCAAATCGCATAGGAGAGTATGACGGTTTTATCCTTTGATTTGAATTGAGTTTAATGTAAGGGCTTCATATGCTTTGAATATATCTAATACCTATTCAAAGAGTCAAAAATATTTGGTAATTAAGCACAACACATGATTTGAAAGGTGTTCATACACCACAAATCGCATAAGAGACTATGACGGTTTTACCCTTTGGTTTGAATTGAGTTTGATTTAAAGGCTTCATATCCATTAAATATATCTAATACCTATTGCAGGAGTCAAAAATATTTGGTAATTTAGCAAAACAAATGATTTGAAAGGTGTTCCTCACCACAAATCGCATAAGAGACTATGACGGTTTTACCCTTTGATATGAATTGAGTTTGATATAAGGGCTTCATATCCTTTAAATATATCTAATACCTATTCAAGGAATCAAAATATTAGTTAATTAAGCACAACAAATGATTTGAAAGGTGTTCATACAACACAAATCGCATAAGAAACCATGACGGTTTTACCCTTTGATTTGAATTGAGTTTGATGTAAGGGCTTCATATGCTTTTAATATATCTAATACCTATTCAAAGAGTCAAAATATTTGGTAATTAAGCACAACAAATGATTTGAAAGGTGTTCATACACCACAAATCGCATAAGAGACTATGACGGTTTTATCCTTTGATTTAAATTGAGTTTGATCAAAAAGTTTCATATCCATTAAATATATCTAATACCTATTTAAGGGGTCAAAAATATTTGGTAATAAAGCACAACAAATGAATTGAAAGGTGTTCATACACCACAAATCCCATAAGAGACAATGAAGGTTTTACTCTGTGATTTGAATTGAGTTTGATCTAAGGGTTTCATATGCTTTAAATATATCTAATACCTATTAAAGGATTTAAAAATATTTGGTTATTAAGCAAAGAAAATGATTTGAAAGGTGTTCTTGCACCACAAATTCCCTAAGAGACTATGACGGTTTTACCTTTTGATTTGAAATGAATTTGATCCAAGGGCTTCATATGATTGAAATATATAAAATACATATTCAAGGAGTCAAATATATTTGTTCATTAAGCACAACAAATGATTTGAAAGGTGTTCATACACCACAAATTGCATAAGAGACTATGACGGTTTTACCCTTTGATTCGAATTGATTTTGATCTAAGGGCTTCATATCCTTTAAATATATCTAATACCTATTCAAGGAGTCAAAAATATTTGGTAATTAAGAACAACTAATGATTTAGAAGGTGTTCGTGCATCCAAAATCGCATAGGAGAGTATGATGGTTTTACCCTTTGATTTGAATTGAGTTTGATCTAAGGGCTTCATATCCTTTAAATATATTTAATACCTATTCAAGGAATCAAAAATATTTGGTAATTATGCACAACAAATGATTTGAAAGGTGTTCATACACCACAAATCGCATAAGAAACTATGACGGTTTATCCTTTGATTTGAATTGAGTTTGATCTAAAGGCTTCATATCCATGAACTATATCTAAAACCTATTTAAGGATTCAAAAATATTTGGTAATTAAGCACAACAAATGATTTGAAAGGTGTTCCTACACCACAAATTGCATAAGAGACTATGAGGGTTTTACCCTTTGATTTGAATTGAGTTTGATCTAAAGGCTTCACATCCATTAAATATATCTAATACCTATTCAAGGAGTCAAAAATATTTGGTAATTAAGCACAACAAATGATTTGAAAGGTGTTCCTACACCACAAACCGTATAAGAGACTATGACGGTTTTACCCATTGATTTGAATTGAGTTTGATATAAGGGCTTCATATCCTTTAAATATATCTAATACCTATTCAAGGAATCAAAAATATTTGTTAATTAAGCACAACAAATGATTTGAAAGGTGTTTATACCACACAAATCGCATAAGAAACCATGATGGTTTTACCCTTTGATTTGAATTGAGTTTGATGTAAGGGATTCATATGATTTGAATATATCTAATACCTATTCAAAGAATCAAAAATATTTGGTAATTAAGCACAACAAATGATTTGAAAGGTGTTCATACACCACAAATCGCATACGAGACTATGACGGTTTTATCCTTTGATTTGAATTGAGTTTGATCAAAAGGTTTCATATCCATTAAATATATCTAATACCTATTTAAGGTGTCAAAAATATTTGGTAATTAAGCACAACAAATGATTTGAAAGGTGTTCATACACCACAAATCGCATAAGAGACCATGACGCTTTTACCCTGTGATTTGAATTGAGTTTGATCTAAGGGTTTCATATGCTTTAAATATATCTAATACCTATTTAAAGATTTAAAAATATTTGGTTTTTAAGCAAAGAAAATGATTTGAAAGGTCTTCTTGCACCACAAATCCCCTAAGAGACTATGACGGTTTTAACTTTTGTTTTGAAATGAATTTGATCCAAGG
This sequence comes from Patellifolia procumbens, assembly GCA_947645195.1. Classification (NCBI taxonomy): domain Eukaryota; kingdom Viridiplantae; phylum Streptophyta; class Magnoliopsida; order Caryophyllales; family Amaranthaceae; genus Patellifolia; species Patellifolia procumbens. The sequence continues at coordinate 7,741,047 of CANSGD010000016.1, forward strand.
GCTTCATATGATTGAAATATATCAAATACATATTCAAGGAGTCAAAAATATTTGTTCATTAAGTACAACAAATGATTTGAAAGGTGGTCATACACCACAAATTGCATTAGAGACTATGACGGTTTTACCCTTTGATTTGAATTGAGTTTGTTCTAAGGGCTTCATATCCTTTAAATATATCTAATACCTATTCAAGGAGTCAAAAATATTTGGTAATCAAGAACAACTAATGATTTAGAAGGTGTTCGTACATCCCAAATCGCATAGGAGAGTATGACGGTTTTAACATTTGATTTGAATTGAGTTTGATCTAAGGGCTTCATATCCTTTAAATATATTTAATACCTATTCAAGGAATCAAAAATATTTAGTAATTAAGCACAACAAATGATTTCAAAGGTGTTCATACACCACAAATCGCATAAGAAACTATGACTGTTTTATCATTTGATTTGAATTGAGTTTGATCTAACGGCTTCATATCCATTAAATATATCTAAAAACTATTTAAGTATTCAAAGATATTTGGTAATTAAGCACAACAAATGATTTGAAAGGTGTTCCTACACCACAAATTGCATAAGAGACTATGAGGGTTTTACCCTTTGATTTGAATTGAGTTTGATCTAAAGGCTTCACATCCATTAAATATATCTAATACCTATTCAAGGAGTCAAAAATATTTGGTAATTAAGCAAAACAAATGATTTAAAAGGTGTTCATACACCACAAATCGCATAAGAGACTATGACGGTTTTACCCTTTGATTTGAATTGAGTTTGATGTAAGGGCTTCATATGCTTTGAATATATCTAATACCTATTCAAAGAGTCAAAAATATTTGGTAATTAAGCACCACAATTGATTTGAAAGGTGTTCATACACCACAAATCGCATAAGAGACTATTAGGGCTTTACCCTTTGATTTGAATAGAGTTTGATCGAAAGGCTTCACATCCATTAAATATATCTAATACCTATTGAAGGAATAAAAAATATTTTTTAATTAAGCACAACAAATGATTAGAAAGGTGTTCCAACAACACAAATCGCGTAAGAGACTAAAACGGTTTTACCCTTTGATTTGAATTGAGTTTCATATAAGGGCTTCATATCCTTTAAATATATCTAATACATATTCAAGGAGTCAAAAATAATTGGTAATTAAGAACAACTAATGAATTTGAAGGTGTTCGTACGTCCCAAATCGCATAGGAGAGTATGACGGTTTTACCCTTTGATTTGAATTGAGTTTAATGTAAGGGCTTCATATGCTTTGAATATATCTAATACCTATTCAAAGAGTCAAAAATATTTGGTAATTAAGCACAATAAATGATTTGAAAGGTGTTCATACACCACAAATTGCATAAGAGACTATGACGGTTTTACCCTTTGATTTGAATTGAGTTTGATCTAAAGGCATCATATCCATTAAATATATCTAATACCTATTGCCGGAGTCAAAAATATTTGGTAATTATGCAAAACAAATGATTTGAAAGGTGTTCCTACACCACAAATCGCATAAGAGACTATGACGGTTTTACCCTTTGATATGAATTGAGTTTGATATAAGGGCTTCATATCCTTTAAATATATCTAATACCTATTCAAGGAATCAAAAATATTTGTTAATTAAGCACAACAAATGATTTTAAAGGTGTTCATACAACACAAATTGCATAAGAAACCATGACGGTTTTACCCTTTGATTTGAATTGAGTTTGATGTAAGGGCTTCATATGCTTTGAATATATCTAATACCTATTCAAAGAATCAAAAATATTTGGTAATTAAGCACAACAAATGATTTGAAAGGTGTTCATACACCACAAATCGCATAAGAGACTATGACGGTTTTATCCTTTGATTTGAATTGAGTTTGATCAAAAGGTTTCATATCCATTAAATATATCTAATACCTATTTAAGTGGTCAAAAATATTTGGTAATAAAGCACAACAAATGAATTGAAAGGTGTTCATACACCACAAATCCCATAAGAGACCATGACGGTTTTACCCTGTGATTTGAATTGAGTTTGATCTAAGGGTTTCATATGCTTTAAATATATCTAATACCTATTCAAGGAGTCAAAAATATTTGGTAATTAAGCACAACAAATGATTTTACAGGTGTTCCTACACCACAAATCGCATAAGAGACTATTAGGGTTTTACCCTTTGATTTGAATTGAGTTTGATCTAAAGGCTTCACATCCATTAAATATATCTAATACCTATTGAAGGAATAAAAAATATTTGTTAATTAAGCACAACAAATGATTAGAAAGGTGTTCCAACAACACAAATCGCGTAAGAGACTATGACGGTTTTACCCTTTGATTTGAATTGAGTTTGATGTAAGGGCTTCATATCCTTTGAATATATCTAATACCTATTCAAAGAGTCAAAAATATTTGGTAATTAAGCACAACAAATGATTTGAAAGGTGTTCATAAACCACAAATCGCATAATAGACTATGAGGGTTTTACCCTTTGATTTGAATTGAGTTTGATCTAAATGCTTCACATCCATTAAATATATCTAATACCTATTGAAGGAATCAAAAATATTTGGTAATTAAGCACAACAAATGATTAGAAAGGTGTTCCTAAATCGCGTAGGAGACTATGACGGTTTTACCCTTTGATTTAAATTGAGTTTAATATAAGGGTTTCATATCCTTTAAATATATTTAATACATATTCAAAGAGTCAAAAATAATTGGTAATTAAGAACAACTAATGAATTTGAAGGTGTTCGTACATCCCAAATCGCACAGGAGAGTATGACGGTTTTTCCCTTTGATTTGAATTGAGTTTAATGTAAGGGCTTCATATGCTTTGAATATATCTAATACCTATTCAAAGAGTCAAAAATATTTGGTAATTAAGCACAACAAATGATTTGAAAGGTGTTCATACACCACAAATCGCATAAGAGACTATGACGGTTTTACCCTTTGATTTGAATTGAGTTTGATTTAAAGGCTTCATATCCATTAAATATATCTAATACCTATTGCAGGAGTCAAAAATATTTGGTAATTTAGCAAAACAAATGATTTGAAAGGTGTTCCTACACCACAAATCGCATAAGAGACTATGCTTTGAATATATCTAATACCTATTCAAAGAGTCAAAAACATTTGGTAATTAAGCACAACAAATGACTTGAAAGGTGTTCATATACCACAAATCGCATAAGAGACTATGACGGTATTATCCTTTGATTTGAATTGAGTTTGATCTAAAGGCTTCATATCCATTAAATATATCTAATACATATTTAAGGAGTAAAAAATATTTGGTAATTAAGCACAACAAATGATTTGAAAGGTGTTCCTACACCACAAATCGCATAACAGACTATGAGGGTTTTACCCTTTGATTTGAATTGAGTTTGATCTAAGGGCTTCATATCCTTTAAATATATTTAATACCTATTCAAGGAGTCAAAAATATTTGGTAATTAAGCACAACAAATGATTTGAAAGGTGTTCATACACCACAAATCGCATAAGAAACTATGACGGTTTATCCTTTGATTTGAATTGATTTTGATCTAAAGGCTTCATATCCATGAACTATATCTAAAACCTATTTAAGGATTCAAAAATATTTGGTAATTAAGCGCAACAAATGATTTGAAAGGTGTTCCTACACCACAAATTGCATAAGAGACTATGAGGGTTTTACCCTTTGATTTGAATTGAGTTTGATCTAAAGGCTTCACATCCATTTAATATATCTAATACCTATTCAAGGAGTCAAAAATATTTGGTAATTAAGCACAACAAATGATTTGAAAGGTGTTCCTACACCACAAATCGTATAAGAGACTATGACGGTTTTACCCATTGATTTGAATTGAGTTTGATATAAGGGCTTCATATCCTTTAAATATATCTAATACCTATTCAAGGAATCAAAAATATTTGTTAATTAAGCACAACCAATGATTTGAAAGGTGTTTATACCACACAAATCGCATAAGAAACCATGATGGTTTTACCCTTTGATTTGAATTGAGTTTGATGTAAGGGATTCATATGATTTGAATATATCTAATACCTATTCAAAGAATCAAAAATATTTGGTAATTAAGCACAACAAATGATTTGAAAGGTGTTCATACACCACAAATCGCATACGAGACTATGACGGTTTTATCCTTTGATTTGAATTGAGTTTGATCAAAAGGTTTCATATCCATTAAATATATCTAATACCTATTTAAGGTGTCAAAACTATTTGGTAATTAAGCACAACAAATGATTTGAAAGGTGTTCATACACCACAAATCGCATAAGAGACCATGACGCTTTGACCCTGTGATTTGAATTGAGTTTGATCTAAGGGTTTCATATGCTTTAAATATATCTAATACCTATTTAAAGATTTAAAAATATTTCGTTTTTAAGCAAAGAAAATGATTTGAAAGGTCTTCTCGCACCACAAATCCCCTAAGAGACTATGACGGTTTTAACTTTTATTTTGAAATGAATTTGATCCAAGGGCTTCATATGATTGAAATATATCAAATACATATTCAAGGAGTCAAAAATATTTGTTCATTAAGCACAACAAATGATTTGAAAGGTGGTCATACACCACAAACTGCATAAGAGACTATGACGGTTTTACCCTTTGATTTGAATTGAGTTTGATCTAAGGGCTTCATATCCTTTAAATATATCTAATACCTATTCAAGGAGTCAAAAATATTTGGTAATTAAGCAAAACAAATGATTTGAAAGGTGTTCCTACACCACAAATCGCATAAGAGACTATGACGGTTTTACCATTTGATTTGAATTGAGTTTGATATAAGGGCTTCATATCCTTTAAATATATCTGATACCTATTCAAGGAATCAAAAATATTTGTTAATTAAGCACAACAAATGATTTGAAAGGTGTTCATACAACACAAATCGCATAAGAAACCATGATGGTTTTACCCTTTGATTTGAATTGAGTTTGATGTAAGGGCTTCATATGCTTTGAATATATCTAATACCTATTTAAGGGGTCAAAAATATTTTGTAATAAAGCACAACAAATGAATTGAAAGGTGTTCATACACCACAAATCCCATAAGAGACCATGACGGTTTTACCTTGTGATTTGAATTGAGTTTGATCTAAGGGTTTCATATGCTTTAAATATATCTAATACCTATTCAAAGAGTCAAAAATATTTGGTAATTAAGCACAACAAATGATTTGAAAGGTGTTCATACACCACAAATCGCATAAGAGACTATGACGGTTTTACCCTTTGATTTGAATTGAGTTTGATTTAAAGGCTTCATATCCATTAAATATATCTAATACCTATTGCAGGAGTCAAAAATATTTGGTAATTTAGCAAAACAAATGATTTGAAAGGTGTTCCTACACCACAAATCGCATAAGAGACTATGCTTTGAATATATCTAATACCTATTCAAAGAGTCAAAAACATTTGGTAATTAAGCACAACAAATGACTTGAAAGGTGTTCATATACCACAAATCGCATAAGAGACTATGACGGTTTTATCCTTTGATTTGAATTGAGTTTGATCTAAAGGCTTCATATCCATTAAATATATCTAATACATATTTAAGGAGTAAAAAATATTTGGTAATTAAGCACAACAAATGATTTGAAAGGTGTTCGTACACCACAAATCGCATAAGAGACTATGAGGGTTTTACCCTTTGATTTGAATTGAGTTTGATCTAAAGGCTTCATATCCATTACATGTATCTAATACCTATTGAAGGAATCAAAAATGTTTGGTAATTAAGAACAACAAAATATTTGAAAGGTGTTCCTACACCACAAATCGCATAAGAGACTATGACGGATTTACCCTTTGATTTAAATTGAGTTTGATATACGGGCTTCATATTATTTAAATTTATCTAATACCTATTCAAGGAGTCAACAATATTTGGTAATTAAGAACAACTAATGAATTAGAAGGTGTTCGTACATCCAAAATCGCATAGGAGAGTATGACGGTTTTACCCTTTGATTTAAATTGAGTTTGATGTAAGGGCTTCATATGCTCTGAATATATCTAATACCTATTCAAAGAGTCAAAAATATTTGGTAATTAAGCACAACAAATGATTTGAAAGGTGATTATACACCACAAATCGCATAAGAGACTATGACGGTTTTACCCTTTGATTTGAATTGAGTTTGATGTAAGGGCTTCATATGCTTTGAATATATCTAATACCTATTCAATGATTCAAAAATATTTGGTAATTAAGCACAACAAATGAGTTTAAAGGTGTTCCTACACCACAAATCGCATAAGAGACTATGACGGTTTTACCCTTTGATTTGAATTGATTTTGATCTAAAGGATTCATATCCATTAAATATATCAAATACCTATTGAAAGAGTAAAAAATATTTGGTAAATAAGCACAACAAATGATTTGAAAGGCGTTGATACACCACAAATCGCATAAGAGACTATGATGGTTTTACCCTTTGATTTGAATTGAGTTTGATATAAGGGCTTCATATCCTTTAAATATATCTAATACCTATTGAACGAGTCAATAATATTTGGTAATTAAGCTCAACAAATGATTTGAAAGGTGTTCATACACCACAAATCGTATAAAAGACTATGACGGTTTTACCCTTTGACTTGAATTGAGTTTGATCTAAGGGTTTCATATGCTTTAAATATATCTAATACCTTTTCAAGGATTTAAAAATATTTGGTTATTAAGCACAAAAAATGATTTGAAAGGTGTTCTTGCACCACAAATCCCATAAGAGACTATGACGGTTTTACCTTTAGGTTTGAAATGAATTTGATCCAAGGGCTTCATATGATTGAAATATATCAAATACATATCCAAGGAGTCAAAAATATTTGGTCATTAAGCACAACCAATTATTTGAAAGGTGTTCGTACACCACAAATTGCATAAGAGACTATGATGGTTTTACCCTTTGATTTGAATTGAGTTTGATGTAAGGGCTTCATATGCTTTGAATATATCTAATACCTATTCAAAGAGTCAAAAATATTTGGTAATTAAGCACAACAAATGATTTGAAAGGTGTTCATACACCACAAATCGCATAAGAGACTATGACGGTTTTACCCTTTGATTTGAATTGAGTTTGATCTAAGGGTTTCATATGCTTTAAATATATCTAATACCTATTTAACGATTTTAAAATATTTGGTTATTAAGCACAAAAAATGATTTGAAAGTTGTTCTTGCACCACAAATCCCCTTAGAGACTATGACGGTTTTACCTTTTGATTTGAAATGAATTTGATCCAAGGGCTTCATATGATTGAAATATATCAAATACATATTCAAGGAGTCAAAAATATTTGGTCATTAAGCACAACCAATTATTTGAAAGGTGTTCGTACACCAAAAAATAAAATAAGAGACTATGATGGTTTTACCCTTTGATTTGAATTGAGTTTGATGTAAGGGCTTCATATGCTTTGAATATATCTAATACCTATTCAAAGAGTCAAAAACATTTGGTAATTAAGCACAACAAATGACTTGAAAGGTGTTCATATACCACAAATCGCATAAGAGACTATGACGGTTTTATCCTTTGATTTGAATTGAGTTTGATCTAAAGGCTTCATATCCATTAAATATATCTAATACATATTTAAGGAGTAAAAAATATTTGGTAATTAAGCACAACAAATGATTTGAAAGGTGTTCCTACACCACAAATCGCATAAGAGACTATGAGGGTTTTACCCTTTGATTTGAATTGAGTTTGATCTAAAGGCTTCATATCCATTACATATATCTAATACCTATTGAAGGAATCAAAAATGTTTGGTAATTAAGAACAACAAAATATTTGAAAGGTGTTCCTACACCACAAATCGCATAAGACTATGACGGGTTTACCCTTTGATTTAAATTGAGTTTGATATAAGGGCTTCATATTCTTTAAATTTATCTAATACCTATTCAAGGAGTCAACAATATTTGGTAATTAAGAACAACTAATGAATTAGAAGGTGTTCGTACATCCAAAATCGCATAGGAGAGTATGACGGTTTTACCCTTTGATTTAAATTGAGTTTGATGTAAGGGCTTCATATGCTCTGAATATATCTAATACCTATTCAAAGAGTCAAAAATATTTGGTAATTAAGCACAACAAATGATTTGAAAGGTGATTATACACCAGAAATCGCATAAGAGACTATGACGGTTTTACCCTTTGATTTGAATTGAGTTTGATGTAAGGGCTTCATATGCTTTGAATATATCTAATACCTATTCAATGAGTCAAAAATATTTGGTAATTAAGCACAACAAATGAGTTTAAAGGTGTTCCTACACCACAAATCGCATAAGAGACTATGACGGTTTTACCCTTTGATTTGAATTGAGTTTGATCTAAAGGATTCATATCCATTCAATATATCAAATACCTATTGAAAGAGTAAAAAATATTTGGTAAATAAGCACAACAAATGATTTGAAAGGTGTTGATACACCACAAATCGCATAAGAGACTATGATGGTTTTACCCTTTGATTTGAATTGAGTTTGATATAAGGGCTTCATATCCTTTAAATATATCTAATACCTATTGAATGAGTCAATAATATTTGGTAATTAAGCTCAACAAATGATTTGAAAGGTGTTCATACACCACAAATCGTATAAAAGACTATGACGGTTTTACCCTTTGACTTGAATTGAGTTTGATCTAAGGGTTTCATGTGCTTTAAATATATCTAATACCTTTTCAAGGATTTAAAAATATTTGGTTATTAAGCACAAAAAATGATTTGAAAGGTGTTCTTGCACCACAAATCCCATAAGAGACTATGACGGTTTTACCTTTAGGTTTGAAATGAATTTGATCCAAGGGCTTCATATGATTGAAATATATCAAATACATATCCAAGGAGTCAAAAATATTTGGTCATTAAGCAAAACCAATTATTTGAAAGGTGTTCGTACACCACAAATTGCATAAGAGACTATGATGGTTTTACCCTTTGATTTGAATTGAGTTTGATGTAAGGGCTTCATATGCTTTGAATATATCTAATACCTATTCAAAGAGTCAAAAATATTTGGTAATTAAGCACAACAAATGATTTGAAAGGTGTTCATACACCACAAATCGCATAAGAGACTATGACGGTTTTACCCTTTGATTTGAATTGAGTTTGATCTAAGGGTTTCATATGCTTTAAATATATCTAATACCTATTTAACGATTTTAAAATATTTGGTTATTAAGCACAAAAAATGATTTGAAAGTTGTTCTTGCACCACAAATCCCCTTAGAGACTATGACGGTTTTACCTTTTGATTTGAAATGAATTTGATCCAAGGGCTTCATATGATTGAAATATATCAAATACATATTCAAGGAGTCAAAAATATTTGGTCATTAAGCACAACCAATTATTTGAAAGGTGTTCGTACACCAAAAAATAAAATAAGAGACTATGATGGTTTTACCCTTTGATTTGAATTGAGTTTGATGTAAGGGCTTCATATGCTTTGAATATATCTAATACCTATTCAAAGAGTCAAAAACATTTGGTAATTAAGCACAACAAATGACTTGAAAGGTGTTCATATACCACAAATCGCATAAGAGACTATGACTTTTTTATCCTTTGATTTGAATTGAGTTTGATCTAAAGGCTTCATTTCCATTAAATATATCTAATACATATTTAAGGAGTAAAAAATATTTGGTAATTAAGCACAACAAATGATTTGAAAGGTGTTCCTACACCACAAATCGCATAAGAGACTATGAGGGTTTTACCCTTTGATTTGAATTGAGTTTGATCTAAAGGCTTCATATCCATTACATATATCTAATACCTATTGAAGGAATCAAAAATGTTTGGTAATTAAGAACAACAAAATATTTGAAAGGTGTTCCTACACCACAAATCGCATAAGAGACTATGACGGGTTTACCCTTTGATTTAAATTGAGTTTGATATAAGGGCTTCATATTCTTTAAATTTATCTATTACCTATTCAATGACTCAACAATATTTGGTAATTAAGAACAACTAATGAATTAGAAGGTGTTCGTACATCCAAAATCGCATAGGAGAGTATGACGGTTTTACCCTTTGATTTAAATTGAGTTTGATGTAAGGGCTTCATATGCTCTGTATATATCTAATACCTATTCAAAGAGTCAAAAATATTTGGTAATTAAGCACAACAAATGATTTGAAAGGTGATTATACACCACAAATCGCATAAGAGACTATGACGGTTTTACCCTTTGATTTGAATTGAGTTTGATGTAAGGGCTTCATATGCTTTGAATATATCTAATACCTATTCAATGAGTCAAAAATATTTGGTAATTAAGCACAACAAATGATTTTAAAGGTGTTCCTACACCACAAATCGCATAAGAGACTATGACGGTTTTACCCTTTGATTTAAATTTAGTTGGATCTAAAGGATTCATATCCATTAAATATATCAAATACCTATTGAAGGAGTAAAAAATATTTGGTAAATAAGCACAACAAATGATTTGAAAGGTGTTGATACACCACAAATCGCATACGAGACTATGATGGTTTTACCCTTTGATTTGAATTGAGTTTGATATAAGGGCTTCATATCCTTTAAATATATCTAATACCTATTGAACGAGTCAATAATATTTGGTAATTAAGCTCAACAAATGATTTGAAAGGTGTTCATACACCACAAATCGTATAAAAGACTATGACGGTTTTACCCTTTGATTTGAATTGAGTTTGATCTAAGGGTTTCATATGCTTTAAATATATCTAATACCTTTTCAAGGATTTAAAAATATTTGGTTATTAAGCACAAAAAATGATTTGGAAGGTGTTCTTGCACCAAAAATCCCATAAGAGACTATGACGGCCTTACCTTTTGGTTTGAAATGAATTTGATCCAAGGGCTTCATATGATTGAAATATATCAAATACATATCCAAGGAGTCAAAAATACTTGGTCATTAAGCACAACCAATTATTTGAAAGGTGTTCGTACACCACAAATTGCATAAGAGACTATGATGGTTTTACCCTTTGATTTGAATTTAGTTTGATGTAAGGGCTTCATATGCTTTGAATATATCTAATACCTATTCAAAGAGTAAAAAATATTTGGTAATTAAGCACAACAAATGATTCTAAAGGTGTTCATACACCACAAATCGCATAAGAGACTATGACGGTTTTATCCTTTGATTTGAATTGAGTTTGATCTAAAGGCTTCATATCCATTAAATATATCTAATACCTATTTAACGATTTTAAAATATTTGGTTATTAAGCACAAAAAATGATTTGAAAGTTGTTCTTGCACCACAAATCCCCTTAGAGACTATGACGGTTTTACCTTTTGATTTGAAATGAATTTGATCCAAGGGCTTCATATGATTGAAATATATCAAATACATATTCAAGGAGTCAAAAATATTTGGTCATTAAGCACAACCAATTATTTGAAAGGTGTTCGTACACCAAAAAATAAAATAAGAGACTATGATGGTTTTACCCTTTGATTTGAATTGAGTTTGATGTAAGGGCTTCATATGCTTTGAATATATCTAATACCTATTCAAAGAGTCAAAAACATTTGGTAATTAAGCACAACAAATGACTTGAAAGGTGTTCATATATCACAAATCGCATAAGAGACTATGACGGTTTTATCCTTTGATTTGAATGGAGTTTGATCTAAAGGCTTCATATCCATTAAATATATCTAATACATATTTAAGGAGTAAAAAATATTTGGTAATTAAGCACAACAAATGATTTGAAAGGTGTTCCTACACCACAAATCGCATAAGAGACTATGAGGGTTTTACCCTTTGATTTGAATTGAGTTTGATCTAAAGGCTTCATATCCATTACATATATCTAATACCTATTGAAGGAATCAAAAATGTTTGGTAATTAAGAACAACAAAATATTTGAAAGGTGTTCCTACACCACAAATCGCATAAGAGACTATGACGGGTTTACCCTTTGATTTAAATTGAGTTTGATATAAGGGCTTCATATTCTTTAAATTTATCTAATACCTATTCAAGGAGTCAACAATATTTGGTAATTAAGAACAACTAATGAATTAGAAGGTGTTCGTACATCCAAAATCGCATAGGAGAGTATGACGGTTTTACCCTTTGATTTAAATTGAGTTTGATGTAAGGGCTTCATATGCTCTGAATATATCTAATACCTATTCAAAGAGTCAAAAATATTTGGTAATTAAGCACAACAAATGATTTGAAAGGTGATTATACACCACAAATCGCATAAGAGACTATGACGGTTTTACCCTTTGATTTGAATTGAGTTTGATGTAAGGGATTCATATGCTTTGAATATATCTAATACCTATTCAATGAGTCAAAAATATTTGGTAATTAAGCACAACAAATGATTTTAAAGGTGTTCCTACACCACAAATCGCATAAGAGACTATGACGGTTTTACCCTTTGATTTAAATTTAGTTGGATCTAAAGGATTCATATCCATTAAATATATCAAATACCTCTTGAAGGAGTAAAAAATATTTGGTAAATAAGCACAACAAATGATTTGAAAGGTGTTGATACACCACAAATCGCATACGAGACTATGATGGTTTTACCCTTTGATTTGAATTGAGTTTGATATAAGGGCTTCATATCCTTTAAATATATCTAATACCTATTGAACGAGTCAATAATATTTGGTAATTAAGCTCAACAAATGATTTGAAAGCTGTTCATACACCACAAATCGTATAAAAGACTATGACGGTTTTACCCTTTGATTTGAATTGAGTTTGATCTAAGGGTTTCATATGCTTTAAATATATCTAATACCTTTTCAAGGATTTAAAAATATTTGGTTATTAAGCACAAAAAATGATTTGAAAGGTGTTCTTGCACCAAAAATCCCATAAGAGACTACGACGGTTTTACCTTTTGGTTTGAAATGAATTTGATCCAAGGGCTTCATATGATTGAAATATATCAAATACATATCGAAGGAGTCAAAAATATTTGGTCATTAAGCACAACCAATTATTTGAAAGGTGTTCGTACACCACAAATTGCATAAGAGACTATGATGGTTTTACCCTTTGATTTGAATTGAGTTTGATGTAAGGGCTTCATATGCTTTGAATATATCTAATACCTATTCAAAGAGTCAAAAATATTTGGTAATTAAGCACAACAAATGATTCGAAAGGTGTTCATACACCACAAATCGCATAAGAGACTATGACGGTTTTATCCTTTGATTTGAATAGAGTTTGATCTAAAGGCTTCATATCCATTAAATATATCTAATACCTATTTAACGATTTTAAAATATTTGGTTATTAAGCACAAAAAATGATTTGAAAGTTGTTCTTGCACCACAAATCCCCTTAGAGACTATGACGGTTTTACCTTTTGATTTAAAATGAATTTGATCCAAGGGCTTCATATGATTGAAATATATCAAATACATATTCAAGGAGTCAAAAATATTTGGTCATTAAGCACAACCAATTATTTGAAAGGTGTTCGTACACCAAAAAAAAAAATAAGAGACTATGATGGTTTTACCCTTTGATTTGAATTGAGTTTGATGTAAGGGCTTCATATGCTTTGAATATATCTAATACCTATTCAAAGAGTCAAAAACATTTGGTAATTAAGCACAACAAATGACTTGAAAGGTGTTCATATATCACAAATCGCATAAGAGACTATGACGGTTTTATCCTTTGATTTGAATTGAGTTTGATCTAAAGGCTTCATATCCATTAAATATATCTAATACCTATTTAAGGAGTCAAAAATATTTGGTAATTAAGCACAATAAATGATTTGAAAGGTGTTCGTACACCACAAATCGCATAAGAGACTATGACGGTTTTACCCTTTGATTTGAATTGAGTTTGATATAAGGGCTTCTTATTCTTTAAATTTATCTAATACCTATTCAAGGAGTCAATAATATTTGGTAATTAAGAACAACTAATGAATTAGAAGGTGTTCGTACATCCCAAATCGCATACGAGAGTATGACAGTTTTACCCTTTGATTTGAATTGACTTTGATGTAAGGGCTTCATATGCTTTGAATATATCTAATTCTAATTCAAAGAGTCAAAAATATTTGGTAATTAAGCACAACAAATGATTTGAAAGGTGATTATACACCACAAATCGCATAAGAGACTATGACGGTTTTACCCTTTGATTTGAATTGAGTTTGATGTAAGGGCTTCATATGCTTTGAATATATCTAATACCTATTCAAAGAATCAAAAATATTATGTAATTAAGCACAACAAATGATTTGAAAGGTGTTCCTACACCACAAATCGCATAAGAGACTATGACAGTTTTACCCTCTGATTTGAATTGAGTTTGATCTAAAGGCTTCATATCCATTAAATATATCTAATACCTATTGAAGGAGTAAAAAATATTTGGTAATTAAGCACAACAAATGATTTGAAAGGTGTTCATACACCATAAATCGCATAAGAGACTATGATGGTTTTACCCTTTGATTTGAATTGAGTTTGATATAAGGGATTCATATCCTTTAAATATATCTAATACCTATTAAAGGAGTCAATAATATTTTGTAATTAAGCACAACAAATGAATTGAAAGGTGTTCATACACCACAAATCGCATAAAAGACTATGACGGTTTACCCTTTGATTTTAATTGAGTTTGATCTAAGGGTTTCATATGCTTTAAATATATCTAATACCTTTTCAAGGATTTAAAAATATTTGGTTATTAAGCACAAAAAATGATTTGAAAGGTGTTCTTGCACCACAAATCCCCTAAGAGACTATGACGATTTTACCATTTGGTTTGAAATGAATTTGATCCAAGGGCTTCATATGATAGAAATATATCAAATACATATTCAAGGATTCAAAAATATTTGGTCATTAAGCACAACCAATTATTTGAAAGGTGTTCGTACACCACAAATTGCATAAGAGACTATGATGGTTTTACCCTTTGATTTGAATTGAGTTTGATCTAAAGGCTTCCTATCCATTACATATATCTAATACCTATTGAAGGAATCAAAAATATTTGGTAATTAAGAACAACAAATGATTTGAAAGGTGTTCCTACACCACAAATCGCATAAGAGACTATGACGGGTTTACCCTTTGATTTTAATTGAGTTTGATCTAAAGGCTTCATATCCATTAAATATATCTAATAACTATAGAAGGAGTAAAAAATATTTGGTAATTAAGCACAATAAATGATTTGAAACGTGTTCATACACCACAAATCGCATAAAAGGCTATGATGGTTTTACCCTTTGATTTAAATTGAGTTTTATATAAGGGCTTCATATCCTTTAAATATATCTAATACCTATTGAAGGATTCAATAATATTTGGTAATTAAGCACAACAAATTATTTGAAAGGTGTTCATACACCACAAATCGCATAAGAGACTATGACGGTTTTACCCTTTGATTTGAATTGAGTTTGATGTAAGGGTTTCATATGCTTTAAACACATCTAATACCTTTTTAAGGATTTAAAAATATTTGGTTATTAAGCACAAAAAATTATTTGAAAGGTGTTCTTGCACCACAAATCCCCTAAGAGACTATGACGGTTTTACCTTTTGATTTGAAATGAATTTGATCCAAGGGCTTCATATGATTGAAATATATCAAATACATATTAAAGGACTCATAACTATTTGGTCATTAAGCACAACCAATTATTTGAAACGTGTTCGTGCACCACAAATTGCATAAGAGACTATGATGGTTTTACCCTTTGATTTGAATTGAGTTTGATGTAAGGGCTTCATATGCTTTGAATATATCTAATACCTATTCAAAGAGTCAAAAATATTTGGTAATTAAGCACAACAAATTATTTGAAAGGTGTTCATACACCACAAATCGCATAAGAGACTATGACGGTTTTACCCTTTAATTTGAATTGAGTTTGATCAAAGGGTTTCATATGCTTTAAATATATCTAATACCTATTTAACTATTTTAAAATATTTGGTTATTAGGCACAAAAAATGATTTGAAAGGTGTTCTTGCACCACAAATCCCCTAAGAGACTATGACGGTTTTACCTTTTGATTTGAAATGAATTTGATCCAAAGGCTTTATATGATAAAAATATAACAAATACATATTCAAGGAGTAAAAAATGTTTGCTCATTAAGCACAACCAATTATTTGAAAGGTGTTCGTACACCATAAATTGCATAAGAGACTATGATGGTTTTACCATTTGATTTAAATTGAGTTTGATGTTAAGGCTTCATATGTTTTGAAGATATCTAATACCTATTCAAAGATTCAAAAACATTTGGTAATTAAGCACAACAAATGATTTGAAAGGTGTTCATACACCACAAATTGCATAAGAGACTATAAGGGTTTTACCCTTTGATTTGAATTGAGTTTGATCTTAGGGTTTCATATGCTTTAAATATATCTATTACCAATTTAAGGATTTAAAAATATTTTCTTATTAAGCACAAAAAATGATTTGAAAGGTGTTCTTGCAGTACAAATCCAATAAGAGACTATGACGGCTTTACCTTTTGATTTCAAATGAATTTGATCTATGGGCTTTATATGATTGAAATATATCAAATACATATCCATGGGGTAAAAAATATTTGGTCATTAAGCACAACCAATTATTTGAAAGGTGTTCGTACACCACAAATTGCATAAGAGACTATGATGGTTTTACCCTTTGATTTGAATTAAGTTTGATGTAAGGGCTTCATATGCTTTGAATTTATCTAATACCTATTCAAAGAGTCAAAAATATTTGGTAATTAAGCATAACACATGATTTGAAAGGTGTTCATACACCACAAATCGCATAAGAGACTATGACGGTTTTTTCCTTTGATTTGAATTTAGTATGACCTTAAGGCATCATATCCATTAAATATATCTTATACCTATTTAAGGAGTCAAAAATATTTGGTAATTAAGCACAAAAAATGATTTGAAAGGTGTTCATACACCACAAATCGCATAAGAGACTATGACGGTTTTGCCCTTTGATTTGAATTGAGTTTGATCTAAGGCTTTCATATGCTTTAAATATATGTAATACCTTTTTAAGGATTTAAAAATATTTGGTTATTAAGCACAAAAAATTATTTGAAAGGTGTTCTTGCACCACCAATCCCCTAAGAGACTATGACGGTTTTACCTTTTGATTTGAAATGAATTTGATCCAAGGGCTTCATATGATTGAAATATATCAAATATATATTGAAGGACCCAAAACTATTTGGTCATTAAGCACAACCAATTATTTGAAACGTGTTCGTGCACCACAAATTGCATAAGAGACTATGATGGTTTTACCCTTTGATTTGAATTGAGTTTGATGTAAGGGCTTCATATGCTTTGAATATATCTAATACCTATTCAAAGAGTCAAAAATATTTGGTAATTAAGCACAACAAATGATTTGAAAGGTGTTCATACACCACAAATCGCATAAGAGACTATGACGGTTTTACCCTTTAATTTGAATTGAGTTTGATCTAAGGGTTTCATATGCTTTAAATGTATCTAATACCTATTTAACTATTTTAAAATATTTGGTTATTAGGCACAAAAAATGATTTGAAAGGTGTTCTTGCACCACAAATCCCCTAAGAGACTATGACGGTTTTACCTTTTGATTTGAAATGAATTTGATCCAAAGGCTTTATATGATAAAAATATAACAAATACATATTCAAGGAATCAAAAATATTTGCTCATTAAGCACAACCAATTATTTGAAAGGTGTTCGTACACCACAAATTGCATAAGAGACTATGATGGTTTTACCATTTGATTTAAATTGAGTTTGATGTAAGGGCTTCATATGCTTTGAAGATATCTAATACCTATTCAAAGATTCAAAAACATTTGGTAATTAAGCACAACAAATGATTTGAATGGTGTTCATACACCACAAATTGCATAAGAGACTATGAGGGTTTTACCCTTTGATTTGACTTGAGTTTGATCTTAGGGTTTCATATGCTTTAAATATATCTATTACCTATTTAAGGATTTAAAAATATTTTGTTATTAAGCACAAAAAATGATTTGAAAGGTGTTCTTGCAGTACAAATCCAATAAGAGCCTATGACGGCTTTACCTTTTGACTTCAAATGAATTTGATCTATGGGCTTTATATGATTGAAATATATCAAATACATATTCATGGGGTAAAAAATATTTGGTCATTAAGCACAACCAATTATTTGAAAGGTGTTCATACACCACAAGTCGCATAAGAGACTATGACGGTTTTACCCTTTAATTTGAATTGAGTTTGATCAAAGGGTTTCATATGCTTTAAATATATCTAATACCTATTTAACTATTTTAAAATATTTGGTTATTAGGCACAAAAAATGATTTGAAAGGTGTTCTTGCACCACAAATCCCCTAAGAGACTATGACGATTTTACCTTTTGATTTGAAATGAATTTGATCCAAAGGCTTTATATGATAAAAATATAACAAATATATATTCAAGGAGTCAAAAATATTTGCTCATTAAGCACAACCAATTGTTTGAAAGGTGTTCGTACACCACAAATTGCATAAGAGACTATGATGGTTTTACCATTTGATTTAAATTGAGTTTGATGTAAGGGCTTCATATGATTTGAAGATATCTAATACCTATTCAAAGATTCAAAAACATTTGGTAATTAAGCACAACAAATGATTTGAAAGGTGTTCATACACCACAAATTGCATAAGAGACTATGAGGGTTTTACCCTTTGATTTGAATTGAGTTTGATCTTAGGGTTTCATATGCTTTAAATATATCTATTACCTATTTAAGGATTTAAAAATATTTTGTTATTAAGCACAAAAAATGATTTGAAAGGTGTTCTTGCAGTACAAATCCAATAAGAGACTATGACGGCTTTACCTTTTGATTTCAAATGAATTTGATCTATGGGCTTTATATGATTGAAATATATCAAATACATATTCATGGGGTAAATAATATTTGGTCATTAAGCACAACCAATTATTTGAAAGGTGTTCGTACACCACAAATTGCATAAGAGACTATGATGGTTTTACCCTTTGATTTGAATTGAGTTTGATGTAAGGGCTTCATATGCTGTGAATTTATCTAATACCTATTCAAAGAGTCAAAAATATTTAGTAATTAAGCACAACAAATGATTTGAAAGGTGTTCATACACCACAAATCGCATAAGAGACTATGACGGTTTTATCCTTTTATTTGAATTGAGTTTGACCTAAAGGCTTCATATCCATTAAATATATCTTATACCTATTTAAGGAGTCAAAAATATTTGGTAATTAAGCACAAAAAATGATTTGAAAGGTGTTCATACACCACAAATCGCATAAGAGACTATGACGGTTTTACCCTTTGATTTGAATTGAGTTTGATCTAAGGGTTTCATATGCTTTAAATAAATCTAATACCTATTTAACTATTTTAAAATATTTGGTTATTAGGCACAAAAAATGATTTGAAAGGTGTTCTTGCACCACAAATCCCCTAAGAGACTATGACGGTTTTACCTTTTGATTTGAAATGAATTTGATCCAATGGCTTTATATGATTAAAACATAACAAATACATATTCAAGGAGTCAAAAATGTTTGCTCATTAAGCACAACCAATTATTTGAAACGTGTTCGTACACCACAAATTGCATAAGAGACTATGATGGTTTTACCCTTTGATTTGAATTGAGTTTGATGTAAGGGCTTCATATGCTTTGAAGATATCTAATACCTATTCAAAGATTCAAAAATATTTGGTAATTAAGCACAACAAATGATTTTAAAGGTGTTCATACACCATAAATTGCATAAGAGACTATGAGGGTTTCACCCTTGGATTTGAATTGAGTTTGATCTTAGGGATTCATATGCTTTAAATATATCTATTACCTATTTAAGGATTTAAAAATATTTTGTTATTAAGCACAAAAAATGATTTGAAAGGTGTTCTTGCACTACAAATCGCATAAGAGACTATGACAGTTTTACCCTTTGATTTGAATTGAGTTTTATATAAGGGCTTCATATCCTTTAAATATATATAATATCTATTCAAGGAGTCAAAAATATTTGGTAAATTAAGAACAACAAATGATTTAGAAGGTGTTTGTACATCCCAAATCGCATAGGAGAGTATGACGGTTTTACCCTTTGATTTGAATTGAGTTTGATCTAAGGGCTTAATATCCTTTAAATATATATAATACCTATTCAAGGAGTCAAATTTTTTTGTTAATTAAGCACAACAAATGATTTGAAAGGTGTTCATACACCACTAATTGCATAAGAGACTATGACGGTTTTATCCTTTGATTTGAATTGAGTTTGATCTAAAGGCTTCATATCCATTAAATATATCTAATACCTATTTAAGGAGTTAAAAATATTTGGTAATTAAGCACAAAAAATGATTTGAAAGGTGTTCCTACACCACAAATCGCCTAAGAGACTATGAGGGTTTTACCCTTTGATTTGAATTGAGTTTGATCTAAAGGCTTCATATCCATTAAATATATCTCATACCTATTGAAGTGACATGAGTCAAGGGTCAAAGTCAACCATTGGAGATGATCCTATTTGCTTGGTCCTTGAGACATTTGGATTCAAGCTTAAGGCCAATGGATCTGTTGTGACTATGATAGCTTGGGAGGATGAACTAGCTTGAGATGGCTAATATGGGGCGTCCATATGTAGTCTTTTAGAGTCTTTTATTTGCTTTTGTTAAGTCATTTTATTCATGTAATAAAAACTGTCATGGTGGCCGAAAATATGGTTAAATTTCGGTTATTATGTAAGTTCTAGTAGGGTTCTAATTCCTATTGTGATTAGGATAGATTGTGGGGAGAAAATGATAAGTATAGGCGTGTGAATGAGATGATAAGGGCCGAAATCCTATCATTTTCATTAGCTAGTTATCTTTACTTATGATTATCTCTATCTTTCCCTTCATTTTAGGGATTAAGATTTATTTTGCTTTTTAGATAGAGTTTAGGTTTCCTTATCATACTAAGAGATGTACTAGTATAAATAGGGCCCTAGGGACGATTTTATTAGGTAGTTAATTTCAGAATTTTGATTCATATTTTCGAGTTTAATTGTTTGTCAATTAATTTCATTCCATTTAATAATTTTCAGGAGTGTTAATTATTGAGTGATTAATCTACTTAATTCCAAGAGTGGTTTAAGTGAGATTAAAAGTTAATTAAATATTTCAGGAGTGATTGATTTAATTTCCATATCCCCAAACACATAAACACAAATAAACACATACAATTTTCGGACTTTCAAATAGCTAGGTTCCTTTGCGTTGAGTACACTTGAATGTTTCTTTCATAGAGTCACATTCATATCAATTGGTATCAGGTTTTCCAAGAGGGTGAGGAAAGAAAGTGTCCGACTTTCTTGGTAAGCATTCTAAACTAGTTAATTCTAGTTATTGATCCTTGTTTGGGCTTGTGTGGTTGGTTGGCTACTATTCTTGTTGGCGTGACTTTGTGTGTTTTGTGTGGCTTACTTGTTGTTGTTTAAAGCTTTAAATCATGTCTAGTGTGGAGAAACTTGAGAAACGGATGCATGATTTACTTATTGGTGTTGAGGAGGATAGAGCTAGGGCTAGGAGGTTAGAAACCGCCCATTTGACCTTGCATTAAATGTTTAAAAGGAAAAACGACCCTAATCATGTTGATTATGAATCTGATCATGATGTTGTGCAAAATGTGTAATCCACTTATGATGTTGATAGGGGAATAAAATTGGATGATTTTGATGGTAAAGCAAATCCTAAAGATTTGCTTGAGTGGATTCGACAACTTGAAAAAGTATGTGACTATAGGGGTTTTGATGATGAAAAGAAGTTTAAAATTGCCACTATTAGACTAACTATATATGTTGGAATTTGGTTAGAGAGTCTAAAAGCAAAAAGGGCAAAACTTGGAAAACCTAAGCTTAAAAGTTGGGAGAAGCTTAAAAAGAAGTTGAAAGAGAGATTTATTCCAAGTGATTTCATTCAAAGGCAATACATCAAAAAGCGTGATTTAACTCAAGGTTCTATGAGTGTGAATGATTATACTTTGGAGTTTGATAAATTATGCTTGCTATGTGGTAATGAAGAGGTTGAGCAAGAAAAGATTGCTAGATTTATTGGAGGTCTTCAGAAATCTATTGCTAGAAAGATTGATATTGCCAACTATAGTACCTTTGATGATGTGTGTCAATTGGCTTTGAAGTTTGAAAGACATAAACTTGGGGATAAGAGAACCTATGGGGGAAAAACACCACTTTCAAAAGCTTTAACCCTAACCCTAATTACCCTTCTTCTTCTAAAACCTTTAAAAAGAAAGACCTTCCTTCTAAAGGGGAACAAAGGAGGGAGCTCCCTAAATTGGTGGTTTCTAGAGAGAAGTTTGATGATAATAGGAAGTGTTTTAAGTGTCAAGGTGATATCACGTATTTATATAATAAGATGATAATAGATTGGTTTGTTGGTTTAGTTTGGTTTTTGAGGTATTTAAAACTGTATTTGCTGTGGTTTGAGAGTGAGAAAAAGAAAAGAAAAAGCAAGTTTAGAGTTGCGTGAATGAAGTTCAGAAAAATGAAAGAAAAAAATGAAATGGAAATTCAAAAGAATTCTAGTTCTTTCATTCACTTACGTTCATAAAGGAATATTCGCTTCATTGCTTGAATATTGGGTTTGTCATGAGTTAGTCATTGATTTATGAGAGTTGGATTACTTTGCGTGATTTTATGGTGTTGTTGGGAGTTGTAGAGGCCATCTTAGGCCTTGTTTGAATGATTCATGCTCCCCCTTTCTTGGTTTTTCCACCACATTACCCAAAAGTATCCCTTACCTCTCACCTAAGCCCCATTACAACCCTATAAAGTCCTCTTGAGCTCGTGTCTGCAATGTTCATTTGATTGATTTCGAGTTAGTTTGTCAAAGTTAATGAGTATTTCTGCTAATTGAGTCGACTTGACTAGGATGAGCGTCATTGAACCTTCTTAAACACATAAGAGTGTGAGTGGGAAGGGTATTTATGGTCGGGTTGGTGAGTGTTCGGGCATACTCTTTGCCTGCCACAAAATAGAGAGGAGTGACACCCTTGTGAGAGCCTTTTCAGGACTTGTATGCCTTGCGGATGCTCGAGTTTGATAAATTGCTTGAATGATTGGTGGTTGGATGGATTTGATTAGCCAAACTTGAATTATGCCTGCTTGAACGATTCTTAGTCTTGAAAATGTTTTGAGCTTTGATTTGTTTTTATCTATGGGGTGAGGCAATCTATTCCATGTTCATGTGCTGTTTGCTTGAGGACAAGCAAAGGTTTAGCTTGGGGGAGTTTGATATCACGTATTTATATAGAGTTTTCTCCCTTATTTACAAGCTAATTTGTGCGTCATTGGAGCTCTTGGGAGCTATTTTATGCTAACTATCGTATATAGTTGTGGTTACGTGTTTTAGTGTTGAATTGCAGGTTTTAAGGAGTTTTCTCCTTATTCCCGAGCCATTTGGAAGCAACCACGGCTTTACGAGATGTTACGGGGCACGTAGGAAGGCTCACGAGTTCTATGGGTAGTTTAGGAGGTCCCAAGACCCTTAAACGTGAAGTTTAGAGAGCCAAAGAGTCAAAAAGGAGGATTCCGTACTCTGATCGGGCAAAAATGGCCCGATCGGGCGAAAATACATTGATCGGGTATAGAAGTTGCGGACCCGATCGGGCAAGGCATGCCCGATCGCATCGGGCGAGCATCAATGCACCAGACCCGATCAGGCATAGTGTGCCCGACCCGATCGGGCCGGGTGCTGCTAGGTCTTATTGTGTTGCTGCTTGCGAGGCGCTTGTGCTGGACTATAATGCTCCCAGGCCCGATCGGGTGGCTGCCCAAGGCCCGATCGGGTGGACCTTAATCTTCGTCTGCATAGTGCGCTGCTGCTGCCAGGACCACGAGATCACGAGGGGAGCAAATTTGCACTCAGCCCGATCGGGTACTGTGCTCGGGCCCGATCGGGTCTGGCGCTTAATGACGCGGATTTCGAGTTTTGTTT
Source organism: Patellifolia procumbens (assembly GCA_947645195.1). NCBI lineage: Eukaryota > Viridiplantae > Streptophyta > Magnoliopsida > Caryophyllales > Amaranthaceae > Patellifolia > Patellifolia procumbens. Next base: position 7,765,188 of record CANSGD010000016.1, read on the forward strand.
CATATTTCTAATTAGACTTGAGGGGGACTATAAATACTTTTTTATCATTATTTAGAGACATCTTTTATTCATCTTTCATTAGCTTTAGACTAGTTTTATTCTTCATTGTTCTTAGTTTAATTCGAACACTTTAGATTAATTTAGAGGTGATCAAACCTATTTCGATTTCAATAAAAGTTCCTGCTTTCCGTCAATTGGTATTCTTTCTTACCCTAATCTCTTTTGTTATTCTTGATTGCTTAGTTTATTTATTTAATCGTTCATGATGCAATTGTTAGGGTTTTCAATTAGTTTTGTCGTTTTTAATTCGATTATGAGTGAGTAGTTCTCTTTCTAGGGTGTTAGATAGGAAAGCCATGTTTATACCATGATTGTGATTTTGATTTTTATCAATTTCTAGGGCTTGATTAGGGTGATTGTGATGTGGTTTGTTCTTTATTGAGTAATTAACGTTATTGCGCAGTTTCGTTGGTTGCTTGTGGTTCATAGTTGTTTGCACAGATCCGTCTTACGACTAGAGGCCTAGGACACGTCAGTAGTTCTGATTACGTTAGTGAACATGCGGCGTATGTTGAACTATGAGCGTTGAGTCTTAACCATAGCTCAACATAGGCTCTAATCCCCCGACTCTTGACTTAGGTTTTGATAGTTGTTAACCTTGTTTGATTGGTATAAGCATGGTGGACCGACCTAGTACCCTAGACTTTTATTCCATAGTTTAATCCTCGATTTATTCCATATTCTGTAGTCTATTTATTAGTTTAATTAATTCTTCTCTGATTTCATCTAGAGTAGCTGAATTGGTTGAATATTGATTTAGAAACTCTGTCTCCCTGTGGATTCGACCCTGCTTCCACTGACTACCTAGTTAGAGGTCTGTAGGTTTATTTTTGATTGGGTGATACGACTAAAACCTATCACAAGGGAGGGGTCATATTGCTTCGAATTGTCCCACTAGAAAAGCCCTAACCATGAGACAATACATGACCTTGGAGGAGGAAGAGAGGATGTATGATTATGTGGTGGAAAGTGACCATGAGAGTGAGGAGATTGAGGATGAAGATGCCTATGCTGAAGATGACTCTAGGACGATTGGAGTTATTAGGAGGACTTTACATGTTGATCATTCACCTAATCATGAGCAAAGAGAAAATCTGTTTCATACTAGATGTAGAGTTGGTGATTTCTCTTGCAATGTGATTATTGATAGTGGATCTTGCACTAATGTAGTGGCGTTTAATGTGGTCTCTAAGTTGAATTTGTTGGTTAGAGATCATCCTTGTCCTTACAAGTTGAGTTGGTTAGATGATAAGACTGGTTTGATGGTTAAGAAACAAGCCCTTGTTTCTTTTTCGATTGGTAGCTACAAGGATGAGTTGTGGGGTGATGTTCTTCCTATGAGTGCTTGTCATATTTTTCTTGGTAGACCTTGGCAATTTGATCGAAAGGTTATCCATGAGGGGGAGCCCAATGTGTATTCTGTTTTGATGGGATCCAAAAGGATTCGACTTATGCCCTTGTCTCCTAACACTATTGCGCCAAAGAAGAAGGATGAAAGCAAGCAAAATTAGTTCCTTTCACCCAAAGAGTTCGAAAAAGAGGTTGAAATAGAAGGTCATGGTTATGCTTTATTTGTTAAATGTACTTTAACTAATGATGTTTCTATGAAGGATCCTAACCTTGCAGCTTTGTTAGAGGAGTTTGGGGATGTTTTTCCCAAAGAGTTGCCTCAAGGGTTGCCACCTTTGAGAGGGATTGAACATGCTATTGATCTAGTGCCAGGCGCACCTTTGCCTAACAAACCAGCATATAGATGTGATCCTATGGCTTCTAAGGAGCTACAAGAACAGATTGAAGAGTTGATTGATCGAGGCTATGTGAGAGAAAGCATGAGTCCATGCGTCGTTCCTGCCCTTCTTGTCCCTAAGAAGGATGGTACATGGAGGATGTGCATTGATAGTAGGGTCGTCAACAACATCACAATCAAGTATCGTTTTCCTATGCCTAGATTGGAGGACATGCTTGATTAGTTACATGGAGCTTTGGTGTTTTCAAAGATATATCTAAGGAGTGGATATCATCAAATGAGAATTAGAGAAGGAGATGAGTGGAAAACAGCCTTTAAGACCAAACAAGGTCTATATGAGTGGATGGTGATGCCTTTTGGTCTTTGCAATGCTCCTAGTTCTTTTATGAGGCTTATGAATGAGGTACTACGTCCCTTTCTTAACAAGTTTATTGTTGTCTATCTAGATGATATTCTTGTGTATAGTAATAGTATTGAATCTCATTTAGCTCATTGGAGACTTTTGTTTGAAAAATTGAGAGAACAAAAACTGTATGGAAAGATGGAAAAGTGTGACTTTCTTGTACCTAGTATTGCTTTTCTTGGCTATATTGTTTCTAGGGATGGAGTGCATGTAGATCCAGAGAAAGTCAAAGCTATTTCCACATGGTTGGCGCCAAGCAATGCTCATGAGTGTAGAAGTTTTCACGGCCTAGCTTCGTTTCATAGGAGGTTCATTCGAAACTTCTCAACAGTTATGGCTCCAAACACAGAGTTGATGAAGAAGGGAGAGTTTTCTTGGAACTCTCAAGCTTAAAGATCATTTGAAGAGGTGAAGAGGCTCCTTTGCAACGCCCCTATCCTTGCCTTGCCAGATTTTCACAAGTTGTTCGAGGTAGAGTGTGATGCAAGTGGAATTGGAGTAGGTGATATTTTGATCCAAGAGAAGAGGCCTATTGCATACTTTAGTGAGAAGTTGAGTGGCGCCAAGCTCAATTACTCCAACTATGATCATGAATTCTATGCTATTGTGAGGGCCTTGGATCATTGGTCACATTACTTAAGGCCAAAGCCTTTCATACTTCATTCAGATCATGAGGCACTCAAACACATCCATGGGCAACAAAAGCTCGATTATAGGCACGCCAAGTGGGTTGAATTCCTACAATCTTTTACTTTTTCTTCTAAGTATAAAGAAGGAAAGAGTAATGTTGTCGCTGATGCTCTTTGTAGGCGTTCCTATATCTTAACCATGGTTGATGCTCGTATTTTAGGGTTTGATCATTTGAAAGAATTGCGTGTAAAAGATGATGATTTTAGTAGTTCTTTTACTAACCCTAATGGCATGTATGTAGTGCAAGAAGGATTTCTGTTTAAGGGGAACAAGCTTTGTGTTCCTAAAAGTGGCGTGAGGGAGTTGTTGGTGAGAGAAGTCCATAGTGGTGGGGTGGCTGGCCATTTTGGCATTTAAAAGACCCTAGACACATTGAGTGAGAGTTTCTATTGGCGTAGCATGGTGAAGGATGTTCATATGGTGGTTAGTAGGTGTGCTAGTTGTCAAAAGGCCAAGAGTACCTTCCATAAAGGCCTATACACTCCATTGCCAGTCCCTAATGCTCCTTGGGATAGTGTGAGTATGGATTTCATAGTAGGGTTGCCTATGACTCAAAGGGGAAAAGATGCTATCATGGTGGTGGTAGATCGTTTCTCTAAGATGGCTCATTTTGTTCCTATGCATAAAACTGATGATGCTTTACATGTGCTGATTTGTACTTTAGGGAGATCATTCGCCTACATGGCATCCCTATAAGTATTGTTAGTGATCGAGATTCCAAGTTCCTAGGTCACTTTTGGAGGAGCTTGTGGAAGATGGTTGGAACCAAGTTACTTTTCAGTACTAGTCATCATCCTCAAACAGATGGCCAAACTGAAGTAACTAATAGGACTCTTGGAGCTTTATTACGTGGTTTGGTGAGTAAGACACAAAAGGATTGGGATATGAAGCTAGCCCATGCTTAATTTGCTTACAATCGAGCTCATTCAACCACTACCTCTCAATCTCCATTTGAGGTGGTCTATGGTATCAATCCTTTTCTTCCTATTGATTTTATTGTGCTAACCAAATTTGAAATTCATGTTGATGCAAAGAAAAGGTTTGAAACCTTCAAGAAAACATGTGAGCAAGTCAAGGCAAGAATAGAGAAGATGAACACTCAATACAAGGAGAGAGTAAACAAGCATAGAAGGCAACCAAAGTTCAAAAGTGGCGATCTTATATGGATCCATTTGAGAAAGGAGATATTTCCAAGCAAGAGGAAGAATAAGCTCATGCCTAGGGCTGATGGTCCCTTTGAGGTCCTTGAGGTGATTGGAGATAGTGCCTATAAGATTGATCTTCCAAGTGAATATGGAGGTGTGAGTGCTACCTTCAATGTTATAGATCCTAGTCCTTACTATGATGATGCAAATTTGAGGACAAATTCTTTTGAAGAGGGGGAGAATGACATGAGTCAAGGGTCAAAGTCAACCATTGGAGATGAGCCTATTTGCTTGGTGATGTGATTGCTACTCCAAAAGTCTCAATCGATGAAATCCAAGTCAAAGAATTTAGGTTTAATTTGCCTAAATCCGAAAACAAGGAACAAAGTAATCGGATATGATAATTAAAACTAACACTCCTGAAAGTTTTAATTAACTCTTAATCTCACTCAAACCACTCCTCGAATTAAGTAGATTAAACACTCAATAATAATCAAATTTAGGAAACCAAATTCTATCTAGAAAGCATATAAATCTTAATCCCTAGAATTTAGGAAAAGATAAAGATAAAAATAAGGAAGATACTCTAATAAGATATGATAGGGATTTTGGCCCTTTCTATCTTATTTACATACCTATCTTTTTCTTATCCCTTAGCTAGATCAATTCTTATCTAAAAGGAATTACAGCTCAACTAGGACTCCTAAATAGAACCAAAAATCAGTAGAAAAAATCGGCCCTTTATTTTTGCTGAAAATAAATGACTTAATTAAAATAACTAAGACTCCTAATGGACTCAACTTGGACGCCACTTTTGGACTCTTCTTGTAACACATCTTCAATCCACCTTAACATGGGCGAAAAAGTTGTATTGAGTTTGAACTCATAACTCCCATGAAATTGTTTCGAAGAATTAACCATACCTAATAATTGCGAAGGTCATATACATTCATAATTTTGAGTAGTCTATTCGATTCCACATCATACTCGCCTTCTTTGAAAAAAATTCGACCTCGAATTTTATCAAATCTGGAGGAATAATCACTAACAAGAACAGTAGACTCCATGACTTTTGTTTCCTTTGAACTATAAAGACCGTCATAATCAATAAGGCAGCATGAACTACGCACCCCTTTTAAAATAGATGGATCTTCTACAATATCATCAAAAGGAATAAATTCATTTTCCTCAACTCCAAATGTATGATCCATCCCAGTTGGACGTTCCTCAAAGATGGCATCAAAGCACTTAACAGAAGTTTCTCTTTGTTGAAGCGTAGGAACATCAATCTCTTCTATTTCATTAGCAACTTCTTCAACAATTTGAGGTAACTCTAGAGTAGACTCGGAAAAAGTAGGAAGAACATCAATCTTGACTTCTTCGACTAGTACTTTGGGAATCAAAATTGATCTTTCCAGTTTTGCCATAAGTTCCTTAAATTCCTCTTCCCTTTGTTGCTTTTTTAATTTTTTCTTTTTGTCTTCAAGTTGTTGCGCATATATTAGAACAGATAATTCCCTTTCAACAATTCTTCTTTCCATCTTTGTGAGAAAAGTATTTGCAATGATATCTTCTAGGACCATAATAGCACTCTCAAACCGAAGAGTATGAAGGTTCTTAAAGTATTTAGACCAGTCCCTCATGATTCGTGACAAAACAAGTTCTCTAACACTGTCCAGAAAAACCCATAAAAACTGACCTAACTTCAATAATAAACTGCAGATTCCACAAGTCGAATAAAATTTCAAAATTTTAACACAAGTAAATATTGGATGTTAAGAAACATCTCCAACTAGAATCACTCAAAAATTCGAAGTAGGCTGCTCGCAGTAGTTTTTTAAAGTCAGTCACGCCAGATTCGCACCAAATCCGCACGTTTTACAATAAACAGTCTCGAAACTATAACAAATGAACTCCAACTTCTACGAAATTTTAGGAAAGTAAACTAGACTTCAAATAAACCAGTTTAGGCGCAAGAATCACCCAGAAAGATGATTTCTTGATGGAGATCGAGTCTTTCAAACGTTACATTAAATTTTCGCAGAACTGCCAGGAATTTGCGTGTGATTGCGAACGTTGCTGTGGCTTCGTTTTTCTTTCAAATGCAATGAAATTTTGACACAACACTCTCATAGATGTCTACAATGTACCCACAAAATTTCACGCCAAAATTCGTCCTCTATCACAAGAAAGTTGGACACTTTCTTTCCTCACCAACCTAGAAAACTGATACCACTTGATATGATTGCTACTTCAAGAGTCTCAATCAATGAAATCCAAGTCAAAGAATTTAGGTTTAATTTGCCTAAATCCGAAAACAAGGAACAAAGTAATCGGATATGATAATTAAAACTAACACTCCTGAAAGTTTTAATTAACTCTTAATCTCACTCAAACCACTCCTGGAATTAAGTAGATTAAACACTCAATAATAATCACTCCTGAAAATTACTAAATGGTCGAATATAATTGTGCAAAACAATTAAACTATTAAACGAAAGTTTTAAGTCAAAATAATCTCTACTTTTCTTATTGAAAATATGAATGCCTATTTTTACTAGACTATTCCTAGTATAATCAGGAAACCAAATTCTATCTAGAAAGCATATAAATCTTAATCCCTAGAATTTAGGAAAAGATAAAGATAAAAATAAGGAAGATAATCTAATAAGATATGATAGGGATTTTGGCCCTTTCTATCTTATTTACATACCTATCTTTTTCTTATCCCTTAGCTAGATCAATTCTTATCTAAAAGGAATTACAACTCAACTAGGACTCCTAAATAGAACCAAAAATCAGTAGAAAAAATCGGCCCTTTATTTTTGCTGAAAATAAATGACTTAATTAAAATAACTAAGTCTCCTAATTGACTCAACTTGGACGCCACTTTTGGACTCTTCTTGTAACACATCTTCAATCCACCTTAACATGGGCTAAATGGTTGTATTGAGCTTTAACTCATAACTCCCATGGCCTTGTTTCGAAGAATTAACCATACCCAATAATTGCGAAGGTCATATACATTCATAATTTTGAGTAGTCTCTTCGACTCCACATCACTTGGTCCTTGAGACCTTTGGATTCAAGCTCAAGGCCAATGGATCTTTTGTGACTATGATAGCTTGGGAGGATGAACTAGCTTGAGATGGCTAATATGGGGCGTCCATATGTAGTCTTTTAGAGTCTTTTATTTGCTTTTGTTGAGTCATTTTGTTCATGTAATAAAAACTGTCATGGTGGCCGAAAATATGGTTAAATTTCGGTTATTATGTAAGTTCTAGTAGGGTTCTAATTTCTATTGTGATTAGGATAGATTTTGGGGAGAAAATGATAAGTATAGGCATGTGAATGAGATGATAAGGGTCGAAATCCTATCATTTTCATTACCTAGTTATCTTTACTTATGATTATCTCTATCTTTCCCTTCATTTTAGGAATTAAGATTTATTTTGCTTTTTAGATAGAGTTTAGGTTTCCTTATCATACTAGGAGATGTACTAGTATAAATAGGGCCCTATGGACGATTTTATTAAGTAGTTAATTTCAGAATTTTGATTCATATTTTCGAGTTTAATTGTTTGTCAATTAATTTCGTTCCATTTAATAATTTTCAGGAGTGTTAATTATTGAGTGATTAATCTACTTAATTCCAGGAGTGGTTTAAGTGAGATTAAAAGTTAATTAAATCTTTCAGGAGTGATTGATTTAATTTCCATATCCCCAAACACATAAACACAAATAAACACATACAATTTCCGGACTTTCAAATAGCTAGGTTCCTTTGCGTTGGAGTACACTTGAATGTTTCTTTCATAGAGTCACATTCATATCTTGAAGGAATCAAAAATATTTGGTAATTAAGCACAACAAATGATTTGAAAGGTGTTCCTACACCATAAATCGCATAAGAGACTATGACGGTTTTACCCTTTGATTTGAATTGAGTTTGATGTAAGGGCTTCATATGCTTTGAATATATCTAATACCTATTCAAAGAGTCAAAAATATTTGGTAATTAAGCACAACAAATGATTTGAAAGGTGTTCATACACCACAAATTGCATAAGAGACTATGACGGTTTTACCCTTTGATTTGAATTGAGTTTGATGTAAGGGCTTCATATGCTTTGAATATATCTAATACCTATTCAAAGAGTCAAAAATATTTGGTAATTAAGCACAACAAATGATTTGAAAGGTGTTCATACTCCACAAATTGCATAAGAGACTATGACGGTTTTACCATTTGATTTGAATTGAGTTTGATGTAAGGGCTTCATATGATGCGTATGCATCCAACTATCCATTCAAACAATTGCTGATCGGGATCTACAACTTCTGGGAATGGTTAATCATAGGCTTAAAGAAGATTCCAAAGGGTTTAGTTAACATTCCTAAATATCCTAAGAATGTCAAATAAACCAACTAAAACATTTTTGTTAAAAGGAAATCCAATTTCTTAGCTTAACTTTAACCCGGATTACTCAAAATATGTGCTTAAGCTTCTTAACTAGGCTAATCTCATCTAATCTCTTTTTAAGCTAGGTTATTTAATGTTTATGATATCTTAATCATCATCAAGTATTAGTAATTGAGCTTAATCAAAGAGTATATAGCCTAAGTAATTTGCTTAGTTAAGTTTAAATAAGTTTTAGCCAAATCAGTTTTTTTTGTTTCGAAGTCTAACGTTTTTGTCTAGCTTGTTTAAGGGGGTTATTTCTGTGTTTTGGATGCCACCTCAAGCTTATAATGACCTCGTGGATAACTAATACCAGTATGCAAGCTTCACACGGGAAAAGAACAAAGAACAAATGAGAAATAAGAGCTTAAGGGTGAAGATATGCTGGCTGGCCAGGAAAACGTGATTGAGGGCCTTTCTTCTCAGTTCTGGGTTTCTCAATATACTACTGCAATGGCGGACATCTTTTGAAGATATTTTGTTTATTATATCTAGTTTAATATTTAATAGGAAAAACCTCTGTATCAACTCATCCAATAGGAGTTTTTAGCTGTTTTGTAGGAAGAGGTGCAGAAACAGTTTCTATTTTCTGTATATCTCATTTTACTACTTTGTTTAGGTAAGAAAATGACGTCCAAATGAGCTCATTTTTGGACATGTTGTTGCTTATAAAGTCTAGGTTGTACTCCCTTTGGAATCAGATCAATTGAGTAAGAATTAAGCCTTGTATGCTTGTTTTACTAAGTGTGCGCATAGTAAAAATTCTGGTCAGTTTTGACCATTTCCAAAATCTTTGCTTTTCTAGCTTACTAAACGTTGATTTAGTAATTAGAACTCAAAGTAGGTTGATACTAGAATCTCATTGTTATATTATAACCTAGATTGGTGTTTCTTTGGTTAGTGGAAAGTGGTGGTAGTTCGTTAAATCGAACAAGGGTAGTTAACCAAAACTGATTGAGATTGTTTCTTTAGTTCTTTTCAATTCGAATGCTCTTGGTTGCGTAACTCTTTATGTATCATTTGGTATCAGAGCTTAAGGTTGTTTAAGAGCATTCAAATCACTCCATAAACTTCCTAAACACAAACTCTAAACCCAAACACAATCCCCTACCAAAACCGCACCTATACTAAGCCCAAACACACTTCTTTTCTTTCTTTTAGCTTCATTTGTTCTAATTGGAGTTATGGCAGGAGGAGAAGGGAGTCAATTTTGAAAGGGAATGTCCTTAGAGGAGGCAAGGTTGGTTGGAGTTAAAAATAGGTTAGAAGCTCTAACTGAGCAACTAGCCAATATGATGAATATAATATAGGATGGTGGTGTTGGTGGTGAGAAAAGGAGAGTTAGGAGGGATGAAAACTTGGAGGAACTAGAAGTAGAACCTCAATTTGATTTAAGTGGGGAAACTTCTGATTCTTCTATTAGGAGGACATTTAGAGGGGGACGAAAACAGAACAATGACTTAGGGGACATTAAGTTAGATGTTCCTGAGTTCGATGGAAGTCTAAATCCTGATGACTTCATCGAATGGATGACTCGTTGCAATAGGATTTTCGAAGTGAAGGGATATAATGATGAAAAATCTTTCAAGGTAGCTGTTGTGAAACTAAAGGGGTATGAGCTGAATCAAAGGGTACATAGCCTAAGTAAGTTGCTTAGTTAAGTTTAAATAAGTTTTAGCCAAATCATTTTTTTTTGTTTCTAAGTGTAACGTTTTTGTTGCATCCCTTTGGTGGGAAAATACCGTTCTAGCTAGATCGAGGAAGAAGAAGTCAAAAGTTAAAAGCTGGGACAAGTTGAAGAAGCTAATGAAGGAACGTTTTCTTCCTACTTTTTATACTTTTGACTTATATAATCAATTGTATGACTTGCAACAGGGACAAAAGGGAGTTGAAAACTACATCCATGAGTTTGAAAAACTTATGATGAAGTTATATCTCCAAGAAAGGGAGGAGCAGACTATGTCACGTTTTCTAGGTGGCTTGGAGAAAGATATTGCGAGGAAGATGGAGTTACAGCCCTATACAACTCTGGGGGAGTTGTTTAAACTTGCAATAAAGATCGAAAAGCAACAAAGGAAAAGAAAAAGAAGGTGGCGTGGAGAGACATTAAAGAAGAAGGTTCACTTAGCACTCATTTAGATGAAACAATTAAAGAATTCAAGAAGACTCCAAAGAGAATAGTTATCAAATGTTTCAAGTGTTCAGGATATGGTCATTATGCTAGTGAATGTCCTAACAAGAGGGTAATGACTCTTGTTGACATTAAAGCCATTGATGATGCATACAAAGAAAAGGGCAAAGAAGAGGCTGAAGATGAAAAAAGCACTGAGATAGAAGTGGACGAAGTAATAGTCGGTCCAGTTGTGGAAGCACTTATGGCAAGGAGGATACCTCAACCTCAAGCAAAAAAAAACTTCAAATGAAAGAGAAAAGGTGTTCCAGATGGATTGCAAAGTTGAAAATGGCGTGTTCTCATTAGTAATTGATAGTGGGAGTTGTGCTAACTTCGTGTCCACAAGCTTGATCGAAAATTTGAAGCATCCAACCCATAATCATCCATTACCATACCAACTTCAATGGGTTATGATGCGGGAGCGAAGAGGCTTATCCAAGATATAACTATCTATGACCTTCGCAATTTTTGGGTATGGTTTATTCTTCAAAGCAAGGCCATGGGAGCTACGAGCTTAAGCTCAACACAACCTTTTCGTCCATGATAAGGTGGATTGAAGATGATCCAAGTTTATGAGGAGTATATGGGGCTTCCATTTGAGTCCTATTGAGTCATTAAGAGTCTTAGTTAATTTTATTTAGTATTTAATTAAGCATTTTAATTTCTATCAATAATAGGGCCGAAAATATGTTGTATTTTTCGGTTATATGAGGAGTCCTAATTGAGTTCTAGTTCCTATTAAGTTTAGGATAGATTTTAATAAAAGATAAGAATTATAGGCGTGTGAAATAAGATTGATATGGCTAAAATCCTATCATTCTTATTTAGCTATCTTTTCTTATGTTTATCTTTATCATTTCCTAGATTTTAGGGATTAAGATTTATTTTGCTTTCTAGATAGAATTTATGCTTTCTAGATAGAGTTTTAGATTTCCTAATCATACTAGCAAATGTACTAGTATAAATAGGGCCTAAGGTCGACACTAATAAACAGATTTTGAGAATTTTGATTCATATTTTCGATTATTAATTGTTTGTCAATTAATTTCGTTCCATTTAATAATTTTCAGGAGTGATCATTATTAAGTGATTAATCTACTTATTCCAGGTAATGGTTTAAGGGAGATTAGAGTTAATTAAATCTTTCAGGAGTGATTGATTTAATTTCCATATCCTAAACACTTTTAAAAAAAAACACATACAAAAATTCGGACTTTTAATTAGCTTTTTTCATTGCATTGGAGTACACTTGAATGTTTTTTCATAGAGTCACATTCATATCAATTGGTATCAGTTTTCCAGATTGGTGAGGAACGAAAGTGTCCGCCTTTCTTCATCTAGAGGACGAATTTTGGCGTGAAATTTTGTGGGTACATTGTAGACATCTATGAGAGTGTTGTGTCAAAATTTCATTGCATTTGAATGAAAAACGAAGCCACAACAACGTTCTCAATCAAACGTAAATTCCTGTCAGTTATGCGGAAATTTAAGGTAACCTTTGAAAGACTCGATCTCCCTCAAGAAAGCATCTTTTAGGGTGATTCTTGCGCCTAAAATGGTTTATTTCAAGTCTAGTTTACTGTACAAAAATTTCGTAGAAGTTGGAATTCATTTAATTGAGTTTCGAGACTGTTTTTGTGAAACGTGCGAATTTGGTGCGAATCTGGCGCGACTGACTTTAAAAAATTACGGCGAGCAGCCTACGTCGAATTTTTCAGTTATTGCAGTTGGAGATGTTTCCTAACATCCAATTTTTACCTGTGTTAAAATTTGGGAATTTGATTCGACTTATGGAATCTGCAGTTATTGTTAAAGTTAGGTCTGTTTTTCTGGATCTTCTGGGCAGTTTTTTTTAAGGGAAATGTTTGCAACAAAATCATGTTGTATTGGACTGATCATACTGACGTTGTTAAGCTTATTCACACTCTCCCCTTTGAACATGCTATAAAACTCGTCCAAAATCAACTTGATGATCCTTGTCTTACAAAGTTGGAAAGGAAAGTTTTTGAAGCAGAATTATTCGATCTGATAAGTTTCAAACGACCCATAGAAAGAAGAGAAGAGTTTGAAAGGCAACAAAAGGAATTTGAAAGGCAAAAAAGAATTGAGGAACAATTTAAGGAAATCTTTGGGAGGGACTTTAGGACGACACCTAAAAGGTCAACTTCAATTCCAGAACCACTAATTGAAGAAGTTAAGATTGATGTTCTTCCTACTTTTTCCGGGTCAACTCTAGATGTACCTCTAGTAGTTGAAGAAGTAAAGGTTGATGTTGTTCCATATTTTTCCGAGCCTACTCTAGATGAATCTCTACTTGTGGAAGAAGTTGTGGAAGAAATAAAAGATGGAGATGAGAACAACAAAATTATTCCTTTTGATGTTATTGTTGAAGATCCATCTATTTTTGAAGAAGTACCTAATTCATGTCCTTGTTCCATTGTTCTTGTCCATGGTTATTTCTCAAAATTTGGCCAAATTCGAAGTCGAATTTTTTTCAAAGAAGGCGAGAATGATGCGGGAGCGAAGAGGCTTATCCAAAATATAACTATCTATGACCTTCGCAATTTTTGGGTATGGTTAATTATTCAAAGCAAGACCATGGGAGCTACGAGTTTAAGCTCAACACAACCTTTTCGTCCATGATAAGGTGGATTGAAGATGATCCAAGTTTATGAGGAGTATATGGGGCGTCCATTTGAGTCCTATTCAGTCATTAAGAGTCTTAGTTAATTTTATTTAGTATTTAATTCAGCATTTTAATTTCTATCAATAATAGGGGCGAAAATATGTTGTATTTTTCGGTTATATGAGGAGTCCTAGTTGAGTTCTAGTTCTTATTAAGTTTAGGATAGATTTTGGTAAAAGATTAGAATTATGGGCGTGTGAAATAAGATTGATATGGCTGAAATCCTATCATTCTTATTTAGCTATCTTTTCTTATGTTTATCTTTATCTTTTCCTAGATTTTAGGGATTAAGATTTATTTTGCTTTCTAGATAGAATTTATGCTTTCTAGATAGAGTTTTAGGTTTCCTAATCATACTAGCAAATATACTAGTATAAATAGGGCGTAAGGTCGACACTAATAAACAGATTTTGAGAATTTTGATTCATATTTTCGATTATTAATTGTTTGTCAATTAATTTCGTTCCATTTAATAATTTTCAGGAGTTATCATTATTAAGTGATTAATCTACTTATTCAGGTAATGGTTTAAGGGAGATTAGAGTTAATTAAATCTTTCAGGAGTGATTGATTTAATTTCCATATCCTATACACTTTTAAACACAAAAAACACGTACAAAAATTCGGACTTTTAATTAGCTAGATTCCTTTGCATTGGAGTACACTTGAATGTTTCTTTCATAGAGTCACATTCATATCAGGTTAGCAACAAGAGCCTGATGTAGGGCACTAAACGAGCACTAATCTGTTTTTCTATTGATAATTCTTTGCAGGAACAGGTGCTATGTGATATCCTACCTATGGATGCATGTGATATCTTACTAGGAAGGCCATGGTTGTATGATAGGCGTGTGAAACATGATGGAAGGGAAAATTCTTACAGTTTTAATCTACAAAACAAACCCATCACACTTAAGCCATCCTTAACCACAATTAGCCCTTTAAAAAAGCCATTCAAAAGAAAATTTGTTAAACACCTTGGCACCTTAGATGACCTTCCATTAAACCTACCATTTCAAAACCAAAACACTATACCCTATTGATGCGGGAGCGAAGAGGCTTATCCAAGATATAACTATCTATGACCTTCGCAATTTTTGGGTATGGTTAATTCTTCAAAGCAAGGCCATGGGAGCTACGAGCTTAAGCTCAACACAACCTTTTCGTCCATGAAAAGGTGGATTGAAGATGATCCAAGTTTATGAGGAGTATATGGGGCGTCCATTTGAGTCCTATTGAGTTATTAAGAGTCTTAGTTAATTTTATTTAGTATTTAATTATGCATTTTAATTTCTATCAATAATAGGGCCGAAAATATGTTGTATTTTTCGGTTATATGAGGAGTCCTAGTTGAGCTCTAGTTCTTATTAAGTTTAGGATAGATTTTGGTAAAGGATAAGAATTATAGGCGTGTGAAATAAGATTGACATGGCTGAAATCCTATCATTCTTATTTAGCTATCTTTTCTTATGTTTATCTTTATCATTTCCTAGATTTTAGGGATTAAGATTTATTTTGCTTTCTAGATAGAATTTATGCTTTCTAGATAGAGTTTTAGATTTCCTAATCATACTAGCAAATGTACTAGTATAAATAGGGCCTAAGGTCGATACTAATAAACAGATTTTGAGAATTTTGATACATATTCTCGATTATTAATTGTTTGTCAATTAATTTTGTTCCATTTAATAATTTTCAGGAATGATCATTATTAAACGATTAGTCTAGTTGTTCCAGGTAATTGTTTAAGGGAGATTAGAGTTAATTAAATCTTTCAGGAGTGATTGATTTAATTTCCATATCCTAAACACTTTTAAACACAAAAACACATACAAAAATTCGGACTTTTAATTAACTAGATTGCTTTGCATTGGAGTACACTTGAATGTGTCTTTCATAGAGTCACATTCATATCAATTGGTATCAGTTTTCCAGGTTGGTTAGAAAAGAAAGTGTCTGCCTTTCTTGATCTAGAGGACGACTTTTGGCGTGAAATTTTGTGGGTAAATTTTAGACATCTATGAGAGTGTTGTGTCAAAATTTCATTGCATTTGAAAGAAAAACGAAGCCACAACAACGTTCTCAATCAAACGTAAATTCCTGTCAGTTATGCGGAAATTTAAGGTAACCTTTAAAAGACTCGATCTCCCTCAAGAAAGCATCTTTTTGGGTGATTCTTGCGCCTAAACTGGTTGATTTCAAGTCTAGTTTACTGTACTAAAATTTCGTAGAAGTTGGAGTTCATTTGTTATAGTTTTGAACCTGTTTTTGTGAAACGTGCGAATTTGGTGCGACTGTGGCGCGACTGACTTTAAAAAATTACGGCGAGCAGCCTACTTCGAATTTTTTAGTTATTGCAGTTGGAGATGTTTCCTAACATCCAATATTTACTTATTTTAAAATTTGGGAATTTTATTCGACTTATGGAATCTGCAGTTGATTGTTAAAGTTAGGTCTGTTATTCTGGATCTTCTGGGTAGTTTTTTTTAAGGGGAATGTTTGCAACAAAATCATGTTGTATTGGACTGATCATACTGACGTTGTTAAGCTCATTCACACTCTCCCCTTTGAACATGCTATAAAACTCGTCCAAAATCAACTTGATGATCCTTGTCTTACAAAGTTGGAAAGGAAAGTTTTTGAAGCAGAATTATTCGATCTGATAAGTTTCAAACGACCCATAGAAAGAAGAGAAGAATTTGAAAGGCAACAAAAGGAATTTGAAAGGCAAAAAAGAATTGAGGAACAATTTAAGGAAATCTTTGGGAGGGACTTTAGGACGACACCTAAAAGGTCAACTTCAATTCCAGAACCACTAGTTGAAGAAGTTAAGATTGATGTTCTTCCTACTTTTTCCGAGTCAACTCTAGATGTACCTCTAGTAGTTGAAGAAGTTAAGGTTGATGTTGTTCCATATTTTTCCGAGCCTACTCTGGAACAACATCAACCTTAACTTCTTCAACTAGTGGTTCTGGAATTGAAGTTGACCTTTTAGGTGTCGTCCTAAAGTCCCTCCAAAAGATTTCCTTAAATTGTTCCTCAATTCTTTTTTAACTTTCAAATTCCCTTTGTTGCCTTTCAAATTCTTCTCTTCTTTCTATGGGTTTTTTATAAACTTATCACAATTCAAAAACTTTTATTTCCAACTTTGTAAGACAAGGATCATCAAGTTGATTTTGGACGAGTTTTATAGCATGTCCAAAGGGGAGAGTATGAATAAGCTTAACAACGTCAGTATGATCAGTCCAATACAACATAATTTTGTTGCAAACATTCCCCTTTAAAAAAACTACACAGAAGATCCAGAAAAACAGACCTAACTTTAACAATAAACTGCAGATTCCAAAAGTCGAATAAAATTCCCAAATTTTAACACAAGTAAATATTGGATGTTAAGAAACATCTCCAACTGGAATCACTCAAAAATTCCAAGTAGGCTGCTCGCAGTAATTTTTTAAAGTCAGTCGAGCTGGATTCACACCAAATCCACACGTTTCACAAAAACAGTCTCGAAACTATATCAAATGAACTCCATCTTCTACGAAATTTTAGGACAGTAAACTAGACTTCAAATAAATCAGTTTAGGAGCAATTAATATCAATTGGTGTACATTGAATGTTATTCTTTCATTGGAGTCACATTCATATCACCTATGGAGAAGAAAAGATGAATGAATAAAAACCAATAGAAGGGGAGCAGTGTCCATATAGTTTTTTCATCCCTGGATCAAGTCCTCAAGGAAAGATTCGAGGATGAATCTTTTTTTAAGAGGGGGAGTATGATGCGTATGCATCCAACTATCAATTCAAACAATTGCTGATCGGGATCTACAACTTCTGGGAATGGTTAATCATAGGCTTAAAGAAGATTCCAAAGGGTTTAGTTAACATTCCTAAATATCCTAATAATTTTAAATAAACCAACTAAAACATTTTTGTTAAAAGAAAATCCAATTTCTTAGCTTAACTATAACCCGGATTACTCAAAATATGTGCTTAAGCTTCTTAACTAGGCTAATCTCATCTAATCTCTTTTTAAGCTAGGTTATTTAATGCTTATGATATCTTAATCATCATCAAGTATTAGTAATTGATCTTAATCAAAGGGTACATAGCCTAAGTAAGTTACTTAGTTAAGTTTAAATAAGTTTTTGCCAAATCAGTTTTTTTGTTCCTAAGTGTAACGTTTTTGTCTAGCTTGTTTAAGGGGGTTATTTCTGAGTTTTGGATGCCACCTCAAGCTTAGAATGACCTCATGGATGACTACTACCAGTATGCAAGCTTCACATGGTCAAAAGAACAAAGAACAAATGAGAAATAAGAGCTTAAGGTTGAAGATATGCAGGCTGGCCAGGGAAAACATGATCGAGGGCCCTTCTTCTCAGTTCTGTGTTTCTCAATATACTGCTGCAATGGCAGCCATCGTTTGAAGATATTTTGGTTATTATATCTAGTTTAATATTTCATAGTCCAAACCTCTGTATCAACTCATCCAATAGGATTTTTTAGCCGTTTTGTAGGAAGAGGTGCAGAAACAGTTTCTATTTTCTGCATATCTCATTTTACTACTTTGTTTAGGTAATCAAATGACGTCCAACTGAGCTTATTTTTGGACATGCTGTTGCTTATAAAGTCTAGGTCGTACTCCCTTTGGAATCAGATCAATTGAGTAAGAATTAAGCCTTGTATGCTTGTTTTACTAAGCTATGCGCATAGTAAAAATTCTGGTCAGTTTTGGCCATTTCCAAAATCTTCGCTTTTCTAGCTTACTAAACGTTGATTTAGTAATTAGAACTCAAAGTAGGTTGATACTAGAAGCTCATTTTTATAGTATAACCTAGATTGGTGGTTCTTTGGTTAGTGGAAAGTGGTGGTTGTTCGTTAAATCGAACAAGGGTAGTTAACCAAAACTGATTGAGATTGTTTCTTTAGTTCTTTTCAATTCGAATGCTCTTGGTTGCGTAACTCTTTATGTATCATCATATGCTTTGAATATGTCTAATACCTATTCAAAGAGTCAAAAATATTTGGTAATTAAGCACAACAAATGATTTGAAAGGTGTTCATACACCACAAATCGCATAACAGACTATGACTGTTTTACCCTTTGATTTGAATTGAGTTTGATCTAAAGGATTCATATCCATTAAACTAGATTTCTATGCACGCGTTGCGTGCGACAACAATTTTATCATGAAATTTTATAATCTACAGTAGATAATTTTATGGATAGCTGCATCTTACCACTTAAACTTTTCATATTTTTAGAAACTCCCACCTTAATGTTTTTTTTAAAAAAATTCCGCCTACCATTTACAATTTAATTAAAAACTCTCACCACTTAATGTTTTTGTCAAATTTCATTAACAAAATGGAACTTGAAATAGTTGCAATTCTTTTCAAATATTTGTAATTCATTCCAAATTTGCTCTAAATAAAGTGATGAAATTGACTTCAATTTCAGCGTAATCTAATAATAAAATGCATATGTAGGGCCACTTCACGGTTTTGTTAACGGAATTTAACAAAAATCATTAAGTGGAGTTTCTAATAAAATTGGGAATGATAGGTGAAAATATAAAACAAAAATTCTTTAAGGTGGGAGTTTCTAAAAACGTGATAATTTTAGGTGGTTTTGAACAAAAAAATCCTAATTTTATTTACATACGATGTATGTTTTGGCTATTGTAACATGATAAAATATGAAGGTACACAACATATTTTATTTTCAAGCTAAATTCATTTTGGCTCATTTTTCTTTGAAAACATCCCTTACTCCCCAGCATCAACTACAACTTTTGTTATATAGTATCCGATAAGGTATTTTTTGCTCATTGTCCAAATGAGAAAAAATTCAGAAGTACTTGAAAATACTTTATCATATTTCTCACTCGTGATAAAATACTTTATATGGATCAATTTGATCAAATGTGCCTTCACTCATAAACAATCAATTACTCATGTATTTCAAAATAAACACTTTCAAAAGTATATAAAAGTATAGCAAAGTGGGTGTCTATCTATAGATCTCAAGAAAATATAATCATTGATATTTTTTATTGTTTTTATTTTGTAGGTTTTTAGATATTTTAGTTAGAAGTTTTGAACATGTTTTATTAAAAATATAATGGCTAAATTTGGAAATAAAACTTAATTCTTAATAAACTCAATGATTTAATTTATTTATTTTTCCTTTTTTTCTTTTTGGTGTCCACCCCCACCTCTTCACTTATATAATAGAGATATATTTGATACCAATTGAAGGAGTCAAAAATATTTGGTAATTAAGCACAACAAATGATTTTAAAGGTGTTCATACACCACAAATCGCATAAGAGACTATGACGGTTTTACCCTTTGATTTGAATTGAGTTTGACCTAAGGGTTTCATATGCTTTAAATATATCTAATACCTATTTAAGGATTTAAAAATATTTGGTTATTAAGCACAAAAAATGATTTGAAAGGTGTTCTTGCACCACAAATCCCATAAAAGACTATGACGGTTTTACCTTTTGATTTGAAATGAATTTGATCCAAGCGCTTCATATGATTTAAATATATCAAATACAAATTCAAGGAGTCAAAAATATTTGGTCATTAAGCACAACCAATTATTTGAAAGGTGTTCGTACACCACAAATTGCATAAGAGACTATGATGGTTTTACCCTTTGATTTCAATTGAGTTTGATGTAAGGGCTTCATATGGTTTGTATATATCTAATACATATTCAAAGAGTCAAAAATATTTGTTAATTAAGCACAACAAATGATTTGAAAGGTGTTCATACACCACAAATTGCAAAAGAGACTATGAGGGTTTTACCCTTTGATTTGAATTGAGTTTGATCGAAAGGCTTCATATCCATTAAATATATCTAATACCTATTGAAGTAATCAAAAATATTTGGTAATTATGAACAACAAATGATTTGAAAGGTGTTCATACACCACAAATCGCATAAGAGACTATAACGGTTTTACCCTTTGATTTGAATTGATTTTGATATAAGGGCTTCATATCCTTTAAATATATATAATACCTATTCAAGGATTCAAAAATTTTTGGTAATTAAGAACAACTATTGATTTAGAAGGTGTTCGTACATCCCAAATCGCATAGGAGAGTATGACGGTTTTACCCTTTGATTGAATTGAGTTTGATCTAAAGGCTAAATCCTTTAAATATATATAATACCTATTCAAGGAGTCAAAAATATTTAGTAATTAAGCACAACAAATGATTTGAAAGGTGTTCATACACCACAAATCGCATAAGAGACTATGACGGTTTTATCCTTTGATTTGAATTGAGTTTGATCTAAAGGCTTCATATCCATTAAATATATCTAATACCTATTTAAGGAGACAAAAATATTTTGTAATTAAGCACAACAAATGATTTGAAAGGTGTCTTCCTACACCACAAATCGCATAAGAGACTATGAGGGTTTTACCCTTTGATTTCAATTGAGTTTTATCTAAAGGCTTCATATCCATTTAATATATCTAATACCTATTCCAGGAATCAAAAATATTTGGTAATTAAGCACAACAATTGATTTGAAAGGTGTTCCTACACCACAAATCGCATAAGAGACTATGACGGTTTTACCCTTTGATTTGAATTGAGTTTGATAAGGGCTTCATATCCTTTAAATATATCTGATACCTATTCAAGGAGTCAAAAATAATTGGTAATTAATAACAACTAATGAATTAGAAGGTGTTCGTACACCACAAATCGCATAGGAGAGTATGACGGTTTTACCCTTTCATTTGAATTGAGTTTGATGTAAGGGCTTCATATGCTTTGAATATATTTAATACCTATTCAAAGATTCAAAAATATTTGGAAATTAAGCACAACAAATGATTTGAAAGGTGTTCATACACCACAAATCGCATAAGAGACTATGACGGTTTTACCCTTTGATTTGATTGAGTTTGATCTAAAGGATTCATATCCATTAAATATATCTAATACCTATTTAAGGAGACAAAAATATTTTGTAATTAAGAGCAACTAATGATTTAGAAGGTGTTCGTACATCCCAAATCGCATAGGAGAGAATGACGGTTTTACCCTTTGATTTGAATTGAGTTTGATCTAAAGGCTAAATCCTTTAAATATATATAATACCTATTAAAGGAGTTAAAAATATTTTGTAATTAAGCACAACAAATGATTTGAAAGGTGTTCATACACCACAAATCGCATAAGAGACTATGACGGTTTTATCCTTTGATTTGAATTGAGTTTGAACTAAAGGCTTCATATCCACTAAATATATCTAATACCTATTTAAGGAGACAAAAATATTTTGTAATTAAGCACAACAAATGATTTTCAAGGTGTTCCTACACCACAAATCGCATAAGAGACTATAAGGGTTTTACCCTTTGATTTGAATTGAGTTTGATCTAAAGGCTTCATATCCATTTAATATATCTAATACCTATTCAAGGAATCAACAATATTTGGTAATTAAGCACAACAAATGATTTGAAAGGCGTTCCTACACCACAAATCGCATAAGAGACTATGACTGTTTTACCCTTTGATTTGAATTGAGTTTGATAAGGGCTTCATACCCTTTAAATATATCTGATACCTATTCAAGGAGTCAAAAATAATTGGTAATTAAGAACAACTATTGAATTAGAAGGTGTTCGTACACCACAAATCGCATAGGAGAGTATAACGGTTTTACCCATTGATTTGAATTAAGTTTGATGTAAGGGCTTCATATGCTTTGAATATATTTAATACATATTCAAAGAGTCAAAAATATTTGGTAATTAAGCACAACAAATGATTTGAAAGGTGTTCATACACCACAAATCGCATAAGAGACTATGACGGTTTTACCCTTTTGATTTGAATTGAGTTTGATCTAAAGGCTTCATATCCGTTAAATATATATAATACCTATTTAAGGAGTCAAAAATATTTGGTAATTAAGCACAACAAATGATTTGAAAGGTGTTCATACCAAACAAATCGCATAGGAGACTATGACAGTTTTACCCTTTGATTTAAATTGAGTTTGATCTAAGGGTTTCATACGCTTTAAATATATCTAATACCTATTTAAGGATTTAAAAATATTTGGTTATTAAGCACAAAAAATGATTTGAAATGTGTTCTTGCACCACAAATCCTCTAAGAGACTATGACGGTTTTAACTTTTGTTTTGAAATGAATTTGATCCAAGGGCTTCATATAATTGAAATATATCAAATACATATTCAAGGATTCAAAAATATTGGGTCATTAAGCACAACCAATTATTTGAAAGGTGTTCCTACACAACAAATCCCCTAAGAGACTATGACGGTTTTACCTTTTGATTTGAAATGAATTTGATCCAAGGGCTTCATATGATTGAAATATATCGAATACATATTCAAGGAGTCAAAAATATTTGGTCATTAAGCACAACCTATTATTTGAATGGTGTTCGTACACCACACATTGATGGTTTTTTACCATTTGATTTGAATTAAGTTTGATGTAAGGGCTTCATATGATTTTGAATATATCTAATACCTATTAAAAGAGTCAAAAATATTTGGTGATTAAGCACAACAAATGATTTGAAAGGTGTTCATACACCACAAATTGCATAAGAGACTATGAGGGTTTTACCCTTTGATTTGAATTGAGTCTGAACTAAAGGCTTCATATCCATTAAATATATCTAATACCTATTTAAGGAATCAATAATATTTGGTAATTAAGCACAACAAATGATTTGAAAGGTGTTCATACACCACAAATCGCATAAGAGACTATGACGATTTTACGCTTTGATTTGAATTGAGTTTGATATATGGGCTTCATATCCTTTAAATATATACAATACCTATTGAAGGAGTCAAAAATATTTGGTAATTAAGAACAACTAATGATTTGCAAGGTGTTCATAGACCACAAATCGCATAAGAGACTATGACGGTTTTACCCTTTGATTTGAATTGAGTTTGATCTAAGGGTTTCATATGCTTTAAATAAATCTAATACCTATTTAAGGATTTAAAAATATTTGGTTATTAAGCACAAAAAATGATTTGAAAGGTGTTCTTGCACCACAAATCCTCTAAGTGACTATGAAGGTTTTAACTTTTGTTCTGAAATGAATTTGATCCAAGGGCTTCATATGATTGAAATATATCAAATACATATTCAAGGATTCAAAAATATTGGGTCATTAAGCACAACCAATTATTTGAAAGGTGTTCGTACACAAAAAATCCCCTAATAGACTATAACGGTTTTACCTTTTGATTTGAAATGAATTTGATCCAAGGGCTTCATATGATTGAAATATATCGTATACATATTCAAGGATTCAAAAATATTTGGTCATTAAGCACAACCTATTATTTGAATGGTGTTCGTACACCACACAATGCATTAGAGACTATGATGGTTTTACCATTTGATTTGAATTGAGTTTGATGTAAGGGCTTCATATGATTTTGAATATATCTAATACCTATTCAACGAGTCAAAAATATTTGGTGATTAAGCACAACAAATGATTTGAAAGGTGTTCATACACAGCAAATTGCATAAGAGAATACGAGGGTTTTACCCTTTGATTTGAATTGTGTTTGATCTAAAGGCTTCATATCCATTAAATATATCTAATACCTATTGAAGGAATCAATAATATTTTGTATTTAAGCACAACAAATGATTTGAAAGGTGTTCCTACACCACAAATCGCATAAGAGACTATGACGGTTTTACCCTTTGATTTGAATTGAGTTTGATATAAGGGCTTCATATCCTTTAAATATATATAATACCTAATTAAGGAGTCAAAAATATTTGGTGATTAAGAACAACTAATGATTTAGAAGGTGTTCGTACATCCCAAATCACATAGGAGAGTATGACGGTTTTACCCTTTGATTTGAATTGAGTTTGATGTAAGGGCTTCATATCCTTTAAATATATATAATACCTATTCAAGGAGTCAAAAGTATTTGGTAATTAAGCACAACAAATGTTTTGAAAGGTGTTCCTACACCACAAATCGCATAAGAGACTATGAGGGAATTACCCTTTGATTTGAATTGAGTTTGATCAAAAGGCTTCATATCCATTCAATATATCTAATACCTATTGAAGGAATCAAAAATATTTCGTAATTAAGCACAACAAATGATTTGAAAGGTGTTCCTACACCACAAATCGCATAAGAGACTATAACGGTTTTACCATTTGATTTGAATTAAGTTTGATATAAGGGCTTCATATCCTTTAAATATATATAATACCTATTCAAGGAGTCAAAAATATATGGTAATTAAGAACAACTAATGATTTAGAAGGTGTTCGTACATCCCAAATCACATAGGAGAGTATGACGGTTTTACCCTTTGATTTGAATTGAGTTTGATGTAAGGGCTTCATATCCTTTAACTACATATAATACCTATTCATGGAGTCAAAAATATATGGTAATTAAGCACAGCAAATGATTTGAAAGGTGTTCCTACACCACAAAACGCATAAGAGACTATGAGGGTTTTACCCTTTGATTTGAATTGAGTTTGATCAAATGGATTCATATCCATTAAATATATCTAATACCTATTCAAGGAATCAAAAATATTTGGTAATTAAGCACAACAAATGATTTGAAAGGTGTTCCTACACCACAAATCGCATAAGAGACTATGACGGTTTTACCATTTGATTTGAATTAAGTTTAATATAAGGGCTTCATATCCTTTAAATATATCTAATACCTATTCAAGGAGTAAAAAATATTTGGTAATTAAGAACAACTAATGATTTAGAAGGTGTTCGTACAGCACAAATCGCATTAGAGACCATGACGGTTTTACCCTGTGATTTGAATTGAGTTTGATCTAAGAGTTTTATTGATACATAAGGAGTTACGCAACCAAGAGCATTCGAATTGAAAAGAACTAAAGAAACAATCTCAATCAGATTTGGTTAACTACCCTTGTTCGATTTAACGAACTACCACCACTTTCCACTTTTCACTAACCAAAGAACCACCAATCTAGGTTATACTATAACAATGAGCTTCTAGTATCAACCTACTTTGAGTTCTAATTACTAAATCAACGTTTAGTATGCTAGAAAAGCAAAGATTTTGGAAATGGCCAAAACTGACCAGAATTTTTACTATGCACATAGCTTAGTAAAACAAGCATACAAGGCTTAATTCTTACTCAATTTATCTTATTCCAATGGTAGTACAACCTAGACTTTATAAGCAACAACATGTCCAACAATGAGCTCAGTTGAACGTCATTTGCTTACCTAAACAAAGTTGTAAAGTGAGATACGCAGAAAATAGAAACTGATTCTGCACCTCTTCCTACAAAACTGCTAAAAACTGCTATTGGATGAGTTGATACAGAGGTTTGGCCTATGAAATATTAAACTAGATATAATAACCAAAATATCTTAAAAAGATCGCCGCCATTGCAGTAGTATATTGAGAAACCCAGAACTGAGAAGAAGGTCCCTCAATCACGTTTTTCCTTTCCAGCCTGCATATCTTCACCCTTAAGCTCTCATTTCTCATTTGTTCTTTGTTCTTTTGCCCATGTGAATCTTACATACTGGTAGTATTCATCTATGAGGTCATTCTAAGCTTGAGGTGGAATCCAAAATTCAGAAATAACCCCCTTAAAGAAGCTACACAAAAACGTTACACTTAGGAACAAAAAAACTGGTTTGGCTAAAACTTATTTAACTTAACTAAGCAACTTAATTCGGCTATTTAATCACTAATTATGCTTGATTAGTCATACTTAATGTTATTATAGGGGATCATTAGCATAATAAATCGTGCATAAGAAGAGATTAGAGGATGATTAGCCTAGTGAACTTGCTTAAGAAGCACCTTTGGTTGAACCGAGCTAGTTAAGCTTAAAAATTGTAATTCCTTAGCCATTTCTTCCTTGATCTCTCTTTGATTAAGAATACCTTGAGTAGTATTAGATGCTCCTGCATCATTCTCTCCCGGTTCGAAAAGGTCTTCTTGTATCTTATAATCATCTGCGATATAGGGAGTTAAGTCACCAACATTGAATGTTGCTGATATATTCCCCATTTCATTCGGCAATTCAATCTTGTAGGCATTATTGTTGATCTTCTCTAGTACTTTGAAAGGACCGTCACTTTTAGGCATCTGCTTGTTCTTTCTTCTTGTTGGAAAACGCTCCTTTCTCAGATGTAGCCATACTAGATCTCCCGGCTGATACAAAACTTGTTTCCTGTGCTTGTTGGCTCGAACTTTATATGCTTCATTCACCTTCTCGATTCTGGTTCAAATATGCTGATGAAGTTTCTTCATTTCTTTGGCCTTCTCTTCAGCTTCTTTACTGTTTTGCACTTCAACAGGAATAGGAAGTAAATCAATAGGACTTAAAGGATTAATCCCATAATTTACCTCAAATGGTGAACACTTAGTAGCATAAGTGGGCGATATATTGTAAGCAAACTCTGCATGTGCTAGCTTTAGATCCCAATCTCTCTATGACTTGTTTACTAGTGTCCTTAGCAGTGTAGTTAATAACCTGTTGGTCACCTCCATTTGGCCGTCAGTTTGTGGATGCGTAGTAGTACTAAATAGTAGCTTAGTACCTAAAAGCTTCCATAATGTCTTCCAAAAGTAACTAAGAAACTTGACATCTTTATCAGAAACAGTAGACTTCGGCACTCCATGAAGTCTAATGATTTCTTTAAAGAATAAATCAGCAACATGAACATCATCATCTGTTTTGTTACAAGCAATAAAATTAGCCATCTTTGGAAATCTGTCTACCACCACCATAACTGCATCTTTTTGGCGCTGAGTTCTGGGTAGAGCCACTATGAAATCCATGCTCACATCTTCCCATGGTCAAACTGGAACTGGGAGGAGACTATAGAGTCCTTGGTGAAAAGAACTCTTAGCCTTCTGACAGATAGAACATCGAGCTAGGACTGAATGGACATCTCCTGCTAACTTTGGCCAATAGAAATGTTCCTGCAATACATCAACAGTTTTGTTAATGCCAAAATGTCCTGCTAGCCCTCCTCCATGGACCTCCTTGATGAGCAAATCCCTTAATGAACATTTAGGGATGCATAGCTTGTTATTTCGAAACATAAAGCCATCTTGGATTGAATAAGCTCCAAGATATCCGCTCTTGCATGCTTCCATTAGTAAAGAGAAATATGGATCTTCATAATATAACTCTTTAAGATGACTAAAGCCAAGAACACGAGCCTCCATTAAAGAAAGCATAGAATGCCTCCTTGATAATGCATCTGCAACAATGGTACAAACTCCAGTTTGATATTTTGAAACAAAATCAAAAGACTGAAGAAATTCCACCCATTTTGCCTGTCTGGGACTGAGCTTGTGTTGGCCATTGATATATTTTAAGGCCTGATGATCTGAGTGAAGCACGAATTGAGCTGGTCTGAGATAATGAGTCCAATGAGTCAAAGCACGAACAATAGCATAGAATTCTTTATCATAGGTGTTGTAGTTGAGTCTGGACTGATTAGGCTTCTCACTGAAATAGGCTATGGGACGCCCTCCTTGTTGTAAAACAGCTCCAATGCCCACGCCACTAGCATCACACTCGACCTAGAATACCTTTTTGAAATCTGGTAAGGCTAGAATAGGAGCCTTACTAAGCATACTCTTCAATTTTTCAAAAGCTTCTTGTGCCGATGGAGTCCAAGTGAAAGACCCCTTTTTGATGCATTCAGTCAATGGCGCCAATATAGTGCTGAAATTCTTGATAAATCTCCTGTAAAAAGAAGCTAAACCATGGAAACTTCGAACTTCTATAATACTTTTTGGAATAGGCCAAGACTTGATTGCTTCCACCTTGGATTCATCCATTAGAGGACACAATGAAACCAAGAAAGGTCACGCTAGAAGTGAAAAATTCACACTTCTCCATTTTTGAATACAACTTCTTTTCCCTCAGCTTAAGGAAAACCTTCTTCAGATGAATATGATGTTCCTGCTCACTTTGACTATACACAAGGATGTCATCAAAATAAACAACAACAAAGATACCAATGAAGGGTCGAAGTACCTCGTGCATAAGCCTCATGAAAGTACCAGGAGCGTTTGTTAAGCCAATTGGCATCACAAGCCATTCATACAAACCACTCTTAGTTTTAAAAGCTGTTTTCCATTCATCTCCTTCTCTGATTCGAATTTGATGATAACCACTCCTCAAATCTATCTTCGAAAATATAGTGGAACCATGTAATTCATCCAGTAAATCATCAAGCCTAGGTATAGGATACCTATACTTGACTGAAATATTGTTGATGGCCCTGCAATCTACACACATGTGCATAGAACCATCCTTTTTGGGAACCAAAATAACAGGCACAACACATGGACTAAGACTCTCCTGTACGAATCCCTTAGCTAATAATTCATCAATCTGTTTTTGTAACTCTTTAGCTTCCTCAGGATTACATCTATAAGTTGGCTTGTTAGGTAATGACGCTCCAGAAATTAAATCAATCTGATGTTCAATACCTCTACTAGGGGGTAAGCCAGATGGAAGGTCATTAGGAAAAATGTCTCCAAACTCCCTCACTAATGGTTTCACCATTTTGTGTAGCTCAATAGTATTAACATCATTTTCATACAATAACAACAAGAGATACATAACCTTTCCCTTTTCCACAGCTTTATCTAGTTGAGTTTTTGAAAGGATTAAGGTTTTTTGGTTTTGTGTTTTAGGTTGTGTGGATTTTGGTTTAGGTGAGTTTGATAATAGCTTACTAGGACTAAGCACAATTTTTTTTCGATTATGCATGAAAGTATAAGTATTAGTCCTTCCATTATGCATAGTTTCTTTATCAGATTGCCATGGTCTTCCTAACAATATATGACATGCATCCATAGGCAAAACATCACAAAGAACTTCATCTTTATACGAATCACCAAAAGAAAAGCTAATTAAAGCTTGTTTTGTTACCTCCACACAATTGCCATCATTAAGCCAATGAAGCTTATAGGGTTTTGGGTGCTTGAAGGTAGGATGATTGAGTTTATCCACCATGGTTGAAGATGCCACGTTAGTACAGCTTCCACCATCAATAATCATCGAACAAATCTTTCCTCCAACTAAGCACTTGGTTTGAAAAATCTGGTCCCTTTGAGATGGAACCAATTCGGCCTCCTTGGCATGAAGGACTCTTCTTAGGACAAGGCCTAAATGATCACCTTTAGTAACTTCACCAACCTCAACTTCCTCTTGAGTGTCGGCCTCATGTTCAGATTCATCTTCCTTTTGTTCTTGAAGCCTAAGTGCATCATCAATGCTTTTAATATCAGTTAAGGTCATCACCCTCCGATTAGGACATTGTGATTGATAATGACCATAGCCATGACATTTAAAGCACTTAACATCATCTTTCTTGGAAGAAGTTTCAGCCACTTTCTTCCATTTATCAAGTGATTTCGCCTCTCCTTTAGGTGTGAAAGGAGATTGATAAGTAGGCTTGAAATTGGAACTTCCTTTAGTGTAGGATGTCCCCTTGGAAAATGCCTTCTTTTTCTTCTCTTTTTGATTTTTTCGATCTTTATTGCAAGTTTAAACATCTCCTCCAGAGTTGTATAGGGCTGCAACTCCATCTTCCTCGCAATATCTTTCTCCAAGCCACCTAGAAAATGTGACATAGTCTGCTCCTCCCTTTCTTGGAGATCTAACTTCATCATAAGTTTGTAAAACTCATGGATGTAGTTTTCAACTCCCTTTTGTCCCTGTTGCAAGTCAGAAAATTGATTATATAGAACAAAAGTATAAGAAGTAGGAAGAAAACGTTCCTTCATTAGCTTCTTTAACTTGTCCCAGCTTTTAACTTTGGATTTCTTCTTCCTCGATCTAGCTAGAACGGTGTTTTCCCACCAAAGGGATGCATACCCATTTAGTTTCACCACAGCTACCTTGAAAGATTTTTCATCATTATATCCCTTCATTTCGAAAATCCTATTGCAACGAGTCATCCATTCGATGAAGTCATCAGGATTTAGACTTCCCTCGAACTCAGGAACATCTAACTTAATGTCCCCTAAGTCATTGTTCTGTTTTCGTCCCCCTCTAAATCTCCTCCGAATACAAGAATCAAAAGTTTCCCCACTTAAATCAAATTGAGGTTCTACTTCTAGTTCCTCCAAGTTTTCATCGCTCCGAACTCTCATTTTCTCACCACCAACACCACCATCCCTTATTATATTCATCATATTGGCTAGTTGCTCAGTTAGAGCTTCCAACCTATTTTCAACTCCAACCAGCCTTGCCTCCTCTAAGGACATTCCCTTTCGAAATTGACTCCCTTCTCCTCCTGCCATAACTCCAATTAGAACAAATGAAACTAAAAGAAAGAAAAGAAGTGTGTTTGGGCTTAGAATAGGTGCGGTTTTGGTAGGGGATTGTGTTTGGGTTCAGAGTTTGTGTTTAGGACGTTTATGGAGTGATTTCAATGCTCTTAAAAAATCTTAATCTCTGATACCAAATGATACATAAGGAGTTACGCAACCAAGAGCATTAGAATTGAAAAGAACTAAAGAAACAATCTCAATCAGATTTGGTTAACTACCCTTGTTTGATTTAACGAACTACCACCACTTTCCACTAACCAAAGAACCACCAATCTAGGTTATACTATAACAATGAGCTTCAAGTATCAACCTACTTTGAGTTCTAATTACTAAATCAACGTTTAGTAAGCTAGAAAAGCAAAGATTTTGGAAATGGCCAAAACTGACCAGAATTTTTACTATGCACACAGCTTAGTAAAACAAGCATACAAGGCTTACTTATTACTTAATTGATTTTATTCCAAAGGGAGTACAACCTAGACTTTATAAGAAAAACATGTAAGAAAATGAGCTCAGTTGGACGTCATTTTCTTACCTAAACAAAGTAGTAAAGTGAGATATGCAGAAAATAGAAACTGTTTCTGCACCTCTTCCTACAAAACGGCTAAAAACTCCTATTGGATGAGTTGATACAGAGGTTTGGCCTATGAAATATTAAACTATATATAATAAAAAAAATATCTTCAAATTATGGCCGCCATTGCAGTAGTATATTGAGAAACCCAGAACTGAGAAGAAGGGCCCTCAATCACGTTTTACCTGGCCAGCTTGCATATCTTCACCCTTAAGCTCTTATTTCTCATTTGTTCTTTGTTCTTTTGCCCATGTGAATCTTGCATACTGGTAGTATTCATCCATGAGGTCATTCTAAGCTTGAGGTGGCATCCAAAACTCAGAAATAACCCCCTTAAAGAAGCTACACAAAAACGTTACACTTAGGAACAAAAAAACTGGTTTGGCTAAAACTTATTTAACTTAACTAAGCAACTTACTTAGGCTATTTAATCACTCATTATGCTTGATTTGTCATACTTAATGATATTATAGGGGATCATTAGCATAAGAAATCGTGCATAAGAAGAGATTAGAGGATGATTAGCCTAGTGAACTTGCTTAAGAAGCACCTTCGGTTGAACCGAGCTAGTTAAGCTTAAAAATTGTAATTCCTTAGCAATTTCTTCCTTGATCTCTCTTTTATTAAGAAGACCTTGAGTAGTATTAGATGCTCCTGCATCATTAATATGCTTTAAATATATCTAATACCTATTTAAGGATTTAAAAATATTTGGTTATTAAGCACAAAAAATGATTTGAAAGGTGTTCTTGCACCACAAATTTCCTAAGAGACTATGACGGTTTTACCTTTTGATTTGAAATGAATTCGGTCCAAGGGCTTCATATGATTGAAATATATCAAATAAATACTCAAGGAGTCAAAAACATTTGGTCATTAAGCACAACCAATTATTTGAAAGGTGTTCGTACACCACAAATTGCATTAGAGACTATGATGGTTTTCCCTTTGATTTGAATTGATTTTGATGTAAGGGCTTCATATAATTTGAATATATCTAATACCTAGTCAAAGAGTCAAAAATATTTGGTGATTAAGCACAACAAATGATTTGAAAGGTGTTCATACACCACAAATTGCATAAGAGAATACGAGGGTTTTACCCTTTGATTTGAATTGAGTTTGATCTAGAGGCTTCATATCCATTAAATATATCTAATACCTATTGAAGGAATCAAAAATATTTGGTAATTAAGCACTACAAATGATTTGAAAGGTGTTCCTACACCACAAATCGCATAAGAGACTATGACGGTTTTACCCTTTGATTTGAATTGAATTTGATATAAAGGCTTCATATCATTTAATTGTATATAATACCTATTCAAGGAGTCAAAAATATTTGGTAATTAAGCACAACAAATGATTTAGAAGGTGTTCGTACATCCCAAATCGCATAGGAGAGTATGATGGTTTTACCCTTTGATTTGAATTGAGTTTGATCTAAGGGCTTCATATCCTCTAAACATATATAATACCTATTCAAGGAGTCAAAAATATTTGGTAATTTAGCACAACAAATGATTTGAAAGGTGTTCATACACCACAAATCGCATAAGAGACTATGATGGTTTTATCCTTTGATTTGAATTGAGTTTGATGTATAGGCTTCATATCCATTAAATATATCTAATACCTATTTAAGGAGTCAAAAATATTTGGTAATTAAGCCCAACAAATGATTTGAAAGGTGTTCCTACACCACAAATCGCATAAGAGACTATGAGGGTTTTACCCTTTGATTTGAATTGAGTTGATCTAAAGGCTTCATATCCATTAAATATATCTAATACCTATTGAAGAATTAAAAATATTTGGTAATTAAGCACAACAAATGATTTGAAAGGTGTTCCTACACCACAATTCGCATAAGACACTTTGATGGTTTTACCCTTTGATTTGAATTGAGTTTGTTATAAGGGCTTCATATCCTTTAAATATATCTAATACCTATTCAAGGAGTCAAAAATATTTGGTAATTAAGAACAACTAATGAATCAGAAGTTGTTCGTACATCCCAAATCGCATAGGTGAGTATGACGGTTTTACCCTTTGATTTGAATTGAGTTTGATGTAAGGGCTTCATATGCTTCGAATGTATCTAATACCTATTCAATGAGTCAAAAATATTTGGTAATTAAGAACAACTAATGAATTAGAAGGTGTTCGTACATCCCCAATCGCATAGGAGAGTATGACAATTTACCTTTTGATTTGAATTGAGTTTGATTTAAGGGCTTCATATACATTGAAAATATCTAATACCTATTCAAAGAGTCAAAAATATTTGGTAATTAAGCACAACAAATGATTTAAAGGTGTTCATACACCACAAATTGCTTAAGAGACTATGAGGGTTTTACCCTTTGATTTGAATTGAGTTTGATCTAAAGGATTCATTTCCATTAAATATATCTAATACCTATTGAAGGAGTCAAAAATATTTGGAAATTAAGCACAACAAATGATTTGAAAGGTGTTCCTACACCACAAATAGCATAAGAGACTATAACGGTTTTACCCTTTGATTTTAATAAGGTTTGATATAAGGGCTTCATATCCGTTAAATATATCTAATACCTATTCAAGGAATCAAAAATATTTGTTAATTAAGCTCAACAAATGATTTTAAAGGTGTTCATACACCACAAATCGCATAAGAGACCATGACGGTTTTACCTTGTGATTTGAATTGAGTTTGATCTAAAGGCTTCATATCCATTAAATATATCTAATACCTATTGAAGGAATCAAAAATATTTGGTAATTAAGCACAATAAATGATTTGAAAGGTGTTCGTACACCACAAATCTCATAAGAGACTATGAAGGTTTTACCCTTTTGATTTGAATTGAGTTTGATATAAGGGCTTCATATCCTTTAAATATATCTAATACCTATTCAAGGAGTAAAAAAATATTTGGTAATTAAGAACAACTAATGAATTAGAAGGTGTTCGTACATCCCAAATCGCATAGGAGAGTATGACGGGTTTACCCTTTGATTTGAATTGAGTTTGATGTAAGGGCTTCATATGCTTTGAATATATCTAATACCTATTCAAAGAGTCAAAAATATTTGGTAATTAAGCACAACAAATGATTTGAAAGGTGTTCATATACCACAAATTGCATAAAAGACTATGAGGGTTTTACCCTTTGATTTCAATTGAGTTTGATCTAAAGGCTTAATATACATTAAATTTATCTAATACCTATTGAAGGAATCAAAAATATTTGGTAATTAAGCATTACAAATGATTTGAAAGGTGTTCCTACACCACAAATCGCATAAGAGACTATGACGGTTTTACCCTTTGATTTGAATTGAATTTGACATAAGGGCTTCATATCCTTTAAATATATATAATACCTATTCAAGGAGTCAAAAATATTTGGTAATTAAGCACAACAAATGATTTAGAAGGTGTTCGTACATCCCAAATCGCATAGGAGAGTATGAAAGTTTTACCCTTTGATTTGAATTGAGTTTGGTCTAAAGGCTTCATATCCATTAAATATATCTAATAACTATTTATGGAGTCAAAATATTTGGTAATTAAGCCCAACAAATGATTTGAAAGGTGTTCCTACACCACAAATCGCATAAGAGACTACGAGGGTTTTACCCTTTGATTTAAATTAAGTTTGATCTTAAGGCTTCATATCCATTCAATATATCTAATACCTATTGAAGGAATCAAAAATATTTGGTAATTAAGCACAACAAATGATTTGAAGGTGTTCCTACACCACAAATCGCATAAGAGACTATTACGGTTTTACCCTTTGATTTGAATTGAGTTTGATATAAGTGCTTCATGTCCTTAAAATATATCTAATACCTATTCAAGGAGTCAAAAATATTTGGTAATTAAGAACAACTAATGAATTAGAAGGTGTTCGTACATCCCAAATCGCATAGCTGAGTATGACGGTTTTACCCTTTGATTTGAATTGATTTTGATGTAAGGGCTTCATATGCTTCGAATATATCTAATACCTATTCAATGAGTCAAAAAATTTGGTAATTAAGAACAACTAATGAATTAGAAGGTGTTCGTACATCCAAAATCGCAAAGGAGAGTATGACGGTTTTACCCTTTGATTTGAATGGAGTTTGATGTAAGGGCTTCATATACTTTGAAAACATCTAATACCTATTCAAAGAGTCAAAAATATTTGGTAATTAAGCACAACAAATGATTTAAAGGTGTTCATACACCACAAATTGCATAAGAGACTATGAGGGTTTTACCCTTTGATTTGAATTGAGTTTGATCTAAAGGATTCATTTCCATTAAATTTATCTAATACCTATTGAAGGAATCAAAAATATTTGGTAATTAAGAGCTACAAATGATTTGAAAGGTGTTCCTACACCATAAATCGCATAAGAGACTATGACGGTTTTACCCTTTGATTTGAATTGAATTTGACATAAGGGCTTCATATCCTTTAAATATATATAATACCTATTCAAGGAGTCAAAAACATTTGGTAATTAAGCACAACAAATGATTTGAAAGGTGTTCATACACCACAAATCGCATAAACGACTATGATGGTTTTATCCTTTGATTTGAATTGAGTTTGATCTAAAGGCTTCATATCCATTAAATATATCTAATAACTATTTAAGGAGTCAAAATGTTTGGTAATTAAGTCCAACAAATGATTTGAAAGGTGTTCCTACACCACAAATCGCATAAGAGACTACGAGGGTTTTACCCTTTGATTTGAATTGAGTTTGATCTAAAGGCTTCATATCCATTAAATATATCTAATACCTATTGAAGGAATAAAAAATATTTGGTAATTAAGCACTACAAATGATTTGAAAGGTGTTCCTACACCACAAATCACATAATAGACTATGACGGTTTTACCCTTTGATTTGAATTGAGTTTGATCTAAAGGCTTCATATCCATAAAATATATCTAATACCTATTGAACGAGTCAAAAATATTTGGTAATTAAGCACAACAAATGATTTGAAAGGTGTTCCTACACCACAAATCGCATAAGAGACTATGACTGTTTACCCTTTGATTTGAATTGAGTTTGATATAAGGGATTCATATACTTTGAATATATCTAATACCTATTCAAATAATCAAAAATATTTGGTAATTAAGCACAACAGATGATTTAAAGGTGTTCATACACCAAAAATTGCATAAGAGACTATGAGGGTTTTACCCTTTGATTTTAATTGAGTTTGATCTAAAGGCTTCATATCCATTAAATATATCTAATACCTATTGAAGGAATCAAAAATATTTGGTAATTAAGAACTACAAATGATTTGAAAGGTGTTCCTACACCACAAATCGCATAAGAGACTATGACGGTTTTACCCTTTGATTTGAATTGAATTTGATATAAGGGCTTCATATCCTTTAATTATATATAATACCTATTCAAGGAGTCAAAAATATTTGGTAATTAAGCACAACAAATGATTTAGAAGGTGTTCGTACATCCCAAATCGCATAGGAGAGTATGAAAGTTTTACCCTTTGATTTGAATTGAGTTTGGTCTAAAGGCTTCATATCCATTAAATATATCTAATAACTATTTATGGAGTCAAAATATTTGGTAATTAAGCCCAACAAATGATTTGAAAGGTGTTCCTACACCACAAATCGCATAAGAGACTACGAGGGTTTTACCCTTTGATTTAAATTAAGTTTGATCTAAAGGCTTCATATCCATTCAATATATCTAATACCTATTGAAGGAATCAAAAATATTTGGTAATTAAGCACAACAAATGATTTGAAGGTGTTCCTACACCACAAATCGCATAAGAGACTATTACGGTTTTACCCTTTGATTTGAATTGAGTTTGATATAAGTGCTTCATGTCCTTAAAATATATCTAATACCTATTCAAGGAGTCAAAAATATTTGGTAATTAAGAACAACTAATGAATTAGAAGGTGTTCGTACATCCCAAATCGCATAGCTGAGTATGACGGTTTTACCCTTTGATTTGAATTGATTTTGATGTAAGGGCTTCATATGCTTCGAATATATCTAATACCTATTCAATGAGTCAAAAAATTTGGTAATTAAGAACAACTAATGAATTAGAAGGTGTTCGTACATCCAAAATCGCAAAGGAGAGTATGACGGTTTTACCCTTTGATTTGAATGGAGTTTGATGTAAGGGCTTCATATACTTTGAAAATATCTAATACCTATTCAAAGAGTCAAAAATATTTGGTAATTAAGCACAACAAATGATTTAAAGGTGTTCATACACCACAAATTGCATAAGAGACTATGAGGGTTTTACCCTTTGATTTGAATTGAGTTTGATCTAAAGGATTCATTTCCATTAAATTTATCTAATACCTATTGAAGGAATCAAAAATATTTGGTAATTAAGAGCTACAAATGATTTGAAAGGTGTTCCTACACCATAAATCGCATAAGAGACTATGACGGTTTTACCCTTTGATTTGAATTGAATTTGACATAAGGGCTTCATATCCTTTAAATATATATAATACCTATTCAAGGAGTCAAAAACATTTGGTAATTAAGCACAACAAATGATTTGAAAGGTGTTCATACACCACAAATCGCATAAACGA
The DNA here is from genome assembly GCA_947645195.1 of Patellifolia procumbens. Classification (NCBI taxonomy): domain Eukaryota; kingdom Viridiplantae; phylum Streptophyta; class Magnoliopsida; order Caryophyllales; family Amaranthaceae; genus Patellifolia; species Patellifolia procumbens. The sequence goes on from CANSGD010000016.1 coordinate 7,803,140, forward strand.
CTATGATGGTTTTATCCTTTGATTTGAATTGAGTTTGATCTAAAGGCTTCATATCCATTAAATATATCTAATAACTATTTAAGGAGTCAAAATGTTTGGTAATTAAGTCCAACAAATGATTTGAAAGGTGTTCCTACACCACAAATCGCATAAGAGACTACGAGGGTTTTACCCTTTGATTTGAATTGAGTTTGATCTAAAGGCTTCATATCCATTAAATATATCTAATAACTATTTAAGGAGTCAAAATATTTGGTAATTAAGCCCAACAAATGATTTGAAAGGTGTTCCTACACCACAAATCGGATAAGAGACTACGAGGGTTTTACCCTTTGATTTGAATTGAGTTTGATATAAGTGCTTCATATCCTTTAAATATATCTAATACCTATTCAAGGAGTCAAAAATATTTGGTAATTAAGAACAACTAATGAATTAGAAGGTGTTCGTACATCCAAAATCGCATAGCTGAGTATGACGGTTTTACCCTTTGATTTGAATTGAGTTTGATGTAAGGGCTTCATATGCTTCGAATATATCTAATACCTATTCAATGATTCAAAAATATTTGGTAATTAAGAACAACTAATGAATTAGAAGGTGTTCGTACATCCCAAATCGCAAAGGAAAGTATGACGGTTTTACCCTTTGATTTGAATGGAGTTTGATGTAAGGGCTTCATATACTTTGAATATATCTAATACCTATTCAAAGAGTCAAAAATATTTGGTAATTAAGCACAACAAATGATTTAAAGGTGTTCATACACCACAAATTGCATAAGAGAATACGATGGTTTTACCCTTTGATTTGAATTGAGTTTGATCTAAAGGCTTCATATCCATTAAATATATCTAATACCAATTGAAGGAATAAAAAATATTTGGTAATTAAGCACTACAAATGATTTGAAAGGTGTTCCTACACCACAAATCACATAAGAGACTATGACGGTTTTACCCTTTGCTTTCAATTGAATTTGATATAAGGGCTTCATATCCTTTAATTATACATAATACCTATTCAAGGAGTCAAAAATATTTGGTAATGAAACACAACAAATGATTTAGAAGGTGTTCGTACATCCAAAATTGCATAGGAGAGTATGACGGTTTTACCCTTTGATTTGAATTGAGTTTGATCTAAGGGCTTCATATCCTTTAAAAATATATAATACCTATTCAAGGATTCAATAATTTTTGGTAATTAAGCACAACAAATGATTTGAAAGGTGTTCATACACCACAAACCGCATAAGAGACTATGATGGTTTTTTTTTTATTTGAATTGAGTTTGATCTAAAGGCTTCATATCCATTAAATATATCTAATACCTATTTAAGGAATAAAAAATATTTGGTAATTAAGCCCAACAAATGATTTGAAAGGTGTTCCTACACCACAAATCGCATAAGAGACTATGAGGGTTTTACCCTTTGATTTGAATTGAGTTTGATCTAAAGGCTTCATATCCATTAAATATATCTAATACCTATTGAAGGAATCAAAAATATTTGGTAATTAAGCACAACAAATGATTTAATAGGTGTTCCTACACCACAAATCGCATAAGAGACTATGACGGTTTTGCCCTTTTGATTTGAATTGAGTTTGATATAAGGGCTTCATATCCTTTAAATATATCTAATACCTATTCAAGGAGTCAAAAATATTTGGTAATTAAGCACAACAAATGATTTAGAAGGTGTTCGTACATCCCAAATCGCATAGGAGAGTATGACAGTTTTACCCTTTGATTTGAATTGAGTTGGATCTAAGGGCTTCATATCCTTTAAATATATATAATACCTATTCAAGGAGTCAAAAATATTTGGTATTAAGCACAACAAATGATTTGAATGGTGTTCATACACCACAAATCGCATAAGAGACTAAGACGGTTTTATCCTTTGATTTGAATTGAGTTTGATCTAAAGGCTTCATATCCATTAAATATATCTATTAGCTATTTAAGGAGTCAAAATTTTTTTTGTAATTAAGCACGACAAATGATTTGAAAGGTGTTCCTACACCACAAATCGCATCAGAGACTACGAGGGTTTTACCCTTTGATTTGAATTGAGTTTGATCTAAAGGCTTCATATCCATTAAATATATCTAATACCTATTGAAGGAATCAAAAATATTTGGTAAGTAAGCACAACAAATGATTTGAATGGTGTTCGTACACCACAAATCGCATAAGAGACTATGAAGGTTTTACCCTTTGATTTGAATTGAGTTTGATATAAGGGCTTCATATCCTTTAAATATATGTAATACCTATTCAAGGAGTAAAAACTATTTGGTAATTAAGAACAACTAATGAATTAGAAGGTGTTCGTACATTCCAAATCGCATAGGAGAGTATGACGGTTTTACGCTTTGATTTGAATTAAGTTTGATGCAAGGGCTTCATATGCATTGAATATATCTAATACCAATTCAAAGAGTCAAAAATATTTCGTAAATAAGAACAACTAATGAATTATTAGGTGTTCGTACATCCCAAATCGCATAGGAGATTATGACGGTTTTACCCTTTGATTTGAATTGAGTTTGATGTAAGGGCTTCATATGCTTTGAATATATCTAATACCTATTCAAAGAGTCAAAAATAATTGGTAATTAAGCACTACAAATGATTTGAAAGGTGTTCCTACACCACAAATCGCATAAGAGACTATGACGGTTTTACCCTTTGATTTGAATTGAATTTGACATAAGGGCTTCATATCCTTTAAATATATATAATACCTATTCAAGGAGTCAAAAATATTTGGTAATTAAGCACAACAAATGATTTAGAAGGTGTTCATACATCCCAAATCGCATAGGAGAGTATGACAGTTTTACCCTTTGATTTGAATTGAGTTTAATCTAAGGGCTTCATATCCTTTACAAGTATATAATACCTATTCAAGGAGTCAAAAATATTTGGTAATTATGCACAACAAATGATTTGAAAGGTGTTCATACACCACAAATCGCATAAGAGACTAGGATGGTTTTATCCTTTGATTTGAATAGAGTTTGATCTAAAGGCTTCATATCCATTAAATATATCTAATAACTATTTAAGGAGTCAAAATATTTGGTAATTAAGCCCAACAAATGATTTGAAAGGTGTTCCTACACCACAAATCGCTTAAGAGACTACGAGGGTTTTACCCTTTGATTTCAATTGAGTTTGATATAAGTGCTTCATATCCTTTAAATATATCTAATACCTATTCAAGGAGTCAAAAATATTTGGTAATTAAGAACAACTAATGAATTAGAAGGTGTTCGTACATCCCAAATCGCATAGCTGAGTATGACGGTTTTACCCTTTGATTTGAATTGAGTTTGATGTAAGGGCTTCATATGCTTCGAATATATCTAATACCTATTCAATGAGTCAAAAATATTTGGTAATTAAGAACAACTAATGAATTAGAAGGTGTTCGTACATCCCAAATCGCAAAGGAGAGTATGACGGTTTTACCCTTTGATTTGAATGGAGTTTGATGTAAGGGCTTCATATACTTTGAATATATCTAATACCTATTCAAAGAGTCAAAAATATTTGGTAATTAAGCACAACAAATGATTTAAAGGTGTTCATACACCACAAATTGCATAAGAGACTATGGGCGTTTTACCCTTTGATTTGAATTGAGTTTGATCTAAAGGCTTCATATCCATTAAATATATCTAATACCTATTGAACGAATCAAAAATATTTGGTAATTAAGCACTACAAATGATTTGAAAGGTGTTCCTACACCACAAATCACATAAGAGACTATGACGGTTTTACCCTTTGATTTGAATTGAATTTGATATAAGGGCTTCATATCCTTTAATTATACATAATACCTATTCAAGGAGTCAAAAATATTTGGTAATTAAACACAACAAATGATTTAGAAGGTGTTCGTACATCCAAAATCGCATAGGAGAGTATGATGGTTTTACCCTTTGATTTGAATTGAGTTTGATCTAAGGGCTTCATATCCTTTAAAAATATATAATACCTATTCAAGGAGTCAAAAATATTTGGTAATTAAGCACAACAAATGATTTGAAAGGTGTTCATACACCACAAATCGCATAAGAGACTATGATGGTTTTTTTCTTGATTTGAATTGAGTTTGATCTAAAGGCTTCATATCCATTAAATATATCTAATACCTATTTAAGGAATAAAAAATATTTGGTAATTAAGCCCAACAAATGATTTGAAAGGTGTTCCTACACCACAAATCGCATAAGAGACTATGAGGGTTTTACCCTTTGATTTGAATTGAGTTTGATCTAAAGGCTTCATATCCATTAAATATATCTAATACCTATTGAAGGAATCAAAAATATTTGGTAATTAAGCACAACAAATGATTTAATAGGTGTTCCTACACCACAAATCGCATAAGAGACTATGACGGTTTTGCCCTTTTGATTTGAATTGAGTTTAATATAAGGGCTTCATATCCTTTAAATATATCTAATACCTATTCAAGGAGTCAAAAATATTTGGTAATTAAGCACAACAAATGATTTAGAAGGTGTTCGTACATCCCAAATCGCATAGGAGAGTATGACAGTTTTACCCTTTGATTTGAATTGAGTTGGATCTAAGGGCTTCATATCCTTTAAATATATATAATACCTATTCAAGGAGTCAAAAATATTTGGTAATTAAGCACAACAAATGATTTGAATGGTGTTCATACACCACAAATCGCATAAGAGACTAAGACGGTTTTATCCTTTGATTTGAATTGATTTTGATCTAAAGGCTTCATATCCATTAAATATATCTATTACCTATCTAAGGAGTCAAAAACAAATTGGTAATTAAGCACCACAAATGATTTGAAAGGTGTTCCTACACCACAAATCGCATAAGAGACTATGAGGGTTTTACCCTTTGATTTGAATTGAGTTTGATCTAAAGGCTTCATATCCATTAAATATATCTAATACCTATTGAAGGAATCAAAAATATTTGGTAAGTAAGCACAACAAATGATTTGAAAGGGGTTCCTACACCACAAATCGCATAAGAGACTATGACGGTTTTACCCTTTGATTTAAATTGAGTTTGATATAAGGGCTTCATATCCGTTAAATATATAGCTAATACCTATTAAAGGAATCAAAAATATTTGTTAATTAAGCTCAACAAATGATTTGAAAGGTGTTCATACACCACAAATCGCATAAGAGACCATGGCGGTTTTACCATGTGATTTGAATTGAGATTGATCGAAGGGTTTCATATGCTTTAAATATATCTAATACCTATTTAAGGATTTAAAAATATTTGATTATTGAGCACAAAAAATGATTTGAAAGGTGTTCTTGCACCACAAATCCCCTAAGAGACTATGACGGTTTTACCTTTTGATTTGAAATGAATTTGATCCAAGGGCTTCATATGATTGAAATATATCAAATACATATTCAAGGAGTAAAATTTTTTTTGTCATTAAGCACAACCAATTATTTGAAAGGTGTTCGTACACCACAAATTGCATAAGAGACTATGATGGTTTTACCCTTTGATTTGAATTGAGTTTGATTTAAGGGCTTCATATGCTTTGAATATATCTAATACCTTGATATCACATATTTATATAGAGTTTTCTCCCTTATTTACAAGCTAATTTGTGCGTCATTGAAGCTCTTGGGAGCTATTTTGTGCTAACTATCGTATGTAGTTGTGGTTTCGTAATTTAGTATTGAATTGCAGGTTTTATGGAGTTTTCTCCTTATTCCCAAGCCGTTTGGAAGCAACCACGGCTTTACGAGATGTAATGAGGCACGTAGGATGGCTCACGAGCTTTATGGATAATTTAGGAGGTCCCAAGACCCCTAAACGTGAAGATTAGAGAGCCAAGGAGTCAAAGGAAGTTTCCGTGCACTGATCGGGCAGAAATGGCCCGATCGGGCGAAGTATTTATGATCGGGTATGAAAGTCACGGACCCGATCGGGCAAGTGTTGCCCGATCGCATCGGGCGAGCACATATGCACCAGGCCCGATCGGGTGTTCACCACCCGACCCGATCGGGTGGGCTTCTCATAGCTCTCGTTGAGTTGTTGCTTGCGAGGAGACCGTGTTGGCCCAATTTGTCGCCAGACCCGATCGGGTGGTGGCCTGGGGCCCGATCGGGTGGGCCTCAATTTCTCGTCAAACGCTGCGCTGCTGCCATGCTAAAGCCCAAACGCAAGTTGAGCTGTTTTGCATTTGACCCGATCGGGTACTGTGCTCGGGCCCGATCGGGTCTGGCACCATTTGTCGCGTTTTTCGACTTTTGCTTCCTATTTTTTATTAGACTTGAGGGGTATTATAAATACCGTTTTCCTCATTTTTTAGGGACATCTTTATTTACATCTTTATTCATCTTTCATTAGTTTTAGACTAGTTTTACTCTTCATTGTTCTTAGTTCAATTCAAACACTTTAGATTAATTTAGAGGTGATCAAACCTATTTCGATTTCAATAAAAGTTCCTGCTTTCCGTCAATTGGTATTCTTTCTTACCCTAATCTCTTTTATTATTCTCAATTGCTTAGTTTATTTATTTAATCGTTCATGATGCAATTGTTAGGGTTTCATATTAGTTTTGTTTTTGTTAATTCGATCATGAGTGAGTAGTCTCTTTCTAGGGTGTTAGATAGGAAAGCCATGTTTATACCATGATTGTGATTTAGACTCTTATTGATTTATAGGGCTTGATTAGGGTGATTGTGATGTGGTTTGTTCTTTATTGAGTAATTAACGTTATTGCGCAGTATCGTTTGTTGCTTGTGGTTAATAGTTGTTTGCACAGATCCGTCTTACGACTAGAGGCCTAGGACACGTCAGTAGTTCTGATTACGTTAGTGAACATGCGGCGTATGTTGAACTATGAGCGTTGAGTCTTAACCATAGCTCAACATAGGCTCTAATCCCCCGACTCTTGACTGAGGTTTTGATAGTTGTTGACCTTGTTTGATTGGTATAAGCATGGTGGACCGACCTAATACCCTAGACTTTTATTCCATAGTTAAATCCTCGATTTATTCCGTCTTATGTAGTCTATTCATTAGTTTAATTAATTCCTTCCTGATTTATTCTGGAGTAGCTGAATTGGTTGAATATTGATTTAGAAACTCTGTCTCCCTGTGGATTCGACCCTGCTTCCACTGACTACCTAGTTAGAGGTCTGTAGGTTTATTTTTGATTAGGTGATACGACTAAAACCTATCAAATTTTGGCGCCGTTGCCCGGGAGACGACTAGTTTTCTAAGTTTTTATTTTATTATTTGGTCTACTTCTCTGTACCTCATTGGAACTTTATTGTTTCAATCGAGGTACGTTTTACTGCTGTTTTTTGTTTCTTTTGTATGCCCAGGTCCCAAAGAAACGGTTCCCCAACTCCAGCGGACCCCGATCTTACTAGGACAATCAGGCGGATCCGAAAGATAAAGCAGAAAGAAAAGCAGTCTGTTCAGCTGAACGCCTCTGGAACAGACACCTTGAGTTCAGTCATGTCAAAGTCACTGAAGTCATATGGGGTGCCCAACCCAGATGGTCTCTCCACTGGACCTACTATGCCCACCATTGCCGCAGCAAATTTCGAAATCAAGCCTGGACTTATCAGCATGGTCCAGCAAAATCAGTTTGGTGGGCATCCTACTGAAGATCCGGCAAATCATCTGCAACGGTTTCAACAACTTTGTCGAACCGTTAAACATGCCGGCGTCACTCCAGATCAACTCAAAGTCATGTTGTTCGAGTTTTCACTGAGAGATAGAGCCCAGAAATGGTTGAATGATGTGAAGGAAACCGAATGGAGTGAGATTTCTGCTGCATTTCTGAGAGAGTATTACCCACCCACTACAACAGCAGAAATCAGAAATAAACTGGCCACGTTTTCCCAAGAGCCTGATGAAATATTACGGGAAGCGTGGGCTAGGTTTAGGGATCTACAGAGAGAGTGTCCACACCACAATATGGACAAATGGTTCTTGACGCAAACATTCTACAATGGTCTGCAGCCTCAGACGAAGTGTATTGTTGATTCGTCTGCAGGAGGAGTGCTTTTAGACAAGGCAGTTGATGAGGGTTATGAATTCATATCAAATCTTGCAGCCAATGACCATTCATCATCTAGGAGTTTGACTAAGAAGGCACTTGAAGTTGACGCTATTTCATTGCTTACATCTCAAATGGCGCAACTGACTCAGCAGCTAATAAAGTCTTCTAGTTCGACACCTCCGCCTATGAGCATCAATGCTATGTCTTCCGTAGCACCCATTACATCATCTTACTGAGAGGTATGTGGTGTACAGGGTCACTTTGGGCATGCCTATCAGTTCAGTCAATTTCAGATGGAGCAGGCAAATGCCTTTCAACAAAGGCCACAAACTTTCCCCCCTCCACATAACTACCAAAACCCACAAAACTATCACCCTCCACCTCCACAAAACTATCCTAAGCCCTCATACCATCAAACCCCAGAAAATTTTAGTAGAACACCACCACAAAACTTCCATCACCAAAACAACTTCCAAACCCCACAAAATTTTCCCACCCCACCTCCACAAAACAACAACCTACAAGAGCCTCCCATATCTGAAGTGATGAAACTGATGTTAAGCATGCAAAAGGAAAATGAGGAGGCACAAAGAGCCCAAGAGCGACAGATGCTAGCCATGCAAAGATCTAATGAGGAAGCACAAAGAGCCCAAGAGAAGCACATCAAACTTCTCGAGGCTCAAGTTGCACAATTAGCAAGCTCTAATGCTCAGAGGCGACAGGGGGAATTGCCAGGGCAACCCGTTCAGAGAGAACATGTGAATGCCATCAGTCTTCGTAGTGGCATTGCATATGATGCCCCTCCAGTGCCCATTGATGAGGTTACCCCGACTACGGGGAAGAAGAGGGTGGTAGAGGAAGGAAAAAGGAAAAATTCGACGTCTGAAGTCGATTTGTCTGCAGAAGCTGAACAGACAGGGAAGAAAAAGGAGAAGGTTTCAGAAACGCCTTTTACACCAAGGCTACCTTTTCCTCACAGGATGCAACAATCTAAGGTCGATCAGCAATTTGGTAAGTTCTTGGCTATGGTCAAGAACCTTGAGGTAACAATTCCATTCACAGATTTAATTACCCAAGTGCCTGTTTATGCCAAATTTCTGAAAGACATGATCACTAAGAAAAGAGACTTTGGTGGGGTAGAACGTGTCGCTCTTACTGAAGAGTGTAGTGCTTTTATTCAAAATAAAACCCCACCAAAGTTAAAAGATCCTGGTAGTTTTTCTATACCCTGCCATCTTGGACCTATTTTTATTGATAAGGCTTTGTGTGATTTAGGTGCTTCTGTTTCTGTTATGCCATTGTCTGTTTATAAGAAACTGAACATGGGAGCCCTTAAATGCACACAAATCACTTTACAGATGGCGGATCGTTCTATAAAATACCCTCTAGGTGTTTTAGAGGACGTTCCTGTTAGGGTAGGGAAATTCTATATTCCTGTTGATTTTGTGGTGTTAGATATGGATGAGGATGCCCAGATTCCTATTATCTTGGGTAGGCCATTTTTGTGTACTGCTGGTGCTGTAATTGATGTTAAGTCTGGGTCTTTAACTCTTAGTGTTGGTGATGATAAAGTGATGTTTAAACTAACCAATGCTGTTAAGGCACCTATGCTTGAACAATCTTGTTGCAGGGATGAGGTTCTGGATGAAGTAGGTGTGGAGAAGGTTCCAATTCCACCTAAGGTTGCCTCACCGTCTGGAGGCATTGTCAAGAACATTTGGAGGAGAAAGATGTTTGATGAGGGTGGCACTCATTGCCAAGCCCCTCCTATTTGAGAGAGGGCGGATTATGGTCGTGCGGGACCTTTATAACCAGCGCTGTGCGAGAGGCAACTCGTATTTTTCTTTCCCTTTTTCCTTTTCTTTTTTTTTTCTCCTTCTTTTTGTGAGCGAGAGTGAGGGTCCTAACATTGTTTTTCCTCTTAGCATAGTCCTTATCACCTTTTGGCATTGAGGACACTGCCAAGTTTAGCTTGGGGGAGGAGTTCTGTTTGTATTCCCTATCTCTTTTACTGCTTTCTAGAATAGTTTTACTGCTTTCGAAAAATACTGAAAAAATCCAAAAAAAAAATATGGTTCCCATGACTGGTTTAGTTGCCTCCCTATGCCCCTTGTTGTGCTCTATTTGAAATTGATTTGACTTTGTATTCTGGATAGCTGGGCATTTGTGATCTTGAGGCTATGATTTGATGTTTGATTGCTATGATTTCGAGCATTTTTGGATTATATTAGACCACTTTGTGCTGCATACCTGAATTGGTTAGACTGTGAGGCCTCTTTGTAGCCTATTGGATTCATATTATTATCCAGTCTATTCTTGTGTGTTAGTTCCTCTTTAGTGGATTGATCTTGACTTTGACTTCGTACTTGTCTGATTTTAGATGACTTGTAGCATGTGCTGTGATAGAGGCGTTCTTTTGTCTTATTCTTGAGCTTCAGAGTGAGTTTTTGATATACTTTTACCCTCCTTAGCCCCGCTAAGCCTAATGACTTGTTTCGTGTTACTTAAACCCCTATTATGAGCCAAAAGCCTTCACTTGATATTATTCCAAGCCTAGCTTGGGGGAGCTTTTGTAAGGGTTGAGTTTGAGATTGGTTTGTTGGTTTAGTTTGGTTTTTGAGGAATTTGAAAGTGTATTTGCTGTGGTTTGAGAGTGAGAAAGAGAAAATAAAAAGCAAGTTTAGAGTTGCGTGAATGAAGTTCAAAAAAATGAAAGAAAAATGAAATGAAAATTCAAAAGAATTCTAGTTCTTTCATTCACATACGTTCATAAAGGATTATTCGCTCCATTGCTAGAAAATTGGGTTTGTTATGAGCTTTTCATTGATTTATGAGAGTTGGGTTACTTTACATGGTTTTATGGTGATTGTTGGGAGTTGTGTAGGCCATCTTAGGCCTTGTTTGAATGATTTATGCTCCCCCTTTCTTGGTTTTTCCACCACATTACCCAAAAGTATCCCCTACCTCTCGCCTAAGCCCCATTACAACCCTATAAAGTCCTCTTGAGCTCGTGTCTGCAATGTTCATTTGATTGATTTCGAGTTAGTTTGTCAAAGTTAAAGAGTATTTTCGCTAATTGAGTCGACTTGACTAGGATGAGCGTCATTCAACCTTCTTAAACACATGAGAGTGTGAGTGGGAAGGGTACTTATGGTCGGGTTGGTGAGTGTTCGGGCACATTCTTTGCCTGCCACAAAATTGAGAGGAGTGACACCCTTGTGAGTGCCTTTCAGGACTTGTATGCTTTGTGGATGCTTCAGTTTGATAAATTGCTTGAATGATTGGTGGTTGGATGGATTTGATGAGCCAAACTTGAATTATGCCTGCTTGAACGATTCTTAGTCTTGAAAATGTTTTGAGCTTTGATTTATTTTTATCTTCGGGGTGAGGTAGTCTATTTCATGTTCCTTGAGGACAAGCAAAGGTTTCGCTTGGGGGAGTTTGATATCACGTATTTATATAGAGTTTTCTCCCTTATTTACAAGCTAATTTGTGCGTCATTGGACCTCTTGGGAGCTATTTTCTGCTAACTATCGTATGTAGTTGTGGTTTCGTGTTTTAGTATTGAGTTGCAGGTTTTATGGAGTTTTTTCCTTATTCCCGAGCCTTTTGGAAGCAACCACGGCTTTACGAGATGTTATGAGGCACGTAGGATGGCTCACGAGCTTTATGGATAGTTTAGGAGGTCCCAAGACCCCTAAACGTGAAGATTAGAGAGCCAAGGAGTCAAAGGAGGTTTCCGTGCACTGATCGGGCAGAAATGGCCCGATCGGGCGAAGTATTTATGATCGGGTATGAAAGTCACGGACCCGATCGGCCAAGTCTTGCCCGATCGCATCGGGCGAGCACATATGCACAGGCCCGATCGGGTGTTCACCACCCGACCCGATCGGGTGGGCTGCTCGTAGCTCTCGTTGAGTTGCTGCTTGCGAGGAGACCGTGTTGGCCCAATTTGTCGCCAGACCCGATCGGGTGGTGGCCTGGGGCCCGATCGGGTGGGCCTCAATTTCTCGTCAAACGCTGCGCTGCTGCCATGCTAAAGCCCAAACGCAAGTTGAGCTGTTTTGCATTTGACCCGATCGGGTATTGTGCTCGGGCCCGATCGGGTCTGGCACCATTTGTCGCGTTTTTCGACTTTTGCTTCCTATTTTTTAGTAGACTTGAGGGGTATTATAAATACCGTTTTCCTCATTTTTTAGGGACATCTTTATTTACATCTTTATTCATCTTTCATTAGTTTTAGACTAGTTTTACTCTTCATTGTTCTTAGTTCAATTCAAACACTTTAGATTAATTTAGAGGTGATCAAACCGATTTCGATTTCAATAAAGTTCCTGCTTTCCGTTAATTGGTATTCTTTCTTACCCTAATCTCTTTTATTATTCTCAATTGCTTAGTTTATTTATTTAATCGTTCATGATGCAATGGTTAGGGTTTCATATTAGTTTTGTTTTTGTCAATTCGATCATGAGTGAGTAGTCTCTTTCTCGGGTGTTAGATAGGAAAGCCATGTTTATACCATGATTGTGATTTAGACTCTTATTGATTTATAGGGCTTGATTAGGGTGATTGTGATGTGGTTTGTTCTTTATTGAGTAATTAACGTTATTGCGCAGTATCGTTTGTTGCTTGTGGTTAATAGTTGTTTGCACAGATCCGTCTTACGACTAGAGGCCTAGGACACGTCAGTAGTTCTGATTACGTTAGTGAACATGCGGCGTATGTTGAACTATGAGCGTTGAGTCTTAACCATAGCTCAACATAGGCTCTAATCCCCCGACTCTTGACTTAGGTTTTGATAGTTGTTGACCTTGTTTGATTGGTATAAGCATGGTGGACCGACCTAATACCCTAGTCTTTTATTCCATAGTTAAATCCTCGATTTATTCCGTCTTCTGTAGTCTATTCATTAGTTTAATTAATTCCTTCCTGATTTACTCTGGAGTAGCTGAATTGGTTGAATATTGATTTAGAAACTCTGTCTCTGTGGATTCGACCCTGCTTCCACTGACTACCTAGTTAGAGCTCTGTAGGTTTATTTTTGATTAGGTGATACGACTAAAACCTATCATACCTATTCAAAGCGTCAACAATATTTGGTAATTAAGCACAACAAATGATTTGAAAGGTGTTCATACACCACAAATTGCATAAGCGACTATGAGGGTTTTACCCTTTGATTTAAATTGAGTTTGATCTAAAGGCTTCATATCCATTAAATATATCTAATACCTTTTGAAGGAATCAAAAATATTTGGTAATAAAGCACAACAAATGATTTGAAAGGTGTTCCTACACCACAAATCGCATAAGAGACTATGACGGTTTTACCCTTTGATTTGAATTGAGTTTGATATAAGGGCTTCATATCCTTTAAATATATCTAATACCTATTCAAGGATTCAAAAATATTTGGTAATTAAGAACAACTAATGAATTAGAAGGTGTTCGTACATCACAAATCGCATAGGAGAGTATGACGGTTTTACCCTTTGATTTGAATTAAGTTTGATGTAAGGGCTTCATATGCTTTGAATATATCTAATACCCATTCAAAGAGTCAAAAATATTTGGTAAATAAGAACAACTAATGAATTATAAGGTGTTCGTACATCCCAAATCGCATAGGAGAGTATGACGGTTTTACCCTTTGATTTCAATTGAGTTTGATGTAAGGGCTTCATATGCTTTGAATATATCTCATACCTATTCAAAGAGTCAAAAATATTTGGTAATTAAGCACAACAAATGAGTTAAAGGTGTTCATACACCACAAATTGCATAAGAGACTATGAGGGTTTTACCCTTTGATTTGAATTGAGTTTGATCTAAAGGCTTCATATCCATTAAATATATCTAATACCTATTGAAGGAGTCAAAAATATTTGGAAATTAAGCACAACAAATGATTTAAGAGGTGTTCCTACACCACAAATCGCATAAGACACTATGACGGTTTTACCCTTTGATTTAAATTGAGTTTGATATAAGGGCTTCATATCCGTTAAATATATCTAATACCTATTCAAGGAATCAAAAATATTTGTTAATTAAGCTCAACAAATGATTTGAAAGGTGTTCATACACCACAAATCGCATAAGAGACCATGACGGTTTTACCATGTGATTTGAATTGAGATTGATCTAAGAGTTTCATATGCTTTAAATATATTTAAACCTATTTAAGGATTTAAAAATATTTGGTTATTATGCACAAAAAATGATTTAAAAGGTGTTCTTGCACCACAAATCCCCTGAGAGACTATGACGGTTTAACCTTTTGATTTGAAATGAATTTGATCCAAGGGCTTCATATGATTGAAATATATCAAATACATATTCAAAGAGTCAAAATTTTTTTGTCATTAAGCACAACCAATTATTTGAAAGGTGTTCGTACACCACAAATTGCATAATAGACTATGATGGTTTTACCCTTTGATTTGAATAGAGTTTGATTTAAGGGCTTCATATGCTTTGAATATATCTAATACCTATTCAAGGAGTAAAAAGTATTTGGTAATTAAGCACAACAAATGATTTGAAAGGTGTTCATACACCACAAATTGCATAAGAGACTATGAGGGTTTTACCCTTAGATTTAAATTGAGTTTGATCTAAAGGCTTCATATCCATTAAATATATCTAATACCTATTGAAGGAATCAAAAATATTTGGTAATTAAGCACAACAAATGATTTGAAAGGTGTTCCTACACCACAAATGGCATAAGAGACTATGACAGTTGTACCCTTTGATTTAAATTGAGTTTGATATAAGGGCTTCATATTCTTTTAATATATCTAATACCTATTCAAGGGGTCAAAAATATTTGGTAATTAAGCACAACAAATGATTTAGAAGGTGTTCGTACATCCCAAATCGCATTGGAGACTATGACGGTTTTACCCTTTGATTTGAATTGAGTTTGATCTAAGGGCTTCATATCCTTTAAATATATATAATACCTATTCAAGGAATCAAAAATATTTGGTAATGAAGCACAACAAAGTATTTGAAAGGTGTTCATGCACCACAAGTCGCATAAGAGACTATGACGGTTTTATCCTTTGATTTGAATTGAGTTTGATCTAAAGGCTTCATATCCATTAAATATATCTAATACCTATTTAAGGAGTCAAAAATATTTGGTAATTAAGCACAACAAATGATTTGAAAGGTGATCCTACACCACAAATCGCATAAGAGACGATGAGGGTTTTACCCTTTGATTTGAATTGAGTTTGATCTAAAGGCTTCATATCCATTAAATATATCTAATATCTATTGAAGGAATAAAAAATATTTGGTAATTAAGGACAACAAATGATTTGAAAGGTGTTCCTACACTACGAATCGCATAAGAGACTATGACGGTTTTACCCTTTGAGTTGAATTGAGTTTGATATAAGGGCTTCACATCCTTTAAATATATCAAATACCTTTTCAAGGAGTCAAAAATCTTTGGTAATAAAGCACAACAAATGATTTAAAAGGTGTTCATACACAACAAATCGTATAAGAGACCATGACGGTTTTACCCTGTGATTTGAATTGAGTTTGATGTAAGGGCTTCATATGCTTTGAATATATCTAATACCTATTCAAAGAGTCAAAAATATTTGGTAATTAAGCACAACAAATGATTTAAAGGTGTTCATACACCACAAATTGCATAAGACACTATGAGGGTTTTACCCGTTGATTATAATTGAGTTTGATCTAAAGGCTTCATATACATTAAATATATCTAATACCTATTGAAGGAGTCAAAAATATTTGGAAATTAAGCACAACAAATGATTTAAGAGGTGTTCCTACACCACAAATCGCATAAGAGACTATGACGGTTTTACCCTTTGATTTAAATTGAGTTTGATATAAGAGCTTCATATCCGTTAAATATATCTAATACCTATTCAAGGAACCAAAAATATTTGTTAATTAAGCTCAACAAATGATTTGAAAGGTGTTCATACACTACAAATCGCATAAGAGACCATGACAGTTTTACCATGTGATTTGAATTGAGATTGATCTAAGGGTTTCATATGCTTTAAATGTATCTAATACCTATTTAAGGAATTAAAAATATTTGGTTATTAAGCACAAAAAATAATTTGAAAGGTGTTCTTGCACCTCAAATCCCCTAAGAGACTATGACGGTTTTACCTTTTGATTTGAAATGAATTTGATCCAAGGGCTTCATATGATTGAAATATATCAAATACATATTCAAGGAGTCAAAATTTTTTGGTCATTAAGCACAACCAATTATTTGAAAGGTGTTCGTACACCACAAATTTCATAAGAGACTATGATGGTTTTACCCTTTGATTTGAATTGAGTTTGATTTAAGGGCTTCATATGCTTTGAATATATCTAATACCTATTCAAAGAGTCAAAAATATTTGGTAATTAAGCACAACAAATGATTTAAAGGTGTTCATACACCACAAATTGCATAAGACACTATGAGGGTTTTACCCGTTGATTATAATTGAGTTTGATCTAAAGGCTTCATATACATTAAATATATCTAATACCTATTGAAGGAGTCAAAAATATTTGGAAATTAAGCACAACAAATGATTTAAGAGGTGTTCCTACACCACAAATCGCATAAGAGACTATGACGGTTTTACCCTTTGATTTAAATTGAGTTTGATATAAGAGCTTCATATCCGTTAAATATATCTAATACCTATTCAAGGAATCAAAAATATTTCTTAATTAAGCTCAACAAATGATTTGAAAGGTGTTCATACACCAAAAATCGCATAAGAGACGATGACGGTTTTACCATGTGATTTGAATTGAGATTGATCTAAGGGTTTCATATGCTTTAAATATATCTAATACCTATTTAAGGATTTAAAAATATTTGGTTATTAAGCACAAAAAATAATTTGAAAGGCGTTCTTGCACCACAAATCCCCTAAGAGACTTTGACGGTCATTCCTTTTGATTTGAAATGAATTTGATCCAAGGGCTTCATATGATTGAAATATATCAAATACAAATTCAAGGAGTCAAAAATATTTGGTCATTAAGCACAACCAATTATTTGAAAGGTGATCGTACACCACAAATTGCATAAGAGACTATGATGGTTTTACCCTTTGATTTGAATGGAGTTTGATTTAAGGGCTTCATATGCTTTGAATATATCTAATACCTATTCAAAGAGTCAAAAATATTTGTTAATTAAGCACAACAAATGATTTAAAAGGTGTTCATACACCACAAATTGCATAAGAGACTATGAGGGTTTTACCCTATGATTTAAATTGAGTTTGAACTAAAGGCTTCATATCCATTAAATATATCTAATACCTATTGAAGGAATCAAAAATATTTGGTAATTAAGCACAACAAATGATTTGAAAGGTGTTCCTACACCACAAATCGCATTAGAGACTATGACGGTTTTACCCTTTGATTTGAATTGAGTTTGATATAAGGGCTTTATATCCTTTAAATATATCTAATACCTATTCAAGGAGTCAAAAATATTTGGTAATTAAGAACAACTAATGAATTAGAAGGTGTTCGTACATCCCAAATCGCATAGGAGAGTATGACGGTTTTACCCTTTGATTTCAATTGAGTTTGATGTAAGTGCTTCATATGCTTTGAATATATCTAATACCTATTCAAAGAGTCAAAAATATATGGTAATTAAGCACAACAAATGATTTAAATGTGTTCATACACCACAAATTGCATAAGAGACTATGAGGGTTTTACCCTTTGATTTGAATTGAGTTTGATCTAAAGGCTTCATATCCATTAAATATATCTAATACCTATTGAAGGAGTCAAAAATATTTGGAAATTAAGCACAACAAATGATTTAAGAGGTGTTCCTACACCACAAATCGCATAAGACACTATGACGGTTTTACCCTTTGATTTAAATTGAGTTTGATATAAGGGCTTCATATCCGTTAAATATATCTAATACCTATTCAAGGAATCAAAAATATTTGTTAATTAAGCTCAACCAATGATTTGAAAGGTGTTCATACACCACAAATCGCATAAGAGACCATGACGGTTTTACAATGTGATTTGAATTGAGATTGATCTAAGAGTTTCATATGCTTTAAATATATTTAAACCTATTTAAGGATAAAAAAATATTTGGTTATTATGCACAAAAAATGATTTGAAAGGTGTTCTTGCACCACAAATCCCCTGAGAGACTATGACGGTTTCACCGTTTGATTTGAAATGAATTTGATCCAAGGACTTCATATGATTGAAATATATCAAATAAATATTGAAGGAGTCAAAAAATTTTGGTCATTAAGCACAACCAATTATTTGAAAGGTGTTCGTACACCACAAATTGCATAATAGACTATGATGGTTTTACCCTTTGATTTGAATGGAGTTTGATTTAAGGGCTTCATATCCTTTAAATATATCTAATACCTATTCAAAGAGTCAAAAATATTTGGTAATTAAGCAAAACAAATGATTGGAAAGGTGTTCATGCACCACAAATCGCATAAGAGACTATGACGGTTTTATCCTTTGATTTGAATTGAGTTTGATCTAAAGGCTTCATATCCATTAAATATATCTAATACCTATTTAAGGAGTCAAAAATATTTGGTAATTAAGCACAACAAATGATTTGAAAGGTGATCCTACACCACAAATCGCATAAGAGACGATGAGGGTTTTACCCTTTGATTAGAATTGAGTTTGATCTAAAGGCTTCATATCCATTAAATATATCTAATACCTATTGAAGGAATAAAAGATATTTGGTAATTAAGCACAACAAATGATTTGAAAGGTGTTCCTACACTACGAATTGCATAAGAGACTATGACAGTTTTACTCTTTGATTTGAATTGAGTTTGATATAAGGGCTTCATATCCTTTAAATATATCTAGTACCTATTCAAGGAGTCAAAAATCTTTGGTAATTAAGCACAACAAATGATTTGAAAGGTGTTCATACACCACAAATCGTATAAGAGACCATGACGATATGACAGTTTTACCCTTTGATTTGAATTGATATTGATGTAGGGCTTCATATGCTTTGAATATATCTAATACCTATTCAAAGAGTCAAAAATATTTGGTAATTAAGCACAACAAATGATTTAAAAGTGTTCATACACCATAAATTGCATAAGAGAATATGAGGGTTTTACCCTTTGATTTAAATTGAGTTTGATCTAAAGGCTTCATATCCATTAAATATATCTAATACTTATTGAAGGAATAAAAAATATTTGGTAATTAAGCACAACAAATGATTTGAAAGGTGTTCCTACACTACGAATTGCATAAGAGACTATGAAGGTTTTACTCTTTGATTTGAATTGAGTTTGATATAAGGGCTTCATATCCTTTAAATATATCCAATACCTATTCAAGGAGTCAAAAATCTTTGGTAATTAAGCACAACAAATGATTTGAAAGTTGTTCATACAACACAAATTGTGTAAGAGACCATGACGGTTTTACCCTGTGATTTGAATTGAGTTTCATGTAAGGGCTTCATATGCTTTGAATATATCTAATACCTATTCAAAGAGTCAAAAATATTTGGTAATTAAGCACAATAAATGATTTAAAGGTGTTCATACACCACAAATTGCATAAGAGACTATGAGGGTTTTACCCTTTGATTTGATTTGAGTTTGATCTAAAGGCTTCATATCCATTAAATATATCTAATACCTATTGAAGGAGTCAAAAATATTTGGAAATTAAGCACAACAAATGATTTAAGAGGTGCTCCTACACCACAAATCGCATAAGACACTATGACGGTTTTACCCTTGGATTTAAATTGAGTTTGATGTAAGGGCTTCATATCCGTTAAATATATCTAATACCTATTCAAGGAATCAAAAATATATGTTAATTAAGCTCAACAAATGATTTGAAAGTTGTTCATACACCACAAATCGCATAAGAGACCATGACGGTTTTACCATGTGATTTGAATTGAGATTGACCTAAGAGTTTCATATGCTTTAAATATATTTAAACCTATTTAAGGATTATAAAATATTTGGTTATTATGCACAAAAAATGATTTGAAAGGTGTTCTTGCACCACAAATCCCCTGAGAGACTATGACGGTTTAACCTTTTGATTTGAAATGAATTTGATCCAAGGACTTCATATGATTGAAATATATCAAATAAATATTCAAGGAGTCAAGAAATTTTGGTCATTAAGCACAACCAATTATTTGAAAGGTGTTCTTACACCACAAATTGCATAATAGACTATGATGGTTTTATCCTTTGATTTGAATGGAGTTTGATTTAAGGGCTTCATATCCTTTAAATATATGAAATACCTATTCTAGGAGTCAAAAATATTTGGTAATTAAGCACAACAAATGATTTGAAAGGTGTTCATGCACCACAAATCACATAAGAGACTTTGATCTAAAGGCTTCATATCCATTAAATATATCTAATACCTATTTAAGGAGTCAAAAATATTTGGTAATTAAGCACAACAAATGATTTGAAAGGTGATCCTACACCACAAATCGCATAAGAGACTATGAGGGTTTTACCCTTTGATTTGAATTGCGTTTGATCTAAAGGCTTCATATCCATTAAATATATCTAATACCTATTGAAGGAATAAAAAATATTGGGTAATTAAGCACAACAAATGATTTGAAAGGTGTTCCTACACTACGAATCGCATAAGAGACTATGACGGTTTTACTCTTTGATCTGAATTGAGTTTGATATAAGGGCTTCATATCCTTTAAATATATCTAATACCTATTCAAGGAGTCAAAAATGTTTGGTAATTAAGCACAACAAATGATTTGAAAGGTGTTCATACACCATAAATCGTATAAGAGACCATGACGGTATGATGGTTTTACCCTTTGATTTGAATTGAGTTCGATGTAAGGGCTTCATATGCTTTGAATATATCTAATACCTATTCAAAGAGTCAAAAATATTTGGTAATTAAGCACAACAAATGATTTAAAAGTGTTCATACACCACAAATTGCATAAGAGAATATGAGGGTTTTACCCTTTGATTTGAATTGAGTTTGATCTAAAGGCTTCATATCCATTAAATATATCTAATACTTATTGAAGGAATAAAAAATATTTGGTAATTAAGCACAACAAATGATTTGAAAGGTGTTCCTACACTACGAATTGCATAAGAGACTATGACGGTTTTACTCTTTGATTTGAATTGAGTTTGATATAAGGGCTTCATATCCTTTAAATATATCCAATACCTATTCAAGGAGTCAAAAATCTTTGGTAATTAAGCACAACAAATGATTTGAAAGGTGTTCATACAACACAAATTGTATAAGAGACCATGACGGTTTTACCCTGTGATTTGAATTGAGTTTCATGTAAGGGCTTCATATGCTTTGAATATATCTAATACCTATTCAAAGAGTCAAAAATATTTGTTAATTAAGCACAATAAATGATTTAAAGGTGTTCATACACCACAAATTGCATAAGAGACTTTGAGGGTTTTACCCTTTGATTTGATTTGAGTTTGATCTAAAGGCTTCATATCCATTAAATATATCTAATACCTATTGAAGGAGTCAAAAATATTTGGAAATTAAGCACAACAAATGATTTAAGAGGTGCTCCTACACCACAAATCGCATAAGACACTATGACGGTTTTACCCTTGGATTTAAATTGAGTTTGATATAAGGGCTTCATATCCGTTAAATATATCTAATACCTATT